>OY754909.1:6265000-7515000 GCA_963576535.1 Plemyria rubiginata | reverse complement strand
ATACCTTAGATAAGATCTTTTTTTTAATAATTTGATGTTTCATTTCGTTTTACAGAAACAGTTACGTGTGTCGACCAGGCTGGGCTCGGAGCGCCGGCGCAGCTCAAGCGTACGACCTCCAAGCTTGTCCGACGACAAGGACACACGACGCAGGCGTCGGTTGTCAGAACTCGCTGGTGGAGTCTTTTACAGCGACGGGCACAACCTAACACGAGGCCACGACAACCCAGCACTCGGCTTGGACCCAGAGAAACCTCCGCCAGACGATTATTATGGCACAGACACTTGCATTAAACTAGAACCTTTCAAACACAACTCGCACTGAGGAAACTCTTGCCAATTTGCTAGACCGATGAAAACATCGATTTAGTAGCGAGATGCCTACTATAGAGCTTAGCCGACTTTTACAAATTTTCATACAATTGGTTGCATATCGCCAACATAATGAAACCTCTGTATAATTAATCGCACCACGCCTACTTTTTGAATTTTTTACTGTTTTGTAGCAGCTTGCCAT
Organism: Plemyria rubiginata; assembly: GCA_963576535.1. NCBI lineage: Eukaryota > Metazoa > Arthropoda > Insecta > Lepidoptera > Geometridae > Plemyria > Plemyria rubiginata. Next base: position 7,514,483 of record OY754909.1, on the reverse strand, counting down.
TTATTTTTTTAAATCGTTTTGGAAATATCATGATGCCTACTTTAGTACAGTGCTGTTAAAAAGGTCCGAGAATTTAAATACACTACTCAACAAAGTCTAGGGAACAAGGGTATTTTAGTGTATATTTTTAATTCTACATTTTTTCGTCCTAGATGTTATATAAGAAAGATGAGAAAAAAGTTCTTCTCCCGTGTTCAAATTTTGAGGAAGATCACTGAAAGCTCCTCTACCGAGCAAGTCCCATGCATGTTCAATCGGATTGAGATCGGCGGACTGCGCAGGCCACTCTAACACCGTGATATTGTGCTCGCTGAACACATTCATCACCTGCCTCGCGGTGTGTGCGCGTGCATTATCTTGCATGAACACGAAATCTTGGCCGAACTGCTGGTGGTGAGGGATGACCATAGGGTGCACAACTTGCTCAACTTATTGCTCTGCATTTAAATTAATAATAATAATAAATAATATATAATTTTTAATACTTAGGTATTTACTTATTTTAATATAAGGAGCTGACATTTATGTTTTGTTTATATCATTTAATATTATGTTGATTGATTACTGTTAAAATTCAAATAAAACCGACCATACTTAGGTACGGTACAATTACAGTTTTGTGTTTGATTGTACATTTAGTAGGCAACCTAGGTAACAAAAATACCGGTGAGAATGAAAGTAGGCATTATGCGACCATATGGTCTATTTAGAATAATGTTTGCCCAAACGCAATTTTAGGTACATTGCGATCACTTATACGGAAATTTCAAAATATTGTCATCATGCTACACAATGCAAGTAAAAATTAAAAAATGAACTAAGTCCAATAGTAGGCATCTCGCTACTAAATCAAAACATCTGAAGTTATCAAAAATATCGACTTCGACTTGTCATCGGCGTCAAATAATTCGTACCTATGTTTAGAAGAGCTGTTTCATCGATATGCTATTGGAGGCGGTGTACAGTATCTCTAGATAGATTAGTAATATAGTAACTGTATTTAACTACTTTATTTTTACTTCGTTTTCTTGCCCGTCAATATTTTCTTGGTCATCCCACCTGATGTTAAGTGGTAATTACACCGGCAACCACACTCTTCAGACCGAAACACAGAAACGCTGCTTGGCGGCAGAAAGCCGTGGTGGTACCTAGACTTCCCCGGACGAGCTCTTCACAAAGAGCCCTACTACTCTGCGACTCTCTAGACTTCTAGGGTTCGACAAAGATGAACAGGATCCATAAATAAATAAATAATAATTATTTATTATTTAAGGTTTATATCGAACAATCAATTCCTTCGAACAACGTTGAACCAGCTAAAGTTAGGTACCTAGTTCTTGAGGAGTTCAAAAGGAATATTACGTTTAGTCCCTTAGTTGACCAAAATGTCCAGCTTCACAATTTATTTGATAGGTACTTGCTTTACCTCCAAAACATTAAAACCCTTATTTCAACAATACGAGGCTAATAACCAGTTCCAACCAGTAAATATTTAATGGAACTGCTTATATAAAGGTACATTCTGAAGCTAATCGCTTCGTAAGGTTAGGCAAATCGATTTACTCAGTTTGGTGTAAGGTGAGATAAGCAAGCAAAACCACAATAACTTATGGTACCATTGCATTGGTGTAGTTGTTTGTTAGCATGATGCGAAAAGTTATTTTAATTGATGGTTCATTAATTTGTAATGCCTACTAAATATTTAGTGATTGATTTTAAAGCTATGTGTTTGCATTGTAAATATTTTATACTTAAGTATATCTGTTAGTTTTAAGAGATTTATCGAAAAAAACTAGGACCTAGTGTTTAACGATATAGTCTATCAATCTATCATGATGCAAGTGTACAATTTTGAAATGAAATGCTTCATTAATTTTATGGTTTATTTTACACTTATTCTAATAACCAATGATATAGGCAGGCTGAAGAAATAATAATTCAAGATATACTATTTCATTAAATATTTATACGTAGGTTAGGTACATATAAAATATTTATATTAGATAATACATTTTTTTTTAATAAACAAACAGCATACACAAATTGTGAATAATTTGAACTACCTAAACTGCCTTTCATTCATACAATAATAACAGTTCTGAATATGAACTTGAAAAATTACATGTGTCAAACATAAGAAAATCTGTTATCAAATTTTAATATCAGAAATGCATAAACTATGTATTGCCACAAATATATTAAGACAACAGATCCTGCTGCTGCAATGTCTGCTGATGAATTTCTTGCACAGTTGAGACAGGTAAGGTGGCACTCACGGTTATTGGCGGCATTCCCGGAAGCGAAATCGGCGTCACTACCGGACCCGACTGGCCCGGGGTCGGCATCGGCGCCGGCTGTCTGAGAGGCTGGCCAAAGCTGCTCATGTCAAATGTAGGCACTAGTGGTGTGCTCTGAGTGTAAGCACTTGGTGAAACTTGAGCGTAAGCGCTCGGCGGCGGCACTGGGGGCTGTGAGTAGCTAGGCATCATCGGTATGTATGGCTGAGGCTGATTCATAGGTATGCCGGGCAGACTAGGCAGCGGTGCCGGGGGCTGCATACTAGCCACAGACGGTATACTTCCCAGATTTGTGAGGGTTGCATCTGCTAAATCTAAAACAATAAAAAAATTTATAGAAGTATCTATCACTCATCAATTTCCCACAGAATTTTTGGTTATTTTGAGCCTACATGGTGATGTAGGAAATGCTCCGTCAATAAAAAAATTATATGCAGGGTCAGTAAAGATTACTTACTGCTAGAATAGCTGGCTATATTTGAAACAACTGACTGGGCCTGGGACATGGGTTGTTGTGTTGCAATAAAAGGTGCCGTCTGTTCCTGAGGCACATTACTGGCAGCTGGAATACTAGCAGGGTTCACCAGTGGAATGCCAGATAAGAATCCTGGTGGTGGTGGGTTGCTTGAAATAGCTTGTGCTGCACTTGTTGGAGGAGCAGTCATCAAAGGTGTTTGGTCATCATTGATACTTAAATTTTGAATACCTGATGTTGGTATATTTTGTTGCGGACATGGTGAGGAAACCTGAAACGAGCACAATTTTTGATTGAAAACACCTTGTATTCATTTAATTTGTTAAAGAATAATTAAATAAAATTGGCATATGGCTTCAAAATTAAGTAAAATAGGTAAACTTCTTGTATTTTATCATCCCATAATTATTAAACAATTTTAATATGTCTAACAATCCTTAAGTGCTAACTATCAACAGTTTAGGAATCTAATCTTTAGCATCAACATTAGGAATGAAACTAATCAAACAATCTTAATCTCATAACATTAGGAACTGGCAAACCAACATACTGGCCATCTGATACAAATAGAATACCCGATCTGGTAGATTTTTTCATTTTGAAAGGGCTTTCTGATATATACTTCGATGTGGAATCATCCCTCGATGGTATGTCTGATCATACCCCTATAATAGCAACGTTTAGCTTAACCGCAATTCACAGAACACCTAAATCAACACTATATAATCATAAAACAGACTGGACTGCTTTTGCTAAATATATCTAGAAGAAAAAGTTGAATTAAAGATAGCACTTAAAACTGAACATATAGATGATGCAACATTTAATATCACAAACCTAATCCAAGTGGCTGCATGGCGGGCAACCCCTTCATTAAGCTCCCACCGCCAAAACAATAATGTACCATTAGAAAGACGCAATAAACTATCAGAAAAACGCAAACAACGAAGAAAACTACACTCAAGTCAGTCAGATACAGATAGAACCGAATACAATAGAATATCAAGAGAACAAAAAGAAATAATTAAGGAAAACCAAAACACCAATTTTCAGCAAAAAATATCCACACTATCAGCTCACAAAGGATCACTACTCACTATGGAAAATAACAAAAGATTTTAAGAGACCGCATACCCATGTTCCCCCAATTAGAACATCCCCGAACGAACCGCGGGCTAGGAGCGGAAGCGAAAAGGCTGAACTGTTTGCTAAGCACCTATGCAAAGTCTTCACCCCAAATGAGTCATCAATATCGGCGTTTGAAGAAGAAATAGACCAAACTATCAATAGTGATCAGCAGCTATCACTGCCGCTCTCACCTGTCCAAGAGAACTATCACGAATGAGGTATATATATATTATATATTTTGTATATAAGTATAAACTATATATGTATGTTTAAGTACATATGTCTTGTGTAGATTTAGGTATTTATTTTATCTTGTTTTTTAATAGTTGTAGTAGTTATTAATATAATTTATTTATCCTCTCTCATTTTGTACACGCACCCACCTCTAATTTCAATCTCTCACAATCCTTCAAGGTTTGCTGGAAGAGAACTCTTTTTAGGGTTAAGCTCGCCTTTGTACATGTATTGTTATTTAAGTTTACTGTATATTTTCACTGTGTACAATAAAGAATAAAGAATGATCTGCAACCTCGAAAACAAAAAAGCCCCTGGATTCGACCTAATAACAGGTGAAGTCCTCAAACAACTTCCTAGAAAGGCTATAGTTTTCCTGACGACCTTATTCAACGCCATCCTTAGAATACACTATTTCCCTAAGTTGTGGAAAATATCACAGATCTGTATGATAGCAAAGCCGGGGAAACCACCTCAGAACCTGGCTCATACAGACCCATAAGTCTTCTTCCAATACTATCTAAGGTATTCGAGAAAATCTTTTTAGTGAGGCTTAAACCAGTATTGACAGAAAACAAAATCATTCCGGATCATCAGTTTGGATTTCGGGAAAAACATGCAACAGTAGAACAAGTGCATCGAGTGGTACATAAAATCAGACAGTCACTAGAGAAAAAAGAGTATTGCTCAGAAGTATTCTTAGACATACAACAGGCATTTGACAAGGTGTGGCACAAAGGCCTGTTATTCAAACTGAAGAATCTGCTGCCAAACTCATTTTTCATGATTATAAAATCTTATCTAGATCACAAGTAAAATACGAAGATGACACCTCGAACCTGCACCTCATCTCTGCCTCAGTCCCACAGGGTTCGGTACTGGGTCCTGTTCTGTACTCTATCTACACGGCAACCTGCCTGAAACAGAGGATGTTGTAACAGCTACATATGCAGACGACACTTCGTGCCTGTCAAGCCACAAAGACCCAAGCATGGCTTCAAATAAACTACAGGAACAGCTTAATAAAATAGACATGTGGCTGCAGAAATAGAGAATCAAGCCAAGCGTCACTAAATCAGCACAAGTTACATACACACTCCGAAAAGGCGACTGCCCACCTGTTTACATGGAAAGCAAACCATTACCAAGCCACAGCACCGTAAAATACCTGGGTCTACATCTAGATAGAAGACTGACTTGGGCATACCATATAAAAGCTAAAAAAACAGAAGCCACACTACACAGTATAAGGGACTGGCCTGGCTGTTGGGCCACCAATCGCAGCTGTCTCTCAGCAATAAACTGCTTGTCTACAAAGCGATCATAAAACCAATCTGGACCTACGGAATAGAACTTTGGGGCTCGGCCAGTAACTCCAAAGTTGAAATCCTCCAAAGATTCCAAAACATTGCCCTTAGAACAGTCTCAAGCGCCCACTGGTTTGTGAAAAACACGGAAATCCATGAGTACCTAGAAATGCCAACAGTCAAAGAGGAAGTCAACAAATACTGTGTAAAGTACAAGCAAAGACTAGAAACCCACACAAACGACCTAGCAAAAAACCTACTCAACACCCAAGACAATGTGAACCGCCTAAAGAGATGGCAAATACTGAACCTAGACCAGAGAGCCTAACCAGCTCTTTAAACAAAGTGGTGTGGCTTCGCTGAAACCACACCCCAACCGCATTCTCTCAGAAAATAATCTGAATTAAGGCTAAGAAGCCGATTGCAGATATAGTAAATATAATAGATATTAGTAAATAAAAAAAATAAAAAAATCTTTAGCATAGCCCAATTTTTACACAACTACCTAGCTGATGGAACAAGCTTGCTCCATCACTTATATGTAAACTAACGACCCGCCCGCGCGCCCCTGCTTCGCACGGGTGCACATATCATGCATGTATTATACATATAAACCTTCCTCTTGAATCACTCTATCTATTAAAAAAACCGCATCAAAATCCGTTGCGTAGTTTTAAAGATTTAAGCATACAAAGGGACAAGGGGACATAGGGACAGAGAAAGCGACTTTGTTTTATACTATGTAGTGATAAGTAAAAAAAAGTTATCTATACATTTCTCGGAAAAAAGATTCTGAGCCTTCTCCTCCCACCAACTTTCAGTAGTTTAGTAGGTTTATATAAATTATTTATGTATAACTTATATTTATTTTCATGATACAAATACTCTACATTTATATTTATGACTAGTATGGTTAGTAAGTACTTAAGGTATTGAGCAAAATTTTAATACCTTGAAGCACTATTTAACAATGTCTTACTTTTAATAATTACTTATGTTAATGTGATGTATCTGTCATACATTAAAACATATTTCTCTTATGAACATATTTCTTCCATGATTAAAAGATTACACTATCATTATCAGCTTGAAGAAGTCTGCATGATACATACCACAGGAATGTGAGGTGCCTGAGCTACCAATGTATTATTAACTCTTATTGGGATCCTGTGTAAGTAGCCATATCCAATGCCACATCCGAGACTGCCCTCTCCACCCCAATTTTGATTTGGAGTTAGATGGATTTCTCTACATGTGTCATCATTTGCATTATAGATGTATAGCTTTAAAGCCCTGCCTTCATGTGCTTCAATAAGTGTAAACAAGTCCTCACTCTCATGCATTATAGAGTCAGCTCCAATTATGTAGTCAGAGAATGGTCTTAGTCCAGCAATTTCTGCAGGAGATGATGGATGTACCTCCTGTGAAAGACAAGAACAGAACACATAAGTACACAAGATGTAAACAGGATTTGAAACTTGTGAAAAACATTTGAACATTAACTTACCAATATATGCCATACATTCTCATTAGCACCTTCAAATGAACAAAACCTTATGCTGACTCCCAGTAGACCCTGGCCTCCCCAAGCATCACTGGGTGTTAACATCACCTCTCTCACGGATTGTGTTTTACTGCTATACACCAGCATTTTAATCGGACGATTGATGTTATTCTTTAGCAACTCTTTAAGAGTATCATTGTCTTGGTCTAATCTAACATTTTCAATAGCAACAATAAAATCAAAAAATGATTCGAGGTTGGCCAATTGCCCTGGGGAGCCGTCTTGCACCTGTAATAAAGATTCTGTTAGTACTCATTTGATAAATAGTATTTACAGGAAATGCCGATAAAAAACACCAACCCGTAGTACATGATATCCTTCGGTGCCACCTCCTGGTACTCCTGCACTCTGGGAAGAACCCATTGTGATAAAAAACTAGCAGAGATTAGTGATTGGTCAGTAACTTCAGCATATATCGTCAGAAACAGCACAATTATTTTTCTAAATAAAATTCTTCACAAATTCATCTTCGTCTCCGAATTCACAAATTCCAACATCAACAATTTTCTAATGACATTGACGTTTGACGTGGCATGAAAGAAAATTGGCTACAGAGTAAAAAAAAAGTCTTTGTAAAAATGGGTTTCAGTCATAGAATAACAATGGTTAGGATATTAATTAAGTTCTGTGGACGGATCAGTCAAAATCAAATGGGTGCTTTTGATTTTAGTTGGTTGCTTCTTTCTGCTTCTTGCTAATTTCTACGAAGGTGTTTACTTTTTAGTTTCCCTTGTAGTGCAGGTACTATGTAACGTACCAAAATGTATAAATAAACAATACACTACCTCCCATGACCTAAAATACAAAAAGAAAAACATGCAAGTTGAATGAAAATATACAGGTAAAAACAGTGTTCAAGTTTGTCCTCCAAGTCAAGGGCTGCTATCTATCAGTAATTTTCTTGTTATTTAGATAATATATGTAGTAACTACCTTTTAAATTATCTTTCTCTATTCTGAAATGTTCCTTGATATTACTCATCTGCACAGTGAGCCGTGAGCCATGAGCCAGTGCCCAGGCAGTAGGAAACCAAGGTGTGTCAATCGAATGTAGTAAAACTTTTCAATGAAATGATCAAGCAAAAATTTTGCAGACAGGTAGTGTAGCAATAGGACCATCAAAAGAACTGGCTATTTTTAGTCTTTCTTTTTTCCAGATATTTATTTTTTAATTCAAAATGTCTGAGTGGAAGCATTTGGTAACAGAATGGCTCAATGAGTATGCAACATTACAAGAAAATGAAATAAAAAGCTTTGCTGCTGAGCATGAGCACAACCATGAAATTGCCACTGCAATATTCAACCTTATTTATAGTGAAGATCAAGAAAATGACAACAATGGACATAGAGAAAGTGAAGCTCAAATTGAGCAGGTAGGTGTATGCCTAAAATAATATTTCACAGAATATATATTATGTAGGTACATTTGCAAAATTGCATGTGCTCAAAATTGTGATTATGATTGATTAAGATAACTGAAACTGCAGGACAGCATCGGATTTAATTTATAGGTATGAGATCTTACAAGAGTACTAAAAAATTTCGAATCATTCTAATCTAAAAGACTTACCCCTAGTTTCTGAAAGCTCAAAAATCAATCAAAGCTAATCAGCTGTTAGGTCACACAAGAAGTAAAAGCTGAAATAAAAAACAAGAATAAATAACAAGTGACTTGACAGCCAATTAGTGTTGATTGAGCTTACAGAAACCGGGGGTAACCCTTTTACTAAGCAATCTAAATGTAATCATTTTGGCTTTCAGATGTTAGAAAGTGTATGTGTGCAGCTTTTTAGCTTTTATAGGTCAAAGGAAGTAGAACTCCAAAGGTTCACTTTGCAATTTGTACCTGCACTTATTTTCAATTATTTGAGTTCTGTTGCTCAAAGCAATAAGAGAACATTTCGCTGCATTGAAACACTACTCATTGGTAAGTTTCACATTTCTTACCTACTTACAATTTTAAGTACTTACATAGAGTAATTTTTTCATCACATCTAATCAAAAAAAATGACTTGGTTGGTAGTTCTTCTAGTGACAGTGAAAGCATAGAATTAACTCCGGAAAGTATTAGAACTGACCATATTTCATATATGTCCCGGGAGAAATATATGAAAGCCTATGGTAATTTTATTGGGTTGGCTATAGCAATCCTTGTACCTGAGTTGAGGGTTGGGGATAGGGGGGATGCAAGTGGGGGTAGATGGCAAGTCTTCCCCTTGAGTCCTTTTTTCTAGGAAATGAAAAAAAAAAATTTAATTTTTCAGGTAAGTTACTAGTTAGGTTAGGGTTTTTTTTTTATATGAAGAAAATTGGTAGTCATATTTCATCTCTATGACAAAAAGACTCAAGGGAAGGAATTCTCATTAGGTTAGGGTTATTTTTTTTTTTTTTTTAAGTGAAGAAATTTGAAGAAATTTTTTTTTTCATTTCCTAGAAAAAAGAACTATAGGGAAAGACTTGCCATCTACCCCCACATGCTTCCCCCCTATCCCCAACCCTCAGCTCAGGTACCAGGGTAGCTATAGTTTAACCATTTTATTGAATTGAGAAATGCAAGTGGAGCCAAGAATTTTTCATAATTTGTGTTTTTGGCCTACTTACTTCTAGTACTTAGCCAAAACTAATAAAATATGAGGCGCCTTTTATTTTCTCATAGTGGGTGATGAAAAGTAGAGTGTATCACTCAGGCGGAAAATATAGTTTTGGCTTGGGCGACGTACTTTGAATCCCTCGCTACGTTCAGGATTCTTCTAGAAAATCCTTCACTACGCTCTGGATTCAAAAAAGGCGGCCTCATCGTAAAAATATTATTTTGCCCCTTTATAATACAGTCTACTATTCACCCATATTTTACAGGGTTGTACAACTTTGAGGTGGTTGATGAATCTGGCAAACCAAAAGTGGTGTCATTCAGACTACCCTCCTTGGCTCAAGCTTCCATCTACCATGAGGTAATTATTCTCAGTATCTAATTATTTCGCTATCTAAATTTCAAATTATTTGTTATATCTGTTTTCTAGGAAAAAAAGTGATCCATCAATTAGTAAACTGAGATTGGTTGACATTTTACACAGCACTATCTAGTCACGAAGCAAAGCATAAAAGATTACATTTTTTTTCACAGTTCTTTACTTGAATTAGACTCTCTGTATCTCCATTTAGACCCTTAAGGTGGTCCATTAGGCGAGTTTTTTTAAAGTTTATTTATTTATACAGTTTATCACCAAGCTATATATACATATACCTACATAGTAAAGTTGGCCGAACACTGAAAATCGCAATAGTAAAAACTGTGTCGCGTTTTAAAGGGTCTGGTACAAAAAAATAGTTTTGACAAAAGTCAGGGTTTCACAGGAGAACTCATATAATATGTGTGTATGTGAGTGTGTGTGTTTAGAGTGTGTTTTGAAATATGGAACTAATAATAAATAAAATAAATATTCCTTCCAACTTCCAGCCCTTATCTCTGGGAGCTCAGTTCTTAACCGAAAGTGCCCTAAGACGATGGGAGGAATGTAACACCAAGCTAGTGAGTTGGGGCCCACTCTCACAAGTGGAAGTACTGAATGCACAGAACCGGCTGAAGGTTATATCTGCACTACTCTTCATATACAATCGCCAGCTTAGTTTGTTGCCTAAACTAGCACTGAGACATTTTTGCATAGCAACATCCAGGTACTACCAACTTGTCTTAACTAAATCACTTTCTTACACTTCTTTACAGTCACACTGCATTTAACTGTTTATTTCTTTCATGTTTATTTGATAATATTTACCAAATAAACATGAAAAGAAAACTTACGATTTTTAAGAATAGAAGAGCTTTTTGTGATAGGCTCGTCCAGGAATTCGGGGAAGTACTACCACCACGCTTTTTTCTGCCGCCAAGCAGCAAGGCGGTTTCGGTCTGAAGAGTGTGGTCGAACATCTGTACGCCTCAAGTTGATGGACGCAGGGCAGTGCATCGTAGGGCACTTTTCTATCGTGCGTGACTTACGAGGCAATGCTCTGTTATAGGTGATGGTTACCACTTAACATCAGGTGGGTCATCTGCTTGTTCCTTCAGCCAGCATCCGCCCGCGCGCTAGTATAGAATAATAAATGAACTGACTAATTAGATTATTGCAGGATAGTAACCCAAGGGTTCCAAAAGAAGACAGGCAATAACAAGTCTATAGCCAGAATACCAGTATCTTCAAACTTGTTATTAGAGATGATGGAAGGTGCATATTTTGCCATGTTCAATGAGTTTTACACCCTTGCATTTCAAGCTGTAAAAGATATTGATCAAAGGGCTCAGTATGAACTATATCCTGATGTAATGTTGGTGACTAGTGCTGTCATGAACTCATTGAAAGACAATCCTGCCGGTAAGCTAATTTTCTATTATATATTAAAAATATTTACTGTATATAAACAAATATCTCTCTCATATTATCCTACTAACCTACTAATATTATAAACGCGGAAAGTTTGTGAGTATGGATGGATGGATGTTTGTTACTCTTTCACGCCGGAACGCCTGAACGGATCTGGATGAAACTTGGCAGAGAGATAGATTATAGTCTGGAATAACACATAGGCTACTTTTTATCCCGTGAGAATCCCGGGATTTACACCTGCGCGGGTGAAACCGCGGGGCGCAACTAGTGTATTCTATAAAAGTACTAGGTAGTACATAGTGTGGTCGGTCAGTCCTAGGCAATCGTGAAGTTAGCCGAGTGACCGCAGCCAAACGGCTAAGTTCCCATTTGCCTAGCTAGAGCCACTGCCCGGACTGTAGTGTAGGTACCTTACATCTGTTGAATTAATTAATGACGTGCCATAAATTCTTCTCTTCAGATATTATTAACAGTAACACTGAATAAACCAGAATAAACTTAATAAATAAAAGTCAAGATAAATTGTTTATAAATCGGTAATTTGCTTGCCTTTTTGTCTCCAAAAATGTCTTTGATGTTTTATTACTAACCGCTAAGCTATTTTTTTTCCCGCAGGACAACCATGCGATGGTCCCATGGGCATAAGTGTAGCCCTTTCTCCTGCGACTACAACAGTCACCATGTCCAAGTCGATGATTACAAATGCGTCGTTCCGAACAAAAAAATTGCCAGGTGAGGTACAATTACCAAGGTCTCAGACTCCATATTATTATGGAGCCAGTGGGTTTCGACTATATAGATGTACTTATCTGCTAGCTTTGAGACGTTTGAAAGTGATCCTTGTGATTTAACGACTTTAACTCCATTATCGGTCGTTTTCTGAAAGCTCAATCAAACGTAAATAAATCAGTGTTTATACTGGCGCTGGCATGCTAATTAACAAATTGGTGTTTGTTGTAGTTCATTCTTCAAAACTATTATTTCGTTTTCATACAGATGACTACAGTGGCATGCTGCCTAATGCATGCTCGTCGGCTAATTGGCTTGAAAAACACGTGTAGTTTTTGGAAACAACAATAAAATTCTCAGATTGCTATATTTCGACTGCATTAGATGACTGACTATGAAATTGATACAGATAATGTTTCCGTGTGGATAGCAGCTATTGAGTATAAAAGACCTTTTGAAAAAAGAAGAAGAAAATAACTTTTGAGTTATGTGCATATTAAATGCTAATTACTAGAATCAATTTTCCAACACTTTAAGTACTTTTTAATTATATGCTTAAAAGTTAGCTTCTATGTTACACCATTGAAATAACACGGCTAATGACAATTTTATCTTCCTTGAAACACAATCACTTCAGCGATTCTATCAGAAATCCAATTGAAAAAAATAATAGATAAGTAAGCACGGCACAGTTCTCTTTGTGTGTGCGTGTTTTGTTTTTTTTTACATAGATTTCCCATCAACCAGTTTATTTGAAACTGTTGAAACACGCGATGTTACTCTGTAAACTGCTAATAAAATCCACCTTGTGTCTCGTTGCTTTAAACAAATAGTTGCAATACTTTCGAATAACAACATAAGTTAATGTGATATCTCTTGCAGATGACATTCCGATCCAAGCTGGGCAGGTGGTGCCAACTGAATCTACAGACATGCTGTCCTCGATCACGGAAGAAGGCGAGACAGAGGCGGCGCCCATGCAACGCGGCATCATGGCACGTAGTTCCAAACCCAAACTCAGTTCCTTCCCCATCCTCGGCAAAAAAACCAAGGACACTAAAGATAAAACTGGAACGTCTAGTGAGAAGAAAGTCACGTTGAAGGAGTCGTCCAAAGGCATATGGAACTCTCTGAGCAGCGGAGGTGGAGACATGGTGGATGCGCAACAAAAACTAGATAGTTCCTCCGACGCAAACGGTAGCATGAGAGACGAAAAGATGTCTGTGAATTCGATGCTTACCAGCACTGAGAATTCAGACACTCGTTCGCAGGTCACAACTGACTCCATGGAAATGGAGCCGACCCCACGGTTTGCTGCCATGCAAGTCAGCTCGGTTTGATGGTTTGTGGATATACATAATTATTTATTTGACCTCTTCCGAATCCGCGCTTTAAGCGGCGCAAAGATGTAATAATTAATAATACTAGTCTGGGTTTTGTTTGGCTGTGTAGGTACATAAGTATTTGTTTGGTGTTGGATATAATCCTCGAATATACATAGGTAAATAACACTGAGTTTGGGGGAATGATTCTGTATTATTTGTGAAAATGTTCACTACTGTTTTCATAAAAATATTTAACAAGAAATAAAAGCAATACATACCTACATGATATTCAGTATTCAAATGAATTATTATTAGAATTGGTAGGAAGAGATTCCTTAGTATATTGGGCAACGGTGGTCTAGGGGAAGTGACCCTGTCTTGTGATCGTAAAGTCGTAGGTTCGAATTCGGTCGTGAAAATGACCATCTGATAACTAATTGGACCAGAATTTTCCTATAGAAAAATTTATGGGTACAGTGCCAGTTAACATAAACGGCGAAGGAAAACATCGTGAGGAAACCAGTTAGTATCCCAACACCGGCGATATGGCGTGCAACATGTCACAAATGGAATACTACTACTGCAAAATGTGAGTATGTTCCAAATGTACCTTTGACTGGGAAAAATCTGAATTCGTAATTGGTAGGTACTATAAGGTCTGAAACTTGTCTATTACAGATCAGTGAGTCTGAGCGGATGTCTATTATCTACCGTGCCTGTGGATAAATAAGTCCTATAGCTGTTTAAGTTTATTTATTTCTTTTATGTTAAGAATAATATCTACATCACAACAATGAAGGGGCGAGGAATCGGTTAATATATTCAATATTATAATACTCATTAGTTCTTTGACGCGATGGAAGAGCATTCAGATTAAGACTGGAATATTTCTACTTAGGTACGCACCTACTACGATGGTTCTTATCTTAAGTGAACCTGTTGACCCTTGGGTTCTATTTAGGTATGAGACATAGTTGAACTTAACAACATAATCACTTTGGGAGAACAACTAATGTATGTGATTTGTCACTGCACGAACTGCGTTGTCGATCTGTTTATTTTCTTTTTCTGAGATACTCGTACTTATAGTATATTTTATCATGAGGTGCATACTGATATTAAGTTTTATCCTTCTTGTGTGTGTATCATCATCTTTGACCAAGGATTTAATGGTGGGCACCAGCTATAACGCGCGATTGACTTGGCAGCAAAAAATCGACTATATGAGTATACCTTTTAAGAAGAGGGTAAAGGAAGTGTTTTACTCGGATCCTGCTCAACAAATTATCAGGGTATGTATCTAAATGATTTAGGTAATGATGTCGATTCTGTTGTTGCATTATCATAAAACTAGTAGCGTCCCGCGGTTTCACCCGCGTAGTTTTAAATCCCGGTATTCCCACGGGATAAAAAGTAGCCTATGTGTTATTCCAGACTATAATATATCTCTGTACCAATTTTCACCAAGATCCGTTCAGCTGTTCTGGAGTTATAGAGTAACAAACATCCATCCATCCATACAAACTTTCGCATTTATAATATTAGTAGGATAACTTAATCTGACAGCTTTAAAATTATAGCCATCCTTGTCGTTTCGGTCTTTTATAAAGGGACGGCAGTATTTTTAGTGCTGTCAAATTACCTAGGTTAAATTAGGAAAACTAAACTACAGAATTCACACCATTGTTTGCTAAACGATTGGTTATATATATTTAATATAATAAATATACATGGAATTCAAAACATTTTAATATTCCAGGGTGTAATTGTCCGGGAAACCGATCAAACTGATGGAACTGCGACAATCACAGCCGGTGGTGTGGGATTCCCATTCGTCAACATACGTTTCAAGAGCCAACGTGGATGTGGCCTCCACTACTCCGTAGAAATTTACGTATAATGTAATCGTTCAAACTTTTGAACCAGTAGGCTTGGATGCCATTTGGTTTCCAAAAGTTCCTACAGTTATCTAAACGTGTTAACTCGTAAAAGCAGATGATCTAATAAGATGAGTCATAGTCATAACATAACTGACTGTCGTAGGTATGTATTGTATACCTCTAGATTTATTCGGCGACACCAAATAAACACATTTGCAGTTCACATTTATTTTTATTTCGCTAATTTTCAACTACCGATTTCTAATACAGGACAGACTTCCTAGTGCCATTTACCTATCACCGCTCTATTAAAACCTCTATGTTTCTGTACCACAAAAATACCTCGCCCGAAACGGGACTCTTCGGTTATTCCATATTTATCGTCCCTTCTGGATGACTGATTCGTGTTTAAAAGTAGCTGCAGCTTAGCGATCGTGGCTGCCTGCTCGTCACGTTCCATCTCATTGATTAGGACAGGCAAACTGGCTGCACAAACCCATAGGTAAAACATTCCCACTGAAAATATAATATTAAACAGTTAGTACCTTTCCTCCTCCTGTACCTACTCCTACAACAAAATATTACAAACCCACAGAGCAAAAATCCTCCCACGACACTGGCTCCAATCAAAAAACCGAGGTCCATAGTGTTTTGTTTGAGCAGCAGTAGACTAGTAACTATCAATATAGATATCAGTACCAGACGAAGCAGCTCAAATAGAATAAAACTAGACATCAGAATATTATTACACTGAAAATAATTTTACATATACATTAGTAGGGATGCATGGGCCAGCTGTACTACACAGTCCGTCATATTGTGTATAGTGGGATAAGTGTAGGGTACGGGAGTGTGTTAGGTTTGTGTGTGGTGTGACTCTGTGATTTGCTATCACCCGCCTCATGAGTACCTACCTCAGATAGAAGTGCCTATACATCAGGAACAAACACCCCATATGTTCGGGATCTCTTTACTTGACCACATACCCAACGTGGATAATAGTGGATATACGACGGACGACACACAAATGAGTATGAGGATCGCACACCTGAAGTGGAGCTGGGCAGGACACAGGGACGATGGGCGATGTACCTACTAAGACGGTAACAGAGTGGTGGCCAAGGGATGCGTGACGACCGCGAGGCAGACTACCAGCCCGTTGGTCGGATGACATCGTCAGAGTGGTCGGGCCAAGGTGAATGCGACTGGCGCAGGACCGGAAAGACTTGCGTAACAGAGGGGAGACCTATACCCAACAGTAAGTGTCAACAGGTTGATTAGATAGATAGACACCCCATATTGTTATGCAATATTTATATTTAATGTGTGCAGGTAGGTAGGTATATATCTGAGGGAGTGTGATCAAGCTTTATGTGTCTCAACTTTTTTGCGTTATTTCAGCGTTATACTTACGATGTAGGCGCCATAAACATACAGGACGCATGATAAAATATAAACACAAGATACTCCAATAGCAGTGGATATGTACTTTATTGGATCTGCAAACATAGAAACAATAAGCCTGTACATTATTTTCTTCCGAATCATTTATTTCTTGCTCGCACATCATCATGTAGATAAGAATAAAGAATTTCGGAGAACACTATCACAAAGGTTCAGTCTTCTTCTTGTGGTGTCACTAGTTTCTTTCGAAACAGTGTGGTGAAACGATTTTAATTGCGCCTCAAGAGGCTCCTTTCGAGCACTTGACACATGTCTAGTGTCATGAGCTTTTTAGGTTCTACAACAATAACATATCGAACTAAACTACTTAATACCTAGGTATTCCTATAAAAAAAAAATAGGAAAAGATTATAGAGATCATTGTAGTATTTTTAGGATGTGATTTTCCACCACCATACCTACCATGTCCTTAGTACTTAGGTACCTGCTTAGCAAGAAAGAACCATTTAGGTAGGTATAGTACCTACCTTGCATGATGTTTTCTAAGTATTCCTTGCAATAAATAAGATGCCAATCATTATACCAATCGTTTAGTTCTGCTTCAACTTCATCAATGTGGTAGTACGCGATGCAACTGCTTGTTAAAAATATTATTCCCTGAAACTGTGCACAGTTTTATGAGACTGGGGGTCACAGAGCGCAGCACGCGATTATTTGCACTTTATATCACTCACTAGTTGTAGTAGGGTAGTAGGGTTTTCTCTATTCCGTGGCGGTTTCACCCGCGCAGATAAAAAGTAGCCTATGTGTTATTCCAGACTATAATCTAACTCTCTGCCAAGTTTCACCCCGATCCGGTCAGCCGTTCTGGCGTGAAAGAGTAACAAACATCCATCCATCCATCCATCCACTTATTAAACACTTACTTAAAGACTTTAAGTACTTTACACTTACTTAGTCTTTCCGATGGTAAAAAAGAAATTATATATTATTGCAGTAAATCTTTCAGAAAATGCACAGAATAGCAGGTAATATTTAATCCCACTCACCTTTCCTTGGTCTCTAAAAGAAATATATTACATAAGTAGGTAGGTACTTAGATACATAATGTGTACCCTCGTAGGTACCTAGAAGGTTGTCCAGTAAGAGTAGTAGGTAAGTTATGTTGCTGAAGCTGTTTTCCTACTAATATTATAAACGCGAAAGTTTGTAAGTATGGATGGATGGATGTATGGATGGATAGATGGATGGATGTTTGTTACTGTTTCACGCCAGAACGGCTGACCGGATCTGGGTGAAACTTGCAGATTTCAACAAGAAAGCACACCAACTTTTTGAAAAAAGCTGATAGGTATGACGGGGGAATTTTCGATTGAAAATTAGGGTTCTTTTCGATATTAAAACAAAATCAGGTGAAATATTTTTTCTTTCAAATAAAATAAATTACAGCGTACTATGGGCATAAAAAGATAAGTTTCCACCAAATTTCGTGGAAAAATATAAATTTTTGTAAAAGATAATAACTAAAAACAAAAACTTGGTTTTTTGAATGTTTCACATAATTTTTTAGGTTAGGTAGGTATATGAAAAAAGTGTCGATACAAAAGTTTTAGATCTTTTTATCACCTACAACTTTACCATTTGACTTTTTTCCATAGTTTTGCCGGAAATCGAGATAAGCTGTTTTTTGCCCTTGAAACTCTCCCCCTTTCCCTTCCCGACATCGGCCGTAAATTATTTTTGCTTTCATTTTTATTTTATTGTCCTCCTTTTCCAATGGTTTTCATCACATTATTATTTTTTTTAGTTTCACAAGTTATATAGGCCCTTAGTTAAACTCACCAATGAAAATAATCCAGTTATTATACCCCCTAAACGCAATGAAAACCAAAAACAACAACTATAAACTAGGGCCATTTCACTTGTATGACAAGCGTTTTATTAGTCCCACGTCCAAATGAGCACTACCTACAAAATTAGTGGCTCGCTCGTCGCCCAGTTAGCATTACCTCCCTATAGGTAAGGTACATACATAAATTTGTTGATAGGTAGGCAGGTATAATACCTCACTTAGGTACCTAAGTACCTACCTACAGGATGTCATTTATAGATAGAAAGGTGATACCTACCTAGCTGCTTTAAGAAGAATCTAAAAACTTAACTCCGGTGGCGCTAGTACTAGCGCAGCCCCGTATCAAGGGGAAGGTCATGGGTTCAAATCTCGCTCGGAGATTATCTTTTGGAACATCACTTCATAGTATAAAACAAAGTCGCTTTCTTGGTCCCTATATCCCCATGTCCCTATGTATGCTTAAATCTTTAAAACTACCCTACAGATTTTGATGCGGTTTTTTTTAATAGATAGAGTGATTCAAGAGGAAGGTTTATATTATGTATAATACATGCATGATATGTGCACCCGTGCGAAGCAGGGGCGCGCGGGCGGGTCGCTAGTTACTTATAAAACCTGAAATGACGAGCAGCAACCCTGTATTGTGACAGCTTGGCTTCGACCTTGGCTTGAATTAAAATTATTTAGTCATAAGTCCTGACAATGTAAAATCTTCATACATAAATACATAATAATGCAATAAATATACTGAATATACTGACCCCCTTTACTTTACAATCCTCTTTACCTATCGTATTAGATAGGTTACTTTTACTTTGCCAACTTAAAAACATCCTGTACATGCTCAATAAAGTTACTATGATTGTATGCAGATAATTGCTTCCAATATTTGTATTGATCCGTTGATTTGTGTTCACGGTCCTGCCACAACGCTTGTTATTAGAGTAGTAGTTAGGTACCCTGTCTAAATAAATGTAGGTATACGGAACAGTTACATACCTACCTACCTTGGTAGGTAGGTACATGAATTTCTGTTTATGGATTACCTACCTACTTATAAATCATCTAAGTTACTAGGTAGGTACCATTGATTGATTTATTTATTGATGTTATAATCAATGGTCTAGGTACCCATGCGGCTACATCCCCGATCATGAACAAACTTTGGCTTGGTCTGCTTTGCATGGATGGACTTTTTTTTTTTAATTTTTGTATAAACTTAGACTTCCGCGCTTCGTAGCCCAAGCCCTCGGCTGCCATGCTCCGCGCTGAGTGAGAGCTCGTCGTAGATACTGATCCTCTTCGTATAGTTTTCAGGGCTATGCCCTCTGTCCCTGGCCGGTCTCCGTCCATTTCTATGGACGAGTCGGTAATTGGTTTCTTTGGGACGCCCAACGTGGTTTTTTTTTATAAGTACAACTAGCTGATGGAACAAGCAGATGGCCCACCTGATGTTAAGTGGTAACCATCACCTATAAACAAAACATTGCCCCGTAGGTCACGCACAATAGGAACGTGCACTAAGATGCACTGCCCTGCGTCCATCAACTTGAGGCATACAGATGTTAAACCTCATGTGCTTGTAATTACACCGGCGACCACACTCTTCAAACCGAAACACAGTGTTGCTGCTTGGCGGCAGAAAAAGGCGTGGTGGTAGTACTTCCCCGGACGAGCCCTTCACAAAGAGCTCTACTACTCATAAAATAAAGTGGTGCCCCTAAGTGCCGGTGCGATCAGGCCCTGCCGGGTGAGGCCCCTCCTGATTGCTCAGGAGAGGCCCAGCGACGGTGTTCTCGTCCAGTTTGATGTTTCTTCTGTGTGAGTGAGAACTCGCCTCGTTTTCGCAATTGCATACAAAATGATTTATTTATGTACTAGCGACCCGCCCGCGCGCCCCTGCTTCGCACGGGTACACATATCTTGCATAGATATACATATAAACCTTCCTCTTGAATCACTCTATCTATTAAAAAAACCGCATCAAAATCCGTTGCGTAGTTTTAAAGATTTGAGCATACATAGGGATATAGGGACAGAGAAAGCGACTGTTTTATACTATGTAGTGATACCTAGTGAAGTGATACCTAGATAACATGGTCTGTTTCTGGTCGGCATTTCTATCAACATTTAAAATGTAGAAAAGTAGTTATATTATCAATGTATTTAATGCAAATGTAAATCAGCCATTGGCTCTGTGCGCGTTCTATCGCCTTTACAATGGGGAATCTATCTTCTGAAGAAAGATCCCGGCGCGGCGCGGCGTCAAGATTTTACCACCGCTCCTTTTGACAATCGAGTGGGGTCAGGGTCGAGTTCGTTCGAAAGATCTACACCGGACGATCTAACGCGCTCTGCGAGAGCGCACTTCGGTTCGTGCTCTTGGATCGTACGCGGCACGGTACGCATCCGCCGTGGGTACCACATAAACTAGATCCTTGGGTTTTTCAGACTGCTTTCTTTTCAAGATAGGTATTTATCTACTATATATACTACTCAAAAACTGTGGAATGAGTACATATCATCATAAATTCCTTGGGTGACCCTAATATGAACAAGAAAAACAAAGAAGTTTTGTTTGTTCTTATGTGCACGACCTTGCCAGACGTAGTATCTAAATTCTACTTAACATCAGGTGGGCCGTAAGCTCATTTTAGTTATATCCACAGACTAGTAGGGATGCTAACGCATCAGACAGGGCACTCTCATATACTAAAATTTGTCAGAGAAAGCTCACATATCTCTGACAGATCATTCATTTTTAAAGATTTTTAACCACTTTGAGAGTATTTTGAAGGCTTCTTTATATTTTGGACGTAATAAATAAACCAAGGAATTTGAATAATAAACATTCAAATTCCTTCTATTAAACTCAAGGAATTTGAATTGTCGACCCGCGAGGCCGCGACCCGTGCACCCACTGGCTTCACCCACCGGTGGGTGTAGGGGTAATTCCTGTTTACCCGTGTACCCACTGCGATATGGTTGGAATTAATTATCGATGAAAAAAATAAAATAATAATACGATAAGTTCGATGACTTCGTTATATACTATTAGACCTATTAATACATATCTCATTTGCTACTTTTACGTCATAAAACTTCAGAATAATACGATAAAATGAAATGTCATCTATATTTATTGCTGCAACTAGTAGTGAGATTCGTTTTCTGTCATCTATCGAAGCAACATAGCATTTTCATTTTAATTGTTTTTCTAGTGTTTTTTTGAGTTGTATTGTGTAATTTTGGTGGTATTTTAACCAACATTACTTGTGGTTTTAGCACAAAGTGTAAGCATTTGATATGAAAGTGTATTATGTGATATCGTGATTTGACCGAAAATGTTTCAAATGTTTTGAAGAAACCGCCACCATTTTCTTCAAAACAATTGACTGACTCGACTTTCGACTGACGTGACTAGAAACCAAGGAATTTGAATATCTATATTCCTTGCTAGAAACATAGCAAAGAGCATATAATCTCTATCACTTGACACTGGCAAGATTGTCGATAGCCATAAAAAAAAATAAAAAAACTAATAGTGAGTGCAATATCTTGTATTTGAACTGCATAATGATGGAAAATGTAAAGGATCTATTACTGTTAACGAAGTGAGTCTTATTCAAATTCCTTGATTATACTATTCAAAAACCACAAGCTCCTTTTTATTAGGTCAAAAAAACCGCTAGCATGTTAGTGTTCTGTGACAAAAACTAAGGTGGCAACACACACAAGGCACAGGCTGGCACAGGAGAGGAGTGGGAGTGAGAGAGTGAAAATGGATTGGATTGTTGTATACTCTTTGGAAAATGGTTTTCCTTGCTTGACTTATTTGTTTTCTTGGGGTGTTGCCAATGCTACGGCAATTGCCGTGTTCTTTTTTGTTTTTTTTTTTTTTTTTATGTAAAAGATAGGCAAACGGGCTAACGGCCCACCTGATGGTAAGCGGTCACCGTCGCCCATAGACAACAACAACACCAGGGGCGTTGTCAGTGCGTTGCCTACCCTGAAAGATTTTATTAACATTTTTCTTGAAGCTTTTGTTCTACGGCTTTCAGGCCAAAGAATCACAAAATCCACGGCCTACGGCCGTATCCTTGTGGCCGTAGCAGATTCTACGGCTTTTGACAAATTTGGCAATCAATTAATTTAGGGGTGATAAGAATGAACACATACTCCAATGCTCGAAAGATCGTTGTATAGTGCCGTCCCACTTACTCAAAAATTGTTTGACAGAAGTTCATTCTTATAAACTATCGAAAAGCATGTACTAACAGAACAGTAAAACTGATTGCAGAGAACCCACTAACTAAACGTTAACCAAAAAGAAAGAATGGAGAAGAGTTTTCAGAAAATATTTGTTTCTTTTTCCAACAAATAGAGAAAATTTCCAAACATTAAGTACCCAAATGGCGCTATTTTAAGATGTTTAATGTTAAAAACGTTGATTAAAACGTTTTTCCTTATTTTAAGCAGTGACATGGCACACTGTTGGTCTTTTTCCCACTGTTTTTTTACTTCATGAACACGGCCGCCTAAAAACTTTCATTGGCAACACTGCCTTCGTTTTGTTTTTCCTGTTGCTTGTTTTTTTTCTGTAAAAATTAGATTTTCAAAAAATTACATTTATTTCATTGGTTTTGTTGGTAGGTACACATATTTCAGTGTTTCATGTCCGTCGGAAACGGGATATTATTACAAAATGGAAAAATCTCCCACTACTACTATTTATTCTTTGCCCGATGAAATCATAATAATGATTCTAAAACGTACATCATACGCTGATTGCAATAGTTTCAGGAGAACATGTAAACGATACAATGATTTAGTAAAATATTGCCACAGCTTGTGGAGAGTCATTTACCTACAAACGTGAGTGCAAATTGTAAACCCTATCATTATGAACATAACTCGCTTATTTTCTAAGCACTTGATGACTTCTCCACATGTACCTACTAGGTCTTTCCTGTGCACTGCCAATGCCTGTTTTACAATGTGCATTGAATGTTAGACTGTGTAACCAGTACAACCAAACTATCAAAGCCATCGAAGATGTCAACATCTATATCAAATCTGCCAGAAGATCTTCATCTGAAGAAAGTGGTCAAGCACTTTCACCAACAAACAAGATCTGAATAAATCTAATACCTCAATGCATTTGTTTTTTGTAGACTTCATTATTTTAGTATAGGTATTTTATGATATACCTTGCTATAAGTACCTACAAGATGTTAACTACATAACTATCCCAGGTAACAGTAAAAAAATATATAAAATTTAATATATGCTCACACCTATCACCAATGTCAACCTTTTTCAGAGTGGGAAAAGTTATCTTCAATATAACTGCATCCGAGTCTACAGGTGATTGGTTAAATGATCTGAAGCAATACTTATGCCTCAAGCATACACTCATTGATATAATTGCGGAAATGTCCCCAAATCACTTTAGGTAGGTACATCGACCTTAACTATGTAACTTTGGTTGTACCTGAGGAGCATGGAATCACCACATTCTGGAGATATACTAAATGATTTGATCTTCTAAGATAATTTATATTTTTCAGGGAATATAACGTAGAAATTTCTTTGGACAGTTGTAAAAATATTTTTGGTATTGCCTTATCCAGCAACACATATTATTACTTCACAATTACCATTCTTCAAAACTTTGTTCAGGAAGCATCAAGAAGAGTAAATACATTTGAAACTAAAAAGTAAGTAATTATGCATAGGTAAAATATAAAAAAAACAAAGCATTGCCTCAGAAGTCATGCATGAAGCGCACTTATGTGAGCTGCAGCTTATTTCCATGTGATTTATGACAAAACATAGATTCTTTCCCTCCGGCAAGATGGAGCTAGCTAACACTAGATAAGAAGAGCCAAAGACCAGGCATGGTCAGCTCAATCAGTCTTGGGAAAAACTTACCTCCAGCAGTGGACTAACATAGGTTGATGATGATGATGATTAGATTCTTAAAATTGCAAACTATTCAAGTAAATATATACAATCCTAGTGTAGAATATTTTTATTTCAGGCCCTACACTCTTACTGAAATACATTATGGAAAAATCTTTGTGCGAAATTTAATTCATGTGTTATATTCACTGAAATGGGTACACCATTACTGCACAAGTCAGTTGACTCCTGAGATTGTTCTTAATTTCTTTACACAATGGGTTGATCCAGTTCATATGCATCGGGATGAAGAAGTTTTGGACCTGGTATGTTAATGCAGACATATTATATTTGTGGCTCATTATTTGAACCAAAAATAAGCAACAGCATTTATTATATTTGTTTTAACTATAATTTATAGTAGTAGGTAAGTATTAGTTTATTCTGTAGTGTATTATTTACCTTAAAGTTTGGCAGAAAAAGCCCTTAGCACTAAACCCAAGTTTTGTGCAATAAATAAATATTTAAGTATCTGGTAAAATATTTTATAATATTGCAGATTAAGGACATGGTTAAAGATGTAGACCAGCTTTTATTAGAAACATCTGATAGCAACCGATTACCTGGAGTGGAAACTATAAAAGCCTGTGCAAGTGGGATCTACACAGAGAAACAAGTGTTGTTAGCCATATCACATTATATGTATAAGCGAAGGTGTATGGTTTTGATAGCTGCTTGCAATCAAGATACACTAGACATTACAAAAGTAAGTATACATCATACTCTAGTAGTAAGTAAAGAAGAGAATTGATAAAAATTACTGAATTTCTATTGAATCTGTAGGTAGATAGATATGTACTTTAACAACTCAAGATACTTAAGAAAAGTCTACATAGCAGATATCTAAAAAATATACGCAAATACAAGCTGAATCTTATTCTGAATCACTCTTTAGAGACCCCATAATCTGATGAGTAATGTTAACGGATTAATTGTATGACTTTTTGTATAGTAGGTATACTGAGTTTAATGTACCTACCTAGGTACCTACCAATACTGAAAATACAAAAGCATAAGGTTGGCTGATAGAAAATGCTTGAGAATGAAGCCCTCCTATTGTAACTTTAACTGTAGGAGGTATGTTTGCAATCAAGAAAAAATAAACATTATCATGACTTTGCTTACTGTGTAATAATGATTATTATTCATTTTAGACAATAAAATCTAATTCTGGCCACGGCGCTTGTTTGGGATCAATTTTTCAAGCCATTGCCAGGGGTTTCGGCATAACCTCTTGCACGCTGATCTCTTTCCCGAATCATTTGTATCTAGAGTGGCGAGTCAACAGAGGTTTTGATACGGATACCATGCAGTTCAGTCTTGAGAATGGGGATTTACGCCGTCGAGGCCGTTGTCCATTTTCTGGCCACGATAATCAAATGAACCGTTTCAACTATACATACTCTGCAGAATCTTTCATGCAATACATTATCACGGCTTTCCTACGACATTTGGGAGATAATAAGAACTGGTATGTGTTCAATAACGTAGCCAGCTATCAACTACAGAAACTTTCCGACAGGAATACTTATGACTTTATGTTAATTACATACAAAATAACCAGGATTCCATAAAATGGTTGGTGTAAAATACAAATGTTCTATGGCAAAAAATATCGTAGACGTGTCGCGCTGTCCGTCACGTCAAAGTTAAATAGAATTAAATAAACAATTCACTGGCGTTAAATTCTTGACGAAGAAAGATTCCACCCGGAAAGATCGGTAGTGGATAGCTTGCTATTCAGTTTTTATACACATAAAAAAATCCTCTTATTCATAATTCCTGCCGTTTTATAGCAGTTCTATAGAGTATTTTTGTCACTGTCACTTTCATGTCAACAAAAAGAGACAGCAACAGACCGGTCTGTTATGCTATTGGCGCGCTCAAAGACCATTATGAATAAGGGCCTTAAAACACCGCATTTTTATTTTAATTTCCCAGGCACACAATCAACGCTGTACACTTGATGGACCTCTTACGCAATAGTCGTGGCAGCCGGTATAGTAACTTCATACAATATCTGAGTGCACAAGATCGCAATAGGCTGAGACGGCCATTAAACATCGAAAACGTAAGATAATAATGTAGCTTCTAAACTCTCCTACATATTAGATAGTGCCGTCTAGTCCCAATCTAAGTTCAAGAGTGGAACTCCTTGCCGGCGTCTGTTTTTCCAGATGCCTAGACATAGACATAGACATTTATTTATACCTATAATTTGGATGTCTTCAAGAGACGAGTGAATAGGTATCTTGTAGGTAAGCGTACTACACCGTAGACCGCATCGTCACTTACCATCAGGTGAGATAGCGGTCAAACGTTTTACCTATAATAATGTAAAAAAAAAGTTTGTACAGTCGACTGCACTATGATGTATGCAATTCGAAACTTTAGTAGTGCTGTACGTCGCAGCATTGCAACGCGCAAACACTCAAGGGGTTTAACTAACCGACACACCTATTTTTGGCGCCAAGCAGCGTTACTATGTTTCGGTTCACAGAAAAATAAATTACAGACAAAATGCCTCGAGTTGATAGACACCGGCAGCATCGTAGGAAACATATCGTACGTGACTTGCGAGGCAATACGAAAAGAATTTATCGGAGATGATTGCCTCTTTACATCAGGTGGCCAATCTGAATGTTCCTTAAAAAACTACTAAACTAAGTTGTATATTTTTTATATAATTTTTGATTATTTATAATTCTGTAAATAATTCCAGATTGATGACGACCATAGAAGTTTCATCTATGCTCTGCTACATCTAAATAAAACACGTACTACATGCTACAGGGATGTAAGTACACGTTTTTTACAGATAAACCAACATATCTGAGCTTGTCTGAATTTAGCTGTTTGGGGAATCCTCCATTCAGTATTGGCTATTTATCACAAGCAGCTAACTTCAGCCCGGTTCAGCTGAGTTGGTGGCAGTGTAGATTAGAGATCCTAACTTATTTTGCCTATACTACGTAGATAGGGTCCGAGCCTTTCTGTGGTGTAATACAACCAATACCCCTGGGCCATCCTACTAATATTATAAACGCGAAAGTTTGTAAGTATGGATGTTTGTTACTCTTTCACGCCGGAGCGGCTGAATGGATCTGGATGAAACTTGGCAGAGAGATAGATTAAAGTCTGGAATAGCACATAGGCTACTTTTTATCCCGCGGGTGAAACCGCGGGGCGCAACTATTACCCTATACCAGGGTTTGTTCGTGGAAAATATTCATAACCGCGTCGCATCGCGTCGATGTTTTGCAATACTTATAATAATTATTTATCTTCTAGTTCTTTCTCCCGAGTCTAACCTGCATATATTTAAACTACAAGGTAAACTTATGAAAACCGCCAGCTAGGGTTCTGCCATAAAATGTATAATCAATTGGGGTTCCATGGCCAAATAAAATTGGGAACCCCTGCCCTATAGTATTATGCAGGAGCAAATGCGCATCATTCCTGATGCCTTAACAAGCATCGATCTACAAACTACACTACGCCTCTTCAACTACTGTAGAGAGAGGGCGTAGACATATTTTATGTCAGTTGCAGTATAATGGCTATTCTGCAATGCAATTTAAATTAATGGCCGATACGCTAGGGAAGTCTCTGACCGCTCGCCGGTTGTCCGATTAAAGCTGTCAAGTCTCTTGCTATCTCTATATAATTTGAAGTAAAAGCTGAAATAGCAAGTGACTTGACAGCCGAATCAAAGCTAATCAAGCTTTCAGAAACCAGCGGTGAGTTTGTCATGAACGTCCTACGGGACTCCCACACACATAAGTCATGAGAGAGAATTACGTAACTTTATTGATATAATAAGTATGTATTTTCGATCTGCTCTACTTTGCGCAACTATACCATATCAGCATCGAAATTATTAGAAACCGTACATATAGGTCGCGTCAGCTAAAAAGAACGCTGGAAAACAGTGGAGGGGATGTGTTGGCGCATACAAAACACTCACACCTTCTCGCGCCATCACACCCCGTCCCCCTTTTTCCGACGTTCTTTTTGCGTGACACGACCTATACCTACTCATTTTAGCAATTCTTAGGACCTTACAACAAAAAAGTAGTCAAACGATAAACTATACTATACTTAAACTATTGCCATCTCTTTCCTATGCGTAATGGAAAACGAGACAGCGCTAATTTTAGACATTTTTTAAAGTCATGCACCGTTTTGTATGCAGGTCGCCATAAAGCCGCACTCAAGTTCAGTGCAGTACTGTGTCGGCATGATATGCCACCACAAGGTAAGCTGCAACATAATCATACTAATATTATAAACGTGAAAGTTTGTAAGTATGAATGGATAGATGGATGGATGGATGTTTGTTACTCTTTCACGCCGGAACTGTTGTCCAGTTTGGCATGGTTTTTTACTACTTCTTAATTACAAAGGTTTGTATAATGTCCCTAAATTTATTGTCTAAGTGGGATTTGAACCCATGACCTTCCCCTTGATCGAGTGCGATTAGAGATTTTGGTCAAACATTTTATCTATAGATTGTAAAAAAAAAAACGGCGCGGCGCAGGTAGCAGGCCCCGTACCAAGGGTAAGGTTGTGGTCGGACTTTTCGGACCTTAGATTTTTTTGTGATTTCCATATATGAGTAGAAAACACTATTAAAACTAATAAAAACCGGCCAAGTTTGAGTCGAACTCGCGCACGAAGGGATCCGTACCATTGTCTATTCGCCCCTTATTTTTCTGTTTTTTTAGTATTTGGTATTATAGCGGCAACATAAATACAACATCAGTCAAAATTTCAACTACAGCCTGGCAACAGACCAGACAGTGGAAGTGTAATAGGGTCCCGTTTTACCCTTTGGGAACGTAACGTAATACTTTTTTTTATTTGAAATGTGATTTATCAAGGTTTTAGACTACGTGTGCATAATACGCGGATGGGATTACAATTGCGCGCCGGACTACTGCGGCCAGCGGCCAGAGGCGGGCGCGCTGGAGTTCGGACTGGATCAGCCTTTTTACCAGATCACTGCCCTCGACCAAAGCGACAGATACGTCGCACAAGGTACGCAAAACACATGCGTACTCTATAGCTCTCGTATCGGCCTTACAAGCCCTGAGCGGAAGTGCCTATTGGTCTTGGACGCTGTTTAAATCATCTTTTACAGATCGGCCTAATTAACTATAGATCTATCTACAATAAATATTGGTGACATTCCACACAGCATTATCTAGTCCCAATCTAAGCCAAAGCTTGTAATATGGAAACCTGATAGCTCATATAATAAATGTATCCTTTTTTTTGTAAATGCTTTAGGATAAATTACTCCCAGACAGAGAACGAACATCTATTTTCACCACATAAATTTTAATGATTGTTCTCCGTGGGAACTGAACTGTGAAGTCTGTTATAAAGATATAACTCATTATTGTTCACCCATGTGTTCACCATATATAAACATAGTACAGGGTAAAAGCATAGATAGATAGATAGATAAAAAATACTTTATTGCACACAACTTATGGATATAACAAAAAACAAACTTAAAACTACAAGGTACATCATACATTAGGCAATAACAAAGCATACATTAAGGTTATTATTTATTTATTGAAGCTATACCTACATTATTAAGTAGCCAACTATATAAGTACCTAAGTACGTTTAAGGACACACGTGCAGAAATTTTGTCACAGAATTGGTTTCATACAAAATTACGCGACCCACAACTTTTTTGTATGAAGCAAATTCTGCGACCGAATTTCTGCCCGTGTGGCCTCAAACATACTAGGTACCTTGAGTAGGTCAAAATGTTCCTTGTAACTCAATTGAATAACTTTGTGAATTGAACCCTCAATCTTATATTGCTAGGCAGAGCTTCTACAAACACGTCTACATCTCGCCGCGGGAACGGAACCCGCACCACCGCGCAGGTATCTAGATACCTGAAAAATATATCTGTCAATTCTAGCAACAAAGATGACCTTGTTAACTTAAAACATATCTTTTTCAGAACATTTAACCCTGGTTCCGAATCCGTCCCGAATATATCACTTGGAAGACGCCATCGGCAAAGAATTTACACACTTCAACGGGTTCTTCTATGAACCTAATGCTGAGAAGCAAATTCAGTACCCTGGAAGCATGGATGTAGGGAAAATGTACGCTGACAGATACTTAGCACGTGTGATGTAAGTGTTGTAATCTTTCGCATTTAAATCTTATAATAATAATACAAGCAGCTTAAGGCTCCGGTGACAGTGGCTCGCAATTTCGAAGTGCGATTGGCTATTATTTCATTTCGGGGAGGTTGTTTGAAAAAATAACTCTAGAGAAACACGCATAAATACTGTTCGAACACAAACAATAATATAAGGGAAACATGCCCGAATCAGAAATCATTTTGGTATTAGTATGTTTGGTCTTACGTTTACCTAATACTAAAATGATTTCTGACTCAAGCACATTTCCCTTATATTATTGTATTATTTGTGTTCGAACAGTATTTATGCGTGTTTCTTTAGAGTTATTATTTCAAACAACCTCCCCAAAATGAAATAAAATGAAATAATAGCCAATCGCACCTCGAAATTGCGAGCCGCTGTCACCGGACTCTTAACAACCTTCATTGAAAAACAATGTTACACGCAGGCATATCCTATAATTATTTGATCATCGTTTGGTGCCCACTCCAATTAGTAATAACTAGTATCGCCGTTAAAATATTTCTTCAGATTTTTTTTTTATTAAATCTATTGATTTTTGACGCTTAAGTTTACCCGTATGAAGAAACACTGTTATTGCTTTTACTCCACCTGTATTGAAACCTTGCAATCTGTAAATTCTGAGATTTCTAATAAATTGAGATTAGATTCGAGTGTCAGGAGTAGCCAGTTTGGTAAAATGATTTTTTTTTATGTTCCAGGGTTCCCAGAGAGCGATATTGAAAAAACTGTTTTCTAGTTATTATTCGTTAAAATTTAAATACCAATATATTCCGCGTGAATCATATGGTGGCAATTCTCATCGCTATTCCTGTTCGCGTATTCGTCATATTTTCCCAAATTCGACGTACCTCTCTTCGCCTATTTTTCACGAACAAGCCGCCGAATACGCAAATACGAGCAAAATAAAAATGCGAATAGTGATCTGAAGTAAGTACATACCTTCATTAGAACCATAGCGTCTTTAGCTAATCATTATTGAATATGTCAGTTAATTGACTCAGGCGTGACATTGCAAGTCCATTGTTAAATATAAATTAACTTGAACAAAGCAATATGTAGTACTAATCCGCTGATCTAATCTCCTTAAGCCGGAAAAAACTTAATTAGACTTCGACACGTGTTTCACCTCTCTACGAAGCATCTCGACGAGGTAACACGTTCGGTGCACAGCGGGTCAATTTCCTGAAGATGCTTCGTAGAGAGGTGAAACGCGTGTCGAAGTCTAATTAAGTTTATTCCAGCTTAAGGAGATTAGATCAGCAGATTAGTACTACATATTGCTCTGTTCAAGTTAATTTATATTGAATATGTCACAGGTATTCTGTATAAACCCGTCTAATTATTCAATAAGTGTCATGATCACGAAAGAAAAAATATACCTAGAAAAAACTTCATTTTTGTATGTAAATTATCACTACACAGTATAAAATAAAGTCGCTTTCTCTGTCCCCTTGTCCCTTTGTATGCTTAAATCTTTAAAACTACGCAACGGATTTTGATGCAGTTTTTTTAATAGATAGAGTAATACATGCATGATATGTGCACTCGTGCGAAGCAGGCGCGCGGGCGGGTCGCTAGTATTACTATAATGTACAAATATATTCTTAGAAGCATAGCATGTTAAGCTAAGTAGCTTAAGGCGCATACAACCGTCGATGACCTCGTGCGATCGGTGTTTGTGTTTTAGCCGCGACGACCAAGACCTTGCGCGGTCGATATATTTTTGTCCGATAAAGTAGCGCCACGTGAATGTGGTACAACACAAGTGCTCATGTCCGTGGCAACGCGAACGTATCGCTCTCTCACGCGCATTGCCCCTGTCGCTTCCCATGTTCGCTGCCCATGTCCTTGCGCATTTGAGCTAAGTGTAAACGGTGTTTATGACTGTGTCATAAATTCATCTACAGATACAGAGTAAAAACACTATCAGCAAATAATTCCTTAGTTGTCTGGACTGTCAATAATTTTCATTTATGTGGGTAATGAGGGAGAAGGTGCCCCCAGGTTTTCTCCCGCTATTCACCACGCAGCGGCTCGAGAACTTCCGCGTTTCGCGCGCTTTACTGACCTGACTACCTTCCGGATAAATAAATAGGCCAGACTCTCCTGTGGGTAGGCCGTAGGTCAACCCTTTTTTTTGCGTGGGGGAAATTCATTTACGCATACCCGTCCGCTAGGGGAGCGGGCGGGTTATGTCGGGCTCGACGTCACAGATTGTGACACCACTTCCGTCGGCCTCGGACTGCAAACAGGGCCCGGGACCAATTTAATATTCTCCGGTCCCCGTTCTGCCGACGTCCGCCCTCTTTGGCTAGAGCGGACACGCCTCGGGAGAGGGACGGAAACCCCCCCCCCCCCCATGCGGCTTAAGCGACGCGCCGGAACACACGGCACGTCGTCTACACTGGAGGCCGCATCACACTGGGTGAAGAGCGACGGGTGCCCCCGCATCTATCGCTCCATGGCCTCGCGATGGAGTACGAGCCCGATTGGTGCCCGTGTCCGCGCTCTCCGGAGCGAGAGAGAGAGGGGATCAATCTCTCGCGCTCCTCGGTCATCCTCTGCGACATCACTTCCTCACAGAAGGAGACCATGCTCGTCGTCGACCATCCGGGCTAGTATGGTCGCCAATGAGAGGATTGAGAGAGAGAGAATGAATGATTTCTACAACTGCGGCCAACTCTAGCCGCGGCTGCGCCGCTCCCGGGCACGCTTCCAGCACGTGCCGCGCAGTTTCTTCCGCGCCACCGCACTGATGACACTGTGGCGTCGCCTCATGGCATGGCATAGCATCCATATCCCGAAAGGACCGTTTTGTTAACGGCGAGGAAACTCATTTACGAGTAAACCGGTCCGGGGGGACCGGAATTATGTGGGACATCCCGAAAGGACCTGCGTTAACCGGAAGGGTAGCGCCCCGTGCTGCCGATGTACCCACTCTTTGAGTACAGGCCGGACCGCCTCCAGAAATCGGCTAGCCCCGGCACCCCTACGTAGGTTCACGGCCAGCCGCCTACTCCCCGTAGGTCAACCCTGCCTCATCACACTGTGCCCTCCGGAGAGGCCCACCGTGTCGGGTTATTGGCTACCATGACGCAATGTTACCTAGGGTGCACCACGAGGTTACCCGACCTAGCACCTCTAGCATGTTATGGCTATACTGTCTGGCATGTTGTTATTTTCATTTGGTTTTGCATATGAGGGCGTATCAAGACAATTATATCAAGACTATTGATAACTACATCTGTATTATGTCGTTTTTCTATGTTTATGTATTTCTGTTTATTTGTTCCTAATAAATACTTTTTGATTTTGATTTGATTATGATGTTGTGGCGGGTCTTGATCTCATATACTTGGTTCTCTCATTGGTAGGCTTCGAGTGTGTCCCTGACTACAATTTCATTCCATGTAAAACAATTCCAACTTTGTTTTCATTTTATTGTGTAAATGTCCAAAACATGTCATCTTTTAGAATTCGTTCTGTCTTCAACTTCTCTTTTTCGCTCGAGCACACCGCAAATATTATGAC
The DNA here is from genome assembly GCA_963576535.1 of Plemyria rubiginata. Taxonomy (NCBI): domain Eukaryota; kingdom Metazoa; phylum Arthropoda; class Insecta; order Lepidoptera; family Geometridae; genus Plemyria; species Plemyria rubiginata. Next base: position 7,480,209 of record OY754909.1, on the reverse strand, counting down.
GTTTCGTAATATAATATGCAACCTGAACCTGGTAGGTAGTACCTACTAGTTGTGATTTTCGCTGATTTAAGAGCCTCCCTTTGGTTGCTGACCAAAAGTTGATTTTATTTTTTCTATCGCTTCATCTAGTCCCAATTTATGTGGATTAATTGGGCACTCCACTTCAATTATAATTTATTTTCTCCACAGACACCGTTTAGTGTAGTGTAGCTGCGAAAAACAGCAATTCTGCATCTAAGAATAAGCTACGGCTCAATTTTAATGCCTTCTTGTTTGGCTAGTTGCATTATTGCAGTTATCATGAGTTGGCCATGTTTTTCCAAATTGGCGCGTTGAGTGGTAGATTTTCTTTTTGATCACGCGACCGAAATTGGTGGCTGTCAGCAATGACCTTTGGAGCTCCATCCATTCACTGTTGACCCTTTGGAGAATAGTTTGCTTTTCGATCATTGCAGCTCGTTCTTAGTTTTTTTTCAGTGATAACATTTCCTATATTTATTTAAAGCACACGCTTGAAAAAATAAAATGAAGTATGGTAATAAACCTGCCAGGTGACTGGCATGTCTGCTTTATTACACTGCTCTTCATAGTTTTCATCTGGCTTTTTTTAAATTGATATTTCACGAATTTTTTTCATATAATGTTAACTGCTTAGGCTAGATGTCTTTTCTTGTCTCTTCTTTCTTTCACACAATTTATACACATTATACACACAACTTTCCTTGTGGACTTCGCGTGGTAATGTTTTTGTGCACTCGGGATATGGATTTGTAAGTATTGAAAGATAAGGCCGCAGTATAGCTCCGTGTCCCATACATTGCTTATGTAACTCTTTTTCCCGTTTATATATTCCGCGGTCACACTGAAATCTATCGACTAGGTATACATGACGGCTATAAGCATGTGTTCAAGATGTTGAGTCAAAAGAATTTTTTTTTGCCATAGTGCAGTGTTGGGCAAATTTTAATTGCAAGAACAATTAAAGATTAACAATTGATTAATTGGTAAATGTAACCACATAGTGAACCATTATTGAGCATTTTAATCACTCCCCACCTACGTTTTGAAAAAAAACCGCTATGTTTCTAAGATAAATTCCAATGAATTTTTATACTACCTGTATACTACTGTACTACTACGACGTATTCCTTGCAGAACGTCCTAGTAGGGTTAAAATGCAGCAAATTAGGCCACCAAATGTTCTACCGAAGTTCAGTAGTTTTTGAGTTAGTTAGATTTTTTGGTGTTTTATGAAAAATCCTAGATTAAATCATTTGAAGCCAATTTAAAAATGATTTACAGCGCGACTGTACTGAAATTTAAGTTAATATCATAGTTGATGCCGTAGCAGATCTTTGTTAATAATTTTAAGTTCAAAAATGCCACAAACTTTGGCAAATATCACTAAAGAAACATTTATTTTTTTGTGATTTTTGCTATTACTTCATACAAAATGTTGTCTAGTGAAAAAAAAATTACATTACGGTAGAACATTTGGTGGCATAATTTGTTGCATTTTAGCCCTACTATGACGTCCTGCAAGGAATACGTCGAGTTACCAGTAACCCTGTATAAATTCCTTAGTTAATTTTCAGAAAATACTAAAGATTAAACGTAAACATACCTGCGTAAGTAACTTATTTGTATAAAAAATATTTCTAATCATATTATATTATTGTGATTCAATCTAGATTATTGTAGATGCATGTTCATGTAATGTACACAAATTAAGAAGTATTTAAAAAAAATATATGTGTTGTGATTTAAAACGGAGTTATTGTGAATTTAGTCAATTTAAGGATAAAATAATATAAGTAAGATTACCAATGTAAATTAGTAAATATTGTTATTTATAAAAAGCTGAAATTAAGTAAGGGTTTGTCTCGTCAGTAAGACGTTTAACACATCTTTGTATAGACTTAAACTTATGCTTAGATTTAACATGATCTCATCTTCACTTACCTAGATAGATGATTCTACCCCATTTCATAAAGCTGATGGTAGCAGCCTATTATTAAATAATTTATGATAAATGTATAATGTTCATGTCGAATAAAATATATGTACTACCTAAATTAGCATTTTGTCTGGTGGTACCTACCTACTTAGTTAAGAGAGTTTATGGTCACAAACTTGGCCTAAATAAGCAGAAACAAGGGTACAGGTCTATAGAGTAACCAATGTAGGAAATATTAACAAATTATATACAATTTTTATATTAACTCAGGTGATAAAATACTGACCAAAAAATTCGTAAAAGATCCAACGTCCGGAACTGGTTGAAGTTACAAAGTAATAAGCACAGTATTAAGTATATAGGCACAATGCCAAATAGCACAAGTTGTTTGTAAGATCTTCGCTCACTCCATGAATATTACACCAGCAATCAAAATTCTTGATTAAAATCATTTTAGTTTCACAAAATTGACTTGAAATAAAACAAAATAACTCTACAATTTGTTTTATTATTAACTTCAGTGCAATGCATAGTTGACATTTCATGAAACGAGGTCTTAAGTTAGTCATTTCAACAAGCACATAATGCTAAAGTCAAAAGTTTGACTTGCGAATTTTGGTTCCATAGTGGCACTACACTTACGAAGGCGTAAGTGGCTACTATCGAAATTCGATTCAAATTCTAATATCGATTAGGTTGGAAGTTTTACAGTAGCAGAAAACCCATGAGATTTCTGTCGAAATTCCAGCCAAATCGAGATTATTGAGTGTCAAGAGTAGCCCTGTTGTGCTAAAAAATATCTGCTAGTAAATTACTATCAGTATGTTATAGTGCACAGTTCGAAAAATTAGTTAAGTACATACAATTTGCAATATTGCTACGGTTAAATTCAGACACGAATTACAAGGGGTCTAAAAGTCAAAATTGTCAAGAGCACGAGATTTTAACTACGTGTGTCCGGGGTATACAATACTGTACCACAAAATAACCCTATTACGGTGGCAAGATTTTCCAGAAACAGTTAACAGTTTTGATCCTCAGGCTCGATAGATATCCCCTCAGATTATATTACTATGTACTGACTCAAGTTATTTGAAGCTATCAAACAGGGGTAGTTAGAGGTTCGTCCGAATATTACAATTGGTACTTATCATACCCACATTTTGCTGTAGTTAGTATTTCATACGTGACAGGTTGCAAGCCTATCGCTGCCGTTAAAATACCAACACACACTTTACTCGTTCCACCGATTGAGAGATCTGGCATTTAGACGGGAGAATCAGTAGGTATCTACTTTAAGAATGTGTTAATGTTACAAATTTTTTGTTAGATGTATGAAGTATGCAGGTATCTAGTAGAAAAATAAAAAGTTTATTTTGAAAAGAGCTCTTGAATTGAACTACATACATACTTACCTATATACAAGTTTAAAAATAGGATCCGTCTATTGGCCCTTCTCAACTATTACAAATTAGTAAATAATTAGATGTAGGTATATTATTATATTTCGTGACCCTATGAACCTTACATTTATTTCATAGGTACATGAAAAAACATATCTTATGAAGCAATATTTGGCAAAGGTTACGTAAACGGCACAAAAATAAATGTTAAAAATAGTTTCCATAGTAGGTACAAAATTTAAATTCAGGAATGATGAATGTTAACAATCACCGCTAGAATAAAAAGCTAAAGCGGGCTACAGACCATCAATTACAACTGACATCCCTAGTGTCTACACACGTACTGTCTTTCAACTGTACAGCTCTCACGTTTTATTTAACTGAACAGTTAGTCTGTTCAGTTGAAACTGGAGATCTATAGCCCGCTTAACGCGTACATACCTACATACTTAAATTTAAAAAATACCGACAATGTATAAATCGTAAAACAAAATATAACGTAAGCTATTTTCTTTGAAAAACACAGGAAAACTAGCTTATGTTGTTTTGTTGAAATCATACTTTGTTTAAACTAGTTTTATAGGTCAGCGGACAGTAGTACAACAAAACTAGCTCAGCATAGATATTATAATAGCGTAATAACTTGTCTCTAGAAAAACAATTTAACATTTTAATTTCAAGTCGTTTTGATAGCACAAAAAAAAACAAAATTAGCAAACAAATTTTGTGAAATATTAAAATTTAGTTTGGGTCTGATTTTTGGGTTCATTTTTTGAGCTAGTAGTTTCCGCTGTTTTAAAATCTGCAACAGTTGTAATAAACAACAATCCAAGTTATCAGATTAAACAGACGATCGATTTTTCTTTCAATTACTTTTATTTGCATTAGTTGAAAGTATTTCATCGTTACTAAGGTAGGTATAAGTGTGATTACATGACTATGTTCGTAATTTACTAAAAATAAACTAGAGTTGGCAGCAAGATAGTTTGTACCGCGCCGCAACACACAAAAATATTAAGATAGTAGTTGACAGGAAAATTTTTAATTAGTTACTCGTTACAAAGTTCGAGATCAATTAGTGTGAGCGACGATATACCGAACACAAAACTCTTAGGCGACTTTAATGCGACTAAATAATTTCAATTTTATTATAATTCTAGATACCAAAATTTCAAGTAATCAGTTTAAAAGCATTAACATTACCATAAAATATTTAAAAATTAAAGTAAGGTAATTATTTTTAGATTTGAGAAATTATTTCGTCACTATTATGTGTTCAATACAGTGTTTTAAATAAAGCGAACATTTGAATTGGGACTCATGACGATATTACAGAGTACCATTATCATTTGGATCTTGTTTGGTTTAAACGCTATTTATTTTATTTAACTGTATGTTAGTGATTGAGATACGCCGTTGACAGTCTTTGATTTGAGGACCCCGTTTTCGTAAGACATGATTGTCTCACGTCCATTCTCCGAAATCCTGAAGATAAGAAAGCAAAAGAATAAATAGGATAAACTGGCCAAAATCACTTGACCTTGCCCCAACGTGGGATAATGCATCCCGGCAACACATGACACTTGCGTATAAACTACTTAGGGGGCAACATACGGCGGGCCTCTATCTCGCTCGCACAGTTGAACCTTTTTGAAGATACTAGTTGCGCCCCGCGGTTTCACCTGCGCAGATTTAAATCCCGGTATTCCCACGGGATAAAAAGTAGCCTATGTGTTATTCCAGACTATAATCAATCTCTCTGCCAAGTTTCATCCAGATCCGTTTAGCCGTTCCGGCGTGAAAGAGTAACAAACATCCATCCATACTTACAAACTTTCGCGTTTATAATATTAATCATCTTTTAGATATTTGCAATATTTTTGGAACTAATAGTAGACATGTCATAATTTGTTAAAAAAATGTAAGCAAAAACAAAAGAAAACTATTATTTCTCCTCTTGAATAGCATTGAAATATCCCCAAACAAATAAAAAGGTAAAATTCCAATAAATATTGATTAAAAACTTATCTTTCAAATTTCAGCTTCCCTAACCTATAAAATAAGAAATTGCGAAACGCGTCACTCCTGTCACTTAGTTCACAAAAACTGTCGCCACTCAAAAAAATTGTTCAGAAACCAAGTTTGAAGTTTTTGAGAACGATTCATAGATAGTGCTAGGGTCCTATGATATTGATGATGAGTTCTATTACCAAAATTGCTCTTAAAACAAGAAGGTTTTTGTTAGATGTCATCCTTTAGTTCACTGTCTAACATTAGTGCTTTTACCTTACAACAGAATAAGGTCGAATAACGCTAGGATACCCTCTAGACTCTGAGCTATGGAACATCTCTTACTTTTTAGTAGTGACCTTCTTTCCGTTGACGACCCTCGTGGTGGTGGTGGTGCTTCTCATGTTGGCGCTGCCCGGGCCAGCGAGCGAGCTGTTGAACGTCGAGAACGAGGTGAATGTGTTCCCGTTGGCGTGTGCGAAGATATCGTCGAGGCCGTGCATTCCGAAGCCGAACGGGTTGAACAGCGACGACGTGAGCGACGTGCTCGGGTGACTGCGGCGGGAGTGCCTCTGGTGGCCGAGACCGTTGATTTCTGAAACAATGTTGGTTCATTAGTATAAAACTAGCGAATGTTTTAGGTGGATTAACAAACGTTATGTTGCGTTATGAAAAGCACTTCCAAGCAAACACGTTTTTTTAATTAGGAGCGTGGTAGAAAAAAAATAACGAATACCCGAAAAAATCTGGTTTGTACTAAAGCGAGTTGTTAATAATTAAAGTTGAGTGTAATTAGAACATAGCTGCGTGCGGCAACTATATCGTGCTTCAGGGGTTTATCTCAATTGTAATCCCGATTTAGGCAAAGGTTAGGACTCACCAGCAAAAAGATCGCCGAACGGTGAACCGCCGAAGAACTCTCTGAACACCTCCTCGGGGTCGCGGAATGTGAACGGGAAGTTGCCATAGCCATATTCGTAGTCATCGTCGGGCGCCGAGCGCCGCCCTCGGCCGCTGTTCAGACCCTCCTTGCCATACTGGTCGTACACACGCCGTTTCCTCTCTGCAATCGACCAACGCAGTCAGCAGTTTACATTACAGTACTCAAATAACGGAAAACGCAGGCAGAAACGCCTGCTGTAAATTAGTATTATGCGGTCGAATAGTAGATACTTGTTAAACCAAACCACACACGTCAGGTTATAAGAATGGTTACCAAAACAGAAGGTCTTTAGGATTTTCAGCCGCAGCAGTTCCGATGACTAGGGTTTCCGACTTTTCGATTTCGGGAACCTTATTAGTAACCTGAAGTCTCACCAGTAAACTTTAACTAATGTTTGGGAAACCCTCCCCAATAGTGGACAGCATATAAGGGAACGTACCCATACTACGTGACCTTTTTAGTTTTTTCGACCCCTCCCTCCCCTCGGTGACCACTCGTAGTATATGCCAAGACCCCCCTCTCCCCCTTTAGTTTTCACGTAGTAATTCATAATTATGATTTTTAATCATTTCACAGGCAAAAATTGAAAAAAAAAAAAATTTGGCTCATACTCGTCTTTATTTACTTTTACTTTATTTTTTAAAAAGCGCTAAACACTGCGCGCTATATTCGAATATACCTAGGTTGAAAAAATTCGAGATTTCTCTCAGTAAAATCGACTACGTGACAAAAACCTGAGCCACCCCCCCGCTCCTGTGACTGACCGTAGTATTTTAAAGACTCCGCTCCGTCACGTAGTATGGGTACGTTCCCTAATGGAACAATTACATATTCCTTCATACTTTAGCTTATTGTAGTTTTAGCGCTATTCACACCGGGTGTAAATTCGTCTACAATAGTAGGTATGTTTGCGAGGGGCTTCGTATTGTTTTTCTTTACAAATCGTGGTGTTTTCATACCAAAACTACCGCGTAAGTTAAGAGACATCTAATGAGTTGGTTAGAAATAGTTTGACTCCGACCGAAATCGACAAAATCTATGCCTATAATTTAGAAATAAAGTTACACAAGAAAAAGCGTACAAAATTAAAACCTCAATTTATCAAACGTTAGTGTTAGACAGACATTAGGTATTATTTAAAACAATTCGTAAAAAACTCATTTGTGACAACACACTTCGTGAGTTTAAATTCTCAAAAGGATATTGTAAATATTTTTGATATGCAACGCAATTTAACCAATTTTAGTACCTACTTAGTAGGTTAGCTAGTAGGTATGTATTTAGATTGCCTAATAATACGAGTACCTTCTTGTTAGAAGCGGATGTAATATTCTTTCGTAAAAGTACATAAACCAAGCCTATTAGTACAAAAAACCGTCAAAGCGAAAGGGAGCCCTCCCTCTCCCCTTATTAGTAGGCTATATCCGCAGTACCCGTAAATCGCAGTTCCCATTTTTGTTTAGGTTAAGAAATCATGTTCTTTTATTTACGCTGGAATTACCGGGTAATAATTTGCGAGTGCAACGGTAAAATTATGCGACGATTCGGTTTTGAAAGTCAGATTCGCTACATCTATTTTTGATAAAGAAAGCCACTGTCCTGACATCAAGATCAATCAAGTTTTCCTAACAAATAGTTTAAATAAAAAGTACTTTTTATGTTTTGCAGAATAACATGATATGATAGTAAGATTCTCTGTTAGGGATACTACAGAACCCAAAGCAGGTACCTATATACCTACCAAAAGTAGGTAAGTATTACTTTTACCGTGGTTCACAATAAACCTTGATGCATATTAGTTACTTAAAAAAAATGACATTGGGCGTTTCTTATCGTATGCAAATTAAATAGTGCGTGGTAAAAAAATATAACAAAAGGCAAACAAAACCTTGACCCTTCGACGAAGACTCAGACTGTGGTGTCACAAAACGAACTAAAGTTTACTATCTTAATCCATGCTTTCAATAGAACGCGACAAAAACTTGACTCAACATCAACATAGGTACTTGAGGATAAATAAACCGTCACACATATAACTGTCGTAGATGATTCACTCTTTACGTGGGAGTTAACAATCAATGGGCGCCTTAAAATGCATAATGCCAAAGTGCCAATTTCTTTAGCCAGTTGAATGACACTAATTAACAGACTTCTGAACTAAGAACCATTTTCATTCATGTGACTTTTTTTACGTTTGGACGTACCTCTGACTACCCCCCTTAAACGTCCTCAAGGAATCTACAGGTAGAACTTGGTACTAAGAGATCTGAGGGGATATCTACCGTGCCTAGGGATCACACGTGTAGCTGTTTGAGTTTTGTATACTTAGGTATGTCAATAAGTTACGTACTAATGAATAAGTCCAAAGAATATCTAAGATATTAGGCTAGGTGGAGGCTCACGCAAAACTCATTGTTAGTGATGGCAGTTGGCAGTACAACATTAAGCATTAAAATCCAACAATAAAACTGGTTTCCTTATGTTCTGAACATCATCATAATGTGTGCAAATTAATTTACTATGCATTTTGCACTTATACAAATGGAATGTGCGTACTAATGTCTTTTAATAGAAATGATAATGTTCATAACTGAACCCAAAGTCAGTCCTATGTGAAAAAGAGAGCTACCAAAAAAGCGGTGGAATGGTGTCTCTCCAAAAAACCCTTTGAAGCTAAAGTGCCGATGGCCATTGACTCCATTCTTGGTTTGGTATCTGTGACTGTGATGACTGGTTCCCCGAGCATCATACACTTTCCGCTTGTTTTCTACCCAACAATAAAATTACATTTTACACTTCCTTATTTATTATAGAGTTTATCAAATATATGTTTAAAACTTGTTTGTTGATAGCAACATTTTTAGATTCAATGATAACATGACAGGTTAAAGTTAGCTTACCATCAGATAGTACTTCATAGGCCTCAGATATTTCTTTGAATTTTCTGTTAGCTTCATCAGCATTGTCAGGATTCTTATCAGGATGCCATTTAAGAGCTAGTTTTCTGTAACTGTAGAATGTTTTTATTACTATCTATGCAATAAATGCTTTTCTTACTTTAAACAAAACTCAGTTCAGACTAGTGAACATTAAACAATATATTATACTTAAATAATTTCTTACGCTTTCTTAATTTCTGCTTCTGATGAGGTTCGTGTGACCCCTAAAACTCTGTAATAGTCCACCATTGCTTAGGTGTCAAAAATCTGGAACTAACAAAAAAAATGTTATGAAAACTAACATTTACCTACATGGAGTGATTCTTTGCACAAGAATGGATACAAGATAAACATCTTTATGTCTACTTTAAACGCCACAAGTTGATGGTTGTTGTTTACTCTCAATGACTGAACTTATTGAAATGAAACATTTAATAGATAAGAGTTTGTAACCTGGAACATAACAATAGGCTCATTTTATCAAGATACAACACAGTCAAAGATGCAGAAAAAGCTGCTATAATTACTTTGGTTCTCCAACAAGACATAAAAAACTTTAATCTATAAGTCTTTGATTGATTTAATTAAAAAGCATGAAAATATATAAATTATGCTGATCAATCCCCACAGCACCATCTAGCCCCAAAGTAAGCTACTCAAAGCTTGTGTTATGGGGGGTTGGCTATAGCTACCCTGGTACCTGAGTTGAGGGTTGGGCATAGGGTGGTTGCAAGTGGGGGTAGGTCGCAAGTCTTTCCCTATAGTTCTTTTATCTAGGAAATGAAAAAAATTTCATCACTTTTTCAGGTAAATTAATCGCTAGCTTAGGGTTTTTTTTACTAAAGTGAAGAAAATTGGAAATAATATTTCATCTCCTAGACAAAAACTCAAGGGAAGGAATTCTCATTAGGTTAGGGTAATTTTTTTTTTTTGAATATAAGTGAAGAAATTTGAAGAATTTTTTTTTCATTTCTTAGAAAAAAGAACTATAGGGAAAGGCTTGCCATCTACCCCCACATGCATCCCCCCTATCCCCAACCCAACTCAGGTACCAGGGTAGCTATAGTTTAACCATTATGGGTACTAGATAACTGATATATTTAATACATTAAGTATATACTTGCAAAATATTTTTTTTTATTATACATAGAAAATACCCAGACCAACGGAACAAATTAATGCAGATTGTACACAAATTTGATCCGAGGCGGGAATCGAACCCACAACCTCTTGCATCACAGGCAGACTCTCGTCCACTGTGCGGGTTGGCTATAGCAAGGTTAAACTATAGCTACCCTGGTACCTGAGTTGAGGGTTGGGGATAGGAAGGATGCAAGTGGGGGTAGATGGCAAGTCTTCCCCTTGAGTCCTTTTTTCTAGGAAATGAAAAAAAATAATTTTATTTTTCAGGTAAGTTACTAGATAGGTTAGGGTTTTTTTTTATATGAAGAAAATTGGTAGTAATATTTCATCTCTATGACAAAAAGACTCAAGGGAAGGAATTCTCATTAGGTTAGGGTTTTTTTTTTTTTTTTTTTAAGAAGAAATTTTTTTTTCATTTCCTAGAAAAAAGAACTATAGGGAAAGACTTGCCATCTACCCCCACATGCATCCCCCCTATCCCCAACCCTCAACTCAAATACCAGGGTAGCTATAGTTTAACCGTAAAAACATAATAAGTCTGTTATTAGTTCCACCTGTAGAAATAAGAAGTAACAACCCTAACACTGAAATAATATAATTATCGATGGGTGCTCTGACAGATCCCCCTGATTAGAATTCAGCCTGCTTTGTAAACATAGGCCTAACATGTCATTTTTAGAATACCCAAAAGTACAAATTTATTAGCAATGAAACTATCACTAGCAATGTACCAATGCAAATGCAATTGGTAAATATGCAATGTGGTATTGAGTGCTGTGTGATGGGATGTCTACACAAAGTTATCAAGTAATACAATTGCAATTGTGTGGTAATAGCTTGAAGTTCTTTATAATTATAATAACGATTTTGAAATCATTTCCGTACCAATTTTGGTGTGGTGACATCGATCGATTACCACGATTCATTCAGACTATTGTCGCTAAGTACCTGTTACAATATTTTAGGTTCTACTTACCCCACAAAGATTACAATGCCAATACAAACAAATTACATTATAAACTCACATTGCAAGACACGGTCTATAAATTTAGTAGGTAGTTGTGGTCTTGTTTCTATGAAAAATATTGTTTGAGACTGTTTTCGGCTCTATTTTTTTGTGTCTGTTCTGTTCTCTGTTGTTTTCAAATCAATCAATCAAAAAAAAGGAAAAAGATTCAGTTCACCCTGCTTGCTTGACTGCCTGCCTGTCTGGCTGGCAAGGGCTGGCTGGGCACTGGGCAGGTCTAGCTCAGTGTTGCCAATGAAAATTTTTAGGCGGCCGTGTACATGAAGTGAAAACGCCGTGTTTCTAAGGAAATTGACCAAAGGTAGCACGGCTTAAAAAATAGGAAAAAGTTTTAATTTACGTTTTAACATAAAAAACCTTAAAACAGCGACATTTGGTTAATGTTTGTCTACATTTTGTTTGAAAAAATTATGCAAAATATTTTCTTAAAACCTCTCCAATCTTTAATTTTAGTAAGTAATTAGGTGGTGGGTTCTCTGCAATAATTTTTGCTGTTGTTACTTTTCAACATTATAGTGCCGTTGCCGTTCCTCTCGAACAATAATTGGGGGAATGGGACGGCACTATGGTCAAATTTCATGCATGAGTAACTCTTCGTACAAAATAACCCCTGAATTAATTAATTACCGTAGAATTTGCAAAAAGTCGTAGATTCTGCTACGGCCACAAGGATGCGGCCGTAGGCCGTAAATTTTGTGATTCATTGGCCTGAAAGCCGTAGAACAGGGCAATTGCCGTAGCATTGCAAAATCGGATCGAAAGCATACGATCTGACGATTATTGGATCGGATCGAGACCATACGATTTTTTGGCGGATTGACACACAACTTTGAAGATCAGATTGCTTGGATCGTATGAATTGAAAGGCGGTTTACATACATTAACTACTCAAGATTTAGGACCGAACTTGATCTTTTGGTAACGATTCGTACCAATTTGGCGGCGCAGCGTCTTTTGTGAGTAGATATTCCAGCATCATAATACATTTTATTTAATCTGACTGTGTAGGTAAGAAAAATAATCCGATCCTATCCTTAAAATCAATCAGATCAATGATCTGGATCGCGCATCCCTACTCCGGCTGAGGGCTGAGTGAGACTGTCCGCATGTTGCCAGATGAGACAATTAAAAATGCAGTAGCCGTGCTTCAAAACACGGATTTTTTTACACAATAAGCGGAATTTCTGCTTTTATCATTCACATCGACTATTATCTCTCGATTCGTGTACTTACTAACTGTTTTTCTTTACAAAAATTACAGTACCTACCTAATTCTTTCTACATTTATGTGTCAGCAGCGAGCAGAAAAACTATTTACGAGAAACTATACCTACATAGAGAATCTCGAGTGCGGTTATTGTACGACATGATAATGGACAGCACGATAATTGGAAGCCAATTTGGTACTTTTCTACAAAAAAAACCTAAAAACGTAACTGAAAAAGTTGCAAAGTGGACACGGATTTTTGGGGTGTACATTATCATCCCGTGCATTATATTGACTTCCAGAATCTCGAGACAATGCCCTGAGCACTTAGAGCATTTATAACTATAAATGCTCTAAGCCTGAGCATTACAATTAGACTTATTACTTATTAAATTATTTATTAAAACCATCATCATTATCATCATTCGATGGAAAATACATCCCCAGCATCAACGCGTGCAAAAGAGATGGCACAATAATAGATCAATTGTACCCGCTAAACAAGGGGTTGTTCTTGTAGATTCGAAAAAAGCTGAACCGCGTAGGTTAAAAGCGGAAGGCGAATTCCTTGTCTAAAGGGCGGGGTAAAAGGCGGAAAAGCGGTACATCTGGCAACGCGGCTGACATGTCATATGCCAGACCATCCATGTCTGTCATTGTCTGTCATATTCTCATCTCAATCAATCGAGCAATCAATCTGAATCAATCGAGGACTGATGATGATGGAATCAATCAATCTGGAGCCTTATTCACTACTAGCTGAACCCGCGGCTTTGCTCGCGCCAAGGAATTCAAAAATTCATACAAACTTTCATCCCCTATTTTATCCCCTTGGGGGTAGTATTGATCAAAATACTTTCTTAGCGGATGCCTACGTCATAACATCTACCTGCATGCCAAACAGCCCGATCCGTCCAGTGGTTTGGGCTGTGCGTTGATAGATCACTATGTCAGTCAGTCAGTCACGTTTGAGTTATATATATTTAGATGACAATAGGAGATTCCAAGGAGATTCCTTGCCCCAAACCGTGAAACGTCAAAACTTGATATTGGGCTTTTTTCTTTAAGACATAGGAGTTTTTTTTTTATACAACCAGCTGATGGAACAAGCAGATGGCCCACCTGATGTTAAGTGGTAACCATCGCCTATAACAAAGCATTGCCTCGTATCACGCACGATAGGAACGTGCCTTAGCATGCCCTGCTCTGCGTCCATCAACTTGAGGCATACAGAGTTAAGCCTCATGTGCCTGTAATTACACCGGCGACCACACTCTATATTATATACTATAGATACTTTGCCCTGACCGTTTCACACCGGCGCGCCGGTGTGAACGGACGGCGGCGCCTGCCTAGTCTTAGCCGAGCTCGCGCTGCAAATGGTCATAGTGCATAAGGCTCCAGTACTTTTTTTCAAAAATGTCTACCTACCTCTTGAAAGCCTCTTGGATGATTCTTGTTACATGGTCTACCTGTATTTGCAGGCTAAAGTACTTATGGCCATACCTTCTCGATTTCCGTTGTTGTTACTTGTTATGTAGGTATCTTCCCTTGAGTATACGCCGTGCGCTGCCAGTAACCGCATTTGAGTTATTGTATTTTGAAGTAGTCTACACTTCTACACTAATATTATAAAGAGGAATACTTTGTATGTATATATGTTTCGAATAGGCTCAAAAACTACTGGTCCGATTGCAAAAATTCTTTCACCATGAGAAAGCTACATTATCCCTGAGTAACAAAGGCTACATTTAATTCTGAAAAAATTAGGGATCCCTACTAAAACATAAAAAATGTAACCCGAGGTGTAATATAAAATATTTTTCACCGCATGCACTGCGAAAACTATAGATGATAAAGCAAAAAAATGTTCTACCATATTATAGAACACATCATTATCTACAAATAAGTCACTGATAGCATATGTCTAACTGTTGTAGTTATGTTACTACAACTACTTTTCTACATTTAAAATGTTGATAGAAATGCCGACCAAAAACACACCATGGTTTCTATACCTTTATATTAGTCCTTATCCAAATAAATCATTTTGTATGCAAGGCTGTTTCAATACCTGTAGATTAATTCTTGATTTTTGTAAATCGGATATTCCATTCAAAAGATATTACGAAATTAAAAACTTTAGTGCGCCTTCGAAAGCGCGACAGCGAAGCCAGTTCTCACTCAGGTTCTCATGCGGGCACTTGCATGCAAGCTACAGGCGTACAGGTACATACGCTAATTGGCATGCCTGTACCTGGCATGCAAGTAGTGGCATGCAAGTAGGTAGTTAGCAACATTCTATTTTACCTCAGGTACTGGCATGCCACGTGAGGGAGGGGACTCGGGGGCTACGAAACCGGCATGTGTGACGTCGCGACAGGTACAGGCATGCCATTACCTGACGTGTTGGTATGCCACGTGAGGGAGGGGTCGCGGGGGTCTACGAAACCGGCATGTGTGAACGTGCAACACCTGACCTGACGAGTTAACTTGCAAGTATCCACAATAATGTGTTCGTAAATCCTGCATGCCTGTAACTTGCATACCCGGTACAGCTCGACCGAAAAGAGTGGAAAATAATAGGGGCGCCACTTTCCATACATTTTCGACGCTCACTCACATGCGGTCCTACTCGCACCTATGCGATATACCCGCATGTCAAATTAGTTCAGTTTCTACTCTGGTCGGACTGTACTGTTCCATTTTACTGGCACGTGTATTTTCACCTTCGTGGGTTACGAATCGCGGGAAACTAAGTTTATCCTAAAATGTTTACAAAAATTATGTCCACCCATGCGAAGCTGGGACAGGCCGCTAGTGTTAGATAAAGTTCATAAACCGCGTAGGCAGTGATCGCGGTAATTTGACACACGGTACCTATGTTATGTTATGTCTGTACAAAAAGGTAGGTACAAAATATACATCCCAAGAACACGTTTTGTAGGTATTGATTGACATTCGAAACGAACTCAAAGAAAAGAATGTGACGTAAGTGAAGTTTGGGAAGTTTGGCGATGGGACTGTAGTTCCGTGGTAGGTACATAGTGGCATTAGAGTTTAGTCTTTAGAGGCCGTGTCGTCGCATGTCGCGTCGTCGTCATCTCGTCATCATCGGTCGTTCCATGTCCACCTAATAGGTACCTACTTATTTTAATTAATTCTTTATCTGGGGGCATGGCCGCCCGGCCGGTGGCGGCAGTGCTCCCGCCAAGTCGAGCAAAAAAACGGCACGGGGTCCCGGGCGTAATTTTTTTAATTACAACTATTTACATCCCATTTTGGATATTAGATGTTATATCTAAGTACCCATTCGTGCCTACCATTGTTAGGTACCTAAGTGCATTGCTAAAATGGAAATGGGGTGAGACGATGCGGGGCGCATCGTCTCACCCCGTCCGTTGTCATCGTCGCGAGCGCAGAGAAACACCGCGCCCGCGCCGGCCGGCGCCGGCCGCCTACCAGCAAACGCCTTATAGAAAAACAATGACATCAGTTATGACCAAACATAGAAAGCAAAATCCAAAAGATTCCAGGCTGAGGTTTTTGATACCTAACCGCCTAGGTGTATTAAGGGTCCGGCGACAGCGGCTCGCAATTTCGAGGTGCGATTGGCTATTATTTCATTTTATTTCATTTCGGGGAGGTTGTTTGAAAGAATAACTCTAAAGAAACACGCATAAATACTGTTCGAACACAAATAATACAATAATATAAGGGAAATGTGCTTGAGTCAGAAATCATTTTGGTATTAGGTAAACGTAAGACCAAACATACTAATACCAAAATGATTTCTGATTCGGGCATGTTTCCCTTATATTATTGTATTATTTGTGTTCGAACAGTATTTATGCGTGTTTCTTTAGAGTTATTCTTTCAAACAACCTCCCCGAAATGAAATAATAGCCAATCGCACCTCGAAATTGCGAGCCGCTGTCACCGGAGCCTTAAGTAATCTTTTATTGTAATTGGAGGAAAGGATATGGTCCAATATGTATGGACCAAAAACCCAAAATAGGAACGTAATCGATACGTACAAACTGTGCGCGTAATAATTCCCTAGAACTATGTAAATAAACGTACCCAAGTTGCAACATCCTAATCCATGGGATATCGGAGATATGAGCTGTCAAAGTATGCAAATAGTGCATTTTTTTACTTGGGATTTTCACAGCTCTAGTGCCAAAATAGTCATGCTGTCGATTGTATTATGTACCAACGACGTCATAGGTGTCAACGTTATTACACTAAGAACAAAATCGATGTACAGTTGACAAAATAATAATAAATAATATGTTATTATTTTGTCACCTGTACATCGATATTATTCTTAGTGTAATAACGTTAATGGCACCTATGACGTCATTGGTACATAATACAATCGACAGCATAACTATTTTGGCACCACAGCTGTTAAAATCCTAAGTCAAAAATAGCAGATTGTATCATAAGGGAGCGAAATCATATTTTTACAGCGAGGGCGCTTTTTTGAATCCAGAGCGAAGTGAATCCTGAACGTAGCGAGGGATTCAAAGTACGTCGCCCGAGCCAAAAATATATTTTGCTCCCGAGTTTATTAATAAGTATTTAGGACTTATTTAAATAGGTGCGCCGCAAATAACTTTCCCGCGCACTTACAGTTTCTTATAGAAAACACCACCTTTGGGTGCACATAAAGGCGAACCAAGTCGTTCTTTTCGAACAGATGGGATGAAAATACATTATTTGTATACTTTAACAGCCCATATCTCCGATATCCCATGGATTAGGATATAGAAACTTGGCTACATTTACTTAGATAGTTCTAGGGGTTTCTTGTGCACACAGTTTGACCGTATCGATTGCACTTAGATTTTTTGGGTGAACTATGACACCATCTCCTTTCATCAGAATCCCGACAACAGAGCAACCAAAATGTAGCAAAATTAGCGATAAGATCGTAGGTACCTACATTAAATCTGAAATTCCTAAAAACACTTGTTATTAATAAAAATATTCAGTGATGAAACATAACGACGCACTCAGATCTATTTTTGCACTTCGCAAGAGGTGTTTTAAATTTAGAAGTTGACTAGGTATGTAGGTAGGTACTTAAACTACGTAGGTAGGCAACTATTTCCAAAAATAAATTTCACAACCACTATCGTCGCAATCGTTCACCTACGTATAATAGTAGTGATGAGAAAATAAAAATCATGGTAGGTACCTACATTATGCGTAGATGATATTGCAGTTTCTTTTTTTAAATGCAAGGTACATAAAGTCGCAGAGGATATAGTGTTCTGTGGTGAAGACATACCTATGGAACATAGACCTGCTCAGTGGCACAACGGGCTATTGAGGATGCTGGGAGTATCACTAAACTAGGTACGGGATGGAATCAGAAATGAGGCAATCCGTAAGAGAACCAAGGTAGCCAAATTACATAGACATTCAAATTCTAGAGCTAAAGCCTCTGCAATGCAAGTTGAAGTGGCAATGGGCAGGTCATATAGCTCGAAGAGCTGACAACCGCTGGGGAAAGGTTCTTGGCGACGGAAAACGAAGCGTGGGGCGCCCTCCTACCCGGGTCCTGGATTGACGACATTGTCAAGAGACAACAAGTCGGTGTATGGAGAGGGCTTGAAATCGTTGTTCCTGGAAATATATAGGGAGGCCTATCTCCAGCAGTAGACTTCTTTAGGCTTATGATGATGATACTACTATCTAACTAACATAAATCGATCTAAATGACGTCTAACAAAAAGACTAGGTACATCTGTAGCCAATTTTGGCATGTAAAATATCATCGGTAAAAAACAAAACAAACCACTAGTTGTTTTTATACTAAATCAATGAAAAAAATCCAATCGGTGAAGAAAAATACAGTTAGAAAACCCAGTCAGTATCGACAGGCTTGAGGCTTGTAACCTGTCATGTATAGAATAGAATACCATCTACCTACTACATAATGTGGATATATGGACTACCTCTACCTTCCTTCGACTCCTCAAATAAACCTGTGTGAATACAGCTATTTGAGGGGTCCGTGTCGAGATAAAGGAAGGTTGTCAAGCTGTACAAAGGAACTTCATTTATTTAAATTTTTTTATGTCCCTACTACATACGGACTTTTTTTAACGGATTTTCTAATGCCTAATTCTCTTTCTTCTGTGTTTGTTGTCAAATAAATGTATTCTACTCTTATTTTCTCAATAAAAATTGATGTAGGTAATACCCGTAATACCTTCGTGTCTGGTCCGGTTATTCTACCGATTGACATAAAATACTTTATGATTGAAAAAACATTTGCCAAATCGCAACGCCAACGCCGCGGCGCTGCGACCTAGCCGACCTACGTGTCGCCATGACAGCGTCCAAGGGCCCTCAGTTTTAATAATAAAACCAGTAAGAGTACATAGACATACATATAATTATTGAGTTATATAATTGGAAGACATGGTTCAGACGTAAACAGGGGATTATTTATCACGGCTTCCCATCTAAATAGCGAACCTGATTACATAATATTATGTAAATATAGGCAACATTAAAAAAAAAACAAATGTATTGAACCCATTGATTTAGAATGTAGATTCTAACTCCTACTAAAAAGTTTACTTTTCTAGTTTTCGTACTTATGCAAACTTTTGAGTAAGAAAACTTGAATCGATCAAAATTAAATATTTACCAAACTGTGTGCAATGTGATTGCACACAAAATGGTTGTTCGCGATTTTTCAAAATTGTGTTTAGTGATTTTATATCTTTTAAAATGTCGAATCGTGCGAGCGAGAGGTAAATTAGGTGATGTCAACGCCTTAAATTTGTGGGTCTATGACAGGGAAGAAAATATTGTGAAACCTATATTTAGACCCTACCTGCCTACCCTACCTACATACTTTTAAAATATTAATGCTTATTAATTGTTCTTAGTAATGTCAAATGCTAAATTTGTAAAATATTTCAAAATACGATATCAAAATAAATATAACTCTTCCCTTAAATAAAAAAAAACCCTTTAAAAAAAATATAAATAAAGTTTCCTAATATGACGATGATACGAATAGTTAACAATAAATATCTAAATATCGTGCAGATATTGGCTTGTGCTTATAATAGGAAGTCGTGTTGAATAAATCACCTTGCGGTTTTTTTTATAAATAACATAATAGGTAGGCTAGGAACATACTTAGGTACTTATTCAAAATATTTGAATACAACTTATTAGCTATAACATGGCACTAACAATAAGAATAAATTTCATAACCTACGTTATGTAATGTTTAATACTGGAAAGTACATAAGGTATGTACTTAAATTCTAATTTTACCGAGTTACAACTCTTTAAGAGTTTTCTGTAACTTGTCTAAATATATTTCCGCATGTTTTGGTTCAAAAATTAATGCTGGTCTAAGACGAATAGCATTATCTCCGCACGCTCCACCCAATACACCTGAAACAAATGATTATAAATTGTAAGTTCCATTTGAATTTTATTTTAGAATAATTATGTAAATTATTAATTAGTATTCCAACCTAATCAAATAAATAAATAACGCTGGACAATCCACACAGCACCATCTAACCCCAAAGTAAGCTATTCAAAGCTTGTGTTATGGGTACTAGATGACTGATATATTTAATACATTATATACTTACATAGATAGATTTATAAAAAAACACCCAGACCAACACGGAACAAATTTCTGCAGATCGTACACAAATTTGTTCCGAGGCGGGAATTGAACCCGCAACCTCTGCGTCGCAGGCGGACTCTCGCCCGCTGCGCCACTGAGGTCGTCTCTCAATCAAATAAAAAATTACTAGGTAGATACTGAATAGAGTAATTTAATTTATAACTAGATGGCGGTATATTTAAATGTCCAGAAACCACCAGGAAAACCACACTTATATTGGTATGTAAATAGATGACGCAAGATCATCATCATCATCAGATATTACGATGCAAAAAATACATACCTACCTAGGTATTAATCCTACTAATATTATAAATGCGAAAGTTTGTAAGTATGGATGGATGTTTGTTACTCTATAACTCCAGAACGGCTGAACGGATCTTGGTGAAAATATCCCGTGGGAATAATAATAATAATAATAATAATAAAGCCTTTATATTTCCATCTCTTAAAAAAATAGGTATTACAAATTTAAAAATGTTAGTTAAGTGTTAGTGTTAGTTTTATATCCTAGTTGTTAGTGATAGTGTTAGTTTTCTTATTGTCTATGAGATGTGAACCCCTTTTTGGGTAAAGGCCTCCTCCATCCTTTTCCACAGCTCTCTGTCTGTTCCTGCGGACATCCAGTCCTTACCAGCAATTTGGATAATATCATCAGCCCACCGGCTATACGGTCTACCAACTTTCCTTTTGCCTGCTGGCCCTTTCCACTGAGTGGTACGTTTGGTCCATCTGTCGGTGTTGCGTGAGATGTGTCCAGCCCATTGCCATTTGAGTTTGAGGGCTTTAGTGAGTGCATCGGTAAGCTTCGTTTTTTGTCTGATTATGTCACTTCTAACTTTGTTTATTTTTCTAATTTTTAGTATGCTCCTTTCTATTGCTCGTTGAGTGGATCTTATCTTGTGTTTTGTTTTATTTGTGAATATCCATGTTTGGCACCCGTACAGTAGGCAGGGCAATAGGCATGTGTCAATGACGACTTTTTTTAGATGAAGACTGTAGCTTCCTTTCATAATTTCTCTAAGTGACCAAAACTTCTTCCACGTTATATACACTCTACGTTCAATTTCTTCTTCATTACTTGTTTGGGTGAATGACACTTTCTTTCCCAAGTAGATGTAATTTTTGACGTATTCTATGTTATTTCCTGTGACTTGAATAGGTATTTCGTAGCTGTTGGTCATTACCTTCGTTTTGTTTGCATTCATTCGTAAACCGACTTTTGAGCTTTCAACGTCAAGTGCTCGAATCATTTCTTCAAGTTCTTCTGATGTTTCTGCCAGCAGGACTATATCGTCTGCAAACTGAAAGTGGCTGAGGTAGCGGCCGTCCATTTTAACTCCTTTGTTTCTCCAGTCTAGAACTCTAAATATATTTTCCAGCACGGCGATGAATAGTTTAGGTGATAAGGGGTCTCCTTGTCTGACTCCTCGTTCTATTGTAATCACGCTGCCCCTGGTTTCGAGTTTAACTTTGCTGGTACTGTTGGCGTAGATATATTTGATAATATTTATGTACTTGCTATCAACATTGAAAAGATATAATGCATTCCAGATTGCATCATGGTTTATACTGTCAAATGCTTTGGTGTAATCTATAAAGGAAATGTACAGGGGCCTGTTAAACTCTTTGTGCTTACTGATAACCTGTTCTAATGCCTGTATATGGTCAGTTGTGCTGAATCCTGAACGGAAGCCTGCTTGTTCTATTGTTAGCGAATCGTCAATTTTTTGTGTTATTCGTTTGAGCAGAAGTGATGAAAACAGTTTGTATAAGCTTGCTAGTAAACTAATTGGTCGATAATTTCCTATATCTAGCGGGTTTCCTTTTTTGTAGAGAAGTATAATGTCTGAGGTACACCATTGCTCTGGCACAGATTCTTTGTTCAGTATCATATTGAATAGATTGGTTATGGGTTTGAGCAGAATAGGCGCCCCTTGTTTGATAGCTTCGTTGTTTATCCCATCAGGACCAGGGCTTTTTTCCGGTTTTAGATGTTTTATTTTCTTCAATACTTCTTGCTCGCTTATTGGATCAATTGTGTGAGGATCTTCTTCGTTATCCCTATCTATGTGTTGTTTTTCCTTTATTTCGCCTCCTGTACTCTTTTTATATAGATCTTGGTAGAAGTATGTTGCGTGGTCGATTATGTCTTTCCTTGTTTTTGTTTCTGTTTCTGACGATTGATTTTTGAGTTTCTGTATCCATGTTTTGTGTAGATTTAATTCCCTAAGTGCTCGCTTCGTACTTCTGAATTTTGTTAGGTTCTTTGTTATAACGTCTTGTCTGTGTCTATTATAGTCTTTCTTGATTGCTTTATTCGTTACTTTGAATAGGTTGCTTAGTTCAATTCTTGTGTTTTTATCTTTTTTGTTCGTTTTTATTAGTTCTGATCGTCTTTGTATTAATTTTTCCGTACTTTCGCTTATTATTTTGTTAGTTTGTTTCGTAGTTGTCTTTATTGTTGTTTTTAGGCTAGCTTTTATTCCCTCTTCTATCACGTTGTAATATTCCTGAACATTTAAGTGGTTACAGATCGGGGATTTATCAATATTGGCTTCAAAGTATGATTTTAGGTGCTCAATGTATTTATTCTTTTCCTCTTCTGTTTCTGGAACTTTTAGCTTAGTATTAAAGTTTTTTCGGCTCTTTTTTGGTTGTTTTATCAGGCATGTTGCTCGTACCATTCTATGGTCGGAGGTAAAATTGACGTTGTTGAGCACTTCAACGTTGCTTATCAGCTTTTGGTTGTTTGTCAATATGAAATCTATTTCGTTCGTAGTCTTTAGGTCGGGTGATTTCCACGTCCATTTTCTACTGGCTCTCTTCTTAAAGTAGGTATTCATTATTGATAGGTTGTATTCGAAGGCGAAATCTATCAACTTTTCACCTCTTTCATTTCTCTCTCCATATCCGTAGGGGCCCATTACAGGATTTTCTTCGATTCTGGGTCGTCCTATTTTCGCGTTGAAGTCGCCTATTATGAAGACAGTGCCTTGTGTTAGTGAGTGTGCCTTTTTAACGTCGTCGTAGAATTTTTGAATATCATCTTCGCTTGAGCTTTCTGTGGGTGCGTACGTCTGAATTATGGATATGTTAAGTTCCGAAAATTTTAGATGTAATAGGGCTACTCTTTCTGAGATGCCGGTGAAGTTTGTAATTTTGTTTTTTAGTGCTTTGTTTATCAAGAAGCCTACTCCATGTCTTCTAGTCTGTCCAATGTAGCATAGTATATAGTCTTCATATTCTTCAATATTACACCCAATTCGACGTACTTCCGACAACCCTATTACGTCGCAGTTGATGTTCTTAAGGGCGTTTATCAATTCTAAATATTTTTCCGTTGTCGACAGGGATCTCACGTTGTACGTACATATTTTTAGAGATAATATATCATGTTTCATCTTGTTGTTGTTGATTGTACTGTTATTTATATTCGTTTTCTTGTTACTTTCTTTGTTATTGTTTATTTTGTTGTTGTTATCTTTGTTGTTTATTTTTTGGTTTTTGTATTTGTATTTGTTTTTATCAGGTGGAGGGTGGTGGTCTATTTTCCCACGAGGACCAGTCGGCTTGGGAAATTTTTGGTTTTTACTTATTTGTTGTGTTGTGCTTGTAGTTTTCCGGTGTCTGATGTCTATATCCTATGTGCTGTTCTCTGTTGTTGGGGTAAATGACGTGAGGGAGTTGCTTCTCCCTCTCATCATATCAAATGCGTTTATTCTGTTTGTTTTGGATGGTTTTGTTGCAACAAATTGTTTCCGTGGTTGCTGGAAAGCGGCCTCTGGTGATAGAAGCGACGAACCTCTTTTCCGTGTATCTTTATTAGCCGATCCTTCTTTGACTATTAGTTTGTTGTACTTTATGATAGCAAAGTTGCCTTTTTTTCTCTCCTCAACAAGCTTTTCTTGGAGCTCTTTCCTTTTGTCCAAAATCTCCTTGGGGTAGTCTTCAGTTGCATAGACATCTTTCAGTTTGTTTTTGTTTACCATTATTTCAGTTTTCCGCCATCCGTTAACAAAGGTCAACAGTATTGGTCTGTCTTTATTGCTCGTGCTTTTCTTGCCAATGCGGTAGATTGTGTTTATGTCTCTATTTTCAAGAGAGATATTTAAGTCTGTGTTTATTTTTGCCTTTGTTATTTCCATGAGGTCGGAAGTGGATTGTTCGTTTTCTTTTAATCCAAAAATAATAATATTGTTTTGTCTTTTGTATCTCTCGAGGATGCTTAGTTTTTCTTTTAATTTTTGATTTTCTGACTTCAATTCCTCGATTTCGCGAGTGAATGGGACAAGTTTTTCATCCATTTGAGATATAATTTCTTTAGTTTGGTTTTGCATTTCGAGTTTCATTTTATCAAAAAAGTCTTGAAGATTGTCCATGATTTTTGTTTGTGTACAGAAGC
Organism: Plemyria rubiginata; assembly: GCA_963576535.1. Taxonomy (NCBI): domain Eukaryota; kingdom Metazoa; phylum Arthropoda; class Insecta; order Lepidoptera; family Geometridae; genus Plemyria; species Plemyria rubiginata. The sequence goes on along the minus strand of OY754909.1, from coordinate 7,455,497 downwards.
GTATAACGGAACGTAATCTTGTGCGATGATCGTAGGTTGTTGATATTCTCTGTGTATGACACTTCTCTAGTTATTGTGTTTGGATAAATTCGTTCACTCACTCTTTAATTTTGTTTTGATGGTAGGTTTGGCTTATGTAGCGTAGCGAGCGTTATATACTCTTGGCTATGTATGGTTGACCGACACCTAACCTCTAGTTTCAATGATTTTCGGATGAGGAATTCCAGAGGTTTGCGCACGTAAATCACTGAGTTTTTTATGCGTGTATACACTTTGTGTCTTTGTGGAGGCGAATGGATTGTTCTTGCACTGGGTAAAGTAGTATTTACATGGATTCGCTAAGAATAGTGGGACCGCAACAACAGTACGTGTGTTCTTTTCGACTACCGCAAATAACCTCGTGGGAATACCGGGATTTAAAACTACGCGGGTGAAACCGCAGGGCACTACTAGTAATACATAATAACACTCAAACTGAGAACAAACATCTATGTTGATCACACAAAATGTTTGTTCTCGGTGGGGATCGAACCCACAGCACAGAAGGCAGAGCTACACCATCTGAGCTGTGAGGGCTGTCAAAAAAAATATTGCGAAATTGCAATAGCACATACCATTCTTCTTCAAATCGTTATTAATTTTGTCCCTCGTCTGCGTGGTGTGTGCGTTGAAGGAGAGAAACGTGCCTCTGCCGCGCACGCTGTGTATAACGCCTCCGAACTCCTTCTCGAGCTGATGCAGGCCGGTTTTCAACACAGCGCCCGTCTTGTTCACCAAGCCAAGGAGATTCTCCTTCTTGATCACTTTCAATACGCTCTCTAGCAGGATCAGCTTGCCAGGATCTCCCATCCATGTGTTGAAGATTCGGTAGGCGTGTGGTGCTCTAGAATAGAAATAAAGAATCGTATCATATAGCTCACGTCTATTATCTTCAGACCCGAATGAGAACAAGCAATATTGATAGCAGAAGCAGTTAAATGAGTAATTGCTCGCTGAATAAAAAAAAACATGTTGAAAACACAAGTCAATTGTCATAGGTAGGTACTGTCAAAAACGCTTTTTTTTTCTAAAATTCGATTTTCCATGGGAGGACAATAAGTAGCCCTATGAAAAATTTGTTTCAACAACAAGCAGAAATGACTCATTTTACTGATACTATTTGTTACCTATTAGATATTCCCGCCGGTATATCTCCTCAGCAGGTCAATATAAATATCTATTCTATTGTTTGTTTATGGCCGTAGTCCACAGACTACGGCCTTCTTTAGATAATAGTAGAGTAGTAGTTTGATGAACTCATTATGATACATACTTGAACTCAGAGTTGAAATAGAATCCCCCAGTTAGCATTTTTTTGCTGAAGGTGACCATATCAGGTGGGGAAGGAAGGTTGAAGTGCTCATGGCACCACATCTTGCCACTCGGCCCGCAACCAGTCTGCACCTCGTCGATAATCAGTGCAACACCTTTCTATAAGATATACAAAAATACATTTAATTAGTGATTTATTACACGAGAAGATCAACACACCAGGGAAAGCCAGTGTCGGTATGGCAAGTAGTATATAAAAAAACACCGAGTTAATCCCGAAGATATGTATACTTCGGGACACGTAACTAGTGGGGCATTAGTAGTGTACATACATGTACATACCTAATGTACCTACATCATGTTACCAACTAGCTAGGAATCAAACAGCTCTAGAAGTTCGTTTTCGCATCCCTTAGAATTTATGTGAGGTAGGTTACCTACCTACCTACCTTAGTTTTGAAATAAATAAAAACCTCTTTGCATAGCTTCTGTAGGCGCTGAAAGTATTCCGGCGAAGCCTCGTGATCGCCGCCTTCTGATTGGATCGGCTCAACAATTAGCCCGGCCACTGGGTTACCGTTCTTGTTGTACTTCTCAATCGTCGCCGCGACTTGCTCAAGGGATCTAAAAACGATAGAAATATTTATTTCGCACACACGGCAATGAAATAAAAGTAAAATAAGTGTATTAATATAGGCAATATTAGGAACAATAGGTACATTGACTTGCAATAGTTTTAATACGATTTAAAAATAAACAGTTATAAGATAGTACCTAGTATCTATCATAACCGCCTTATAGGCATATGTAATTTAATTACTTTTATATTATTTTTAATTATATTACTTTTATTTAAATTAGGTGAAACACCTAATTGTAAGTAAGAGCAGAAAGTGCTAAACTACAAGCAGGGTTACTACGAAAATTACATTGCAAATAGTGCAAGACCTGCGCTTACCAGGGTTACCTACTCAATTATAAATATAATTTATCTAATTTATTTTAATTTGACAACCTCTGTGGCGCAGCGGGCGAGAGCCTGCCTGCGACGCTAGAGGTTGCGGGTTCGATTCCCGCCTTGGGACAAATTTGTGTACGATCTGCAGAAATTTGTTCCGATGGTCTGGGTGTTTTCTATGTATAATAAAAAAAAAATATCTATCTATGTAAGTATATAATGTATTAAATATATCAGTTATCTAGTACCCATAACACAAGCTTTGAATAGCTTACTTTGGGGCTAGATAGTGCTGTGTGGATTGTCCAGCATTATTTATTTATTATTATTATTATTTATTATCTATATTTAGGTACTATTTTATTGTACTTTCATATTTGACTGTATTGTTGTCTGTATTTGTTATCTAGGGGCGCACTGACTATCATTCTCAAGTCATGAACAAGTATGTGTCTTAGGATAAATTCTGGCACACAATAGAATCACTCCATACGAACAAGGTTTTATGTATCAGAAAGTTTAAGCACAACGATGTCTATCTAAAAACACACAAGTCTTATAGGGCGAGCGAAGCGAAGATATCGCAAACACGTAGGTATCAGGTAATCAAATCCACTAAGGCTACTGAGCTACTGAGATGACAGCCAAACATCCAAATGATTTAATATAGCCCTGCAGTTAAAATTGGATAGGATAAGATAACGAACCACAGTCATATTAGTCCGGGTAAGCGCAAGTCAGTCTAGGGGTGGTTCAACCAGCTCAGAGTATAGGTACCTACGAAACCAAAATATGGCCGCCTTTACTTGTTTAAAACAAAAACATGGAATATTTGTATCTGACGAATAGCCTTACATACTCTGGTAGGTAAAACCCTCCCTAAAAGTAATTACTACGCTAGCAAAAGCAGTTCATGCAGGGTAAATGAAATAGGTATTACTGCACCAAAGCACTGCATCTTGCTGCAACTGCTTCAAACAAGAACGTACTAAGTTTCCAAGTGTAGATTGAAAATATCAAACGAAAAAAAATGCCTGAAATCAAGAATAAAACAAAAGTTACAGAACAGATAAGAATACGGCAATTTAAAAGATAATTTTCATGCGATATTATTAGCATAAGTACTTGTTATCTTCCTCCAGATTCTCCCTCTGGTTTTCGTTCAACGGGTACTTATATCTCGGGAACGGCGCTACAGGCCAATCAAAGGCCGGACAGTCCAACTTATGGATTGCTTTGGAGCGCGTAGTTGAGAGTGCACCAAATGTACGTCCATGGAAACTACCCTGAAATTACACAAGATATAATTTTTATATTATAAATTAGGGTAGATAGATCCAATATGCACTATTTATAGAGAAAGGTGTTAATTATTCTACATATTGAAGCTCAAGTAAGACAAATATTTTTCATGTTAAACTGTATAATAATTTTTTTTTTTAATATAGGTAACTGGTTAGTTACGTACATTTTGTCTAACATAAAACCTTTTGTCGAAATAACACAAATACCCTAAAGGACATACTCCCTAATAAATGAAAAATATGTAAAATGGACCGTAAAATGAAATAATTCCCTTAGGTCTGTGTAATATTTGCAATCTGTATAGCAATAACATTTGTCAAGTTCAACATTAAAGTAGTTCAGTATCTTATCCGTATCACTGACATATGGTTTGATTTTATATTAAGATCTGTTGTTGCTACAAGAGATAATTTAAGTAAAAGGTGAGTGTACATAGTAAAGGTAAGGTCGGTAAAAATAGCTAGATAAGAACGGTAAGAAAGTAGGTACAGTAATCTTTATCTGGATCTATGCTTAAAACTCTTACTGCCGTTTCTGAAAGTCCGATTAAAACTAATCGGTTGTCAAGTCACTTGATATCTATGTCTAAATCTAATTTGGAGTTAAGGCTCCGGTGACAGTGGCTCGCAATTTCGAAGTGCGATTGGCTATTATTTCATTTTATTTCATTTCGGGGAGGTTGTTTGAAAAAATAACTCTAGAGAAACACGCATAAATACTGTTCGAACACAAATAATACAATAATATAAGGGAAACATGCCCGAATCAGAAATCATTTTGGTATTAGTATGTTTGGTCTTACGTTTACCTAATACCAAAATAATTTCTGACTCAAGCACATTTCCCTTATATTATTGTATTATTTGTGTTCGAACAGTATTTATGCGTGTTTCTTTAGAGTTATTATTTCAAACAACCTCCGCAAAATGAAATAAAATGAAATAATAGCCAATCGCACCTCGAAATTGCGAGCCGCTGTCACCGGACTCTTAAGGCTGAAATAGCAAATTATGACGTCACATCCGATTAAGTTTGAACAAGCTTTCTAAAATCAAGGATCGAGTCTCAGTAATTTAGAGGATAGCTTCAAAGGTATTCCTTTAAGGCTCCGGTGACAGTGGCTCGCAATTTCGAAGTGCGATTGGCTATTATTTCATTTTATTTCATTTCGGGGAGGTTGTTTGAAAAAATAACTCTAGAGAAACACGCATAAATACTGTTCGAACACAAATAATACAATAATATAAGGGAAACATGCCCGAATCAGAAATCATTTTGGTATTAGTATGTTTGGTCTTACGTTTACCTAATACCAAAATGATTTCTGACTCAAGCACATTTCCCTTATATTATTGTATTATTTGTGTTCGAACAGTATTTATGCGTGTTTCTCTAGAGTTATTTTTTCAAACAACCTCCCCAAAATGAAATAAAATGAAATAATAGCCAATCGCACCTCGAAATTGCGAGCCGCTGTCACCGGACTCTTAATATTAGTATATTTAATACTCTATGACGAGCTTCCTGCTGCCAGAAAAAGCCGGATACCTAATAGCTTCAAATGTTTGAACACCTGTTTGATTGCTGTGTGGCACGGTCGCCGAGACAAGTCTCGTGAGGCACAACAACCAAACAAGTGTTCAAACATTCGAAGCTATAACTGGCGCCCGGGTAAGAAAGGAGAAAGTCAACAGACGCAGACAACCATCAAATAATTTCAGCTCGCACTTTTTCAACATGTTTGAAGATTATACCTGCATAGTCACTGAATGGTAGTTGTAAAAATTGCTAAAGGTTCAGCAAAATTCAAACAAATTACATTGTACAAAAACGAATAGAACGCTTTTTTGTAGGTTTTTTAAATATTATAATGTGCGTGCCGGTTTTTTTGACGTTTGCCAGCCTCATAAAAAAATTGTTCAAGAAGACCTCTTCGAAATATCTAACCTCAAATGACATAATAGACATATTAGGAGACCCCGGTGATTGATTGATCATGCATGACTCCAACTCTTCCGGGGTGAAGGTAATGGCGCCTCCGCGTTGCTTTGTGCGGTACCACATGAATGCAGCCTTGTATGCATTCTCGTTAGAGCAGGAGCCGCACATCATTGTAGCAATGTTGTTGAGACCACTCGGCGCCACAGAAAGCAGAACAGTCTTCAACTTCTCTGGCCAATCAGCAGATGGAAACACGCCAGTCGCAGGACGATTCACTAAGGCTCTCTGTAAAAAAACTGCTGTGAGGTGCTTACGGATAAAAGGCGTGTTAAAATATTTAAAGGGTCAACGCGAGTGTGACACCTCTGGTGTTACTGCTGTGCTGTCTGCTTGTTCACTTACTTGGTAGTTTATAAAAAACGACTAAAAATAAATAAATAATGCTGGACAATCCACACAGCACCATCTAGCCCCAAAGTAAGCTACTCAAAGCTTGTGTTATGGGTACTAGATGGCTGATATATTTAATACATTACAAGAACACTTACATAGATAGATGTTTTTTATTATACATAAACACCCAGACCAACCGAACAAATTTCTGCAGTTCATACACAAATTTGTTCCGAGGCGGGAATCGAACCCGCAACCTCTTGCGTCGCAGGCGGACTCTTGCCCGCTGCGCTACTGAGGTCGTCAAAGGAAAAAAAAGGAGAAGGTTTCAAAAAGTTATTGGGAACAATAACTTTTTGCTGGGTGGATTGATTTTGATGATTATTTTTTAATCGAAAGCTGGTGCTTGTCATGTGGTCCCACTTAAATTTGAGTCAGATCTGAAGAGCAGTTTTTGAGTTAAGTAGCACGAGTGTATTTTTCAGTGTAGGTATTTTGAAGTTGGTTTTTTCTTGAAAGAGTTATTATTTTATACAACTAGCTGATGGAACAAGCAGATACACATCACTGCTCGCTTTTATGTCCTAGTGCTAAGCGTCATTGTTCTTTGGCTTTGAGTAGCTTGATATGTATCCATCCATGTGTACATTTGTAAAAAGCACGTCGCGACGAGATGAGCTCGTGAGGTAGTACCTACGAACAATTGTGGCAAACTACGCTGTTAGGCCGCTACGTTTCCGGATTGCCACCCCCATCATGACTTCACGAATACCTACTGCCTTTATGCTATGTGCTAAATGCTAATGTAGGTACCTAGTTACCCACTTCTTAATTCATGAAAAGACTTTTAAACTTCAAAATGTACCAGACGACACAGCCCCATTTGTTTACTTACACAAAAAATTTAGACCTATAGAGAAATAACAGAATTGGCACCCAATCTGTACACACGCACGTCAAAGTATTCTCAAGTGCTTTGCTCTACTCGTAGATTACCGTTCCTTTCTGACAGAAGCGCTCAGAAAACGTAGCTCAATTTGGGCGAAATATAAGCGAGCTACCACGAACACTGTGATTAGTGTGTGAACAGTGTGATGATAGATGTCTGTGACGACGACGTAAGATATGAAGCGCGTTAGGTCAGTAGTAGTTGTTATACCTAAGTATACTTAGTTCTTTCCAAACGGGGAGGATAAAATTCTGTGGGAGAGGCCCTAGAATCTAGCCAGGCTTATGATGATTATAGTAACTGAGGAGTAGTAGAAAAAATATGCAGGTAAGTTCATTTTCTAATCGTGTCAATGTTATCAGCTAGTAAAATACTTATATTAGGTACTCACCCACAATTAGGTACACCTACTATCTACCACATAACAAGTAACCTTTGTAGATAAAGAATAATATTGACTTTAAAGTACCTACCTTTACCTACCTACCTACCTTTTTAAAGTACCTATCTATTTACAAGGTGCCAAGAAGATAAATACCAATTATTTTTATTATTCGAAAGCGCTGGAGACAAGCAGTACAGTAAGGACATCTTTGAGTGACCACGATCTTCAGTTATTAAGTGCCGACCAGAGATTTTTGTTAGTTGCGCCCCGCGGTTTCACCCGCGCAGATTTAAATCCAGTTACATATCATATGAAAGGGCTTGATTTGGACATTCCAAAACCATTTTTATTTTTTTTATAGGATGCCCGGTTTTTAAGATGCATCAAAAAAGTTAAATTAAGATAACCAACCCTAGAGCTCCCATTTCTAAGAGTGTCGTAGGCATCAGCGTTTTTCTACTGGTCGGCCAGTTCCTATGCTTTAACAATTTTTTTTTTCTTGGAATAAATTAATGAGGTACTTGGTTCTCATTAAATGGTGATAGCGACCTGTTCTCATGATGGAGCCAAGGTCTGTTCAACGGAACTCTTCAATAAATAGGCCAATTTAGTCGAAACTTGGTTACCCAACTTAGTTAGTAGGTAGGTGGTAGTCAGAGGCAAGTCCAAACATTGTGTTTGGACTTGTCTCTGACTACCACCTTATATTTTAGGAGCGTCCGCGTCGCGTCACGAAATCTCAGTTCGGGGCGAACTACTAGTACCTTCTCCTATGTACTTACCAGATTATGCTGATCGTCAAAAGTTTTTAACAACTCCGGATGGTTGTATCCTATGGGAACGGAAGATATTTGGGTGAAGGCATCCAAGAACTCATTTCCATCCGCGTCCACAAAGTAGTTCCCGATACATTTATCATAGTCCGCAAATAGTTGAACAGATCCAGCTTGCTGCAATTATGTTGTAGGTAAGTTTAGTTACTAGGATTGTGTATGTAACCAAGAGTATTTATCGCTACGCTGTATGTAAATACACAAATAAAATCGTTGCCTAGCTGACTAAAAGCTTCCCCCACAGGCGCGATAAGGACGCGCGTTTGGATGTTCCTACATCCAAAACGCAATAATGCAAAATTGCATTGCGTTTGCGCATTGCGTTTTTGCGATATCTGTTTTCAGTACATTTTGTATTAGGACGACGTTCCACACTGCTGCGACAAGAACGCGCGTTTGTACCTATGTAGGAAAATCAAAACGCGCGTTCTTATCGCGCATGTGAGGGAGAGCCTCATCTAGCTCTATCTCATATCTATATTTAAAAAAGGCAAAAGTGATTGACTGATGACAACGCACAGGCCAAACCCTAGAGCCTGAAACTTCTCGCGCACGTATTCCTCTTATGACGTAGGTTTCAAAATTCAACACCCAAAGGGGTCCATCCATCCATACTTACAAACTTTCGCGTTTATAATAGCAGGTAGGTAGTGGGATATTTAAGATACAGTAAGTATTATAAAACCTAGAAGAAAGAAGAGAAGAAATACTTAAATATGATGGTGACGACATACAAGCTTTCTACGACAAAATAGAACAAATGATCCTACAAAGCATACCTGAACAAAGAGAGACTAGCGAAAAAAAAGGCATATTATCTGAAAAATCGAGAATATTACTAAAGAAAAGACTGGAGCTACAAAACAAAAAACCACTGTCAAAGGAAGACAAACTTGAACTAAGGACACTATACAAGACGACAAACAAACAAATCAAATTGGACTATAAAACCCACAGAACGAATATAATAGAAAAACACCTATATGCGACGGGGAGTCTGAAAAGAGCAAAATTAGATCTAAACACGAAAAAACATTGGATACCGAAACTGAAAAAAGGTCATTCATACAAAGAAACGCGAAGCGAAATTCTCGCCACCGCTACGAACTTTTACGAAAATCTCTATATGGCTAGAAGCACTGGAATAGAATTCCCATTAAATACAAATGATGAAGAAATAGTTGAAACCGCTATAACAAATTTCGACCAAAAAGAAATTAACCTTCTATTAAAAAACATAAAAACTCGGAAGAGCCCAGGAGCAGACAGAATATCAAATGATATGCTTAAAGCAACAGACAAAGTGCTTCTAGAACCATTAACACAACTTTTCAACAAAATCCTAAGAGATAACGTGATCCCAAGACAATGGGTAGAGTCTGATATAGTAATACTGTACAAAAAAGGAGACCCCACTGATATTGGAAATTATCGACCAATAAGCCTAATGGCAGGTTTATATAAAATGTTCTCGCAGGGCTTGCAATCCAGAGTAACTCCAAATGTCGAAAAGTACCTATACGTGGAGCAAGCAGGTTTTCGAAGAAGCTTCAGCACAATTGATCACATACACACACTGGAGCAAATAATCGAAAAATACCAAGAGTTCCGAAAACCACTTTACCTTGCCTTCATAGATTTTAAAAAAGCGTTTGACTCTATAGACCACCTTGCCATATGGAACGCACTGAAGGAAGCAAAGGTAAATGAGACATATCTAAACATCATAAAAAACATATACGCCAATTGCAAGAGTAGAGTAAAACTTGAATCGACCGGGAAGTTCATAAAAATTGGAAGAGGAGTAAGACAAGGCGACCCCCTTTCAACGACTCTGTTTATAACCGTGCTTCACTCAATTATAAAAGAACTATCCTGGGAAAACGAAGGAATAAAGATAAAAGAAAAACATCTTGCATACCTAGCTTTTGCAGATGATATAGTTCTACTAGCGGAAGATGAACAAAAACTGCAATATATGCTGTCAGCCTTACAAAATGCTAGCAAGAAAAGAGGCTTGGAAATGAATTTACAAAAAACTCAAGCAATGACAAACAGCACACAGAACAAATTATATATAGAAGGTACACAACTCGAGTACGTACAAGAGTACATATATTTGGGAAAACAAGTTTCATTTAAGCCCACAAACAATATTGAAGAAATAGAAAGAAGGATAGCAAAAACATGGAAGAAATTCTGGAGCATGAAGGAAGTTTTAAAAGGACCACTGCCTATACGGCTAAAAAAAAGAGTAGTGGACTCTTGCCTACTTCCCACACTAACATACGGCAGCCAGACATGGACATACACAAAAGAAGCTAGAAGTAAAATCGAGAAATGTCAAAGAGCCATGGAAAGAAACATAATGAAAATAAAATTAATCGATAGAGTACGCCACAAGGAAATTAGAACAAAAACTAAATTTATAGATGCCCTTGAACATGCGTTAAAAATGAAGTGGCAGTGGGCGGGACACACAGCCAGAATGCATAAAGAAAGATGGGCCACCATAGTCACAACCTGGAAAGGACCGAAAGGGAAAAGAAGAATAGGCAGGCCACTGACTAGATGGACAGATGAAATTAAGAGATTCCTGAATTCACCAAATTGGACTGAAGCGGCGATAGACCGCGACCGTTGGAAAGAACTGGGGGAGGCCTTTACCCGTGAGGGGTCCTAAACTAAGAAACGCTAGTAACAAATCTACAAAATAAATATAATAATGATAATAAATTGTGACGTAATAAAATATTTAATATAAATAAATAAACAAATAAAATTCGAAATATTATGTACTTAAAACATTAAAAATAATATGTAAATTTTTTTTTTTAAAAATATCATTATGCATGTGTGTATGAAATTGTATACCTAATTTAAGTTAAGGAATAAACAGGCTTTTTATTTTATTTTATTTTATTTAAGTATTATAATTTGAATCCATAGGCTCCCGAATTTATTCGTAGCTCCCGAACTAGTTCAGAAACGGGTAGGTACCTAGGTTACCGATAATTTTTTTTGTTGCTTCATTATGAAACTACTTTTTTAAAAACTACTAAAAGGGGTACCCTGGAATATACGCAAGCTTAGCATATTTTGGAAAATTTAAAAGTCACCTGTATTGCTTCCAGTTCCTGAAGCAATTTTTTTGAAATGGGTCCGGGAACTTCTGTTTTCAATGATGGCTTACTTGGCTCTAGTTGGGTGACCGTTGACAAACCTCTGGAGTCTGAGAAAAATGGTGGTAGGTGTGACAAAAAAAATTATCTACTAGGTTCATTGGTATTGGGTAATTGGTAGTTCATTGGTGGCCAGCCAACTAATTAAATTACCTACTACATTATTTATTAGTAGGTACAAGCATTAGTAGCAATTTGAATACACTAAAAGTTAAAGTACTTACCTACCTATCAAACACCTTTTCTTTGATATGAAGATGATTAATAAATAAATAATGCCGGACAATCCACACAGCACCATCTAGCCCCAAAGTAAGCTACTCAAAGCTTGTGATAGGGGTACTAGTAACTGCATTAAATATGAGCCAAAGTGAATCTTCAAATCTAATATTTGAATCATGATCATGACTTCAGTTCCAAAATGATTACATAGAATAAAAAAACAGAACTAAGTTACCTTTTGTTACTGACTGTACATAAATTATTCAATGAATAGGTATTTTATGAATTTGACCTTTCTTGCCAATAAGGTTGGGGAGAAGACTTACTTGTATTGATACTTCTTAATATTCTAGCAGAATACATTGTACGTAGCAAAGACATTCTGTAGATTAGGGAAACCGCTTTGCAGCTCTGCAAAAAAAAGAAACAATTAGACCTACTTTGAAAATTAAAAAAAGAACATAAACATAACACGATCACACTAGTAATTAAAGTAGTGCATGATTTTGTGATAATATTTAAGAACGTATACACATTTTTTTGCTAAAATACATTTTGAAAATAATTAAAGCCAATAGAGTTGGTACCTACTAAATCAAAACAGTACCTACTAAAACTCATGCACCAACAGACAGACGGCAGAACACTTCTTTTCCTGTACAGTGCCGTTTCTCAAACGAATAAAATTACATACACAATAAAATTAATAAAAAACTACATTCTATATAAGACGGAAATTCCTAATTCGTACCTGTGCGTGCTGCGAACGAACTCAAAGAGAATGTCAAACAAAGAGAATGTAAAACTACGAGATGATGATGATGAACGTAAAACCACCCTGACGCAACAAGGAACGTCAAAAATTTTGTATGGAATTAGCATGTCAAATAATGGATGATTGACTGATTTGACATGATTGTTGCTTGAATTGCTTGATTGACACTGATTGAATGGAACGAATGATCGTTCCATTCAATCAGTGTTCTCTCGTTCTTTCACAACTCACTCTCTTCTTCGTCTGTCTGCTTTGTTTACTTGTAGCTTCCACTCGTATTTTGTTTGTTTTTGTAAATTTCTAGCAGATTTATCAATAATTACGTCTATAAGTGTGAAATTGATCGTTATTGTTCAGTGAACGTAATATTTTACGGCGATACCTCCAAAAAACGATTCATAACGTGCGAAATTGTGGAGATCAAGCGAGCCGTAAAATTATAGAAAAAGGAAGTCTAGTTTCTTTGGATGAGGCTCGGTAAACATTGAATTAGATATTTTAGTGAATACAATCAACGAACAAACAACACGCATCGTATTGAAAAGAGATTTTATGGATTTACTAGAGGTTAATACTGAATATTCGTGTTATAGTGATGTACCTAATGTAATTATCGATAACTGTGTCGGACAGTTCTTTCTATGCTAATATTCCATTATAACATGCACATCTAGGAGGCTACATACACAGTCTTACAAAATGGGCTTTCCGCGGTGGCTAATAGTAATCAAGTATTTGTTTCTTTGAAATTTAAAATTTTTCCTTACTAAATGCACAAATTCATGATTATCAGGTTATATTATTAAACATTGCAGATACTACCAGTGAAAAATCCATGCTAAAGATGAAAATATTAGTACCCACTACCGATATTAGTGAGCCCTCGGTCACATACCTACTTTGGTAACAGTTACGGCTTTGATGACATACCTAATAAGAACTGCGACTGTGAAAGTAAGTTGATTTTTATATTTTGCCCTCATATTAGGTACCCACTTATTCAGAAACAAAAATTCGATGCTAAAGATGACAGTAACTGGGAGTTGCAAATAGCTTAATAAGTTTGTACTGTTAAAATTATTATAACCTTTTCAAGAATATGACGTGAATTAGTCTATTAAACTTATGCTCTAGGTATAATACTTATTAAAAAACTACTGGAAATTAATAAAAAATACCTTGTTACAGAACATGTCAAGCTCACCGTGTCTGTCCTGCTCATACTTAACATTATAATAAATGAAAAAACAAATTCATAAAATGAATAGGTTTAGGTACAAAAATTATATGTACTAATGCAAAAAGCTTTTTATTTCATATCAGATCCATATTTGAGTCCAACCTAGGACTTCGGGACCTAGGTTGTACTTAAACGTGGGTTCAGTCAATAAATGGATTACAAAAAAACCTCGATTTCGATCTCGCATATTTTATCGATATCGATATAAAAGCGAGTGCCATCGCGCAACACTATATAGGCTGATAGGTTGGTAAAACTGTTGTTGTTTGACGTACATATTCGTTGTGTTGGTATTGAAGTGCCATGTAAAAGGATCCCATTGGCTCTCATTGGCTCTTTACTAAGTCCCGCCTCTTCTCGTAGTTTACATTCTCTTTGGTAAAACTACGAGTGATGTCAAAGAGAATGTGGAATTCTATCCACCCCATTTTACCCCGGTAGATAAAATACCTTCCATTCAAATTCCTTGGGATGACTGTCACTGTCAGACTGACACTGACAGTCAGACTGACACCGACAGTCACTAAGTATTTATTGCTCAATACAAGTACCTACACTTCAAAAAAACCCATAAGGACGTAAATAACGCTACGCTACGAATAAAAACAATAAAAAAACAGCGCTCAAAGAAAAAACCTAGTGGTGATGGTGATTGGTGATACTATTCAAATAATAAAGGCAGAAATCGCGAAAAATGTTTGCCACTCTCAGAAAAAAAATGCGATGGGGTCAAATGACACCACGTGATAACTTGAACAATCAAAAATCTTATTTACTAAACCTTTTTAGTGGATTACTGGAGGAAGTTTTGTTTTGGAAATCGAAGTGGCTTTCAATTACATTTATTTTATCTTGGCAAATAATATTTTTGTAAGTAACTCAATTCTATTCTACATAAGTGGGTTCATTACCTACGTAGGTAGGTTATCTATCATTTCCATCCATCACCCACTCATCTCTTGGTAGATGAGGTCCACCCTGTCCCAACCCAGACCAGAAGGTTTTTCTTATTTGAAAAGCTGGTGTCTGATTAGCTGATTACAAAATCATCCTTGTTTTTTTAATTAAGGAATCTGTTTGATGTTGTCAATTAACTATTTAAAGAACTGATCTCTGGTTGATGAATACAACCTAGGATGTTTTCCAAATTACCATTACAATATACCTTCAAGTTAGTAATTTAGGTAACTAGGTACTGCTTACTACAGTGTTACGGATATTGTTCAGGATAGAAGGTACTATCATTCATTATCATCTTATTATGTCCCTAATTTTATTTACATACAAAGTAAAAATACTTCTTTTTTCAGTACATGTGTCTACAGGCAAGTTAGCCTGTTACAGTTCATCTTTTGCCTCACAATAACAGTACTATGTATGGATGCATTGGAAACATGGCTGAAATACAAACACAGAACTACATTTCTCAAAAGCATGGCCAATCTTGAAACAACACAATTCAATTTAACTATCGGTAAATTGTGCTATTGGTTCAATAGGAGATGGCATGATTTTATTTTTCTAAGAGAAACCAATCATACCAAAGTAAGAAATTTATTTCTAAATTGTTTACTCTTACATTTGTCTTTCTTGCTTTCATGTACTTTTTAACTAAATTATATCTATTTATTTTGATTTTACAGGCATTTATAATAATGAATATTGTATTGGGAACAGTATTTTTCTTTGGGAAGTATTTTAATGGATATTTGCTCATTTATATCAGCTGCATGGTTTTGTGTACTTCATATAAAATTATTCCTCCAGTAAAAAAAATATTCTCAAATATTGTGCAAGATATTGGTAAGTAGGTACCTACCATATATAAATTAAAATATTCTAGTACTTATGATTTTTTTTATACTTTTACTGTAACTGTGTACTGTTGCTTTTAGAATCGGAGAATGAGTTTGAAGGACTTATTCCTGAAGTATCAGATGGTGATATAAAGCTTTTATCAATTGAACCAGAGAAAAATCATCATGTGGATGAAAGGCAGAGTTTAGGTAATAAAAATTACCAACACATTACAATTATTGCATTACTAGTTGCGCCCTGCGGTTGCACCTGCGCAGATTTAAATCCTGGTATTCCCACGGGATAAAAAGTAGCCTATGTGCTATTCCAGACTATAATCTATCTCTCTGCCAAGTTTCATCCAGATTCGTTCAGCCGTTCCGGCGTGAAAGAGTAACAAACATCCATCCATCCATACTTACAAACTTTCGCGTTTATAATTTAGTAGGATCTATTTGATTTGAAAGTGCTAAAACCTGTACCTGTAGATTACTTCTTGAAATTTTTAAATTGAACATTCTATTCAAAAGATATGACGAATTTAAACTCACTTTAAAAAGCGCTGGCGCGGGGTGCTCTTACTCAGCGTAGCAGGCAAGACGGCTGAGGGCGGGGGCAACGAAGCGCGGGAGAAGTGTGTACAAATCTATTCTTTTATCCTAAAATCCTACTAAATTATAAACGCGAAAGTTTGTAAGTATGGATGGATGGATGTTTGCTACTCTATCACGCCGGAACGACTGAATGGATCTGGATGAAACTTGGCAGAGATAGATTAGTCTGAATAACACATAGGCTACTTTTCATCCCGTGGGAATACCGGGATTTAAATCTGTGCGGGTAAAACCGCGGGGCGCAACTAGTGTAGAATAAAATTATATCCACCCATGCAAACCTGGGACAGACTGCTAGTTTCATTTATAAAGGATCTTACTAAAACAAAGTTTCAACATGAGCCTGGTAAAGCACAACATCAATTAGCTGAATTAGTTTTGTTAAATTTTTTGGCACAAGGTAGGTACCTATCACTATTTTTTTGCTCAAATTACTTATCATTATCAGCAACAAATAATGTCCATTCTTGATGAAGTATTTAGCCATATAGTGGTAAAATATATACTTACAAAGTTTTTACAGATTACTGGAAACCAGATGATGTTCCCATTGAAGAAGCCAGTGACAGTTCTGAATCAAGTTCCTTAGTAACCAATTTTTCTATGGAAAAGGTTAAATCACTTCAGAAGGATGTAGAAACCTCAGACTCCAGTGAAGATGAATATATACCACTTGGTAGGCACCAGAATAGCAAGTAATATCAGTACACATAAAAAGAATAGTACATTGTTCACCAAGAGGAGAAAGTGGCCGATTACCGTCGAGGGTGTCGTTTGAAGCCCGAGCCGTAGGCGAGGGCTTTAAAACACCCGAGATCGGGAATCGCACTTTCTCTCGAGTGATACATAGTGTTTTATACTACACCTACGAGGAAAATAAAAAACTAAAACTGAATCCTCAAACAACACACAAATTGAAAATGGCACCAATGGCGTCTGCAATTTTCATATGTTCTTTCAAATTGTTTATCCTGCCGCCGCAGGGTCGCACTACAAGCCCGACACCATCCAACACACAGCTAGTGGCCAGTGTCATTTTGCGAACTTGGAGATAAAAACTCACTGTAAAAACTTTTTGGCTTTTGATATTTAGGTTATCGGCGCATAGTCTTACCCAAAATTAAAAAAGAAAAACCACGTAAGAAATGGATTTTCCTACACTTTTCTCTCCCGCTCAGATGCGTTTTCTCTCCGCATATTTGTTCGATATGCAATGACGTACTTTTTACCGTAAATTTGATAAAGTATCAAGGTACTTTCCAAGCAGGTGTAGTATAAAACTACTTTATACTACAGTATAAAGTATTAATAAGTTATTTATTTAAGTAGTATAAAACTACTGTACTGTACTTTATACTGTAGTATAAAGTAGTTTTATACTACACCTGCTTGGAAAGTACCTTGATACTTTATCAAATTTACGGTAGAAAGAACGTGAATGCATATCGAACAAATATGCGGGGAGAAAACGCATCTGAGCGGGAGAGAAAAGTGTATGAAAATCCATTTCTTACGTGGTTTTTCTTTTTTAATTTTGGTTAAGACTATGCGCCGGTAACCTAAATATCAAAAGCCAAAAAATTTTTAACAGTGAGTTTTTATCTCCAAGTTCGCAAAATGACACTGGCCACTAGCTGTGTGTTGGATGGTGTCGGGCTGGCAGTGCGACCCTGCGGCGGCAGAATAAACAATTTGAAAAAAGAACATGTGAAAATTGCAGACGCCATTGGCGTCATTTTCAATTTGTGTGTTGTTTGAGGATTCAGTTTTAGTTTTTTATTTTCCTCGTAGGTGTAGTATAAAGCACTATGTATCACTCGAGAGAAAGTGCGATTCCCGATGTCGGGTGTTTTAAAACCCTCGCCTACGGCTCCGGCTTCAAACGACACCCTCGACGGTAATCGGTCACTTTCTCCTCTCGGTGAACAATGTACTATTACTTTTTAACATTAACCCTTTATAACTTTCAGACAGACAAAAAGAACCACTTATCTCCACCCTGGAGGTTGCAGAGCCAGCCAGTTCATGGAGCAGTAGTGCATATAATGCTTTATGGAACATAAAGGATGCTGTCTCCAATATTATGCATTCTGAGCCAAACAATAAAAGGACTGGAGTGTCCAGTGCTGATTCTTCTGATGGTTTTGAAATGATTGATAAAAATGACTTATATTAGGAAACATCAAGGTTTTGCAGATTGTGTGATATATTTTTAAAGTCAGTGGTTGGTAGGTATTTAATTTTATTAATAATATTTCTGTTGTTAGACAAAATGTTTCTGATTTATAACTTCTTCATCATTTCCTTGTGCTGCTTCTTTAATGCTTTGAGGCGAATACTGTGAAGTGTGTTTCGTGCAACCAAGGCCTCCAGCATTGGTCTTGACATCTATAACATTAACAAAGAAGTTGACTAGTGTCATGTTAAGTGAAAGTCAAAAGTTGAAAAGATCTTTCTTTATTCTTTATTGTACACAGAAACAACATGCGAAAACTTAAATAATAAAGTATGTACAAACTACAAAGGTGAGCTTAACCCTAGAGTTCTCTTCCAGCAAACCTTGAAGGAGAGAGACTAGTAAATTTAGAGGTGGGTATGATGTGTACACGATGAAAGTTAGAAAAATTGAAGTAATATAAAATAAATAAACCTACAGATTTCTTTCAGTTTCTAATCACAACATAATTTTTTGATCTTAAAGCTAAGTGGATCTAGGTGTCATATCTACATTACCAAGCCTAGAAGAACAGGCCTGTGGAAACTAGGTACTGCATATGAACCTGCTGGCGGCAGGCAACTACTAGTTCCATATGGCAATCAATGCAGTGCACACAAACCTTATCAACAATATGTCCTATGGCAATTGTCCTCACTGCAGCATTATGCTGCTTGTTTATGATGTCGTCATTTTCACTCTGGATAGCTTCATTGTTAAAAGCTTCATCTTCTTCTTCTTTGAGAATAGTTGGCAATTGTGTTAAGGTCTGAAAGAATTTATTGTTTACCAACTTGTTCATATGGGTATTAACAAATATCGGCAGGGCTTATTGAAGTAACATTTGAAATAGTCTTCAATTATGTAGAAACAGCTTTAAGACTTCCATCCCTAGGCACAGCAGACATTCCTTCAGATCTTGCAGTACCAAATTAAGAGTTTTTTAAGTGTCTGAGTCAAAGGTAGTAGGTATAATGTAATAATATAGGTAGGTACATAAGTCCAGTAGGTATGTCCAAATAACAATAAAATTAAAACTAATATGGGGTAAGTATGTTAAATTACCTCAAAATTGTTGCATACTAAAGAATCATTGTTGTTAATTATTTCCATTTCAATTTCTCTTCTACTTTGTGCAGAACCATCATTTACTGATTGGAAACATGTAATTTGAACCTTAAATCATCAAAAACATACATGTTAAAATACAGTAAAAACCATAAAAGCAAAAGAGAACCTATTTAGTAAATACTTAATTACTGAAGGGGCTTTTGATGTTTGGTCAGTAAGAAAGACAGCAAAAATAAGTCCAACAAAACTTGAATCCATTCTCTGATACATGAACTGAGTAGAAAGATCTGAAACAATAATGAAAAATATCATAATGTTATAATAATTTGTGTCATTTTGTAGATCATAGTGAAACTAACCAACATGTGAGGGCCAGACTGTTATATGAGGATGTGAGTGATACCATCCTACTACTCGTAATGGTCTTCCCAATTCTGTGGCCAGTTCCTCAGCTTTTAATGTGGCTTGCACTAATTGTTCTTCTGATATTTCAACCCTGTCAGGTTTCTTATCAAGTCGCCGTAAAATAACTGACGAGACAATGGAAACCAGTGTATCATTTTGGTGAACCTGTAAGAAATAGAAAAGTTTCATGGGTTGTTTGAAAGTGGTTTGCTACCTACAGGGATAAAATGGAAAAACTATGGATGCAAGATGAGGTGAGGATAGTTTCTTAGAAGAGAAAGGGGACTTCTATGCAAATCTATGAATGGAATGCACTAAGTACCTCTCCAATAAGTAAGCCCATTATTTCTTCTTTTTCTGTTGAAAGTGCATGTTGCATACAAACTAGAGCCACGTCGGATGAAAGTAAAACTTTGTTTAACATTCTGATGTTTCGTTTCGTAGCCTTTGAAATAATTCAAATCAAACCTGGCTAATGTTACTGTATTTTACAAAAGAAACAAAGAGAACAACTTCTGCTTTATTTTATTTGTTTGCTGCATAGGAAGGTTGCAAGGAATTTAAGTTTGTTGTGTTGATTGATACAGATCTAGAGTTCTAAAAGCCTACTATATTTGTTTATACTTTCTTTTGTAAGTAAAACTGTAAATGCCCAACATGCCCAAAACAGAAACAGCCCAACCAAAACATAAAATAAATAAATAAAAAAAAACTCGTGTTCTTTTTTGTCTAAGGCTCCTGTCCGTATGTAGTATTCAATCATTGGTCCGTCTAGTCTAGACAATCTTACCAGTGTCAAGTGATTTCGTACTTTTTAGTCCATAGTCAAGTCACGTCAGTTTTGAAGTCAGTTTTACAATAACTACGTAAGATCGGTTTTTCAAAACATTCGAAACATTTTCGGTCAAACTAATCACGATATCACCTCAGACCAAATAAAAACTAAAAGACGGACTTCTGTGCACAGCAAAGTGAAGCCGGTCAAACTACGCCTCGCACGCACACACCAAATCGGCCCACGCAACACATCTTTAGAAAACTGGCTTCACTTTTCTGTGTGTGTGCGTTTAGTTGTGTATGTTGTTAGTGGCGAGGCGTAGTTTGACCGCAACACATCTTTAGAAAACCGGCCTCATTCGTGCTGTCCGCAAGACTGTCTTTTGGTTTTTATTTGGTCTGAGGATATCACGATACACTTTCATTCCAAATGCTTACACTGCGCTAAGACCTCAAGTAGTGATGGTTAAAATAACATCGAAATTACACAACTCAGAAAAACAATTAAAATGACAATGCTATGTGCGCAAAATGACAGGGGTTAAACTATAGCTACCCTGGTACCTGAGTCTTAGAGCATTTAGAACTTCTAAATGCTCTAATGTTCTAAATGCTCTAAGACCTGAGTTGAGGGTTGGGGATAAGGGGGATGCAT
Organism: Plemyria rubiginata; assembly: GCA_963576535.1. NCBI lineage: Eukaryota > Metazoa > Arthropoda > Insecta > Lepidoptera > Geometridae > Plemyria > Plemyria rubiginata. Next base: position 7,434,469 of record OY754909.1, on the reverse strand, counting down.
GTGGGGGTAGATGGCAAGTCTTTCCCTATAGTTCTTTTTTCTAGGAATTGAAAAAAAAAATTCTTCAAATTACTTCACTTAAAAAAAAGAAATTACCCTAACCTAATGAGAATTCCTTCCCTTGAGTTTTTTTGTCATAGAGATGAAATATTACTACCAATTTTCAACGCCGTAATGGGTAACTCGTCTATTTTATTTGAGGATGAGGGAGGCCCTCAATTCTCCTCGCGAGTCGCTTCACGAGGACACCTCAATTGAGGTGAGGAGAATAGGTATTGAAATAGCGATTGAGGTTTGGTAGGTTGAGGCGATGCCGCTCTTCTTCGTTTTTTATAGTACATCTAGCGGATGGAACAAGCAGATGGCCCACCTGATGATAAGTGGTAATCATCACCTTTAACAAAGTATTGCTTCGTAAGTCACGCCCGATAGGAACGTGCCCTACAATGCACTACCATGCGTCCATCAACTTGAGGCATACAGATGTTAAGCCTCATGTGCCTGTAATTACACCCGCTATTATTATATAAAACTTTTTTATGAAATAAAACTATGCTTTAATTTATTTTATTATATGACAACTTAACACGTGTAAATCAGCCTTTATTCACACTTCGAACTTTCATTCGTTTCATTAAATTCAATAACCCGCTCAATCACATAAATCTGGCTGGACAACACCTCATATTTCATTTCGTTCGATCCTTCCTAGCAAATTGAGGCGAGTCACACCTCAATTCGCAGACCTCCCTCATCACAGAACATAATAGTCCCTCATTATTAGTCCTCGCCTCATTCATTCAATCCTATCGCAGAACTCGATCGCTCACATGTGAGCGAGTGAGCCGAGCCGCCCATCGCAGCCCGTCGCGCTCACTCATCTCATGACTCATCTCATTATTACACGCGGCGCGCGTCTTGCTTGCGCTTGTGCGTCAGTGAGTGAGGAATTTAATGAGGTGGTTCAAAGCTGATAAACGAGTAACTCCCTCGTTTTGCTTTTTGAGGAACTCGAACGAGGTAACTCACGAGTGAGGGACCCAACACAACGCAACGCAATGCAAGAAATAAATGATGATCGCCGTCACAGTGACTGTGTATATCTATCTATACTAGTTGCGCCCCGCGGTTTCACCCGCGCAGATTTAAATCCCGGTGATCGGAAAACGTTTATACCTACGATTTCTGATATCACTCATTGCTCAAAACGCAACGATAGCGCGTGCTAATTTTTCCTGTGGCGACATCTAGTTATCATTTAGGAACTAAAAATGTATCAGCTAAATACGGTAAAATGCTAAATATCTGCCAACACCCGATATCCCCACGGAATAAAAGTAGCCTATATGTTCTTCTTTCTTCCAGACTTTAATCAATATCTCTTCCAAGTTTCATCCGGATCCGTTCAGCCGTTCCAGCGTGAAAGAGTAACAAACATCCATCCATCCATCCATCCATCCATCCATCCATCCATACATACATTCGCGTTTATAATATTAGTAGAACGGAAAACCAAATATTTACGTGATTTAGCGTTACAAAACTATCCAAAAAAGTGTAGAAACATTATAAATGCCTAGCGTAGCAACAACGGTACATAGTACATACAATTACTGTCGAATAAGAAAGGAATAGGTCGTGAAAAAAATGATAGAAGTGATATGACTTGGCCAATTTAGGGAAAAATTTTAAAAATTGTGAAATCTCTAGTCTAAGTGTGGCAGCACTGGCTGGTGTGGTGGGTGTGTGTGTTGTGTGTTTTTATTATTTATAATTCACGCTTACTTTTACTTTGGCAAAGGTTTATTCACTCACAGGGATATTGTACGTACTTTACTGCTAAGGCTCACTGCATTTTTACCTAATGTTATTGGTAATAATTTGATTTAAATGTTCAAATCGCAGTACATTTTGAAGGGGAAATCTGATCAACACTGCTTGTTTACTTCGTTTTCGAAATTTCGATCCAATCAGTTTTTTGATGTTATTTTGTAAAATAGCATCACAATCATGTGTACGAATGCTTATGACAAATCTGCTAAAGATGGAGCGCGAACATACAAGTGCTACGAATATGCCACCAAAATATCATTGAACTTACACCATTTAAAAAGGGATGAAAGGTTTTGTGATATAGATCTTATATCAGGATCCACTACAATTAAGGTATGATATAAAAAAAAATATTATATACCTAGTTAGCCTAGCTATTTCCTAGCAATTCAATCAACCTTTGTATGTTTATTATCACTATTACAATACTGTACTTTAAGTTACTTTATAAGGCCATTTGTTTTCTTATCCTTATCAAACTGAACCGAGAAGTTTTGCACATGTAAGTGAAATGAAATGAAAAAAAAATGAAATGAAATACGTTTATTAACACACACATTACAGAAACACAGAACAGGGAAGTTAAAAAAGAAAATGAAAATAAAACAATGAAAAAATAATGAGGTAACAAAAATAAACTAAATAAGTCACATTGGTCCTGCTCTGTGCCTGGTGAGGTTAAGTACAACCCGGTCACAATATCTGTGCACCTGACTTCGTGACGTCATATCGGCGGTCTGGGTACGGTGTGAAAAAAAGTTTTTTCGAGAAATGTGGACGTAAAAAAAAATTACTAACCTTTTCAAATCAATTTATTATTGATGAAGGGTTTGTTATTAAAAAACAATAATTTTGATTACAAAAACATTTATTATTAAACTCAGTCAAGATTAAATTTCTTGATTCGCTGTGTATTGTTTTTCCCATGACTTCAGTTTAACAGCTACAACAATTTTAATAACAACCAAACCAGTCCAAACTTAACAGTAAACAGTCTACACTTAACAATAAATTAAAAAAAAAACAAAACAACAACAAAGCGATAATATCAAAATTATCAGGACGTGTATCGCCAACGAAGATGCTAACCGTACAGTCGCCCCGGGGAGTGCGCGGAGAGGTGACAGGGGAAGCGGGAGAGGCGCCGCATTCCAGCGAGGTGCACAGATATTCTGACCGGGTTGTAAATAAGATTACTTACTTGATATAGTATGATTTCTACAAATCATGGGGTTGGCTATAGCAATCCTTTTACCTGAGTTGAGGGTTGGGGATTGGGGGGATGCAAGTGGGGGTAGATGGCAAGTCTTCCCCTTGAGTCCTTTTTTCTAGGAAATGAAAAAAAATACTTTAATTTTTCAGGTAAGTTACTAGTTAGGTTAGGGTTTTTTTTTATATGAAGAAAATTGGTAGTAATATTTCATCTCTATGACAAAAAGACTCAAGGGAAGTAATTCTCATTAGGTTAGGGTTATTTTTTTTATTTTTTTTTAAGTTAAGAAATTTGAAGTAATATTTTTTTTCATTTCCTAGAAAAAAGGACTCAAGGGGAAGACTTGCCATCTACCCCCACTTGCATCCCCCCTATCCCCAACCCTCAACTCAGGTACAAGGATTGCTATAGTTTAACCAAATCATGTTTTAAATGCAATTATAAGTACCTTTTATTTTTAATAATTATCAATGAATGAAAAGTCTGTAGGTAATTATATGCATTTCAGGCACACCGAGTAGTGCTTGCTGCCAGCTCAGAGTATTTTAATGCTATGTTTAGTGTGGGCTTAGAAGAGAGCCATAAAGGTCATGTGGCACTGCCCAGTGTCCCCCCTGACATACTAACAAAAATTATTGATTTCATATACACAGGTAAAAATTTGCTCTGTTTGGTTAATGTTTTTGACAACTTCTTCAAGATTCAAGATTATCTCAAAACTTTTTTTTTATTACTCCAGGTGAAATAGTTATTGACAAGGGATCAGTACAACATTTACTAATTGCTGCTGATATGCTGCAACTAAAAGAACTGGTCACAGGGTGTGGAGAGTTTTTAAGAAGGGAACTGCATCCTTCAAATGCCCTAGGAATATTTAGGTTAGTGAGCTTTAGAAATTACAGGTGTTTAGATTCAAGATCTGCAACATAATAATATATACCTATCTACTTTTTTTTTTGTTTTTTTTTTATACAACTAGCTGATGGAACAAGCAGATGGCCCACCTGATGTTAAGTGGTAACCATCACCTATAAACAAAACATTGCCCCGTAGGTCACGCACAATAGGAACGTGCCCTACGATGCACTGCCCTGCGTCCATCAACTTGAGGCATGCAGATGTTAAGCCTCATGTGCCTGTAATTACGCCGGCGACCACACTCTTCAAACCGAAACACAGCGTTGCTGCTTGGCGGCAGAAAAAGGCGTGGTGGTAGTACTTCCCCGGATGAGCCCTTCACAAAGAACTCTACTAATCTTAACTTACTTTTCTATGTTCATGCAACTAGCATTAAACAGATATTTGGCAGAATAATGACAGCCTTCATAGCTCAGATGGTGCCATGCCTCTGCCTTCTGTGCCATAGGCCATGGGTTTGATACCCACAGAGAACAAAATATTACAGCTAACTTGTATGAATGGTTGGCATTTGTTGTGATTTCTAATTAGGTGGATATTTTGTTTTTATGAGCGCTAATAATAAATAAGTATTATGTTTAATATGTATCTACATCCTACTAATATTATAAATGCGAAAGATTGTAAGTATGGAAGGATGGATGGTTGTTTGTTACTCTATAACTCCAGAACGGCTGATCGGATCTTGGTGAAAATTGGAACAGAGATATATTATAGTCTGGAATAACAAATAGGCTACTTTTTATCCTGTGGAAATACCGGGATTTAAAGCTACGCGGGTGAAACCGCAGGGCGCTACTAGTACTTTATATTTTACAGATTTTGTGAAGCACATAATTGTATTGAACTTGCAAATGAAGCCTTGGAACATGTACAGGCCAATTGGAATGTGGTAGCTACTGGTGAGGAACTACTTGAGCTGCCATTACAACAACTCATTACTCTCTTGTCATCTGAGCAACTTAAAGTTGATAGCGAGGCACAGGTATAATATCTTTAGGCACATGTTACCTACTTGTAGATTCATTTCCATGTACCCAGGTACAATTTAGCCAATATACTGATCTAGCTTACAAACATCCAATCTAGACCTCAGTGGCAGTCTAGACCTCAGTGGCGCAGCGGGCGAGAGTCCGCCTGCGACGCAAGAGGTTGTGGTTTCGATTCCCGCCTCGGAACAAATTTGTGTACGATCTGCAGAAATTTGTTCCGTTGGTCTGGGTTGTTATGTATAATAAAAAAATTCTATCTATGTAAGTATATAATGTATTAAATATATCAGTCATCTAGTACCCATAACACAAGCTTTGAGTAGCTTACTTAGGGCTAGATGGTGTTGTGTGGATTGTCCAGCATTATTTATTTATTTATATACCAACTACTGCATAATGTAATATTTGGTCATACTTACCTCATTTGGTTACTTGTAAATTCGAAAAGTCTGTTTTGAAAGACTCATAAATATCTACTGATCATACACTTTCCTAATCAATGCCAAGTCTAATATAATGAATCCAATCTTAACTTTTTAGGTGTTATACCCAGCTCTGAGATGGCTCGAACATGATTCCTTATGTCGAAGGCGTCACTGTTTTGAAGTTTTGAGTCACGTAAGACTTCCTTTGATACCATCAGAAGTCCTGGATGAAGCTATTAAAGATGTACAGGACCCTTCAATAGCAGTAGCTTTAAAAACAGTCAGAAAAGATATGGTAAGTCATGACTTAATTAACTTTAAATACCACAATGCGCCATTTTAGGTCAGGTTATTGTTTTTTTATTTTTGGACAAAGTTACATAGTAGTTTTATTATAGTTCGACCACTAACTTTAATAAAACTGTTCCAACCACTGTAGCCACCGTCTCGATAACATAAATACAGAAAAATGAGTGCACACTCAATAAGTTAATAAAGTCCTTCAGGGTAGGCCATGCACTGACAACGGCCTTGGTGTTGTAGATGTCTATGGGCGACGGTGACCGCCTACCATTAGGTGGGCCGCTAGCCCGTTGTCTATATTTTACATTAAAAAAACATAGGATGCTCCATTTTAAGATGTTTTATGTGATATATGCATTTTATAGAAATCTGGACGAGGAGCATTGGTGCCTTTAGGGGCGGAGCCCCGGGCGCGCGCTCGGCGCTACTTGCTGGTGGTGGGCGGATCCTGCCGCGATACTACCGCCACGCAGCCGCCGGTCAGCGACGACAACATACTCTCCAGCGTACTCAAATACGACTTACTCAAGATGTAAGTAAGATGTTAATATCCTACTACTATTATAAATAAACGCGAAAATTTGTAGTATGGATGGATGGATGTTTGTTACTCTTTCACGCCGGAACGGCTGAACGGGTCTGGACAAAACTTGGCAGAGAGATAGATTATAGTTTGGAATAGCACATAGGCTACTCCTTATCCCGTGGGAATACCGGGATTTAAATCTGCGCGAGTAAAACCGCGGGGCGCAACTCGTGAGACATTTACCACAGCATTTTGTCTACCAGAACAACAATTTAAAAATTATGTCGTGGTTAAAATGCATGCTAAAGTACATATTGAAGTCCCCAAAAGTTACGGCTGCGTTCGTGTAGAAACCAGAGATGAAGTACCATGTGCCTATTTAGGGTATTTTTGGTCATAAGCTATATCAGTTCTAAGTTTCATCCAAATTAGTTTAGCCGCTACGGTCGCGGTCGATGCAGTATGATTAAGTTCCAATCTAAACTTGTTTTAATTATTGTAGTCGCGATATTACCTATATACCCACATCCGTAAATGCTACATGCATTTACGTGTATTGCGACTTGTGCCACATTCGCAAGTCGCGCTACTTTATCGGAGAAAATATTGACCATGCGAGGTCGGCGCGACGTGTCTAATAACATCGATTGCGCGAAGTCATCGACGATTGTATTACCCTTAATTTATTTATTTATTGAGATACTAACATCATAACAGATTTTTTTATTAAGCCCAAAGGCGATGTTAAATCTACTTCATATTAACTTACTACTTACAAACAGTAGTAACATAACACTACTCAATTTAAACATTTTGTCTCAATGACAATCTGTGCCATTTCTATGGCTTTCGGCAGGTTCCGGTGAAATATATCTACGCTGTTTTGGGACAAAATATTAAGTGGAAGGTAGCAAAAGTTGATGTGGAAGGTATTGCAGGGAATGGGAGGAGCTTTCTCCCATGGGCATAGCGCGCATCCAGCCCGGAGTGACGACTCTCGGCGGACGAGTCTACGTCGTGGGCGGCGAACAGGGCAGCCAGATACTTGCTAATGGAGAGGTCTACGATCCCCAGGTAACATACAGCTTGTTACAACATCTATAAGCTCCGAAGCGGTATAACGCATGTCTCCGCTAGCTATACTTGAGCCAATATTGAGCATGTCTCCGCTAGCTATAGCATTGTCTATAGTTTCAGGTGTATTATTTACAGTACCTACTGTCAAAAACTACTCGTCAGATCTGACGCTAATTTAAATGGAACGACATGACCAACACCAGATTTCGATTAAAAAAGAATCATCAAAATCGGTTTACCCAGTGAAAAGTTATAGGAAACAAACATAAAAACCAGCCGAATTGAGAACCTCCTTTTTTGAAGATGGTTAAAAATAAATGTTTTTCCATTTCTAGACAGACAAATGGACAAACATAGCACCGATGAAGGAAGCCCGCTGCGAGTTCGGCATCACAGGGTGGAACGGCAACCTGTACGCATTCGGTGGCTGGGTGGGCTCCGACATGGGCGCCTCTGTGGAAGTGTACGACCCTTTCATGAACGAGTGGACGGTCTGCGGACGCATGCCAGAACCCCGCTTCGGGATGGGAGTCGTCAATTTTGAAGGTTGGATTTCATCAAAGTATTGGGGTTTTCTTTTGAATATGAAACTTTACCTGATAAAATACCATAGCTGTCGGGAATCCTCGTCTCAGTGTGAGGCCACACGGGTATAAATTACCGCAGAAATTTGGTCGCAAAATTAGCTTCATACAAAAAACTACTGCTACGACAAAAAAACGCGACACACAACTTTTTTGCTTTTGGCCTCACAGGAACCGGTAGGCACGTACTGTATTGATTGATATGACAATGGGTATGGGTATGTGTAACAATGTGTTTGTTGTTATGCATCTTGCAGGCGTGATCTACATAGTGGGCGGATGCACGCACACGCACCGGCGCTACACGCGCGACCTGCTGAGCTACCAGCCGGCGTCGCGGCGCTGGGCCGCGCTGGCGCCCATGCAGCGCGCGCGCTCGCAGGCCGCCGCCGTCGTGCTTGGCAACCATCTGTACGCCATCGGCGGGAACGCGCCCAAGCGGACAGTTCTCACCTCCGTCGAGAGATACAGCTTCGACGATGTAACTATCAACACACATTATATACATATCTACCTATCCTACTAATATTATAAACGCGAAAGTTTGTGAGTATGGATGAATATTTGTTACTCTTTCACGCCGGAACGGCTGAATGGATCTGGATGAAACTTGGCAGAGTGATCCTACTAATATATAAATGCGAAAGTTTGTAAGTATGGATGGATGGATGGATGGATGGTTGTTTTTTACTGTATAACTCCAGAACTGCTGAATGGATCTTGTTGACAATTGGCACAGAGATATATTATAGTCTGGAATAACAGGCCAGTTTTTATCCCGTGGGAACACCGGGATTTAAAACTACGCAAGTGAAACCACGGCGCACTATAAGTAGATTATAATCTGGAATAGCACATAGGCTACCTTATATCCCGTGGGAATACCGGGATTTAAATCTGCGTGGGTGAAACCGCGGGGCTCAACTAGTAATTATAATAAAACTGATGCCTATGACGTAATGTTGCAGGATTGTTGGGAGGAGGTGGCAAGTCTGAAAGAGGCGCGCGCGGGGTGCGCGGCGGGCGCGGCGGAGGGGATGCTAGTGGCGGCGGGGGGCGACTCGGAGAGCAGCGGCGAGCGAGCATTCTATCGCGCGCGCACCTCGCTCGCCACCGTCGAGGTGTACGATCCTACGGACAACGCGTGGAGGGCGGGTCCTCCGCTGCCGCACTCACGAGCGGAGGCGGGCGCTACCCTACTCTGACACGCGCATCTTATACAAACATGCTGGATGGTGACGATAACACTGAAGGTGACACCCCGTATCGCGCGCGACGGCAGTCACAACGCTACTTTGACACGCGCATGTCTCGCAACTCTTAAACAACGTGCCTGATGATGACATTACTGACAATGACGCCCCGCATCGCGCGCGGGGGCAAGCGTCACCCTACTCTGACACGCGCATCTTATACAAAGATGCTTGACGGTGACGATAACACTGAAGGTGACACCCCGAATCGCGCGCGACGGCAGTCACAACGCTACTTTGACACGCGCATGTCTCACAACTCTTAAACAACGTGCCTGATGATGACATTACTGACAATGACGCCCCGCATCGCGCGCGGGGGCAAGCGTCACCCTACTCTGACACGCGCATCTTATACAAACATGCTTGATGGCGACGATAATACTGAAGGTGACACCCCATATCGCGCGCGACGGCAGTCACAACGCTACTTTGACACGCGCATGTCTCACAACTCTTAAACAACGTGCCTGATGATGACATTACTGACAATGACGCCCCGCATCGCGCGCGGGGGCAAGCGTCACCCTACTCTGACACGCGCATCTTATACAAAGATGCTTGACGGTGACGATAACACTGAAGGTGACACCCCGAATCGCGCGCGACGGCAGTCACAACGCTACTTTGACACGCGCATGTCTCACAACTCTTAAACAACGTGCCTGATGATGACATTACTGACAATGACGCCCCGCATCGCGCGCGGGGGCAAGCGTCACCCTACTCTGACACGCGCATCTTATACAAACATGCTTGATGGCGACGATAATACTGAAGGTGACACCCCATATCGCGCGCGACGGCAGTCACAACGCTACTTTGACACGCGCATGTCTCACAACTCTTAAACAACGTGCCTGATGATGACATTACTGAAAATGACGCCCCGCATCGCGCGCGGGGGCAAGCGTCACCCTACTCTGACACGCGCATCTTATACAAAGATGCTTAACGGTGACGATAACACTGAAGGTGACACCCCGAATCGCGCGCGACGGCAGTCACAACGCTACTTTGACACGCGCATGTCTCACAACTCTTAAACAACGTGCCTGATGATGACATTACTGACAATGACGCCCCGCATCGCGCGCGGGGGCAAGCGTCACCCTACTCTGACACGCGCATCTTATACAAAGATGCTTGACGGTGACGATAACACTGAAGGTGACACCCCGAATCGCGCGCGACGGCAGTCACAACGCTACTTTGACACGCGCATGTCTCACAACTCTTAAACAACGTGCCTGATGATGACATTACTGACAATGACGCCCCGCATCGCGCGCGGGGGCAAGCGTCACCCTACTCTGACACGCGCATCTTATACAAACATGCTTGATGGCGACGATAATACTGAAGGTGACACCCCATATCGCGCGCGACGGCAGTCACAACGCTACTTTGACACGCGCATGTCTCACAACTCTTAAACAACGTGCCTGATGATGACATTACTGAAAATGACGCCCCGCATCGCGCGCGGGGGCAAGCGTCACCCTACTCTGACACGCGCATCTTATACAAAGATGCTTAACGGTGACGATAACACTGAAGGTGACACCCCGAATCGCGCGCGACGGCAGTCACAACGCTACTTTGACACGCGCATGTCTCACAACTCTTAAACAACGTGCCTGATGATGACATTACTGACAATGACGCCCCGCATCGCGCGCGGGGGCAAGCGTCACCCTACTCTGACACGCGCATCTTATACAAAGATGCTTGACGGTGACGATAACACTGAAGGTGACACCCCGAATCGCGCGCGACGGCAGTCACAACGCTACTTTGACACGCGCATGTCTCACAACTCTTAAACAACGTGCCTGATGATGACATTACTGACAATGACGCCCCGCATCGCGCGCGGGGGCAAGCGTCACCCTACTCTGACACGCGCATCTTATACAAACATGCTTGATGGCGACGATAATACTGAAGGTGACACCCCATATCGCGCGCGACGGCAGTCACAACGCTACTTTGACACGCGCATGTCTCACAACTCTTAAACAACGTGCCTGATGATGACATTACTGACAATGACGCCCCGCATCGCGCGCGGGGGCAAGCGTCACCCTACTCTGACACGCGCATCTTATACAAACATGCTTAACGGTGACGATAACACTGAAGGTGACACCCCGAATCGCGCGCGACGGCAGTCACAACGCTACTTTGACACGTGCATCTCAAAACGCATATAAAAACAATCCTGATATTATCAGAATCACTTTCTTAACATTGACTAGGTATTTTACTGATTTTGCATTTCTTTTCGATTTGTGATCTTGTTTCCAATATTTAATGCTCACGCTTATTTCTTAAACTCAACACCCAAAACGAGAATTTCCGATTTTTTTAATAAAGTTTGTTTACAAACATTGCATTTGAGTTTGGACCGAATATAAAGTGAAGTACTTTGACTGAGGCCACAAAAATTATCTAAAATGAAGCCAACATGCGGCCGTAGTAACACTGAAGCTCAACGTCAACACAAAAAAGGTCTTTCTGAATATATAACCTTGTTTTGACTTTCACACAGTTAATTGTTGTGAAACATGTTTGACATTTTTTCATAGTCAACATAGTTAATATAGAATTTACAATGTTTCCTGCAGTGCGGACGTAAACACCTCAAAACATGTTGTATGATTTGTCTCATTGGCTATACAAAGCCGAAGAAAACTTACGCTTACTACACTGATAGGTATAAAAGTGAGCAGTATATAGCCTGATGCATATCTGTGTGTGCAATTACTTGGTGCAAAATCAAGAGAATTAAAACCACAGCCGAAAATATTGCAGCCGGCGCGCGATTCAGACATAGGTAGGTATTATGTAGTTTGAAAATATTACTGCTGGCTGTATTTTATTTTTGACTTGTAAAGTTTGAGTTGCAGACCCACCTCTAGGTCCTTATCTTTGTTATAGGTGATGGTTACCGTTTAACATCAGGAGGGCTATCTGCTTGTACCATTTGCTAGTTGTATTAAAAAAAGGTAGCATCTTTGTATTCACGAGAATTACTAACTAACCTATGTAACTGATTAAAATAAGTGATTGCATTTTATTAGGTATTATTTATGTAATCATAGTTAAAATGTACAAAATAAATATTATATAAAAAGTAAGTAATATAGTATGTATAAGTAGTAGCATGTTTTTGACTATTGATAGCTGGAATCTCTCGGTTAGATTTTTTGTATTCCGTGACTATTTTCTTGACGGATCTTGTTTTTTCGTAACAGAAGGCTGAAATTTTTGAACAATAGATGATAAAGTAGACCGACTTTATCATATATTGATCAGAGTCAGCGTCTAGCTACTTCTGTCGCTGACTGTACAGTTATTTTGTTTAACGCAGAACGTACCTATACTATATACTATTGTTTCTTACGATCCTCAAATTTCGTCTACCAGTAACGTACCTAATGTATTTATATTGGAATAATATAGCTATAAGGTTGGATTTGACCAACAGAAGTATGGCTATTCATCAGATTCAGTAAATATTTCCGTTATTGTTTTTGACAGTGAAGTACATGGAGATGGAATGATTAAAAAAAAGGATTATATTGGTAAGGTCGAAATGGAAGGTAAGTATTATATAGCACATACATATTTATACTGTATGAAAGTAGTATTTATAACGTGATTTTTAAATAAATATGCAAAGTGTGATAAGTGTCTTGTTATTTTATAACAAACCATACAACAAACGTAACGAACGTCAAATAACAATTTCGTTTACTTTTTTTTTATTCTTTAAGTTTGTCGTTTATTATTTTATTGTACATAAACTAAACAATTTACTGTAGATTTTCCAAAAACAGTTCTTTTATATTGATTTCAGTTTTTATGTGTATCCGTTTTGTTTTATATAATGAAATTAAAAAAAAAATATACACTTCACACACTTAATCCTGGAAACTTAGCATCCATAGCATGACACATTTCCTCAGCCAAATAAATTCGCCCAATCAACCCTTCAAAAAGTGACGCTGGCCTGTCAGGGCGATGTAACTCTGTCCCAGGTCTTTCCACCGCACACCATTCCATAAAACAGCAAGCTCGATAGAGATGTACAGGTTTCTGCAATAATCGGACGCAGTTATGTATCTGCACAATTATATAATATTAAACTAGTAGGTATCTTAAACCTCGTTTACACTTAGAGCAAATGCGCTGCGCATTTGCTCTAAGTGTAAACGCTGCCCATGTCCCAGCGCATAATGCGCAAGGACATGGGCAGCGACATGAGCTTTGCGCGAAAGGCAACGCGTGCGATAACGCGAGAGCAAGAGAGAGAGCGTTGACGTTGCGACGGACATGAGCCGAGTGTACCTAAACGCTGTATTAACTAGATTGCTACCACCTACCACTACTTCATGAGTAAAGAATAAGTGAACGAGTGAGCGCTTTTTTAAAGAATGGTAGATAGTGGTGAGATTATCAGTTACTTGAGGCTTATTATCTTTTATGCCATAAGTTGATGTACGCAAAGCGATGCATCGTGGCACGTTCCTTTGTTATAGGTGCCATGCCATCAGCAAGTACTTAGTAAGAAAAAAAACATATTATGGAATAATTATTTTATTAAGACACCTTAGTTTCTATCCAGTTCAATCTTTCTGTCAAGTTAAGCAAAGATCATACAACTCTCACTTTTTTTTTTTTTTTTTTTTATACTACTAGCTGATGGAACAAGCAGATGGTCCACCTGATGTTAAATGGTAACCATCACCTATAAACAAAACATTGCCCCGTAGGTCACGCACAATAGGAACGTGCCCTACGATGCACTGCCCTGCGTCCATCAACTTGAGGCATACAGATGTTAAGCCTCATGTGCCTGTAATTACACCGGCGACCACACTCTTCAAACCGAAACACAGCGTTGCTGCTTGGCGGCAGAAAATGGCGTGGTGGTAGTACTTCCCCGGACGAGCCCTTCACAAAGAGCTCTACTACTCTCTCACTTACCTTTGTAGCCTGATATAACTGGAGAAATGCATAAGCATTGCCACTGACTCCATGGCAAATACTATATCCTTTAGTGCAAAGTCCACGCTGCCATACAACGTCGCCCAATTGCAATGCGATTTTCATATATTTCTCATCCTCGAAAATCTAGGTTCAAGACAAAATAATAGAATGTTGAAATAAATGAAAAAGAAATTGGGTGTAGTTTTAGAGTGTCAGGTCAAGTGAACATAAGAGATCATCATCATAAATTGTGTGTGTAGGTACTCATTGAATATGTAATTTTTATTAAGTATGTACTTATATAGGTACCACCTAACCATTTTGTAATCTTTATATTTACCTGAGATGCTAGTATACACAATGGAACAAATCCAGGAGCTCCATGACACCACTGAACCAAGCTGTCCCCAGAACTAGACTCTAGAGATGATGGGTAATTCCCACTAGAAAATTGTTGATTGAGCAACCAGTCCAAAGTAGGTTTAATGAAGCTCTGAATTTCTATAATATTTATATACACTCTCGCCTGAAAATAAAACATTTTACTTTTAATAGTGTTTATAAATCACAAAGATTTTTTATAATATCTCAAAATTTAATAAGGTACTGACCATAGGTACTGACACACATATATGCTCAAAAATAAGCATGCTTATTTGGAGCAAGCTCAAAAATCAACCGGCGACGTACAACCAAATAAGCACGCTTGTTTACTATCAAGACCTATTCACACGTGCCTTTATTGAGCAAGGCTCGAAAAAAGGATGCTTTTTGTTCAAAACTAAGCATGTCTGTCTGTAGCTTCATGGACCTGAACTGGAATTGAAAACAGGGTCGTGCTAACCACCTGTCAGACCTTTATTTGGAGCCACGGTCACAATGCTAGCCAAGCTCTGATTGGCATTTATGCTATACCCGCATGCAATATCTAATTAGAATTACTGCACTGCAACCCCTATACACAACTTTGACGTAAGATGAAAGAATAAACCATAAGATCATTATAAACATACTTGCAGTAGAAGATACAATATCCCTGCCATTCCATGTGCAGCTCCTAAATAAACTTTATCATGCCACTGCCATAAAAGAGGACTATCTGATTTCTCCTTTGCTGAATTCTTTTTCCCAGATTTCAAAATTCCAGTTATAACTTTTTCAATGTGATTTGCTGGAATGGCTTCTTTTCCACTCACATGTTTGTTCACAAATAATAAGGCATAAAGGTACCCAGCTTTTCCATATAAAATCTCATCAGGGGAATCATTTAGAAGTGACAGTAATGACATCAACCTGAAATGGTCCCAAAAGTAGGTATGTAAGTTTAGTAAAGTTAAGGTACATCTGTGGCGACCTCAGTGGCGCAGCGGGAGAGAGTCCGCCTGCGACGCAGAGGTTGCGGGTTCGATTCCCGCCTCGGAACAAATTTGTGTGCGATCTGCAAAAATTTGTTCATTGGTCTGGGTGTTTTCTATGTATAATAAAAAATATCTATCTATGTAATTATATAATGTATTAAATATATCAGTTATCTAGTACCCATAACACAAGCTTTAGTAGCTTACTTTGGGGCTAGATAGTGCTGTGTGGATTGTCCAGCATAATTTATTTATTTATTTATAATTTATTTATCTAGTACTAGTTGCGCCCCACGGTTTCACTCACGCAGATTTAAATCCCGGTATTTCCACAGGATATAAGTAGCATATGCTATTCCAGACTATAATCTATCTCTCTGCCAAGTTTCATCCAGATCCATACAGCCATTCCGGTGTGAAAGAGAAACATCCATCCATCCATACTTTCGCGTTTATAATAGTAGTAGGGTAGTTAGGCTGGATCTTAAAACAACTGTCAACACGTTTTCTTTAAATGTAATTTCAATTAATAATAACAATTAAATAAAAATTTCAAGATTGAATTTACCTTACAGCTAGGGATTTGTAGTCTGGAATGTTAGCTAGGCGTTTACTTCCCAATTTGTATGATATAACTGTGGCTAAGGCAAGAGGCCCTGCATCACCACACAGGAAACTAATTTTTCTTCCTTTCAAATTGTCTATGTTAAGATAATCAAATGCAATCTATAAAACAATGTTTTTTTTACGATTAAAGTACTTAGAATAGTTATAAATATTAATAATAGAATAATTATAAAGTTAATTCTGGACAATTCACACAGCACCATCTAGCCCCGAAGTAAGCTACTCAAAGCTTGTGTTATGGGTACTAGATGACTGATATATTTAATACATTAAATAGAGTTACATAGATAGAATTTTTTTATTATACATAAACACCCAGACCAATGGAACAAATTTCTGCAGATCAAAATATCTATCTATGTAAGTATATAATTTTAACACAAGCTTGGCGTAACTTACTTTGGGGCTAGATGATGCTGTGTGGATTGTCCAACATTATTTATTTATTTATAAATATTACGTTCAATGAGAGAGAGAGTAAGAGAGGTGCAAACAGTTTAATTATATTGTATAGTTAGATTTTGTTTGTACTGCCTACCTTTAACATATCCTGATTATCATTTTTGAAAGAGCACATTAAGTAAAACATTCCCAAGCCGGCAGATCCTGTATATACAGTTCCATCGTGAAAAATATCACTTTCCATGCTAGTAGTTAACAAAGAAAGCTTATTAATTTTAAAGTTCTGTAATTTTGAATGAAATTTTTCTGATATCTGTAAGATAAATAATTTAATTGTAGTAAACCACTAAAATAGAGTGCATAGTAATTAAGTATATTCATTACATACCCGATCATGAGATTCATTGAGAACGTTATTAGATGTCTCTTGGGAATAATCTTCATAATGATTTTCAAACGATCCTTTTGGAGCCATTTATTCTGTCTGTTTGTTTTGACACGCTTTTTTTGTAACTGCAGCCAAGACTAACTGTCACTGAAACTGTACCCGATATTTATGAACCGACAATTAATTCAACAATTTCTTTGCAGTCTGATGAAATTGTATTTCTTCATGTATTTCTTGTTTTATATTTTGTTTGTTTGTTTGTTTTTATTTTTTCTAATTTTTCATAAATAATCATAGTAAAGTTGTCCGGTTGTCACGCTAAAGTCCTATAAAAACATACTACCTTTTTGGCCTTCCGATTTAACCTCCTAATGGCGGCGCTACATACAGTGTACATTGTACCTACACTGATCAATGTACACTAATGTCTGTGATCATCGTCGTAACCTGCCAGCCTTTTTCTGCACAGTTCGCCAGTAGACAACACTGAGCATGGACGACGATTTCGTGGACGCAGTGTGCCTATATTATCTATCTATGTGCATGTAATTATCTCTTACATGTGTAACAAAATGTAAATACTTAGTGGCAAAAATATTAGTTTTTTTGATAATATAGGTATGTATGCTTAATATTATACAAATATTTAAGTTACTAGAAAATTACAGTTCAATAACTATTTAAGAATAATTAAAAATATGGAAACGTCCAAGAAAAAGACGCGAATGGATGTATGAAATGTACAGAAAAAGACATCGCAGGTCGTCTGTTCCGCTCAACAGCGCTCGCGCAATTTAACTTCGCGCAGTGTGGCTACGCAAACATTTTATCAGTGAACACTATGATGTAAGCTAAAAAACCGATACCGCATGGCAAAGCGCATTTAATTGGACGAAGATCGTAACTCTTCACTGACTGGTGCCTTACTATTACTTGGCTCAATGGTCACTTAGAGCTCAGCCGCATTAAGTCGCCATGGCGACGTCGCCGGCTACGTAGGTATCCAAGCAGTTAATATTGAAATGTATGGTACCTAACTCACTTGGCGACGGTTTGGAAACGTTGCCAAATTGGAAGCGTGGCCACGAGCTACAGCTCTCTACGTGGCTTCTGGATACTCTGGCGGCTTGGCGACGTTGCCACTATAATGTATACGGTAAACTGCACCTCGCTCACTCAGTCGCCAGTCAGTCGCCATTTTGATAACAAAGAAGTGCGATTTCTTCTTCATCCATTCCTGACGACGTAAACGAACTGACTGTCGAGACGCCATGGCCACTCGACTTGGTGACCTTCGGATACCAGAAGTAGCCAGGCCTGCGCCGCTGGCGACGTCGCCATGGCGTCTTAATGAGGCAGAGCTCTAAAGGTTCATACATATCTGGCACCGGGGTAAGCCCCTGCGGCTATGGTCAGAACACAAAATCAATGATCCTGTCCTGACACCTGACAATGGCAGTTCAAATTGAGACTTGAGACCGATGGCCTTTTTAATTGAGACTTGAGACCGATGGCCTTTTTACTTTAAATAGTCTTTATTATTTTTTACGCTTGCAAAAGTGCACACTTACTTAATGAGGCACGAGACTTTGATGCTGAGCCACACTATCATCGCGATTATAATAGCTATTTGTAATCTGTGGATGGATGAAGAGAGTAAAAACGCAAAAGGAGGTAACCGCAAAGCGCAGAGCAGCGCATGCGTCTGACATTTTTCCGCCATATTGTTATGACGCATACAAGATCATAGGTCTCCGCCAGTGACGAGTCTTCTCGCAGTTGACGTGGCTACTACGTACCATCCCGCTCACCCACTCCGGACGCAGCATAGACGGTGACGAGGAATACGTAACTGGTGAGTGCTTGTGAAGACAAAACTCCAACTCGTCACAACCGTATCTATTTGGATTCACATTACTAAATGTTACATGATTATGGAATACTCGAGAACACTATCAAAACCTCTACTACTACGCAACTTTGCTGCGAATACAGACGCAATAGGGATTTCCGCTCTAAGCCAGATTCTGTCGTGATGATCTCGTACACCTACCATGGCTGCTCTATCAACAGTACGATCTTGTCAAAAGCACAAAGCATGATCCCAATAATGATGCACCTAGTGTATTTTTATGCTGATATTTGATATCACAAAATACACAAGATGATGACCTTGAATTTTAGGTGACCAGCCATGGAGGGAATGGTGGAAGAAAATGGCACTTCTGGCGGATCCGGCGTCTCAGACCCGTTGGCAGGTGGAAGCAACGCGGGTGGCCCGACGGCCCATGTAGTGGCTGTGACCAGCATAGTGCAGCTCACCTTACCAGCACAGGCCCCCATGGCTCAGGTATTTTGTTTTGAATGTCACCTGAAAACTTAATTGCTTTACATCAACATATAATTACTTAGCTGAATACTGTCATTAGTAGTCATAACAATAATAATATCAACAAAACAGCACAGCATTTGTTATGAAAATTTTGTGTTTTCAATATTATCATCTTTGACTTTCAGGTGCAATCTGTGATACAACCTAACCAACAATCTGTAATCCAAACAGCATCTAACATACAGTCAGTTCAGTTACCAAAAGGAAATGTGATTCTTGTCAGCAAACCCAGCTCAGTTATTCACACTACTCAAGGGACTCTGCAGACATTGCAGGTTTGTTAACATTTTAGACACATTACACCCACTAACTTCTCAAGATTTATTAGTGTAGTGAAAAGATCTTTTTGATTTTAATTTGATGTAATATAATTCGTAGATCAAACCAGAACCCAATTCATTGTTGAGCTCTCAGGGCCAGTCATGCAGTGAGGACAGCGGAAGTGATGATGACAGTCCGAAAAGAAACTACAGAGAAATGCTGACAAGGCGCCCTTCCTACAGAAAAATTCTAAATGACCTTGGTGGAGCAGAAATTGCTGGTGAGTTAAACTCTTCTATTATGTAGGCTGTACTGGTAACACATCACATAATTGTATATGATGAACAGAAACACTGAATGTTATCTACAATTGAAATTGTAATCACTGTACAAGTCAGTTTTTAATTACACATTTCAAATAAAAGCTTTATCATCAATAAATCACAACTATAATATTTGCTATAACAAGTGAGAAATCTTGCTTGATTGTTGGCTAAGAATAATGTTATTGTGATTGTTGAAAGATGAGGTGGGGGTATTAATGAACTGGATACTTAATAGTTTAAGAACATGATAATATTACAGACAATCGCATGGGGTCTAAACCAGGATGTGAGAATGAAATGTCGCTGTCATCGTCTTTGTCATTTGCGCCAGGTCAGTTAAATGTGCAGCCGTTGACACTCTTTGTTTCTGTGTGCAACATGTGTCACTAACCTTGTTACTACACATCACACCATAACTATAGTAATATATTGTGTTGTCGGAAGGCCCATAAAAACCACCAGCTTGAGAATTATCACAATGTTATTTGAAATCTTAATTGAAGTCTTATTTTATCTAAGAATAACATTGAGTTAACTAAATCCAATTCATTTCCTCCCTTCACCATTGTATGCCTGACTTGTACAGTTTTCATTTTATTGAAATTGTAAAGTATTGGTTTGGTAGTTTAGTTTGTCAAAGCTATCCTAGGAACATTCCTAATGCAAGTTAGTGGGTCCATTGAAATTTGTTATATTTTTCCTGCTGCACCTCTCTTCTAACTTATAACTGACCGCCGCGCTGAAGTGAAGGGGTCGTCAAAATGACAGTGGAGTTAACAACATTCATATCTTTTAATATCAAGCAATTCGCCATTATGACGTCATTTACTAATGAATCTGTATATTATTCCGATCGATGACGCAATAATTTACCGCGAGGAGGTCAGGTGACGTCATGCCATGAGTTCATGTTGTTTTATTGTTATCGTGTTTACCAATTATGCACCCCGAAATAAAAAAGGTAAAATGTAAAAAATATGTTTCATCTTCAACTCAACATTTTATTACTAGGTTAGATCGGAGTGCTAGGAATAATTTTATTTAAGAACATAGGTAGGTACATACTAACAAATCATTGGATTTTGGATTATTTCTTATCAACCACTCACTTACGCTCTTGGTCTTTTTAACCTGTGTTCTGCTTTAATTAAAACTTTTTGACATGTTTATGTATGTCAGATGCTTCTTATGCTGTGGGTAACTAAGTACCCTAGAAGCTATGTATTGTAATTTGGTCGGTCGACATGTTTTAATATCAAGATTATTTTATAGGTAAGAATATGATTTACAATATGCCTTGGTTGCTATCTGAGGGCTGATACTTTTTTTACTATGCAAAAAGTATACTTAGGTGAAAAATTAAACTCATAATTATAATATACTTTTAAGAGTAGTAAGGCTCTAGTACTGCCTCTTTCTGTCGCCAAGCAATGTGTTTCGGTTTGAACAGTGTGGTCGCCGGTGTAATTAGGCTTAACCTGTATGTATGCCTCAAGTTGATAGACGCAGATTAGTACATTGTAGCGTTCCTACCGTGCGTGACTTAAAGAGGCAATGCTTTGTTATAGGTGATTGTTACCATTTAACATCAGGTGGGCCATCTGCTTGTCCCATCAGCTAGTTGTATAAAAAAACTTGAATGTTATTGAAATAACAACATTAAACTTGCATATTGACGACCTCAGTGGCGTAGCGGGCGAGAGTTCGCCTGCGACGCAAGAGGTTGCGGGTTCGATTCCCGTCTCGGAACAAATTTGTGTACGATCTGCAGAAAGTTCCGTTAGTCTGGATGTTTTCTATGTATTATAAAAAATAGGTATATATCTGTAAGATAATATAATGTATTAAATATATCAGTTATACAGTGGTGGTCACATAATTAGAAACACTTAGTCACTTGGTAGTCTTTCAATGTGAGCAACATTATTATTTCAATTACCGGAGGTCATAGTTTTATTTAACAACATAAAATGTACACTCATATCGTTGGTATATTAATATGCAACAAAATGAAGACAACCAATACAGTAATTATTAAAAAAATACCATTAAAATGAAAAGTATCTTATATCCTCAGTACTGGCAGACGGACAACTAATTAGAAACAAAGTATGACTAGGTTCGAAAATTAAATTTTAAAACTAAAATACTGCGTTCTTAAATTTATCGCATAATGCGTTTTGCCGCCTTTTCATAGACATTAGGTTTTATTCCTTTTTGTGAAATTTAATTGTGAAAAATGGGTAAAAACCAAAGTTGTGATGCAACAGCAAGAAAAATCATAGTGAATTTTCATTTCAAACGAAAATGGAGTTACAGACAGATCGCCGATCATTTAGAGTGCTCTGTAAAGATGGTGTTTAACGCCATTGCACATTACAAAAAACATGGAACATCCGATAAGGTCCCTAGAAAAGTTCGACAAAGGAAGACCACTGTTCAAGAAGACAGGCTTATAATTCGTTTGGCTAAGCTGAATCCATTTAAAGGTTCTAATGTAATACGAAAAGAAGTATTTTCACAAGATGACTCTCGAAACGTGTCCTCAAGACTTGTCCGTAGGCGGCTGGTTGAAGGAAAATTGTTTGGAAGAGTTGCTAGAAAAGTACCTCTTCTAACCAGGCAACATAGAGAAGCCCGTCTATCCTTTGCTTGAAAATATGGCAGTTGGACTGTTAATCAATGGAGGAAAGTTTTGTTTTCAGATGAAACTAAAATAAATTTGGTAAATTCTGACGGAAAACAATACGTACGACGGCCAATCAATGAGGCTTTAAATAACAAGTACACTAAAAAGACAGTTAAGCATGGCGGTGGGAATGTTAAAGTGTGGGGATGTTTTTCCGGATACGGCGTTGGTCCCGTGAGAAAGATTGAAGGGCTGATGGATCAGCTTCAATACAAAAAAATCATAGAGGAGACAATGATCCCATATTCAGATGATTTGCCAGTGACTTGGATATTTCAGCACGATAATGACCCAAAGCATACAGCAAATAGCGTTGAAGCGTTTCTCAGAGAACAGTTGGTGACAGTGTTAGAGTGGCCTGCTAATAGTCCGGATTTAAATCCGATAGAGAACTTGTGGTACACTGTGAAGAAAATATTGTCAGATAAACAGTTAACCAACATTAACCAACTTTACGATGCATTTATGGAAGCTTGGAGATGTATTCCTTTAGAAACATGTGAAAAACTGATC
Source organism: Plemyria rubiginata (assembly GCA_963576535.1). Classification (NCBI taxonomy): domain Eukaryota; kingdom Metazoa; phylum Arthropoda; class Insecta; order Lepidoptera; family Geometridae; genus Plemyria; species Plemyria rubiginata. The sequence continues at coordinate 7,411,391 of OY754909.1, read as the reverse complement.
GAATCAATGCCACGTCGTTGTAAAGCTGTAATCGACAACAGAGGCTACCCTACCAAGTATTAACAGTAACTAGCCGGCTATAGATGCACCATGTATAATATTTATTCAAATTATTTGTGGTTTTGTTCACTGAGTTTATGTTTATATTGTTGATAAACTATTGTTTCTAATTAGTTGTCCGGTACCAGTCTATGTATTTTATGCGATTTTTTAATAAAATGTTATATTTTATGAAAATTTGGTTGTTTGTTATTACTAAACTCGTTTAATAATGCTTTATAAGAACCGATACATCCATTTACATACGTACGAGCCTTCTTATACACGTTAAAAATTAGTTATTATGCTAATTTCTAATGAAAATATAAGTCAAATTCGGTGTTTCTAATTAGATGACCACCACTGTATATCTAGTACCCATAACACAAGCTTTGAGTAGCTTACCTTGGGGCTAAATGGTGCTGTGTAGATTGTCCGGCATTATATTATTGGAGCTACGTTATTGAACGCTGCTATTGTAAATTTCGATAGGAAATCATAATAATATTCCACGCTGACGAGGTAGCGTTCGCGTCAGCTAGTCTGTGAATTCGTCTAAATCTCCATTTTCTAGTAATCTAGAAATTAATATCGTATAAAAATCTATTAGATTAGATTTCAGACGAGCGGCTAGTATTTTTAAAACAAACGTTTTTGTTATGAAGGTACTTAATATGAAAACACATTTTGTGGGCGAACGAAAGCGAAATAACGCGTGTTATGTTACATGTACAAGTATTTAAACACATATTGACTCGAGAGGGAAAAGAACCTGAAAGAGCTTTAGCTGTAGGCAGTAAAGGTATTGGCTGTTTATTAACTTGTTTTGTTGTTGCTAGTTATTCCAGCGGGGGCGCTTCAAACGGACGGCGGGCTGCATACACTGTCGGTATCGGGCGGTGCGGGAGGCGCTATCGTGCAATACACCACAAACCAAGACGGACAGTTCTACGTGCCGGGTTAGTGTCGCTGATGTCTTACCTTTAAGAGTTCCCCGGAGAAAGCGCGTCACTGAGCATTACCTAACGTCGTAAACGCCACGGCTCGCGTCAACATCATAAATCGATAATCGGGTCTCTTATTAATGTTACTTATATTATTTTTGACTCTATTATTCAAATAAAATGCGAAATTCAAGAGATTCGGATGAAGTAGGAGAAAAAGGGTATGTCCAAACATTCTTCCATCGATTGGATTAAGATTGAAAATTGGGCGTATTGTTTTGTTTTGCTGGAACATTGTAAAACCATTGGTCGCTAACTAAAGCCGATGAATATCGGTATGTTTTGCCGTTTTAAGCGATATGTTGCTGTATCCGACTTATTGTATAAATAAGTAAAAAAAATACGAGACCAGCCATTTGTTACGGCGAAGGCTATAGTGATGTTATTGTACTCCGGGGAACTCTTAAAAACCTATAAAATATGTGAAATCGATGAACATTTTGCACTATCCTTACAGGGCCTATGCTAGAAGATCAGACACGAAAACGGGAACTGCGACTCCTAAAAAACCGAGAAGCTGCGAGAGAATGTCGCCGCAAGAAAAAGGAATACATCAAGTGTCTCGAGAACAGAGTAGCCGTGCTAGAAAATCAAAACAAAGCCCTAATCGAAGAACTTAAATCATTAAAAGAGTTGTACTGCCAACAAAAGACAGAATGAGGGCCAGCTGGCTGACGGGAGTGCCGTGCTAGCCCGCCGCCGTCGCCGTCGCCGCCGTCGATGTCGTCGATTCTCTCCAGCACGCAAAGTGTATTGTGCAGAGCTCTATGTCGCTACATGCCGTGTTTGATTACGCTCTCAATGACAAGAACGATTTCTTTATTTGACTGTTAATTACAGTTACTAATATATTTGCAATATTTGGCATGTTATCTGTTATGAATAAGAATTATTGATGAATAATGATTTCTTATAGTATTGTTAGATGATATGTTCAATGTTAATCTTTACAATTTTCTGTTTTGTTATTGTTTATAATATTTCAGTTTATTTAGATGCAATAGAAATTAAAGGGGTTTGGCTTAACATTTTCTTCGAGGAACCTTTTCAAGCTGTGTTAATCACTTAAATGTTCTATGAACTAATGAGGGACTTGTACATCCCGCCTGTTACAGTTGCCTAGTTGTTATCCTTTTTGGTTTTTCTATTTTGTCCTTTGCAAATGATCTGTATGTACAATTATACAAAACACGAGCTGTGTTTTGGGATGTGGCACATTTCAAACGATTTTTTTTCGTTTTGCGAGGTGATCACCTGATCGGTTTGGTCGAGTATAATGCGCGGCACGTAAGTCGAACGGTGACGGTTATTGCGCAGAAGTCGAAAATAAGGTATGCCTCGGCATTCGCGCGCGCTCATTGGCCCTTAGTATGCGCAGTATCTCCTCCACATTTCGTTCACCGGTCGACTCGCTTGCCGCGTATTATAGCATGTTTAAAAATTTGGAATAAGCCTACAGGTAGGGTAGAAGTAACTCGGTTTATCATCAAAAGTGTCGTGTGGTGCAGTTACCAACGTGAAAAAAGTCGTAAGATCAATGCGCCTTATCTCACACACCTAGGCCAATTACCACAAAATACTAGAAGAAGCGAAAACAAGAAAGACAACATTTGTGGCTTGCATGGTAGCGTTTTTATATCTTGCTTTGGCTAGGCTAGGTATTTTGTGGTCCCGTTAGTCTAGTTCTTATTAGTATAAATAATCTCCTACACCTCGCAGGTGTTTGTAAATTCTGGGTTCCACACTATCAATATGTAGGACGGTAATGTATTGTTTCACTGCGCTGCAACAATAGACAACTTGACTGCTGAGCGCGTTGTACCGCAGTTTAACTCAACTCCATTTACTGTACTTGTTGGAAGTGTAAATTGGCACTAATGGATAAGCCAAAGGTATAATAATCTAGTTGTTTTCGTGCAGTAGCCTTTTTTGCAATGTAAAGTTAAGTTATTTTTTCTAATTTAATGAGCAAAATATAACAAATGAAATATTTTCTTTGTACATTGTGTATAAAATAACAGTAAATTATTGTAAAAAATGTACATACATAAAATACAATATTAATATAGTTATGTACTATGGTAAAAGATGAAAGGTGTCTCGAGATATTATCATTGTCATCTCTCAAACTGTCAATATTTTACTGTATTTTTTTAAATAAAAGATTTATATTTTATTGTGAACCTACACATAGTAGGAAAATATTAACATTTTATCTGTTATTAATTAAGCTGAATTTGTTGTCAAAGGGTAATTTTAATTGACCACACATTAGACTTAGATTAAGTTATTATGAAAATAATGTTATTTGCCATGATTGAAAAGTTTGTTAGAAAATGGTTTTGTAAATAGAAATGTTACTTGAAATGTTGATATTTTGTATCATTTATTATATCTATGACAGTCCCAGATAATATTAACATTAAAAGGGAAAGTAAGCTGTTATTTTATTAATAAATTATTATTTTGATCCCATACATATCAGTCATGGCAAGTGATTTAAGTTTAACTAGGTATAGACATTGTGGAAAGTGCCTTTAAATTTAGAATGAGTAAAGTTTATACATAGCTCTTATGATAATGCTATTTATAAATGAATAAATATTAACTGTTTGATGTAAATAAGTGTTTTCTTATAAAAGCATTATGCATCTAAGTTCTAACACAGTTAATAACTAGTATTAAATGTAGTTTTCAAAAGGGCCAGTTCGAACATTTCCTCGTAATCCTACTAGGTACTATTCTGCCGTCTTACCGCAAAAGGTCACATCTAACATTTTTTTCAAAATTGTGTTATATATACATATTCGGAATCAGGAGAAATAAGCGCATCTGACAAGATAAAAAAAAATCCATCTCAATCCTGTATAGAGTTACATTAGATTTTTTGTTTTTTGATTAAGCTAAAAGGAAAAAATCATTATTTTACAAAGAATGAGAATAAATTAATAAATAATAAAAATATATATAAATATAATACGTATATAATGCAAGTAATAGCATTAATTTTTTCTGCATATAAACATACAAATGATTTTTATTGCCAAAAAACATCAAACCAAAAAAATAATTTTAAACCCATTTTTCTTGAGATTTACAATTTGTTAGATGTGGCCTTTTGCGGTAAGACGGCAGTATTATAAACGCTAAAGTTTGTAAGTATGGATGTTTGTTGTAACTCTTTCACACCGGAACGGCTGAACGGATCTGGATGAAACTTGGCTGAGAGATAGATTATAGTCTGGAATAGCACATAGGCTACTTTTTGTCCAGTGGGTATACCGGGATTTAAATCAGCCCGGGTGAATACGCGGGGCGCAATTAGTGGAATATAAACCTACATCAGATAAAAATTCTTTCTAATGCTGTGGCTACATTAGCGAGATTCTTGTCGCGTGGGCGCGCTAAAAACATCTTGTACGGGCATATGCGATGTTCTTGGCTACATTATCGAACGAGCGAAGATTCGCAATGCCCCGAATACCTACCTACATCATCTTCGCCCGAATACTACGCGTTACGATCTATCCGGCCACTCATCGCGTTAATACGAATATTCGCTGTAGTCCGCTTAGGTAGCCGCAGCATAAGTCTTAGTAGAAGAGACTGAACTATTCTTATTAATATTTTTTATTCTGTAGTATGTCTGTGCATGTCCCAAAAACATCATAATAATTCTCATCTTCCGTGCCTTGCACAGATCTAATCAGATAAGATGAATCTCCTGAGGCAAAAAAAAGTCAAATTAACAATAAGAAATTTATTTGACATTCAAATTATGACAAAGTCTTTGTGATTCAGTGTAAAAAACACACTTGAATAAAAGCAGTAAAGTTTAAGCTATTGGTGTAGACATTTTAATAATGAACTTTCTATATTTTTTGTATTTCCATTTGACCAAAAATTGTATAGCATTAGTCATCAAAATTTTGAGACAGTAGAAAGTTAGCTGCAAGATTTTCATTCTTTTCACAAGCAAAATAAGCTTGAATGACCATGTGTTCAGGAAAGCCAAGAGCTTTTAATCTTTCTATGGCTTCTTTATCTTGAGGAGACACTTGAATAAGATTTGGTTGGTCAGGGTCCGGATTGGCAGCTGGGCTCTCTTCAGCTGCAATAGCTCCTGCCAGAGCAGCTGCCGTCGCGGCAGCACCGGCAGTGCCTGCTCCTGCTGTGCCTCCGCCAGCCGATGGATTGGTAGGCTCATTTAACATCCTTACAAAGGCTTGCTGGTGTTGGCTGATTGCTTGCAACAGAGCAGGGTTAGTTTGACCTATTTGCTGTAACACAGCATTTAACAAATTAGGATTCTGTTGAATAACTGCTCTCATTTGCTGAAATTGTGGTTGATCTCGAAGAAATGCCAGTGGGTCCTCTTCAGTACCCTCTTCAGCTTCTTGTTCTTGCAACAGCTCATCTGGAATACCTGTTATAAGATATTCTACTGCTCTTTCTCGATTATTGAATGATGCATGCAATGCTTGTTCTACTTGTTGCCGATTGTATCCCATGTCCATGATACTCTGCACAGTGGCTTCAAAGTCCAACTCGTTTGCAGTGTCCTGTGGCTCAGCTGCGCGCTCTGGTTCAGGTGCCGGGATAGATTTTGGCTGTTCTTCGGCAGAAAGTCCTACTTTAGCATCACCACTTTCGGTCGATGCATTCTCACCTCCCTGAGGCGCCGATGTTGACGGCGGTTGAGCTTCCGATATTTTTGGCTTTGTCACCATGATTACAATGAATTTCTTTTCATCTATATTGTATGTATTCAACTTATTATCATCGAGCAGGATTTTCCCTGCATAAATCAATTTTTGATTGTCAGCAGCATACTCTTTGCCTTTTTCGACTTCGATTTTGAGCTTGAGAGCTTTGACCGTTTCTTGCGGATCTATTTCAATTTGGAAAGATAGTTGTTGTAATGTTTTTAAAGTCACCAGCATTTTTCTATCTTACTTGAACAACTTGACAATGATGCAGTAAAATCACTTTGTAAATTAAAAATCCACCGACCAACACAAAATTGCTCAAACAAATTCTGACTCGACAAAACTATGCAGTAAACATAACCTCTAAAATTTTCTTTTATAAAGTTCGCCTCTCGCCCTGAGGCAAGACGGGCCAAAGTCTTTACAACTATACTACCTTGACTTCCTAAACAGTATTAAAATTCCTTATCCGAAACAAGCTATTCACATAGCATAATAATAATAATCATTTATTTCAAGCAACATAGTAAAAAAGATCTTAAAAATACAGGGCCCATAGCATAAATACCTTACAAACTAAAATATATATATAATTATATGACTTATTTAACTAGCACGTAGAGACTGCGACGTGGGCGCGACAGGGCTCGGCAACCTACCCCGGTACCCCGGAAACGTCTATATTATAAGATTCCCTTAGGCCACAGATCTTCCTTCATGAATGTCGACAGAAGTTGGGTCGGCACTCTCACCACGAAAGAGTTGAAGTTGACCCTGTGGCGTGGCTCTAATCTTTCGACCCTGAGGCGGAATTGGGTCTTCGCGCACAAATAATCCGCCACATCCTCGACCTTGACGAAGTAGTGCACGCGAGAGACGTACAACAGGGTCGTGGGAATCTCCGGACGCAGCGTGGAGCTCGGTCCTGTCGGTGCGGTACCGCACTTGTTCCGACAAACGGGCTTCTTCTTCTTCCTCTCCACTGTGATGAAGCCCTGATTGTCACCATGCACCTTGTCAGATGGTGCTGTCCTGCGAGTTGGTTCGCGTATTTCGCCCTCAGCTCGTTGTGGGGCGGCAGGCCTGCTGGCGGCGGCCTCTGCATACTCAAGTTGTTGGCGGGGGGGGGGGGGGGGAGACAACGTGACGCTCCTCGGAATCTCCGCATAGTGGTGATGGTCTTTGAGTCAAGCTGGGAACAAATTATCGGACGCGTCCGCAAGCCGCGGCTGACGGGCGTGGCTTGTTTCTATCTGACTAATACAAAATCAAAATACACTAAACTGTGCACATTGTCAAGTCGAGGACGCGACCTTGAGCGTACGGACGTCCGAACAGGATCTGGCTGGCTGGATGTTTTTGCGTCCGCGGACGGAATGAACGGGGAGTGTCGGGGAGCGTGCACATTGTTAAGCCGCGTCCGTCAGCCGCGGCTTACGGACGCGTCAGATAATTTGTTCGCAAGCACCCTTGCGTCTAGGTCCAGGGTGGTGACCCCGCTAATAAACATGCCGCCTCAAATGAGATGGTGCGGTATCCCCGTATCACCCTGATTGCCATCGCTCGTTGCGGTTTTCGCAATAAGGCGATGTTGTGGCTATTCAGGGTGTCAGCCCACACCGGAGCCCCGTATAGTGCCATGGACCGCACTACGCCCAAATATAGACGCCGACAGCCAACGTTTGCACCGCGCAGGTTGGGCAACAGTCTCCCTAGGTTTTTTTTTTCGAATGGACTATAATGCTGATATAATCGTATGACGATTGCCGACAGCGTTACCGGACAGTCTCCCTAGGGCAGCCGCTACACTCATAAGCCTTGGTGCTAGGCGCAGTCTTTCCGGTCCTTTTTTTTTTTTTTGACGCTGGGAAAATGCGTTACGCATTCCCCCCCATTGGAGGATGGGAGGGATATGTGGGACTCCCAGGTTTCCGCTACCGGTATACCCACTAAACAACCCAGCGGCACTCCCGCGTCGTCTTTGTTAGAGGGGAACTGGGAAACTGGCAAAGCCTTTTCATCCAGTCCCCCGCCGACGACCGCCCGCCTTTACAGCGGGGCCCGCAAAATGTCCCCGCCTTTACGGCGGGGCCCGCACGCCCCCCCCTTTGCAGGGAGGGGCCCGGAAACGACCGCGAGTGCTCATCCGTTCCCGCCCGACGGGAGTGGTGAATATGTGCAATGCGGGAGAAGGTGCCCCCAGGTCTTCTCCCGCTATTCACCACGTAGCGGCGCGAGAAGTTAAGGCGTCTCTCGCGCTCGCTCTACCGCCTCATCCGTCCGGGCTGCCTAAACAGCCCAGAGCCACCTGGGCAGACCAAAAGGTCCACCCTGCCTCATCACACTGTGCCCTCTGCTGATCAGAGGGACACGTGGAGAGACCCGCCGTGTCGGATTATTAGCCACCATGAAACACGTCCGCAGTACTCTGCAGGCGTGTTTCATGGTGTTACCAGGGTGCACCACGAGGAGGTTACCCGACCTAGCACCCCAGTCTTTCCGGTCCTGCGCCAACCGCATCTACTCGACTCCCACTGTCCCAACTATGTCATCAGACCATCTGGCCGGTGGTCTGCCTCGTGGTCTATGACTCTCACGTGGCCACCACTCAGTCACTCGCTTTGTCCATCTACCGTCTTCCAGCCTAGCCAAATGGCCTGCCCATTTCCACTTCAACTGGTTTATCCTCCTACCCACGCCCATGACCTTAGTTCTTCGTCGAATTTCGACGTTGGGTATTCGGTCAACCAGTGAAGAATGGCGCGCTCCATGTTTCTCTGGGCTACTTTGATTTTGTGCACGTACCTACTCATTTATTGGCGGCCATGTTTCGGCACCATATGTAAGGATCGGCAGGACACATTGGTTGTAAACCTTGGCATTGTGGGATTTTGGACTTAAAGACTGTTCCTAGATTTCCAAAGGCAGCCCATCCTAGCTGTACTCGTCTAGTTATTTCTTTCATCTGCGAGCCAGAACCAAATGATAATTATGACCAGCACCAATGTCAGAACGGGGAGGATGCATACGTCCATGAGTTTTCGCTTGAGCGATAAGGAAAGCTCGCCTTTCATCAAATCTGCCATGGGTTCGCAGAGCGATCTCCTTGTCCTGCCTGGCGTCGTAGGAGACTATTTGGCCCAGGTAGATATACTCCTGGACGTATGCAAGTTGTTTGCCATCCACCGCTATTCTGGCTAATTAATACTGGAAAAAATTGGGATGACTAAAACATCAATAATGTAACCCAAATAAATATCGCTGTAATAACCAACATAATTATTTCCACCTCTAGTCCGATATAAACATGCGAAATGCCGAAACGCATCGATCGATAACGCGATGCGATGGTTGTGATGGCTTCCGTGGCCCGGAAGCTAGTTCCGGGCCACGGAACAGAGAAAACCATTCCTTACTAGCGCCATCTAGTTATAAAATCGGTGATATTTTTAAACTTAACTTACCCCTACCCCACCCTCCTTTCTTCCTCCCCCGGCCCACCCGCCTCTCGGTACCACCAGAATCAAGGAATATAGATATTCAAATTCCTTGACCTGAATGAATGATTTATTGCCAACTAATCAAACTATATCAAAAACTAAACTGATTTAATATTTTTCAAAATGTAAAAATGTGCGAGCGAGAAGTACTTAGACGATCGTCAGCCACCAACTGACCATGCACTAAAAATATAAATAAAGCTGTACGATTCATACAGCGTGGTTATTATTTATTTTATTTAATTGTATGCTTTAACCTAGGTCCAGAGTATGTTTTCAGAAGTATGTAGGTAGTATTATCATCACGCCTCATCTTATGCAAAAAAAAACCATATTATTAAAAATTTATTTCTTACATACAGTAGTTTGCCTTATTCTATGTAACTTAATACTAATACGACTTACTATGTACTAATTTAATCTTGCTAATAAATTAGCTCTAACATAATATTTAATGTGTAGGTGCACTACACACACACATACACACAAAGTTCCCTTTTGTCAAATTTTAATTATTGAGTGTCAGTTTTACAGTGGTTTCCTTACACAAAGCACAGAAATATACAATAAATACTACAACAAATAAAGGAACCTAATCTGACATAGCTCTTAGTACTTAAATAACACATGGGTGAATGTAATATAAATATTCTTTGTAAAATTCATCACATAGGTACTTTACAATTTACAAACAGATCATACGAAACAAAACTTATAATTCCATATTTTTAATTACCTAAAGCAGGTCTTTGTATATACACAAGCACATTTACTATGGAGTAGTTTCAAATAACTTTTCACGAAAATATTTAATTTTTTGTGCGAAAAATGACTCTAAACCTTCTGCACATCTATAAAATTCAGAGTCTTTTGGGTTAAAATAACGACAATTATCAAAGATTTTGGTCATATCACCAATAAACTCACTTAGCGTACTATAACTTAGTTCATTCACTTTCCTTTCAACAGTTTGAAGATCTGTAAAAGATAATAATTCATGTTAGCACAAAAACGGAAGATCCTGTTTCAGAGAGCTTTTGCAAACCACTTAAATATACATAATACACCTCATCATTGTCTAGGGATATTTATTTCGAAATAATTTGCATAAAAATTATAAGAAAGGAATAAACAAAAGATGAAATGGGACTCAGATTTGAATTTCAATATATTGCCATTGATTAATTTGCTCTTATTTAATTATTAACCACTGTTACTTGTGCGGTTGCGCTGTCCTCACAAAATCAGTTAAAATTAAAAACCCCACGTTTTTAATTTTAACAGATTTTGTGATCTTTCTATGTATTGAAATGACACGGAACGTCGACATTTTAGCATAGAAGAAATTAATGATGAGAGTAATAGTCTAACTAAAGGCATGATAAAAACCAGTGCTATTTATTCAACGTGTGGTTGCATAATCACAGATCAAAATGTAATTTCTCGATCGTCTCTTTACTAATCCCTAAGTTTGGATTCCATCTCGATTCATACATCTTCATATCATACATCTCGAACATAACGTCACGGTTTGGGCTGGCATGCAGTCACCCGACTTGTACCACATTAAACACACGTGGGACTCGTTGCAGCCAAGAGCTTTCTGCAATTTTTCGCCAATAAAGACATGGCAACTAACAAAATCGTTATAACCCATTATGAATACTGGTAAAAATTGACATATTTGTTGGGTATTCGTTTGTTGATATAATTTTAATAATAAAGTAAACTGTATAAATAAAGAACTTAGTTCTTATTATTCCTAGATGATGTTAATGTGAGGTGTGCATAATAATGATTTTAATAAATTCTTACCCATAGGTTCTTTGATGACTTTATAATATGTGGGGGCTTCTCTGGGATCCACAGGTTCCATAAAAGGCCAAGCGTTTTTATGTAATTGTATTTGTTTTACAAGCCTCTTCAAATTTTCAAAGTCCTTATTAGATAGCTCTTTCATATTTGCATAATTGTATGTATTATTTTTTTGACAATTTGGACATGTGTATTCGTCAATATTGTCTGCTTCAGACTGCAAGATTCCCACGCACCGGCCATGAAACCAATCCTGGCAACGGTCACAACATATGTAAAATCTGCAAAAAACAAAAATCAACATTCATTTTATAATACATTTTATTAACAAATATTTTAAAGTACAGTGTTGGTTGTAGAAGTGATCAATGTGACCTATGCACCATGATTACTTAGGTTGCCATCCTAAATCCCAACTAATATTATAAATGTGAAAGTAACTCTGTCTGTCTGTCTGTCTGTCTGTTACGCTTTCCCGCTTAAACCTCTCAACCGATTTTGATGAAATTTGGCACAGACAATCTTTAGACCCTGAGAAAGAACATAGGCTACCTTTTATTACGAAAAAAAGAGATGAAGAGATTAAAAGTACGCAGACGAAGTCGCGGGTACCAGCTAGTATAAAATAATTATTATAAAGTTCAACATAAATACTAACTGTGAGTTATCATAAGGCTGTCGACATAGGCAGTAGAGCTCCTGTGTTTCCTCAGCACGGCGGCAGTCTGAACAAACATACTCTTCCATCGTTTTACTCATCGCTTCCGTAACTCCGACGCAATCACCGTGAAACCAATTGCTGCAATGTTCACAACCAACGTAAAACCTGAAACAAAAGAAAGGCTGCTGGTTCAATAGATCGTTTGGTCTATACTCGTTGCCGGCCGTCTTAAATCTAGCTAAGTTCAATAAGGAGGGGTTTTTAGAGGAGTATTGAAATACATCTTCTCTACCTCTTAAACTAAATCTCTTTCATTCTACCAAATCAAATATTTTTAGTATCCTACTTCCTTTTTCTTATGGCTTTATAGACAACTAACTGATAGAACAATCAGATGGCCCACCTGATGTAAAGTTGTAACTATCACCTACAACAAATTGCATTGCCTCGTTAGTCACGCACGATAGGAGCGTGCCCTAAGATGCATTGGTCTGCGTCCATCACCTTGAGGCATACAAATGTGTCTTGGCCGCAGGGAAAGGCGTGGTAGTAGTACTTCCCCGAACGAGCACTAATACTTTTAAAATATCTTAGATTATAGTAAAGCACTCACTTAGTGCAGTCATAAGGGGTGCGGCAGATGCACAGTAGTTTTTCCTTCTTGACGCTCCGCTTGGTAGCGCGCGGCGAAGAGGCGGCGGCGGCGGCGGCGGCCGCGGTGGCGACTCTCTTCTTGTGACCGGCGCCGCGAACCTCCTCCTGCTTGGTGCGCTCGGCGCGCGTGCGCAGTGCCAGCTCGGCAGACAACTCCTTCTACAATCAAAATGTTAGCGTTCAGTGGATGGATGGACATTAGCTATTGAAATAAAACTGATTAAAATCAATAACAAACATCACATACAGCACCTATCGAATTAAATTGGGTTTAGGTAGGTATAACATTTTCTGGCTGGACAACCAAACTAATTTATCCTGTGTTGTTGTTAATAAGTATGTTAGGATCCCACCTAATCATTATTTGTGAGACGATTTTAACGAAATTATCAGTTGCCGACTGACTAGGTATATAATAATATAAACTGTGAGACTTTTACATAAAATAACTTTTTACATGAGTGGATAAGTTCAGATTTAAAAGCGCAATTATCGAAAGCGCTAGGGTAGTCAAGCGACATTGACATTCATGGTTGTCAGCCAGAGAGGGGGCTAAGGAGTCGTAAGCACAGAACAGGAAAATAACCACAAAGTATTTCTTAGTGGAACATTACTTAGATTCACCGATTTTATCTTACTTGAACAATTGAATTGATCCAGACGCAGCTCTATATCGAAGCGGTCACTTATACAGAAACAGAATAAGAGCATGCAATGAATGAACAACCAAGAAAATAACGAAACCAACCTGTATCTCAACGCCAAGTTCTTTTTCAAGAAGCACTCGCCTCTTCATAATATCCTTCTTAAGCAACTCCTTATGTTTGAACAGTAGCATCTGAAGTCGGGAATGGTTGGAGGCCGCGCGGCGACGTTCCTCGAGCGCCGACGGCTGCGGCTGTTGCCGCGGCGATGGGGGCGTGGCGGCAGGGGCGGGGACCGAGACGGGGGCGGGGCGGGTAGCAGGAGCAGGTCGCGGCAAGGGAAGCGTGGGGGTGTTCACGAGCGGGGGGGAAGGTGCCCGCATGGAGCGCTGACGTTTGCGCGGACTGCTGTCCACCCAGTCGTCGTCATCTTCGTGACGAGGGTTGGCAGCGCGACGCCGCGGGGGAGGAGATGGGGACTGCGCCAGCACGGCAATGGCACGCGGCTCGCGCTCTGGCGGCGGCGGCGGCGGCGGCGGCGGCTGCTGCTGGGGCTGCTGCTGCGGCTCCGGCTTCATTCTTTTCTCTTGATAACGTTGCAGTTGAAGTAATTTCTCTTCTATTTCTGGATTGAGGTTCTCTTGTTTCAGGGCGCTCTTTATGGCTGTAAGCATTAATGGTAATTTTTTTTAATGTTTGCAAACTACATTACCTCAAAACTAATTATGTATTCATTTACCACTTTTACTATAAAACACAAGAGACTGATTTAAACAGAAAACGATACTTACTTTGTTGTATGTAATCTGGAGTCAGAACGAATTTATTACTTTGTAGAATGACATCAGCACCAGGTATAACTATGTCTGTTTTAGTATTTTTATCTTTTATTTCTTCTAATTTGGACGGTGTAGCTTCTTTATGAGTGGCTGCTTCGTCAGCGTTCTCCTCTCCGTTTAATAACTGTGGTTGTTTTACTTTATCGTCTTCATTAGAACCCTATAAGTAAAATGTAAAAGAAGTATGAAGTTTTCACACCTATTTTGGTCCCTAAAAGGTCAATCGAATATGTTTGAGTAAAGTATGTTAGATAAGACTGGATAAAATAATAAAAAAGTAAGAAATCAAAATTCTAACTAATAATTTCGTAATCGGTTTGTGGGAATATATTAGTCATATTATTTTATAACCAGCAATAATATTTTTTACATGGATTTCAAACAATAACAATGTGTCTTATATCCTAATGAAGACAGGTATGAAATTATATTGCCCATACACCCCCACAAAACGTTTTAACGCAAAACAATAATAATGAAAATAAAATTACAGAACTAAATGGGACTTCATAAAATAAAAGTCATATTTTACTATAACAATTTATTTTGCGCTTAGTACCTGGAATTAAATTATTTCATTTGAAATCACTTAAAAATATATAATACATAGGTAGGTGGTGTATGAGCAATTTAAATGCTAGGTATTTATTTTTACGATGACTAGTACTTTTACCCAGACACGATTTGGTTATGGTTTCAGAGGGCTGGCAACATTATTAAGTTTATATTAAACCCTTCAAACTGAAATAAATACAAGAGTTTTACATTGGTTCTACTATTTCATTGTAGAAATTAAAAAAAACGGTTTCTTATTGTGTATTACCATGAATTTCGATTGGATACAATACATTGTTGTTATTTGACATATCTCTAAATTTACTGGTACTACATTCTTCTTTTCTATAGCTGTATACGCCTTGACATTTTTTCGTCATGAAGTTGGTTTCGATTCAATACCTATCTAACTGAAATATAATATAATACAGCGAGAGGCACTAAATTTCTCAAACTTCCCGTAGTTTAAAAACTATAATTTTTTGCCTACACGCTTGTGCACTGATGGAATAACGGGCCTGAAGATACCTAAAGCCGTGTTTTCTTATATCTATACATTTGTACGTTCGAGTGTCATGAATAGTCACGATATATCCCTCTTTTCGTCGGTGTCGTTACAATTTTGTGTTATTGCCGATATTAAACTTACACACGTGTTAAAATAAAAGCATGCTTATAAGCGTGCTTAAAATAAGCATGCTCTGCAACTGTTCATATTTGCCAGAAATGAGCATACTTATTTTAGGCATACTCATAAATAAGCATGCTCAAAGCAAACGTGCGGACAGACGTCTTATTTGGCACCTGGCTCTTGGCCAAAAGTGGATGTACACGAGGAAAATAAAAATCGATATAGAACGAGGGCCTCGCATAAACTCTTTTAAACTGTCCTACTTAAAAATAAGCATGCTCATAAGCAAACCTGTTCAGACGTCCTTGAAGCACGCCTACTTCTACCCACGCCTGAGGAAGCATGCTCAAAAATCAAACGTCGGTTAATTTTCGAGCATGCTCGAAATAAGCATGCTTATTACTAGCAACGTCTACACAGACTGCTACTAATGAGCATGGCTCAATAAAAGCATGCTTTTTGAGCACGTCTGTCCGTACCTTATAAATAAACCATTATGATACCTGAACCATAAAAAAATAATCTTAACAGTGTTTATTCCTCAGTATTGCTTAACAAACTTATATCTTCTTCGGGATTAAACAACAGATTTAAATGAAACTTTATACGCATAATATACAAGATGCATAAATTTTTAGGCAATGTACTTTACATTACCAAAAACAATATGATAACGAAACTAGAGGACTAAAAATAAGTTACTTTTGCAATAATAAGTATTATATTATTTATGTATCGTGGTTATATGAGTATACGGTTTTATTACGATCGGTTCATTTATTTAAAACTAGCGACCCACCCGCGCGCGCCTTCTTCGCACGAGTGCACATATCACGCATGTATTATACATATAAACCTTCCTCTTGAATCACTCTAACTATTAAAAACCGCATCAAAATCCGTTGCGTAGTTTTAAAGATTTAAGCATACACAGGGACATGGAGACAGGGATATAGGGACAGAGAAAGCGACTTTGTTTTATACTATGTAGTGATACATTAATGAAGTTAATAAAGTGTGCCACAGGAATATAATATTAGAAATAAACCCTTCTGTGGTACATCATTTGTCATAGAAATAACTGTTTAATTGCCAGCCTTCTGTAGCCAGTCCCAGTGTCTCACAAAGTTTATTTATTAGTCGTATTTACAGAGTAGCCAGAGTAAGGTAATTTAAAATCTAGTAGAGCTAACATTTAAAATAATAACTACCACTTTATTTCTTTAAAATTCATTCTGACACTGACAGTTTTAATTGATTCAGTCCTACAATGTGATCTATAGTGGTAGGTGTATGAGAATAAACTTCAGGCGGGGCAAAGGCTTCCATAAAACAGAGGCCTCTGTTATTGTGAGTTGTTAATTATTGAGTCTGGTCAGTTTTTGCTAGTAATAAAATTTTAGGCACAAATCAGAGCAGCGTAATCAAATTTTTGGAAGGGTCAAAATTTTGTCAGAAGTTACATTATTACCACTACAATTTTTATTACATTGTATGTTTTTATGTTTGCTAAGCCAAACGACGAAAACCAGACCTATGTGTCTAACTGTTGTATTTCACGTTCCTTTAACCTAGGGATGTTGGAGTCAAAACTCAGATTAAAGTTGTTGCATTTGACTCAATTTTATAATTAAGGTTAATCTATTATTCAATTCAGACCCGACTTTGGTATTCCAGCATAGCGTTGCTCTCATCATTCATATTCTCTCAAGACGGTAAGTCTTTGGCACTTTATTTAATTAATAATACACGTGTTCGGACTCAATTATTTTAAGCTAACTACCTTGTGGTAGTAAGTGGTAATTGATAATTATGTAACTTTGGGGAAAAGTCCGACGTGTAACATGTTTAATCCTACACCTACCACTGAACCACACAGTAATAACAACAGAGCTTTTATATTACAATAAGTATAATTTACTATCAAAGGCTAATTTGAATAAATGCTGCTGTATTCCCATTGAACTGCTACATACTATGGAGTTTAATACTGCATGTAAAAAACATCACTAAAATTATGAAATACAACTAAGCGTACAGTAAACTTTATCAGAAATCTAGGAAAGTGTGAGTTGCGTAAGTAAAGACTAACCTTATTTGTCTTGTCAACATAAATATTAAATTACTTTTATCGTATGAAAGACATTACTAATTATATATTTATCTAATTTGACTATATTTTTAGATATGTACTATTATAAATAAATACTTAGAAATATAAGCTTAACTAATAATTTACATCATTTGGTGTTTTGAAAATGCATAAAATGATTATTGCTGATCTCTCATTGTATCTTGTACACAAATTGATCCATCCAGTCTTATGTTCACAGTTAATATTAAACAATAAGCAGTAAATTCCCAAAGGGCTTGATCAAACCAATGAATAAATTATTTAAAGAAATTACCAGAATTATTTTACAGAACAATCAATCGGTGTAATCAAAACCCATTGATTGTTTTTAAATAAGCTTTCAAAAAATGAACCTAATGGAATTACTGAATGCAAAAGCGAAAAAAAAACTTAAATTACGAATTAAAACTCAGTATTTCTAACTCAATAGTACTCAATAATGAATATGGAGTAATTTAATATCTGAATAAAGAGCTTTAAGTTGAGGTCTGCCTGTTAATATAGAGTAGGAGTGATTTATGGTGACTGTTAAGTTAACCTAGTAATAGTATATTACCTGATGCGCCGGCATGGCTATCGCTTGGAGCGGCTGTAACGATTGCATTTGCTGCGCCGCGACGGGCGCGAGTGGCGGTGGTCCGGTTGCCGCGGGCTGCACAGCCAAGTACATTTTCCTAGGACCGAGCATGCCCTGCTTTCCAGTGGACTCTTGTGCTGCAAACAACAAAACAAGGTTGTATGTCATAAACAAGTTTAAACTTGAAGAAATAAACCGTGTTCGACGATAACTCTTTCAAGATGTCTGAAATAAAATGTATAATACATGACTAGTATGTTAGTTGTAACAGCTTTTAGTTATTCCAAAAGTATGTAAGATTTATCATTTAAATCACCCTTTAAAAGTTGTTGCTTCACTTGATGCTGTACCAGTTGTAGCTGCTGAGGTGTCAAAGAATATCCAGTTAGGCCCTGTAGCACAATACTCGGTCCAGTACTTGTTTGCATCACCTGAAATTGAGATAATTATTGACAGTAAAATACAGATGAGTTGACTAGACTTCATTTGGGAAGGTAAAAGCTTAATTGTAATGGATTTAGCCCATCCAAAATGCGTTACGCGCAGGCAACACAAATCATTATAATTTTATTAAATAAAAAAAAAATCCTTTGTAAACTTTACCTGTGCTGTAACAGTTTTTATAACCGTTCCGGGGGGTTGACCAACTAACAGACGTTTTGCCACAAGTTCATCTTCAGTTAGCTCTATTTGTTGTGGCTGCGGCTGCGCCTGGGGCTGTGCCTGTGGCGGCGCCGGCGACGGAGTCGCAACAGCTGGCGCGGGAGCGGGAGCGGGCGCGCGCGACGCTGGTGCTGGCGCGGGGCTCGGAGCCGACACCACGCTCAGCCCGCCGCCGCTCGGACTCTGTCCTATATGCGCCACTATCTGAGCTTGATTGTTGCCCGTGGGTCTGATGAGCACTTGCTGACCGTTCACTGTGGCAAGCTGGATCTTCCCCGCTGCGATTTGCTGTACGAGCGCTGGGTTGTTGACGACGATCTGATGCGTGGAGGCGGTGGCGGCGGGAGGGCGGGGACGCGGCGTAGTCTGCCGCTGCACCAGTTGGCCCTGCACCAGCAGCGTGTGCACGCGAGGCGCGAGCGCGGCCCGCGCGCCGGCCTGCACGACCACCTGCTGCGGCGCCGGCATCACCACCGGCTGTTGCGGCGAAGCGATCACCATCTGCCGCCCGCTACTGATCAGCACTTGCTGGACGCTCTGCGAGGTGATCCGATGTGTCGGTTTACTTTCCTCTACGCTTTTAGCAGATTCGGTCGAAGGAGTCGCTTCACCTGCTTTAGGCGAGGATGCGGCTACCAGTTGACCGGAGACGCCCTGCTGGCCGGCCATAACTATGTGCAGCTTTCCATCTGGCATCTGAATCAATTGTTGTCCTTGCAGAAGCCCCCTGACGGAAATCTTTCCATCTGGGGCGCGCAATATTTGCACTTTTTGCGGGCTTTCCTTCGGTAGTTTAGAGCCTTCGTTGGTCTTGGGTGTGGCAATAGGTTGACTGATAACTCTCGTAGTACCATCAGCTCCTTTCGTCATAATAATTCGTCTACTTCCTATTACCGTCTTCTGTCCGGATGGTGTATTTGAATTGGTGGTTAGCAAGGATGTCAATGTGCTCTTTCCTGAATTTTGGTTTGGCGTAGCTTTACCTTTTTCTATAAATTAAATAGTAAATATAATGTTACATTGACGTACATAATTAAATATTATAAATTTCAATTTTGCTTACACAAATATTTTACAAACGTACCTTTTGATTGCGACATCTCTAGTGCACGCTTTTGTTGATGTGCCGCTCTTTGCTCCCGTAACTGCTGTTCCATTTTATCTTTGAGATCAGCTGCGTTAGCCGGCGGCGGCGGCGGCGGGGCGGTTCGCTGCGGCAGCTTGCCTGTGGACGTGCGAGTCACTGGAGTGCCGCGTTCCGTGCGCTCTCCGTATTGACGTACTTCCCACAACTCGAGTTTATCTTCATCTACCCACTCTTCAGATACCTACGAAAAAGATTGACTTTAGTCATTTCCATTTCATACAGCAGTCAGCACTTACTAAGAGGAAATTGATACATTATAACGAAATTGATTTTTTAAAAGTTGTTTGTACCTGTGGTTCAGTATTTTGTGGAGATTCGGCACGTTTTCGTTTCCTTAGGCCGCTTCGAATAGATGTTACCTCGCGTACAGTTTTAGGTAGTTCGAGAGGAATGACGACTCTGCGTCGTAAATATTGTGTTCGTTCTAAAAACTGACCAATATGGCGGTGTTTCAATAATTCTAAGGAAACGATTTCTGTATCAGTTGTCAGTTGATGTTTCCCATCAGCGGTGGCTGCCTTAGCAGCCATGTCATCCCAACGTAAACAAGCCCACATTATGCGAAGTTGTAAAGCTGCACTGGCTAACCATTGTAGATTTACAGCGCGATACAACCAACATGTTTTTAGAAGAGGCCTGACACAAGGATAAGGCCATACAGATTGATTAGGCTTTGCACTGTGACTAAAGCCTAACACCTGATTATGACCACCTTGCCTAGAAAGCTTTTTCAGCTCATGATGTGGTAAAACCATGATGGTTTTTGCTTTACTTCTGGTATGGAACGAGGACCACAAAGGGTATTTCACTGGAGTCCTTTTCTTTTTCTTTTCAACAGCTGATGTTTGAACTTTTTTTAAATAGATTTTGCCTTTAGGTATTTCGGCAGAATACACTCTAGCAACTACATCAGAATTTTCTTCTTTCAATAATACTTGTTTATCTTCACGTCTGTTGATAGTCCTGTTAGGTCCAAACCTTCGATTCACGGTGGCACGATATGCCGTTGTTTCTTCTTTTTTCACAGTTACTTTATAAGCTGCATCGTTTACATCATTTTTGCTTGTGTTTGACGATTTTGAAGACCGACCTCTGGAAATTTTTAGCTTAGGTATTGGTGGTCGTAATTTATCAGTGTCATCAGTTTGAGTATCATTGAGATCACTGTCAGTCAATTCTTTCAATGGACCAATTTCAACTTCGTTTTCATCGTTGCTACCACAAGTTATATCAATATCCATTTCATTTCCTACAGCCGGCACAGCTGATTCTTCTAATGTGCTTTCCGACTTCAGGAGATTATCAGGCTCAATTTTTTCAGGCTTAAAATTTTCACATTCACCTGATTTTCTTTTAACAAAATTATCAGAATTTTTGTTGTCACACTCCTGGGCACAAGCCACTGCAGATAACAGATCAGACAATATGTTTTCATTTGAACTTGTGTTTACAGAATTTTTACCCAATAAGTATTGCTCCAATATCGACATCTTGGATTTATCCTTATTGTTAACTAGTAAGCTAGAAGTGTTTATCATACCTCCTTTTAACAATAAAACAAGTTTGTTCAAAAGTTTGCCTTTAGTTATGCACAATGGGGAAAAGCAACTAATTTTGACTTCCAACCCTTGAAAAATTTTTGAAATATCAATTTCACCACAACCTTGTGAGTAGCACTTGTAATGTTTTGTTATTTCAACTAAATTACGGTACTTATTTCTAAGAACATCAACATCTTTCGAAGTATTTAGTTTAGGTTTGTGTTCAACTGCTGGGGCACATATAGACGACAAATCAGTTTCAGGCTCATCATTTTCTACATCAATATTTTTTTCATCTTCACTTTTTACCTCAGTTTCTTCTTTTTTGAGGTTGGCTATTAGGTTGGACAGTTTTTTTTCTTCCATAAACTTCAAATAAGTTCTACGAGCCAGAAATTCATCCAATTTCGACTTTCTAGCCATTTTAGGGTAGTATCGTCTTGTAGAAGAGCTCAAAGCTTTTTCAACATCGATTTCTTCAAACTCTTCATCATCTTCTTTTTGTACGTTCAAATTACGCATTGATGGTGGCACTGCAGAATAAAATGACAAGGTAAGATATTTTACTATTAAAAGTTTCCTAAGTAATGTAAAGTAAATTTATCCCTGTAAAAAGACACTACAGTTTTCATACATTTTTATTACAAGAGCTGACTACCACTATCACTATACGGGAAAGTATGGGGCATATCAACATAAGTGCGATTTACTGCCCACCAAAGCGCAGACTTAAACAGCATATGTTTGATCGTTACTTCCACAGCTTTGGGAACAGATTTATAGCCGGTGGAGATTGAAACTGTAAACACACTCACTGGGGATCGAGATTGACCACCACAAAAGGACGAGAACTGAAAAAAAGCGTCGACACTCTTTATTTATTTATTTTATTTTATTTTAACAATTTTGGGAAAACTTACAGCTAGGCGGGTATACATTAGGTTGTTTATAATAAATACATGCAGCATGCAAGGTTGCTACACATATGCTGACGGCCAATTACAAGTTTCCGCGGATATATAAGAAGTAGGTATAACAGTAACAATAGACGACGGATTATACATAATTTAGAAAGATAAAGTTCATGCTTGAAAGAAGTAGTCGCAAAGCAAGCGTCTAAGCTTGCTTGTACTTGTGTTAAATAGGTCTACGTCTAAGTTTGCTTTTGCCAAAGAGTTAAACGAGCTGCTTGCTCTGATTAAAAATGCATTTTGTCTATAATTTGTCCTAACTAGAGGAACATAGAGAACGTTTGGTTTCCTCAATGCAGCCGTGTTAGTGCGCAATCCCAGATATTCGAGAAGTTCAGGGCAATCGACGTAACCATTAGCGATTTTTAATAGAAAAGCTAGATCACTTATTTCCCTACGTTTGGAAAGGGGAACAAAATGAAATTTACGACACCTTGTAAAATAGTCGGGTAAGAAGATTTTAGCTCGATATTGTAGGTATCGTAGAAATCTTTTTTGAATGCATTCTATCCGCGATGAATAAACAGCATAGCAAGGATTCCATACCTGCGAGGCATACTCCAGGTGACTGCGTACGTATGCACAGTATAGAATTTTAAATGTTTTGATACTTGCGAATTCCGATGACATTCTAAACACGAAACCAAGTGCACGGGATGCCTTCTTAACTATATTGTTGACATGTTCGTCAAATAATAGCTTAGAATCAAATGTTACACCTAAATCTATAATTTTGTCTACTCTAGTTAAAGGTGAGTCATAAAATGTGTAGCTATAAATCTGTTTAGTTGCTTTACGTGTAAAAGAGCATACGTAACACTTAGATACATTTAGGTCTAATTTGTTGAGTCTGCAATAGTTTTGGAACCTATTAAGATCGTCCTGAAGACACTGAGCATCATTAGGTGAATTTACAGGAAACAGAATTTTCATGTCGTCAGCGTATAAAAGAATTTTGGAGTGAGTAAAGCAGGAAGATACATCATTTATAAAAATCGTAAAAAGTAATGGTCCTAATAAGGATCCCTGAGGAACACCAGATGGTATGTTCATGGACGACGAGGAGTAGCCACCTAGCACGACAGTTTGGCACCGATTGCGAACGTAAGATGAAAACCACCTGAACAGATTGCCCCTTATACCTATTCTTTGAAGCTTTTCAAGAAGTGCTAAATGGTCGATACGGTCAAAACATTTGGAATAGTCTGTGTAAATAACGTCTACTTGGGAGGGTTCAGACATAAAATGCGTTAAAGACTCCGTACATAGCAGAAGATTGGAAGTGGTTGATCTACCTCTAAGAAACCCGTGCTGTTGAGGCGAAATACTTTGTTTAAGTGCGGAGTACAGTTGAGCGTAAACAATCTTTTCTAGAACCTTAGCAAATAAACATAATTTAGATATTGGTCTGTAGTTTTCTACCTTGTTTTTGGGACCTTTTTTATGTATGGGTGTTATTAGAGCAGCCTTCCAAATATTAGGAACAGTGCCCTCAGTGAGAGAGCGGCGATATAGAAGCGAGAGAGGCAAAACTAGACTATCGGCACATTTCACTATTAATATAGCCGGGATATTGTCAGGTCCTGCCGACTTCGTTACATCCAGAGACTTAAATAGCTTGAGTACGTTCACCTCCAGCACTTCGATCATGCTAATGTCCGTGGAGGAGGCAAAGTCGGGTGGACAAGTGGATGCGGGTGGGACAATAGTTTGAGGATTGTTAAGGAAGGTAGAATGAAAATATTCGCCGAAGAAGTTACAGATCTCATCCCCTTGGTCTGACGAGCGATTACCGTACTCGAGAACCGTAGGATATGAGTTAGAGTGATTTTTGCTCTTTACGTACGACCAAAAAGCACGGGGATTCTCCCTAATAGAAGTTTCAATATTTCTTATGTAGGTATTGTACCTGTCTTTCTCCAAGACACGCGCTCTTTCTCTTAGCAGAACAAATGAGTCACGATCGTAAGAATTACCATAGGTTTTATATTTATGATGATATTTTGCTTTTTCACGAAGTAATTTAATAAGAGGCCGATTGTACCATAAGGGATATTTACGAGAAGGGTTAACTAGTTTTGATGTTATAAAGTTATCACGTTGAGTATAAATAGCGTTGTATAAGAAAGAGACTGCATCCTCAATAGTCCTACTACCAAGCTCATAGTGCCAATTGATAGCGTCAAGGTTAGAGCAAATGGATTCAAAGTCCCCATTATGATATGAGTACTTAGTGTAAGGACGCGGCTTTAAAGTGTGTAGCTGAATAAACTCTGCAGATGTTACGAGCGAACGGTGGTGAGGATCCTCCTGGACTAGAGGGCAATCACAAGATTTTACTGTTACATCACTATTAGAGAAAATTAAGTCCAATAGACGGCCATGGCTATCGTTACAAAAGGAATTATATTGCAAGAGATTGCACGTATTGAGGCTGTCTATTAAGTCCAACTGATGCGAACCTTGGAGATTGCTCGGAGACAATGAGACCCCATCACTATCAAAAGACCATGTCACAAGGGGCATATTAAAGTCACCAAAAACAATAATTTTGTCTAATGGATTATCCAACGTAATCTGTGTTAGGCTATTTGCAAAGTTAGTCAGCTGTACAGACATCGAGTTACCCAAGTTTTCATTGCATATATATAACACCCCAATATGTAGTTTGTAGGTAGACCTAGGATTGCGGTTTACCAATGTAAGGGTAACCCATATATCCTCAGCGGTAGAAGACCACCCGAGCTGACGCTCAGCCATGAGTTCACGACGAACAGCTATCAAAACCCCGCCCCCCTTAACCTGATCGGTTAACTCATAGTTACGGTCGCGTCTCCAAACCATGTAACGATCGTCAAATAACTCGTTATCATAAATACTATCATTTAACCACGTTTCCGTGATACAAATAACATCATAGGAATTTAATGCGATGTTTCTTAGAAAAGTTGCAGTTTTTGTGCGTAGGCCACGAACATTTTGGTAGTAAATGCTAATCGGAAGGAATTTTAAAACGTACTTTTATTAGCACATGAATAGGTACAAAAAACTGCAAAGTTTTGTTTAGGTTTGTAAAATCGGCAATATTAATTTTGAGCACGGCAATATTATGGTATCTAAGTTGTAGTAAAGAGGCAATCATGCAAAATGTATAATAAATAATAGCTAACTCACTTAACAATGAGGGTAGCGATAGGCAAGCAAACAGATGGCGCATAGTAGGGGCATTGAGCAAACCAGAGCGTAAGCCAGGCAATGAGTCAGCGCTCGCCAACTCTTGGACGCATTTGAACAAGCAAGCACTATGAAGTAATTTAAATAATAGAGGTAAGCACATGACACTAAATATTATAGTTTTTTTAAGTCCGACTCCGATCTGATTGCAATCACAGGAGATGTTGGGTTTTTCCGTACAAAAATCCTGCATCCTTTTACCCAAGTGAATTGAAACCCCCGGTCTTTGGCCTGGGTTTTGGTTTTGTTAAGCAGGATCTTGTTATCCAGTGTTAGGTGGTCATTGACAAAGACCTGGTTGACGCCCTTGAGTCCTAGATCAGCAGCGGTCGTGGTACATTTCTTGGCTGCAGCAACGAAGTTGTCCTTGATGTACCTACTGTGCACGGCAATAATAATTGTTTTATTTAGTTTATCATTGCGCATCGGTACACGGGCAATGTAGTTGATTTGGTCTACTGGTAACGGATATTTAACATGAGTCCCGATCTTGGATATTATGTCAAACAGGTTCTCGGAGCTCGAGACTGGGACGCCTTTAACTTCAATGTTATTAAGACGTGACCTTTGCTCATTTTCCTTAAGCTGCCCCTCTAAGTTCAGCACACGTAACTGCAAGTACTCCACTTCATTCTTTGTCTTCTGCAAGGATTGGATGTCTCTTTCCATCTCAATTATTTTATCAGACAACGCCTCGATTTTGCGGTCAACAAAATTGATAGAAGACTTGATGTCCGCAAGCTCCGGCTTAATTGACTTGAGTTCGGATAGTTCAGCTTTGATAGTCTGAATACTCGCATCAAGACCAGGGAGCACTGCGACCTGGAGCGAAAGACGTTTAAGTTCTGCAAGCACAGTGTCCATGTCAGCTGGAGCGGGTGACTTCGACAGGGCAGGAAGAGGACTCGCTGATCTAGTGCTCTTACAGGCGGAACACTTCCACGTTGATTTCCTCTCTCCTAGCCTACGATATCCTGTTTCGGTAACTCCGGCGCAGGCGAAGTCAAAATGTCCCTGGCATATGGAACAAAGGGCTCCATCCCTGAACTCCAAATCGCAACTTTTGCACTTGAACATTGTTAGGGCAAGACAACGACACTTGATGCGGACCGAAAGTTGGGAACCACTGGCGTAGGCTAAAGCGCGAAACCGGTTCAAGTTAGCGTGCGTACTGTCCGCCGTCTACGGACTAACTGACGGACGAACTTAATCTCATAACATTAGGAACTGGCAAACCAACATACTGGCCATCTGATACAAATAGAATACCCGATCTGGTAGTTTTTTTCATTTTGAAAGGGCTTTCTGATATATACTTCGATGTGGAATCATCCCTCGATGGTATGTCTGATCATACCCCTATAATAGCAACGTTTAGCTTAAGCGCAATTCACAGAACACCTAAATCAACACTATATAATCATAAAACAGACTGGACTGCTTTTGCTAAATATATCTAGAAGAAAAAGTTGAATTAAAGATAGCACTTAAAACTGAACATATAGATGATGCAACATTTAATATCACAAACTTAATCCAAGTGGCTGCATGGCGGGCAACCCCTTCATTAAGCTCCCACCGCCAAAACAATAATGTACCATTAGAAATACGCAATAAACTATCAGAAAAACGCAAACAACGAAGAAAACTACACTCAAGTCAGCCAGATACAGATAGAACTGAATACAATAGAATATCAAGAGAACTAAAAGAAATAATTAAGGAAAACCAAAACACCAATTTTCAGCAAAAAATATCCACACTATCAGCTCACAAAAAGGATCACTACTCACTATGGAAAATAACAAAAGATTTTAAGAGACCGCATACCCATGTTCCTCCAATTAGAACATCCCCGAACGAACCGTGGGCTAGGAGCGGAAGCGAAAAGGCTGAACTGTTTGCTAAGCACCTAAGCAAAGTCTTCACCCCAAATGAGTCATCAATGTCGGCGTTCGAAGAAGAAATAGACCAAACCATCAATAGTGATCAGCAGCTGTCACTGCCGCTCTCACCTGTCACACCAAGAGAACTATCACGAATGATCCGCAACCTCGAAAACAAAAAAGCCCCTGGATTCGACCTAATAACAGGTGAAGTCCTCAAACAACTTCCTAGAAAGGCCTGACGACCTTATTCAACGCCATCCTTAGAATACACTATTTCCCTAAGTTGTGGAAAATATCACAGATCTGTATGATCGCAAAGCCGAGGAAACCACCTACAGAACCTGGCTCATACAGACCCATAAGTCTTCTTCCAATACTATCTAAGGTATTCGAGAAAATCTTTTTAGTGAGGCTTAAACCAGTATTGACAGAAAACAAAATCATACCGGATCATCAGTTTGGATTTCGGGAAAAACATGCAACAGTAGAACAAGTGCATCGAGTGGTACATAAAATCAGACAGTCACTAGAGAAAAAAGAGTATTGCTCAGAAGTATTCTTAGACATACAACAGGCATTTGACAAGGTGTGGCACAAAGGCCTGTTATTCAAACTGAAGAATCTGCTGCCAAACTCATTTTTCATGTTTATAAAATCTTATCTAGGTCACAGAAAATTCCAAGTAAAATACGAAGATGACACCTCGAACCTGCACCTCATCTCTGCCTCAGTCCCACAGGGTTCAGAACTGGGTCCTGTTCTGTACTCTATCTACACGGTAGACCTGCCTGAAACAGAGGATGTCGTAACAGCTACATATGCAGACGACACGGCGTGCCTGTCAAGCCACAAAGACCCAAGCATGGCTTTAAATAAACTACAGGAACAGCTTAATAAAATAGACATGTGGCTGCAGAAATGGAGAATCAAGCCAAGCGTCACTAAATCAGCACAAGTTACATACACACTCCGAAAAGGCGACTGCCCACCTGTTTACATGGAAAGCAAACCATTACCAAGCCACAGCAACGTAAAATACCTGGGTCTACATCTAGATAGAAGACTGACTTGGGGAAACCATATAAAAGCTAAAAAAACAGAAGCCACACTACAGTATAAGGGACTGGCCTGGTTGTTGGGCCGCCAATCGCAGCTGTCTCTCAGCAATAAACTGCTTGTCTACAAAGCGATCACAAAACCAATCTGGACCTACGGAATAGAACTTTGGGGCTCGGCCAGTAACTCCAATGTTGAAATCCTCCAAAGATTCCAAAACATTGCCCTTAGAACAGTCTCAAGCGCCCACTGGTTTGTGAAAAACACGGAAATCCATGAGTACCTAGAAATGCCAACAGTCAAAGAGGAAGTCAACAAATACTGAGTAAAGTACAAGCAAAGACTAGAAACCCACACAAACGACCTAGCAAAAAACCTACTCAACACCCAAGACAATGTGAACCGCCTAAAGAGATGGCAAATACTGAACCTAGACCAGAGAGCCTAACCAGCTCTTTAAACAAAACGGTGTGGCTTCGCTGGAACCACACCCTAACCGCTTTGTCTCAGAAAATAATCTGATTAAGGCTAAGAAGCCGATTGCAGATATACTAATAATAATAAAAAAAAAATTACAAGAGCTGAAACTTACACTTATCTTTGACTTCTGTTTTTTCAGTGTCATTTGATATTAAATATTCATAAGTTTTGGGTTCAACAGCAAGCACTTTAATAGTATTCCCTTCTCTAACTCTAACTGCAATCTTTGCAGGTCCACTGTGCAGGCTAGGCTTCAAATTCATGTACGGTTTTTTGTACTTTCTTGTAGAAGAGTTCCATAACCATCCCCACTGCCCATGCACTCTGTATTCCTCACCCTTCTGTTTCCAAATCTGAAGAAAAATTATATTGTTACAAAGTAGCATTGGGAAAAGTAAATTTTATTATTTTGCATATATTTTTCATACCTGATGGCGGAGTCCAAGTGAATACTTTACAAAGTTATAAGCAGTTCTGTATCGCTCTTCTTCTTCATCTCGTTCCTTCTTTTCGCGTTTGTCGAGTTTCTTACGCTCTTCACGGTCTGCAGCCGTCGTTCTTGCAAGTCTCACGTGGCCTAGTTGCTCATGCCATGCAGGAACCCACACTGCACTTTTTATGCAGGACTGAAAATTAAAAATTACCCATGAATAAACATCTATATGACATGGTAATGTTCGTACAACTTTGGACAGTGGTAATTCATTAATACCTGCAAAACACACATAGCTCTTGAAAAATCTCGAGGTACTTGACATGACTGGACAGCCAACACCCATGGTTTCCTTAACAGAGGCCAATTCGGATGCATAAATTGTAACACAATATTGGTCTCTAAGTGCATCAATGTTTGCCGCAGGGTTCCTACCAGCAATGGCTTTGTACCTAAAAAAAATTGTTTTTAAGATAATATGTTAAATACTTAATTTAAGGCTCCGGTGACAGCGGCTCGCAATTTCGAGGTGCGATTGGCTATTATTTCATTTAAGGACTAGGGACAACCCAACCTAAACAACAAGAACTAGGGAAACATGCCCGAATCAGAAATCATTTTGGTATTAGTATGTTTGGTCTTACGTTTACCTAATACCAAAATGATTTCTGACTCAAGCACATTTCCCTTATATTATTGTATTATTTGTGTTCGAACAGTATTTATGCGTGTTTCTTTAGAGTTATTCTTTCAAACAACCTCCCCGAAATGAAATAAAATGAAATAATAGCCAATCACATCTCGAAATTGCAAGCCGCTGTCACCAGACCCTTAACTATTAAAAATTTATTTTAATAATAATGTATAAAAACAGATATATTTGGTGTTTTTAAACATACCATTGAGGAGCCCAATCCACTTGAATTCTTGAGATGATGCTAATGAAAATTTGTGGGACATGTAACGTTTTTTATCCCTTTCTTCATTTCTTTGAGGTTTATTCAGTGCTAATGGGTTAGCAGTGTACTGGTTAATGTAATTTTTAAAATTGTTTTCATTTCCTAATTTGAAAAGGCCATTGGATATTTGATGAGACTTTAATCTTGTCAATCTATCTGAAACTGAAAAATTAAACAATACTTATTACAGGAAAGTCAAATACAGGAACAGTCTTCCAGATTGAAACTTGAATTGGATGTACTTATTTTATATTAAAAAAAACTATAAATTATGTC
Source organism: Plemyria rubiginata (assembly GCA_963576535.1). NCBI lineage: Eukaryota > Metazoa > Arthropoda > Insecta > Lepidoptera > Geometridae > Plemyria > Plemyria rubiginata. The sequence goes on along the minus strand of OY754909.1, from coordinate 7,380,980 downwards.
TCTTACCAAATTGCTAATGACCAAAACTTGCAGGGCCAATTTTAAACAATGCTTACAAGTAAGTACTATTATTATTAAATTAGACTCATTCATCCCAAGTATTAATAACAATAAATAAAAATAACTACCTGTGTATAACTTTTAGAGTTTAAAATACTTTGATGCAAGTAACAATTACTTAAAAATAAATAAAACCACTCACCATCATCATTTTTTTTCATTCTTAATTTATTGCCTTTTACTTTTTTACTTTCATCATCAGTTGAGGTTTGATGGTTATCATCATCATTGGTATTGTCACTGACTATAGTGACTTCATTCATAACCTCACTATCACCATCAACAATTGAAACATCATCTCTGCCATCATCTAGTCTCAACTCAACATTATTCTTTTGTTCTTCTTTTATTTTCCTTTGTTTGATAATGTTTGCATTTTCCACTTCAATATAAGACTTTGCTTTGCCTTTGGACTGGATTGTTAACTGTTCTGTAATAGCCATTTGCCTTATTATTTCTTGTTTCATTTCCAAAAGTTCACGAACCAGCGGTGTTTCCAACTCCTCAGAGTCCAAAATACATAGTAGTTCTTGAAACTGTTCCGAGGTTGAGTAATACCAAATATCACCATTTTCAGCTTCCCTAAAACCACACAAGAAATAGAAAATATTTCAAGTAATAACACATTGTTATTCAAATTCAGTTTTTTAAACCATGTGTACTTACACAAATAGACGTCTTGCAATAAACCAATATTTTCTGCCATGTCTATCAAAGCCTAAATGTTCATGACGACACAATAAACCTTGTTTTTCAGCATCGGGTAAGCAATCAGTGACTCCGACAGTCTTATGTTGTTTGCAGAGAGCGCACTGCCAGTCTTCTGATGGTACATTGACTAAAGGTGGATCAACACATTCCAAGTGATAAACAGCCGGGCATGTCTCGCAGCACAGCAAATCTCCCAGGCGATGACAGACTCGGCAGTGATCATCATAATGTATAGGAACTGAAATTTGAATGAATATAAGATACTATCATGCAAGTTTTCTGGAAAAAACATTCTCTCATGTCTAAGGATGTAATGGTAGTCACTGTGACCTCACAGTGACTATGAATCAATATTTATTCATAACCTTTGTTTCTTATTACTTTCTGTAGATTTTAGCATTCTTGCAGCAGTAAATGGCTAGCATAATTTGACATGGCAGCCCACTTATATTATAGTATATCCCTACTTCTACATCTCGTGGTCTAATACAATAATAATACCTTTTGTTATGTATAGACATATTCAGACATTTGGTTTTAAATTTTTAATAGTAGCCTCAACCAAGATACAAACACAAGGGTACCTATAGGTTAACTAAAACTTTTACTTTCAATATAAAAGAACTTACCTTCACTCAAAAGATCATCACGAACTGGATTAGTTATCAGAAATTGATTGCACAAAAACTGCAAAACTGATAAACGATTGTCCACAGATGTAAATGGATATTCACAAGAGTTTAAAATCTTGACCACATTTTGATCAAATGATTTATCACTTTCCACATAGATTCTCAAAATTTCAGGCCATGTCATTACATCTAATAGAAACAAAGTTATGTTTACACTGTCTTTATGGTCCAATGGACCGAAATGAGTTTGTTGAGCATCTTCTTCCCTAAGTAAGGCCTTCAACAACATCAAATGTACTTCTATAAGCAAATTGCTCTGATCTTCACAACTTATAGCTGCACAAAGATCTTCTAAACGAAAAGGTGATAATCTCACCAAATGTCTAAAATGCCGTAATACTTCATAAACACTGACAGCTTGAAATACTAATCCTTGCGGAATTACTAAATCATCTGATGAGGAGGGTAGGTCTAGACGTGGGATTTGTCGTTCTTGCTGCAACCACAGAGGATCTGGGCTAGGAGGGCGAATTAAGTAACTGTTGATCTTGCGAGGTGTGCCCCCAGTGGTGCTATAGCTGCTTACTGACAAGTCACTGTCACTGGCGGGTCCTTCGACCACACTGCCCTCAGAACTATCGCTGCCACGTTCATCTTCAGGTTCAGACTTGTCACTGTATTCATCTCCAAAATCAGAGCCATAATGATACTCTGACTCATGAAAATCAGCTGCTTGCGGATTATACCCTCTTCTGGAATAAGATCCTGATATTCCACCTCTTTTATTTTTGTGTGGTTTACCGCGCAGCTTACGCGTACTTCGTCTACTGATATCGCTTCCTTGAGGGGAAGACGCTCTTGATGCTGAAGGTGTACTTGCGATTGAAGCATTTCCAATGTTTTGTAAATATTTCGGTTTTTTCAGCAGATGGTATTGGAACTTTCTGTTCTTTTCAAAACTTCCAGACTTCGGGGGTCTCCCGCGTTTTTTAGCCCCCCTTCCTGACATCATTGAAAACAACTGTCAATTGCACAGCGTTTTGCACGTGTATCGCACAAACATAGTCTTGTTTACAAAAACAAATAGATGGTATTTCAGTTCATCCTAAATCCAACGCAATCATGATCCCGTCCGTCGTCCTGATGCTTCAGCCATGCGAAATGTCACACAAGGATTCAAAACACCACAAGCGCACCGATTTTTCAGTTGGTACAGAAAACTCATGTATTCAATATTTATACATTTCTCATTGATTTGTGAAGAGAAAGAAGACACCAAAATTGTAATGACGCGAAATGCTACATGCAATTCTGAAACGCCCGATGCTGGCTTCCTATTGGTCGATTAGCAAGTCCGCCATGTCGTTTTTCATTGCATTTGATGGATAGTAAAGACTAGTCAGGCTAACTATACCTTAGGGTACAATTTCACACTGAAACGCTTACTAATAGAAATTAATGATTACATCAATCAAATGCTATAGTTTCTTAAAGAAATACCGTGAATGAGACTACCGAGACATTAGAGAAAATAATTTGACGGAACACCCCGGCCGCCATTTTCTTGATTTCAAGAGAGCATCACTTTAGCTTCTTTTTGTAAAAATATTTAGGTCAGTACACTTTCATTAAATTTTTATATAAACAACATCTTTAATTTTAAAAATATGATTTAATAAAACATAAGTATATACAATATCATGCTACATTTACGTGTATTTATAAAGAAAGCTATATATTAATACCGGAAACTAAATATTTGTTTGTGGTTTAGGATTGAATGTTGCCTGCAATAAAATTACGTACGGCCGCGGCCATAGTTATAGATACAGAAAATAAATAGTTTATCGCATGGCCTCTAGAAAGTGGTGATATGTTGATGCGCGATCGATGATTGATCTAATTATAAGGGGCAGCCAAGGAATTTGAATGGGGCAGTATACGGCGCGCCGTTATCTGCTCGCACAGTTGAACATTTATGCAGATATAAAACCACTGCGGAGCGGCTGACGCGCGGTCATTCAGGTACACAACAACATTGATTGATTACATACAATCCTACACTGCGCGGCGAACCAACCGCGCGTCGCCGCGCGTTCACCTGAACTTAGCTTTATACCTTAGTTTTGAGGAGTTACAGCCTTACTTATAAACGCAATTTAAAAGTTAAACGACGCTTAAACCGTTACTTAAGGATTTTCTTACTTATAAACACATAATAGGGCTAAACAGCCTCTACTAAACTAAACTTTTAAGATTCAAACACCATAAAACACCCCCAATAAAATTAAATATTACCCACAACTAGAGATGGGCGCTTACCCGGTAAAAACCCGAACTTTGGGTTTTTACCCATTTATACCCATTTTTACCTACCCATTTTGAATTAATACCGGGTAAAAATTCAAAACATCTTTTTTTGGTCATTTATGATTTTATTTGTTAGTATTTATTCTGATTTAAATGATCTAATCTTAATATTCTGATTATCTGATAAAAAAGTATCATTCTAGCTTATTTTTATTCTGATACTTTGGATTCACACAAAGATAATAAAATATGAAAGATATGTTTTATAAGTTACTATTCAAATCAAATCAAATCAAAACGTTTATTTGCAACTAATTATACAAAAGGTATAACAATAGGTTGAAGATAATCACTAAACTAATAAACTAAAACACAAGCAATAAATATAAATAAGACAGTTGCAAACTGGTCCCAACTCAGCATTTGCAAGTTGCAATGACTTGCGCTGGTCTTCCGTTGGGACCGTTGAGGATCAAGTAAATAAAATAAGACAAGTGGACGTGACTACTGATTACATACTAATTACATAAAAATACAAATTTTAAATTACATAAAAATAAAGATACAGAATTTGGACAATTTACACTACATGCCAACATAACTATAGGTATATCTAACAAGCAAGCTCTTGCTTCAGTAGAAAACGAATTTCATTAGGTTTAGATATTCGATAAAAAAAATTTAAAATTAAGAAAAATCGTCAAAAATCATTAAATGGTAAAGGGAATTATAATTAAAAGTGTTGTTATCATTTATCTATCATCAGATCATCATAGCTATTCATGTAGTCATATAGCACTGGTATCCAGTCTAAGAAATTCTTGCTCTTTTTGCCAGTTTAACAAATATTTTTTTAACTTTAACCTAAAACATTGAATACTTTGTAGGTTCCTAATTGGGGGTGGTATATTGTTCCAACATTTCGATGCAGCGTATCGAAAACTGCCACTAACGCTACCGTTCTATGTCGCTGTGATGGAAGCTGCACCGAACATTGTCTCCGTTCGCAAGATCTAAAACTTGACAGTTCGTTTAGCTTACAGTATAAATATGCAGGTGCTTTATGCTTTAGAACACCAAAAAATAGACATGCTAAATGAATTTTGCGTCTGTGTCTCATCTTGAGTAAAGAGTGCTCATTCAGGAAGGGAGTAACATGTCCTCTCCATGGGATATTGAAACAATATCGAGCACAAGCGTTTTAAACTCGTTGTATCAATCGCTGTGTCTTATCTAATAGTCGAGGACCAAAGACCACATCCGTGTAATTTAATTTGGAAAGAACAAGCGACTCTACCAATTGTATACGTAACTCTTCTGATAAGTACGGCCTCATTCTATATAAAACTTTTAACTTATAAAAACAGGTCTTAACTAGGTGAGATATATGATCTTCAAAGCGCAGATCGGAATCTACTTCCAAGCCTAGGTTGCGTGCTTTATAGACTCTTTCGATGGGTTCATCCTTAAGCATCACATTTACAATAGGTCCGATACTTGCCAGTTTATGTGGACTACCAAAGATCAAATATTTAGTTTTGCTGGGGTTAAGGAGTAGATTGTTATTTTCAGACCTCAGAACAATGTTAGAAAGGTCGGCATTAAGTTTACCAACTGCTGTGTTAATATCGGAAGGATAGCATGAAATGTAGACCTGTATATCATCAGTGTAAATGTGAAATTTACAATATTGAATATGAGTCTGTATATCCGCTGAGTACAAAATAAAAAGAATAGGACCCAAAATGGATCCTTGTGGTACTCCTCTTTTTACAAGCTCTTTGCACGAATAGTTTGAGGTTCCATATTCTGGGGAAAGCTGAAGAACTGAAGAAATTTGTATGGGAATCGTACCCCCTTAATATATTATTATGTTAGGTTTTAGTCAGTTTGATCATGTTGTGCAAAATTTTGGTTGATTTTATGGTATGTCTTTTTGAAAATTTTACTGCGATTAGTATTATGTATGAGTATTTAACAGAAAGGATTATTAGTGTGCTATTTATAACCCAATATATGTTTTAAAAATCATTATTCATTGGTTTTATTTGTCAAAGCATATTTAATTAAGGTTTAATTAGATCGTGTTACCTCTAAAATACATAGCCACTACTTTTTTTAAGTAATTAGGTTTTTTAGGATTATAAAAATGCAGGTCGTATTTTATACCCGGTATTAATAAAATATACCCGGTATAAATGGGTATTTTTTAATTTTTACCTATTTTACCCTTCCCTTTCTTTTTTTACCCTTCCAATTTTTACCCACCCGCCCATCTCTACCCACAACAGTAACACTGTTGACGAGATCAACGAAATTAATTTTCTTGGCATAAAAATTGATACAAATTTAAACTGGAAATCTCACATTAGTAAAGTTAATCAACAAATTTCTAAATATTGCTAGGTATGCAATCTCAACTCTAAGTCATGTTTCTTCTACATCTGTAGCAAAAAATACGTACTATGGCCACGTTTTTCCTCACTTATGTTATGGAGTGATATTTTGGGGTAATTCAGTTAATGTAAAATCTGTATTTTTAATGCAAAAGAAATGTATTAGAGCCATATATAACATGAAAAGTACTGATTCGCTCCGTTCTGTTTTTAAAGAGAATAACATACTAACTTTAACTGGGATATTTATTCTGGAAATATGTTTGTTTGTTAGAAATAATGTGACCTATTTTAATAAAAAATCTAGTCGTTCAGATATTTTACGTAGTACCTAAGCACAAATATAATATCTGTATTCCTCAAGTAAATAATACAATATTTTACAAAAGTACCTATTATACAGCTATTAAAATATATAATCACTTACCAACAGATTTAGAAGAAACCAAGGGAGACTTATTTAAACATAAATTAAAAAAATGGCTTATTAGTAAAGTTTATTACAATTTAGAAGAATACTAAGTACCTAATTTAGACTGTGATATGCTAAGCTAAGTATGATAAGCTGTAGTGTTAAACCTAGCCCATAACAATATTGTACGCCCGAAATGGGTAGACTGTTGGAACTATGCTATGCCTATTTTAAGATCTTTTTTACACAGTTTTACAATAAATATTTCTTATTCTTATTCTTATTCTAAAACCAATGCTTAGAGAGCTGTCAAATTAAACAACCTCGACCCCAGGTTTAGCGAGCCTAAGTAGCAGATTTTAAATCTGCGGTCCAAGAAGAAGAAGATATATAACAGACAGATGACAGATTTATACCACCATTATTTTGAGACCACGTTTCATTAATTTTTTTTGTCTTACGGACCTGCGGCCGGGTGCTAGGTCCCGCTTCTTCCTTCCCTCTCGTAGTTTTACATTACATTCTCTTTGGTGTTACATTCTCTGTAGTCGGATTATTAAAATGTATTCCATGAAAAATATAATTAATCATAGTGAAGAAATTACATTACCGAAGTGCATGTATCCAATACGAAACCCGAACGAATCACTGAAAGACGAAATAGATGAGATACAGTTAAAAATAAGCAACCAGGTTATGAAGTTTCTGAAGGTTTTGGTCATATTTATAAAAAATGTATTGTCAAAATTCTTCCGACCCGACACGTACATACATAGTCATTAAATTACATTTCATTGGTTTGAAATTACTTGCTCAGATACTTTGGGTCTCTTTCAGGGGATAGATACAGTTATTCTGGATAGGCAAGAACCGGCGTGTTTCACCATCGCAGATGTTCAATTCATTGTATAGCCTATTTTCCGTGAATACAACAGTAGTTATTTCTTTGAGGTGATAGCGAGTCTACCTATCTTCTGATCCTACGGCTGTGTTGAATCTGGGCGTAGGTGCACCTTCAGATTTTCTATTGGGAATTAAATTAATATTGGTTTTAATATTGGATTTTCTTTTTGGAAGTTCTTGTGATCCATTTCCACCTCATTTTCTAAAGAATAAACTAAAAATAATGGTCTATGTGGTTAAACTATAGCAATCCTTGTACCTGAGTTGAGGGTTGGGGATAGGGGGGATGCAAGTGGGGGTAGATGGCAAGTCTTCCCCTTGAGTCCTTTTTTCTAGGAAATGAAAAAAAATATTACTTCAAATTTCTTAACTTAAAAAAAAAAATAACCCTAACCTAATGAGAATTCCTTCCCTTGAGTCTTTTTGTCATAGAGATGAAATATTACTACCAATTTTCTTCATATAAAAAAAAACCCTAACAAGTAACTTACCTGAAAAATTAAAGTATTTTTTTTCATTTCCTAGAAAAAAGGACTCAAGGGGAAGACTTGCCATCTACCCCCACTTGCATCCCCCCTATCCCCAACCCTCAACTCAGGTACAAGGATTGCTATAGCCAACCCGTCTATGTCACTATTCATTCTTTAGCCTTGGAGTGTGTACCAAAATAATTAATCCTAATTCACATTACTTTTTCAGGCACCTAATACTAAAATGACTGAATTAGAGCAGAGGCAAGAGGTTCTAATAAAAAAGCTAGATATTCTTTATGACAGGATTAAAACCATTAGTTCTTACTGTAAATTGAATAATGGCATTGAAGAGGAACAAAAGGGAAAAATAAGCAACTCTTTTGTGAGTATCTTAGTAATACCTATGTAAAACCTTTGCTTTCTAGTTTTCTTTAAAATATTCATAATTTAATAATAATGTTATTTTTTTAAGATACCAGCTCCAGAAGAAGTTGTTTTAGTAGTAAACCCTGAAAACTTACCATGGTATATAAACAAAATACTCAAAGATCCTACTGCTGTAACAAATTTATCATGGCACATCCATTCTTCAGTTCCAAATGAGAAAGTGCCATTGATCAAGGGATTTGTACATGGATTAAAAATTACAGGATGTCCATCTAAAATCAACATTAGACTGATTTTTAAAAGTGGTAAGTAATTACAAAAAATAAGATGCCTACCTATTGTGCTAGTGGTAGATATCTTTGAGTCAATTATTGATTGAGTGAAGAGAACGAAAATCTTACAATCAACTTGGGTGATTTGGCATTTTATGTACGTGTGTATGTATGTTTGGCCGACGATAACTTGATAACCGTTTATCCGATCAGCATGAAATTTGGTTGATAAGTCGATAGCTTGTACTTGAGAAATTTACAGGTAAGTATATGAGTAAAATCAGATGAGGGGTTATTAAAGTATGGGGATTCTTAAGGGGGCAAAAATTAAAAAAGTTATCCAAAAAAATCAAGTTACATGTCATATGAAAGGGCTTGGTTTGGACATCACAAAACCATTTTATTTTAGATACAACAATCCTTTGCTTTTGTTTTTTTTTTGGAAATATATTATGAATGCACTTGGTTCTCATTAAATGGTAATAGCGACCTGTTCTGATGATGAAGCCAAGGTCTGTTCAATGGAACTCTTCAATAAATAGGCCAATTCAGTTGAAACTTGGTCAACATAGGTACTTAGTAAGTGGTAATCAGAGGCAAGTCCAAACACATTGTTTGGACTTGCCTCTGATTACTTCTTACTTATATTTTCGGAGCGTTCGCGTCGCGTCACGTTATCTCAGTTCGGGGCAAACTACTAGTTTAATAATAACTAGAATGTGTAGGGAGCATGCCCTACAAAGCATGCCATAATGTAGTAACAACAACAACAGTCAGGAGCATTCTTGTTGTTGTTACTTGTGAAGAAATGCTTTTTGGTTTTTTCTATGAAATTAAGTATGTGCAGATGGGACAGGGTACCTTTTATACAGGGTGTTTGGTGCATGGACTGACAAAATTTTTTGGGGGGTTGGGGGGGTCATTTGCAAGTTTTCCCCGGTAGACCCGAAGTCCTAAGTGTCACGGTAGTTTAGATATGTTATTTTTTAAATCACCTGGATTCTTGCATTTAAACTGTCATAACTTATTTGTTTGTAGTGTAATACCACAAAATAACTTATGGTTGTATTCTGCAATGTATCCTTACTCTAAATAAATGATTACTTGATACACATCATATAAAAAAAAAACTTAGGTGCTTTCAAAATGGGAAATCTGTATAAATGTTATGAAAAGTGACAACTTTTAAATTCATTATAAAAAAAACTAAAAGCCATTTTAAATTTAGCTTTCTTTTAAAATGTTCCTTAGTTATTACCCTTTACAACGATATGCTACAAGACAGAAATCATACATCAGGGGTCGGCATAAAATATACTTGGTTGCTAGGGTCAAGATTAAGAAAATACTTTTTTGTGTTGATTATGTTTTTATTGAATTTAAATTACAACGTTTGCTCAAATTGGCCGCCTCCACACCTTATGCATGCACGACACCTTTTTCTAATTTCAGTGGTTGTGGTAAGAAGCCGCATTTCGTCTTTCATTTTTACAAATGCGGCGTTGATTCTTTCCATTAAAATTTCTTTTGTGGGCACCTCCGTTGCATAAACTAATTCTTTTGCACGTCCCCAAATGTAGAAATCCAGAGGTTTAAGATCTGGGGACCGCGCTGGCCATTGAATAGGGCCAGCTCTTCCAATCCACGAGTTGGGAAATGCATGGTTTAAATGTTCTCGTACCGTTCGTTGGTAATGTGCCGGACAGTCGTCAAAACAATTGGCACATCTTCTTCTAAAATTGGTAGTACCAGTTCCGGTAAATCATTTTGAAGAAACTCTAAATAATTGTCTCCGTTCAGTCGTTCTGGCAAAAAATATGAGCCGACAAGATTTCGCCCAATAACACCAGCCCAAACATTAACGCTGAATTTTCGTTGAAACGAACTCTGCCTTTTTTTTGTGGATTTTGGTCCTTTTTTTCCCAGTAATGCAAATTGTGCAGGTTCACTATGCCTTCATGGCTAAAATTTGACTCGTCAGTCCACAAAATTCGTTTCAAAAAGTCACCATCTTCAACATCTGTGTGCAATAAAAATCGGCAGAACTCTAACCGTCTTGAATTACCACCCTCTTCGAGACCTGGAACAATCAAATGAAATCGTGAGTTAACGCAATACATTTTTCTCTAAATTAAGCTCACCCAACGAACTTAGCTGATAAACAGAGCAATAAAGGAAGACAACAAAACATTTAAAATTATCAAAAAAAAAGTTAAAACGAACACATTTTATTAAGATTTGAAATCGGTTAAAATGTTTTAATGTCACATTTTAAATAAGTACGTAGTTACCTTGAACAGGGGTGTAATGAAATGCGTGCCTTCCATCTGCCCGAAGAACGGACCAGACTTTCCAAACTTTTAAGTTAAGTCTGTCAGCAACAACTCGTATGCTTGTTGTATGATCGTCATCAAAGCTTGAAGGATTCGCTCATCAACTTCAACATTATGTTGCCTCACACGCACTCGGGGCTCCCGAAAATGTAAGTTACCGGTCTCCCTCAGACGTCGATAGGTAGTTGAGAAGGTCTTGTGGTGTGGTAAACGTCGATCAGGGTATCGTTCTTGATAAACTCTTCGCGCAAACCGGTCACATTGTTAGAGTGCGTGTTCAGCCCTGGGGCCTGGCAAACGATCCTTATTTTGACCGCCTTATGAACTATTAATATGTCATGTAGCATATCGTTGGAAAGGGTAATAACTAAAGAACTTTTTAAAAGAAAGCTAAATTCAAAATGGCTTTTAGTTTTTTTTAACTTTTATCTGTTCTTACCTACATAGAAAAGTTATGTTAATTAGTTGTAGGACCCATAAGACTATCCACCAGCTAGGTTGAGAACATCAAGAGATCATATTCAGTATATCACCTGACTAAGATCTCTATGTTTAGCAATAGTAGTTTTAGACTAAATTGCTTTATTTTTGATTGCAGTATCTGCTGACACAGAATTGAAATTGTCAACATTAGCAGTCCCAATTGTTGGAACTGCAAACATCCTGCGCTATCTGTCATATGCTTACCCCAATTCTATACCATATGATGATGATGATTTTCAAATGGACTCCTTACTTGACACCTGCCACTTACTGGAAAAAACACCAGATAAATGCAAAGAAAATGCAGTAAAAAAATTGTTTTCTGAATGCAAGGACTGGATTTATAAAAATAATTTTTCTGTTGTAGATTTAGCTACTTATAATGTTATCAAACAAGCAAAGAGTTGCATCAAGTATGTACCAAAACCTTGGTTTGATAAATGTGAAAAGATGTGTATGTGATTCATTAATATACCTTTTAAAAATCAATATGAATGTGTATTAATATTAAAAATGAAACCAGTGTTTATTCTAGTGATAAAAATATTTACTTACAGTACATTTAAGTAACTTCATTTGTTGAACACAAATAATTTTATAAATATAATAAAACATCAAAATGTTTTGTGTATGTAATTATCTAATCAAGTTTTGTTTAGAAATGGTACCTAAGTATGTTGCTAAACATTTATTATGAGATGCCGTATAGCAGGCTTGTTTACATCATAATTAAATTCTTACACAAATTATTTAATGGCACCTGCATTATTGCTTACTTTTTATTTCTTGTTCCTTAATTAAGAAAACGATAAATTAATAAAAGCTTATGTACCAAAATTACCAAAATTAACAAAAGCTTATGTATTAATAAAAGCTTATGCTTATATAGGTTTGAATGTAAATACTAACTTTCTACTAAAGCTCAATTTGCAAAGTGAAAGTAGGTAAGAAATATAAACATACCTACATGGTACTACTACCTGGTGCTACCTAAAAACTTTTTTCAATAACTATCTCAGTGGCGCAAAAACAGAGCAGACCAGTTCGCTGATGCCCATCAAGGAATTTGAATACATAATTGTCAAGCACATCATGGTATGTGTCCAGATGACCTTTGAAATTTTCAATATGTACTCATAGGCACCCTACCTTCCTAGTTTGACAGCGTGCTACTAATAACATTTACGTGATAGGTACATAGGTAGGTACAAGGTTTATTTTATTCAGGCAAGGTTACCTACATGACGACAAACTTGGCCCTTGTGTGGTTTTACAAGTTTATTTGAAGAACATAGCGCCTTATGGATAAGATTGATTGCCTATTATGACTCAAATTAGTTTAATATTTACATAATATTGGATAATTAAGCAAATAGTTCAGCTAGGAGTTTTACAGAAATAAAAATTAAGTAATGCAAGAAGATCACAGATTTACCTAACACATTTGTGCCGAAATTTTACTCGAATAAACACATGCATGATATTCTCCCTAATTAATCAAGATTATATTTACATTATTTTATTTACTACAACTATCAGTCGATCGCATTAATTTTAGAGTTTAAATTTTCCGGTTTGTTCCGATGCCTATTCGTGTTTTATAAAACAATTATCTAAATACAAAGGCTAGAGTTCTCTAACATGCTTTTTGACATTACATAAATACAATTTAAATAGACTCAAAATTTCTTAATTTGCTGGTTAACTCTATCGTCGTAAATCTTATTAGTTTTCATTTTTAAAAGTTAGTTCAATACTTTTATTGAATTAAGTACTAATTATTAAACCCATAAAACATACATTCCGCAATAACTTTTATTACATGGTTGTTAATTTTGAATTTACTGTAAGCATCAATGCAACAAGAGCACCGGTGGTCTAGTGGGAGTGGCCACGCCTTCCGATCGTAAGGTCGCAGGTTCGAATCCGGTCGTGCACCAATGGATTTTTCTATCGAAAAATTTATGTGCGCAATGCCAGTGCTCTTAAACGGTGAAGGAAAACATCGTGAGGAAACCAGTTAGTATTCTAACAGCGGCGATCGGCTTGCAACCTGTCACGTATGGAATACTAACTACTGCAAAATGTGGGTATGTGCCATATGTAATGTTTGGACGTACCTCTGACTACCCCCCTTAGACATCCTCAAAGAATCTTGAATTAGTACCTACTTGGTACTGGGAGATCTGAAGGGATATCTACCGTGCGTGGGGATCAAAGTCGTGAAGCTGTTTCGGTTTCAGTTTTATCAATGCAACCATCTGCAATATGAAACAATAATAATACCTATCTAATGAAAAAATTAATCCAATAAGCATTTAATTTATAGAATACTAGCTGCGCCCCGCTGTTACACCCGCATTGTTTTAAATCCAGGTATTACGGGATAAAAAGTATGCCTATGTGCTATTCCAGAATATAATCCATCTCTGTGCCAAATTTAATTCCAGATCCGTTCAGTCGTTCTGGCGTGATTGAGTAGCAAACATCCAAACTTTCACATAATATGTATCTAATATTAGTGTAGTACCAAAATTACGCTTGAACAATGTTTATTTATAAAATAACACATTCAGGGGATAGTATTTTGCAAACATAAACAATTATTTTGGGATATATTATCATTGTATAAAATATATACATATCAAGTGTTCCCTCCTTGGAATACCGTATCGAACTTTCGGCATAGTTATTTAAAGTCAATTGACATAATCGTCTTCATGAAACGATTTAAAAGTAGAACAAATGCAATAAACATGTATGCTTAAAGAGATCTTAAAAGTAACATAATTAAGAATAAGTAGAAATAGCTAAAACAATAAAAACCTGTCTGCCAAAAATCAGCATTCTAAGTACATACATACATACGTACTTACATACATTTTTTTTACAATAGAAGAGTCAAAAATGTGTAAAAAATATGATAAAGATTAAAGCCTTATTGATACACCTACATAGATAGTTATGTACAAAAGAGCTACCATTAAATCGTATTGTTATTTAAATAAGGAATGGGCAGTGAAGGTGAAACATTGGGAATCATTTGAAAAAGACCGCGTGCGTGATTCGGACGCGTGTTCGGACGGCTTCCTCCAGCAGCGCGGGAATACAAGTCTCCACTTTGCACTGCGGTATCCGCGCATCGGTCATTGCCCCCTAAATGCTTCAGATGTGCACGGTCTGTGCACTGTGTAGCGTTAGCGCGCCTTGGGGGGCGGGGGGCTCGTGTCATACGAAGGAGGAGAAGCCTGGCAGCGGCGCCCGCGAGCGCGCCATATTGTTCATGACGATCTGCCCGCCGTTGAGGCTAACGACGGCACTGCCTTCCGGCTCAGAGTCCGTGTAACTCGAGTACTGGCGCACCGGCCGCTGACGTTTCCAGGCCTGGCGCAGCGTGTCGTTCACATTCGCATAGTGGTTCACGAACGAGTGCGGCTCAGATTTTACACTCTCGTTATCACTCTCCGAATTCTAGAAAAAAATTTAGTGTTCATCTCATATTTTAAGTGTAATACGACCAGATGCTAATGGAGGTGGAATGTTTTCTAGAAATAATATAATTATTGATAGACTAGGCTAACTAATCTTGCCTCATCATGCACACATTTATGTCACAATGATATAGTAGTATCGCTACAATCACCACAAGACCTTATTATGATTGGTAACATTTAGGTTGCCGTTTCATTCTGAAGAGGCACCTGATGGTTATTTATATTCGCACGTTTACATCTTCAGGGCTATCGTCCTGCGTTGGCTTGAATATTGTACACGACAGATAATTGTTTGTAACATTTTTTACAATACAATCTACTTAGATTGTATTGTGGGATTTGGGATTGAGTTACCGTAAAAATCGTGTTTTTTGTTTTGGATGAAACAAAAATGTGTTCTTTCAGTCTACGAAATATGTATTTTTAGAAAATATTTTGTGACGCTTAGCGTAATACGTGTACTTGATAAGGTAAGATTAATTGCAGTGTAATCTTGGTTTAATTAAAGTAAGAAATATTTTATAAAATTTAAGTGCGTTATTACCACATAACTTTTCTATAAACAATCGAATGTGTGTTACTACTAATAAACTCCTATAATTTTTCTTCTCAGTCTAGTGTGGATTTCATTTGTATTTACAAAAGCTGATGCGAAAACTACAAGTGCCGATTGCGACGGAAGCGTGACGAACATAACATATGTAGCTTCAACGAGAGATATTTACCGTCACAGGTTCCAGGGGTGTTGAGAAAAAAACAAGGTATTTAGTGAGACACGGGGAAGTTTAGACGACGCTGATTTTTATGGTGATTACCTGTGAATCGGAAGAGCTCATTTCTGATGGTTTCTCCGTAAGGGAAGAATCGTCGGGGTTTTCGTCGTACGCTCGTAGGCTTTCATCGTCGCTCTGATAGCGAATGGAGGCGGGCGATGGTCGCGGCGGAGATTTGCCGAGCGTCGCTTGTTTCCCGCGGCGAAGGGTTCCCGTGGCCGCCATTCCCGCGCTGCCGGTAGAGTTCTGACGCGCGCGGTACAGGTCCATGGCAAGCGAACTGCGTTCCTCAGTCTCTCCGCCGAGCGACTCTTCCAACGTTCTTTGCGCTTCTTCTGTAGATAAATCGATACATTAATATTCTTCACAAGGTTTGTCTGTGTCTTGCAACCGCCATGGTTTGTATCCACAGATGATCTGATGCTGATCCGTCCGGCATCAACATCAGAATTTTTGGCCTGGTACAACATATTTTCCGCGGCGCATCTTGCTGCGCCAAAGATATTTTATTTCTACATGTGGTAAAGAATATGATTTGTTCATTTTGTAACAATATAAACAGCAATATAAATTAACGCCAGTATTTTATCCAAGATAGTTTTAGCAACGTCAACTATTATAAGACTTACTTTTATATTTGTAGCTTTTGCTCTTGACGCAAAGTATAGCGATGACCATGATTATGATGATGATGGATCCAGCCGCTAGCGCTACCATGAACCAGGTGCTCCGATAAAACGGTTGGTACTGCAGGTAGCCATACTCAAGGTAGAGCTTCGACGGCGTCACTATAACCTTTTTGCTGTAAGCTGGATTGCTGATTCCGAACATGTTGTACGCGATAACTCGGAACGTGTACGCCGTCGATGGAAGGAGGCTTTGGTACGAAATAGTGAACTCTTCAAGGATACCGTTGTTTGTTCGAGTTATCGTTTCCCATCTTGTGTCGTCTGCGCATAAGAATGAATGTTAATTTATTTAGTAGGTACAGTGCGCGTCAACCAAAAAGAACGCTGGAAAACAGAAGAGAGGATGTGTTTGCGCATACAAAATACTCTATCACACCCTTTCCCCCTCCTTCCTGCGTTCTTTTAGCGTGACGCGTACTAACCTGGTAGGTTCACACGGATGAATAATAAATTGGCCAAGTGCGTGACGTACCTTTTAAAAGTGGATTGACTTCTAAATCTTACCTGTGCGCGGTACTTCACGCACGGCCGGTTTCGGTTTACTATATTGGTATTCCAAAAAAGCGTTTTAGCTGATAGGCAACACTACCAAAAGTTATTTTTAATAATTTCAAAGTATCAAAAATAATTTGCTAATAGTGTCTTTATTGACATGCAAACATGGCGAACTACGAGTATAACCGCCGGTTTCTGAAATTTCGATCAAAGCTCTATCTAATTTGAAATAAAAGCTGAAATAGCAAGTGACTTCATAGCCGATTAGATTTGATCGGGTTTTCAAAAACCGGCGCTAAGGGTTCCTAGTCGAACTTTGAACAGGCAGGTAATATTTTAAATTAATAAGAAAATATTACATTGCTTACATTAGGTGTAATGTTTTCTTATTAATTGTGTTATTATTTAATGAGAAATACAGGGAACACTCATGGCCAAAATATGAAACCAGGACCCTGGCAAGCTAAAACTTCTTCATTCTCTTCAGGAGTATTCAGTGTACATACATGGTTAAAAAGGTGTGCAAAGGATTCGGGATTGCCAAAGTTGGGTTACATTCCAAACTTACAAGCTTGCCACGTCTCCTTGGCTGCGTTAAATATTAAATTAGTATTGTTTTAAAAGCAGACGACAAAACAATGCTCTGCCACCAAGTTATTTGCATAATATAACCCAAACAAATAAATACGATAATAGATTTTTTTTTTATGCCAAAGCTGGCAGACGAGCATACGGGCCACCTGATGGAAAGTGGTCACCGTCGCCCATAGACACCTGCAACACCAGAGGCGTTGCTGATGCGCTGCCGGCTTTTTAAGAGGAGATAAACCCGCCTTTTGAAGGACCCCATGTCATAACTCCGAGGGAAAACCGCAGGGGGAAGTTCGTTCCACAACTTACTCGTTCGAGGTAAAAACGACCGAGAAAAACGAGTAGTTGAGGAGAACCAGCCATCCAGATGGTGGGGATGAAATTTATTTTTGCGGCGTGTGGTGCGATGGTGAAAGTTAGCCGCGGGCACCAAACTGAACAGTTCCTCAGAACACTCCCCATTGTACAGACGATAGAGCACACACAGGGATCCTACGTCTCTTCGAATACTAAGGGGCTCCAGGTCGTCTGTGAGCTTGGATTTAAGTAAAAAATAGCAAATAACTTAGTGGATGAAGCTACGAATAAAGGATGAATTTTTTTTTGCTCACATCAGCTTTTCTATTAGAAATCATATCGTAAAAAAATTTGGTGTATAAAACTTATTTATATAAGCGGGGTTGAACACTCATCTTCATCATTAGGACAAATATATGAAAGGCTTTTTTTGCCTTTTTTTCTACATCTTATCACTAAAATCTGCTACAGAATGTTTCATACCTTTCCTCTTAGCTTCGAAATAGTATCCTAGCAGCGGACCGGTTCCGGACGGAGAGTTGGTCCACTGGAGTCTCAGAGCCGCCGGGTTCGGCGACAGTTTCAAGTCAGTGGGAGCTCTCGGCGAGCCGGTTTGCGGGCCGGTGCGTACTTTAGCCGTGCCCGCTATCCCCGCACCGACCGATGTCACAGCACGCACTGTGAACACGTACTCTGTCTCCTCTTCTAAGCTGCCAACCGCTAACAGCCGCTCCTCAACTTTCTGCTTCACTTGCTTGCTGAATCCTAGAAAATATTAAGAAATGATTCTACTAATATTAAACGCGAAAGCGTAAGTATGGATGGATGGATCGATGGATGGATGTTTGTCACTCTTTCACGCCGGAACGGCTGAACGGATCTGGATGAAACTTGGCAGAGATAGATTATAGCCTGGATTAGCCTATAGACTTTTACTACGCAGGTAAAACCGCGGGATGCAGCTAGTTCATTAATAATCCTTGCAAAGCGGTGCATCGCTTATTACCTATTGCGTATGCGATGCAACTACTGCCAAGAGTCGGCATGTGCTAAATATAAAAATTGGATTTACATTTTAGTCTTCTGAGAAATAGGGAAGGGATGCAATAAGCGAAGGTCAAACCAACGCGTTTTAACTGCATCTGCGATGAAGTGCACGGTGGCGATTAGGGGTTCAGTTATTACATCAGCACTAACAGATTTGAGGGTTGTCCTATGCAGTCTACTACAAGGTCGATAAACTATTATTTGAAATAACTTCGTATCACTTACTTTCATCTTGCTGTACGGTTTCATAGGTGACGAGATAGGAGGAAACAAGTCCATTTTTCCGATGCGGCGATTCCCACGAAACTATGAGACTGTTCATCGTTATGTCAGTGAAGGTTATGTTGCGCGGTGAAGATGGCAAACCCTGATGCGTACGAACCAAGACTGCACTCGATCGCGGACCGTCGCCTGCTGGGTTGAATGCTAGAACCTACAAAATATTTTGTTTTTTATTTATTTTTTTCTATTCATGCTACACTCAGCAGTGATATTTTTTCTTCCAATTTGAATGTGGACTTCGATTAAGGCACTTCCCAATCAATATAGGAATCTAAAATTATTTGGGACTTTGTAATATTTTTTTGGAAATATCAAGTTCTATCAAATACAGAAAATTTATGAAGCTTATGAAAAAATTCTCTAATCTCATTTTTAGTCAAACCATTTTCTTGCTTTTACATAAGATTGCATTATGAACACAATATCGTACCTGAATACGATATTGGGTGAACTTGTCTAGAAAGACAAGTGAGTGTGAAGTGGCTGTAGCTGATACTACTTCGATCTCTTCCTCGGCGCGACGCCCCGGCTCGGGGTCCTCGGGAGATTCCGTCATTATGTAGAATATCTGAAGAAAAATATTATTTTAGAAGTTGCAATGGAAACTATAAAATCTGCTATCCTACTTTATTCGTAGAAAGCGGTGCAAGCAGTGCCAGGGAAATTACAGGAACACTTAACATCTGTATGCCGCAAGTAGATGTGACGCTGGGCAGTGTATCCTATAGGTATCATTGAGGGTGTACCGTCAACACGTTTTAATTACAGTGGCGCTATAGATGTTTCACTTTCTTCGTCAGTGATGAACCATTTCGATTTCTCATGTCAACAAAAGCCAATAAAACGTCAAATCAAAAATGTTGGTAAGTCAATAACTGCGGTACACTCTTACGTCACTCTTGTCATCGAGCTACACGGTAAGGTAAGTTCGTATCGTGCTAGCTTTGTGAGCTTTGTGATAGATTGAGTGGTATAAAAGGTGTACCTTGTATCCCAAGAGGTCACCGTTCTGATGGTTGATCGCGGGCGGCCGCCAGCTGAGCGCGACCTCTGTCGGCGAGCGCGGCTCGGCGGCGACGGCGGCCGGCGGCGCAGTGGGCACAGCCTCGCCCACCCACACCACGGCCGGCGTGCCGCTCGGCCCCGCGCCTTGCGAGTTCACGGCGCTCACGCTGATCTCGTAATTACGGTCCACTGATAGATCTGTTAGAACTGCTTCTTCGCTCTGAAACATACATTAAATAATATCATTATCTTTATTTTGATACTAGTAGCGCCCTGCGGTTTCACCTAACTGTACAAAAGAGCTTTTACAATTTGTGACGACAAAAAAATGTCACCAGTCCATTATAGCGCTGACAAAATCAAAATGGTCTTTTGTCATAATAATCACAATGATCACTTTGAAACGTCTTATCTACTAGTTCTTTATTTCAGAAAGTTAGTTGGCTTCTTGATAGTCTAGCCTTAAGACTCATGCCAATTTGGTCATACCGTAGTTTAGTTATAAAAAAAGTTCGTTGTTTGCTAGGGCCTAAACATTGTATTGAAACATAAGATACGATATGATAATACAGCTGTGAATACCTTGATCCCTGGCACATCCAGCTTCATAGTCTGCTGTAGTGCGGTGGGGAAGTCAGTAAGCGGCTGGTAGTGGATGCGATATTTGCCAGTCCGCGCGTCGCCGCTCCAATGCTGCTCGCTCAATGGCGCCCATTGCACGCGAACACTGCTCGGTGTTATTGGCACTACGTGGAGTTTCTCTACTGCTTTACTCGGAGCTGGAAACAAAATTTATGATAAAAAACCTATGATAACAATTGATGTTCGTACCATGTCATCGTGTCGTATTCATTATTCAAGAATGAATGATGAAAGTTTACGATTCGATTACTTTTATTCCGCCGCGATACAGTTTATTTTCAGCCAATAACTTCCGAATTTGCTCGTCAAGTTTGATTATATGCAAGCAGTTTTATGAAACGATTGCGTGAATGTATGATAAGAATTATTACAAAAAAAAACGCCTGAATATCTTGTCATGGCATAATGTCATAGAAAAATGCATGAATACCGGAATAGAAATATACAGTTTGTGCATTCACCCTTTTCGGGTAGGTTGTTGTTATGAACAACTTATGCAACACTTATTTCTGTGAATAAATTATCTTGTATCAGCTCTCCTTTTGAACAAACTTTGTTGTTCCAATAAAAAAAATTAAAATTCCCAATTACCGGCGGGTAGTGTACGGACAATCTCAGTAGCGTTACTGTACGGGCTCGGTGCGATGTCGTTAGTAGCTCTGATCCTGAATTGGTACGCGGTGTAGGGTTTCAGGCCCTCTGCCGTATACGACGTAGCGAAGGGGTCTACACGTTCTGGAATGGTCTTCCAAACCCCACCTTCCTCTTTTTGCTGAACCGTGTAATATCTAAAACCGAAATATTTCAAAATGTGTGTAATAGGTATCTTAAATAGGTAATTTCTGAAAATTATTTAACTCTCACTCCAACTATAAAAATGATGATAAAACTTAAACTCTACTATTCTCAAAATAATAGTCAAAAATATTTAGCATTGCCTTGAATCGGCAATCCATTAGCCAAATGGTGGCCGAATGCCATCAATATTATTCTATGCCATCAATGCTATTCCGAAAACTATGAAGAATATTCTTAAAGTTTTAAGGTGCTCTTACACGGGGACTTTTTTTAACAATAATTGCTCGGCAACACAAATGACGAATGAATAAATCTGGGGTATAGTGGAGCGATATGCAACAATTTCAAAAATATGCGGCAATTATTTCGGCAATAAGAGCACCTAAAGGTGGGCTTATACGGGCAACTAAAATTGCTTAATTCCAGTCAATACTCGTCAACTATGACGTCACGACTACTTCAAGCAATTTACGGCAACGGCAACAAGCATCAATACTGCGCAATACAATATTGAGCGATATGGCGCAACTTCATCAACTAGGCAATACTGTCCTACACGAGCATTTCAGTATTCGCTCGCTATGGACGACATTGTTCTTGCTGCGGCGGCTTGTAGCGCTTTTTTTATTATTAATCAAAAATAAAAAAGAAAGAAAAGGAATAGGCGTATCTGGGTGCGCTCGTTTTTGGCAAAGAGGCCGCAATTTTCATTGTGTAAAGAATTAGATGATATATTCAAAAACTTTACTAGAATGTCACGAACAGACGCGCTGGACTGACGACGCCTTGCCGGGCGCTATCCTACTTCCACCCGACCTCTCGCTCTCCCCGCGGAAGCAAGACGGCAAGCCACAAAACAAACAAGTGCGAATGAGATACATACAAAAATTGCTAGGATTTTCCAAGCCCATTGGATATTTGTCAATTCGTATCTACGACATTGAGCGATATGAAATATCTGGAGCAATTAGAAGCAATATCGCCAAAATAATTGCTCCAATTATTATTAATTTCCAATTATATTATTGAAATTGCTCCATTAATAGCTCCAGATCGGTCCATTCGTGTCGCCGAGCCGAATAATTGCCCTCGTGTTAGCGCACCTTAAGGATTACCTTGATTCTTGTTACCTGAGAGGCGCATATCCATCGTCACCAGGCGTCCAATTAAAGGTGATGTGATGCGGTTGCAACAGCGACGGCGCTATGTTCGGCAGAGTTGGCGCGGAGGGCACGACTCGGTTCACAGTCGTCAGCACCAGAGCGCGCGCGGTTATGCCCCAGCCAAGGCGCGTCTGAGCCGTCACAGAGAAAAGGTAGTATTGCTCCGACGCTAGTTCTGTTGCCCTGATAAAAATAAACAATAAGATTTAAATACATTTTTGTTTTTACAGATAATAATGTAATTTGATAATTACAAAAAGTAACTACCTAATACATTAAAATTTTTGGAACCTCCTTATGTACAACTAGCGACCCGCCCGCGCGTTCCTGCTTCGCACGGGAGCACATTGTTTTTCTACTATATCATGTATGTATTATAAAAATATAAATAAAAAAATATATACATAAAAACCTTCCTCTTGAATCACTCTATCTATTAAAAAAACCGCATCAAAATCCGTTGCGTAGTTTTAAAGATTTAAGCATACATAGGGACATAGGGATATAGAGACAGAGAAAGCGACTTTGTTTTAATACTATGTAGTGTGATAGTGATGATGGTCTTTGAGGGTAGCGCTCATCCGTAGTACAGCTTTTAAAGTAACGTTTAGTGTGCGTCAACCAAAAATAACGCTGGAAAACAGTGGGGTCGATGTGTTTGCGCATAAAAAACTCGCGCCATCTCACCCCTCACCCTCCTTTCGGCTTTCTTTTTGCGTGACGCGTATAACACGCGTAGCACTATAACAGTTTTTAAGATTACATAATAAAAGATTTATTAATTATTACAGCAAATGACAATCAGCTGATTTCTGTTATTCGAATGTTCTGGTTTTTTTATAAAAGTTTAAAAAGCCTACAATATTTACCTGAAAGTTCGATCGGATGGTAAAAATTCCCTGGAAAACATGTGATGTGACGAGCTATTCAGATGGAATTTGACTTTGTAAGCTAGTATTTCACCGTTCGGGTCTTCGGGCACGTCCCAAATGATCCGCGCAGTCGTAAACGTTACGTCCGGGAACGACACATTTGAGGGCGCGCCAGGTGCTAAAAACGATAATAAATTTAGTCCAATCTAAAACTTAAACACACAGCTCTGTTTAGAAATATACGTACTGTCTTCGAATGTTCTGACGGTGAAGGGTGGGTTACTAAGTACTCCATCTCCCAATCTCGTGTAACCAAGCACCTGTATCTGATACACCACGTACTTCCTTAGTTCAGTCAGGGTTATGGTATGAGTTTGGTTAGAAGGTATCGCTTGGCATTCCACTTTTTTGTGTTCAGGTCGCGGTGGAGGCACGACTGCGGCATAACATACTTTGTAGCCTTCGATAAGACCGTTCTGATCTTGTACAGGAATGTCATCCCATAAGACGACGACTGTAGTTGATGAAGTCGCATTTCCCGACACACCGTTCGGTCCTGCTGATGGCACTGTTGAAACAAAATAATAGGTTATTTAATTATAGACGACAATAACATAAGATAAGATAAGAAAATTCTTTATTGCACAAAAATGATGTACATAGGCGAACTTAATGCTAATTAGCATTTTCTTCCAGCTAACCTTTGTGTTATGTGGAGTAGATGGTAGTGCTTTGAGTGAAAATAATAGAAACACCTTTAAACTAACAACGATAAAAATACAAAAGTAGGTACCTACTCAATAAATATTTACTTCCCTAACAATGCATACATAAAAAATAAAAAATACATACCTATCTACTAAAATAAATTAATCAAAATATAATATATATACATTTTATTTTATTTTACTTTATTAGGAATAACAAACAGTTGATACATTGTAATCTTAATTTACTTATTGTTACTAAAGATTGTATGAGTAAATGTACAACCCACTACGTTATCCACGGATTACTAAGAATAAATAAGAGTTATTGAAGTTGTTGTGAAGCTAAGTTTTTGAAATAAAAAGAAGTTAAGTTATGTTGCAATAAAAGTTTGTAATAAAAGAAAAATGTTTTTATAGTAATAAGCGTGTGCAGCAATTCATGTTGTACATTTAGACATTAAGTAGCATATTTTTCAAAGTTCTCTTAAATATAGGTTCAGACATTGCGAACAAATCAACATCAGTAAACTTGTTATTGTAAGTGTCTACAATACGACGCAGCGGTAGGCGCACTCCAGCGTTGCTACGACAAATGTGTACATGGAATAAGCGGTTAACGCGTGCCGCCCGTCGATGCACAGTACGAGGCACTATGTAACACAGTTCATTAACCAATTGTGGACAATCATATTTGTTGTGACACAGGCCATGAAGAAACATGGCCTGTAGAAATGTACGTCTGGATTTCAGCGTTACAACTTTATACCTACTAAGCAGCTCCTTATATGATAGGCAATCACCCTTACATCTATAGTTCATGGCTTTTAAAAATTTCTTTTGAACAATTTCAATTTTATTATTATATTTTTCGTACAACGGATCCCAGATGGCACAAGCATACTCAAGCTGTGGGCGCACTAGCGAGTTATAGAGGTACATAAAGGTAAGAGGTTTATTGAATTCGCTAGTAGCTCTCAAGACAAAGCCATACATTCTGAACGCTTTATTTACTATTGTTTCGATATGCTTATCCAGATGAAGCTCATTGTCCAATAACACTCCGAGATCTCGCAGGGATGACACCTTTGCCAGTCTCTCATTACATAATTGATACTGATAATCTTTTAAACGTTTATTTTTGGTAATTGTTATAGAGTTACATTTGGGGATGCTAAGTTTAAGTTTATTATTGTGGCAGTATTCAGACAACCGATCAAGATCGCTCTGAAGGAGATAACAATCATTAAGGGTGATAATGGATTTAAATATCTTGAGGTCATCAGCGTAAAGTAGAAAATGTGAGTTAACAAAACACTCCTTTATGTCGTTAATATAAAGGTTAAAAAGCAAAGGCCCAAGTATCGATCCCTGCGGGACACCTGATGTTGCAGTGATATAAGCAGAGTGGTATCCATTAATCACCACTCTTTGACTTCTATTATTTATGTAGGAGGAGAACCATCTCAACAAGTTACCTCTAATTCCGTTGAAGGCTAGTTTCGATAGTAGGATCTCGTGATCCACCCTGTCGAAGGCTTTTTGAAAGTCCGTGTACACAGCATCGG
Source organism: Plemyria rubiginata (assembly GCA_963576535.1). Taxonomy (NCBI): domain Eukaryota; kingdom Metazoa; phylum Arthropoda; class Insecta; order Lepidoptera; family Geometridae; genus Plemyria; species Plemyria rubiginata. Next base: position 7,355,185 of record OY754909.1, on the reverse strand, counting down.
TTTGGATGCGGCTATCCATGTTTTTAAAAACCTTCTCAGTAAAAATCATCAGATTAGTAACGGTTGATTTACGTTTTACGAAACCATGTTGCTCTGTTATTAAGATTTTACTAACGATTGGATAAAATGCATTATGAACTAGCCTTTCAAAAAGCTTCGACAGAGCACTAATAATAGATATAGGTCGGTAGTTCTGCACGTCATTTTTCGAACCTGCTTTGTGGACTGGTACTAAATTTGCACATTTCCATTTTTCAGGAAAGGTTCCCTCCAACATAAATCTATTAAATAAAATGTAAAGTGGTTTGTGTATTGTATCAGCAGTGCATTTGAGAAATATTGCAGGAAGGTGATCAGGGCCTGGACTCTTAGATACGTCGAGGTTTTTCAAAGCAGTCTTTATATCAGATTTGTTAAAGTAAATGTTATCAATAATATTGCAATTATCAGAGATCTCACTAGGGGGGGACCATGCATTATGTGTGTAAGTGCTAGGCTCGTAAACAGAGTGAAAAAATGTAGCAAAGAGATTGCAGATTTGCTCAGGGTCTTTTGAGGTACATGTTTTGTATTGCATTGCAGCAGGGATGCCGGTTTTATTTTTACGATTTGCGATAAATGACCAGAAGTATTTTATATTTTTAGGTATAGCTTGTTCGACATTATTTTTGTATTTCAGATAAGCTGTATGGCATTCAGTTTTAAATCTAGATCTATACAGGGAGAAGGTTTCATAATCAGAAATATTTTTAAATTTTTTCCATCGGCACCATGCTTTATTTTTATTTTTAAATATATGTATAAGAGAACGAGGAAACCAAGATGGAAAAGAGGAACTTTTCGTTACAGACAGTGGGGTATGTTCTTTAATTATACTAAAAACTGTTTCATAAAACTTATCAAGTGACTGTTCAGCTGATGAAGTTTCACTTAGTAACAGCTCCCAGTTAATATTTTCTAATTCCACATTAATAGGTATGTAATCCGCTTTGTAAAAATTATATTTGGCTACCTGTCGGCGCCTTAATGCGTGCTCAGTAGAAAAGGTTGTGTATGTCACAAAGGGTGGATGAATTGGATCCGGCTTTACTAGGTCACACCCAGGAGCTTGAACTCTGCAGTTGGTATTAGTGATTAATAAATCTAGGATTTTGTTATGGCAGTTATAAAATCGATTATATTGTTTTGCATTTAATATGGCCATAAAATAGCTTAGATGTGTACATATGTCTGAAGTACATGTACTGCTCATAGCATGATCTATGCCATCCGAGGTCCAGTTAGCATCCGCTATATTATAATCACCATACAAATAAAAGTTATCTATGTTAGGACCTAGCAATATTTCCTGCAATAAATTTATATGAGAAATATATTTGTCATTCGACATATTTGGAGGCACATAGGCTACACTTATAATATGCCTTTTGTTATGACTCGCGCTACTGATTTCCACCATGACATGCTCAATAATATTACATTTGTAATGCCCTAAAGGAAGGGACACACTAGTCGGCCGGAGATTGCGCAACACGGCAATGAGTGCACCGCCTCCGTCCTTCTTACCAGTAGCTACACGGTCGCGGTCACAGCGGAAGACCATATAGCGTTGATCAATGAACTCACCATCAGCAATCTCCGGCACCAGCCAGGTTTCTGTTAACACAATGACGTCATAAGCGTTAGACAATATATTTATGTACAGTAAAGCAAGCTTGGTACGGATTCCTCTGCAATTCTGATAATAAATACTCACATTAGACATCATTGTATCTGTGTTTATCTAAAATAATTTTACTATAAAGTATTCTAGACTTGTCCAGTACCTGAGACCGCCCCTGGCTAACAAATACTAAATAAACCACAAAGTTATTGGGAATCTTAGTTATGAACATATTTTGTAAGAGGTGCAATGGGTATGATAATAGGTTTAAACAATAAAAATAATAATATATGATATGAATTAGTGAGCTACTTAGGAAGTTTTTAAAATATGTGACAGAATTAATAAACATGGTATTTAAAAGCTTGTATGCTGCTTTTAGGTTGGTTATAGCTACATTTAAGTTATAACATAGGAGACACTTTGTATAGTACATTGCTACATCGGTAGTGCACAGGTTCCTAGGAACGTTCAACACAAGGTACATGTTATTATTATAATAATCAGTTGACATTATTGTAAGTTCAGGAGGCATCAGTCCACTGTACAGAGTCGCATGCACCACTGTTACCCGATGATGCTGGTGGATATACGCTAAGGCTGTGCAGCGAGGAAGGGCTGGTGGCAGCAGGCGTATCACAGGGGCCGGTGGCAGCAGACGCACCGTAGGTGCTGGCAGCAGCAGGCGTACCACCGCTGCTGGTGGCGTCCAGTGCACCAATGAGGCCAGGGGTAGCAGGCATTCTATAATGGCAAGCAGCAGCGGGTGCACTATGGGGTCCAGCAGGAGCCACGGCGCGGGGAGCGGCTTGGCGCAGCATAGGCCCCTTAGGCCGCACTGTGGTCGGCGGCAACGCACCTCGGCCAGGCTGAGGTGTGCGGGGGGCTGACGTAGGGGCAGGCTTGTGCGGCACCTGTCTTGTGGCTGATGGGGGTAACACATTAGATGTAGGGGCTGCCATTTTATCGATGTCCTTGCTGGAGCGTATGGCCAGCACATGTGAGGTGTCAGACTTGCGGACAAGTATTGTGGCGTGCTTAGTCCACACATATCTGAATCCGTATTCCCTAGCCGCTTCTCTTGTTTCTCGAAAAAGACCCTTGTTTCTCAGGGTTAGGTGTTCATTGAGATAAACAGTCTGCGCAGTACCACTGAGGCCCAGTTGATCAGTTTTTAGGCCCTTATTCAGACGGAATGCACTGAGGACATTATCACGCAGCGTGCGGGAAACTAGTTTCGCAATTATGTTTTTAGGTTTGTTACTTTCATGTGCATGTGGCACTCTATGAACAGCTGTGACATCTTTCTTGGAGATTGTACAGCCTATGTTGTCACCAATTGACTCCAACAATGTATGCAGGTTCTCACCGCGTTTCTCCGGTATATTTGTTATTTCCAGGTTACAAGAGCGAGCTTGCTGCTCGAGGGAATCAATCTTGGTCTGTAAACCTATTATTACTGGCTCAAGTTGAGTGGCATTACGTACACGGCATGTAAGACTTTCGACGTTGCTCCTCACAGAGTCTTGTTGATCAGCAATGAATTGTGTTGACGTACGAAGAGAATCGACTTCGCGGGAGAGGTCGTCAATCTTGCGATTCAGTGCCTTATTTTCCGCGCGCAATTCGTCTATCTCTTTCTTGATCTGTGAGCTATAATTCACCAAATCACTTTTCATATTACCGATGCTGTCGTTAATATTATTCAGCTTCGTGTCCATATCGGCGTGGAGACTTAGAAACGAGTCTTTTAGATCTGCTTGTAAAGCATTGAACATATCCATCATTTCCAGTTCAGGGCGATTACGTTTACGAAAAACGACAGGACTCTCTCCGGATGGGGATGTCAGATCAGGGCTGGACATGCCCTGTGGCGTCCGAAACATGCTGACCAGCTTTTAGTGCTATGCAGAGCAGTAAAATGGTAATGCTTTTTAGGTTAGATCGCGAAACAAGCAAATAACAAAACAAACAATTCGATGCGCTCGTAGCAAAACGGTATCACCGCAGTTCGCGAGCAGAACGTCATAAGTACTGTGAGACTCAAGGCGCTTACGCGTTTACTACGAAGGTGACCCACAAAAAATTGAATGCACGGTAAAATTATGAGTTGTTTGGGAATATAATTTGTATTGATGCGCAAATAATGTCTTGTTTCCACAAATCGAGTTCACACGGTGCTGTTAGTATCTTGCACACGCTTTTTATGCACTAAACTTAGTTAATAAATGGTAACCGGCAAAAGCCACGACAACAACAACTTCACGCGATGAGCGCGAACGAACGAATTGATAAAACCATATTCTATTATAATATGCTCAATTTTGTTGAGAAGTCTGTTTGGACATAAAATGGTGGTATAATCTCCCTTTAAAAATACCCAGAGATGCAGATTCGCGTGTTACCACTGGAAGGGAGTTCCAGAGTAACATCATTTAGGAGAAAATGAGTTAAATATATTCAGTACTTACCAGCTTCTCTTGTTCTTTCAAAAGCCGTGGGACTCTCAGCAGACACGCCCACTTCATTGACAGCCGTCATCAAAATTTCATACACAGACCATTCTTCCAAGTTGGAAAGAATGTGTGAGTTAGCTGTGTGGTCGTCTATTACAATGTAGAGAGTGTCGTTTGTTCCATTACGTTTGTATGTTATGTTGTAGCCTTTCGGATTGCCGTACCATTCGTTTTGTTGTAATGGCTGTGAACATAACAAAGCACAAATTAAAAGTAAGAAGTTAAAACGACAATAGTGACATTCGTATTTTAGATCAGTAGATAATTTATTTGCCGAAAATATGATTTTTTGTTTAGTTTAAAGAAATAACTGACAAATCGGATTCATTGAATTAATTATTTTTGTCATAGAATGTCATCTAACTGAACTTCAATTTCCTCATAATATTTCATCCAATATGTAGGTATTAAATATATTTTATGCAACTTTGATTATGTATGTACTTACGATCCATCTGACGCGTAAGTTCGTAGCGCTAACTGCCCGCACTGTGACGTTCCGAGGCGGGTGCCTCGGCGGTGCTTGTATGGTCTGGAACTCCTTACACGGCTCCGAAGGCGCAGATGACCCGACAACGTTGGTGGCTATCACTCGCAATCTGTACGTAGTGAACGGAACGAGACCGTTCACGAGTATAGACTGAGCGTCTGGTGCGTTCACTTCGAATATTGTCACCCAGGACGAGTTCCGAGCAGTTTGAGCCTAGAACATTTATTGTTGATTTAAATGTAAAGTTGATTTTAATATGATCTAACATAATATTGCTTTGGAAATTAGCGCAGCCGGTAGGATATTACTTATCCCCCACACCAGTTTTTTGTGTCAAACTGCCAGAAGAGCATACGAGTCACCTGATGGAAAGTGGTCACCATCGTCCATAGACACCGGCTGTTGACATTTTCGAAAGAAACTAGTGACATAAAAAGAAATCACATGCAACACCAGCGGCGCTGCTGATACGCTTCCTAATCTTCTATTTTTCTAACCTTGGCTTGATGTTCACTTAAATTTACAAGTAGACAAACTAAGTTAATAAGCTTACCTGTACAGTCCATAGCGATATAGAAGAGTTTCCGTCGAAGCCGGGCGTGAACTGTAGTACCACAGAAAAAGCAGCGATATTTGATAGCGCAAGATTTCTTGGCGCGCCCGGTAGGACAGGTTCGACTCCTGATTGGATGGTGGCAGCTCGCGGGGGGCCCTCCCCAATGCCCGTGACCGCACACAACCAGAACTTGTAATGAGTGCTCGCCTGTAAATATTAGCATTTCTATTAATTTGTATTATTTTACTACTTGATCCTGGTATTTGGTCAATTTGCATGCGCCATGTTCAAAAAGAGAACTGGTGAATAATCCATGCGAGTAAATCTATTGATATTGCCAGTCGAAAAAACTTATTGAAAACGACATCCAGACAAACTCACAAATCATGCTACATAATATTCAGTTGTTAATAAAAATAATCTGTATGAATTGTTACATTAGTTTAACATTACAACAATTTTACTCTTCGATAAATTATTTCTTTAGCCATGTAGGTTCGCTAATTCTCTTAATTTGTCCAATGACAAACTGGCAACCATTATCAGCCAGTTCTCTTGGGCCCAACTAACTAATTCAGACGGTACTCTGAACTGTTTCAAGCGATGATCCAAAATAGCTAAATTGGGCCTTAAATTACCTGTAATTGCTCCACTTTTATGCTTGTTACGTTTGGTGGGAGCACTTCTTCTTTTATCGTATCAGCCTTTTCTTTAATTTGGTAGGATAATTTATACCCTATAAGTATTCCATTCGACTTCTTTGGTGCCGTCCATGATACCCGCACGGCACGGTCCGATATATCATCAAATAGCAAGCTGCCAACTTCATCGGGAACTGAAAATCAGGTCAATTGCTTCATTCGTATGCATTTAGAAGTTGTTTAAACGTGATGAATTTTAGAAATAAGAATTCGCGTAAGGTAAATGTAGGTAGTACATAATATCGATTCATCTAATAGCGCGTTGCATTTGTAACTTCGAGCACCAGCTTCTTTTCTGTCTGAAAACTACAGCAATAAAACACTACTTTAGTGCAGCCACAATGAACAACTCTTAGCAAACTTGTATCGCATGCGGCAAAGTTTGAAATTACATTAGTAGAATATGATCGTTTCGGGGTAGGTAATTTCATTCGATCCATACAATTTTAGCTAACTTTGTCGATGCAATAACACCTAAGTCTTGCATGAATAAGCACTTTCAACTATACTCACTATCTTCTTTTGTGCGGACTAGAATGTAATCGCTCGGAGGTCCATCTCCCGGCTCGGTGAAGCACAACACAGTAATATTGTATTCTGTAAACTTTTCGAGGCCACTTATAGCGGCCGATTGTTCCGTGAGAGGATCTAACAAGTTCGGTGGAACGCTAACGATCTTTTGTTCGGTATTAGCTTCCTCAGCTATATCCCATCGCCATGCCTGAATTTTATATCCCTGTAACATGCAATCCGTAAGTAAATATTTTGAAACAAATCGTGTTGATGTTAAACACGGTCTTAAATTATAAGGCAATCAATAATAAAAGGTGATTATTCAAGAAGCGCTTGAAGTAATAATGACTTATTATGCTAAAATTGGAAATCTGTGTCACGAAACCCTAGAATGTGGTGTATGCGCGTCACCATAATATGCTGATCACAGTGTATTGAAAATCACACAAACAATTAAAATAAATTGCGGTTCAAAGGGGGAATTAAATACCTGATTGATTCCGTTGATTTTCTGAGGATTCGGCGGGGTCCACCACACAGTAATTGAAGATGAATTCAAAGGTTCGCATCGAACGCTGTCCGGTGCCGCTTCAGGTATACCTTCTTTTGTTTTTATCGTGTAACTATCAGAAAATACACCCACGCCTTTATCGTTGTACGCGGCGATTTGTACGTTGTAATCTTTCCACGTGATGAGATCTTGGATGAGGTAGTTTCTCTGTGCTTCGTTGGTGATGTTCTGGTATGTCCAAGGGCTATTATCGTAGCCACGCAATCTGTACCGGACGACGAATCCAAGTATGTGTCCGTTCCTGTGTTCTTCGAGAGGCGGTTGCCATTGGGTGATGATCTCTGATGAAGAGCGCGCCGAGCCCATAAACCCGACAGGAGGACCGGACGGGGCTGCGAACCAGGAACAAATTTATAGAAGCCCATTTTTTTTAATGGATTCAACGTTGAAAAATTTAAACAAGTCAACAAAACAAAACCATTATGTTATTCGTGCCAATATGCTGTGGGAAAAGTTTAATTTCAATTTCAACTCATGCTGGGAATATGCTGGCGAGTTGAATGCCTGCAGAATTACATATTATCGTGCAAATGTAATGACAAAGGAATAGTCCGAATGTTGGATTTACCTACGATGCTGCTCCAATTAAAAATCAACAAACATTTGATTTCGTGACAATTGCTCCTTGTAAAGTGAATTAGATAAAATTCGAACAATGTTCATGACAGAGTACGATTAGTACAGTCACGAACAGAAAAACTTAAACTATTGCAAAACCGCAAATTCTTTTGTAACTTTGAAAGTCATTCCTTAATTGACTAACCTCACAGCTCGGCTGTGGGAAGGCTGCGGGTTCGATTTCCACTCAGGACAAACATAATAAATAACAGCGACCATTTCAAACCTTTTTCTCTCCCCAAACTAAGCTAACTCAATTTGTAAAAATCCATTTTCATAAAGCTTGTGTGCTTACGGAACAGACACGTAAATAATTTAGACCAATTCAAAACCCGAAGACAAACCAAATAAAATTTTGGGACGGCACAATCTAAAACTACGTAATCAGGATTATCTCATACCTTGGCAGCATATTAGATCGCTGGCGGCTTGTTTACAAAGAGAACACAGTTTATTTTACAGGGCGCTTACAATATAATGAATATGTTAGTAGCTCTAGCTTTCTATACTACAAAATGAATTGTATTTGTGCAAATGACGTACTAATTAGGCTATTCACTGAAGTATCTATTTTACACTGTGTGCATCACACGATTTGCATAAAATATGTTAGTTTACCTAATTACTTGTAATTTTGATACAGTACAATAAACTTAGCACACCAGAATACTAAAAATGAGATTTCTCTTACCTTCTTGTGCTAGGGTCAAAACATCGGTAGGATCCGATGCCGGGCCTTCCCCGACGGTGTTCACCGCGGAAACTCTAAACTGGTAAGACGTTGCTGCCTTCAGACTGGTTAATAAGACCCATCTCTGATTAGCTGACACGTTTACGGGTTCTGTTACCCAGTTTAGGAGTGGGTCTGGTGTCGGGCCTGTATAAGAACATCGTCCACGAAATAATAAAAAACTAATACCTATCTCTGTGAAACTTTATACTTACTCTATTTCAATAGTTTATTTTACTTACCGAATTCTGGCACGACTCGTCTCTGTACAATAAACTTTTGGATTGCGGAGTTCCCATCAAATCCTGGTGTCCAAGTGACGTTAACTGCGCGTTGTTGTGGAGTGTCTAACCTCATCGCTCGGGCATTAGTCGGTGCGAAGGGCAGTTCTATAACCGACAGTACCGCATGTCGCGTGTGATTCCCTCCAGGTGACGTCACAACGCAAGTATACTCTCCAGCATCGCTAGCTCTCACAGCTTGAACTTGTAAAGCTCCCTCCGCTGAAATCCCTATCCGGGAGCCGGCTGTCATAGGCCTGCAAATAACAAAATGGTTTATAGGCCATTCATCTGAGATTTGAATGCGCAAAAATGATTGTCAACTCACTGTTTGTTATGGAACCAGTCTATGTTGTATTTCACATTTGGATCGTTAGAGACCTTGCACTGGAGCGTAGCGGTATGACCCAATAATACTCGTGTATCAACAGGCGGGGCAATAATTTGAGTTCTCACTAAAAAAACCAAAATAGTTTTGTTTTTGAATCTTTCAAACATACAAGCAGTAAAGGAAAAGATCGATCAGTGAAATAGTTCCAGCGAGTTTTGTTGAACACGAAAAATTCGACGGGACAAATATTTCACGAATATGTCGTGAAATATTTGTCCAACACGATGAGCTCATCAAATACATGTAGCATGCACATCACATTATTAAAGCATGTACCAGTATACCTACTATATAACATAAATATGTACTTTGAAAACAATACCTAATACAGTGACATAAGCTTCACCGGAAACATTCCCGGCGTCATTGTGTCGTACACAAGTGTATTTTCCCGAGTCAGCAGCTGTAGTGCCTGTGATTAGCAAATCACCTTCGTCTAAGCCCTGAAGCCTTCCAGAGAGGTTTTTTAGAAGGGAATCTGAAATTAAAGAGGACGTAAAACGATGAATTATTAATTTTAGTCGGTAATTATTAAGTGGGTACTATTTCTATACGTTGTGGATTAACGAATATAAAATACTTGCAACGTACTGTGAATTATAGAGCCGTACTAAGTGGTTTCATAATGTCACTTTAAAATTACATTGTATAATTATTTCTATCCTAAAAGGTAGCCTAGTTAAAATACAAAACAATACCAACTTGCTTGTATGTATATAATTAAATGTACCACGTTGGCGCCGCAGAGTTGTATGAAAATTATTATTATTAAGAGAATATTGTTATTAAACAATCATGCATGACACTCATGTAGGAGCCAATTTTGTGGTCTATCTTGAAAAATAACAGGGGATTAAAGAAAAAAACATAGAGATTATGTTTTTTAACTGTTGTGACACAAGTAAAATAATCTTTTGAAGTTAAAAAGACACGCAATGCGTATGATAAAATAAAAAGCCTTTTATTTCTTGCGTAGTAGTAGTAGTAAGTACATAGTAACTGTAAGTTCCAAAGTAATCATTTTCTGTAGAGGTTAGTAAAATTCTTACGTCGCAATGCGTATCTAAGAGGTAAATTCATAAGGTATTATATTAAATATCTTAGGGATAACTTTGAAAGGTTTGCTGGAAGGAAACTTACATTAGGGTTAAGCTCGTCTTTTTACATGTCCTCTATTTCTGTCTCCTCTTTTTCTATGTATTGTATTGTGTACAATAAGAATTAACAATTTGAAGTCTTACAGTTAAACGAATATAGGTATTAATTCGTCAAAACCAAGGCTAGAACAGCAGTCAACAAACTTTCTTATACATTAGGCCTTATACCTATTGCTGGAAGGTGGTGAAGGGCGTTATGTTGAATGGTTTAACACCTATTAGAATGATTAAAAGCACTATCACCTAATTATATTATGAAGGAGCATAAAAGGATCAAGGTAACTTACCGTCGAAATACCACGTGACGTTTGGAGTAGGCGCTCCGATGGCTCGGCAGCTGATAGTGGCATCTTTTCCATCCAGTACTGTGATGTTCGAAGGCGGAGTCTGCATTACTGGCGGGGACGCTACAAGCCACACGCACTCAGTAAGTTTTACAACTAGCGATACTAACATTTATTTAGTGAGAAGGAACAATCGTGTTAAACAAAAACATACTTAGTATCTAATAAATAATGTGAAATTGCGGATGCAATACCTACTTGTAGAATGAAAACATAAGCTAGAGTTCCACATGTTTGTGAATAACTTTGCACAACACAAGCCATGCTTTTAATACTAATACCAACCAACGCAGCCTTTCTTTACAATGCCTCTCCGTCCGGCAGCACTTAGCGCGGAGCGCTTACACTCACTAACCTGCTCAGGTGTTACGTGAACAAAGCTAATCCTGTAGCTATAATATGTATAACGATTATTTGATATTTATAAAGTAATGTGTACCTATGATCAAACGATGGTATAAGCTCATGCAGTTAGTATAAAAATGTGACAATGTGAAAAACATCAACGTGAAACACTGGATTAAAATAAACCTACAAAAGACCATAATAAAGCTATCTGTAATTCAATTAGTAGCATAACTATCTACGATGTGTATAACCAAGATATTCAACATTTAATGACATGAGTAGTATTTATGATTACTAAAACTATAATAAATAAGTTCTAAGAAAACACAAGATAACGTAAAATTTTGCAATCATCAATCATTCGTGCTCAAAACCAATTTCAGAAAAAAATGTGCATTAACATTTTTAGTAGGTATATCTTACTGCCGGTATCGAATTTGAACGTTTTAGCCTTTTTATCCGACGTCCTCATTCTTATTAACTTCATGTGACTGCGTGGGAATCGTTTACTGTCCTTGGCTGCGCGACACGATAGTGACAATAGTTAATTGTATAATAACAAAGCAAAAACAATAAATTAACATAATTAATCATATAACATCGCGATAGGTCTTGGATAACGTGTCGAATTGATGTTCTGCTTTCAGAGAACACTTGAAAACCGAGTGCCTCCACACTGTCGTCGCTTCCCATAATATTGTAAAAACCCGGAACTCTCCGTTGCTCACATTATATGTCAATAGTAAAATGACTTGTCGTAATAGTTTGTTCACTTAATTCCCATGCAACATCATGTTCAAGAAAAAAATGCGCCACAGAACACGGAACTTGCACAGAAACCTTACAATAACAAGAAAAATGTACTTAGGTAAACATCATTCCAACTTACTTTTGATTTTAAGCCATGTGTAAATAGACGAGTCCCCGGCATCGTTACTCGCAATACATTGATATATGCCCATATCGTCCATTGTGAGTTCTTTAATAATGAGAGAACGATCCACTTCCACTCGATACCTGCCCCCACCATCGTCCACGTCTAAATTGTCCGTCTCCTCAGCTCCTGCACCGACGCTTGCTATCTTCTTTGCGTCCTTGTACCAAGTTATTCCAGGTAACGGAATACCCTGAACATTGCATTCTAAAGTAATAGTGCTCCCGAACTCCCCAAATGTCTCGGACTTCAAATTAGTTAAAAAGGCAGGCTTTTCATATACAGTAATAGAGGCCGATGCTGTTACCGTCGCAAACCCTCCTGTCTTTAACCTAGCCTGGCAAGTGTATACTCCTGTATGCGTCAAGTTTGCCGATATCAGACTCAAAGTTCTGTTCCATTGATCGTTCAAGTCAAAAGTTATTCCCGCCAAGTCTATCATAATGCCGTCTTTAAACCACAGAGTTTCTAGTTCGTGTAGCGGTCTTGCGTTAGCAACACAATACAGATTTGTGTATTCTTGACCTTTTATTATTTTGGTATCTTGGGGTTTTATAATAATTTCCGGTGGGATTTCTGTAGAATCGTCTCCATAGACACCGAGCTTGATGTATGGACTATTTTCTTCTTTACCTAATTGAGTATTAATCGCTCTAACTCTGAAACGTTTAAAAAACAGGTTGTGATTTATGTTACAAAATACTATGAAACAGCACACAATTAAGAAAATGAATTAGCATATACCTGTAAGCTTTTTCGTCTCGACTCGAAGCACTCAATATAACGAGTTGGTGCGTATCTGTCATGGCATACTTTTGATCATACCTCAGAGCACCTATTTCGTCTTGCCATATCACTGATGGAGGTGGTTCTGACTCTATCGATGGAAAATCCAAAATCACTGCCCTACCAGACTCGACTGTAATTTCAGTTTCAGCCATGTCTTGAAAAACACCCATGTCTAAAATAATGAAATATAATTAGAAACGCAATGAAGGCTTAGGGTGACAAATCAACATCGAGCTGTGCTGCGCTGTGCTATGTTTGGTCAACTCGCTCGTCTAATATTTTAATGAGGATACAAAAAAACCATGCTGTGCTGCGCTGTGCGAGGCTACGCTCTGTGCACGCTGCGTGCCCCTCCATCGCCCTCAGACGTCTCATTCACTCTCGTACTCCCATCTCGCTCGCGCTAAGCAAAGCGCAGCACAGGTTGATGGAAGAAATACAGCACAGCTCGATGTTGATTTGTCACCCTTAAGCTGACCCAGCTGTGAAGATATTATGAGGTGCTAATTAACCCAGCTAAAATTCTGTCTCAGGCCTACCTATAAATCTCCAGTAAAAAGGCATAAGTAAAAAAAATGTCCCTAACGCTGTATCTAATAATCATTCGATAAAAAAAAAACAGATAGTTATGTTCGGTAAACTATAAAATAAACGAGAATTTTAACCCAAACTGTGCCTAACTTGTCTCCTCTAAATAACTCAAAAGAATTTGATAACAATCACTTACATGCAACAACAATGTTGTTCTTTTCACTGAATATAGCTCCAACATCATTTTTTGCTATACACTGGTACGAGCCGGCATCTTGCCTTTGGGTATTATGAATTTTATAAAACAGTTCTGAAGAATAATCACTGAGCGGTGAACCATTTTTAAGCCACCTATACATGGGCTGCGGAATTCCTATAACAATGTGAGAAAATTCATGAAGCATGAAAACACGCTTTAAAAATAAATTTAAAAGTTGTGCCTTCGTAATTAGATTACTTACCCATGGCTGAGCACTGCAGTATTTTTGTTGTGCCTTCTCTAACAATACTGTTTGAAGATGATGGCTGCATACTAAACCGAGGCGGCTGCATTTGTACTGTTAATAAAATCAAGAGAAAAATGTTAATTCAAATAACAATTAATTAATGGTTACTTTGCCAGTTTTTAATAAGGATGTATCACAAAGTAAACATCTAGGGCATGTTAATCATATAGAGTTCCTAAAATAATTGAAGAACCAATAAATAAATTAGTAGTTCGATTTCGGCCAACGTCGTCGTTTGACAGGGAGGCATGAGCGTGATGCTCACTGACCGGAATTTATCTCAGTTACACACCAAACTACAACTTGTTTGGAATTTTTTCCTATACATGCCCATTCATTAAAATGCCCATCCATTTTTCAGGAAACTCTTTATTTAGCGTACCCCACATAGTAAGTACTGTTTTCTTTTAACAGAACGTGAAGGAAAATGCAGTATTGCCTAGTATTATAGGCCATGAATACAAAAACTAACTGATAAAGCAAGCCTTGCATCATAGAGATTCTCGGTAATAGCCTAATAGGCCTGCAAGCTTTATCAATACTAACAACTTTTTACTCGCATTGATTGTAACGTATATGGGCAGAGTTCGGAATTTGTTCCGTTAGGCTTGAACCCTTACATTAGAATTGTCACAGAGGGACCATTAAACCGAGCAAAGTATAAATTTAGCAAAGCCTTTGCCATTTATAAAATCTTCAGCGCTTACGCCTACGTATCACGCTATTTGACAGTATTTCGGTGTGTGGGTATTGAAAAAGCTTCAAGATATAATGTTACATTTCATGCCAGTCAGTGGAAGCTAATTGAGGATCCTAATTTACCAGTTTGGGCTTTGTTTGATGAACATTACTGTTACGATAGTGCCTATTTCCTCATTACTGAGAAGAAGAAACAAGGTTAGTAACAACAGGAAGTTCAATTGATGCAGTTTGATCAGTAGCTACAATATACTTTGTATACTTTTTACTGAACTCTTGATTGACTGCATTAAACTGGCCCAGTTACTAACATTCAACACGTGTTGAGTTTATAAATTGATCTTAAGACGCGGACTACCGCTAATGTGCTAATCGCTTGCTCATTTCGACATTTTTCAAGATAAATATAAAAAAAAGGAAACAACCAAGGTTCAGCAAAAATATCATTTTGATTAAAACATAAAATATTTCCTTTACCCTAGCAATGCTTATTTCCGGAACTTGATTTATTGCTATTTTTCATAACAACCTCTAGTAAGTAATTTCATATTATTATCTTGGAAAATTATGAAGTGTGCGATCAAGAAGTTGTCTGACGAGTGTCAGCCTCTTAATACCGACTGAAAATAGTCCTATACCGAATCGTTTCACAAGAAGCTTTTAGTAAATCGCTAAATAAGGCTAATATCGAGGATTATTTTTTTACAGCTGGAAATACAGTATTTAACCCAGAAACGTTATCAAGTTATATTATATCACTAGGTAGGTGTCTATCTACTAGAGATAACTATGTATCTAATGATATTTGAATAGCCAAGATAAAAACGTCTCTAATGACGAGGGAGAAGACAATTTTTAAGATAGGACGTATAAGAGAAAACGTCCGTTCAAGGATGACTTGTAAGAATGATCTCATTATTTTATTGTGTGAGAAAAGTATTTAACTAACACAAGCAGTAAGGCAGCTGTCGTTATGGGAAAAGTAATAAAGCGCCACAGAAATAACAATTTTCCAGGTGATGAATTGACTGACCTCTTTTTTACCTGCATGACGTAAACGAATTGATTCATTACGATAAGATTGCTACTTCAAGTGTTTGATAGAGAATCTTCTTGTTGATTAGGGTAAAATACTAACTACGCAATAGTTATTTGTTATACAAGAGTGCAAAGTTGCTTTTTAACCGCGTGTTCAATTTTGATGACCGAGCAAGCGAAGGATTCTAAAATTTAATCACTCGCTGCAGCTCGTGATTTAAAATTAGAATCCTGAGCATTAGCGAGGGAATCAAAAGAGCACGAGGTGAAAAATCTTTGCACTCGAGTGCAACACGTAACTTTTCATTCCACCTCAGCGAGGAAATGACTCAATGCAAAAAAAAAACGTTTACAATCACATGTTGGCGTCAAACAAACTTCCTCGTCGCTAGAATCACTCATTTTAGTTTTTTCACTTGTTTTCAAGTTTCTTGTTTTTAATATAAGGTGATATGATACAATGACGTGAAAAAATGCCGCGTAAAGAACCGCGTACAAAGCAATTGAAAAAAGAACACCAAGAAGGTTCCGAGTCTGAGTTTTTAACAAATTAAAAAAAAGTTGTATGCTATATTCGGCACCATAGAGGTAGCAGTAAATAGGTTTAATGTTTTTTTTAATGCACAAACTTAGTGCACACGATGTTCTAAATTTAATTTACTTTATCCTCTAGAGAATAAAAACGGCTTTTGCACTCAGATATTGAAGAGCAAAAATACTCTTTCCGAGATGGTGGGATGAAAAATAATTTATTACTGTAAGTTACATTTGGGTCGGAACGGAATGTTACTATAAACCTAACTTTTTTTATAAAATGAAACCAGAGTTTTATTCAACTTTATTCAACAAAACAAACTTAAGGCCTTAAGTAAACTAAGTTTAATTTGCGTAGTATACCGACCGACCAACTGGGTGGCTTGTGTCGGGAGCAGATGGGTGGGATAAACTTTTCTAATAAAGTTTAATAATATTTTGTATTGCGTTTTATAATTCACATAATATTATAGCTAAGCGTAGGTATCTAAATAAAGTAGGTGCCATTACGTATGGATGAGATAGAGAACGTTTTGTACCTAGTTAGAAGTAAAGTAATACATGGGATGGGAACGCATCAAGCTAACCTAAGGCATCAATATCGAAAGAACCGTTTCCGTTACGTGACTCACACCCATGGCACGTTTGCTGGATGCCAGCCAGCGGCTACTTACTTACATACTAATGATACGATACCAGTTTATAAGGTTTTAAATTACCTACTCAGAATTCTCAACCCAAACGGGAGAATGTTGAGTTATGTTGACAAAGACAATAAGGCTCAATTGACAGTGTTGTTTTATGAGCATGCAGCACAAATTGGCTAGGATTAAAAATGATTGGTTCCCTTTATGTCGAGTCCCCATACGTCGAGTCTGAGTCTATTGTTCTTTCAAATTATCTGTGCGAAAAACTCGACACAGGGATAATAAAAGCGAGAACTTTCTAGGCTCGACGTAAAGGGACTCGACTTATAGGGAACCAATCTTAAAACTATGACATTCTCTCTTTCTAAAAACAGTGCAGTTAACAACTGAGTAGCCAGCTGGTAATCTGAGCCCCACATTCACCGCAAGCCGCGCTCTACCACCACAAGCGCGTCGCGTCTGGCGACTGACAAAGAAAGCCCTTGCACTACACGCAGCGAGTTTAGGTACAAGGAAACCTTTCGAATGTCTCCACGGTGACGCTACAACTCGTCTCACACGAGAAGCCATAGGTTCATTTCGACTTTCAAGACCCTCTTTCACTATGCTGTATTTCGTGAACGAATATACAGGTATTATTTTACTTTAGCATACCTAACATCACGCAAACTGAGTCGCGCGGGATCGCACTAGTCCTCACATTAAACATCACAGACTGCAATTAAAGAAAACCCTAACGTAGTACAAAATAAAATAAGAAACTTGAAACTCAAGCTCGATCGTATTAATTAACTGCAAACTGTTCAATGTAAATAGCTAGCACGAGTAATTTACCTAGTTAAGTCTATACAATCGTCAGCAAGCAAGACCAATTTTAGGGTTCCGTATCACACGGCTACATGCACCTTGGGGCATGTTCTAATTGAATATAAGTAGTATATAATAATAATATGTATTTCAAACAACTCTGACGAATCAGCGGCTTTGTAGGTATGTTTTTCCAAGCACTTTCGAACTGTTTTCAATTAACCTAATTAACTGCATGTAATTTGGTAAGTCGACAGGCGTCGGTTCTTACGATCAAGATTTTCAGGTAATAGTACGAGTTAAGTAAATGTGCCAAGAGATTTATATTTTAAATATGGTTCGAAAGAGATAATGTCCCAGACATTTTGTTAAACCCTAAAAACAACATAAAAAAGAATGAAGAAGAATTTATACATAACATAAAACAACGAATACTTAAATGATTTTGAGTAAAATTTTATTATGAAAGTTAGGGCTATCTCGCAACTAAATCGTTCATTATGATATACATTTCAAAACGCTTTTGTTTTTGGCGTCTTGAACTTTAAAAAGGTTGGCGAAGAATAACGACGTCGCCTCGACTCTTAAACCCAGCGTAAAAAAAAATGTACGGCAGTAAAATCATTCATTTACTTAGTTTTTCATCAAGTCTTTTCCCAAAGTGGTATGCTCAGCGGCTGCTGCGGAATCTTTTGTTCGCGAGTTCAATTCGCCATGGCCGAGTTCATTCTTTCGTAAAATCAATATTGCAAAATTGTACAAACATCAAGGTATTTTTTCAATACCTGGAAATTTAAATTAAATATATTTTTTAACAGCAAGCTGAAACTATAATTTATTTATCTAAAACAATTGACACCGCGCAAACGCTAGGATGATAAATAGTAAATCGATAGTGATCGCTTGCGCTTGACTGCTTGTGGTGCAGCTAGCGATTAAACCGGTTGAGATGCATCATAATAAATCCACTGCAAAAACAGATAACATATTTTAAATGATTCCTATTCGGTAAGGTCGCAATAAAGTCACTGAATATTTGCCAATCCGGCTCTACCAACCACAAAGTCGATTAAATCAATTTATAGCCTTTCATAAATTACGGACAAGACAATTTTGTATCGCTCTTTTGTTTCAAAGTGCCCACAAGAGCCTTGTTTAGGTCTAGGTCTGACTATCACTGCAATTAGCATAAAAGATTCTTCAATTATTGTTCGATAACATAGCTTTTACCTATTCTACCTCAAAATAGTGCTTGCCGTAATGATTGCATTCCGACAGTGTATTTCAAAGGACTCATGCGTGGTGAAATACGTAATCTAGTATGACCACAATCCACAACAACCGGTCCATATTCAACCACCCTCGAGACATGAATATCTGGTTAAAAATGTTGCCATTATTAACTCAACAATAGTACTTGCCTATTATTTTTAAGAAATATCAAGTCATTCCACCTAAAAATAAACGAAATAAAACAGCCCAGAAAATAATGGACTTTTCCCGTTCGTA
This sequence comes from Plemyria rubiginata, assembly GCA_963576535.1. Classification (NCBI taxonomy): domain Eukaryota; kingdom Metazoa; phylum Arthropoda; class Insecta; order Lepidoptera; family Geometridae; genus Plemyria; species Plemyria rubiginata. Next base: position 7,336,312 of record OY754909.1, on the reverse strand, counting down.
AGGAGACACCATATTGCACTCAGATGCACTGTCAACTCTGACGTCCTCATAACTAATACATTTCTCGAGTGAGAGTGCAATACATAAAAATAAATGGAATAAAGGAAGCATGGTGGTTGGACCTGACTGTTATTGTTTAACATGCATAATAATTTAATGACTGAAACAAAATAATCTACATTACATCGATAAAGTGACATTAATTTAACTGATAAAGTGTGTCATAATATTTGACCTAGATATTCTTGAAACAAAATGCTCACGTAGGCAGGAAAGGTAAATAATGCAAATATAATGCAACATGCTATTCCTAGTTTACAATAGCCAGTACAGAGAAATGCCGTATGGCCGAAGTAACTGTTTCAGCGGAAGGTATTGATTTTTAGTGTAAATTAGGTCGCAGCACAGTCTTTTTCAGATTTATTATTTAAAGAAAAAGGAGCCTACTCGTCAATGTGAAATGTTTGTTGGTTTAGTAAATGCTACATTCTAATAAAATGACAAGACAACATACCTACGAGTACATAGTTAAGATGATACCGTTGTACTCGCACAATTTACTAGGTATTTTTTAAGAAATCAGATTAATGAAAAATTGCAAGTCAGTTTCAAAGAAATTATAGATTCGATCGAAACAAGTTTTCTTAGCGAAAAGTTTAGACATGTTTCTTTGTCACTTGAGTTGCAAAGAATTTACTACGTAGCATAAAAATTACTTAGTTTCATCTTTTCAGTAACTATTATAATTAGCTTTATCCGACTGGCACTGATTTGGATCAGTTGAGCTATCTATAGATCGTTTGCAACGGTCTGCAGATAGCTCAACTGTTTCATATGTATTTTGTATATTTTGTACATTTTGTAAATAATTGTAACTATTAGTTGTAATTTTCTTTGTCAATAAAGGTATTGTGTATAAAAAAAAAATAAAAAATTAAATGTTTGTACAGCGCATTACGGCAGAAGTGTAATGGAAATCCACTCTCGGGTAGTTTAAATTGGTTTTGGTCATATTCAGCGTATATCGACATATCTGCCTACTTTTTCCGATAACACAAAAAAGCTTTCAAGGCTTCCGTTGTTCCTTGTAAATCAAGGCTTGATTTTAACAAAGCAGCGTCACGTGCTGCTACCCTGAATGACCACGGTAAAAATAGAAGCTAATCGATCCCTTTTATTCGTGTCACCTGCTCGCTAAGTCATAACTAGGCTAGAGCTGCGACAGGATTTTACTTATCCTAAACATAACAATGAATTTCATGTTTTTTTATTTTGTTTTGGTATTTGTGCCCCAATTAAGTACGCCCCAAGTAATTAACCGATTGGGATGAAACCCATGATGAATGAAGAATTGAGCCAACTGGCTTTAACTACCGAAATATTTTCTGGAATGAAGTAGCGTACCACACGAGCGAAACTACGGGTGGCAGCTAGTCCTTCATAAACAAAAGGTTTTATTTTCTCAATCTCAGACAAAACAGTATTTCGTCCCAAAATCTTTTCAACTGAAACAACGTCAGCGTAATAAGCAATGCTCATTCAAGTAAGGTAATAAAAAGCGTTTTGAAGTTACGAATTTCAGAGAATTTTAACGACTGCGTTTAAGTAAATGGAAAATAAAATGCCAACAACAACGAGAAAACTTAGAGGCATTTATAAATTTATTATGCTCAATTAAGTATTACGCACTCGTGGCGCTCTCAGTGGAACTGCGGTCGTAAAAACTTGAGAGCGCCTCCATTCCAGGGTATGCCAGCGGAGTCTCCTCTGTCCCACTTGTTATGCCTTCGTACTAGACGCGTATTGAAGGCACACCAATAACATTGTGTCTCGGTGCTTCGGTAGCAATAACATACCCTGGTTCAAATCTTTCAGATTTATCTTATTCCCAGTTCTTGTATCTACGTTTTGTTTCATTGTTGCAAAAAAATGTTACCTTAGATCTTCCTAAAACCATGCATTTAAATGATTCATAACTCATTAAATTTTTCAAAGACTAACTGAAAGTAACTCAAAGATCATTTTAACTTGAACTCTAGCTATTTAAAAACTTACCTAAGAAGTTTAGATTCCCTGTGCTTTTTAAAAACCCACCCTGTACTTATAATGTTTCATTTATCCGACGCTACCTACTTTTAAACCGGCGGCGTTTACGCGAGTAAGATCATTATGGGCATGGTTTATTAATATTACCTATGTCGCAAGTATGTATAGCAAGCAAGTATACCGCTAACAAAATAATCATTTTACTTTGGTAGGTACCTACTCCGGAGATAAAAGGGTCATTCATATAACTAAGTGGTACAATGATAATGGTTTCGTTGGAGAAAGCACCAAATAGTATTTTTTGGTAAATAGGTGTAGTACGTCTACCTACTAAGTAACGAGCGTAATATGATCACTACTGATAGCCGTAGAATGTTTGCATCTGCAGGTTCTCTCCGAAGACTGCGAAACTTCCTGCCTATTGCCACTAAAATTTCGCTTGCACAGTCACTCCTACTTCCAATTCTCGATTATGCTGATGCTTGCTATTTAGACCTTACCGAACAGCAACTCAATAAACTTGAGCGAATGCAAAACTTTGGAATACGTTTCATATTTGGTTTGCGGAAGTACGACCACGTTTCCGAGTTTCGCAGAAAGCTCAAGTGGTTACCTATACGACTTCGCCGGAATACTCACATCCTAAATCTGTTGTATAATATCCTTTTCAGTCCAACCTCTCCTCCCTATCTTAAAGATCGTTTTCAATTTCTACATCTCTCCAACTCCCGATCCCTACGCTCTTCCGAAACTCTTCAACTTAAGTCACCTGTACACTCCTCTTCTTACTTTGATAAATCCTTCACGGTGCTGGCTGCTCGACTGTGGAACGCATTGCCTGTTGCTATCAGATGTGCTAAATCACTTTTCATTTTTAAATCCATGGTTAAGGAACACTATTTGTCATGCTGTCACTAACTTTACCTTGCTTGTTTCTTTAATAATAAATGTATATTAGCTATATGTATTGTAGTAGGTATAGTATGTATTTAGTATTTATGATTACATAATGTAAGTATTTATGTATATATTGTGTATATATGTATATATGGTTTCTAATTTTTTTGTATCTTGTATTTATTTATTTTATTTATTTATTTATTCATTCTTAGATTCACAGTTTTCTTATTGTCTAATATAAACTATATAATATACATTGTGCATAAACCAAAACGAATCTACATTTTATAAACAACTTATGTAGGTAGGCAGATGATACTGAGAAGACAAACCAAAATAATAAGGTGAAAGTTAACGAATAAAACAGACAAAATATAAAGTTGATCACAAAAAAAAGAGAACAATGTGTAAAATAAAACGTGGTAATGAAAATGTGTAGTGTAGGTAGTGTGTCATGGTGTATGTGTAGGTAGCTATTTAGATAGGTTGTTAATTATAAATCGGGCAGGTGTGAATGTGATGACAAAACGCCAAGATAAAACTCTGCAACATTCGCTTGTAGGTGAAGTGCAGCTAGTGTGAACAATAAAGATAATAAACTGTTTTCTATGCATATTTCTATAGGGATGGCTTACATGGTGGCAGTCGTATGGTTCAATTCTGATGTATCTTTGTAGTTTGTACCTATATATTTAAATACATTTTTGTTTAGTTTTTGAAAGAAATTTTTAACATGTTAACGATACAGATCACCCACCTGATGTGGAGTGGTAACCATCACCTATAACAAAACATCGCCTAACGGAATAACTAATAGGTAACCAATAACATAAATATATATATTTAAAAACTTATTTATGTAGATATGTGTCTGAGATGTAGATACATGCACGCAGTCATGGAAAAGTTTGTTATTATTACGGGTGGACTTAAGTGTTGTATGTATATTCACAAATTTTTTTTATTTATCTCCACGCACACAAGGACCCCTTCTAAATTTTTTGAGTCCATTTCATCCAACGGTTGTCTGGTAGAGATCGCTACTTAGCGATAAGGCCGCCCATTGTACTTTTAGTTTTAAGTTTGTTTATTTGTTGTATCCTTAAGTTGTGTGCAATAAAGTATTTTCTATCTATCTTTCTATCTGATACCTTGTTTTACAATACATACAACTACTTAATTCCTTGTTATGTTCTGGTAAGCTTTTGTTAGAATTTGCACTATTAGAACACTTCAATATTCCATTGAGCCAAGTTGCGATAGGAATGGGAACCCTTACAAAACGGCCACACACAGTAGATTGGAACTAGGAGGCATTGAACCCTGTCCTGCTACTACGAAGCTTCATTGCCTGTATTTACGCGGCTCGCAACAGTTTTAATATTAATAACGCCTTACACGTGACTCCTGATGCTTTCGCGAGTAGAGCCTTTATGGGTAATGTTTACAGTCTCTCATCGCCTACCAGAGAGTTAGCAGAGTACCGACGTAATACTCTGCTAACATCAGTTTGGCTTCAGGATAGTAAACTTTCTTGCATTTTACTGGGCCGTTTGTAACCTACGGCTGAAAGGCGTAGCGTAAGCTGGCAAAACTTTGATGTAGGTTAACGTACTAAAACAAACTTTTTATAAATAGCTCAACAAAATTGTATGTAATAATTTAATAAAATTAAATGTTCGGTGCTAATATTAGATCTGTGCTATCGACACTGCGTTATCAACAGAAACAGGTGGGCCAATCTGCTAAAAAAAGTACAAAAGCAGAGGGTAGGTAATTTTTCTGTTTATAAATAGACTAAAACAAACACGGTACCTATATAGGTAATTATGTCATAATCCCTTCTAAAAATGGAGGGAGTTTGTTTGTGGCCTCACTATTATCGGTCCTGTGCCTTCCTTCCGGATGTGACTTAAATTTTTTTGTTGCCACCTCTCCGTTCCGGAAGCTTTGAATTGGGTTTTTTAGAGTTCGGAAGCTCGACAAGAATCCACTAGTAGTAGACTAGTTTCACAACGACGTCCTTCTCAGTCTTCCGAGCACATACATAATTACTTTCGAACTGTAAATAAATCCGATTTGCATGGAATTTGGTAGGTCAACAGGTTGTACTACTTACTACTGTTAGACTACTGTTAGAATATGATTTGGTAAGTTCTCCCACTTCAGGGAAAGATGTATTCATATTATACAAGTATTATATGAAGCTATATTTCAGTACAGTGAACTTCGGTGGGGTTTGGGACGAACCAGTGTAATGAAGAACTTAGTTAGTTTCGGAAGTTCTCAGAGTTAAGAAGCTGCCAACCGCAGTCTTTATATGAATTGATTAAACTAAGTAGGACTATTGCTTACTTTATATTTTATTACTTACTTAATTTTTATTGCTTACTTACTATTAATCTGAGTGCTTCCAGCTACAAATAGGAGGTATTTAACTTAACAACCGTCCTGCTGAAGCTAAAACGCAAAGACCTAAAGCAGATGATCGGCATCATCACGGGTCACTGCGACCTCAACTACCATCTTTTTAAGATCGGAGCGACAGATAAGCAGATGATCGGCATCATCACGGGTCACTGCGACCTCAACTACCATCTTTTTAAGATCGGAGCGACAGATAAGCAGATGATCGGCATCATCACGGGTCACTGCGACCTCAACTACCATCTTTTTAAGATCGGAGCGACAGATAAGCAGATGATCGGCATCATCACGGGTCACTGCGACCTCAACTACCATCTTTTTAAGATCGGAGCGACAGATAAGCAGATGATCGGCATCATCACGGGTCACTGCGACCTCAACTACCATCTTTTTAAGATCGGAGCGACAGATAAGCAGATGATCGGCATCATCACGGGTCACTGCGACCTCAACTACCATCTTTTTAAGATCGGAGCGACAGATAAGCAGATGATCGGCATCATCACGGGTCACTGCGACCTCAACTACCATCTTTTTAAGATCGGAGCGACAGATAAGCAGATGATCGGCATCATCACGGGTCACTGCGACCTCAACTACCATCTTTTTAAGATCGGAGCGACAGATAAGCAGATGATCGGCATCATCACGGGTCACTGCGACCTCAACTACCATCTTTTTAAGATCGGAGCGACAGATAAGCAGATGATCGGCATCATCACGGGTCACTGCGACCTCAACTACCATCTTTTTAAGATCGGAGCGACAGATAAGCAGATGATCGGCATCATCACGGGTCACTGCGACCTCAACTACCATCTTTTTAAGATCGGAGCGACAGATAAGCAGATGATCGGCATCATCACGGGTCACTGCGACCTCAACTACCATCTTTTTAAGATCGGAGCGACAGATAAGCAGATGATCGGCATCATCACGGGTCACTGCGACCTCAACTACCATCTTTTTAAGATCGGAGCGATAGATAAGCAGATGATCGGCATCATCACGGGTCACTGCGACCTCAACTACCATCTTTTTAAGATCGGAGCGAAAGATAGTGACCTCTATCGTGGCTGTCTTCAGGAAACAGAAACGGTGGAGCATGTGGTACTGCATTGCTCCGCAACGAACGAAGCCAGATCCAAAACTGGACTGCACGAGTTGATCGGGTCACCACCGGGGATGCTTGAGCATTGCTGCCACCAACCCAAAGTAATTCTCCGCAATTTTAAGGAGTTGGGCTGGCGGGGGTGAGGTTAGCAGGGGTAATTCATAATTCACAATACACCCCATTGCGGACGTCAGTGCAGATCATATTCCGACACCACGAATTAGAATTAAACTAAGTAAGTAGGACAGATACAGATTCTTTATTGGTAAAAACAGTTTACAACTTGGCAAAAGGGGACGACGGGAGATGGACGAAGGCGACAACAGAATTGTGGCCAAGAGATACTCAAAAACCTAGAGGCAGACCACCCGCCCGTTGGTCAAATGACATTGTAGCAAGTGCTGGAAATAGATGGATGACACTCGCAAGGGACCGGAAAGAGTGGCGTATTAAAGAGGAGGCCAGCAGTGTCAGCAGTGGGTGCAAATGCAAACAGGCTGAAACGATGACGATGATGAAATACCTAGGAAAAACCAGTAAAAACAATCTTTTTATAAAGAAAACTAAGTTAGTTTAGTTTAAAATGATATATTTGCTGAACCTTTGCGTGATATTCTCTGAAACTTACCTAGTTATCTGCCATTTTTTATAGGTACTAAACAAAATATATATACCTATATAGGTGGACTTTCTACACAGCACTATCTAGCCCCAAACTAAGCCTAAGCTTGAGTTATGGGAACCAGACAGCTGATATGCTACGTATATACTTTTTTCTTTTTTGACCGGGCGAGCGAAGCGAGCGAAGCGTCTCAGTTTCCACATTGGCCAAAAATGCGTTTGTCCGGATGTCTGTCTGTTCTCCTCTACAGGTCGCATTTTTCAACCGATCTGGACGAAACTTGGTACACAGGTTATATGACTTATTAGATTTTTTTTGTCGTCGGGGATTTTTGATTGGGGGTACTTCCCCCAAAAAAAGGGCAAAAAGGGGGCTATTTGATATACTGGATATCTCCACCAAATGAGATCCGATTTCGATTATTCTTTTTTTATTTGAAAGGTAGTAACTATAAGTTGGTCTCATAAAAGTTTGGCGAAGATCTGATAAGGATCTTCAGCATGATGAACAGGATAGCTCATCAAACAATCGATGGTTTTCAATCAAATTTGAGAGAAACACAAAGGACCTCATTCTACACAAGATGATGCAAAAAAAATCAAAAAGATCAAAAAATCACAAAACGGAAAATGCACTTGCACTTTACATTCCTCAAAAATTTACAAAATTAAATAGAAAAAACATAAGAAAGAATTAATAGGCTGGTAAACATGTAAGGGGTGGTGGGTGAAGGGGTTTCGGTAAAAAAGGGAGAATGAGATAACCTACAGTGGGGGTTGCGGGTGAGGGATGGGTGTCAGGTGAAAAGTAGTGGGGATGGGTATTTTCTACTTCTCTTCAACATTGATAGGTTTCTTTCAAAACTCTGAAATAGCTTTTGCTATGGCAGTAAATAGCTCACTTTTAGTATGCTCGCGAGGTGTACAGCTCCCAGAGCCACTAGTGTAAATATGTACATACTTATAATATTATATAAGATAAGAAAATTTTTTATTGCACATAAATGATGTACATAGGCGAACTAAATGCTAATTAGCATTTTCTTCCAGCTAATCTTTGTGTTATGTGGAGTAGATGGTAGTGCTTTGAGTGAAAATAATACAACGATAAAAATACATAAGTAGGTACCTATCTAATAAATATTTACTTCCCTAACAATGCATACATACAAAATAAAAAATACATACCTATCTACTAAAATAAAATAACCAAAATATATTATACATAATACCATATTCTATTATAATATGCTCAATTTTGTTGAGATGTCTGTTTGGACATAAAATGGTGGTATAATCTCCCTTTAAAAATACCCAGAGATGCAGATTCGCGTATTTCCACTGGAAGGGAGTTCCAGAGGCGTATCGCACTTATATAACACCCAGACAGAGAACAAACTTTTATGTTCATCACACCAATGTTTGTTCACGGTGGGAATCGAACCCACGACCTACGCCGCAGAATGCAGAGCTACTACCAACTGAGCTATGTGGTTTGTGTATGGGTGTGTTAATAAGTAAATATACATTCAGTGATTTTGTCTTCAAAAACTTTGGAATGTGCGGACGAGAAGCTTTTTCGTTAGTTCTTTTGTAATATTTTCAATTTTGATAACAGGGCGGTGTACTTCCTTTCTTTGCTCTGTCTTCTGTGTTCTGTCACTCAAAAACACATAATAAAATACAGATTCTGTGATGTAAAAACAACACAAAAAAGTATAAACCTGCGTCCTCCGATGAGAAGGGAAACCCTCAAGCGCGTACCTACATGGTTTGCTATTACCCTGCCTCACGTCCTCGTATGCAAGCAATCTGAAGAGCCATTCTCTCGCAAGCTTGGTTGTGAGGTAGCATAAGTAGTGGAAGTGTTACTAAAAAAAACACGCAGTCAATATTAAACTCCACGAACACGAGCTATTTTTGATTGGACGGTGCGCTAATCAAAGTTATTTCCAAGTAGGGTGTGGATAATACGAAAATTAAGTCGCACGTAAATTCGTTATTCAATATTTCAGATCCACTTTAAGTTTGTGAAGTTCATTAAGGTAGAAGATTAATTATGTATTGAGCAAGCAAGTTCGGCGAAGCGTTCACGTTTCATTTAAGTCACACAATCAGAACGGGTTATTATTGAGTGCGTCGAATGTGTGTAGGTGAGGTAGGTAAGTAACCTTAATTACTTAATTCCTGAAATAAACTTAAATATTGTGCTGCAGTAAGATTGTTGTACCTATGTACTGGAATGGAAGGTATTAGGCGTACCTAGGTATTTCTTTTTAATCAGGAGGAAGATTCGAGAGATTGGGCGGTTTTCGATTAGACGGCAAGCAACGTATCATACACATGTAGTTTTTCCGGGCCGGCACGGCACCGACCACGGCGCCGGAGGGTGCCATACCGTGCCGCCGCCGGTGCCGTTGCCGGTCAGTGCCTGCCATTTTTGCTACTCCGGCATCGTTACCGGTGCCGTCGCCATGCCGTCTAATGGAAACCGTCCATCAAAGCGAATACATTGTCATGTATGTTTAAATTTATAAGAGAGAGAGGCATGAATCCTATAATCTACACTGTACCTACACATATATTTTTGTGGTTCAAACTAAGTAAACTGTATACTGTATTCGGCCTCCCGCGACACAGGCTTGTCCTAGAGTGGGGACCAATGGTAATTATTAATGTTTAAACACTTTAGTAAGTAATATTATTTGGTAAAAATAAATGAATTTGAATTTACACTAATTTAAGGAGTAATTTTTTGTATTTTTGTAATAGGCTCAAAACTACTGGCTTGATGTCATTTTTTTTAAATGCTTCATTATCCCTGTGTAACATAGGTTTTATTTATCACTACAAAATTTAACCCATGTGTAAAAAAATTGGCCTTAATATTAAATTCATCTCAAGCGCTGCAGATACTGAAATTCATAATAATATTCTGCTATTTTTCATCAACTGCTACATGCACTTTAAAGAAGTAATCTTAGCACACTCTAGTCACCACAATTGGGCTAAATTAGTTAGTTTTAATCAAATTAGAACTAGGTAAGGTACTTACATTACATACCAGAGTAGGTTGCTTTTACGAGGTACAGTTTAGTAATGTGAGCTTGATTAACTAACTATATATTTATCTGTCTATAGATAATAAGTTTGCACTTAAATACTGACACCTAACCTGTCTAGGTAGGTAATAGTGATGCAACGAAATTGAAAGAACCTAGGTACCTGAATAGCAGAAAAAAAATGCTTTTTTTTTTTTTTTTAATACAGCTAGCTGATGGAACAAGCAGATGGCCCACCTGATGTTAAGTGGTAACCATCACCTATAAACAAAACATTGCCCCGTAGGTCACGCACAATAGGAACGTGCCCTACGATGCACTGCCCTGCGTCCATCAACTTGAGGCATACAGATGTTAAGCCTCATGTGCCTGTAATTACACCGGCGACCACACTCTTCAAACCGAAACACAGCGTCGCTGCTTGGCGGCAGAAAAAGGCATGGATACTGAAGTGAAGTTACTCTAAGATACCTAATTTATGAATATTTTTTAATAAAAAAATAACATATTTAAAAGTTTATAAGTACACAGTTATACAAAGAAATAATCTAAGAAAAGATAAAATCATAACTACCAGAGACTAGTAGAAAATAATTTTGGATATATTTAAGAAAGCAACCATTTTTTTAGTTGTCATGGAAGTAGGTAACCGACACTGACAAGACCTGATGCTTAAAATAATCAGCGTTACTAGCTTTAACAGTGTAAGGCTAAGGCCACACTACAGTTAAACCACTGTGGTTTTTAATCGAATTTGTGCCCCTAGAAAACTAATACAAGCGGCCGCACCTGTGGTACAATTTTTGTAAGGCCGCAAATTCACGCGATTAAAAACCACAGCGGTTTAACCGTAGTGCGTCCTTAGCCTAACTAAAGGGGCCTCACTCTACTTTCAATCGCATGCCACCCATGCAAACAAAAAATCTATCGCAAAGGTTGCCAATGCAGATTCAACATAACCTTTCCCATTCCTACAAACAGGATTAATAGCAGTTGACCATAGTCCACTTAGATGAACTCACCTGTGCTTGCAGTTTTAACATGTGATCAACTAAATTATGTATAGTTGAATAGGAATGGGAGCACCATTTTAAGTAAGGCGACTACTAGACTCTTGAGTCCAAGAGCTTCCCTGTGATTCACTGCATGAAACCTATAACTAACTATGTCTCTAGCTACTTACTAGGTACAACATTCAATGACAATAAAAATACAAGTACATGCTACTAGCCACTGGTCATACAGTGGGTAATCCAATCTTTTTAGAAGTTTTAGTGAATAGTCGCTTTATTACTGTTTACATATTAAATTACTTAAAGGTAATTAAAATTTAATTAACTAAATTTAAGTTACCTGTTGTATCTATGGATGATGTGATTTGGAGCATCACAGTGAAGAATAACATGAAAGTCCCACTAAGTTTTTTTGGATACATCTTACACCATCGCTCTAGTTCTTCCATGGCTAAGTTCAATGTTTACGCACTATGTGTCTAAAACATCACTCGAAACAAATATTTTTTTTACTTTTAATAGCAGAATGTTCATTGTGTTTCGGTTGCTAGGACATTTGGATACCACAACATTATAATGCACATAGACACCTGTGGAATTTGTTCGCCTGCCTTTGCAATGGGCAAGTTACGGATTACTCACTTCACAAGTTCACTCAACTTTGTATTGTATGCAATTATTTCGTCATATTCACATTTAGATAATGTTTATCGTATTAATTTTGTAATACCATTAACTTTTTGAAAGTCCAAAACATTATTACATTTATTTTAAAAGTTTTTGAAACTTTCCAAGTTTTTAAAACTTTAGCCAACCAACGGGTAATCAAGCCGTCGTCCGTCGATCGACCACGCACGATGCAAGAATGAAACAAACGAACAAACAATCCCAAATGAATGAAGAAACTTGGAGCGATGATGGAATGGAAAAGTTTGGAACGGCCAGTGCTGCCATCATATTTTTTAATCAGGGCTAGAAAAACTTACCGAGCTGTGCTGAATACGGTACAAAGACGTACAACATGTTTTGCTGTAACAATGCATCTATATTAGGTTGTTTTGGAAGGCTATAGGTTCAAGTTTCTAAAATGCGAGCTTAGCTAGGAGGCTGAAATTTTTGTCACACATAGTTCTACACATAAGAAGCCCACGTCTAAAATCGTTTTTCACGGAAACGCCTAGTTTTCGAGAAAGAATTTTTTTCAAATCTATATTTTCCCTACAACGTGCAACTTACACGAGATATTTTACTCATCAGACAGTATCACAATGTCACATGACATTGTGATACTCACACTATCACAATGTCACATGACATTGTGACACTGTCTGATTCCACAAAATAAATAAATCCCGGTGCTCCCACGAGATAAAAAGTAGCCTATGTGCTATTCTAGACTATAATCTATCTCTCTGCCAAGTTTCATCCAGATCCGTTTAGCCGTTCCAACGTGAAAGAAGGCCCAAAGTGAAGCGGACCAAAAAACCAATTGAGCCTCTTCACGGGACTACCCGTTTACTCTAGGTAGGTAGTTAGGCCAACACAGACCAACACGAATTTTTGGAGGAATATTCAATAACTGTTTAACGCGATTGCCAAATACGCTGCCAAGGATATGTATTTCATAGATTTTTAATATCTTCAATAAACAATAGAGAACATATTCAGGCTGACATTATGTGTAAAACGAAAGATGTCCTAAATTTAGGATACTACAGCTGCTGGTAACATTTTTATGAATGAAATGAACTATTCAATGTTGTCACAGGCAAATGAATGAATGAATAACAACCGTAGCGCTTGCTTTGCTTCATTCAGCCAATCGAGTTCGTTTGTCGATTCTATCGATTGAATCGACTAATATTTCGTATACTAATATTTCGTACTTTCGTATTCATTCGATTCTGCTTATATTTTAGTCGATTCTTTGTAACGACTGTCAAGTACAACACTACACGACTTTTTCTTTTGGACCGTTCATGTCATTTCGGTTCTTTCGGGCAGGTTCTAAATCCTAGGTAATCAATGTTTTTAGCAAAATTTATTGTGAATCTGCTATGATACTAGAGAAAATGAATAGTGTTTAACGTCTTAGCATAACTATTTTACTTATTGAAAGTGAGGAATTTTAGTGATAACCTCAATTGCTTCACGGTGTTTTGACGGCTATCAATAATGGGATTGTTCGCCTGTAACACTGGTATTCAAGTTTATATTACTTAATTTCAGCCATGGTGCGTATGAACGTATTGAGTGATGCTCTGAAATCAATTCACAATGCTGAAAAGCGCGGTAAAAGACAAGTGCTCATCAGGCCTTGCTCCAAAGTTATCGTCAAGTTCCTGACTGTGATGATGAAGCACGGCTACATCGGGGAGTTTGAAATCGTTGATGATCACAGAGCTGGCAAAATTGTTGTCAATCTTACGGGCAGACTGAACAAGTGCGGAGTAATATCACCGCGTTTCGACGTACCAATCAACGACATTGAGAGATGGACAAACCTCCTGCCATCACGACAGTTCGGGTAAATACTTACATAGTTTTTCTGAGTGTCACTACCGTACCTACTTATTAGTGGATTGTTTATTTGTCTACTTCAGGACTGAATGTCCCAGACAATTTGACCATCTGATAGATCCTGGATCCACATAGTTTATGGAATTGATAATATGAGCTGTGAAATTAATTTAGGTAGATTATTGTGAGGCTTAGGATGACTGATGGTCAACTTGTGTTATTCTTGTTGAGTACTGATGACATAGATAAAAAGTTAGTAAGTTTTTAATCAGCTTTTACAATGCACTACTACCGCGGATCGCTAATAGTTCTTGTTAGTAGACATTTGATAAGTGGTGCTAAATAAAAATAAATCAGCATTAAATTGATGTTCCATCTAACATGGGGGATATTGTTAATGCTGTTTTAAACAAACTCAATATCATTATATCAAGGGATACACAAAACTTAATAAACATACCTTTAAGAGTCCCCGCAGACTACAAACTTTCTATCTGCCGAGAGTTTGGTCAGCTTCTTAATCAGTATGAAGATGTATGCAGATGAGCACATTACAGTGATTCAGTATCGGCCGATAAAAAAGTTTGATGGGCTTCACGATTGCCTTCAAACTTTCCATCGGCGAACTATCGGCCGAGCGTTTGATCAGTATGGCGCTCTTGCCCCGCCCGCACACTTGCCGATTGTTTGATCGGCCGACTCGGCCGATGGCTTCATTCCACGCGAGTGATCTCTTCACAAACTCTAGTAAAATAATCAATCGGCCAAACCATTTGTTGGCTAGTCTGCGCACTCGCGACCAACCCAACTGTTTTGTTGGCACAGTGTGCGCACGAACAGGCCAGCTCGACTAAACTCTCGGCCGATAGAAAGTTTGTAGTCTGCGGGGACTCTAAGGAGTTGCTGAGTAAATTAAAATGAGTGACAACCCTTATGGTAGGAGCTTTGCCTTCTGCACTGTAGGTCGCTGTAGGCTGTGGGCTCAATCCCCACTGAACAAACCTTTGTGTGATGGACATGGATGTTTAGTTTTCTGTTTTGGTTTGACTTTAATTATAATGGATAAAAATAGCATATAAAAGTATTAATGGCTATCTAGTTGCCATATTATTACAAGCTCTGCTTAGTTTGGGGCCAAATACTGTGAAAAGACCACGGAATAGAGAAAACTCTACAAATGGAAGGCACATGATAGCTTTTTAGTACGAGAACCAGTGTAGCCGAACTCACACAATGTAAAAACTAGCACACATAGAAATACAAGCTGTCATTGGTTGAAAGTGTCCGTTAAAAGGACCTAAAAGCATAATATAAATTTTACTGATATAAAACCTTATTAGCGCCATCAGAACATGGTCCAAATTCAATCAAATAACATTAATAAAAAAATTATGTCTACTAAATCTATTCAGCAAAAGATGGCGCTTTTGTAAAATATTTTGGTTCTAGTGCCTATTGCTTAGATATAAGATTGTTAATGCAATGGTGGCTACTTGATTTCCGACAAAACAAAGCTACTGAACAACAGATGGCGCTGTCGCCAAGTATTTGAGTTATAGTCTAACGACAAAGCATAGGATTGATAATACTATGGCTGTTACTCGACTGCCCACAAAACATAGAGTTCCGTTTCCGTTTCGTCTAGCGATTTACCTATGCGGATTACCTACGTACATGCTTCGAGAAAAGTATACAGGTACTTGCACATCACTATAAATAATTTAGTCAAGTGTGATCCTTTATAATATAGTGTGACCATGAGTAAAATAAATTCCTGTTAGTCACACCAGTGTGACAATCTGGTGTGACCACGAGTCCGCAGCGGAATGTATCGATATTGATTATCGCCTACCTACATACTGAAGGATAACAAACTAAGTACGTCACGGTACGGTTATATTTTCGTGTTTGAAATAAAAAGCTTTTCTCTCTTCCTTTAATTACATATTATTATCTATTTTATTAATCTCAATAACGTCAAACACGACTGAAATGAGCTTGAACTTGAAGTTTGCGCACTTCTCCTAGCATAGGTTACACGGGCACCGCCTACATACTAATTCTATTGGATTTATATTTCTGTGGGAAAGACCACCAATATTAATTTATTTATTTGTCTAATTGTGCATCCCTGTGCAGGTAAGCTATCTATAGATCGTTTGCAACGGTCTGCAGATAGCTCAACTGTTTCATATGTATTTTGTATATTTTGTAAATAATTGTAACTATTAGTTGTAATTTTCTTTGTCAATAAAGATTTATATCTTATTTTATAATCTAATAAGACAACATAAATAAACTAAACAATCCAAAACAAAACTAAATATATAAAATCATAAATAACAAAAAAAAAATCATGATTAAAACCACAATGAGAATGGAAAATAAAATATTATCAATAATACCTACAAAAATTATATTCAAAGAAGCTTTTGTAAATTCACTCAAGAACATTGGATTGAAAAATATGTAAAATTTGTGTATCTGTAACTAAACATTCACATTACCAATATGGATTGTTGTTATTGAATACTATTATTTATATACCAACAGATATAACTTCAACCATGGAAATGGAACTAAATATTTAGTATGCTCTGAAAGGTAGATTAAGTTTTACTGGTCATGGCCTTTAATGTTTATTTAGCTTACATGTCTCCTAACTTTTAGATCTATTCTGTAAAATGTAAAATGATTTAAATCATGACTGCATTGAATTTTCTTACTGAATAATTGTTTCTTATCTTTTCAGATACCTTGTCCTCACAACAAGTGGTGGCATTATGGATCATGAAGAGGCCAGAAGGAAACATCTCGGAGGAAAAATTCTAGGCTTCTTCTTCTAAGTTTACGCAATAAAAATGTAAAAAAACTTTTTTTTTCTGTACAACCAAGTTATAAAAGTAAGGTTTTGTTGACCAGTTTACTAGCCATTAGTGTCAATTCTGTTGTTTAGTGTCCCAATTTAACCTAATTTGACAACACTGAAAATATTGTTGTCTATTTCTAAAAGACCAAAATGACAAGGATGACTATAATTTTAGAGCTGTCAGATTAAGTTAGTTTAGGACAATGCAACAACATAATCGACACTATTAAGGTCCAAGGTGCAAGAAAATTTGCACAAGTAGTGTTCTGACTGAAATAACTAGTGTGGCTGCAGAGTTAGGTTAAATTGGTAACAAGTGAGAGCTCTTACACTACCCTATCACAGTTGGTCAGTTAGATGTCTCTGAACAATTGTGGACATGTAGATATAGTGCTCGTTACGTTGCGCACCAAAAAGGACGCTGGAAAACAGTGGAGGGGATGTGTTTGTGCATACAAAATAAACGCACCATCACACCCCCTCTTCCGCACGCGCACTATCTATACCAGTTGTATTGATGGGACCTGACTATGCTCCTATTAATAATCTAAAATCGCGTCTTCACACTAGGTCACACGCCACACGTCCTCGCCACGTCTCTTCTGCATTTAAATGCGCCTTAGAAGAAAAGAGTGCACAAAGAGTGGCCTTGTACGCCAATCAGATAAACATAGGTTTTTTTTAATACAACCAGCTGACGGAACAAGCAGATGGCCCACCTGATGTGAAGTGGTAACCATCGCCTATAACAAAGCATTGCCTCGCAAGTCACGCACGATAGGAACGTGAAGTGGTAACCATCGCCTATAACAAAGCATTGCCTCGCAAGTCACGCACGATAGGAACGTGAAGTGGTAACCATCGCCTATAACAAAGCATTGCCTCGCAAGTCACGCACGATAGGAACGTGAAGTGGTAACCATCGCCTATAACAAAGCATTGCCTCGCAAGTCACGCACGATAGGAACGTGAAGTGGTAACCATCGCCTATAACAAAGCATTGCCTCGCAAGTCACGCACGATAGGAACGTGAAGTGGTAACCATCGCCTATAACAAAGCATTGCCTCGCAAGTCACGCACGATAGGAACGTGAAGTGGTAACCATCGCCTATAACAAAGCATTGCCTCGCAAGTCACGCACGATAGGAACGTGCCTTACGATGCCCTGCTCTGCATCCACCAACTTAGGCATACAGATGTTAAGCCTCATGTGCCTGTACTGTAATTACGCCGGCGACCACAATCTTCAACAGCGTTGCTGCTTGGCGGCAGAAAAAGGCGTGGTGGTAGTACTTCCTCGGACGAGCCCTTCACAAAGAGCTCTACTACTCTTTAGGTACTTAACTTACTGGTGGAAATCACTCGGCCCAAAGGCAAAGGGAAATTGTTTCCAAAAAAATTGTCTAATTATGTAGCGATCTCAAGCTTCTGCATAGGTATTATTATATGTACTATGTTTACGTTTGCGTTCTTTCTTCTGAAATTCTACCCTCTGACGTCCTCAAAGAAACTGCTAAGAGTATAACGCCCATAGCGTTATGGAAACTGAAAATCTTACAGTAGGTAGGTACCTAGGTACCTACCATAAGGCCCGGTTTCCACCAAAGCAGAGGTGCTGCAAAGCTGGCTGGTTATTTCCACTGAAGCGGAGAGGAGAAAACGACTAGCTAGATATTCAGCTCTGCCGCGCGCGCTAAATTCTATGGAAAAACGTCTCAGACATCTCTTGATCCATTTCCACTGAAGTTAAGCGGAGAAGAGATGTGGAAATAAAGAAATCGGATTGATTTATTCAGACACATCTCGTCTCCTCTCCTCTCTGCTTTGGTGGAAACCGAGCCTAAGATCTGGCCCAGATACCTACACATCGGGCACACATCATTTCATTGGGTACACATCGTAGTATTCAAATTCCTTGGTACATATTATACCTACCTACAATAGAGATCAGTGTGGTTGGGAACATAGTTACAAAAGTCGTGATGCTGGTTTGTCTAAAGCTAATTCTGTTTAATTTTCTGGCCAGTAACGTCATCTGTGCCCTGCGTTCCTAACCGATTTTATTGAGCGTTTTGTCAAGAGATGGCGCTACAAGTTACAAATAGCAGTTCTTGGTAGATTGGTAGACGGTCGTAATCTAAACAGCGCAAATTACTTTGTTAAAATAAGAGTGCAGGAGGTACCTAATTACTTAAGTAGGGATTCCGCTACATTACAATAAATCAAACTTTTTAGTAACTACATGACAATAAGTGGTTTTCGGTAGGATAGGTAGGTGCCTAGAACTCTAGGCCTAGACCGCGCGAGCTAAAGAGTCGAGTTTCTCTTATGTAGGTATGGCAAGATTTTGTAGTTCCCCAAAACGCTATAATTTTTATACCTACTTACAAAGAATATTCTGTTAGAGGTATATTATTACATTAATTTATTGTACATAATTAAATGACTTGTAGGTAGGTAGATAATTACTTAGAGCATTTATAAATGCTCTAAGGATAATTAACGAAGCGTCTCGTGCAGTTCCCCGTGCCGCGCCGTGTGCTGTCGTCGTAGAGTCGTCACTCTGGCTCTACCACTTCTAGAGCACAACATAAACCAGTGAACATACACCGTGCGCTCTACTACCACGCGACACGCTCACTCACTCCAACCAGACAAACCAAACCAAGCCGGCTGGTTCGTGTTTGGGTTCGTGCCGTTCGTGGTTCAATTCAATCGCCAGTTGCGCGCCGACCGGACTATTCTGCGCTCGCTCATCGACACGCAGTGCCTCTACAGTGTTACTAGAATACCAGTGTCAGTGCTCGTGATTCCAATCCGGACTTGACCGATAATGATGGCTCCTGAAACGGTGGTGACTGTTGACCACAGCAAACCCGCACCCCAAGGCGGCCCTCCACAGCAGCAAGGTGGTGCGCTGGACTGGCTCAAAATTAATGTCGATTATTTCAAAACGCCACCGGGCTTATTAAAAGTTGTCGAATTAGTAAGTACCTACCTACCTAAATTATAGCTAAAACTTGAACTTAATCGCTCGACTTGAATGCTAAGTAGGTACCTGGGTAGGTAGTTAATATACCGAGGGTTTCGCTAATGGTTTTTAACATTAGAATGAATTTTACAAGTATTGTTCTATTGCTTCAAACGAAACTATAGGTACAAAATTTATTGACTGCTTCTATGAAACATCTAAATAAGTTAACACTCCCTCCTGGCTTCATTAACGTTCACGCGATGTACTATGTACCTACACCAAGTAGTAACGATGCCGTTAACAGTTATTGCGACCCTCTAACGGCAATGCCTGTTGATAGACCATGAAGATGTGAGAAATTATTTAGTTAACCTACCTCGGCTGTAATGCAGCTATGAATGACTTACTGGTTACCTATGCTTTATCCAAGGTTGCTAAATACAACAATCATTGCTTACCTAGGTAGGTAGGTATTAACATGGTAGTAGTAAGTGCCTACTACTTTATGTTGTCATGGATATATTTAGGTATGATGTCGAGAGAACATTGTATCTTTATAATCATATTATGCACTAAATAGTTAAGACGCAGACAATCAAATTTTCGCTTGCACATTTTAACATTTTATAAATGTAGGTACCTAGGTTTATATTTACTTTAGATAATTATGAAAAATCGCAAACAACCAAGTTTTGCAAAATAACATTTCAAATGTTCAGAAAATATAATATCATTTTGTTGATAGGTACCTAGTAGGTAGGTAGGTACCTACTGATAGTGAAAGTAAAACACGGCTTGTCCGACTTCGGAACCGTAAAAAAATAGGGTGCTGTGCTGTGTTGAAAGTTACTTCCACAAAACGCTTAGATAATGTTGCTTCTTATTTGCCTATAGGCTATGGGTTCAATTAGGATATTAGGTATAATATGACGTCCTACACAGCGATTAATTTCGCATTCGTAGCATAATTGAGAGCGCCATCGGGTGAAAGTTGGCATCAAAATGAAAGTAGTAGTGTCAACATGTGGTCCGAGTGGCTCCGTTGATGGCGTAGCCACTCGGCCGGTGTGACAACCTGTCGGTTTCTCATCATTCTATGGTAGTTCCAAAGAAGGTGGGCTACCTACGTAGCTAAATCTTACTTCTTACTTCAAATTGACCATGTTTTTAATTAAATTGGTAGCGTTGCGTTAGGTATTTAATTTTAATACTTACATAGAAAACTACAGGGCTACCTATGATCTATCATGCATGACACAGTAACGCATAAAAGTGATAGGTATACCTAGGTAGGTACCTACCTAAGCACTACTCATAAAAATACCGTTTGTCAAAAAATAGGTAAGTATCCTTCTTTTAACTGATCCTTAGTTTCTAGGGTCTCGCTCGTGGCGTCTCTTGGCGTGTATTTGTATTTGTACTGGGCTCCTTTTTCCGCACTTAGACTCAAAGTTGGTCCATTGTGCGTCAGGGTGTGCTGGCTATATCTGTAGCCAGCCCAACTCCTCCCAAAAGCGCAGAAGCTTCCTGGGGGCGTCGCAGGCTTGGAGGAGTGACCTGGGGTTGGCCAGGATTTCTTGTCGTTGAGTTGCTACTACCTCGCATTCCAGGACTACGTGGGCAGCTCATTCTTCTTCGGATAGGCATCCTCTGCAGAGTGGACTGTCTGTGGCTCCGATGTTGTATAGGTGTTTGTTTAAGGGAATGTGATTCGTTAGGGTTCCCACAATGGTTTTGAGGTCTAGTCTGTGCAGGTTAAGTAAACGGCGTGTTAGTCTGGGTTTGGTTGTTGGTATTGCTGTTTTTGCCTGTCTGCAGTCAGTTGTGCGTGTCCAGCGTTGGTGGTGTTGGTTCTGCGAGCGCTGCCGTATCCAGGTTCTCAGCTGGGAGAGCGTCAGAGGCAGGAAGGGGTTTGGTCCTTCCGTCAGAGTTTCTGATCCTCTTCTGGCTAGCTGGTCTGCGGCGTCATTGCCAAGTGATCCGCTATGTCTCTTTATCCATTGTAGAGTTACCGAGTCTCTTGGCGTGGCAACAAATCTGTTATGAACAGTTATGAATAAATAACTATGAACTATGGCTTTGGTTTTCTGCACTTCCTAGGTAGCTACTAATATTAGGTATAAATAAACGCGAAAGTTTGTAAGTATGGATGGATGGATAGATGGATGTTTGTTACTTTCACGTAAAAATGGCTGAACGGATCGGGATGAAATTTGGCACAGAGATAGATTAGTATGGAATAGCACATAGGCTACCTTTATCCTGTGTGAATACCGGGATCAAAAACTAAGCGGATGAAACCGCGGGGCGCAGCTTGTATACAGGGTTACAGGAAAAATCGTGCTAGATCCGTGAAGGGCGTGGAGTACCCATCATTTCTGACTTATTTCACTATGAAACACCCTACCCTAAACTTAGCCCTTTTCGAGATATTCGACTTTTAATTTTTTTATTGAAAATTGCCGATTTTTAGGCTACTAAATTTATTTTTGTTTATTTTGTGTATCTTATTATTATTATTATTGCATTTTTACATGTGTAATAAGATGCTTTAGGACGTCTATCATTAAAATAGTGCATAAGTTAATTGAATAGACCGTAGTAGACAAGTGAAAGTTAAGAAATAAAAAAAAATATTAGAAAGTTTATTTTTCTCTAAGGGATATCTAAAAAAAATATTATGGCAATGGTTCGGCAGATGTTTTTTAAAATATCTACGTTTCATCAGCTATCTAACGAGGTATAACAATCTAGGGTTTGTATTACATTTCGTGGAAAAAAAGTAGTTGGGACGCTCCAGGTAGCAGTTTTAACGGTCCCGCGCCTATTGTCCTTCAAGTTAAGACGCACCGTGCGAGCGAGACAAGTGATGATTTATGTAAGTGCGAATGAAAGAAAAAATGTGTAGAGACCGGTTAGGGCTGGGATACAACAGGGGGTACAACAGTTTTGGTTGTCAGTCTGCTTTTGTGCTTCGTACATAGTAGATGTGATATCGTTTTGCTCTTTTTCTCGACTTGGCTGTGATTCTGGACTATTTCTTCTGATTTGTGACTACTGTGCTTGCTAACCGGACTCTGATTTGTACCTGTGATACGGAAGTGTTGAAGATGACGTCCTACACACCTGAGGAATATGCTGATATGCTTATTTGTTACGGATACTGCGATTGTGTGTCTGCGCAAGCTCGCAACGAATACATAACTCGCTACCCCGGTCGTCGAGTGCCGGATGTGGCCGTTTTTGACAGTCTATCGAAGACTTCGAGAAACTGGCTCTGTTTTGAGACGAAATACAGACATGGGAAGACCACGAATTGATGACGAAGAACAGGACAATGAGATAGTGCAACGCTTTCGAGCGGATCCGACTACTTCCACTAATATTGTTGCCCGTGATCTGGGACTTTCGCAATGGAGAGTGTGGTTTACAGTGCATACTGCTGGCCTATACCCGTACCATTACACGCCGGTACACGTTATTGAAGAAGGAGACCCCGCGAGAAGATTGGACTTTTGCAGATTTATGCTAAATGCTGACGTAGAAGACCCAGATTTTCTAAGAAATATCTTGTGGACGGATGAGTCCAAATTTGATAAAGATGGCATAACTAACTATCACAACGCCCATTACTGGGCCCCAAAAGAGCTAAGGAATCCCAATAAGAAAAGAGTGAAGGGGTCCCAACGAAGATTCAGCGTGAATGTGTGGATGGGCATTATCTCCAATCATTTGATTGGACCTTACTTTCTCCCGGATAATCTAAATGGGGAAAGCTACGAAAATTTCCTGAGAGCAGACTTAAGTGATTTGCTGGATGATCTGCCACTCAACCTGATCAGGGACATGTGGTTCCAACACGATGGCTGCCCTGCCCATTTCAGGAGAAGTGTCAGAGACTGGCTGGACACAAATTATCCAAACAAATGGATAGGACGAGGTGGACCGTTGCCATGGCCAGCAAGAAGTCCGGACCTAACGCCCATGGATTTTCACGTGTGGGGGTGCATGAAAAGTCTTGTGTACAGCGAGCCGAATCCAGTTTCGTCTGTGGAAGACTTACGAGAAAGGATTGTGGATGCAGCCAATAAAATGAGGACCACGTTAACCACTGGAGTAGTAAAGACTGGTCTCCGTAGAAGGATGCGACAATGTATCAGAAATAGAGGCGGCCATGTTGAACATGAACTGTAGAATAAGAAAAAGTTGTGTGAAAATCTTTAATAAATGACATTTCATGCTTACCTATTATTTTATTTTACTTTTTAGGGCTAGGTATAAATTTTCTTCTCCACTGTCGCCTATAAAACTAAATTTTTTTCAATGCATTTGAATAAAACCCTAGATTATTATACCTCGTTAGATAGCTGATGAAACGTAGATATTTTAAAAAACATCTGCCGAACAATTGCCATAATATTTTTTTTAGATATCCCTTAGAGAAAAATAAACTTTCTAATATTTTTTTTATTTCTTAACTTTCACTTGTCTACTACGGTCTATTCAATTAACTTATGCACTATTTTAATGATAGACGTCCTAAAGCATCTTATTACACATGTAAAAATGCAATAATAATAATAATAAGATACACAAAATAAACAAAAATAAATTTAGTAACCTAAAAATCGGCAATTTTCAATAAAAAAATTAAAAGTCGAATATCTCGAAAAGGGTTAAGTTTAGGGTAGGGTGTTTCATAGTGAAATAAGTCAGAAATGATGGGTACTCCACGCCCTTCACGGATCTAGCACGATTTTTCCTGTAACCCTGTATAATATTAATAGACATCTAATCTAATCTAATATTAATAGACATCTCTGTAGTTTACTACTTGAGCTACCTATAATATTTTAGAAAGACTTAAGGGATTCAAGACTTCTTATAATTCCTAGCTTGACGGAAAACGTGAATATTATAACTCAGTCATCATTATGTTGTTCATTATTTATTTATGTGCGTACCTACTATTTAAAATTGAAACACGTCACGCCTTTTATCTGACTTCATACAAAACTCGCTCGAAAAACGAGCTCGCTTTGAACAGTAAGTAGTTAAGTGCAAATCTGACTATTGTATTTTTTGAACATTTTTATAGTTGTCCCAAAAAGTTTCATTAGGCGGAAGTCCCGAGATAGAGCACCACTTGGGGTAAGAAAAACGACATGTCCGAAAGTTTGGGAAATTATCGCCAGAATGACAGTCTTGCCATGGCAAACAAAATAATATACTTACTACGTACTAGGTATGTTTTATGGCAAATATTTAAAAAAGCATAAATTTTGAGTAAGATTCAAAGTTACCCCGTTTCTCAAAAGCTGGATCCACGCGGCGTTTTGAGAACATTCGACCAGGAAATTATTAAAAAAATTCAAAAAAAAAGTAGAACGCTTTTTTATTAAACTATACCTAGCTAATGGAACTAGCAGATGGCTCACCTGATGTTAAGTGGTAACCATCACCTATTTTTTTTTATACAACTAGCTGATGGAACAAGCAGATGGCCCACCTGATGTTAAGTGGTAACCATCACCTATAAACAAAACATTACCCCGTAGGTCACGCACAATAGGAACGTGCCCTACGATGCACTGCCCTGCGTCCATCAACTTGAGGCATACAGATGTTAGGCCTCATGTGCCTGTAATTACACCGGCGACCACACTCTTCAAACCGAAACACAGCGTTGCTGCTTGGCGGCAGAAAAAGGCGTGGTGGTAGTACTTCCCCGGACGAGCCCTTCACAAAGAGCTCTACTACTCTTGCAGACCTAAACGCAACAACAAAGCATTGCCTGTAACTCACGCACGATAGGTAGGCTCGTGTCCTACGATGCATTGCCCTGCGTCTATCAACTTGAGGCATATGTACAGATCCGTGGTACAGATGTTAGGGCTCATGTGCCAGTAATTCCACTGGCAACCGCACTCTTCGAATTGTTCTACTTTTATGCATAAAATAACTTGCTAACTTTGATGGAGGTTATGAAAATATTGGAGTTGTAACACATTTTGGGGCTCAAGTTCAGATTGAGATAAATAAAATAACATAATATTTAAGTTAGACTGACTATTTAACTTAATGTAGAAAAAACTGTATGTAGATTCTACGGTAGAATCAACATCCAGTTTTTTCTACAGAATTTCTATCTACTTTTGTTTGACAAGAAAGTACAATACAAAAGAACCTAGGTACTTAACAACTTTATCTACAGTGAATGGCTAATTACGCCGAAACATGAGAATGTTGTCATACATGACAGCAGTTTTGCCATAGTGGCCAAGGAGATTAGGAAACGAGCACAAGCAGTACTTTCTTGTCGCTTGACCAAGTGGCGAACGATTTACATAAATGCCTAGCTAAGTACGAACTCAGTAAATATAATTATTTAAGGTTCTCTAACACTTGCCATGATCTCTTATTTGCTAAAAATATACCAGAGGTATCAACCAAATACAGTCATAATCAGGAATTCACGATACGAAGAAATAGAAGCAAGGATTCTAACTCGATGCTAGTGGTATTTAAAATCCCCCCAGGGCAAGCCGAACACATGAATGTTCTATTTCAGAACTCATATTCAATAACAATTGTTGCGATCTAGGGGAACGTAGAACTGATTTTACTCTGTGGGGGATCTTTTCGTTCATTTTAGTCCTCTATTCGATTCTTCAGATTTTGTTTTTATTTATATTCAGTAAGGATACCTACTGTATATAAAAAATAAATAAAAACAAAAAAAAGTTTAATCCATCGATGATCCGATAAACAGTAAAGAGATAAAAATCAATAAAACAAAGGAATAAGTTAGGTACATAAATTATTTGTAAGTACCTACCTACATAGTTGGTATTAATTAATAAACAAACCCTACTTATATGCATAACGTCTGATCTCACTATCATGTCACGACTATCGTTTTAACTGCTGTTATATTTAGGTTTATCTGCCATGGCACCGCCGTTTATTTCGGGAGGACACACATCTCTTGTATTCTTATTCACAAAGTAAACGTCGTTGTTTCAAAGATCTCTAGAAAATGGGGCATAGAAAATAATAGACATAAACATAATGTCGGGGTATTTTAAGCTCATATACCTATACGATCTGGACTTGGAGGCGTTTAGGTCTGCGAAGAGATGTAGGATCTCTCTGTGCTCTATGTTTTGTACAATGGGGAATGTTCTTAGATACACCTTCCTGCTTAGTTTGATTACCTTCCACCCACTGAATTCCATCATCGCACGTCCACAACAAATGCCACCACCAATGCAAACACAAACTTGAGACATACAGATGCAAAGCCTCATGAGCTTTTAATTTCACTGATGGATTCAATAATTATTATTGTCATTTCCCCAGCAAGTGTCCAATAGAGCGATAGTGACCACTTTCCATCAGGTGGCACGTATTTTGTTCGCTTATTATCAGGTGCGTGTGATATAAAAAAAATTGCTAGTGTTTTATAATACACATCTTAAAAAGGTGTTTTATACATGGCGACTTGACAGTTCGTTAAATTGGATTTAACTGTTAGTCACTCATTAGATTAATTGTAAGAAGGCAAGGTTCTACTATGAGCCGAGGACTAAGTGCCCTAGGTCAGTAACCTCTGGCTTTTGACTCCCAACACCACTTGACATGAGTGGTCCTATTGCGCTACATACCTATCCTTAATGGACGTAAGCTGTACTATGTATTCGAAATAAAGGAGAATTAATAGCAGTTTGTTTGAGATTTTTAGCCAAACTGACTTTTAGGTTATTGAAATATTTTTAGGAAGGTAGATGAGTGGTAAATACATGTTCTCCGATTAGACAATGGTGGATGGCGAACCCATTGCATTCGACCATCCAACCGTTACAGCAATGTTCACACACCGTGCATTCCCCTCGAATGTGTGCTTAAACATGCAGCGTAATTGCCCATTGTTTTGTTTGTTCATTTAGATAGGTACCTAGACAGTTCATTTATTAGATACCTTTCCTCGTGTGTTGGTTGTAACTTAGACTATACAGTATATACCTGTGTGTTTTTAGCTTTACACTGGTTTAAACACTAATTTACACAGTGCCTAGGTAAACTACGTTTTATATTGGCCCCTTGGCGAATAGGCTTCATTTTTCATTACAAGTCAAAGAAACCGTTTTGCTGTTTGTGAACAAGGCCACTGCATGGATAGTCGGCATTCAGCTCTACATAGACACGTCTCATCATTAGGTACCTAAGTATGTGCAGAATGCAATAAAAAACTTCCTGCTAGCTAACATTTGTCGCCAATTGTGTTGTGTATTTTGTTTGTAAACATTGGTGTCCCTGGTTGGCTTTGCTGCGCGATGTGGCGTCAGTCAGCGTCACGGTTGCGAAATCAAGGTCAACGAAAATGAAAGAACTTTCTTTTAGAAGTATTTTTAAGGTTCCGTTGCCAAATGGTAACAGATACCCATTGGATTCTTAGTACCTACGTGTTCGGCGGAAAGTTCTGAGGGCGGAAACCGTTCAGCCTGACTTCAGCAGCTGTCAGTTTCTAAGTATCTTCTTATTTCAATTCTAACCATAAGTTACTATAATATTTTATGTTATGATATCGTAAGATGAAATATTATACGAGTAGTATCTTCGCCGTCTGTGATGCGATTTACTTGAGACGTTTGTAAATTTTTATTTTATTTTTGGTTTATTTCAACATTTTGCAGAGAAAATTTTGACACTGACTGACAAAGAATGAATGGTCAGAGTGCATCAGTGCATAATCCGAAATAAAAAATCAAAAGTCTCAAGTAGCCCCGTCGGCCGGCTCAAGTTACCCCGATTGACTGTATGCTTTATGTAGGTATAGGTACCTACTAAACCTAACTTCTATTACGCCGGTATTCTGGTCGGTGGCGCGTGCATGTATAATAACTCACACTTGGCGAATTTTATTCTTTGTGGTGTTTGTCGCGGTATCAAGGTCAGCAGCGTTTGATCGATCAGCCGTTTGTATCGATCGTAGTAAGTACCTACCTACCTACAATCTGCCATATCATAAAGCGTGAGGTAGGTAGGGTATAAAGTGAGAAGGTAACTAGTCGAGACTTGCGTTAGGTTAGGCGGCAACGAGCATAATATCATAGGTATACTAACAAGTAATGGGCCAAATATTATTTAACAAATTTAGGAAGGTATGCGTTTGTTAGTAGACTTGGGCTGTTCCACAAGTAGAGGTAGGTAGCTAAGTAAGTACCTTACCATTCCGCTACCTACCTATTTTGTTTAATCGATGTCAGACAAACCAGAAGATTGCGTCATTCAGCGAGCGAGCGCGAGCGCACCAAAATTAAATTTACACTCTGCTTCAAATTGGTGACCGGCAAGTTGCCTTGACGTGTGTAAATGCCAATTTCAGGAAATCATATATTTTAACACTTCTGAATGATTAGGTCGTAGATGTACCAATCACGGGGGAGATTAGTGGTAGGTACTAGTTTGAATCCGACTTTTATTGGCTGATATGATAATCTTAGGTAAATAGGTATGCAGCTAAATTACGACTTCACCAACACTAGAAATTCCCCTTATGCTGCCATAAAACTATGATTCATAAAATATCCACACAATTTCGTAGAAAGTCGTTTAAGTTTTAACAAGTCTTATTTTTCTAAACTGTCATTTTATTCTCAAATACCTAGGCACTTGAATAAACGCCCTTGTCTACAGCATGGTCATTGAACTGGCTGGAAGGCACTAGGCTGCGTGCTAGTGATCAACGTTTGGCCGCACCACGCACCCATTGACCCGAATGCCATTATGTACTGCGATTGCATTCTTGCTTTGCAACCGCGCACGAAGTTGTAAAATACCCTAAAACCTGGTCTTAGGTCATATTTGTCAACTTCTGTTTTTAGACGTAATATTGAGGACACATGTGTTCATCGATATGGATCCTTTTTACCTCCGTTCGCATTCACAGTAGGTACGTGGCACCAGATGTCGGAACCTAGCGCTTGTTCATTACGCACTCTGTTCGCGACAACACCCTAAAAACATAATTTTCCCTGTGTGCTATCTTAAGTTTGGAGTGACTTTAGTGGAAAAAGTGGCTATTGTGCGTCAAGGTGTGTACTAGGTATATTGTAAAATCAATTTTACTACCCACAGAGCTCTTAATTTGCCTACTACGAGCTGTCATAGTAGCCTAGCAAAAGTATTTGAATTTTTTTTCGTAAATCTCCGCTATATTCGTATTTTCAAATAATGTGCAACTCAGCGCAACAATATCGTACTTACATTTTATTAAACTTCAAGGGCCTTACTACAAAACGATGTCTAACTTTAAACAGTGTCTAAAATTAGCGCTGTCTCTGTTTGCCATTAAGCAATGGCAAGAGATGTCAAAAGTTTAGGCAGTGTTTAACATTTGCCTATTTTTTTGTAGTAAGGCCCCAAGTCTTCTGGTATGAGTACCTAAGTGTGATTAGCGAAAACATTCACAAGTATTTACATAAGAGATTAGAGACTAGTACGAACGAAAAAAGTAATATTTCTTTACATTATTCCAGATTCTTACTCTTAAAAAATGGTTGCCTTCTGCCTACCATCTAACGACCTCTGTGGCGCAGCGGGCGAGAGCCTGCCTGCGACGCAAGAGGTTGCGGGTTCGATTCCCGCCTTGGAACAAATTTGTGTACGATCTGCAGAAATTTGTTCCGATGGTCTGGGTGTTCTCTATGCATAATAAAAAATATCTATCTATGTAAGTATACAGGGTTACAGGAAAAATCGTGCTAGATCCGTTAAGGACGTGGAGTACCCATCATTTCTGACTTATTTCACAAACAATTGCCATAATATTTTTTTTAGATATCCCTTAGAGAAAAATAAACTTTCTAGTATTTTTTCTTATTTCTTAACTTTCACTTGTCTACTACGGTCTATTCAATTAACTTATGCACTATTTTAATGATTGACATCCTAAAGCATCTTATTACACATGTAAAAATGCAATAATAATAATAATTAAGGTGCACAAAATTTTCAATAAAAAAATTAAAAGTCGAATTGCTTGAAAAGGGTTATGTTTAGGGTAGGGTGTTTCATAGTGAAATAAGTCAGAAATGATGGGTACTCCACGCCCTTAACGGATCTAGCACGATTTTTCCTGTAACCCTGTATAATGTATTAAATATATCAATTAACTAGTCGCCATAACACAAGCTTTGAATAGCTTACTTTGGGGCTAGATAGTGCTGTGTGGATTGTCCAGCATTATTTATTTTATTTATTTATTTATTTATATCTAAAGCAGGCTCGCTTCAGTGCACGAGCCTCGTCCATTCGTTCCAATGGTTCCATCTCATCAGGCAAAACAAGTCAAAGAAGAATGGTCATTTGTGACCTACGCCCGGCGCGCGGCGCTGCGAGTCTTTTTTTCGAGGCTAATTTACTTAAATTGTTTTTGATAATTTTTTACAATTTACTTATAACAGTTCGTCACAAATTAAAAACATGATCGAACAAAAATAGACGCAACAGAAAACTTTTTAACAAAAAAATAAACCGCCGATAAAACTGAAAAGCAAAAAATTTACGTAAATAATTAATTAATTTGCTTATTTGGCGCCAACTCAAACTTCTTAGGTAAGCTTACATTA
The DNA here is from genome assembly GCA_963576535.1 of Plemyria rubiginata. Lineage (NCBI taxonomy): Eukaryota > Metazoa > Arthropoda > Insecta > Lepidoptera > Geometridae > Plemyria > Plemyria rubiginata. The sequence goes on along the minus strand of OY754909.1, from coordinate 7,305,132 downwards.
TTTTATGAACTTGGTTAAACAAAAAACATGTTTTTTGCTTTTAAGTTTATTCGGCGGTTTAATTTTTTGTTAAAAAGTTTTACTTTATAATTTTTTGTTACTTTAATCTATCGAATTGATACCCCGAAGATGGATCCATAAATTTGGAATGAACCTAAAGGTGGGAAAATAGGGATGTTTGATTGATTACATAAGGTTTGAGTAGCTTACTATGGGGCTAAATGGTGCTGTTTGGATTGTGCTGCATTATTTATTATTTATTTGAAATATTACACGGGTATTTATCGCGTTTTACCTTTAATAAGTCGGTTAAAAAAAGAACAGACAAAATATGATGATATTCAGTTTCGTACTAGTTTGCCATAAACTGAAACTCTTGAAAATATAAACGATACATCGGTTACGAAGTAAATTTCGAAAAGCAATGTCAGTTGGCAAATTCGAAGCAAGAAGGCAGAAAAATGGTTGATCTAACTAAAAAAAGGGCTAGGCTTGGACGAATTTGGTCAATATACGTCCATGGGACTAGGGCTAGAACGTATAGTGCTTAAGTAAGTACCCACGATTTTTTTTTGAGTTAAAAGTATCTGGTGTTGGTGTAAATTCTTATTCATTGGGTAAATTCTCTTTCTACCTATGTCATAGTCCGTAGGACCTGCGTAAATATTTTCTGGGCGCGTAGCATAAGTAGATGCAAACATATTATGTCGAATCGGAAATCCGGCCACGTATCGTTATTTGGAGCGAGACTGCAACGTGTAAAAGCGATGTTGGTCTGTGAACCCATTGATGTTGTGGGCTCGAAATGGTGTAGTCGCGTCCCGTACATACCTACCTACGCTTAACGCGGTGTCGACGACACACTTTCACCGAGCAACTGTGCACGTGCCACACTTGCTTGACCTCCATTGGCATCCTCGGGATGAGGGGCACGTATAAAATCAGATACAGGCACCTAGTACCTACTACCTACTTAGTGTCTAAAAAATATTACATAACCTAACTGAGATGCTGCATAAGAATGTTGAAGGCATGCGGCATATAAGTCGGTTACAATAGTTGTAACCGGCCGCCGCCATGTCATGCGTTATAAATTTAACATATGAGAAAACACTACATAGGTAAAATGCGTCGTACGGTATTGTGGTCTCACAGATTGTAGGTATGTGGAGAGCTCGTTTATTGAAATACGTGTTCAGTTATCGGTGGAATTTCTACAAATATCTACCTAGGTAACACCTGTAAGTTGCGTTGCGACAGAAAGTTCGCGCGATATGGAACCGGTTCTTTGGTGAGGTCGCAGCGGAGGCGGGCGTCGCTGCAGCCCCCGCTTACTGGCTATGAGGCTATGAACGTCATGCATGTACCTACTCCTCATAGAATAAAAACCACTACTGCGATTATTTTAAACCATAGTAGAGACATCTCTAACGCGATGATGCTACCATGAGTTCATTTCATCCTCTACTATGTAAATTACGCGAGGTAGGTAGATAATGAAGTTCCCCAGTGGGACTATGTCATGAAACATTGCATTATGTCATTTACACAGTAATGTTTATTAATCATGAGATAGTAGGTAATACCCCCAAAATAGAAAAAAATAAGCAAAATAAAGAAATTTTACGACTTTAAACTTTGTAAACCATTTTAGATCCTTAACTCTAATGTTATGAGATGTATAGGTATTAATGTCCCTAAAAGTAGACTTTACCTACTATGGTTACATACCCACCCAGCGGCCTTCTATACTGGTGTCCTATAATAAAATCATTTGCTTGCAGATTTTCTGGCAGAAGCTAGTCAAAATCATAAAACGAATTGTTATATTAATATTTATCCATCCACACGATTCAGCTGGACCAATATACACACCCACGAGGCTGCTGGTCTGACCACGAACGTATTAATTGGCATACCTTTTATGGTAGGTAATCCTCCGTTCGTCGTAGGAGCGATGACGTTATTAGGACCTTAACGTGTCATGCTAAAAGTATGCTCTCATCTGACCATGACACAAAGATTTACTAATAATATGAATAAATAATTACTACTATACAGGTTGGCCAAAAAGTCGTGGATCAAACACAACTAGGGGTTATATGGGGTCATCAGCTGCAAAAAAATGTTCTACGGGGGGTCCTTATGGTCAACACCTGCAGAGTTATAATTAATTTTGTTTATTTAGATTAGTTAGTTGTTAGCATGGAGTAGATTTTGTCGAATTATGGAATTAGTAAAAAAATTAAAATAGCCTTTCTCATAAAAACAAAAACCAATTTTTTGCGACTGATGACCCCATCTTACCCATAGTTGAGTTTGATCCACGACTTTTTGGCCACCCTGTATATTATGCTTTACTAGGGTTTACAAATATGAAATCCAAAGCCCAAAAGATATTTCTGCCGGTTTTTTTTTGTGTCGAGTCCCCTTACGTCGAGTCGTGAGAGTCTATTGTTCTTTCAAAATATCTGTGCGAAAAACTCGACATAGGAGTAATAAAAGCGAGAACTTTCTAGGCACGACGTAAAGGGACTCGACTTATAGGGAACCAATCTTTCTACCTAACACTGACAACTAAGTCCAAAGGTCCAAAGTAACAAATCAGCTGAATGAATGTGAAATAAAGTTTTTTCATAATATTTCTTAAGTATTTTCTAATCTCTTCATAAAGCATTGGGATGTGTATTTTGACGGAACTGGGTTCTCCTAGACTGTCCTAGAGCTCCAACTATATCTATACTAGTAGCGCCCCGCTGTTACACCTGCGTAGTTTTAAATCCCGGTATTCCCACGGGATAAAAAGTAGCCTATGTGTTATTCCAGGCTATAATATATCTCTGTCAATTTTCACCAAAATCCGTTCAGCCGTTCTGGAGTTATAGAGTAACAAACATACCATACCACTAAATCAGTCAGTCAGTTATGGTTGTTGTCAATGGCAATTTTGATCCAAGCATGGTTTGATACATAAAAGATAGAAAAATAGAATAGTTAAATTTTTAATTGTTTAATTTTTAAAACTAGCTTGGATCAAAATTCTATCTATTCAGGAACAGTCAGAAAAAGAACTAAAGAAATGAAAAATTCGAATCAATATCGCAGTATTAGCCTGACATGAGTCATGCCATGCATCACTGATAGTGAGAAGGCAAGAAGCGATAAAAATGAGTGAGGTGTAGTTTTGGTACATAAGATACCAACTATCTATAATCGTCTTGTTTACGTTTCCTTGTCAATTTATCTATGTAATATAACAGGAAAAAATAAATTAGTACCACTGTATCTATCTATACTATTGTAAATACCTAATATCTAGGCCTTTATTATAAAATAAACGATATTTTCCTTCATTTGATATAGGTCGATATTAAATATCGGGGTACTGAGGCATAGTCTCCATTTATAATGCGAAATTCATTCGCACATCACGAAATATTCAATTGTACCTAGCGACCTAGGAGTAACAGGCAGCTCTAAAGCCGATTGAAAACAATCTTAAAAACAGTTCTACTTTGGCACAAGTGGACTACCTATAGGACTATGCGGGATGTAGGCACTCTAAAAACCTGATTTTTGCGCACAAGTATTACTGGATGAGTATGAAGTATTACTGATGGAGGGATGTAGGCGCTCGCCAAGGTATTGTAAAGGGTTACAGAGATTCTAGGCTGGCTTACATTTCAGTTGGTTTCTTTCCTATCCTACTCTACCTTCTGCTGTGCTGTATTTGTTTATGAGTTTGATTCCTACCGAGAAAACATTTGTGTACTGAGGCCTAAACTAAGGTTTTGTGATGCGTTAGCATCTCTACTAGTCTGTGGTTTTGTGCCTCTCCTTTACGTTTTCAGGAAGAACGAAGAAAATAAATTTCACTTTGTTATTTTTCAGATCCTCGGTATCTTGTGCATGGCGTTGGCCAGTCCCTGGTACTCGACGTGGTTCGTCTTCGTGGCTGTCACCAGTTTCATCACAACACTCATGTGGAGTTTCGTCTACTTCTTAAGCATCAAAGAAGCCTTGAAACTACCAATTAATTGGGTTTTGTCTGTAAGTATAACTTTTATACTGTGGTACATACATTACATATTAGTAGTTATGTACTCAAAAATATGCAATTATGTAGTTTGTAGATTTAATAAAGTTTCGACGTTGGTATTATCGATTCCAAAAGTTGACACGCGTGGCCAATAATAATAAACCTCAGACCGCATATCACGATATTACTTGTCATATCAGTCAATGGGTGTACAAATGTGAGCACTCAGTACACAACTACATACTCGTACATGTCGCAAATAGGGCCCTCTTTCACTGAGAGACCATCCACCAGTTGCGCAACCCAGTCACGCTACAAAATATGGGATACAGCTCTATGGAGAGTACCTCACCTGGTGTTCGTTTGGTAGCACAACTAAACTAAGGTAACTAAGTTTACTATAGACGTCAACTTTGGCTCCTTTGTACTATGTATTTATTTTTATTATACTTCGTGTGGAGCAACCCTAATTGAATCCAATTTAGGTAATTTTTGATACACTTGCGTCACCGCTCTCCCAACTTCTTCACTTCCAGCAGTTCATTAAAAATGCTGATTTACGGCTATCAACATTCCACACAATAAAACCCGTTTCAGTTTAAACCACAAACAATAGCCATAAATATCTCGTTTATTAATAAATACCTCAGTGTGGGTAGGTGGTACTAGGGACATACTTTATTACGTAAGTACCTACCTACCTACCTATACACCACTACCAGTGTCCAGTATTCTCATATATGTGGTATTATAAATTTTTAAGTGGTAAACAATGCAGAGTTATCTATCTATCTAGAATTTGCTAAATCACAACACTTCGAAGGGATCGCTCCGGGGAGCGAGCACGTTCGAACACAATAGTTCGCGCGCACTAGTGCCTTGGTGTAAACACCAAGCGAGCGAGCATTCTTATAATATTCCTTAGAATCTATGCGAGCAATAATAGAACAACGAAGGAATGATCCACAGACTAGTAGGGATGCTAACGAAATGATCTGTGATCTATCTCTCTCTGTTTACACCAAGGAATTTGAATACTTCCTTGGTTTACACTAAAATAATTTGACGAAGAGGGGATAGAACGAGCATTCGCTCGCTTGGTGTAAAGGGGCCTTATCTCTAAACTCTTTAAAGCCTTTAGAGAGTTTCGAGATAAAGAGTTACGCGTCTAATTAGTTAATTACAGAAATACCTACATGCTCAAACCAAAAATAAAATTATCAAGGTACGAGCAGGTACCTATTCTAGCGTTTTGGTCCAATTTTGCAAAACTGAATACAACTAAAAATACTTACTCAACTTATTTGCATGAATAATAATTAGTACCAACTATGATTTTCAGGAGCTGATCAGCACGACTATTGAGGCGTTTCTGTACTTGATCGCCTTCATCGTGCTCTTTGCGTCGACAGCTGGGTACTACTCGCACGGCTACGGAGCCAACGTAGCGGCCGCCGTAAGTTTACTTATATTTTTCTAATTTTGATCGCCTAACGGGTTGTAAATTCAAAAACGTTAGATAACCAAACAAAGGCTAACTAAAAAGATCTAAATAACAACGCCAAAAAATTTCAAGCTGGCGCCATATTACCCAAAAGTAACAACCTGTTTTAGGTACTTACCATTTTAGGGGTGTTTTGATTCCACTTTTCTAGCCAACTGATTGATATCACTAGCTATGAGATTGAAAGGCAAAAAAGGCGAATTTTTAGGCGTTTCACGTACCAAATCATACAAAAAATAGCTTAAAGCTATACCTAAAGCTTCATGTTGCTGGTCTTCTATTTTTAAACTGACTTCAAAAAAAGAGGCTCTCAATTCGACTGCTTTTTTTAAATGTTTGTCCTCCTAACTTTTACTGTGACTTTGATGATCCTTGTTTTGATCGAAAACTGGTGCTTGTCATGTGGTTCCATTTAATTGAAGAGTAGTTTTTTCGTTAGTAGTATGAGTGAATTTTCCAATGAAATCAGAATCATATGAAATCAGTTTTTTCTTGAAAGATATATTTTACCCAAGCAATCCTGGGCAGGTTCATACTCTCGCCCTACATTTCAAAATTTTAAAGGATGTAAAATCAAATTATCAAAAAAAGCAATCAACCCAGTTATGCGCAACCACATTTCAAACGGTTCAATATCATTTTGATCCAAACAAGTTCTCCTACAAAAATGTTTGCTTTAAGTACTACTTTAATTTCGTGCTTACGCAAGAAAACATATCATTTTGTTTACGGACTGGAGTACCCAAGAGCATAATGAGCACACCATTGTACTCTTGGGTGCTCCAACGTATTACGTATTTGAGAGGTTTCAGCTAACGCTGTTTATTTTCGCAGGTGTTTGGTATCTTCAACACCGTGGCGTACGCAGCGAGCTCGTTCCTGCTGTACAAAGAACATAAAATGGCGGCCTCGATGACGGCGGCGGCGTGAGAAATAATCCTCAGCAGATATTACCTCCCACTAGGAGCCTTCAAATGTTCAATTGCATTCGTCTCACTTTCCACTCTATATCTTATAATCACAGCAAGCAGCTAAATTAATTGCTGTTGATCACGTTCGATTTTGAAAGTGTTGTAAGATTATTTATATTTTCTAACGTGCTTTTCGAACTTTGTACCGACACGCCTGATTTGCAGACTACAGCGAATCAACATTTTAAAGAAAACCTGTTTGAAACATTCTGAATTCACAACTTTGGCTCAAAACGTCGTTCTAATAATACTTACCTCTTAGTTTATTTTGTAATAGGAACCTAATTTGTAGTTTTCAAAAATGGTATCTGTATTCTATGAGTAAACTGCAGCTAGTAAGGTGGGCTTCTAATCAGAGCTTTAAATTTATTTAAACCGACGCGACGACTTCAAATGAGGAGTAGGATAATCAATGCAGCGAATTTAAATCATTTCCCGCCCGAGTAAATTGTAACTATTTATCATAGCTGGTTTTATAATACCAGTTGAGCATAATAATTTCATCACCACGTAAATATACCACGCATTTACCGACTTCTTTAGCGCTACATAGTTATGGGTTTGTACAGCTTATTAGAAAATTTTGACCTGGTGCAATCAAAGTTTCAGAGGTTCGCTCGCCGGTTTGGTTAAGTACTTTTAATATTGAGACAAGAAAAGGGCACGTTTTTTATTTAACTCCAATAAAAACTTGCTTGCCTGCCCGTATACTCAAACTGAAAGTTTTAGATTATGTACAAATCTAAGTATTTTTTTAAGAATTCAAGAAAGTCTCCTTAATTCTACTGTTGAAACCCAGTAAGCTCCATATGGAGTCAGGTATAATATAAATTACCTACTGCATCTGGAATCCTGGTATTATAGGAATTTCTTTAGTGTTCAGTATACCTACCCTCCAAGGGCGGCAGGACGCCATGTAATATATAGAGCACAAATTTAAATAAAGTACTTACCCACCTTTCCTTTTACTCCAACGATCATTTTTTCTTATTACCTAATGAATAAAATATTAAATTGAAAAATAAACTTTAATTACAAACTAAAACGTGCCGATGATTTTACGATACACTGCATAATAAAAAATAAAGCTACTTATATATTTATTTTTAAGAATAACTTATGTCAAAGCTATAATGTAATGGAAATAATCATAATTTATTAAGGTTGTTATAATATTATGTTAGCCTAGTCTTTTCAGAAGGGGTTAGGAGTTGAATGAACAAAACGAATTATGAACTGTAGCTTTCTTAGTTTGTTATACTAAGATAATGATGAATAAAAAAACCTCTAAGCTCGCGCCAAAAAAGAAAGAAATAATTCAAAATGACGCCACTTCCTCTTACTTGCGAATTTTACAATCATTCAATCAATCAATCAATCAATTCATTTATTTGCATAAAAACATGTTACAGCAGATACAAAGATGTCAGTAGTTTTGAAGTTTCACATATTTTTACCATTCGTAGGTGTGCAAAAATTTAAGGAGGTAGGAACATGCATTATGGTGCATCATTCACAGTGAGAATTACATCACGGCGCATATTGTATTATTTTCATTATTGGCGCGGGTCATATCTATCTTGAAAATTACAGTAATACGAGTATAACAAATTTAGTAAAATTCGGAATTTACCAAGGATTTCGAACGCATGACTAGTTGGATATGCGTCAAGAATCTCTATACTTACACGTTTCCCACGTTCATACAGTTCATGTTAGATTTGACCCAGTAAATAAAATCATTTTATACTACACCTGCTTGGAAAGTACCTCGATACTTTATCAAATTTACGGTAGAAAGTATTTATTAGAAAGTATTTATCTCCAAGTTCGCAAAATGACATTGGCCACTAGCTGTGTGTTGGATGGTGTCGGGCTAGCAGTGCGACCCTGCGGCGACAGGATAAACAATTTGAAAAAAGAACATGTGAAAATTGCAGACGCCATTGGCGCCATTTTCAATTTGTGTGTTGTTTGAGGATTCAGTTTTAGTTTTTTATTTTCCTCGTAGGTGTAGTATAAGGCACTATGTATCACTCGAGAGAAAGTGCGATTCCCGATCTCGGGTGTTTTAAAGCCCTCGCCTACGGCTCGGGCTTCAAACGACACCCTCGACGGTAATCGGTCACTTTCTCCTCTCGGTGAACAATTTACTATACTTTTGAGTATTGACTAATAAACTACAGGTTTATTTTCTTTATAATGGAATGAACATAATACCTGGTACCTACGGTTGGCGTTGACCAAAACTAGTATTAATCTTACACTTTGTATGAAACCATTCATTCTCTACTATATACATTATAAAAAAAACCCTTCCTACCCTTATAGAGATAAGGTGAACTGTGTGAATGTTTATCATTTTACATATTTACCTATATGTTGTCGCACGACGCCAACGAGATGTTAATTGTACCTAAAGAATTTTATTAGTATGAATTAATCTATAATTATTTTGTAAAAAGTTATAATAAATGTATTTTAACATAACAGATTTATGTTATTTACGCTAACCTCTTTTATAGCTGTCTGGGTTGCTTCACTTGTATATGGTGGCATTTCCATTTATTCAAGGGGCTCTCTCGAACATCCTCATGGGATCACTAATTCATTGTATTCTCGTTAAATATGAAGTTGAATATATTTTTTGTGATTATTTTAGCTCATGAACTATAAATATCTATTCCCAATTCCACAAAATACATATAGGTACACCTACCACATAGACGACGACACTTGACTTTAACAAAATCTCTCTAGAGATCTACTTTTGCCAAAATCTAGTTTCATATTTAGGTTTACATTAACATTATCATCCAGATAATATACATATAACTTAGTTCGTAGAATTAGCAAGCTGAAGTGGAGATCTGCAGGTGTGATAGCTTTTGAAGAACTAACAACCGCTGAGGAATATAAGTTCCACGATCTGAGAATTATAAATGGAAGATCACCTGACAGTTTACAGCAAGCTGGCTCTGCCTTCTGCGCAGTAATGGGTTCGATGCCCACCGGAGAACAAACATTTTGTGTAATGAAGGTCAGTTTATTGTGTTTTATTTAGTAGTGTCGCTATACCTACGTCGGGCTCTATTAGCGCGGCTGCTTGCTGTTTCATTTTGTGACAGTATAATAGTATATACAAACTTACAAAGTATATCGTTAAACATGGCATAATACGTACTACATCGCTATAAAGCGGCAGGAAAACAGGACCCACCAAAAAAAATACTGGTTGCCATAGCCTGCTTTCCCTTCGCTGTTTTTTTTTATAAATAATAAACCGTCCTTTCACTACAATCTCACCTGATGGTAAGCGACGATGTAGCCGACGTTGGAGCAGAACGGTCTAGAAGACACCTATTCACTCGAGCCTTGAAGAGATTTAGAATATAGTGGTCAGGAAAAACAGGCGACGGTAACGAGTTCCATTCCTTAGCAGTTCGCATAACGTAGCTAGAAGCAAAACGCTTAGTGCGAATAGGTGGTATGCTAACCAGGTAAGGATGATACCCGGCCGTACGTCTACTAGTCCTGTGGTGGAACGGAGATGGCGGTATAATATCGTGAAGTTCCTGGGCACATTCCCCGAAATGTAACCTATAGAAGATCGATAGGCAAGCAACTTTACGACGGTGATCGAGACTCTGGACTTTAGTCTCCGCCATGTGTTGTTCACCTACCATCCTGAAAGCTCTGCGTTCTATTGATTAGGGGTAAAGCTGCACTAGCTTGTGTGAAATGATCACCAAAAACTTCTTAATTTGGTTGGATTTAATTTAATCGTGGTTAATATAAATAACAATTGAAATATGATGTTTTATAAAAAAACTGGACCGAAACATGAAGTTTTCATTTTATTTCTTTTACTACCTATACCAAATAAGATGTTTGAAAATCATATTCGTTGATGTTCCACAAATTATCCCAATGCCATAAAAATAACAGCTGTATACTAAAGGTACGTACGTATAAATCTTATTCAATAAATAAAAACAATGTGCATTTTTAATTACCAGTCAGTTCTCACAGAAAAACCAAAACAGTGTCTCAGCTGATTATTCTCAGGCCGGGTAGATTTCCATATACTCTAGGGCTTAGCTTTTAGTGTATGAACTCTAGATTCTTTCAGTATGTTTATGGAGGTACTTTAGGGTACGTCCACATAATTATATTTGGCGTTTACTTTGAGGTAAGTGTTTATGTGCTCAAAATGAATGAGTCCCTATAAAAGTCGATGCGAATCAGAATGAGTCATGCGATGTAGTCACGATGCTCGGCGTCGCCAGTGTTTTCCGAGGCACGATATCGTCCGCTCGTGTGATCGTGCGCTTTCTTCCTGTTTTCCTGAAAATAAAAACACAACTGTAAGTACCTACATAATATTCCGTCAGCTTTGACGTTCCCATCGGCTTTTATGTTTCTTTTAGCCTCTGACCAAATAAAAAGTATTTTTTAATTGGTCTGAGCTTTTAGCTTATAAACTTTTCGAATCGCGAAACCACGATTTAAATAATTTAAGTTTAAGTTGATTTTTTTAAAAGCAGTAGAGTTTGTCAAGGGGTTGATGGACGCAGGTCAGTGCATTGTGGGCCACGTGCCTATCTTGCGTGACTTACGAGGCAATGCATTGTTATAGGTGATTGGTTTCCACTTAACATCAGGTGGGTCATCTGCGCCATCTGCTTGTTCCATCAACTAGTTGTATAAAAAAAATTCTGGAACGCCCCAGAGAAAAAGTCTTGTCACACGAAGAGTATAACGGGCAGATGGACGGACAAACGAAGGAATTTCAGTTTTTGACTATCGAGGTATGGAACGCTAAAAAGTATACCTAGACAAAATTGACATATGGCACAGATTAAAAAAAAGCTGCTTGCAAAGCTGATTTGCGAGACGACGACGACGTCGGTAAAAATCGAAGCTTCCAGACGACGAGACAAATAGGATATTTTATCTGGACGTCTGAAAACATCACACGGACTGTGTGTTCAGTGTGGTCACCGATCTCACAGACTCCAACTATTTTTATATGTAGGTACAGGAAATTAATATTCTAAATCTAATATAAGTAATACCTACATGTAGTCATATAATATACTATACTAGCTGCGCCCCGCAGTTTTACCCGCATTCCCACGGGATACGAAGTAACATGCTATTCTAGACTATAATCTATCTCTGTGCCAAATTTCATCCAAATCCGTTCAACAGTTCGGGCGTGAAAGAGTAACACACATCCATCCATACTTACAAACTTTCGCGTTTATAATATAAGTAGGATTTAAAAACAATATAAGAGTCTATTTTAAGGTATTTGTATTTTTTTTAGCGCACTTATTAAAATATATTTGCTCCGCCCTCAAAATACCAACTTCTTAAAAAAGTGTAGCATGCCGTAGGTACGTATAAATACTTAGTGAGATGTAGGTTCAAGTGTTACGTATTTGGCGAGATTGGTTCAACTGCAAAAAAACAAAATGCACAGAGAATACGTTTACAATGAAGCAGGCGGCCTCGGCATACAAACAGCTCACTCCGACGTCATTCGACCTTAAGATATCGCACAGCTTTGGACACATGTATGCATTATTTAGGGAACTGAAGTCTAACAAGGAACCTATAAAGTTTCGCTTCGTCCGTCAGTCTGTCCGTCCGTTTGTCTTCATTCAGAGCCGTTTTTTACATAACAATTGTCCCCTGCACAATTGTAGTAACCGTAGCTGGACCTATCCTATGCTGAAGTTTTGTAATTTCTTCAGATATGTTTAATAAGATTTTGGATGATGCTTTTCTCTCTTTTATAGGTAGTTGATTTTTGTATCAACTTTATTGGGCCCATCAAACACAATCTGTATCCTGGGTTATTAGGCAGAATCTTTAAACCATAGAAGTCCGCTGAAAAATATATTTGGTTTTAATTGTTAAATCTATTGAGCATTTAATTTTGTGTAGTCCATTTTGGTAATAACTGTATTTGTACAACGTTTTCAGAATGTTTATTCAGTACTAGTGTTTCAACTTCACTGGGCCCATCAAACACAATCTGTATCCTGGGTTGGGCAGAATCTTTAAACCACAGAAGTTTGATGAAAAATATTTGTTGAGCATTTGTGTATGTCCATTTTGGTAATAACTGTATTTGTACAACGTTTTCAGTGAAAATAATGTCGCACTCGGTCACCATCACCCGAACGACGGTTGCCACCTCGGGCACTTCAGTCTACGTGAACACAGGGTATCTGGGTACCCTGCCGGGACTATTGAAGCTTGCACAATTGGTAAGAGATATGCGAGGCACGAGGCAATGCTTTGTTTCATGATGATTACCACTTAACCTGCTTGTTCAAGCACGTTTCAATCTATTTAATTAATTGTTTTCAGATAATGCCTAAATCATTTTTTCGTTTAATAGATTATGCCATGATTACTGCCGCGTAAAACCATTTCATTGTACACAAGCATTCATCATATATCTAGATACAAATGGACAGCCTTATCACTAAATGCGGTTTCTTCCGATAGGCTTAGCATTCCATTCATATATTATATGAATCTTCTGGTCTCAGGGACACGTGACCTACTTTCTCGAGACATAAATATCGTCGTTGTGAAATAATAAAGAGCAGAAAATAGTTCTTATACCTATATTGCACACAGCCATCCCCAAAGGGTGCATTTTTCGGTTTAAAGAGTTTTATTCTCATCAGAACAGATACAGTTCACCTAAATGGGTTAAAGGTAGGTATAACATAAAGTAGATTTTAGGCTAGTGGCGAAGTAGTATGCTTAAAAATATACCTTCCTATACATATTTAAATGTTTAAGCTATAATGGCGAAACAAGTATTTACTAAAAACAATTTTTTAAATTGATTGTAATAAATATGATCCCGATACATTATAACATATAGATATAGATAGATAACATTGATCAGTAAAAGAGCAACTTTTCCGAGCATTTAATTTAATTAGAAAAAACGAATACTACAATTTTGAGAGTAACATTTGCCTACAACTTCGATCTTGTAATACTACCAAATAGGTATAGTAGGTACCTAGGTACCTACCTATAGTAATCCCAACTTTCACCCAAATATACATTCATTCAGCCGGCGGCCGGCCCGGAGATGAGTGGAAGAAACATAGGTACACACTGTTAAGTTTCGCATTTATAATTTGAAGTAATGAAATGTCAACTCATGAAAAACAAATAATTGACTCGTATATTCTTGTTGTTTTCCTTCCTGCGAGGCGTTTCTTGCATGATGTCACTGACTGGTTACGTCACTCGGCTCTATTGAAATGTTGGTTTGAGTGTAATCAAATTAGAGTGATGCTATATTTAATGTTCGCATTAGGAATCCTAATTAAAAATCCTGATTAAACATTAGGATGCTGATTACTGCTGATGACTTAGAGCTGGATCAGCTCTAAGTAAAGCTTTGAAGAGTGTCTTATTAAAAAGTATGATTTATGTAAAAATATATAATATATTTTTAATATAATTTATTTAATATATTTTAATATATATTAAAAATTATATTAAAAAGTATGATTTGTGTGAAAGTGTAAAGTATGACTAGTTGCGCCCCGCGGTTTCACCCGCGTAGATTTAAATCCCGTTATTATTATAAAAAGTAGCGTAGGTGTTATTCCATACTATAATCTATCTCTCTGCCAAGTTTCATCCAGATCCGTTCAGCTGTTCCGGCGTGAAAGAGTAACAAACATCCATCCATCCATCCATACAAACTTTCGCATTTATAATATTAGTAGGATTATTGCTCGCTTAGCGTTGCATGTATTTAACCTTCCTTCAGATTCAATATTCGTCTTTGTTTTGTTCTAAGGTAAGGTGTTTTAAAGTACCTACCTATTCTGATCCAACGAATAGATATCGTCTAGCCTAGCGACATGAACTTATGAGTCACGCAACGTCATATCTAAAACAGCTGATTACCGAAGTTGTCGCAGACACAAGGATGATGATTTTTGATGTTTTTGACGTCACAGTCATCTCTCCCTCCTTAGGTAAAAAGTGTTATTTGTAAAGAACTCTTGATAACGTCAAGATGTTTGTTTCTCAATGTCAAAGGTGATGAGCGTTACTGCACGGGTTTAATTTGGGCCGTGACTTCATGCTGGCTATTCCTGGAGTATATACCTATGGCCTGAGAATACCTACCTAAACACTCTCGCTGCAGAGGCAAAACGTGTACCTACCTACTGGAAGTATTGATAATAACCTCGGTACAAGACTCTGTTTCTGTTTATTATTCATGCTTATACTTGCTTTACAATTCAATAAGACTTCGTTGCGTTACCAACTCATCTGTAACTAAGATATATGGGTAGACATTTCCCACCAGTCTCTCTAAGTCAGTCAGTCTAAGCAAAGCTGATAACTGATTGAGGCATGCACGGCATAGGTATAGACTGGACTTGTGAAACGGTAAACCGCAACAAGATATTAAAATACAATAAAAAAATACTGTCTATGTCGTAAACGAAAAATAACATAATTTTTCATTAAAATAACTGACCGAAAGAAACAATTATTCACGACGTTAAACAAGAAGATTTATTAAAAAATAAAAAAACCCGAGTGCCCGAACTAAAAGTATGGTAGGTATATATGGTAAAGGTAGGTAAATAAGATAATGTTTTAAGTTTGGTACTTTTTAATATTGAAATCCTTTCTTCAGTCTTGACGAATGATAAAAATGTAAAGATCGCAGACAGTCGGAGGCTCGCGTATCTACACTCGTGAGCAAAAAAATCGACTCAGGACGCACGCTCGCGGTTAAAAATCTCTGGCAAAAAATCTGAAGCTCTCATTCTATTTCTGATTTTAACATCTCAAAGCTGTTAGTTTTAACCTTAAAATGAGTGGTCTACTTTGTTATTTACATTTTTATTTTGGTAATGAAAAATTATTGAATGAGAAGGAGTCTTAAGCAATGAAAAAGGGTGATAATTAACAGTAAAGAAAATACCAGCTTAAATTCGTCAAAACATTAATTTATTAGAAATTAAACTATCAATATTTAGTGTTGCCCCCCCTGGCCCTAATAACAGCTTCCAATCGCTTCTTCATGGATCGAATAAATTTCTTTACTCGATCTTGTTCGATGCTATCCCATTCTTCAATGAGCGCCGCTTTGAGGTCCGATTTCGTGGCTGGTGCAGGATTTCTAGCCCGAACTTTTCGTTTCAGTTCGTCCCACATATGCTCGATAGGATTTAAGTCCGGGCTACGCGCTGGCCAATCCATAGCGGCAATTTCGACCTCCTGTAAATACTGCCGGACGGAACCTGCAGTATGTGGACGGGCATTGTCGTGCATAAAGATGAAGTTTTCGCCAATGAAACCGGCGTAGGGAACGACGTGATCCCCTAAAATCTCTTCGATGTATCGGTTCGCCGTCAATCCTCCCACTCGAACACCAGTTTCAATAAAAACCAACTCGGTTTTTGCCTCCATTGAAATGCCCGCCCACACCATCCAGGAACCTCCTCCAAAAGCCACATTTTCTTTGATGCAGCACTGCGCGAATCTTTCTCCAGATCTTCTGTAGACTCGTCCTCTTCTATCGCTACCATGCAAGCACACTCTGCTTTCGCCTGAGAAGAGGACGGAGCTCCATTGTTCGTCAGTCCAATCAACTCGTTCTCTGGCAAATCGTAGGCGGGCTGCTCGGTGGGCTGGGGTTAATTTGAGGCCAGCAGCTGGCCTTTTTGGCTCAAGGCCAGCTGCCTTAAGTCGTCTTCTGACTGTCCAGCCACTAACAGCCACTCCTCGCGTTTCTCTGAGCTCTTGTTGGACTTGAACGCCAGTGAGGGCCCGATTTCTCAGCGATGTACTGACAATGAAACGGTCATCTCTCTCCGATGTGCACCTTTTTCTTCCGGAACCGCGTCTTCGATTAAAGTTACCAGTCTCTTGGTAACGACGGTAAACTCTGGAAACAGCAGACTGGCTCATGTTCAACGCACGTGCCACTTCACGCTGACTCTGGCCTTGTCGCAATAGGGTGACCGCTTGAGCAGCTTCCTCACTTGTTGTGTCCATTTTCAGGTAGAATTCTTGTTTGTTGATAACGGAGATGTGTATCGGTTGACGTTTGACGGCTAACTGATAAGGGTGGGTCAGGTAGATAACCTTTTATATGGCCTTTTATACCCTTAATTAGCACTATTGTAAACAAGCGCAAAAAGGGTGGTTGCTGATCACAACATGTTGTTGGGTTGTCTGAGCAAGAAACATTACAATATTTTATATCATTTTGAAGCTAATAATAGCAGCTTTATGATTTTACTATGAAAAAAATATTAACACGATCAGTTTTTTTGCCAGTGACTTGCGACTGCAGGTGTGTCGCCTGAGTCGATTTTTTTGCTCACGAGTGTATGTCCTAGCAGTTTACTGATGCCTGTGGTTGTATAACTCATTTTGATCACTTTGTACTGGTAACCCACCAGCAATCACATTTTTTTATATTACAAAACCCTTAATATCTTCGAAACGGCTTCATCGATTTTGATGCGGTTATTTCTAAACGATTTGTATGACCATAGGAAAGGTTTTATGGTATATTTTAGTATCACTCATGGCCTAGTTCACTAAAGTGACTTAACTAATTTTGCGTTCGGGCCGACCGCCACCATAGAATTGATCTGTCAAATTTTAGCATTTGTGAAAACTTTCTTGAAAACTTTACTGGCTTGTATAAGTTGACCTCTCACACACATATGCGAAGATTAGCTGACATGGTTTTGTTGTCTTTGGACATTTTAAACTTTTTTGTCGTTCTATAAACTTTTTTTTCGGTAATTTTCGATTTTCTCTATCAAGGAGTAGAAGACTCACAAATGACTGCCTCCGCGCGCGTTTACACATGGCTAAGCTCAGTTCACTAAATTTAGACAGTAGCATTTTCGCTCTAGATTTGTATACTAACGGCCGGTTTCGGAAAGCTTGATCAAAACTAATCGGTCGTCAAGTCACTTGCTATTTCAGCTTTTACTTCAAGTTGGATAGAGATAGCAAGCGACTTGACAGGCGATAAATGTTGATCGAGTTTTCAGGAACCGAGGGTAAGTTAATTATCTTGCTAATTAACTTAGTGTATACCTATATCTGATGAATTTCGAGGTGAAGGTCAAAGCAAAAAGATATTTATTCAATAAAATCACAAGGATCACTTTAAAACGTCTCAAAGCTAGGTGACTCCAGGCGCTCGCGCCCCTTCCACGCAACCAAAGCCTAGAAGAACAGCCAAAAAACTTAGGGCTTGTTTTTTTATACAATTAGCTGATGGAACAAGCAGATGGCTCACCTGATGTTAAGTGGTTACCATCAGCTATTACAAAGCATTGCCCGTAAGTCACGCACGACAGGAACTTGCCTTACGATGCACTGCCCTGCGTCCATCATCTTGAGGCATACAGATGTAAAGCCTGATGTGCCTGTAATCACACCGGTGACCACACTCTATAAACCAAAATATAGCAACGCTACTTGGCGGCAGAAAAAGGCGTGGTGGTAGTACTTCCCCGGACGAGCCCTTCACAAAAAAAGAGTTCTACTACTCTTTTGTATGATCCTTTAACCACGTACTTTTATAATTAACTAGTTGCGCCCCGCGATTTCACCCGCGCAGATTTAAATCCCGGTATTCCCACGGGATAAAAAGTAGCCTACTTATGTGCTATTCCAGACTATAATATAACTCTCTGCCAAGTTTCATCCAGATCCGTTAAGCCGTTCTGGAGTTATAGAGTACAAACATCCATCCATACTCACAAACTTTCGCATTTATAATACCTATTAGTAGGATGTAGCTAGGTATCTAAACCTTAGATATCTGTTAGATTCTAAAGTATGGCAAGTTTCCATAATTGTGTTATTGTAAGTATAGGTAACTAGCGGCCTGTCCCAGCTTCGCATGGGTGGACATAATTTTTTTCAACATTTTAGCATAAACTTAGACTCCCGCGCTTCGTAACACACGAAGGTGAAAATACACGTGCCAGTAAAATGGTACAGTAGCGAGCATGCAAGTTACAGGCATGCAGGATTTACGGGCACATTGTGGATACATTTGCAAGTTAACTCGTCAGGTCAGGTATCGCGACGGTCACACATGCCGGTTTCGTAGCCCCCCGCGTCCCCTCGCTTACGTGGCATGCCAACACGTCAGGTACTGGCATGCCTGTACTTGTCGCGACGTTCACACATGCTGGTTTCGTAGCCCCCCCCCCCCCCCCCGAGTCCCCTCCGTCACGTGGATGCCAGAGCTGACCTAAAATAGAATGTTGTGCTAACTACTTGCATGCCAGGTACAGGCATGCCAATTAGCGTATGTGTCTGTAGCTTGCATGCAAGTGTGCCAGCTACGGGCATATACACATGCCCGTAGCTGGCACACCATTGTGCCCACGCTGAGTGAGAACTCGCCTAGCTTTCGCGCTTTCTAAGGCGCGCTAAAGTTTTTAATTTCGTAATAATAATATCTTTTGAATGGAATGTCCGATTTAAAAAATTCAAGAAGTAGTCGATAAGTATTGGAACAGCCTTGCATACAAAATAATTTATTTGTATAAGGACTAATATAAAGGATAACATGGTCTGTTTTTGGTCGGCATTTTTATCAACATTTTAAATACAGAAAAGTTGTTGTAGTAACATAACTACAATAGTTTGATATATGCTATTGCTGACTTAATTGTAGATAATGATGTGTTCTTTAATATTGTAGAACATTTTTTTGTATCGTCTATAGTTTCCGCAGCGCATGCGGTGAAAGATATTTTATATTACACCTCGGGTTACATTTTTTAAGTTTTAGTAGGGATCCCTAATTTTTTTCAGTAATAAATGTAGCCTATGTTACTCAAGGATAATTTAACTTTCTTATGGTGAAAGAATTTTTGAAATCGGACCAGTAGTTTTTGAGCCTATTCGAAACATACATACAAAGTTTTTCTCTTTATAATATTATTAGTGTAGATAAATAGCTCTCTCATATCCGTAAAATGTAAAATCTCGCCTTAGTTTTGGGTGGCGTGTAATTATACAACCATCCCTTACCTACTACTAGTGAAACGTCATTAAATTGCAGAAAATAATATTATCGACACTCCCTACGTATTGTCGCGTAACTGCCAGATACACACTTATTATATATACGTTTGATGCATTTTTGGCATCTACACATTATTATCTATTTGGGTAAACTGATACCTAATAACTCGAACTGACTGTCTTGAGCTGCACCTACAGCTTTAAATAAATGAAATGAAATGTATTTCTTTGCCAGAAGTTTGGTGAATCATGGTCTAAGTGTAATTGTGGTCTCACAAACTTCGTCGATAACCGACATGCAACATTTTTAAGTAGGTATGATAATATACATAATTCTCTAAATATATATAAATAAATAATGCTGGACAATCCACACAGCACTATCTAGCCCCAAAGTAAGCTATTCAAAGCTTGTGTCATGGTAGATAACTGATATATGTAATACATTATATACTTACATAGATATATATTTTTTATTATACATAGAAAACACCCAGACCATCGGAACAAATTTCTGCAGATCGTACACAAATTTGTTCCAAGGCGGGAATCGAACCCGCAACCTCTTGCGTCGCAGGCAGGCTCTCGCCCGCTGCGCCACAGAGGTCGCTTTAGCTGCAGTAGAATCTTCAGGAACTTCCATTTTAATTGCTTCTATGAAATCGTTATATTTCTTACGCGTGTGTGTAATAGGTATAACAATATACCATTTCGAGTAAAATGTATAAGTAAAAGTTGCGCGTGTGTGTGTGTCATGTATTGGCTTGCAAGTGCAAACACTAATCTAAACGCAAACCTCTTTAGTTCTACTAAACTAGCCATAATGTAAAGCCGCCATTAGCTGTCAACTGAATAATTGTAATTGGACTAGTTGCTACCCCCGACTTTATCTGCTCCTAATAATTCACTAATACTTAAAACGAAATAAACTGTTTAGGTTCTGTAATTATTAAATTTATTCGTTAATCTATTTGATCACTTCAACTTGCTGACTTAAACACCACTGACAGCAACTGAGTTCTGCACAGTTCTGTATCAATCCTACTAATAACTGGATGGATGGATGTTTGTTGCTCTTTCACGCCGGAACGGCTGAACTGATCTGGGTGAAACTTGGCAGAGAGGTAGATTATAGTCTGGAATAGCACATAGGCTACTTTTTATCCCGTGGGATTACTGGGATTTCAATCTGCGCGGGTGTAACCACGGCGTGCCAACTAGTACCTAATAAATAATCCACGTAGTTACGTAATGTTTCTTTCTTACTTTCTAGTATTTTGCCGTTTACTTTTTTTAGGGGTGCTCTGCTCCGACTACCCCAAACATAACGATACGCTTACTAGGTTTCAGTTCAATAGGCCAATTTATTTCGTTCAACATTACTAGGCTCCATCGTCGAAACATCATGCTGTCACTATTTTGGATTCACTAAATAAATACTAGGGGTTAGCCACGAACTGCATGAGATCTCGTAATGCGATACGAAGGCTTTGAAAATAAAGTTGGTGGTTGTCAGAGGCAAATCTAAACATTATATTTAGACTTGCTTCTGACTACCGCGCCTTCTATAAAATGTCCAAATCAACCCCTTTCATATGACATGTCACTTTTGAATATTAGTAATAGGTATTACGACCTCTGTGGCGCAGCGGGCGAGAGCCTGCCTGCGACGCAAGATGTTGCGGGTTCGATTCCCGCCGTGGAACAAATTTGTGTACGATCTGCAGAATTTTTTTCCGATGGTCTGGGTGTTTTCTATGTATAATAAAAAATATCTGTCTATGTAAGTATATAATGTATTAAATATATCAGTTATTTAGTACCCATAACACAAGCTTTGAATAGCTTACTTTGGGGCTAGATAGTGCTGTGTGGATTGTCCAGCATTATTTATTATTTATTTATAATTATTTATTCAAGTTAAAACTATCGGATAATTTATGGAAGAGTTCCATTATACAGACCTTGGATCCGATATCAGACATTCACTGTCACCATAATAAGAGAACAAAGTAGGTACCTTCTCTCCTTTAAATAAGTCTTGATCAAATATGGTAATAATAACTCAATTATTGATTGAGTGAGCGAAGCGAACGAAAATCTTACAATCAACTTGGGCGAAGAGCACCGGTGGTCTAGTGGGAGTGACCCCGCCTTCCGACTGTAAGGTCGCAGGTTCGAATCCGGTCGTGCACCAATGGATTTTTCTATCAAAAAATTTATGTGCGCAATGCCAGTGCTCTTAAAGGGTGAAGGAAAACATCGTGAGGAAACCGGTTAGTATTCTAACAGCGGCGATGGGCTTGCAACCTGTCACGTATGGAATACTAACTACTGCAAAATGTGGGTATGTGCCAAATGTAATGTTTGGACGTACCTCTGACTACCCCCCTTAGACATCCTCAAAGAATCTTGAATTAGTACCTACTTGGTACTGGGAGATCTGAAGGGATATCTACCGTGCCTGGGGATCAAAGTCGTGAAGCTGTTTCAAGTTTTTTTTTTTCTACTTGTGCGATTTGGCGTTTTATGTATGTATGTGTGTTTGTCCGACGATAACTTGAAACCCGTTTGTTTATCCGATCTGCATTAAATTTGGTAAGTCGATAGCTTGAACTTGAGAAATTCCCTGGTAAAATCGTATGAGGGGTTATTAAAATATCGGGGTTTTTAAGGGGGCTAAAAATATAAAAGTTATGCAAAATATAAAATTACATGTCATATGAAAGAGGTTGATTTGGATATTTCAAAACCATTTTAATTTTTTTTCTAGCTTGCTCGCTTTTTGAGATAAATGAAAAAAGTTAAATTACCTACTACAACTACCAACCAACGACCCAAGAGCTACCATTTCTAAGAGTTTCGTTGGCATCAAGGTTTTTCTACTGGTCAGATAGTTCCTTTGGGTTTTCAATTATTTTTTTCTTGAAATAAATAAAGAAGGTACTTGGTTCTCATTACCTGGTGATAGCGACCTGTTCTGATGATAGAGTCAAGGTCAACGGAACTCTCTTTAATAAATAGGCCAATTCAGTTGAAACTTGGTTACCATTCTTAGTTAATAGGTGGCAGCCAGATACAAGTCCAAACACAATGTTTGGACTCGCCTCTGACTGCCACTTACTTATATTTTCGGAGCGATCGCGTCGCGTCACGAAATCTCAGTTCGGGGCGACCTACTAGTTTATAAAGAAAAACAATAGAAATATGTGAAGGTATCAGCTTTTTGTATTAATGGTTTTTAACATGTACTCGTAGGTACGTATCAAATCATGAAATAAAGTATCCACCTTCGGGATTTAATATAATATCATCCAATTGGCTTAGCCGTGAAAGTTTAACATACAAACAGACAAAGCTACAGACACACTTTCTATATAAATAATTGGAGGAAAGTCGGATGAATATAGATGAATTGGCCTTTCTTGTAGCGATATATGTTTTTATGCTTCAGAAAGATATTAAATGTTTGTGGACCTCTCTGTGGTAGGTAAATTATAAAAAAGTGGCCACAGTTTTTACTTATTGTATTGTCTGCTTAAAATAAACTAGCCTAATTAAACTGAAACAGCTCTACGACTTTGATCCCCAGGCATGGTAGATATCCAGCAGATAGGCAGCAAACGGGAGTCCGTCTGCGACGCAAGAGGTTGCTGGTTCGATTCCCGCTTTGGAACAAATTTGTATACGTACTGCAGAAATTTGTTCCGTTGGTCTGGGTGTGTTCTATGTATAATAAAAACATATCTATCCAAGTATATAATAAATTAAATATATCAGTTATCTAGTACGTACCCATAACACAAGCTTTGAATAGCTTACTTTGGGGCTAGATGGTGCTGTGTGGATTGTCCAGCATTATTATCGTTATTATTATATCCCTTCATATCTCTCAGTACCAAGTACTACCCAACTCAAGATTCTTTGAGGATGTCTAAGGGGTTAGTCAGAGGTACGTCCTAACATTACATTTCATTACATTTGGCACATACTCACATTTTGCAGTAGTTAGTATTCCATACGTGACAGGTTGCAAGCCCATCGCCGCTGCTAGAAAACTAACTGGTTTTCTCACGATGTTTCCCTTCACTGTTTAGGAGCGCTGGCATTGCGCACATAAATTTTTCGATAGAAAAATCCATTGGTGCACGACCGGATTCGAACCTGCGACCTTACGATCGGAAGGCGGGTCACTCTCACAAGACCACCGGTGCTCTTTACAACCTAATGGGCACTATAAAATGTAGTAGTCCCTTTCTTCAACTGAAGCAACACCTATTATGATTTCAGCATTTTAATATGAATCAATTTAAGTAAAAGAAACCAAGCTACACCTAGGTACTGAAAAAAAATCGCTCTGATTTTTAGACTTCAGAAGCTCGATGATAAGAGAAGCATTGTCGAAGCATAATCCTACTAATATTATAAACGAGAAAGTTTGTACGTATGGATGGATGGATGGATGTTACTCTTTCATGCCGGAACAGCTGAACGGATCTAAATGAAACTTAGCAGAGAGATAGATTATAGTCAGGAATAGCACATAGGCTACTTTTTATCCCGTGGGAATAACGGGATTTAAATCTGAGCGGGTGAAACCGCGGGGCGCAAATAGTATGAGCATGAATTGGTTTCAAAATAAAACGCTTAATTAACTGATTCTACTTCAACGATAATTTGATACTACTTAAACACTACAACACAATGTTTTTAAGTTTATTTATTGTCATAATTAAGCTACCTTATTAGAAGAACGAAAATATCTAATTATCTATGCAAGCAGCGCAAGTATTCATTGAGAATTTTATCTCTTATATTGCTGCAAACTCTTGAATGTTATGTTTTAAAAACGCCAGCAGATTTGTGCTCTTATTAACATCTCTGAAGCTATCCAAGGCAGGAAACCCCGGAATCTGATCGTCCAACTCGTCTTCTACTCCAATAAGAATGTTCCTGACGTAGGAATCCAGCCTATAACGACAAAATAGTTGTTGAAAAATTTATTGTGGTGAACCTTAGCTTCTGACTAATATTGATATGACGTGTTTAGATATTTACCTTTCTATCAGAGCACCTTTTTTACCAGTGGTAGATGCTTTTCTTATCCGTAGCTTATCATTTAATTGAAATACACTCCACGTTGAATATATTTTGGGGATCTAGGAATTATAATAATTGTAAACAAACATAAACAAAGATGCATTATGACAGATCCAGGTACGATGTAACATAGCGCCATCTGCTTTCAGCTTTCACTTTCGTACCCCAATCCAAAGTGGTCCTTGTGTTAGAAATGAATAAAGACCAATTTGCTTTTGGTTGCCTTTGTGAAATGTCAAATAACTTTTGTGAACATAACCTCAACAAAACATTTTTGCTTAAGAATTGGTACCGCCACCATTTATAAAGCTGACAAAGTGAGCTAAATGTTTTTCAAGGTCTCGGGACGTTCAGAAACTAAGTGACATAAATTTTCAAATATTTTCGGTAACTTGCGATTTTTGGATATTAGTAAAAATCCTTTGGTTCAATCCTTTAGTCTATGAAAATCATAATTTTCACTTTATTTGGTAAATTTAAACTACAAAGATGCATAACTTAACATTTTTAAGTCATTTTGTGGCTGAAAATTGTGTATAAATTATTACAAAATGGTACAAACTATTTATTGCTGGGAGAGATTTTGAATGCATCATTCAACCTGACGAAGATTTATAAGGGTCCTTACTACCCTCTGAAGGATAAGTATGCTTATTTATTTTTATACAAGCATTCGCGTGATATCTATTGAAATAAAAAGTAACCTATGTGTTTTTCCGGGTCATAAATTACGTTTCAGCTGAATTCGTTAAGGATTGGGAAAGGGGCATTGTATTTGTAGGATAGGAATCCAAAACATGATTTTGCTCCTTTCTTATTACGCACTAGCTGCCGCCTGCGTAAGCGCTTAAGAAGGAATAAAACTCGCCAAGCAATCAATATTCTACTACTATTCGGTATACCGAACGCGAAAGTTTTTAAGTATGGATGTATATTGTTACTCTTTCACGCCGGAACGGCTGAACGGATCTGGATGAAACTTGACACAGAGATATAATATATTATAGTCTGGAGTATCACATAGGCTACTTTTTATCCCGTGGGAATACCGGGATTAAAATCTGCGCGGGTGAAACCACGAGGCGCTAAATATCTATCCTATATAAAGTTATTTACACTTACAATAATACCTAATCACATTTTATTAAGAACCTACCTCTCACCTCGATAACTGAACTGACTAAAGTGTAGAAGAATAACGACACCTTTATCGTATAAGGAATAACAACAAATAAATAATAATATCTGAATTCGACTTTAAAAACTAGATAGAGTAACTTCGGGTAATATGGCACACCATAAGCCTTTTTGCAAATAAATACGAAATTTATGAGTCAAACAAGTCTTTATTGGTTCAGTCCTTTGAAGTTAGTATTAATCAACAATTATAATTTTATTAACTTTAGAACGTAACTTAAATAAACTTTATTTTATCTTAAATAATCATAAACATGCTAACATGCATGTCCTACTACGAAATAGGACAACATGGCCTAGGTGAAATTGGGAAGAAAACTTACATTACCAGAAGAACTAATGAAACAATTAGTACGGTATGTGTTAGCTATGAAAGTTGTTTGGTATACCGAACAACTTTTTATTGTTTTTAATTGCCAGCTGATAAGCTAAAACCTTTTAGTGTTATAACACCAAAAGATTTTAGGTTATCAGCTGGCAATTCAAAACAATAAATGTTCCCATTATCTTATATCATTTCAGTCTGCTATGGGCCAGCTCCATCATTTTTTTTTCTATACCGTAATTGTATAGGTATCGGTTAAATAACGGTACAATCATACCTTTTTTTAGGAATTACACCACCGTTACAAAGATTCAGTTAAAAAACATGCTAAATAAATTAGAAGTTATTGCGAAAATTCATTATGGTCATAATGACCAACCTCATTCCCAATATGCTCTTTTTGGTACGAATCTTCGCCGGGTTAACGTCATTTCTGCCAGTCAAGTATGTCAATTGACAGGGTTCCAATTATACTACATTGAGCGCTAGATTTGACACTTTTATGGGACAAATGGCGAGCATTTAAAATGTTATTACTAGTAGTTCGCCCCGAACTGAAATTTCGTGACGCGACGCGCACGTTCCAAATATATAACTAGTGCTTAGTTTGCTGCTTTTCTCAAGGCGTGACTGATGCGTGCGGGAAGAGGAGAGGGGTGGGGTACGAGTGTACTTTTACGGAATAATGTGACAACGAGTTGCATTAGTATGTTTCATCATGTGTAAATGATGAATATACTGTTTTATGTACATTGAGCTGCAAGTAATAATTATCATATTTTTTTCGAACTTTGACACGAGGTACGACCCCTAAAAACCTAACAAAAAAAAATTAAAAAACTAGGTTCGTTTTTTAGGTGATAGAAGCGAATGGTGGGCTGACGCAGTAATTTTTCAAAAGTCGAAAAATAAGAAGCACCCTAACGTACATACATACATAAATACATAAAATGCCAAATCGCCCAAGTTGATTGTAAGATTTTCATTCGCTT
The DNA here is from genome assembly GCA_963576535.1 of Plemyria rubiginata. NCBI lineage: Eukaryota > Metazoa > Arthropoda > Insecta > Lepidoptera > Geometridae > Plemyria > Plemyria rubiginata. Next base: position 7,277,915 of record OY754909.1, on the reverse strand, counting down.
CACTCACTCAATGAACAATATGAATTTATTCATAATCATGAGTGTTGTACATAAAGTTATTTTATTTTATTTATTGAATAAAATCCACAACTCTTTGTATTATATAAGTAACATAATGAATGTAGCTGAAAACCAATAACGGATTTTATTTTTTTAAGTTAACTATCTATTATTATAGTAAAGGGTATTTAATTCTCGCCATTATAACTAACCTTTTTATGAGTACACTGCACTTATATGAACTAAAAATGAAAATCAAACGGTGTAAACCACAAAACAGTTGCGAAAAAAGTTCCTCTTTCCACATCTGCTAAAAAGTGTCCAGCTACGGGTAAGCATTGCCACACTGGTCACAAACAACACCACGTGGTACAAATAAATGTCAAAAAACCTGGTCAGCTTTTTCAAGAACGCACACATACACACCATGCATGTAACGTGTAAACGGATGTGTTCCAAATTCAAAATTGATAGCACTTAACCCCTAGACGGTGTTATACGGCTGCAGGCGGGACTATGTACCTATAGATATCAAACGACTTGTTTCCATAAATTACGAATGGATGTAATGTACTTAAAATTATTACAGAATTCTTTAGAAATACAAAGTTTATTAGCATTATGATAATACTAGATATTAGATATTACTACATACCCATAAAGGATTCAAAAATAAACATATTTTACAGAGTATTCGTTTGAAACTGCAAGATGAGTGATATAAAAGGTTTAGTAAGACTACCAAAACAACTAAGAAACATTGTTTTCCATCCTTGTGTATTTTTATAACGAATAATATTGGATAAAGCAGTTGAGATTAGTTTTCGACGCATAACTTGAACTGCATCCTAATATACACGCCTAATTTTTATCCAACTGCCACCGCCGATAGGCGATCTAAACTTGAAGCATTTGACGGGTTACATGAAGCCAACGAAACGTCACCTAGTACGAAAAAACTAGTGAGCTATTCCTATAACTGGTTGAATGAATGACGTTTAATATTTGGTAGCTCGCGGTACGAAATTGACGTTTCAAGAAAGTTTTACGAGCTGGCGGTCGGTACCCTGGATGTGTCTTTGAGGGTTTAGTTTAAATCAAAAACTAATACATTATTTAAAAACACTTTATCACTCTCTTGATTTTGATACCCATATTGCTATAATAGCGAAAAGATTTTTTTTAATGTGAGAGAATATCGCTCCTGCTTTCCTTCCCACGTGACTTTTAGGGTTATTCTAAGGACACTTGGGAAGTTACGACGAATCTTTTGATACCAGAATCGTCAAAATCCATCCAGCCGTTTGGTTGCTACGTGGTAATAAAGGAAATATCGAAGGAAGGATACATAAATACATACATGGATAGATACACGCCATACACATAACCCTCGGCACTCGGGTAAAAATAGGCATAAAGCAGCTGTTTTTACCCTAAAATTCATTACGACATTATTTGCTATCTGTAAAGGTTTTCATCAAAACAACCAAAACAGGTATCTTTGGTCTTCGTGGCGAATCCAAGTGTCATGTGACGGAGCTCTTTGTGTTTTAAAATTTATTTGAAACTAGTTGCGCGGTCAATACCTACGCGGTCAATCCACCATTCGAGGACCTTTATTCCCCAGCGGTTGTCAGTTCTTCGAGCTATATGTGTGACCATTGCCACTTCAACTTACTGATTCTGAGAGCTATGTCGGCTACCTTGGTTCTCCTACCGAATTCCTCATTTCTGATTCTATCTCTTAGTGAAAACTCCCAGCATAGCGTTAGCATATAGTATAGATATACAATACTTAATGTCCATCATTGGAACTCGCAACCGCAAAAAGAAGTTGCTTCTAACAGAGCTCTGAGACCAGAATCTGCACACTGCAATAGCAAATAAAAAAAATCTAATTATGTTTCAGTTATTGGGTGCGGCGTGCGTCGGCGTAGTGGCTTATTACATCGACCAACGTGGAATACAGAGACCGGAGCTGTTCTTCCTGCTGACAGCTACGACGTTTCTCATAGGCACATTCTGTCTCCTAACAGCGTGCTTGGTGTCGATGTCGACGGCTTCTCTTATATCTAAAACTGTTTATGTAAGTTTTAAGACTGACCACAATGAAGGGCAGCCTCGCTCGCACATAAAAAAATTTAGATCTACCATGTTACGGATATTTTAATGGTAATACAAGGCGATTTTTCATAACATCCAGTGATATATTTTTTTTAATGTTAAATTGTGCGAGCGAGAAGTTTTTATACCGTATCAGCCTCTTTGGTACCTATATTTTAATATGGTCTCATAGAATAATTTTAAAAATAATATTCATTTATGTTAATAAAAAGCTGATGAATATTATTTTTTTAAAACGACTAATCAGGTGTAAGAATATTGTGATTTTTTTGTGTTTGCTTTGGTATTTCTTTATTCAAGCAGTAGGTACTTAGCCGGACGGGCTCTTCACAAAGAGCTCTGCCTACTTTTCTTTATAAAAAAACTATTATTCACGTGCTAATAAATATGATGTTGTATTACAGGAGGTGATATATCACGGGTGCGCCTTTATATTCTACCTCTGCGCGGGGCTCACTCTGATTATTGAAGTCAATCACAGGAGATACAGAGGAGAGTATGAGCCGTTCTTTGCAGCATCTGTAAGTTATAAAAAAATCTTTACTTCAGAATACCTAATAATACGCTCTTGCCAGTTACTCTTGGTAACTGTATCGGTGAAATTTAAATATTTCCGTCGTTATGGTTTTCCGAATTTTCATTCAGTGATGTTAAATGTTCATAAATGTTGATAAGTGATAGAGAGGAGTTCGTTTGGCCGTGGTCTTCGTTTTCAAGTATAAACAATGCTTATTATTAGCTCCGTTGCTGTACGTACAGTAACACCATTATGAAATTTATGGCAATGTATAATTGCGGTGTCAAAAACCCACTTCCGAAAACTTCGGGGGGTTAAGTACCCATCAATATAAACAACTACATTTTACTTTAGCCCAGGCAAGTATTAATTATTGAACTTTTGCGGGAGTGGCCATTTTACATCCTGTATTGTGATATACTTAAAAAAAAATATTGAATTTAGGTACCAATGTTACGTTTTATACCTGATAATATCATCAGTTTACCAACACATTAGTTTAATTGACGTTTAGCAAGATTTAAGGTTTTTAATAATAAAAAAAAACTTCAACAAAAACAATGTTTTTTTTTTTCAAATAAAAGCTTTTTATTAACTTTTTTTCTCTTTTCAGATTATGGGTCTCGTTATGGCTGGTCTTTACTTGGTCAGCACTTTCCTAGCCAATCGTCAGTACCGTGGAATTTAATACAGTACCTAACTACCTAGTACCTAGCAAGGTCTGTGTCCATTGTTTATGATTATTATTAAGATATAAAACACTGCCTACGCTTTACGACTCTTGTCATAGCTTATCGTGGATGAAAACTGAAAATTGTTGTAGAATAGAATGTAATGCGATTTTAATTTTTTTAATATACAGCCTCAGCTGTTGGCAGCCCCAGCTCATTTTGCAGTAGCACTTGTGGGTTCGCTTACCTCCACTGAGAATAAACATCATCATCACATGTCATCGTGTTCCTTCACCACATCTGTGTGATGATGAACGAACATAGATGATTGTTCTCTGTCTGGTTATATTATTTATATTAATTTCTATTTGAATACAAAATATGTAAATAATTTAACAATTATTTAGTTTTGTATAAGAGTTGCTTAGTTTGGGGTACGATATTGCCGTGTCGATTTGTCCGCTGATGATGATTTATTTTATATTGTTAATGAGTTTCTAAACCCTTTAATTTCGTATTGTTAAGAGAAATCAATCATAATTTTTACCTAAACATTTAGAGCTACCATTTTACCAGTTCAAGAGTATTTATGCAATGCGAGGAGCATTCTTAAAAAACAGTAAATTTTAACATATTTATATGGAATCATAGATTCCTTAAAATGTGTTTTTGTTATTTTGTCTATGTGCGGGACGTCTTGCATTGTGGATCCACACCAAGGAATTTGAATACTATCTATATTCCTTGATCCACACGTGTGACTGATTAATTGATGACCTCAGTGGCGCAGTGGGCGAGAGTCCGCTTGCCACGCAGATGTTGCGGGTTCGATTCCGCTTCGGAACTAATTTGTGTACGATCTGCAGAAATTTGTTCCGTCAGTCTGGGTGTTTTCTATGTTTAATAAAAAATGTCGATCTATGTAAGTAAATAATGTACTAATTATATCAGTTATCTAGTAGGTACCCATGCATAACACAAGCTTTGAGTAGCTTACTTTGGGGCTAGATGGTGCTGTGTGGATTGTCCAGCATTATTTATTTATTGATGATTCTCCCAATTCAATCTGTGCACCAATCCTCGACTGCAGCAGCAGCCAGTTCCAAGACTGTTCAGCTGGCACCATCGCATTCTCTTCGGGACAGAGAGAAAAAAAACAAAAGTCAATGCCAAATAAATATTTTGAGATCATATTTTTTTTAAGAAAGCCTGAGAATAAAATCTTTGTTTATTGATTACTTATTCATATTTTTCTAACAAACCCCCAATTCAATTGTTGTTTCTATTGTAATATTGCAAGGTGTATTAACTAAGGTAAGATACAATATCTGTTTTTGTTCACTAGAAAGTTTATTAGGTAAGTCTATAAAATAGTTGATGCCCAGGTCAGGTGAACCATCTAGGTACCTATAGTTAATTACCTACCGCCAGGATAACCATGTTATAATTTAGAATGTAGATCTGATCACGAATTTCAGAGGTAAATTATGTTCTTTCCTCATATTAAAATACAATGAAAACTTGGTTTTATTTTAAATAGATGCGTACATAGGTAAAACTATTCGCTAATGTTTAAGGGCATTTTGTTAACTATTTTTTCTACTGTTTTATATTAAATTAATTTATTAAAAACTCCTGAAGTTTTATTTAATTTATTTTATATATTAATCTACCTTTATCAATTTGACCCGTTGGCACTGCAGGGTGGTAGGTTGCCCCTCTATTATAGTATCCACTGAAGTCCGACCATTTTATACTAAGTTTTAAATAACTTATTACATGTGACAAGTCGGTACAAGAAATACTTACGGAAGAGTAGTGGTGCGTAGTTTAATTTTACGCTTTTTATGTTGTTCTAATTTTCCTATGGAGAACTCATGAACAGATTATCCATCCTTTTGTGTTGGAACAAGGTCAATGAGTGTGTAAAACATTACCAGGAATAGAATTTAACCCTCCGCTTTGTGTTCTAATTTTGAGATGTGCCAGTGGTAGCGGCGTGTACGTGTGGCATACCGGCACGCGACATTTTAAAATAATCCCAACCTTTGTCAGGATCGCACTCCTTCCATATAGTTGGACTTCCATTCAACTCCTACTAGTTGTTCGTTTACAATAAAATATCTGACCTACCTAACATTTTGCTCAATATAGAGCAAGAGTTCGCTGAACTTTAATTCAGTGCGTAACACAAAAATCTAAAATTATTTTGTTGACTAAACATTGACCGCGCAACTGTATCCTGCTTCCCGTGATGATACATAGCTGAAGTGCGTGTCTGCTCTCTCGGACATTCAAATAGCCTAAAAGAAAGTGCGCGCTAGAACTGTTTTTGGAATAAATAGTAAAAGTGTTAGTGAAATGACCCGAGGGCCGACTATCGTCCGGGTGGGTCCCGGAGGCGGGCACCAAGGAGCCGGCATCAAGTGCTGTTGTTGCCGATGTTGCGAGTGCATCAATTTCGGATACCTGACAACTCAACATGGACTTATCAAGTTGGCTCAAGCTGTAAGTTAGAAGACGCTTTTTTTACTTTTGTTTTCTTCCGAAAAAGATGATTAGAGATTACGTAGATTTACCTACTATAGGTAAGGTTAAGTACCTTTTTTACTAACTTGATTACGACTATAATACAAAAGCGAATAAAATCAAAAATATCTTAAAATCCAAAACTACAACAATCTTCTAAGAGTAGTAGAGCTGTTTGTGAAGGGCTCGTCTGGAAAAGTGGGTACTGCCACCACGCCTTTTTCTGCAGTCAAGCAGCGTTACTGTGTTTCGGTTTGAAGAGTGTGGTCGCCGGTTTAATTAGAGGCACTAATTTATTATTATTATTATTATATAATTCAGGGCTTCCCAAACTTATTTGAACTGTGACGCCCTTGGGAAGTAGCCATATTTTTGCGACGCCCTAGCCTTCTTCCCATAGCATAGGTACATTTACCTACAAGTTGTAGTTCTAGCCTAATAACAATTTGTCGGAAAAACTCCAAATAGCATCAAATTTTTCAGTAGAAAATAAAGAACAAAACATAAGAACAAAAATGAAATCAAACAAAAAAGATAAAAAACAAGCACTTTTTTTATCTCTTTTCGTTTGATATTAATGAGAAGGATAATTTCCGTCGATTTTTCTTGTAGAATGCCGTGTAAAGCAGGGAAACAGTCAGAACATATTTGATCTTCTTCTTATTTTGCATCATAGGGCACGTTCCTGTCTTGCATGACTTACGAGGTAATGCTTTGTCATAGGCGATGGTTACCTCTTAACATCAGGTCAGGGCCATCTGCTTGTTCCATCAGCTAGTTGTATTAAAAAAACTAAACAAACCTTTTGCATTTATTTTAGTACTAATATACTAAATATTATTACTACTACGTATAACATTCAGTATATTTATTGCATTATTTAGCAGAGATATGTTTTCGGTTATAGGTACCTATGTAAATTTTACACGTTAGTTTTTTTGGTTCAGTACATAATATGTATCTGTACCTACCCAGGGTGTTGCAATAGAAATTTAATTAGTTTTGCTTATTATTGTAATATTAATTTAATATAGAGAAATAACATATTCTTGTTGATCAGATGCTGGGCGGTATGTGCCAGAGCCTGCTAGTGAAGTATGGCATGTCGGAAGCTAGCAGCATGGGGTCGGCGTTCCACGGGTTCCTCACCACGGCCTCTGCTTGCCTGCTCACCACCGCACTTCTCATCACCTGCTACGTGCTCTCTTCTAAAACGCAGCAGCTGATACGGCAATCCATTTTTGTAAGATTATTTAGAAAATAGTTTACTAGACACACAATACACAGAGAACCGATATAACAATATTTAGAAATAAAGGTAAATCGAGGAACATAACAGTAAAGTTTTGGGCACATAATTAGTCCCTTTTATTTGTGCACTAAATTGATCCATTCTACAGTGATTCTACAGCATAATTGCGCTCTGACCTCTGTACCTGCATTTGTAATATTATTTACATTAATTTGCATTGTTTTTCGTTACCTAGGCTACTTTTTTTTTACATGTAGTTGATCTTCTATCTAATTTAATATAATGATAGCTTCCATAGGTGCCAATTATGGTGCATTTCGCACTCCTTTGTTTTTAAACTGACTGCCTCGTTCATTAAACATAGCAAAATGTAATTAAGTAGAAATAAACAATAAACGTAACTTATTTTGAAAAATAAATTAATATATCCTATTCCACGGCACGGAAGTAGGTAATTTAAATTGTTTGCTCTAAACTACTAAACGATACCTATTGTCAGTATTCCGTTTTAGTTTTGAAACGAAGGAAACTAATGCTAAGGACTAAGAATTAAAAACTTGCTGTGCTTTAGAATCAGGATTATTAAAAATCAGAATAATCAATTTATTGGTAACAGTAATTACAAGTCAGTGTTTCAATCGATAAAATAAAAATAAAATTTATGAGAATAAATGCATTGCGCAGCGATTGCAAATAAATAAATAAATAAATAAATATTGGTGGACTTTCCACACAGCACTATCTAGCCCCAAACTAAGCTTATGCTTGCAAATAATAATAATATTAGAAGGTATCTGGTATATTTTGTTTAGTTAATATAACTATCTTGCTTTTTAAACTAGTTATAATTCACGTGCTTCGGATGATTGGTTGGTTTCACTATGTCACGTTCATATCTTCATTTCATTGTCATCTCACACCTAACAATAATATTGGTCATTCAACAGGTATTGTACCTATCTACCTACCTTGTGCAATAACTAAATGTTATTCATTGATTGTCTCAGTAACAAATTGACTTGCATTGCATTGTCCTATTCCGTGCTGAATTTGGAGGTGTTGCACGTGATACTGCAAACTTTGGTTTCGGTTTTCGTATTGACAGAGGCACCAACTAGGTACCTACTATTAAGAGATAGAGGCACCTACCTACTATTGAGAGAGGAATGATGACGAATTGAAAATAGAGTCTAGCAGGTCATAGCTATAGACTCGATAGCTATGACCTAGTAAGACTCTATTTAATTTGGCATTCTGTAATACATTATTATTTATTTACTTAGCAAAACACAATTACAGTATCACTTTTACAACATCGTGAAACTTAGGTATGGTTTGTAATGATGTTGGAAATTTCTTCAATGTTGGCACATTCCCCATACAAGTCCAACCCGCTTAAAAACGTGATACTCCCCGTAATTTAGTTTTTTACGGACTAGCACTACTAAGGACGGTCGGTCGATCACCTAGCATAGCAATCTATGTCACAGTTGCGATTGTGACTGGTAAACTCATAACCGGGTTGCGATGCGGCATTCAAGTCTAGCGCTTAGTGGCGAAATTGTAGGCTTTTTTGCGCTGTTATTGAATCTCGTTTTTTGGTTCAGTCACAATTTGCTCCCACTTTTACATCTCTTCCGGTCTAGTCTACCAAATTAATGTTGTACGCCTGTATTAGTAGTAGTGCTAGTGAGTCGTCAAATAGAAAATCCAAGAATAATTTTGAAACGTCTATAAACTAGGTGTCACTAACACCAGTTCCTCGCGACCAAAGCCTAGATGAACAGGCAAGAGCAGTCATAATTTTTATAATGTAATGGCATAAAATAACGAAAACTGAAACAGCTTCACGTCTTTGATCCCCAGGCACGGTAGATATCCCCTCAGAACTCTTGGTACCAATTACGAACTCCAGATTCGTTGAAGACACTGGGTATTTCTCTGTTCTGTGATACTAATGGGGTTGTCAGAGGTACGTGCAAACATTAGGTACATTTGGCATACGCACATTACAATACTGATAAAATTAAAGTTTAGATTTGATTGTCGAGTGGTCTAGATTTAGTTCAGCATGCGTTTCTATTCCAGGAATGCCTGTTCAACGCCGTCGCATGTTTCCTGTACTTGTCTGCTTCTTCTTACATGGGCCTCGCGGTGAACATTTACCTGTACCCGCGGTATGCCCTCGTTAACATGTACGCTGCGTATCCGGCCATGACTGCAGTATATGTGAGTACAGTACTTAGCATGTTTTTCTCTTTTTTAACATATTATATGGTCTTCTTTCTAATAAAATATAAAATAAATAACTCTAAATAAATAACTCTAATAAAATAAATAACTCAAATGTTATTTCAAAGCTCATCGATAAATCAAAGTCAAATTCAAAAGGTATTTACTCAGTAAAATCACAAGTATCACTTTATCTTAAAACAAATATCTTAAAACTAGGTGAATCAGGTGACAGATCCACGAGACCAAGCATGTTATGATGGCCCATGTTGTATGTTAATGTACGTTTGCCCGAACACTACGGTTTCCGTGTAGAGAAACAGTGCAGATTTACTTAAACTCAATTTCATTTTTATTTACTACTAGCGACCCGCCCGCGCGCCCCTTCTTCGCACGGGTGCACATTTCATGCATGTATTATACATATAAACCTTCCTCTTGAATCATTCTATCTATTAAAAAAACCGCATCAAAATCCGTTGCGTTGTTTTAAAGATTTAAGCATTAAAAGGGACATGGGGACATAGGGATATAGGGACAGAGAAAGCGACTTTGTTTTATACTATGAAGTGATAATTGACCCAGTGCACACCTAGTGCCTATCGACCTGTCTTAGTGGACAATCGTAGATTACAATCCTAACTAAAGTACCTATCGTTATCTTTCAACTAATACGAGTACACCATGTGTATCGTGTGTGGCGTTCTTAAGCTCGCAACTCTAACTAATTTAGAGGTACCTGTGATACGAAAAAAACACAAAGGTCCTTCGAGCCGGATCGAGGAAAATTGTATTGTGTTGTATTGTTTGGTAGTTCAACAAAGCAATACAAGTAGCTGTTAAAAAAACGGTTGTTAATAACGAGGGTGAGGCATGAGCACACAAACTCCCCTTCACCCCCACTCACTCAGTAATTTTCGCATTTATAATGTTTTTACCTACGTGATTAATCGTGATACTGTTTTTATGTTTCAGTACGTCGGAGTAATCCTCGGTATACTTCACGGAGTGGATGCGTATTTAGCCTATAAGTTTTTTAAAAACCCTCGAATGTTTTGACGAATCAGCGCATAGTTCATTTAGGTTTTAAGTTTTTATTACCTTATTTTATCTAATCAGTTCAGAGACGTGTTAAATGTGTTCTGATTGTATTTTTAGATACTCGAATTGAATTCGCATTTAATAAAATATTCCCATATATCTTATCATTATGTGATTGCTGATACTTGTACTACGAGAATAATATGTTTATCGTCTTAATATAAAGGTTATGTTTATTAGGTAAATATTTGTCCCTCACTTTGGTTTCTGTCCATCTGTCAACGCGCTCCCATAGAGAGTACTTGAATGATTAGTAGTTAGGCCTTTAACATCTATAAAAGATGATTTAAACAGCCTCCAAGGTCAATAGGCACTTACGTTACCTACCTAATAATAATAAAGTTAAATCTCGTTTGTGTGAAAACTGAGGTTTTTTCATCCCTGAAAATAAAAACGACGTAACAAACATTGTAAAGTATCCAAAAAACTGTATTTGTTATCATCACACCTCATTACAATTCCTACAAAAATGTTCGCTAAGTTGTGTATCGATGCAAATTTGTAGCCTTCACTACCTACCTACACTGTTTTTTCTCTCGAAATACTATGTACCTAGGTTGATAGTATATTTAACACACCTTGTAAAATTGATATTCTATATTAAAAACCAATATACACTGATCACGTGTTTTATTTTAACGCGTTGCTTCCCGTACCAGGTACGAATAATATCCGTAGTAACTGCTAGTTCATATGGGGCACGGTCAACAACAGCGACCCAAACAGCCTTGCTTAGCAAGGTGACGCTAACGGTAGCTCCATCCAGCGATTGAATACCTAAGAACAAGCAACCGCGATAGCAAGTAGCAACAGTAGCAGTTAATTCAGTTGAAGTCGACGCAGACGACAGTCAAACAACTTCTTTCTCTAGAAAATTTTACTGAATGATTTATGGAAAATCGCATTAACCAAGTTTCGGAGAATAACATACAAAGCTTCAGCAAAGATAATATTTTGATGCACGCCAGTTTTTCTATCAAAACTTTGTTTCACCAGAGGGCTGACCACGACTTTGGTGTGGTTGGCGCTTGCGTATATACGATCCACAGCCATTTTACACTACGATCTACGATCTACACCAGATTTTTAGATCAGTGTGGCTGACGTCTATCGTCTTTTGCGAACCTTCGCGTCCGCGATCGTTCGCAAAAGCCGGAAGTGATATTCAAATTTGACAGATAGGATTATTTTACAAGGACTAGAGTCGTTCCTACATGGAAACCATGGTTTTCGAGTGGTTTTGACAGACTCGTTGACATAACTTAGATGTGGCATGACATTTTAATGTTAATGTTAGTGTCATGTCATTGAAAACCTGTCCAAACAAGGAAGAAGTTGAATTACATTACTTGAGGTCTTAGCGCAAAGTGTATAGCATTTGGAATTAAAGTGTATTTATGTTATATAGTGATTTGACCGACAAATGTTTCGAATGATTTGAAGAAAACAGACACCATTTTCTTCGAAACAAATGACGTGACTTGACTAAGGACTGACTTGATTTAAAAGTATTTAAGGCGTTGACAACACCTAATATTTCTCTAGCTCGCACGATTCGACATTTTGAAAGATATAAAATCACTAAATACAATTTTGAAAAATCGCAAACAACCATTTTGAATACAAGTACAATGTCTAGTGACACATTCAAATTCCTTGATAAGAATGCACCAGTGTTGCCAATGAAAATTTTTAGGCGGCCATGTACATGAGGTAAAAAAACCGTGTTTTTAAGAAATATTACCAACATGGGCCGTGGCACTGCCTAAAAAAAGGAAAACGTTTAAAATTACGTATTAAACATTAAAAGCCTATAAATAGCACCATTTGGGTAATAATGGCAAACTATCTCTATTTGTTTGAACTAGCGACCCGCCCGCACGGGTGCATATATAACCAATATATACATATAAACCTTCTTGAATCACTCTATCTATTAAAAAAAACCGCATCAAAATCCGTTGCGTAGTTTTAAAGATTTAAGCATACATAGGGACAGACAAAGCGACTTTGTTTTATACTATGAAGTGATAAAAAAACAAATGTTTTCTTATTACCTCTTCATAAATATCAACCCGTAAATTGATTAATTACCGTAAGATTTGCAAAAAGCCGTAGAATCTGCTACGGCCTACAAACTTAAGGCCGTAGGAATTCTTGATTCTTTGGCCTGAAAGCCGTAGAATACGGCAATTGCCGTAGCATTGGCAGCACTGGAATGCACTGAAAAGCCAGGAGTGATGTGCCAACTCGGGATAAACACCAACTCGAGTTAAATCGAGTTGAAATTGAGATAACTCGAGTAATACGACTCGAGTTTGCAGAACGAAACTAAGTATGTGGTTTTTTTAAACCCGTTCTTCATTCTCGCGAAAACTCGATAAAAACACGATAAACGAGGTTCCACATTCTCTTTCTCGTGTTTTTCTGGTGTTCTCGCAAGAATGTGGAGCGGGCGGGCTTTACAAATTAGTTTTTATTTATTTGTTTCTCCTTACAACTCTATGTTAGGACAAGTAACATTGCTAAACTTGACATTGGTGAAGCAAAAAAATGTCGATGCGATGGCGAGAGTAGGTAGGGGCAGCATACGGTCCGCAGCTATCTCGCTCGACACAACGTACAACCGTGCGCAATGTAATTGCACACAAAATGGTTGTTTGCGATTTTTCAAAAATGGATTTATTGAATTTAATCTTATGTATATCATTTTGAATAGTTGCGAGCGAGAGTTACATTAGCTGTTGTCATCACCTTAAGTCGAATCAACTTAACTGATATCTAAGAAGATTAAACAAAACAAAAATTTAACCCAACCCAATGATGCACCGGTGGTCTAGTGGAAGTGACCCCGCCTTCCGATCGTAAGGACGCAGGTTCGAATCCGGTCGTGCATCAATGGATTTTTCTATAGAAAAATTTATGTGCGCAATGCCAGTGCTCTTAAACGGTGAAGGAAAACATCGTGAGGAATTCTAACAGCGGCGATGGGCTTGCAACCTGTCACGTATGGAATACTAACTACTGCAAAATGTGAGTATGTGCCAAATGTAATGTTTGGAGGTACCTCTGACTACCCCCCTTAGACATCCTCAAAGAATCTTGAGGTTAGTACTTGGTACTTGAGAGATCTGAGAGGATAATTATCTACCGTGATTGGGGATCAAAGTCGTGAAGCTGTTTCAGTTTCAGTTTGAAAATTTGAACCAAGCAAGTTTTCACACGATTTAATCATGGGACTTTTTATTTTTCTAATTTCTATGTATGAAAACTTGTTTAGATCAAAATTCTACTTTATCTGAATCTTTGTAATGTCATGGACAACAATTTAATCGGATGCGATTTTACTACATTCAATGATTTTATACTTCAAAAATGTTCAATTGTGCGAGCGAAATAGCGGCGCGTGGTAGTATGCTAGGGCGCACCTTGAACGAATCGCGCTGTCGCTCTCTCGCTTGATGCGACTCGTATTAGGAATAATTTAGCTCGAGTTATGTCCAACTCGAGTAACTCGAGTTGACACATCTCTAACCAGGTAGAAGAAGAAAAAAAAGTTTTGTTTACTAAATTAATTTTTATTGATTCTACTCACTTTAATCAACCGGTTTATAGATACTTAGTAAACGTGCCTAAAATAATTAAATAGAGCGTAAGTACAAATTGTTCGTATATTCAGAGTAGGCATATAACCTTCTAGTTGCGCCCCGCGGTTTCACCCCCCGCAGATTGAAATCCCGGTAATCCCACGGGATAAAAAGTAGCCTATGTGCTATTCCAGACTAAGTATAAATCTATCTCTCTGCTAAGTTTCATCCAGATCCTACTTAGATGAACTTTTACATCCAAAACTAAATGAATTGGTTTGATAGGTACATAAACCTTAGTTTCACACCAGTGTAACCTGACCAGACGGACCATGCTTGGTGGAAATTCTATGTATTCTACTTACTATGTATATGTATAACTGCCTAACTTTGGTTCATTTTGTTTTAGACATGAGATCTCTCTCTGAACAAGAATTACCAAGAAGTGGCTGGAGCGGAATGTTAAATCAACGGGCCACCTCAATGTTTTTAAATTGAGGAACAATTTGATGATCGAACAATTTAATAAAGTTATACATCTGCCTAAACTTCTTGTTTTAAATACCTACAAAAATTATAAGGGTTAGGGTTAAATAGGTAGTTTATTCACATACTAATATGACTTATTAGCTAAAGTAAATATGAAATTGTAGTTTTATGATAAAATAGTGTTGATGAATCTAATATAAAATAACAGTTTTTAAATAAAAATGTGGATAGGTAAGCAGCAGAGTTTTAGTGGTGAATGATAGGTACATTGTAAATTTTCTGCTTCGATAGGAGTATAATAGTAGTAACCTGTAACAATGTAAATACACAGATTAATCAAATGCATTCATATAATAAATGAATGCATAGGCTTGTATTGGACTCCAAGTGGGTGGTCTAATATAATGTTTAAAAAAGTGAAATGCCTAGCCATTCTAAAGATGCTAAGAATGCATTATAGACATGCAGCCGGTAACATTATGTACATAGGTATTTTAAAGCCTTAAACTTCTGGTGTAAACTTTCAATAACCAATACATTTATTGCTTTCACATTGTATATGTATACACATAGTTCTTAGGTGTAAATATCACATCCCTTCCGTCATATTATTATGGTATAGCAAAATGTAAGCATGCTGAGGTTTTGTATTGCCTTTTTACAAGAGTGTTGAAAATAGATATGGATGGTTTTATAACAAGTGGCAGGCCTAAGAAAAGATGGATGCATTGAGTGAAAGATGGCATGAATAAGTAGTGAGCACTGAGACGATGAATGATAGCGGAGAGTGGAAGAAGAAAACTGAGTTTTTCTAGTTTATTATCAACTGCATAAGTACTAAACCTACCAACTTATTGCTAATTATTAAAAACTATTAACACCAAATGATCCACATCTCTCATTAACACCCCGAGTGTTTAGCGATTAAGCAAAAAATACTAACAAACATTTATAATAAAATGTTGTAATGTAGAAATAAAAAGCTATAAGTAATAAGAATATGAAGGTGTGTACCTGTTTCTTGCGGGGTCAAGAAACCCAAAATCTATTCATATAAGTGAAATTGTGCAAGCTTTATCAAGTCTGCTTCTCAATTACTACTCTGGTCCTGACATGTCTGCGGTTGAACACTCCTTGTGTGGATTCTGCATCACACATAAGTACATAAATTGATGATGCAATATGCACATCAGATGCTGGGTCATGGGTATCCAGATAAACCTGAGATCAAATAGTACAGTTTTAACCTAAAAATCACTTCCATAACATACCTAGGTAGATCTTTCTGCAGATTCTACAATAATTTAAACCTAATAGGTACATAACTCTAACTTCTGTAAAATGATGCTTACAAATATTTTTGAAAACAGCACCAAAAAGAATTTGTTTGTTTACAAATAATTATGTAGGTACTAGGTATCCTGCGTTAGGCATTATGCATGACTTGAGTACAAATGAAGGGAAAGGCAAATTTCTGTAGTCTGGAAGCAGAGAATACTTACGAGGTTGGCATGGCTATCTATACCTATTTTATTGTGCTTTCATTTTTAAATAGAATGGTCAGTGATTCAAGGAGAAAAATAACAATCGATAGCCGGCAAGCTTTTTTCATTATGACATGGCAAGCAAAAATAAACTTACCTTTAATTGTTTGGTAGTGAAACGCTGCTTAACATAGATGCGTGACCTCTTGACAAAGGTTTCTGGCATTTCTGGAGAGCGGATAGCGCTGAATCCTCTATATTCATAGCCGAAAGATTATTCACACACAGGATCGAAAGCTCTTCGAGCTCTCAACTCTTCACTCCATCTTCAGGCGTGGTAGGTACCAAAGCAAACATACCAAAGCACTTTTTTCAGAACTCTTCGCAAAAAATTACTTGAAGACTCGTGTTGCAATTTCACGCACTCATATTTCTCACCACACGACATCGATTATCTCACAGTTAGTATAGCCACACCAAGCCACACCACGGCCACACTCCGAAATTCATGGTGTAAGCGCGCTGTCGTAAAGGCGCCGTCGTAAAGGAGCTATTTGTCACTCGTGGTCGCAATTTTCATTGTAACGGTCAAAAACCGGTGTAGACTACGATTGACAGCGCTACAAATTAGAACCTACACGACCCAGATATGAACCCACACTACATAGATATGAACCTACACTACACTCATGGTCTACACTGCACTCGTAATCGCAATTGATGCTTCTCAAAGAATACGCTAGATGCCGTTGTCTAATTTTCATAGGAAATGCGAAGCTATCGCGGCGACAGGCGATCGGCACCGGTCGGCACCGAAACTCGTGATAGGCCCTCAGATTTCTTTTTGATAGGCAACTGTTTGTATGACTGTTGCCAGCCTCTCAAATAAACTCACCGCTACATATCTCCAAAAAATATTTTTATAATTTTTGACGTAAGACGTCAAATTTAAATTCTATAGTTAAAATAAAATAACATAGCAGACAGAATACCTACATCCAATGCGTTATTCTATGTTATAGGTATGTACTATGACTAATTAAAATTATGAATTTATTAACAATAAAACGAAACAACATGAGACGGCTGGACTGTCCTCTCGCAGAGAGTAGTAAATTCCTTGGCCTTTTTTTTTCAAGTCTACAAGTACCTACCTAACAGAATTTTGATGCTACTTCTACTTCTTCACTATCACTATCACTTCATAGTATAAAACAAAGTCGCTTTCTCTGTCCCTATGTCCCCTTGTCCCTTTGTATGCTTAAATCTTTAAAACTGCGCAACGGATATTGATGCGGTTATTTTTTAAGATAGTATGATTCAAGAGGAAGGTTTATATGTATAACTAGTTGCGCCCCGCGGTTTCACCCGCGTAGTTTTTGGTTTTTATTTAATTCCGATCATTTTCATATTTAAACCTCTTTTTACCTCTTTTTTATTTTAAACCTTCCCTGGACTTCCACGAATAATTCAAGGCCAAAATTAGCCAAATCGGATCAGCCGTTCTCGAGTTTTAGTGAGACTAACGAACAGCAATTCATTTTTATATACATAGATACATGCATAATATGTGCACCCGTGCGAAGCAGGGGCGCGCGGGCGGGTCGCTAGTGTTTTTATAAAATAGCCCCGCGCCGCGCTGCCATCCACTGCTCACAAGTCTCACAACTAGTCGTGCAACTGGCAGGATGCGCAGGCACATACCACGCGACTATTACTGGATGGGCCAGTTTTATTTATTTGTAGTTGGACATGTTTAGTACCTAATTCGTGTCGGGTCCTTTATTTTCGAAGTATAGGATTCGAGGATGTTCTTTTAGTCTTACCTACTTTAAATACCGTAGGCCCCGTAGGGTAGGTATAAAAAGTATTATTTAAATACAAATATTCAGATAAAATTTTACCTAGGTACCACATTAAATTATTTTGATGTCATGACGACTTACGGTTTTAACTTGAATTCGTATAGGTATTGAGGTTTATTTGGTTTTATTGATTTAAAAATATTTGAATTAAAGTAAGTGTATGTATCAACATCCTATGAATATATTTTTTGACTTTGGATACACACGTCATAAAATTTTCCTGAAAATGCTATTCCGTTTTCACATGAATCATCGATAAAGAATGTTTACGTTTAAATATCGGTACTAGGTACATAACTAGGTCGTACCGGTTTCTTTGCGTCAATTGGAGTCATCTTCGATAACAATTAAACCTGGTCGCCGCACGTTAATGAGTTATCTAGAAGGTTCTATGCCACTCTGCACTCCATTTTAAGACTTAAAAACTTTCTCCATATCTCCTCAAAAATATCACTTGCCAACTCGCTTCTTATCCCAATTCTAGACTATGCCGACGTTGCCTTCCTGGACCTGACCGAAGAACTTCTCAATAAGCTTGATCGTCTCCTCAACACCTGCATACGTTTTATCTTTAATCTGCGCAAGTATGACCACGTCAGCGAGTTTCGGGCTAAACTTAAATGGCTGCCCATTCGCGAGCGTAGAAACCTAAGAATATTGTGTCTACTCTTCTCCGTTTTAAAAGATTCGACAACCCCTAGTTATTTAAAAAACCGTTTTCAGTTTTTAACCGATGCCCATGACAGACAGCTTAGATCTGCCGACAAAGATTTTGCTTGTTTACTCCTCTTCACCACACTTCATTTATGTCAAACTCTTTTTCAGTTGTGGCAGCTAGGCACTGGAATGAACTGCCATACCTATTAAGCAATCAGATTCCAGGGACTCGTTCAAACGTTTGGTACGAGAGCATCTCTTCAAAAAGCTAAAATAACATAACCTTATTTACCTAATGTTGTATCTAAGTGTCCTAAAACTAGGTACATATATACCTATTATGTATAGATATAGTATGTATATTATTATATTATTTATTTTATTCAATAAACTATTATTATAGTTAAGGTTTTATAGTCTTTACCTTCGTTCTTATTACATATAAATAGGTATAAGTATTAAGTATATTATTATATATAAATTCTATTAAATGTGTAACCAAATGGTTTCTTAGTATAGTAACACGCCACACGATCTTTTTGCACGCCCAGGAAGCCTGGTAGACAATGCTATTAGCATTAAGTCCTCCGAGCACTACATTGTTTGTGTGAAAGTTTTTAAATAAATAAATAAAATAAATTCCTTCATGCACCCATAAAATTGTATTTTCTTATTAAAAAAAATCGTTGGTTCAGTCGTTTGGAACCAACGACCTTCGGATCAGAAAGCATAGGCTTTCCGATCCGAAGGTTGCCAATCTCTGGCGGTTCAATGGTATCACCCAGGTGAATTTTTGGAAACAACGAGTCTGATTTTTTTTTATAATACTATGTAAACCAACAAGCGGACGGCCCACCTGATGGAAAGCGGTTATTGTTAGAAGTTTGCAACACCAGAGGCATAACACACGCATTGCTTGCTGTACCTTTAACTTTTTGAAACGCCCTTTTGAATAACGTATTGCCTTGTATGTGGTACAAATTTAGTACCTACCTAGAAAAAGCCTCAAGAGGAGCAGTTATTGAGCACTCCATATATATCCTTAGAGTGCGCGGGAGGAAGTTCCTCTGAAACCGAACGGTTTCAGAGGAACGCGACTATCATCGCTTGAAGGTCGACGAATAGAATCGTAAAAAATATTACTTTGCTAGAATCCATATTTGGAATTCTCGATTCGAGCAATCACTGATCTATACTCACTTCAAGATTTTACATCTAGAATGAAACATGTTAACTTCAGCCGACCCAACCTCATTATCTAGAGGATGTTTGAATTTTGAAAATTGGAAAACAAAGTCATAAAATTTGCAGTAGCTATTGCAAAATAGCACTTCTGCCAGTGTGATTAAGTAGGTTTTGCTGAAAAAAGAAAAGCTTTAGCGTCACTACAATCTTATACTATTATTCGCTTGGCGGTTGTGCAAACAACCTCCACTGAGGTGTTTCGTTATCTCGTGATTAAAAGTACAAGAGTTACAAAATGTTTTCCGAGCATTGAAAGTGATAAACAAGGTATAGAAACGGTCGTGGGTTCGATTATTACTCGGCTTACACATTTTGTGATAAGTACCTATTAAAAAAAAATAGAACTGTGAATAAAGTTCGAAAACATGCATGGATTGCCAGATCATGAAAAGGTATCTGGTAAGTGCATTATTGTTTACACTTATTTATAGGTACAATACAATGACAATTTATTTACTAAACACAGTATCTATATGATTCATGTTATCATATTATACAGGGTTACTGGTAACTCGACGTACCTATTCCTTGGGACGTCTTAGGTTAAAACCATGTTGAAATGCAACAAATTACGCCACCAAATGTCCTACCGAAGCTCAGTAGTTTTATTTAGTTAGTTAGATTTTTAGTTTGTTATTAAAAAATCCCAGATTAAATCATTTGATTAAGTAGTACTTACCAGAGTAAATCATAGTTGATGCCGTAACAGATCTATCTTCTTAATAATAAATTACCTATTAAGGAGTTCAAAAATGCCTAAAACCTTGCCAAATATCACTAACCAAAATGCATTTTTTATGTTATTAAATTTTGTTATTATTTGGCTTAATTTGTTGCATTTTAGGCCATTTCTTCTGTGCTATGTACTTAGAGCATTTATAACTGGAGATGTTAACGCAAGGCGTACCCCTCTGCCGGCCATAAGACGCGACTTGGCCATGCACGTTATATAAAACTACTTCACTCATCACCGCGCGGCCATTAGTTGTCGTTTCGTGTCGCGAAGTAGTGCTCAGTAAAAATGGTGAATTGTGCGGTATTTCGGTGTAAAAGGAGATCAGAGACATCAAACTTTAGGGAACACGGTATTTCCTATCACAAGTAAGTGATATTTTAGTCAATTGTTTTTGTAATTACGTTTAATTTATATTTAATGGAATACCAGTTACGACAGTTTTAATACGACGCCAACGTCTTGGTAGGAGGTGTCGGTGAATTTATATTCCTTGGTAGAAGGCGTAGTGTGGGGACTAGTTGAGCGAAATCGATTGAATGAATGATGGAATGAACGTAAAATTAGAATAAAATGCGATGTGTTTTTTTTACCCATATTTAACCGATTTAAAAAAAGGATGTTCAGTATTGGACTCATGGAGCTCCCTTAAAATTTTAGTTGTGCTGTGTTGTTGGTTTATTGCTATTTTCTTTGTACTTTTTGAACGCAGAATCGTATAAACGTGATTTTTGTATAGCTGTAGTATGTTAGCTGGAGAGGGACATGGGCTATGAGCATTTGTTAACAGCCTCTATTCTTCTACTGCTCTTCATTTTTTTCACCCCGTCATACCAATCATCATCATCAGCCTATGTAAGTCCACTGCTGGACACATCATACCAATAAAGAAACAAAATATTTATCTAAAAATGCATTCATGAAAGACTACTTACTTGAAAGATTACTTACTACTTGCGAAAATAGAATATAGCTTAAAGTTACTCAACAACAGTGTAGCTTTCTATTTGTAAAATAATTTTTAAAATCGTTTCAGTAGTTTCAGAGATTACGCTCTACAAACTCTTAATAAAATATTTTTTACAAAAAAAAACCGACTCCAAAACTGCTATCCAATTTGTTATGAAAAATACACTAAAAAGTTAAAAATAATTGCATTATGGATTTATATTTCAATCTACTTACAAATAGGTACCCAATTTTTCAACAAATCTTATAATTTTATTATTATGACATTATACAATTACTGATATTTTTGGAGTCGGTGCCAGCACTCTATTTACTTAGTAATACCTACTAGGCTAGACAGGTACACGTTTGTTAATCTTGGCTAAAAAAAGAAAAGTATATGATTTTTAACCACCCTGTTTTATTCATATGAAATCATTCATTTTGTCGGTCTTTTTACAACCCATCACTACTTTTTTGTGTTAGTGTGTAACTAAACAAAAGTGTAACAACAGTCATTCTTTAATTGTGTTATTGTTTTTGTGTTGGTGTACAGCTTTTACTTGCGTGTGCGTTTATAGGGACGCTTAATTTTTCTGCATTAGTATGCGTGATTATGTAAATGTGTTCTGTACCGTACTACCCCGCCTCCCGCGAAAACCGGCAGAAAGATTTTAGTACTAAAAGTAGCGCTTGGCATCTCCCGTTATAAATGCTCTAAGGCTATGTATCACGTCCTGCAAGGAATACAATTATTTATTTTTTATATTACAGGGTTACCAGTAACCCTGTATAATTGTGTTTCTCTGTAAGTAAATACTAGGTATGTCGCTGTTGAATAAGTCATAGATAGCTTATCTTTATGACGAACATTAATTTGTATGTTCGAGTAAAAAAGGGGCGTCAGCATGCATTTTTACGGGATTACCAGGAAGAGCTCTTTTTTTTCCATTAGCGAGGTTTTGCCGCTGAGTATGAACTGCTAGTGTAGTGATCTTACAACGGCCGATCAGTGAGAGACGCGCCGTGGAGTGCCGCGCATGCGCCTGTTTAACACCGAGGCGCCTGAGTACGTCCGTTCTAACAGACAACTCAAAAGTTTAAAACATTTCCTGTTTTACCTGCCTTCAAATAGTGCCAAAGTATTTAGTGTGTAAAAACAACTAAAAAACTGGTTATTGTATAGTGAAAGGAGCGGTTCTGCGCTGCGTCTCGTGTTTATGTAAGTTCGTGGAAACGTACATTTGTTTTGTATTCATTGTGCTTGCGTTCTGCGCTGCACAATGGGTAGAGGCACTGTATTCTAAGCGATTGCTGTACTGTAATCGTTTAATTACCTACGCTTTGTCCTTATCCTTCCTATGATCGAGCGAGACGAGATTTAAAATGAAGATTACAACCCGTGCGACATAACTAGAGAGTTCACTGCTTGTTTGTTTTTCCGTTCTTTTATTTGTTTATTAGAAAACAAAAATATAAAATTCACTACAGTTTATAGTGGTTTATTATATTTTTCAAAAAAAAAACAAATTAATAAGAAACAAAATTAAATGAAAATGATTGAAGCGAAAAAAAACAAGCAATAAAGTCTAGTTAAGTCGCACGGGTTGTTGTAGCAGGCAGCTGGAATATTTTAATACGTGATAACATGCAACGTTTAAAGGTACTGTAACCTACAGAACCTCAGGTGTTTTGAGGTCATAATATCTACGCAGTTTGTGTGACGTAGGTATCTACGTTTAGAGTACGAGTAAGATGGAAATTTAGAGGCACGAGTAGATAAAACCTTGGCGAATCTTAAATACCACAAGATATTTTTTCCAAGCCTTTATACCTAGCAGCACTTAACATCTATAGTGCAGCTGGCAAAAAGCAGATAACAAACTGAGACGCAAAAGGTATAATAAAAACTTTGCCTCGGAAAGTTGCCATGTTTGTGTTTAGTAGATGTTTATTTTTATTTTTGTTTATTTTTATTATTTGTGTAACGAACATGGTTATGTATTTGCGGGTTATCCAGTTTTCAAAGAGTCACGTCGATTTATAGGTAATAATCACTTCATCAATTTTATCATTTTACTTTTAAGAATTGATAGTTATCATTGTCCCCAAAATTTCTTATCCCGAAATCTAAAAACGATAAATACCTATCTATCAAGAACTAAGTACCTACATATACATAAAGTACGGTAGTAAAAATGGGCATTAGCCCGTTATCTACTTATTCGTGAACATTTAGTACCTACACCTACCTAAGTATCTACATATATCTATTGCGGACAAAAAACCATGATAAATGTACAAAGAATGGCATGGTTGAATGTGTTGAAACGTGTATAGTACGCTTTAACTTTTCATAGAGTAAGGAAGACCAACATATTTTAGTCTATACAAAATGACTGTGTCACTTCCTCTTGTCAAAATTCAATAATGCTGTGAAGACGTTCCTAAATTTATTTAACCTGATATATTCTAATTTAATCTTATCCTTATGTAATTGACGATGCAATAATGTACTATTGTAATATACTTTGTTGATACAAGTAATAGAAGAATAGCTACCGTTGCAGTTTGGAGTTTTATTCCTTGTGAGTAATAGTCACCCATCCCCTGCAGGTACCCTAGAGCACTCCAGCACGACCACGCCTTATGCTGGCTAGATCTGCGTAAACTGCTCTGTTCAGCTAGTCCGTACTAACAGGTGATGTGCCCAGAGATTTTATAAGGAGAGTTGTTAACGCGTGCTGGATAACCTAGAAACTAACCTCAGTGAGTTGCTACGTGGTGCGGTGGTTTGTGACACGTGCTTCGATATGGCTACGCCTGGCCGTCAAGAATCGAGCAATGGGAATTCTACTTTGCAAGGCTTGGCATCGTCAATAGAAAAGTTGGAAGGTGTATCCAACTATTTGAACTGGAAATTTGCAATAAAAATGCTGCTTACCATGGATGGCTTGTGGGACACAATCGAAGGCTCCGAGCCTGATCCTGTGAAAGATCAGCGTGCCTTGGCGCGAATAGCTTTGTGCATCAAGCCGGCGCTTTATCAATATATCAGAAATGCTACTACGGCTAAAGGAGCATGGAAAAGCTTGGCTGATATTTTTGAAAATAAGGGCTTACTAAGGCGTGTGCTGCTTTTGAGACAACTACACAGAATAGATTATACTCAATTTTCATGTATGTCTGAATACATACAGGTTGTGATGACCCTTGTACAGCAGCTCACGGATATTGGCCGGAAGACGGATGATGCTGAAGTCGCAGAGATCTTATTGAGCGGTCTACCTCAGGAGTTTGAATACTTGGTATCTAATCTGGAGACAGTATGCTTAACCAGTAATCTCACCAGCGAGATTGTACGATGTCGACTTCTACAAGAAGAGCTGCGAAGGAGTGATGGTGTATTGAATAATAACAACACAGCTTTGGCTGCGAAGAACTCTTCAAAGAAAAAGACTGTGATCTGTCATTACTGCAGTAAGCCTGGACATGTGAAGGCTAAATGCTACAAGATGAAGAATGACCAGAAGAAGAGTGACCAGACAGATTCTACAAGCTTCGCTTCAGCTCTGTTTGTTCATCAAAATGATGCTTGGTTCATCGACTCCGGTTGTACATCTCATATGACAAATTGTAAAGACAATCTAGTGAATTTTAAAGACTTTAATTGTAATGCTAAACACACTACTGTTGCTGTAGCAAATAATGAAAAATTAAAATGTAGTGGTGTAGGAGATTTATTGGTAAACTTTGGAAATGAGGTAAGACAACTCAAAAATGTTTTATTTGTGCCACAGATAGCCACTAATTTAATATCAGTGAGTAAATTAGTAGAAATTGGGTTTACTGTTGAATTTAGTAGCCATGGGTGCAGCATTTATGATAGTAAAGTCTCTGGCAACCGTTTAGCTCTTGTGGGATGTGAAAGTGGGATTTATAAGTTAAATTGTAAAATTGAAAAACCTTTGCACAGTAAGCTGGTGTATTCTTCCAAACTTTTGAGTAATGGGCAAAAGACAGAGAGTACTGCAGTAGCTGTTTCTACTGAGCTATGGCATCGCAGGTTGGGACATTTAGGTCTAAGGAATATGTGTACTCTAAAAGGTCATGTGTCTGGTGTTAAGTTTCAGGATGACCAGAACAAATTGAAGGACTGCATACCCTGCCTTGAGGGGAAGCTGTCAACACAGCCGTTTCCCAAAGGAGAGGGCAAGCGGGCCGAGCGACCATTGGAGTTGATACATTCTGACGTCTGTGGGCCAATGAGTGAGAGCAGCTTGGGAGGTGCAAAGTATTTGGTTACATTTACAGATGATCACACAAGGAAATCATTTGGATACCTAATGAAATGTAAATCCGAGGTAATGTCCAAGTTTATTATATTCAAGGCTATGGTTGAGAGACAAACTGGATTGAAGATTAAATGCTTACGTTCGGACAATGGTGGAGAGTATGTCAATCATAGATTTTCTGGATTCTTATGTAAAGAAGGTATTGTACATCAAACTACAGTTCCTTACTCGGCTCAACAAAATGGTGTTTCAGAGCGCCTTAACCGGACGCTCATTGAAAAAGCGCGTTGCATGCTGCAGGAATCAGGTCTTGGTAAGAGTTATTGGGGAGAGGCGGTTAATACTGCAATTTATTTAAAAAATAGGTCCCCTACTAAAGCTTTAGATGGACAGATTCCTGAGCACCTGTGGTCGGGATCTAGAGTTGATCTGAGTCACTTAAAGGTTTTCGGTTGCATCGCTTATTCGTTGGAGCCTAAGCATAAGTGTGGTAAGCTTGATGCTAAGAGTAAAATGTACATCTTTGTGGGATACAGTGAGACCTGTAAGGGGTATAGGCTGTCTGATCCTATGAATCCTAGAAACATTTTATTGTCAAGGAATGTTGCATTTTTGGAAGACAGGTTTTATAATAAAGATATCAATGAAAAGGAACGTAAAGAACTTGATGAAGTTATGTTGCATAGTAATTATTTTGACATGAGCACTGAATTGGTTTTAAATAATGATAATTTGATTAATTATAATAATACTAATGGAATCCATTCTAGTCTAATAGATTTAGGTAAAAATAGTAATTTAGACAGTATTAATAATGAAACCAATTCTTTAGAAATAAATGATGGTTCTCACATTACAGATACCACAGATGAGGAGCATTACTGCACAGGCAGTGAGGATGAGTCCCGCTGTGCAAACTCATCGTCGGCGAGCAACGAGTCTGTGACTTCGTCATCACCGGACGCGTCTGTTCGAGGGGAAGGAGTGACGAGTGTAGAGGTACCCCGGGCCGCGGCTAATACCCGCCCTGTACGAAGTACTCGATCAATTCCACCATTGAGGTATTGTGATTATGACATTTCAATGTATGTTGGTAATATTGAGGAACCATCTAGTTACGAAGAGGCTATCTCTTGTACAGATGCCACTGAATGGCATGCTGCAATGCAGAGTGAGTATGACTCATTAATCGCGAATGAAGTTTGGAAGATCGTCGATAGACCTATAGGACAAAATGTCATTAAAACTAAATGGGTTTTTAAGCGTAAGCACGATGCTTCCGGTAACTTTAGCAAGTACAAAGCGCGATTAGTTGCCAGGGGGTTTACACAAAAACACGGGGTAGATTATAATGATACATTCTCCCCTGTGGTTAGGCATTCCACTATGAGAATTTTGTTTTCTTTAGCGAATGATTTAAATCTCAATATAGATCACATAGATGTGGCTTGTGCTTTCTTAAATGGAAACTTAAATGAAACAATATTTATGGAACAGCCTATTGGTTTTGATAATGGGGATAATTCTAAGGTTTGTTTATTGAATAAGAGTATTTATGGCCTAAAACAAGCTGGTAAAATGTGGAATAGCAAAGTTCATGATTTGTTAAATAATAATGGTTATGTACAAAGTCTGTGTGAACCATGTGTATATATAAAGAAAGAGAAGCATGATTTAACCATCATAGCATTGTATGTAGATGATTTCTTCATATTTTATACTGAGAGAAGTGCTATTCAAAAAGATTTGGTAAATCTGTTACAAAAAGATTTTAATGTAAAGAACCTTGGTCCATTAAAAAGCTGTCTTGGCATAAATGTAACGAGAGATAGATCAAAATGTATTTTAAAATTGGACCAGACTGATTATATTAAGAAATTATTGTTGCGGTTTGGTATGGGTAATTGTAAAACTGTATCTACACCCATGCCATTAAATTGTAAATTACTAAAAGCTGAAAATGTAAATGTAAGCGAGAGCAATGATAATTTTAGGCAATTGTTAGGTTCATTAATGTACTTAGCTGTATGTACAAGGCCTGATATTGCTTATGTTTGTAGCCAGTTGAGTCAATTTAATAACTGTCACGATAACAGTCATTGGCAAGCTGCTAAACGTGTTTTACGTTATTTAGCGGGGACAATTGATTATAGCTTACTATTCGTAAGAAGTAATAAATTGAGTTTAGTCGCTTATACTGATGCAGACTGGGCTAATGATGTAACTGATCGTAAGTCTTATACTGGATATGTCGTGAAGCTAGGTAATAATGCAATAAATTGGGAGTCACGTAAGCAACGCTGTGTTGCTCTATCCACTACAGAAGCGGAATATCTTTCGATTTGTGATGTTTGTAAAGATATAAGTTTTATTAAGAGTCTGTTATCTGAGATCTTTTGCTTGGATCTAGAGTCAGTTGTTTATAATGACAATCAAAGTGCAATTAAGTTGTTAGAATGTAAAGAGTTTTGTCATAAACGAACTAAACACATTGACCTCAGATACCATTATGTAAAGGATCTAATAAAAAATAATGTTGTAACTGTAAAGTATTTACAAACTGAAAAGATGATAGCAGATGTACTAACCAAACCGCTTAGCTCTAAGAAACATGTAGATTTTATTAAGAAAATGAATGTATGTGTTGTGTAGCATGACTATGTATGTACTAAATTGTAGAGACATAATAGAGTCATTCAACATTGAAGAGTTATGATTAATATTGTAGAGTCATATAGATATAAGTTATATGTAGTTGTCTGTATGTCTCTAAGCATGTTTTTATTGACTTTATTATGTAAAGTAATGATGTAAAGCGTAAGGGGAAGTGTTGAAACGTGTATAGTACGCTTTAACTTTTCATAGAGTAAGGAAGACCAACATATTTTAGTCTATACAAAATGACTGTGTCACTTCCTCTTGTCAAAATTCAATAATGCTGTGAAGACGTTCCTAAATTTATTTAACCTGATATATTCTAATTTAATCTTATCCTTATGTAATTGACGATGCAATAATGTACTATTGTAATATACTTTGTTGATACAAGTAATAGAAGAATAGCTACCGTTGCAGTTTGGAGTTTTATTCCTTGTGAGTAATAGTCACCCATCCCCTGCAGGTACCCTAGAGCACTCCAGCACGACCACGCCTTATGCTGGCTAGATCTGCGTAAACTGCTCTGTTCAGCTAGTCCGTACTAACAGAATGGACCGATTGGTGGGTCATCATCATCATCAGCCCACAGAAGTCCACTGCTTGACTAGTCCTCCCCTATACGTTTTCAGGAAAAACGATTCTTTCGTATCCTTGCCATCCACTGACTTCCCGCGGTCCTAACAATGTAGTCAGTCCATCGGGTAGGCGTAGGCGTAGGGCGTCCCATGCTTCGTTTTTCCTGTTCGTGGTCGCCATTCGAGAACCTTTATTCACCAGTGGTTCTTCGAGCTATATGACCTGCCCATTGCCCTTCAACTTGCCGGCTAGGTACCTTGGTTCTCCTACGGATTTACTAATTTCTGATCGTACCACGTTACTAGTTTATCGTAGTTAAACTCCCAACATAGCTCTCTCCATAGCCCGTTGTTGCGACTGAGCTTGCTGATGAGCCCAATAGCAAGCGACCACGTCTCAGTTTTACATATCATGACTGGCAACACACACTGGTTGAAGACTTTAGTCTTGAGGCTTTTTTGAAGAGATGTGGCGTAATTGTTTTAATTTAGCGTAACACACCGGAACTGGCATATTTCCTGATAAAGCACCACCATCACTGCGGTCACAAATCCGCCTGCCTAGCGTGGTGACTATGGCAACCCCCCTCCCATTGCACAGTGATCCAAGCATCCTACAAGTGCATGCAAATATAATTTTTTGAAGGGTAAATAATTAAAAAACTTTACAAATATACATTAAAGCTTTATTACCCGAGTGCCGGGGGTTAACAACTTTGGGGTTGACAACTTGTTTTTATGTTTTTCGCTTTTCATATTCCGTAATTCAGATTCTGTTTATCCGGCGGGATTTGTATGTAGACGCGATAAGCTTCCATAGAAGCGAGATAGAGAGCGTGCAGAGAACTGAGAACTAATGTTTTTTCCACTAATTCCGGTTGTCAGTCAGTGTGCCAGTCAGTCAGAATAGACAATGCTCCAAAACCCGAATCGTAGACGGTGGGCAAAAAGTCATATGGAAATGGACTGGACACGTCTGCCGGATGCCCTGATTCCTTGTGGGCAAAGAGGATTACAGATTCGATCTCACAAAATGAAATGCAGCGACGCACAATCCCCAGAATGAGTTGGCGAGTCGAGCTCGACACCACCTAAGCTGATGACCTATCGCGACCTGTTTCAGGGTCAAAACATCATCCAAAGTCTAGTCATTTCTTTCACTTTACGAAAACATGCGTTACAAATTAATCTGTTGAAAATGCCCTCGTGTTTTGTTTTTCAAAACAATCCATTTGTTCTGACTTTAAGCTTTGTGATCGTGACACTTGAAACCATAAAAATGGCCCTGATCGAACAAAGGATTCTAAAGTCGCGAAAAGTGCAAACAGGAAATGGAGACCATAACGGCTCACCATCTTCCTGATCTATTCCACTTAAAAACCTGTTGTACTGACCCGTTGGGGTCGGTACAACAGGTTTTTTCTCTCTACTTCCTTCTATCATCCGTCATCTCAGTACTCACTACTCACTCTTTTCTTAATCATGTTATCTTTCACACAATCCATCCATATTTTCTTTGGCATACTTACCTCTACTCCTTAATCCATCCAGATTCATACCTAACAGTCTTTTCGTTTACATGACATTCATCTCTTCTCATAACATGCCCCTATTACCGCTAACTTATTTGTCCTTATTTTAGAACCATAACGGCTTACTAATAACTAGTGACTCTGGGAGCTGTAGACCTCGCGAGCATACTAAAAGTGAGCTATTTGAGGAATGTAATGTGCAAGTGCATTTTCCGTTTTGTGATTTTTTTGATCTTTTTGATTTTTTTTGCATCATCTTGTGTAGAATGAGGTCCTTTGTGTTTCTCTCAAATTTGATTGAAAACCATCGATTGTTTGATAAGCTATCCTGTTTATCATGCTGAAGATCCTTATCAGATCTTCGCCAAACTTTTATGAGACCAATTTATAGTTACTACCTTTCAAATAAAAAAAGAATAATCGAAATCGGATCTCATTTGGTGGAGATATCCAGTATATCAAATTATTGCCCTTATTGCCCTTTTTTTGGGGGAAGTACCCCTCCAATCAAAAATCCCCGACGACAAAAAATTCCAATAAGTCATATAACCTGTGTACCAAGTTTCGTCCAGATCGGTTGAAAAATGCGACCTGTAGAGGAGAACAGACAGACAGACAGACATCCGGACAAACGCATTTTTGGCCAATGTGGAAACTGAGACGCTTCGCTCGCTTCGCTCGCTCGGTCAATTATTTAGCTATAGTACCTACCTAGCTTAACATGCTAATATTTATTTTAAAATAAAAAAATACAAAATAACTTTATTGACATAAATATGTGGGTACAATTCAATATTGAATTATGAATGATGCCTTTTGTACTGTTTTTAGTGCAATAAAGTATTAAATAAATAAATAAATGAAATCTATCTACCTATTTGCTTTTAAGCCATACAATATACGAGTACTTGGAAGAG
This sequence comes from Plemyria rubiginata, assembly GCA_963576535.1. Classification (NCBI taxonomy): domain Eukaryota; kingdom Metazoa; phylum Arthropoda; class Insecta; order Lepidoptera; family Geometridae; genus Plemyria; species Plemyria rubiginata. Next base: position 7,246,504 of record OY754909.1, on the reverse strand, counting down.
ATTCCCTTGATCTACTTGCACATTTCCGATAAACAATGAGCTATTGTAATAAAATAGCTTAGATAAGTTAATCATGCACTTATAAATCATCGGTCACGTAGTCACACACTTCATTACGTCAGCGAAAATAGCAAATTTATTACTTACCTACCATTTATTTACCAAATTAAAACTCATCGTCATAACTAATGACAATGAGAAGATATTTGCACTATAAATCCATGATAATTAAGGAACAACCCAAACACCACGTAGGTATGTACTGCTTACCTACTTTGTCTCAGTGTAGTTCTATTATCACAAAATACCAATGGGGATGATATACTAGCATTGGGAGTTTATTCCACAGGGCTGCCCATACAAACATATAAATATCCAGTAGGTTTAGTTAGGGTACGGAGTAGGTAACCCAAGCTTATAACTATGTACTGTGCTATAGTTGCATTTTTTCTTGATGCGCAGGCCTCCTAGCCAGCACGGGGCCTCTAAGCCTATCCCTAACTACGTAGGTACCTACATTGACTAATGGATACATCCGCATCGCCTTTTGACATAATTAGACTTGCTTTTGTTAAAAAAAAATATATGCGAACATTATGTAGCCGGAAATATTAATAATTATTAATTTATTAATGTAATTACAGGCACATGAGGCTTAACATCTGTATGCCTCAAGTTGATGGACGCAGGGCAGTGCATCGTAGGGCACGTTCCTATTGTGCGTGACCTACGGGGCAATGTTTTGTTTATAGGTGATGGTTACCACTTAACATCAGGTGGGCCATCTGCTTGTTCCATCAGCTAGTTGTATAAAAAAAAAATCGTATTAACGGATTATATGATAGTTTCTTATCCCATGAATATTATTGAGCTTAAAATTTGGATAATTTAGGCTCAGCGTTATGCCCAGTCACATAATTATTGGGGAACAGGAATATATAAAATAGAATCATTCTACAAAACCTTTTGTTAGATACTCAATACATAAAAAAGATAACTTCAAATTATTCTACCAGTGTCGAATAATTTCTGGGTATTTAAACATTTGAATCCCGAACATCCATCCACTGCGATGCCCATGACGGGTAGTCATGGTTATCGAGATGGCTTTCAGTTTGACATCCGATTCCCATAATGTAATTGCAATGGATGGATGGGAATCAAATGTTAAACTGAAAACCGTGTCGATAGTCTGACATTTGCGTAATCGGGGGGCTGTTCAGCCATATAATAATGCAAGACATATACATATTATGGTGGGTTGCTATAGGCACTAGTCACAGGACTATGTCGTGGATTGGTGCTAAGTACCCAGGAGATGCTGCTGCTTTTTCCTTGTGCGTTTCCTTCGCCCCTTACGATATCCTTCCGAACCCCCATGGGCTCTATTATCCTTAGGTACTGAAAATTGCATAATAAGCAAACCAATTCTGTTTTTTTATACTAGGTATCTATTTTCAATCGAATCTATAACCACTTTTTGTATAAATTAATCATAGTATTTATCGGATGTGATAGTGAAAATGGTAGTCAAAGTACATGATTTATACCTACATCCGCATATTGTTATCACCAATAAACTATATCTGGATTATTGTCTTCTTTTATTAAGAAATATATGTACTTACTTATACCATTAAATCTTAAGACGAAGACAAGAGCTAATGTGACTCTCGCTCGCACGTTTTGACTAGTTAAAAGATATAAAATCAATAAACCCATTTTCGAAAAATCGCAAACAACCATTTTGTGTGCAGTCACATTGCGCACAGTTTAGTAAAAAATCATTTTGATCGATACAAGTTTTCCTACTTAAAAGTTTGCTTTTCTAGTTTTCGTACTCAAACAAACTTTTGAGTAGGAAAACTTGCATCATTCAAAATGAAATTTTTACCAAGCTATGCGCAATGTGATTGCAACAAAATGGTTGTTTGCGGTTTTTCAAAATTGGAATTTGTGATTTTATATGTTTCAAAATGTCGAATCGTGCGAGCGAGAGAAATATAAGGTGTTGACAACGCCTTAAGTACTGCTTACCGATCTACATAATATTTGATCAGATGTAGGAAAGCCATTTCGACCATGTAGGATGTAATAAACACAAAAACATACAAAGCTGAATTATTTAGGTTACCTCTGAGGTTTTTGCACGCTTTGCTCGCTCGATCACTACGAGATTAGGTACCGTGTCTAAACATTAATATAGTATGTATAAAACAAACCGCGAAAATTTCTGAAACAGTCATGCAACTCTAAGCCAATGTAACCCTGAAATAGGTTATATTTTTGGGTGTAACTGCTTCTTTATTCATGTGTAGGTATTTATGTAATCATTCCTTAGTATCAGATCCGATAGAGACGTGATTAGCAAACAATCACTGCTACCTACTATGAAGTCTGGACAAAATATATTATCAATGTTTTAAGACTGCTTACGTCACGCTATTAATCGATTTCTGAGAAATGTTTTTTGAAAAAGATTTTAAAATAAGTGCATACCTAAAGTGAAATTTCCCTGCCCTCAATTGAATGACCTATTCATGTATTTTCAGATAGACGAGCATATAAGCTGAAACATCTTACAATGGCTGATGAAGGTAAACCTGTCTTACATTGTTATGCTAGTAATACCATCGACAAACAAACGACAGAAACACACACACACACAATTACATTTTTGCACATGCGCTCAAAAATGCACATTCTTTATTAATTTAATTATTATTTCTCCTATACAGGGTGTCCCAAAAGGTTACGTAACTAGGAAGAGGGGTGATAGGGGTGGTCACAAGGGTCACCAGAAAAATAATAAAAAAAATCCCCTCTGGGTATAAAAAAAAATAAAAGGCATTTTTTAAAAAACTAAAAATTTTACTTACGTGAACAAGACAGATATACGTTGCAGCTTGAAATTGCAGCAATTTCTAGCCTGTTTACAGGCCTCTTTACATTTAAGAGTAGTAGAGCTCTCTGTATAGGGCTCAGCCGGGGAAGTACTACCACCACGCCTTTTTCTGCCGACAAGCAGCGTCGCTGTGTTTCGGTTTGAAGTGTGTAATTACAGGCACATGAGGCTTAACATCAGTATGCCTCAACTTGATGGACGCAGGGCAGTGCATTGTAGGGCACGTTCCTATCGTGCGTGACTTACGAGGCAATGCTTTGTTATAGTTGATGGTTACCACTTAACATCAGGTGGGCCATCTGCTTGTTCCATCAGGTTGTATAAAAAAAACAATGTATCATTGTACAAAACAATATTTTTTTTGTTTTTATGAAACTGAAAAAACTGAAACAGCTTCACGACTTTGATCCCCAGGTACGGTAGATATCCCTTCAGATCTTCCAGTACCAAGTAGGCACTAATTCAAGATTCTTTGAGGATGTCTAAGGGGGGTAGTCAGAGGTACGTCCAAACGTTACATTTGGCACATACCCACATTTTGCAGTAGTTAGTATTCCATACGTGACAGGTTGCAAGCCCATCGCCGTTGTTAGAATACTAACTGGTTTCCTCACGATGTTTTCCTTCACCGTTTAAGAGCACTGGCATTGCGCACAAATTTTTCGATAGAAAAATCCATTGGTGCACGACCGGATTCGAACCTGCGACCTTACGATCGGAAGGCGGGGTCACTCCCACTAGACCACCGGTGCTCTTTGTTTTTATATTGCCACTATATTGAGCAAACAACATACAAAACATGATAGATGTTTTGTATGTTGTTTGCTCAGATTGTCTGTATCTAGGTATCTCTATAGTTTCAGTCCATGTAACAGTAACAAAATTTAATTTCAGATTTTATGAAAGTAACAATGGACCCGAACGTCGCAGTGTCGGCAATATCTGATGAGGTGCCGTCTGTGACCGTGGCCACTACGATCGCAGTGACGGTAGTTATTCTAGTCGGGATCGCAGCAGTCTTTCTGTTGGGAGTACTCATCGACTGGCGGCAACAGTAAGCACCATTTGATTAGATAATAAACCCATAGATTCACTTGACCATACATACCGGGTTATACCTAATATAATAGAATTTGACGGCGAAGGATGCTTTCGATATAATGAATTTTCTTCTCTCGCTTTAATAAACCTATAGTTATTCATGCACTGTGATTAAGTTTCAACTAAATCCGATCCTGTCACGGAGAACAAAAATTACAGTGATTCAGTGCACTGAAATTTTCGCAAAAATTACGATCATCAAAACAGAACACATTAGTAATTAGAACAAAAGACAGGAAGGAATCACTATCACTACAGTACCTATGTCCCTATGTATGTTTAAATCTTTAAAGCTACGCAAAGAATTTTGATGCGGTTTTTTTCATAGATAGAGTGATTCAAGAGGAAGGTTTATATGTATAACTAGCTGGTACCCGCGACTTCGTCTGCGTACTTTTAATCTCTTCATTTCTTTTTTTTCGCAATAAAAGGTAGCCTATGTTCTTTCTCAGGGTCTAAAGATTGTCTGTGCCAAATTTCATCAAAATCGGTTGAGAGGTTTAAGCGGGAAAGCGTAACAGATTAGTTGGGATAAATGCATGATATAGTAGAAAAACAATGTGCACCCGTGCGAAGCAGGGGCGCGCGGGCGGGTCGCTAGTATACAAATAAAGAGCAAGTTAAATTAATTGGAGTCGTATTTTTCAGGAAAGTATTAGACAAGAAGATGGGAGACGCTAAACGATTGAAGAACCAGCGGCGTGCCAATGCACACCCAGAAGATGACCAGACAAGCATAGCCAACAACATGGAAGAACCGGGCCTGAGTCTACCGCCTTCAGAGGCTCTACGAACTATACCATAAGGTCTTATACTTTTTTAGTATTAGTACTCGCTAAAATTGAACGGCGTAGCACTAAGAAAACGGAATCTTAGAGAATAATAGTAAAATCACAATAATTGTAAATCGTATGTTCGACTGTGGTTTCCTATGATAGTTATAGCACAGGATAATAGAATATTTTAGTTCTTATGGCCATAAATGTCATTAAAGGCTAACGGCGGCTGTAATCAATAACTCTCACGTGTGTGAGTGAGGTGCTACTATAACTATTGTTAAATTCAATAAATTAGATTGGTTTAATTATTGTTTGATATAGTGTGAGTGAGAAGGAATGATTTGTTCCGCCATTTAAAATTAGTTTCTTTATGGTGTGGGTTATATTGTTAATTCACACTTACCTACTTGTCATTAGACCGGCGTCGTTAATGTATTCGTGTTATTCGTAAATATAATTTTAGTCAATTCTTCTTTTTAAATTCTATCTACATAAGTACCTATATTGTGACCGTACCGTTATAATCTGTATTATTTGCTTCAGATATTCATGTTGTTTTTATACTTATTTACTATTGAGCAGGGAAGAAGCCCCGAGGTTGAAGAGACAGATGTACCTAGGTATACTTTCGCATATAAATTGGTATAAACTAGTGCAAAATGATATATATATATACTATTATTAGATAGAAGAATCTCAGGTGAAACATTTATACAGAAATTAATACTTAGGTAATGTAAAAATAGTATAAGTAAATAACATAAAGTTGTGTAAATAACTTAAAGTTAAATATGAAGTTGCCGGCATTTTGGTACTGTTACTTTCCAATTTATTTATATAATATTGTACTTAATGCTAAATTATTTTGAGTTTAATAAAGTGAACTTGTGTTTATATTCTTGTTTTGAAATCTTCTTTATTTCATTGATTGTACTTATTGTTATGGATTTTTGTATTAGAATAAATGCGCCTACTGATCTAAAACAGTACCTATAGAACTTAGCTCCGACTATGTTCATGATATTGATGCATTTATTTTCACTCGATAGGTCTACTAAATGAAACTTAGGTATACCATCAGCAAGGAGAAAGTGTGTTCTTACAATTCCCTCAGCTGTATTCTTATATAGTTACATTAATTAGCTTTCGTGTGTCGTGGCTTGCCAACTTTCAGTTTCAATAAAATGTTTCCGATTTCTCAAAAGTATTCGAAGTATTCGAAGCATAAAATTTAACAGCAGGTAACAGCAGGTACCTGATAAATTCTAAGTGAGTCTGAGGCCGCACTAAGAAAATAAAACATGTGACTGCAGTCACAATTTTTTTATTTTCATGGTAAAAGAGGAATTTTATCATTTTGGTGGACATACCTACCTACCATACCATAATAAACGGATAATTTCTTTACATAGTCCGGTCAAACTCGTTCAACCGTCAAACCGGTTTAGGATATAATTATTCATTACAAAAGATCACATTTTATGATAAGATTTATCTAATACACTACAAAACTCTATAATATGTTGCTTCTAAAGATAACGCACTAGACGCGAGTGTAAGTCCATGTCAGTGTGTAGCTAAGACCTATCAACCCACAACCAGGGATCGGATAACCCATATAAAAGGTTAACCGTTTGAAACGGTTACCGAATGAAACGGTAACCCATTGAAACGGTAACCGTTTGGTTTGGGTATTAACCGAAATAAAAACCCATACCGAATGAAACGGTTAACAGAAATGAAAGGGTTGTTTTAATCGGTATTTTTGATTGACTGAAATATCAAGAGAAAGAGAGCGATGCATTCAATGTGTACGTGAGTTGTGTTTGGCATATTATTTGCTTGCGTTCGATGGTTTGCGAACTTGATTCCGCCAGAAAGTGTAAATAAACTTCTAGAAGATTACCTAATAATGGTGAGTGGTTTTCACTTTTGTAATTACATTTAAATACATACAACAGATGAAACTTTTAGAGAAGATACTACCTATTACTATTATTTTGAGAGTAGGTACTATTTGTTAAAAACATTTAGTTCGTTATACGTACTTACTGCCTCGACTCGACCGCTTGCCAGCGGGTAATTAAAAAACTTCGTAGGTAATGATGGCGATGTTCGCGCGTGACAAACGCGTTTGTCCCAGGGTCGAACTCAGGATTAACAAAGTTTATTATCACAACAATATTAGGTATAACTCATCTTCCAAACGACTGAACGGATGTGGATGAAGCGAGAAAACTAAAGTATCCTACCCATCATTACCTACCTACTAACTACTATCTACATAGTTCAACCAAGAATCATATTATTTATTAACTAGTTGCGCCCCGTGGTTTCACCTGCGTAGATTTAAATCCCTGTATTCCCACGGGATAAAAGTAGCCTATGTTTGATTCCAGTCTATAATAGGGTATGTAGGCCTGTTTACCGTCCACGTCCCTTTCCCGTCCATTCGCGGCACTACTAGTAAATAAACCCAAAAAATAGCATAATTCACATGCACACATTGATTATGAGTATTTTGGCGCTTTCTTGGATGTCCAAGTAGACACACAAACAAGTTTCAAGTTACTAGTTCAAGCGCAACTATTATAAACAATATAATCATTTTGTGGTCAGCTGTGATACGATGTGAATGGGCTAAAACCAACAAAAAAAATAGTGAAGTGTAGGCGCTTTCACGCTAAGTTATTCACTTATTTTTATGACTTTTAGAGTATTGGTGATTTGTATGCCTTCATAATAGATCAAAGAATATGTTTATAATGTTTTTAGCTTAAAATTTATATTATAAGTTATTTAAATTACGTGGACGAGAACTGTACCATGCTTTTAAAAGAAAATCCCTTTTTCGTCCAGGTGGTCGGCAAACTGGCAAATCATGTCAATAAAGTGATTGCTTGTATTTTTTTATGTATGAAAGCTAACTGTTGCTTTTTAAGAATATTTAGCCTTATTACTCCTCCTAAATTGATTAGCCAGTTCTCGTCCGGGCTAATATGATTAGATCAAGAAATACAGATACTCATAAAATGCTGGTGGTCGAGAACAGGATGGGGTAAATACGACTTCCAGATTTCGGCCATGATTTTAATATGCAATTAATAGAATAAAAGTCTATAAACTTTAATTTTCAGCAATAGAATAATATGTATTTATGCCTACTTTATTATTTTCTTGAGGTTTTGCTTAATTCACATATAAATTTCTTCTAAAATTCTTCGTATTACTGTGGACGAAAACTGATACAGCCGACCAGTTTTCGACCATTTAAGAAATTATTGATTATTCCTCTCCAAGCCGGAGGTCTTCGATGAGTTACAGGCGGTTGTACGCCTCGCAGGTATCATGTCCAGAATCCAGTGACAAGGATGCTAGAGTCACACTGACCCGGCACTACACAGAATGTATATGTAGCATAATGTATTATCCAGAGATCAGCCTTGACAATAGTTTTGAAACAGGAAGAAAATTATGGAAAATCCCCAGGAGAAGACGAATCACTTCGGATCACTTCCTAATTCTAATTCGTGGTAGGAGGATTTAATCTGCACGGACGATCCGCAATGGTGCGTATTGTGCATTATCTCTCTGCTAACCTCACCCCAGCCAGTCCAACTCCTTAAAATAGCGGAGAAGGACCTTGGGTTAGTTCCGAACCATAGTGTTCACAACTCTTAAATAAATAAATAAATAAAAATAAATAATGCTGGACAATCCACACAGCACTATCTAGCCCCAAAGTAAGCTATTCAAAGCTTGTGTTATGGGTACTAGATAACTGATATATTTAATACATTATATACTTACATAGATAGATAATTTTTATTATACATAGAAAACACCCAGACCATCGGAACAAATTTCTGCAGATCGTACACAAATTTGTTCCACGACGGGAATCGAACCCGCAACCTCTTGCGTCGCAGGCAGGCTCTCGCCCGCTGCGCCACAGAGGCGGGTAGTTTCCTGTTCTGTAAGAATTCCAACGTGTTTTCAACTCCTTTCTTTAACCATGAGAGAAATCCAAAGGTGTGGAGCAGGAGTGTCGTGGTGTTATTTTTCACCATATTGGCACCACATTTGATATCATATGCCACGTTCACACAATCCGACAGATTATACGTATAAATCTGAAGAGTATAATCAGGCCGTGTGCGTTTGAGACCATGAAAATGCCTTCAACTTTGTTGAAACCTTAGCTGTTTTGCAGTCCTTGCAACGATGTCAGGTTGACTGGCAAATCTGGCGATACATCGAATTGCTGAGATGTTTATATAATGATGCCACCATGTCTGTTCAGGTCCAGAACCCCAAAACCTATCCAGTTGCGCCCCGGTTGAAAATTGACAGAATTGGCATTAAGATTAAAGGCGAATACATCTTGCACTTGGGATTTGCTGATGACATCGTCATATTGGCAGAATCATTGCAGGACTTACAACCGATGCTGAACAGCCTAGCTGCTGCCTCACGACGCGCGATGGGTCAATCTGGGTATGAACTTGGATAAAGCTATGATAGAGACTAGGAATATGTCTGCCTCGGGTAGACCCTGCGGGTGAAATATCAAGACCGAAAAACTTAGCTGGGTTCAGTTCGTTCTTCTTCGTTTGGGAAATTTCTTCAGGTCTTCGGCCCATCCCTTTATGTTTGAAGACGAAAGTTTAAACCAGTCGTCTCACCCGTTATAACTATGACCTATGCTGCCAAAACGTGGCACTAACAGTAGGGTCGGTCCACAAACTAAAATTCGCTCAGCGAGCTATGAAGAGAGCTATGCTCGGAGTTTCTCTGAAGGATAGAATCCGAAACGAGGTAATACGACAGAACTAAAGTAGACGACATAGCTCAAAGGATTACCATGCTGAAATAGCAGCGGGCCGGCCATGTATGCCGTAGAATCGACAATCGTTACAGCAAACGAATACTTGAGTGGAGACCACGTGTAGGTAAGCGTAGTGTAGGACGTTTTCCAGTGAGGTGGGGTGACGATCTGCTAAATGTAGCTGGATGAGAAGAGATGAAGACCAGGATAGAAATCGGGTGGGAAGAGAAGAAGAGAAGAGGTTGGTGATGATTATGATGATGTTGATGATAATATGCTACGAATTATACAAACTATAATCCAAAGAAACATTTCTTCTGAAGTTGGCAAAAATGATTTTCGATACATAAATAGTACCTATGTTTTGAACTTTGAATGCAGAAAATTTTATTATTACTATGAATTTTGAAATATATGACATTTTAATTAAATTAGTTTCATTTCCATCAATTTTACTCCTTTATTTGATATATTTTTCCATCAAAAATGAATGGACGAAAACTGGGTAGCAGGTGGTCGAAAACTGGAATTTCTGGACGAAAACTGGGTAAAACAGGGTTTTGAGATTAAAATATTTTTATAAAATTCCCAGATTACTTCACAATTAAATACTTTACACTAGTGGCTCTGGGAGCTGTAGACCTCGTGAGCATACTAAAAGTGAGCTATTTGAGGAATGTAATGTGCAAGTGCATTTTCCGTTTTGTGATTTTTTTGATCTTTTTTATTTTTTTTGCATCATCTTGTGTAGAATGAGGTCCTTTGTGTTTCTCTCAAATTTGATTGAAAACCATCGATTGTTTGATGAGCTATCCTGTTCATCATGCAGATCTTCGCCAAACTTTTATGAGACCAAGTTATAGTTACTACCTTTCAAATAAAAAAAGAATAATCGAAATCGGATCTCATTTGGTGGAGATATCCAGTATATCAAATAGCCCCCTTTTTTCCCTTTTTTTGGGGGAAGTACCCCTCCAATCAAAAATCCCCGACGACAAAAAAATTCAAATAAGTCATATAACCTGTGTACCAAGTTTCGTCCAGATCGGTTGAAAAATGCGACCTGTAGAGGAGAACAGACAGACAGACAGACAGACATCCGGACAAACGCATTTTTGGCCAATGTGGAAACTGAGACGCTTCGCTCGCTTCGCTCGCTCGGTCACCTATAAGTTGGTCTCATAAAAGTTTGGCGAAGATCTGATAAGGGTCTTCAGCATGATGAACAGGATAGCTCATCAAACAATCGATAGTTTTCAATCAATTTTGAGAGAAACACAAAGGACCTCATTCTACACAAGATGATGCGAAAAAAATCAAAAAGATCAAAAAAATCACAAAATGGAAAATGCACTTGCACATTACATTCCTCAAATAGCTCACTTTTAGTATGCTCGCGAGGTCTAACAGCTCCCAGAGCCACTTGTATTATATTACTGGATATAATATTATAAGTATGTATTTACAAAAAAAAAGTATATATTAAGTAGTATATCAGCTATCTGGTTCCCATATCACAAGCTTAGGCTTAGGTTGGGGCTAGATAGTGCTGTGTGGAAAGTCCACCAATTTATTTATTTAAATTTAATATTAGTAGGATAGGAAGTAGGTAGTAGAATAGGTTGGTATCTACCTACTTACCACACTGTTTTCCACAAAGTTTACATGAACTAACACCAGTCCTTTGGATGTAATCAAAATGCCGATGAACGGCATTTGATTGCCGGCGAGGCATTTTTTATTTATTTTTATCAACTGGTTAACAACTATTATTCACTCCACTCCGCACATGCGACAACTAAACTAGAGTGCATGCATCCGAGACCCACTTCGGCGAGAGAACGTACCTACCTATCTGCCAAAAAGCGGGTAGATTAAAAAATTACATAATGTACCTACCATGTATTTTTCATTAATGCTACGTTCGCATTGTTTTACCTACTTACCTTACCTACCTAGCAGGTAGGTAGATAAATCATCATAAGGTAGGTGGTAGGTACCTACCTTATGATGATTTACCTACTACTACCTACCTACTACCTACGTACTAAGCAATAAAGATATTCATCCAACATAACCCAACATGATAAATAAAGTTTCAGATCAAGCAAGTAGGTAGGTAGGTACCTAACGCGCGACGCGTGCGAACGAAAGACGTAACGATTTTGTTTTTGTTGCATTCACTTTTATTTCCCGAAGTACACGTACGCACACACACACACTACATTCGGCCTGACTCGGCAGCGGTCGGCGCTCTCGCTAAATTTTAAGCCAATTTGAACTTTGAGTAAAAACCCTTATTTTATTCGGTTGTTATACAGAAACGTATCGGTTACCTATTGAATAGGTTACCGAAACGATACGGTTAGGGTAACCCTTTTCATTTCGGTTGTTAACCCATACCGGAATATCCCTGCCCACAACATGATTGCTGTCCTAGTCCTGTTATAATCTGACATTTAATTTTAATTGCACATTATGCAAAGAGTTCAGGTTTTTACATAACACGCGCGCACGGTGCACAATAGGAATGCAGTTGATCTAGTGAACTCCGGGAGTCCAAGCACCCACGTACCTTCCTACACTATTTGCCTAAGCAGTCTATAAATGTTTGCGAAATCAGTATAATCATACGTGCAAAACACTGCAATTATAATGGATTCATTCGATAAGTGGGCATGGAATACTAATCGTTGCCCTCCGATAACAAAACATTTCTGTCCAAGATTCGTATCAGCCGCTTGCTGTTCCAGTATTGCGTGAGTCGTCCATGCAGACGTACAAGGATCTGGACTATCCACAGTCTGAATAATTAATTAAAATTATTAAAAATGTGCGTTCGATAATCATAAATTCGGTTTTAAATTCGTATTTTTGTATTAACTTTGATCTCGCGGAAGACCTTTGATGGGTAACTCTAAGTCTAAGAAAGCTCAGAAGGAGCCTGATAAGTTTTTCGAGCGGGAAAGATGGAAGGAGCATAAACGCAAAGAGAAGAGGGAGAAGATTTTGAGCACAGCGGTCAAAAGGGTGGGTGTAAAGGAGCCGGCGATCCCGTCGGTGGTCCTAGGCCCCGGCCCGGGACCTGCGCCCGCGCAGGCGCCGCCGCCGCCGCCGCCAGCACACGTCCGCTCCTACGACGACGAAGCCTTAGACCGCATGCGATATCAACTACACAGTGATTCTGATGCTTTTTTACTGAACAACATTTTACTCTCCGTGCAATTTTTCGAGAACTATGAGCGGTAAGTGCTATCATTTTAATAGTGTAATCTTCTAATCCTTTAAATACTCAACAGTTGAATTATAGGTATAATACATTAATGAGGCGTTAAGTAGTTAGATAGAGGTAATCAGAAATATAAATCAGTTTTCATAAGGTGATGAAATTTTACCAATGCTCGTATACTTCCGTAAATAAAGAAGTTTAAATTTAATTTCCTACATTTTTTTGTTTTGCTTTTATTTATGTAGATAGTTGCTTTAAATCTTAACAAAATTATTTTTTCTGGGTTAAGCCTTTCATGTTCATATTATGTAGAAGGTAGATGTGCATTTAAATATGTAGTATATTATGTAGGTGTAAACTGTTATCAATAATTAACTACGCAGATTTTTTGGGAAGTCCCTTAGCTATCAATGTGCATATGACAGCCTACGTAGCTCAGTTGGTAGTAGCTATGCCTTCTGCGCCGTAGGTCGTGGGTTCGATTCCCACCGTGAACAAACATTTGTGTGGTGAACATAAATGTTTGTTCTCTGTCTGGGTGTTATATAATATTATAAGTGTGTATTTACAAAAAAAAAGTATTATAAGTAGTATATCAGCTATCTGGTTCTCCCATATTACAAGCATAAGCTTAGTTTGGGGCTAGATAGTGCTGTGTGGAAAGTCCACCAATATTTATTTATTTATTTATATTTATAAAACGATATAATATGGTATGGCATCAACGTATACATCACTTGCCTTCGATTTGTCATAATTTTCCTGAAAAACCAAAATATAATTTACCGACATATCAGTAAACAAATATGTTTTGCTTGGTTGGTAGACCAAAGTTATCGCCAAAACCAGGTCTGACCAAAATTACATTACTTCAGCAAAATGTTTTTAGTTTATTTATTACCATTTCTTGCAAAATTTCATGTATCTACTGTGTGAAAAAACCGGGAAACTACCATAAAAACGGGGAAAATTATATAATCAGGCTATGCAATGACAAGACAGCTCGAACCTCGAAGTCTCATAAGTAACGCGGTAGCGCTTGGCCACCTTCTGCGAATAAATATATTACTTGAATGAGGGTTGAGCCTTGGCTCTATCAAGGTCAAATAAGGAAAATTCTAAGCAAGTATCGAAAGCCTCTTGACAAGTTTTATCACTCAATTAACTAGAATATTGATTAATAAATCAATTAGTCTTTGATCATCCGCCATGATAAATAGTTGGCTGGTACTATTTAGATATGCCGCGGAACAGAAGAAATTAAAAGCATTATTAATGTGACTGTTGTGTAGGTATCCACATAACATACCTCATATGTAGGCGTGTATTTTTACTTGAGGAACAAAGAACGGCGAAATCATGAATTTAATGAGCGTAGAAGACTTAAAATTACCTACAAGCATTATAGAGATTTTAACAAAAGATATGACAAATTTAATTAAGAAAGGTATTAAAAATGATAAGCACAGGAGTGCATTTTACATGCATGCGGTTGCCGTGTAGATGGCCCGGACAGGCAGTGCCGTGTGCATACCGCCTATCGCCTTCAATTCTATAAAGCTACAAATATTCATTTAATTTCTAAATAATATAATATATTGACTATGGAAAAGCGACACAGCAACAGTTTGCATCAAACATTAAATTTTATGAATCGAATTAGCGAAGATTAGCTAGGTACCTAGCGCCAATTTTTAACTTTAAAAAGCACATCTTTATCAGCATGTACCTATAAACTTAGAAAAATAATTAATAATAAATATTTTAATATAAAAAAAACCTAATTAAAAATATTTACATTTAAATAATTTTTTTATGATTTTATAAATTTATTTTAAATTTATTTTACATATAAATTTTAGTGTTATAGCCATACGAATTGATTGCACTATCTACATTCCGTTTTTAAAAAGAATTTATTTCAGCTTCATGAGATATCAAACTTCAATAACTTCAAGCTCGAGTCGGTTATGTATTTGGTTTTCAAGTTCCAAGTGTAACTCTCCGTTTTTGTTATTTCAGCGAGATGCAACAAATTAAAAACAACCCATACAGCGAGAGAGAGAATCTGATAAACGAAGCCATGGTCCGTCGGAACAAACACGTTTTTTTTGCGGACCGCGTGCAAGAGTGCGTTCACGAGCACGTGAGCTACCAACGGAAGCGCGGCCAGCCGGAACCGCTCTCCGCGCCGAGGATGTTCGTCATTTACGACAATGTGGAGGCCAGCGAGCCTGGTGACACTTCAGACTACAGCGCAGTCTTGGACGCACCGTTCTATAAATTGCGCATTGAGGATTGCAAAGAACTGGGTAGGAACTAGGTTACTTACTAACCAAAACTATTTTGAGGAATCTAGAATAGGTTATGGAAATGAAACTAAGTAAATTATATATAAATGAATACAATGCCGTGGCTAAGAGCAACGACTTTAGGTAATTTATCATGTGTTTAGTAATGATTTTGCGTAGTAGGTACTTTGGCTATTAACTATATAGAATTAAAATTACCCAACCTCTCATGTTTCAGGGTATATAAAACTAAAGAAAATAGAAGTTTTAGAGAGTACTCTACACAAAGAAAACGAATTAGTTGTCGAAAATAAAATAAACTCGGATGATAGTATCTTTACAGACTCTGAAAAAGAATCAATAGATTCAGAAGATGATTCTTTGTACGCTACCAAAGGTGAAGAATTATTGCAACAAATTAAAGCAAAAATAGAAAAATCTGATGAAATCGAACGTAACAACAATGTAAACCATGACATAAATCTTAATTTGGAGACAGTTGAACATTTTGGTCGCAGATATAGTGGCCCGGTTAAGATGTTAAGCATGCAAGTGGCTAGAAGTAACATAGCAAACTTAGAAAACATTCGTTCCAGTACATTACTGTTACAAGAGGAGAAGGAAACAAAGGACCAAAATAACATGTTAGATAATATACAAGAAAGCAGTAAACCCAGAAAGTCAATTCTCAAAACTACAAGAAGAATTAGTGGTGGTGTTCCTCAAGTAAAGCCGAATGTCACCAACAGTCGTGCTGCATCACTAGAAACAAATTTCTCAGAAGACACAGAAACTTCCGGCTACAGATCTAACGCAAGCAGTCGCCAGAATGAATCCAGTGAAACGGAGTCTGATTATGGATACTCGACTATCACAGAGCTAGCTACGCCCAAGAAAATAGAGCTGAGTTTGCAATCAAATTATTCACTTACATCTGGTGTGCTACCGGACGAGTCATGGACTATGATGGATGTGCGTGCAGTCAACCAGTGGAGCGACGACGAAGACGAGGAACTAAATGATTTAGCGTCAAAGTCATCTTTACCGCGGAACTTATACGAAAGGCAGTATTATCTAAATTCTTTGGGTTTCATGAGTAACTTTGTAGACAATTTTATCATAAGTTTGGGATCGGGATTGGGTTTGTCTCAAGATGCTATCAATAATGCCTTGACGCAAGGGGCAAGTATTTATTGTGATTCATCTAGAAACGGAATCAGGATGGGGTGTGAAATCTTCCCTGCTTTGATAGCTGCATGGCCAAATGCAGCAAATCAGTGGATTATAAGAGAAAGAAGAATAATACAGAACCCTCGAACTAACTTTAGCTACCAGTGGCCCACCAAGTATATGGTAAGCAAAGCTATCGGTTTTGGTTGTTTGCTGGTCCCAATCGGATTCCGACCTAAAAGAGGACTGAACCCAGAACAAACATTGCAATGGAAAGTTATTTTTCCGGCTGCCGAACGTTATTTAGAAAGCTGTTTAGCCCATTCTCATATGAGATGTTACTTGTTTACTCTGGCTTTACACAAAACTTTTATGGAAACTGAAAGTTCAAAAATTGGCTTGGAAGCTAGTCACATAAAGAATCATCTGTTTTGGCAATGTGAGGATAATTATGCTAAGTGGCCAGAAGATCGCCTGGGTGAAACTCTAAGATTATTTCTACAGAGTTTCTATGTTCACTTTGGCCAGTCAAGATTTCCAAACTACTTTGTTGAAAATTGTAATGAGTTCAAGAGTATCCCAAAACCAATGTTGCTAAAACTACAGCGACGATTAGCAGATATCTTGGAATCTCCCGTTATGCACGTGCTGAACGCTGTAGAAAAATTAAAGTATAACAAAAAAGACTTCTATCCAACGTTTAATTGTCACAGACTTTACGAAATACTGACATGCAAAAACCCTCTTCGTATATTAAATCCTAATTTGCCTGCTGTTGTTATGAACAATAATGAAAGTTCAGACAGTGAGGAAGATACAAATATAAACTTTTGGGATAAAGCCAAATCTCATGACAAACATTACCAATGGAAAAAGGAAAGACAAAGGCAGATGCAAGAAAGAAGAAAGGCTCAGATGAATATAAAAAAACAGAAAAACTTAGGAGCTCAAGAGAAGGAAATTAATAGCAGAGTTAGTATTATCTACTATTATTGTACTGCAAACTGACATAGGGACTTACTAACTATAATTCATGTTTTTATTACCATTGTTACAGATAATACTGCCAGTTAAAATGGAAGCTGAACGTCGACGATTGGTGCTAGAATTTTTCATTCCCCATTTCATTGCTATGGCAAGATCCAGCGAAAAATTCGAAGCTATTAAGCAAGCAGTGATATACTTAGAGCAAGCTCAAAGGCTGTGTACCCTTCTGCTTGAAGAACCTTCAGGTGAAACTACAGGAAACGAATACTTGGATGTAATTCGTGACAAACTGGCTGACTGTCAACGCAAGCTTGTAACTCTGGGTGGATTCAAATTACCGCCTCGCAGGGAAAGCAATATAGATAGATCAGCTCAACATAATGTTATACGTAGACAACGTCCCAAATTTGAACATATTGTGAACCAAGAGTCACCAACACCATCCGAAATGCATAGCATATCAGCTTTCACTTTTGTAGACGTTCATGTAGAGAACTCAGTAAACCAGATGAAGCTGAGCGACGCAGTTGGCGAAGAGTCAAAGTTATGAGGTGATCTAAAAAATATTCTTCAATTATTTAATAAGATAATCTTGTATGTAGGTAGGCAGGTACCTACTGCTGTTAATAGTTAAAATTGAGTAAGTATGAAATTGTTATTACAAACAAGCTAATTTTGTAAAAACTCATTTTATATTATTACGAACTGGGTAAACCAAGCTGTTTTTAGAACATACCTACGTTTGTAATCTAATATTTTTATAACACTTCATAATAGTTATCTAAAAACCATAACCTTTTCTAAATAGACATTAATACTAAACCACGAATCACGATTGGCTGATGGCAAAGCATAATAAAAAGTGGGACACTCGAAAAGGACGTTAACCAGGTTAAATATATAAATTAAGGTGGACTTTCCACAGACCACTCTGTAGCCCCAAACTAAGGGAAAATTGTACTATAGGAACCATTAAACTTACCTTTAATAATTTTTGTTTGTAAATACATAGGTAATTGTAGTAAACTATAATAATCCCAGACAGCGCAGGTTTATGTAGTAATATCCGCTGCAGCCAAGAAGTCCATCGCGATCAAAGTCTCATTATTTTGACCATCAAGGAATATGGCAAACCCAAGGTATTTCCTACATTACTGCCTATTTTGTACTTCATAGAAAGAATCTCGACTTCTTTGGTAGAAACTAGCAAGAAAAGGTTACTTATATTTTGGAATCGTTGTTTATTTAAATTTATGTATCGTTATTCTTTTAATTAAACTTAAATAGATTAAGTGTTGAAAATAATAATTAAAATAATAAGATATTATGATAGTATTTAATTTTATATACGAATAACATTATTATTAACTGACCGATATCACGATACTTACAATTCTATCTATTTCAAAGCTCCATAGTTTTTGTAACAGATTATTTATATTTATTAAATGTACCTATATACTAAACATAAAGGGATAAAAACTACCTATGTACCTATATTATTCTATTTTTTTTCGTCACATTGTTACCCAGTTGTTTTCATTCAGACGTGGGTATAAAATTCAAGTAAGCGGATTCACACCTGCTACCATGGCAAGTAGTGCCATTCTTACGTACATGCCATATTCAGCTTGCCGAAAGTAGGCTGCGCGGGGATCCGAGTCAAACTCAGGGGATACTTCATCCACGCGAGGCAAAGGATGCATTACAACCATGCGCCTTCGTGCACGAGTCATTAGCTGTGGAGTTACAACTAGCAAACCTCGGGTCTGTAATAAAAAAAATACCGGTCATCAATATTACACATCCAAATTATCTTCCAACGTTTCCGATAAAGCGATGAAAGAATTTTATCATAATTATATTATCTTGGTAATTTTATTGATAAGAAAAACAGATTTAGTATTTATAAGCATAATAGAATCAGTTGGTGGATAAATATTTGTTTATCTATCTGTCCACCCCCACAAGGTGTCAAAATACTAATCTCCAAAGCCAAAACGATGCTTTCTGATCGTCTTATTCTATTTATTAATTTCTCGATCGATTTAGAACCTGCCACAATTTTCAATATTTTTGACTTTGTTTGTAGTTCAAATTATCGTTTTTATAGGTAAAAACGATAATTTAAACTACAGAATGCGATAAAGCTGTTTGTCTCCTTTATGCACCTTCCGTTTTGACGAGTAGTAAACACCTTAGATAGCTAGGTTACCTTTTCATATTCCTCTTGGCTTTGAAATCTTTCACGTTGAATTCGCGTCATGTATAAAACATGGGTATCTGCTAGGACATCTTCAAGCCTTTCGTAGACTCGTTGAGATATGCCTTTAGATGTAACGTATTCCATTATATGTTTTGGCATGCCCAAACCAGGTGGACTTACGTACTGTAGTTGTACTTGGTACAAGGTTAAAAGCCTGGCCAAGGAATGGACAGTGCGGCCATTTTTCAAATCGCCGACCATTGTTATGGTGAGTCCATTAACTGTACCAATTTCTTCCCGGATAGTGAAGACGTCCAATAATGCTTGGGTAGGATGTTCACCTACGCCATCGCCAGCGTTAATAATAGGTTTCCGACAGTGTCGTGATGCGTTCTGTAATTTAAATAAAAACTTTTATTTGATGGGCATAAAGTTTGATAAGGAGTCCTTAAGGGTCCGGCGAAAGCGGCTCGCAATTTCGAGGTGCGATTGGCTATTATTTCATTTTATTTCATTTCGGGGAGGTTGTTTGAAAGAATAACTCTAAAGTGACACGCATAAATACTGTTCGAACAGAAATAATACAATAACATAAGGGAAATGTGCTTGAGTCAGAAATCATTTTGGTATTAGGTAAACGTAAGACCAAACATACTAATACCAAAATGATTTCTGATTCGGGCATGTTTCCCTTATATTATTGTATTATTTGTGTTCGAACAGTATTTATGCGTGGTATTTTAGTTATTCTTTCAAACAACCTCCCCGAAATGAAATAAAATGAAATAATAGCCAATCGCACCTCGAAATTGCGAGCCACTGTCGCCGGAGCCTTAAAGTATCACTATGTTGCTGCGTTGTGCTCTATAATTATGTAGACAGGTACGTCTGTGACTCTCTGTCATAATGTATGGATTTTTTTAGAATCTATCTAAAGACGCAATTAAGAGTGCATTGGAAACAAATAAACGTAGAAACTTACTGCAACTGCGCCAGGTTCGGGATGTCTTAGGACCACAACATCCGAATAGCCTGCCATCACTGCTACACTGTCTTCTAAAGTTTCTCCCTTCTTGGCTGATGAACTTGATGCATCAGTGTGAATCACTGACCCTCCCAGTCTCTGCATTGCTGCTGCAAAACTACAGCTGGTTCGGGTACTAACTTCGTAGAAAATGGAAGACATGACCTTTCCACGTAAAATATCATCCAAGACACGACCCTTGTTTACACTTATCTTCATAAATTGGGCGAGGTTAAATATATCGTTCAGCGTTTCTTTATTGAAAGAGTCTACAGTCAAAATACTTTTGCCGAATAAATCGCTCCGCTGCCGATGGGAAACCGACTGAGGAGGGATGTAGTTCGACGAGCTATCACATCTTTGCCTCATTGTGGTTTGAGGAAGTGGAGACATGCTTCGTAATCCCGGGATTTCATTAAAATGAACGTTTGGTTTAGTTAATCCTTCCGGCTTTGATCCTTCCGATTGGTCAAAATCTAAATCGCTAAGTTTAGTTAGCTCTGCTGATGTATGAAAGTCAAGTGCTGAATTGGGTCTGCTTGATATTAGCTCTTTCTCTATTTTTTCAATAGTAAACGTAGGGAACGATTGTTTCTTGGGTAAAGGCCAGTCTCGCACATTTTGACCGAATCCAGGAGGTACCAGTATTTGCCCCTCCACATAAGCGATTTCCCCACGTAAAGTGACTCGATGAACTGCTCCACAAACATGCATACCCGTGAAAGGAGTCCACTTCGATTTCGTAAATTCCATTGATTCAGGAATAGTCCACTCGTAATCCATGTCTACTTCCACATAAGTGTTTGGTTGTTCCGGTAAGTTAAATATTTTTCGGGGATTTCGATGAAATTTGTTAATCAAATCCTCTATAGTCAAACGGCCTTCATGAACGGCATTCAGAAGAAAAGGCAGTATTGTTTCAAGACCTGGGAAGCCAGGTGGTGGCTTTTCAGAGTTTTTCTCTTCGACCGAATGCGGTGCGTGGTCAGTGGCAAATACATCTATCACGTCTATATTCTTCCAAAGCTCAGCTTGATCTTCAGGACTACATAATACTGGTCGTACCTCTGCTCGTCCATGACCAATACGGTCGAAATCTGCCGAGCTCAAAAATAAATGTTGTGGGCAAACTTCGCATGTAACTTTAAGCCCTCTTTCTTTAGCTGCCTTAATAATTAATATTTCTTCTTTGCGAGCCACGTGACAGATATGTATAGGTCGATCAAGTAAAGATGCCATCAAAATAATAGCACCTGTTTTTTCTCTTTCAGCGTGTGCACATACTGGAATTTTCTTAGGCCAATTTTGAAGATGTTTCTGCCAAATCGTCATGTCATCTAATGTTAGAGTGGTGAAGGTTGGATTTAAATACATTTTTAGGGATGCAGCTAGAGGTGCTAATTCCGCTGCAGTCTCGAAATTAGTGGATGAAGCACCTACGTATAGCGCGTAATCACATCGGGCACTAACTCGTGCTAAAGCTGCAGTATAATCAAAAGAGGTGCGGTCAACTACTGGGGGATTAGTATTGGGCATTGCACATATCATTGTGATACCACCAGCTAAAGCTGAAGCAGTGCACGTGTCAAAGTCTTCTTTGTATGTGGCTCCTGGTTCTCGGACGTGTACGTGAACGTCTATAAATCCAGGTAATTTTATAATATTTCTTGATGTCATACAATCAGTATGTGTTTTCATTTTTGGAACGCCGCTGCATCGTAACATTGCCTATAAAAATAAAAGCAAAAGAATTATTACACGAACATAGATTTATTTTCATAAATCTGATATTGCATATTTGCATACAACGTCATTAAACCCAAGACTATGCAAAGCTTATTATACTTAGTCACTTACCTGAACTAAAAGTTTAGCACATTTTACATCTGTCACTAGAGGAACTGCATAATCGACAGCCAGGCGTCTGGTTCTGTAGCCATGAGTAGTAAATGATGAGATGCGACGAGATCCTCCACGCATTGGTAAGTTTATCACCAAGTCCAGTTGCTTCTTTGCCATAAAGTCAGCTAGATGCATAAGTTCTCCATCTGATCTATCATCTTCTGGATCGCAAATATGATCAAATGTCCACTGCACACTTTCAATCTAAAAATTAAAACAAAGTATGTTAGATTATTAGTATAGAACTTTTTTTACAAAATGCATATGAAACAGTTGAGCTATCTGCAGACAAACGATCTATACCTAGATAGCTTAACTGATCTAAATCAGTGCCAATCAGAAGCGTACCCAAGACAGATATTATAGAATAGTCAAATATTTGTTAAAGTCACAAAAACCTTAAACTATGTAGAACTAACAATGACGCCGAAAAACAGACACCAGTCACCATTTGCCAAGGGGGCAAAGCCCCCTGTAGCGCTGGCTATCAGTGGTGCCATAATTTGTGGTAACATTTCACCGGCGGCTACACTCTTTACACCGAAACACTTGCTGTGATGCTGCTTGGCGGCAGAAAAAAACATGTGAATATGGCCCTCCACAAAGAACTGTACTACTCTTAAATTTGTTACATCTACCTCTACGCTTAAATGGTTTAATGACATTTTAATTACTTTTATAAATTATAATTAACATACCTCAACGCCATGTTCAGTATAAAAATCTCCAGTGCCCATGCTAGCATAAAGTTTATATCCCATATTTTGTAATATACGGACACTAGGTAGAAGTTCCATTTTGTGCTGAAATAATATATTTTAATAAATATGTGCGCCATAATCAGTCTGAGTTTAAAGATTACGAGATGTAAAGCATTATTAGGTACCTTAAATGTTCCAACAGACAATAAGATTGCTTTTTTTGGAATTCTAAAACCAGTGCTCATCAAAGATTTCAAATATGCTTCATAACGATTTTCTCCAAAACACGCAACTTCTCCAGTGGATGCCATCTCCACTCCCAATGTGACATCAGCACCAGCAAGTCTTGAAAATGAGAACTGAGGCACTTTTACACCAACTTTTCCACATCCTGTCATAATATTCGCTGGCTCTATTGGAACACCTAGTATAACTTTTGTCGCTGTAGCAACAAAATCGTGATCTAAAGTTTTAGATACAAACGGGAACGATCTTGAAACTCTTACATTGCATTCAATAACTTTCAGTTCGTTATCTTTAGCTATCAGCTGCATGTTGAATGGACCTGTTACATCTAACGTTTCAGCTATAACGCTAGATATTTCACGTATTTTGTCTAAAGTTTCTTGATTGATATCTTGAGGTGGTGTCACCAATGTTGCATCACCGGAATGAACACCTGCATTTTCAACATGTTCACAAACAGCCATGCAGAAAATGATACCATCTGAAGCAACCACGTCGACATCAATTTCTTTTGCATCCATTATAAACTTTGAAATCACAACTGGGTAATCTTTGCTAACCAAACTAGCAGATTTTAAATACGCCTCCAAATCTTGGTTGGAATAGGCTACATTCATTGCAGCACCACTTAGAACATATGAGGGGCGTACCAAACATGGGTAACCTACTTCGTCACAAAAACTTACGGCAGATTCAAGATCGGTAAGTTCCTTCCATCGCGGTTGTAAAATTCCTTTGCGATCTAGCATTCGGGAGAACTTGAATCGATTTTCAGCATTGTCTATCATATCTGGTGAGGTACCCAAAATAACTGCTTGTTGTCGATGTAAATCCATTGCGATATTATTCGGTAACTGGCCGCCCATGGATAATATAATACCATCAGGATGTTCAATATTATAAATATCCATGATAACTTCAAAAGAAATCTCTTCAAAATATAATCTATCACTCATATCGTAGTCCGTACTGACAGTTTCAGGATTATAGTTCACCATAATGGTATTTTTTCCTTGATTTCGGAGTTCTCTTAAACATCCGACGGCACACCAATCAAATTCTACAGAACTTCCGATTCTGTAGACACCAGAACCAAGTACCATCGTGAAATCTCCTGGAAATTGAATATCATGTGTACAGCCATTGTACGTCAAGTATAAATAATTCGTGGAAGCAGGCCACTCAGCTGCTACTGTGTCAATCTGTTTCACGAATGGTGTAATGTGATATTCTTCTCGCAGCTTCCTGACAGCTAATTCTGTGCTTTTTATAGCAGCTGCTATCTGTTTATCAGAAAATCCAATTTTCTTAGCTTTTTTCAAAATGTCGCATGTCATAGATCCACTATTCGTTGCCTCCAAAGTTTTATAATAATCAATAATGTTTTTAAATTTTCCCAAAAACCATTGATTGATGTTTGTTAGTTCGTACAGTTTATCAACGGTATAACCTTTCTTTAGAGCAGCTGCTAAGAAAAACATTCTTTTATCGGTTGGTTCTCTTAGTTCATTTTCATTTACATCCTTTATGTTTGGATCAAAACCATTAACGTTTTCATCAACCATTCTCAACGCTTTTTGGAAAGCTTCTTCAAAGTTTCTTCCAATGGACATAACTTCTCCTACACTCTTCATTGAACTACCAATTTTTGTGCTGACTCTATTAAATTTAGCTAAGTCCCATCTTGGAATTTTGACAACGCAGTAATCTAAACTGGGCTCGAAGCATGCGGTAGTGACTCCAGTTACAGAATTTTTTATTGTAGGTAATGGAATTCCAAGAGCCAGTTTAGCAGCTACGTAAGCTAAGGGATATCCAGTTGCCTTGCTAGCTAGGGCTGAACTCCTAGATAATCTAGCGTTCACTTCAATTATATAAAATTCTTCGGAGTTTGGATTGAGGGCATATTGTATGTTACATTCTCCAACGATCCCAAAATGTCTTATTACTTTAATAGCAGTATTTCGTAGCATATAGTAATCCCGGTTTGATAGAGTTTGACTCGGCGCAACGACGATGGACTCTCCAGTATGTATACCTAGAGGATCTACATTTTCCATGTTACATACTGTGATACAATTATCATAAGCATCTCGGACTACTTCATACTCTACTTCTTTCCATCCTTTGAGTGATTTGTCGATAATTAATTGATCAGAGTGTGAAAGTGCTTGATGAGCCAGCGCTTTCAGTTCTTCTACATTGTTTGCAAATCCTGAACCCAAACCCCCTAATGAAAACGCAGATCTTGCCATTACTGGATATCCAATTAGGTTTGCGGCCGTAATAGCTTCATCGACAGAAGTAACAGCAGCACTAGGGGCAACTTTTTCCCCGATGGAATTAACTTTTTCAGCAAATATTTTTCGGTCTTCCGTATCAACAATGGATTGTATGGGTGTTCCCAAAACTTGAACGTTGTATTTTTCAAATATTCTGGATTTCTGCAATTCCACGCCGCAGTTCAGTGCTGTTTGGCCTCCGAATGTTAATAAGATACCTGTAGGTCGTTCAGCTTTTATAACTTGTTCCACGTAATCAGGAGTAATGGGAAGAAAATAAACCTTGTCAGCTAAGCCCTTAGAAGTTTGAACGGTTGCAATGTTTGGATTTATAAGTACAGTTTGAATCTTTTCTTCTTGCATTGCTTTTACTCCTTGAGACCCTGAGTAGTCAAATTCACCTGCTTGCCCAATGGAGAGTCCACCAGAACCTAATATCAACACCTTTTTTGGCCGTTCATGAAGAGTTGGTTCATATTTTAATAAGTTGGTGATCATATCGTCGATGACACAAGCTTTTTTCTGTTTGAAAGTTTTAACAGCATCTATGAATACATCAAACAAACATTCAAGATCTGTGGGTCCTGCAGTATGTTCAGGATGAAATTGAACACTGAAAAAAGGATGTGTCTTGTGTATAATGCCTTCATTTGTTTGATCGTTTTCATTGGTGAATAATACTTTCCAATCGTTGGGCAATGTATTTGGGTCAACCGCAAAACCGTGATTTTGTGATGTCATGTAGCAGCGTCCTGTACCGCTGTGTGTGCAAGGCAAGTTATGTCCGCGGTTGCCGTAGCTAAAAAAAGTAAATAGGTTTAATCTGTAACGCATTCAAGGATTAATTTACCGGAAAGTAATTGTTATTGGCTAACAAACCTAGTTTTATACGTCCTGCAACCAGCTGCAGTCGAAAGCAGCTGATGTCCAAGGCAAATACCAAAAATTGGTTTCACCGTATCTTTCATCGCGCCACGAATATTGTCAACGACTTGTTTGCATACTTCTGGGTCACCTGGACCGTTGCTGATGAATAAACCATCGTACTCGTTTACATTAATTTTGTGATTCCATGGCACTAAGATGACTTTAGCGTTTCTTTTTATCATACATCTGATTTGATTGTATTTTAGACCACAATCAATTGCAACGATTGTTACGTCACCATTAGCGTTGTAGATTTTCTTTTCCTGAAATGATTATGAATTTTAACTTATTTACGTTAACATACACAATTAAATCTACCCGCAGTAGGTAGGTATAGGTAAACCGTAGCAAATGATCTTAGAAGATTTATTTTTCGGTCTATGTTCCTACTCATAGACAAACTTTCATAGACTTTCATACTTGAAGCAAATTTTATTACCTTAATGGACACTTCTGCTACTAAGTTTCTGGTGTTTGGGTCGGACAATGGTCGCATCGGATTGAACGGGGGCACGCCTTGGACTATTCGGCCCAACATGACCCCCTCGCGAAGTTGGTGTGTCAGCGCTCTGGTGTCGACATCACATAAGCCTGGTACGCCGTGGGCGGTCAACCAAGAGCCGAGTGAGCGCTTGGCCCGCCAATGGCATGCTCTCGTACTCACTTCTCCGACTATCAAACCGGCCGCCCAAATACGGCTAGACTCAAACCATCTGGGGATCAAAAATAACATTGATGATAAGTAAAATCACTATAGTAAAAAAACAAAAACTACTCAATGAAAAAAATTACGTACTTTGGTAGTCCAAATTCATCACGTTCCTCTTCATCGGGCACGCCGTAGTTGCCGATCAAAGGGTAGGTCAGCACAAGGAGTTGCGCGTGGTACGACGGGTCAGTTAGGGACTCTGGGTATCCGACCATACCAGTTTGGAAAACTGTAAGTCAATTTATTTGTATGAAATATCTACTTACTGTCGAGGAGGCAGATAAATTGCATCCTTGTACCTGTCATTGCATAATTTACCTACGTTCGACATTGAAAATGTAGTGTATATATATATAATCTTGAGTTTTTATTCATAATTTTTTAGTACCTACACACACATAACATTATTCGAATAGAACGCAATCTATTACCAAACTAAGCAAATGACGGATTACCTTTATAAGAAACCAAGCTGATGGAATATTTAAATTATTTTGTTCTGTTAAATAGATATAACCTTGTGTTTACAAGCACCTATTCGGGAAATAGATGTCGATAGACGACGACCCAATATTTTGTTATAAGTAAACAATGTCACAGATAAGAGAATACTAGTAATAGTGTGTACGCTGGTGTGTGCATCGTGCATTGCTTACCAACTTCTCCGTCAACAGGCAGCCGAGCCCCGAAGCTTCTTCCTGGAAACACGGATCCATTTTCCAGCACGAGACTGCATGGAGGACCGACTTCACAGCTTAAATCACTCGTCGTCATATTGCTGAAAATGTGTATGGTATTGATGAGACAAGGTTCAATATTTTTAGCTATTAGATAACGAATATAATATAATAATGGGACGAAGCATGTAAACCACAAAATATTAGTTGTGGTAATGGCTTCCTTCCGTTTGCGGTTTAAATAGAAAATTATTCCCAAACTAAAAAACAAAATTAATCCCAAACTAAACCTAATTAAACACTGCACAAAATATCTTGTGCTTGTGCTTACTAAAAAACTTAAATTTTTCCTACTAGATAAATGTCTGTACTCACTAGATGAACTGATCTTTCTGTGAATAAAAAAAAATATTGTGAATGTAAAACAATGGATTTCTGCTACCTGTTTTTATTTGTTTTTGATTTTATTTATTATTTTGACTTTTGCTATCATGTGTGACATTATTTTACTAGTACTATATTTTATCTAAAAACTTTATTTATTGTAATTTTGTCTTGACATGTCCTTTATTTTATTTTAATTGTATTTTATTCCGCACACAAATGTATTTCGTTATATTGGAAATAAATGAATATGAATACATAGGTACTTAAAGAAATAAATAAAAATTATGTGCACATCGATGTGAAGGAAAATATCGTGGGAAATTCGCGACCTAGCTCTATGTTTGACTAGTTTTTTAACTATGTAGAAGAAAAGCTTGCTTGGATCTAAATTATTTTTTTGTTATTCACTGAAACTTGATTGTTTGCAATTTTTTATAATTACCTACCTTTATAATCTTCGAAAATGTTGCAATGTGCGAAAGATAAGTTGTTTGACAGTTTCAGAGAAAAAACATTAGAATACAAACGTTCCTAAGTAATAATAATAAATAAAAAAATAATGCTGGACAATCCACACAGCATAAACTAGCCCCAAAGTAAGCTACTCATAGCTTGTGTTATGGGTGCTAGATGACTGATATATTTAATACATAACATACTTACATAGATATAAATTTTTTATTATACATAGAAAACACCCAGACCTACGGAAAAAATTCTGCAGATCGTACACAAATTTGTTCCGAGGCGGGAATCGGACCCACAACCTATAGCGCCAACGACAGTCTATTTTATCTTGTAACATCGTTGTACCGTTAACCTACTGGTACTATCGCACACTAGACACATCCGGTCCGATTATAATAAGTGTAATGACTTATTTTTATTTATAACCGACTTAAAAAAAAGGGGAGGTTCTTAATTCGACTGTATTTTTTGTTTGTTACCTCATAACTTTTTACGGGGTAGACCGATTTTGATGATTTTTTTTTTATCGAAACTGGTGTTTTTCATGTGGTTTTATATTAAATTTGAGTCAGATTTGCCGAGTAGTTTTTGAGCTATAGTGGTATGAGTGTATTAATACATTGTACTTGAAGTCCGTTTTTTTTTCTTAAATGCCTTAAATTCAATTTAATTTTGATTACCTATTAATTATTAAAAGGTAAATCATATTTAATTATAATTTACATAATTATTAATAATTTTATTATCATCAATAATTTATTATATGTAAAAAACATTTAAGTAAATAAATGTAAGGAGATTAATATTGATAAAATTAATATTGGTGGACAGTCCACGTCAAAATGTCTATTTATTGACTTATAAATTATGACTATTGGAGCGGGTACCACGGTCCATACATTTTTGCCCATTGCCCTTTAATAGGTATTTGGACGTACCTGTGATTACCATCCATAAAAATTTCAAATAATCTTGAGTTGATACCTAGATACTTGAAAGGTAGGTACTCTTAGCGTGGACTAGGTACGAGATGTATCTAAAAGGATACCTACCGTGCCATATTAAAGTCATGAAGTAGTTTACATTTTTCCTCTGATCGATTCTGCCGAATTTGTATTTCCTGACTAAACCCATATACCTAATTTTCATTGTAAATTCATCAAACCATTGAGTCCCGATTCATGCCGCAAGCCGTAGAATCAGAATTTTTTAAGACCCCCTGTCTTAAAAAAATCTGATTAGGTATGTGCGAAAGATGGATAACAAGTTCGCAAAGGTTGTGGTGCATGCCTGTATTACACACACATAAATATTTTCTTTGTAACAATTTTTATAAATACCTAGGTATATAAAATGCTGTGTTGTTCTGTTGGCGTTGGCTAACAAATAAAAAAATAAAAAAGTACACATAACAGTAACTACCGATGATACCGATATACCTACTAATATATAATTTATTATAATTAAATACTACTACAAATCGCATTGGATTAACGATAGGTCAACCAAGACACCAAACAATATCGTGTCATTGTGAACAATCAGCAACAACTCCATTGAGTTTAAAAGTTAACACACATGGCACGCGTTATCCAAGAGGTACCTACCAAACCAATCTACTCCGTTCCTGTTTGTTTGGTTCCTTGCTTACCTATTTATCAAACCTGTATTATACCTATTAGGTATGGAAACCTACCTTAATAGGTATATATAATAAAACACATTATGTTTTCACAAGAAGACAATTTCAAGAAAAATGTATAGAAAACATACTTCTGAATAGGCTAATAAATCTACGCATTCAAAAAAAAACTTCTGGCTATGTTGTTGTGATTGTGTGACGTGGTATTTAATAGCTTAAAATATTTTTATCACTTTGCATAAATAAACCCAGGTTATTAACCTTTCAGGAATTATGGGTGAATGTATCGTGTTAATAATAATCGCACTAACTTACTTTTTGTAGGTTGAGTTTGCCGGCCACGTGGTTTCAGAAGTCGGAGCTACACGGTCCGACGCTGTCGCGGTTTCCACGACGACAGACCGGTCTCGCTCGGCCACTTTACCTCCCTGCTCCTTCCTTATCATAACGAGTCACACTTCATTTTGTCCACAACCTACATCACTCTTTCACACCAATGGCGAACCCTATATCTGTCTCTTATCCGCATCACTTGATAGGGGCCTGCTAAATTGTTAGCATAGCACATCTTTACAGCCCAAATTTGGCTGTATTATTTCGCTGAAGTGATTTCTGTTCAACAGAGGTCAGTAACGTTGCCATGATAGTTTAAGTTCTTAGCAAATGGTAAAAACATGTATCCTTCCTAAGTTAAATAAAGCCGCTAAGTTGCCATATAGGTAGTCTATCTATGCCATGGTATTGTTTTTATAGCGGCCTGAAATCAGTTTTCATCTTGTATTCAAATTCCTTAGTTTTCATATCGGCTAGTTAGTAGTAGTTAGTTAGATTACAAAGAGTATGATCGGGTAGTTAGCTTACTATTTATTTATTAGTTTAAATAAAACAGGTTTTATTAAGGACAAAATAGCCTATGTATACCTAAATACGACAATACAGATGAGAATACCTACCAGACTTTTTATTGATCTTAAAGACACTTAGAAGTAACGCGAGATAATGTTACAATATTGGCACATACCTACATAACAATTCAAAATCCTTGAAATAATTGATGAATTGGAAATAAATTTTTTATGTAAGTTCTTAAAACAAATTATAGACTCACACAAAATTGCAATAGTTTTAATCATTCATCCAGCTATTACCAACACCACGGCGATCCAGGATTGGATGATCAATAAACGTTACGTTAAGGTCCGAAGAAGGTTTGTTCAGCTCCAGAATTTGAATAATATTTTTCTGCGGGGCGGGTTTCAGCCAAATACCTGGCACGTACAACGTTACTTGGGGTCCTACAGTTGGCCAGTACCTCCCAAGATTGTGACCGTTGATCCAAACGTAGCCCTGAATAAAAACAGTGTTAGTTTGAAATATCACACAGTGACTTAGCAAGTTATTGCTGTGAAGCAGAAAAATATGTAAGATAATAAGCATGAGCAAAACTGGGAACAACAGAATTTAGAAAGCGCAGTTTAGAAACAGCCTTTATTTACGCCCACAGATTAGTGATCACGCCTATCACAAGTTCCACAGCAAATACCAAAGATGATTGCAGTATGTACAATGTATCTAATAACGTCCTCTTGTGCATTTATTTATGGTCACAAGCAAGACAATTCCCTAAACAGAAGGCACAGAAATACATTTTTAAGAAAAAATACGATACAAGTAGGATAACAACAGTATAATAACAGTAGGTATAATTAAGCAACTACTGTAACATTGGTGTATATTTATTCATAATACGAATATTTTAGTGCACTTATTCTGTGCAAACAGCCTGTGTATTAGGTATGTCATACATTGTACCATAATAAGCTCAGCGAATTATAAAATGTCAGTCCTCAGACTGTATAAACTATAAACAAGCAATCTACTAGATGTAAATTCATTCCAAACTTCTAGACTTTTTTAAAATAATTATACCTTTTTATATAACTTATAAAAAAGGAAAAAAGTTATTACCTTGTCCCATCCCGATGTATCTAAAAATGTATCTAATGTTGTTTCGTCTGGGAGTATAAACTGACCCTCATATATAGTTGGGATGGGTGAAATGGTTCTCTTTGGAGTACTGGAATGGACATTATTAGTTGAATACGTCGCATTCAAATTTTCTAGGGGATATCCCGTGATCTTCCATTTACCACTTAAAACTGTATTATCAAAAGTTACAATTCCAAGAATTCCCTGTAAATTTCAAGAATTTAATTGCATGTAAATGTCGGCATGGCTGAGGTAGACTAAAATTTTTGCATGATGTATCTATCTACTCACCTTGAAATCGTGTAAGTAAGATCCGTAATTGATTCGACCTTGATTCTCAACTAGCAGCGATAGGACCGATCCATTTTTCGAAATCATAGGCAGAGAATACATTTTATGCATTCTGCTAATTTTTCCTTTTAGTATCTAAAACCAAAGAAATGAATTTTTTATTTATTTCTAAGGTAGACTTATGTATTTAATAAAATATAAAACAAATACCTACACCGTCTACAAACACGAAGATCAAATCTCTTGGTTTCTCTATTCTTAACAAACCATCACCCTGAGGTAGAATAGTTTCGTACAACACAAGTCCACTTCGCTGCCTAAAAGTTTCGAAAGTGGGCAACTTTGAACCATGAACGTCTTTGTATGTTTTTCCCAAAGTATCTCTGCCTTCGGTTGATAACAGATCGATCTTGGGGCTAACAATGACTTTTCCATAATTTCCTTTTGGTGAAGGCAGTGGTGCGGCGACATTTGAATCTACGAGGTTGTACTGAAAAAATCAACGCAATGACAAAACGATTTACGAAAATAATAAGAGCAAAATATGTATATTGTATTGTTGTTATTGTTGTTATTTATATTACGATTTAATAAATAGGACATGTATTCGGTATTATACACACCTCTTTTAAGGCATTTCGAATTGCATAGTATTTAGGTGTGGGATCTCCAGCTTCTGACAAAGGTGCATCGTAGTCGTAGGAAGTGATGTCTGGTTGGTAAGTGCCACCGTAATTGGCTCCTGAAATAAATATTATATATGTAAGCAGTTATATGTTAGCTCCACGTGTTGCAATTATTAAACTTCCACGAATGTATCAGATAAGCATTTATACTAAACATACGGAACACGAGCTTCTTTATCAACAAGATCTAAGTATACAAAGCTGTTAGAGATAACTCAACTGTTTTATGTGTATTTTCTACATTTTGTAAATATAATTAAATAAATAAAATAAAATAAAAAAGCCTACGTATTCCATCACTTACAAATTAAATCATTATTTCATCGTCCATGTAAATGATCATATCATAGTATATTTTGTAAATACTTCGTTAACAATTGTTTTTTCTTTGTAAATAAATTTCCTGTTTGAGTCTTTAAAAATATTAATAACTAGCTGGTACCCGCAACTTCGTCTGCGTACTTTTAATCTCTTCATCTCTTTTTTTCGCAATAAAAGGTAGCCTATGTTCTTTCTCAGGGTCTAAAGATTGTCTGTGCCAAATTTCATCAAAATCGGTTGAGAGGTTTAAGCGGGAAAGCGTAACAGACAGACAGACAGACAGACAGACAGAGTTACTTTCGCATCTATAATATTAGTTGGGATAGGTATTCGAAATGTAAAGTAGGTGTTACAGTTATAATAGGCCTATTAAAAAATTCTAAGTAATAATCATAGTTGCACTGATTCTCTGGTCCCCTGGTCAAAGAAAACCTGGCCAAAGAATGCACAAAGTCCTGTACCTGGAATTTGGCTGACGCAAAATAATCTTATTTATTTCTTACCAGCAGTAAACTCGAAATTGGAGCCACCATAGAAAACATAAATATTAACGTTAATATTGTTATCGAGCATGTCTTTGAGAGTTTTAATAACAGCTGTGGTATCGGTGCGAGCCATATTTTCTCCCCAATGAGTGAGCCAACCAGGGTAGTATTCGGAGTTCATCAATGGACCACACGGCATAAATCGTCGCAGTGGACGGAATGTGTTCACGACAGCTGAGTGAAAGTAAAACACAGTTAAATGACGAATATTATGGCCGTGTATGTATCTATGGCCCACCTATGGGTAGCTAAGTGTAATAAAGTTCACACGGTAACGCTAAAAATTATAAACCTTTCATTATTTGATTTATTTTATCAAAAGAAAACTAAATCTCTAGATATATTATAATCTGAATAATAAAACTGTTCTGCAATAAACAATTTCTTATAATGTTGGCCATAGTTTTTGAAGATAAATTTATTGAAGAGTTTTTGAAATTGACTTAGGCGTGTAAAAACATACGGGATGCTCCTACTAATCCTGAAAATTTCGTTAAACCATCTAAATCCGACTTACATTCATCTGTAGGCCCAAAATCTATCGTAGTAAGAGTGTCAGGGATAGCTCCTCGTGTGAAATAAGAAGCAGAAGACCCATCTGTAGTATACAGAATTGCATTGCTACCCACATGCTTTGCAATCATATTTTTCTGCTGAATCTTATATGGCATGTCACTACCGTAGCTGCCGTACTCGTTCTCAATCTAAAAATAAAAGAGATAAGACATGATGATTATTAAAAAACCTATTCCATATACATACTCGTATATAGTACCAACGGATCTGCTATTGCCAAAATAATTATGTTTCCCGGGTGAAAAAAGGTTTTCGGCATTTGCACTTTTGAAAAAATACCACCGTAGTCACACACAACCATACGAAAGTGTATTAAAACCACACACCTGTACGAGTATTATTGGACCGCCTTTACCGAATAATAGAGGCTCTAGTTGTTCAAACAGCTTATTCATCCAAATATCAGCCTCGGTTACGAAATCTATAACAAAATTTGTTGAAACAGTTATTAGAAATTAGTAAATAGGTATATTAAAATATAAGTTTTCATTCTGTTGATTTGGTTACCTTTATCTGTTGTGCGTAGCTTTATGTTAGGGTATTTACTTAGAAGCCAGTATGGAAATCCACCCTAGAGAAAATGTAAGATTAATAGGTGATATTCATCTACTGAGTTGGCCAGACTCTTGAGCGATTGTATTTCTAATGATTCCTGTTCTTTTTTGTCGTAATTTCTTTCGGTAATAATCTATATTATAGCGGCCATTGGAGTTGAAAAGAGGGTTTAAAATGTTTTAAGAATGCATGTTTATTACAATTTGATGAAATCGCAATTTCTGAGTGGAGGCGAAACACTACCATACCTACTTGTTCTTCTAGGCTTTGGTCGCGAAGAACTAGCGGTATTATAGTTTCGGTGATTGTACCCATTGAATAAATAACGTTTGTTTTGATTTAGACTCTTTCGCAAGCCGCATACACAAAGCCATTTTGATGATCATAAGCATGCAACTTGATCGGAACATAACAGTTGTGTACGAGTACTTACTAAATCCCTTTCGGCACAGATGTACGGTCCCGGGCGCAGAAGAACGTGCAAGCCCTCCTCTGCCGCCATCCTCACGAACGCAGCGACGTCGAAGTCTCCTTCGAACCTGTATTGCCGTTCCTCGGGTTCGTGGTAGCTCCATTCTACGTAGCTAAATATGAAATAGGCTAGTATTTATTGAAACATACCCAAGGTACTTACGTAAATTATTCGCCTATTTTTGATGTAATTTTCAACCAAGCTGTTTATCGAAATTTTGAGCCCTTTTCTCTGACTTCTCGCAGGATGAACCCGTTATCATGAGCATCTAGTCTCTCATTGTAATTGATCGAATCCGATCATTAAAAATAATCTGAGTTCCTTACATAGGCTATATGGAGCCCATAGAGCAATGTTTAGGTAAGTTATCCTGAACCTGCCAACATTGGGGTAATGTGGCGTTGCAGTTGTGGCGTTGTTTGTCTAACCCAGAATAATTGAGAAGTTTTAAGATGCCCAAACAATTCTTGTTAGTGAACAGTAGTTGGTGCACTAGTTATTTTGAAGGTGGATTTACGGAAGAGGTAGATGCTACCCGATATTATCATCATCAGCCAAATATAACTGACTGCTGCCTCTTTTTAATTTTTGCCGGCCTCTGACCTGACCTGACGGCTACGCGCTGACCTGATTAGTTAATTACTTATGTGAAATATCTCACGTGGCAACAGAGTTGAGTCCAGCTGCCTTGAGTTTGCGCAGACGGTCCCTCCAATACGCTGAAGGTACCCTGAAGTAATGCAGAGATCCAGACACGATGCGTAGCTGCTGGCCTTCCAACATGAAGTTACTTGCGGTGGATATGTTGTGACATTCATTTTGCAACTTTCATATGAAACAAAATAAAAGAAACCGTAAAAACCTCACAAGGATTGGGTACAGTAAGAACCAAAGAAGCTTGTTTCATTATGTAGGTACTTCAGGCTTGGGTGCCGGGAACTGCACAATGCACATTTCTATTTTATCCAGCTAAACGGAATTAAAAGAAAAGAAATTTCTTGTCGAGATTTTGTTCGTAAAATAATCGTACGGATGATTATTTCATGAAGTCAGTCGGTTACTAGATAAATCATCTAACGTCTTGCTAGTCCGATCATATTATTCGTAGGTAAAAGATTTACACTCATTTTAAGGCAACTTTTATGATGTAGAAGACAATAAGCACCATCATTTTCACATCACAATGGTTTCCGGCCAATTGCTATTGGCTGGATTTGATTGCATTCCTCAGACCTGCATTCCTTCTTACCTGTATTTAATAGTTAGTAGATAGGTAGGTAGTTAAAAAGTTTATAGTCACCTGACCGACTATCTCCAAAGAGCTGCTCAGGTGATGCTTTGCTATGAGGACGTCGAAAGAACAGCTCAGCAATATTGTTAATGTAACCAGATTAAGCGACGGTCGGCACATCTCAATTTCTCAACAAATAAACTGTAAAAATATGAATAGGTTGGTTAATAAAAAAATCCCACCGAACAGTACATCTACGTGGAAAAAATAACAAAAACAAAATGGGCTAGCAATTTTTAGTTGTTGTCCGCAGTCCACCCAGCAGTAAAATGCCGTAGCCTCATGTTCTTAATCGTAGTTTAGTTTGTGGCCTTGATGTAAAAATAAATATTAATTCATCTCTAGCACCTACTTATATGTATAATTTACTCGTAATACAATTTAATTAGATGAGGTGTATTGGATAATTCATTCATTCCGGCCTGAATTAGATACTAGTGGCTCTGGGAGCTGTAGACCTCGCGAGCATACTAAAAGTGAGCTATGTATTTGAGGAATGTAATGTGCAAGTGCATTTTCCGTTTTGTGATTTTTTTGATCTTTTTGATTTTTTTTTGCATCATCTTGTGTATAATGAGGTCCTTTGTGTTTCTCTCAAATTTGATTGAAAACCATGGATTGTTTGATGAGCTATCTTGTTCATCATGCTGAAGATCCTTATCAGATCTTCGCCAAACTTTTATGAGACCAACTTATAGTTACTACCTTTAAAATAAAAAAAAGAATAATTGAAATCGGATCTCATTTGGTGGAGATATCCAGTATATCAAATAGCCCCCTTTTTGCCCTTTTTTTGGGGGAAGCACCCCTCCAATCAAAAATTCCCGACGACAAAAAAATTCTAATAAGTCATATAACCTGTGAACCAAGTTTCGTCCAGATCGGTTGAAAAATGCGACCTGTAGAGGAGAACAGACAGACATCCGGACAAACGCATTTTTGGCCAATGTGGAAACTGAGACGCTTCGCTCGCTTCGCTCGCTCGGTCAATTATTATGTATTTAAGTAGCCCCCAATTTAATGGGGACAAAATTTTTGTTCTATTCCCAATTCCATTTGACTAGCCATGTAGTTCATGTGGATGTGGCTGAACCACATTATCTATATAGACAGGTACCTACTCTAAATAATTATTTGAAAAAGGGTGTCTGTGCAATTATTTTTCTATTAGTAGGGTCTATCTTTTACAAATCATGCCTGAAATAAACGTCTTATTTTATTTTAATTAATATAGGTACTTGTAATTATTTTTGAAAGCCCCCACTTTTTTAATATGTTATAAATCAAAATTGCATAGTTAGTTTAAGTCCTCTTTATTCTTTATTGCACACAATTAGAACATACAGTAAACTTAAATAAAAAACACGTACAAAGGCGAGCTTAACCCTAAAAAGAGTTCTCTTCCAGCAATCTTTGAAGGATTGTGAGAAATTGAAATTAGAGGTGGGTGCGTGTACAACATGAGATAGAAAATAAATAAATTATATTGGGTAGTTACTTATTACTATTATTAAAAAAAAATATAATATAAATAAATCTACACAAGACTTATGTACTTAAACATACATATAGTTTATATTATAGTTTATATATATATATATACTTACCTATAGAGAAAGAAAGTGCTCTTTGACTTTAGCTTTAAATATACCAAGCGAGGGACTAGCTCGGATAGAATGAGGAAGAGAATTCCACAATTTGACTGATTGGATAGTAAATGAGCCACCATAAAGTGCTTTTTTATTCAAAATAAGTGTTATTCGACGGAACCTTTGTCTTCAAAATTATGGGAGAAGCCACTAATGAAACATAGATTCAATGTCGAATTGTCCTAAGTAAATATTTATGTCAATAAAGTTATTTTGTATTTTTATTTTATTAAATTACAAATCCTAATAATTTTTCCTTCTTGTTCTTAGGTAGTATATCTAAATAAAACCGTTTTTCACTTTATAGCCCTACAAATTATTCTATGAACTCCGACCCGATTACACTAATGTCTGGCTATCGAGATGGCTTTCAGTTTGACATTTGATTCGATCGTGTAATAGCAATTGTATAGGATGGATGGGAACCAAGTGTCAAACTGAAAGCCATCTCGATAGCCAGACATTAGCGTACTCAGGCCGCTGGTGTGAACCTCGCATCATGCTGGCACTGACCTGTCTTGACCCCGAGAAGTGGTCGTTGCGTTGCGTCGCAAGCGCACCTCGCTGCGCAGGTGGGCTATGATCTTATCAAAATTATATTTACCAACAGATTGATGATCGGCACGTCCACTCCTCACGGCACTTTGTTAGGAACTAGCTTTTAGGTCCAAGCACTACAATGCATCTGTGTAACCGATATGCATTTCAATAAAAAATATTGTTAATGACTAATTTTAGGTATGCCTGTTAACATAGCGTGTTGTGTTACCGTCTCTAATATCCAAATATAAATTCTCATACATACGTTCTGACGACCGACTGACTGACTGACAAAGCCTTTACCAGAAGTCATTATTTAGGAATGGAATGATGGATGAATGTTTTCCTGATTTCTACGAATCTCTTCAAGGCAAGAGTGAAATGTGTCTGCCCGTCACTTACCATCAGGTGAGATTCCTATCCATCATACTAGATACCATACCATCGATACCGATGATACCATACCGATTATCTAGCTAAAAAAAATATGATCGCAAGAACAGGAAGAAAGCAATCAATTTGCAAGGTCCTGATCAACGAGTTGACTTCTGCTTGTTTATGTAGGTTAAAATGACATGGGTAAGGTAAGTGATTTGAATGGGTACCTATAGGTACGCTAATATTTCTATAGTCTACTAAATTACAAAAGTAACTAATCCTACTACTAAATATTAGAAACGCGAAAGGTTGAAGTATGAATGGATTGATGGATGTTTGTTACTCTTTCACAACGGAACGGCTGAACGGATCTGTATGAAATTTGGCAGAGAGATAGATTATAGTCTGGTATAGCACCTAGGATAATTTTTATCCCGTGAGAATACCGGAATTTAAATCTGCGCGGGTGAAACCGCGGGGCGCAACTAGTGAAATAATAATACATCTGTTCAATATCAACATTGCGACTTTTAGGTCAGTAGGCAAAGTTTATAAAATTTTAATCAACCTTATTGACCGAGCGAGCGAAGCGAGCGAAGCGTCTCAGTTTTCACATTGGCCACAAATGCGTTTGTCCGGATGTCTGTCTGTCTGTCTGTCTGTCTGTTCTCCTCTACAGGTCGCATTTTTCAACCGATCTGGACGAAACTTGGTACACAGGTTAATGACTTATTAGATTTTTTTGTCGTCGGGGATTTTTGATTGGAGGGGTACTTCCCCCAAAAAAAGGGCAAAAAGGGGGCTATTTGATATACTGGATATCTCCACCAAATGAGATCCGATTTCGATTATTCTTTTTTTATTTGAAAGGTAGTAACTATAAGTTGGTCTCATAAAAGTTTGGCGAAGATCTGATAAGGATCTTTAGCATGATGAACAGGATAGCTCATCAAACAATCGATGGTTTTCAATCAAATTTGAGAGAAACACAAAGGACCTCAAAAAAATTACAAA
Source organism: Plemyria rubiginata (assembly GCA_963576535.1). NCBI lineage: Eukaryota > Metazoa > Arthropoda > Insecta > Lepidoptera > Geometridae > Plemyria > Plemyria rubiginata. The sequence continues at coordinate 7,205,736 of OY754909.1, read as the reverse complement.
ACGGAAAATGCACTTGCACATTACATTCCTCAAATAGCCCACTTTTAGTATGCTCGCGAGGTCTACAGCTCCCAGAGCCACTAGTTATATTACTGAAATGATAAGATTAAATTCTAGTTCAAAGAAAGGTCACTCAAAAAAGAGATTAGCAGAATAATAACACCCTAATAATAGAATAACAAAAATATACAATCAAAATGGTGACAATATTTTGATTTGGTATCGGATTTGGTACGAAAAACAATTTTTGAATTTCGAATTCGGTTGCTAGGATGGATGGATGAATAGCATAGGGTTAGTAGCTACATGTGTATTTAGTAATTATTATAATAGTGCTTCTAACATACCTGGGTAGGTACATTAGGCGTGCGCAGCGCGAATCGAACCATAAACAGCTGTGGTCTACATTTCACGCGGTATTCACAGTAACAATACATATTAGGTGTACCTACCACACAATGGGTGAAAACCGAAGAATTTTGTGAAATAATACGAATTACCTGTCGAAAGGAACTATTGTATCTACTTATCTAAATAAATATGTTTTTGCCAGCATACCCACGGTAGGCACATGTACCTAAGTGGATGCTTTGCCTTATACTTAGGCCTGGGTAGGTACCTACTACATCTGGGAGAGATCAATATGAAGCTTTCGCTGAAGAGCCTATACATATGGGATCGAGAAAGCATGAGGTGATGAAAATACCTAATAATTTTATATTTATTGCATTCTAAAACTTAATAACTTACAAACGCAATTAACACCCTCTGTTGTTGTGTGGCCGGTGGGTGGAGGTTACAATAACTTATGTAGGTACAAACGTGAAAGTAGTTTCGAATTTATTTAGGTACCTACCGTAAGACTGAAAAAACATTTTTCTCGGTTCCGAATAATTAAAAAAACTATATTATGCAATTAGTGAATAAAGAACGGATTTTTTGTTATGCTCTTAATTCAAAAACCAAAACACTAAGTAAAATTACTTGGTCATATGGTCGTCTATTGGTGCGCTCTAAATTCTATTTGAGCGAGGGAGAGATGGAGACCACTTTTACTAACTAGTGAGTCAAAGTGCTTTTTTATTTTAATTATGTACCTTACTACACTATGAATAGGACGCTTTTTTTCGGATGGACTATAATGCTGGTTTATTTAATCGTATGACGATTGACGATTGCCGACTGGCGAACGCAGAAAGCGCTCTGCCATACAAACTCATAAGGCGCTCGCCCACGGCGACTTTTTGTAGCGATGCGATGGCGATGCTTGACGACAGCAAGACGACGACAGTAGCGTAGTTTCAAAGATCTAAGCTAAGCAACGCGGGAAAGGAAGTGGAAGTTGCCACTCGCGCCTTCGCTAGTCTTGATATTTTTTCGGGATAAAATGTTTTGCAAATCAGAAAATACTAAAACTACGTTTTGCAGAGATTCTAGGTAAACTAAAAAAGTAATAAGCTTGCCACCATAGCGATTTTTCAGATTTTTTTATTGCTTTAATTCGGATGTGTCTTGGAGTTTTCTTATACCTGGATATCTGTGTAACGCGGGCAGGCGGCAACGCGACGATCTGACCTAGTGTACTCATGGTGGTGGCACGTTGAAAGCGACATCGCCATAGACGCATAATAATACTGGCAGGGAAGGTGGTCCGGGCTCGTAGCGGCGCGGGCGGCTTGCGCGGACAGTGCGCGCGCACCTCGCCATGCGCACACGCTCGCCTCATGGCGCGTCGCCTGGCGCTGCTGGTGCTCCTGGCGGTAGCGGCCGACGCTCTGCGGCCGCCCATCGGCTCCGACGACATCTCCGACTCCGAACACGACCCCTTCCTCCTGTGGGACGACTACGATGACTCCCGGGATACATCCCCGCGACCGCGAATCACTACAACCCCCATCACAAAAGTTATATTGCGGGGCAAAGGCCCCAAAGTGAATGTGACGGTGAAAAACTCTAAAGGCGAGGACAAGAAAATTGTTAAAACAACAAATATAAATATAGAGAGTCATACGAACTTTATAGTGACAAAGTCGCCGCCGTTGAAAGCGAACGGTGTAAGTAAACGACCGACGGTTCAGCTCGACGGGCAGTACATCCTGGTGCATTCTCCCGTGGATTACGTGACCCGGAGGAGCACAAAGAAGACGACGACGCGGCGGCCGTCGACCACGCGGCGCGCCACCCCGCGCACCACCCGCCGCACCACCGCCCGCCCCACGCGACGGACGCCCAAAACTACCAAATCACCCCGCACTCGAAAAACTACATGTGCACCGAAAAACCAAGGGTGGCTGTCTTCGTTCTTCCAGAACAACAAACTGGTGAAGAAAGTTGAGAAGAAACCAGAAAAATCAGGTTGGTATAGTAAGTGGGTCTATATACTTTCGAGTAGATCATCAAGGCAACGTTATGATTGTGGTAAATGTAATGCTATAACCACATAGTATTCTTACTGCCGGTTTCTGAAAGCACGTTCAAAGCTAGTCAGCTGTCAAGTCACTTGAAATCTCTATTTAATTTGAAGTAAAAGCTGAAATAGCAAGTGACTTGACAGCCGAGTAACTATAATCGAGCTTTCAGAAACCGTCGCCGCGGCGGTTAGATACTACTTGTTGATGAATGCAAGAGCCCTTTTTTTCTAGAACCGATGGTTTAACGATGTTTGTCAATTATTGTAGGAGTATACGGTATACTCCTACAATAATTGACAAACATCGGAGTAGTTAGAGTAGAGCAGTAGGAGAGTTCTTTCTCTAAACGTTAATAGAAAAAAAAGGCTCTTGCATTCCTCCATCAAGGCTGAGGATGTGGCGGATTATTTGTGCGCAAAGACCCAATTTCGCCTCAGGGTTGAAAGATTAGAGCCACGCCACAGGGTCAACTTCAACTCTTTCGTGGTGAGAGTGCCGACCCAACTTCTGTCGACATTCATGAAGGAAGATCTGTGGCCTAAGGGAATCTTATATCGACGTTTCCGGGGTCGGTTGCCGAGCCCTGTCGCGCCCACGTCGCAGTCTCTACGTGCTAGTTAAATAAGTCATATAATTATATATATATTTTAGTTTGGAAGGTATTTATTTATTTAGATTTATTTATTTATTTATTATTACAATGCAACAACAAACTAACAGCCCTAAAGCCAAAATTATGCTATGGGCCCTGTATTTTTAAGATCTTTTTACTATGTTGCCTGAAATAAATGATTATTATTATTATTCATTATTATTATTATTCATGATTATTATTATTTCAGCAAGTAGGTATCTAACCGCCGTGGTTAATACGAGTACCTAAAATAGCTTTTAGTTATGATGTTCCGTAGATACAGGGTGCAAAAAGACAGCTTCTGAATCCTGAACGCGCATGAATACTTGAATACCGACATGGCCCTCACAGAAAAGAAACATTTCGTGTAATTGACACATTTTTGTTCTGGGTGTTATATTATTTGAAAAAAATTACACAGCAGTATTTCAACTGTCTGGTTTCCATTAGTAGGTACAATAATAATAGTGCTGTATAAATTGTCTACCAATATTTTCACTCTTATTGAGGTGAATCAAAATCCACGATTTTAGTTTTTTTTTTACAAATATTACCGAACGTTTGTTCGGTAAAGGAAGCACTTTCTCACTTAGGTTAAAGCATTATTTCTTCACTTTGAAATAATTAAACTGTTAGATTGTAGACCTTTTTGTTGCCTCTTAACTTTGCTCAACATCACATGAACCTCAACATGTTTCTTGTATTTACTTATTATTTGTTGTGTTGAGTGTTCGTCACCGACTTTATAGTTTCTAAAATAATATGCCATTAGCTGTTTCTAAGAATATTTTTCGGAAAATATATTTAACATATTATTTTACTTACGTAACAGAGAAAGAGAAAAGAGAAATAGATTATATTAACTACGGAGATTTTTTCAATAGGATGACTTCCAACATTCCTCTCGTACAAAAGACTTCAACGCGCTTCCTGTAGGTTACCTAAATACAGTTTCTATTGGTATAATAAAATGTTTGGAACTGTCTATTTTTAGCTAAATCAATACATAAGAGAGAATACAAACCTAACTCTGCAAGCTACATAGTTTTCGTTTATTCAAGTTTCATTAGTATTTTGTGTGTATTTCATTACGTTAATTAAAGCGGCAAAACCACTTACTTACAATAATTATAGAACATGTTAAAATATAATAAAATATAATATAAGAATCTAAAAATTAAAAAATAATAGTGAAAATAATCGAATTTTAAAAATAAAATTAACAAAAAAACTATTAGAATACCTAACATAGCAGAATTAGAAAATGATGATTATTAAAAATATTTAATCACAAAAGAAGACGGTATATTCTATAGTGTCGGGTCATAAACACAAAGTTTTTGCTTTTTAACACACTTTGTTCATTCAAAAGATTTCAACGCGTTATAGCGCTAAAACGTATCTACTACGCCATTTGCTATTACGAATGCATAACTTTTTATGGAATGTTCATAACTTTATTTATAATAAAATGAAAAATCCACAAAAAATAAATAAAAAAAAGGTTATTTCAAGACTAGGACATAGATTACCAATATAGGTATTACAGGACATTAGGATAATCACCTGTGTAAAATAACTGTGATCTATCTATATAACAGACTGTCTAGACAAGATCCACTTTCTGTCTGCAGAAAGTATGAATTGTATGAATAGCCGTTTATTCAGAAAAGTTTTTTTTACATTTAACACTATTTAAAGAACACTTTTTAAATATTTCAGTTTGTATTCTGTGTGCCCTTTGGCCTCCTCCAACTCCTTCCATTTTCATCTATCATTTGCTTTTCGTGGCCATAGCTTTCGTCCTGTATGTAGTCTCTAGAGAATATAACAATGATGAAGCAATGTGATGGCAATCAAGTTAGTAGGGAGACCTAACAACATTATATTTTCCCAAACGTTGAGTATTTTAAATAGATCTTTTCATCTAGTTGAGGTAGGTTAACTAGTTTAGAAAACTAGCTTTGCTCTAAGCATTATTAGGAAAGTGTAAGTGACAACGACATAACAGGAGTAACGTTCGGCTGATGGCATTATAATCACCTACGCGAGCGCACGATTCCGATTGTTCACTTACGACATGGCATGTGCATGAATAATCTTGCACTATCCATCGCATCGCCAATTAAATTCTCCTGAGTGATTACGCATAAAACTACCTAATACAACTTTTTAATAATAACGACCCGCTTCGAATAAATTCTGTTCTGAACGGGTTTTGTGGGTCCGCATAGGTAATAGATAAAATAATTTAAAAATGATGTTCGAGTGATTTGTCATCCATTGGTTACACAAAATTCTTGAGTTATTTCCATACAACAAACGGTGTTTTATTATCCATGTTGTACATATTACTCTAAATGGTTGTAGCATTTCTAAATCGGACTTCTCTTCTTTCTTTTTTTCCCGTAACCTACACGGAAAAAACGGAGCACTAGCAAAGTACCAATTTGGCTTGGTTAATTTTTTTTGGGCTACTTATCACTAAGACTTATCTAAAACGCACAATAAAGCTCTGTTAGTAGTAAACAAGACAGTTTTGCTGTATATTCTAGGTTATACTAACAGAGTACTTGATAGTCTCCAAGTGAGTGCCTCAGTTAAAGTAACCTATTTCGTTTCCGTTTAAAAATAGACAAGTTTTCAGATTTATAAACTGACAAGTAGATACTTATCTAAGTTTAAACTACTCCTACTCGGTTAAATTTGAATAGGTTGGTATGATTACAAATAACCAAGTCTCATTTAAAACAAACAATAAATTAGTATGTAGATACACCCAAGTGCATTTTGTTATTTACAAATAACCAAGACTCATTTAAAACAAAACATTAAACAAGTTAAATTATCTATTCTGTTTCAAATATTTAATTCTGTTCAAATTATCTGTATACAAGCAAATAACACAGCAATCAATAGACAAGTATGTTGCTAAAACCAAATCGAAACAAGTAACATTGCTAGATTAATCGAAGAAAATGGTTATGGGTTGACATGTAAATGGTGTAAAACTCGAGAACGTGTTTAGACACACGTGCGATGCAAGGACAACGGCCATTTCTTTTCGACAAGTCCTTGGGCGCGTACACGAACGAGAGTACTTTTTAGAAAATAACCAGCAGAGATTGTGTGGTGGATTGGTTTAAAGTTTGTAACAAAAAACTGAAACCAGTGTTCATTCTGATCAACTGCAGCAGTACAAAACATCCAACGCGATCGATGAAGACGCGAGGAACCTTCTAACTGCTTGGGGCTTGGAGGAGTATAGTGAAGTTTTTCAAAGTAAGTACCTACTACCACGGTGATTATTGTAGTTAGCAAAACTCGTTGCTATTGTTTTTCACATCCTACCTAGTAGAACTTTCTGCAAAGAAATCGTAGTTTCGTAATTATATGTATGTGCCATAATACCTAACATATACCGGCTGCTATGCACTACACTATGCGCGGCTTGCCACAGCATCTTCGCCGCCGCAGGGCCACTACTATATATAGCAAACAAAGTGTGATGCGTGCCGCTTGATGTGCGTTATCTGATATTTTTGATGATATTTAAGTTGTGATTAGTATTTACCTACAAATTATTTCCGACTGTCAAATAAATAAAAATGTATTGTTCACAGGTCATAATGGATTTCGAACACCTGTATGCCGAAAAGTACATTATTTATATTATATCAGAAAATTTTCCTGTTTGATTTGGCCAAGCTGCGCACCAAGACCAAGGACAAAAATCTCGATTTCCTCTCAACTTATCAGCATGGTAATTTGTCAATAAACATAATTTATATTTGATTAACATCATTCTAAAAGAAAATAAAGCATTTTATGATTAAATGTATAAGACTATAGAGGTAAAATAATTAGTATATTGTAATTAAAATGTTTGTACCCCTTAGTACCTAAGTACTGATCTCGCATAATTTACATAATTTAATTTTAGAATAGAACTATTGTTAAAGAAGTTAAATAAAACTTTATTATTTTATATACATTCTTTTAATGTTGATGTTTGGTCTGTAGGCAAATGAAATATGCCTACAGACATGCCTGTTGATATGTCTTTGTACTTTTTTTATGGTGATTTTACTTTTCACCAGATTAACGATCTTTTTCGATGAAGAATGAAAGCGTCAGAATGAAGAATCACTTTTATTTTTTTTACTTGTAGCCTACTTGAATTGGTATATTATTGATCAATGTTATTTTTTGTTCTGCAGGTTTATTGGGTTAATGCTGCTACATACTTAGCTGCTGGTACCATTTCCAAGTGACAACAATATAGACATGCTACAGATTTTACGTTTGAACTTGCATTGTACTAAAAGCAGCTATCAGTACAACACAAGTTCAAACCTAAAATCAAATCTATTGATATTCTTGTCACTTGGAAATGTTAGGTACCTGCAGCTAAGTATTTAGCAGTATTAACCCAATGAACCCGTTTAGGAACAACAAACTACATTGCTAAATGGGTGAATCAACTTTTAAGGCACTCCTTTTGTGTCCCTGTCATGCAAAGAGCATAAAAATCCTAATTTCCTTATAAAATATGTTTGTTTTGATGTTAACGTAAACTTAGATCCTTTCCTAACATGCTAGTTTCATAGTATTTTATAGTTAATAGGAAAATTTTTGACTTTATTATGGTAACTCAGCAGAACATAAGCACTATCCATACAAAAAACATGTGTCCCCAGGCCTAGATGACGATACAATTTAGGACGTATCTTAAAAAAAAGGTATGAATGCACAGCCTTTTTACCCAATATTATGATTCAGAAAAAGATAAACTTACGTTTAAAGTTAACATTTATAAAAGTTTGACAAATATTTTATATTTTTCGTGCATCCAAACTTTTGTCCCAAACTTTGATCAACACATCAGTTCTACAGAGTTACCGATAAAAATTCATGACCGTTATCAAGAGATGACGCCTACCTTGGTGTCATCTAAGGCGATTATTGTCTAATATTTAGTTGATATGATCAAAAAATCTCTACCTAGCTTTACCGCCCCCCCAGCCTAAATTAAGTTCTCAGCTGGTGCGCGTAGGTTTATTGTCGCTCTACAGCGTTGCAATGGATATTTATGAGGCACCCTCGTCACTTTTTCTAAAAAAACTCGTTAATATTAGCTTAGATGTCATGCCCCACTGCAAAACCTAAAAATAGATATATTTTACAGTATGTTTTCATAATATTTCGATGATTTATTTTTTATCGTTAGTTGTTCATAATGTTGTCAAAGGAGTGTCTTAAAAGTTGATTCACCCAAATATACTATTTTAAGTAGGCTAGAAGTAAAAATGTAGATTGGTTGTAGCAAACCCAATAAACCCGCTTAGGAACAGCAAACTACATTGCTAAATGTACCAATTCAAGTAGGCTAGGAGTAAAAATGTAGGTAGGTTGTAGAGAACCCACTAAACTCGGTTGAAAGCGCCGAGTAACTTTGCTAAGTATACCTATTTGAATTGGTTAGAATTAACAAAGTATATAGGGTATCGCTATCCAGTGGACACGATTGACAGCGCCGAGTAACATTGCTAAGTATACCCATCTAGTTGACAAAGTCACTTTGTTATACATAGAAACGTTCATTAGCTGCGTTTACAAAGTTGATTTGATAAAATCGACGATTTAAGCTAAGAAGCTTGGTTATAACTAACAGAATTACTCGATTCACGTTCACAATTAGGTTTGTTGTCTTTATTAAATTAAAAGGTTGGAAGTTACCTAGCCCAGGTTATCAAATTTTAACCAACTATTTAGATTATTATTACCAACTTACATTAGCAAAGATGGCTTGTCTAGCATTAGCAATAAACTTTGCAGGCTCCCTCCGAATCGAGTTACTCTGTTGTAAATAGCAATAAGTTATTTAAATCCAACCGTTACGTTTTTTCCGTGTAGTAGAGGAGGTCGGTCGTTACCTGTGTTCACGAACATTATTTTTTTGACAACCTGTACAAGCAACTGCCTGTCGGGTATACATCAAAATAATAACTGTTTGATAAATGACCTAACAAAAATATGTATGCGTCGATTAAGGAGGTCAGTGTAGGTAATTCATATTTGAATCAATAGGTAGCGTTAATTTTTGGATGAGTAGGCATTTGCTCTGTTTTTTTACCGGCATGCTTTCAAACTCACAAATTGGTTTTTAATGATCGATGCTGAAGCTCAATCGCATGATGATAATTTATTGCAATTATCGTCATCTTTATTCTAGCTGTCTATAAACCTCCATAAGTGGATCGATTCAAATCTCTTTTGAGAAGGAAATTTAAAACATGTAGGTATGAATGAATGATTTTTTGGGGTACGTTTTCTTTAATTCGCTTCCACGCTACGTTTCTTTGTACTTATTGAAGATGAGTTTACATTAGCTATTTCCACTTAAATTTTATACTAACAGGCATTTAATGCTAGAGAAAAATAAACTGCTGTATGGATCAGCGAAAATAGTTCTACGAAAACACTTTTAATGGCAAATATTTAACAGCACGAAATCACTGGCTAATATTATCAGCTGCCTCTACGTTTTATTTTTTATGTCATTATTCAATAGTACATAATTATAGCAATTGCATGAATAAAGCTTTCGTTTATCGCAAGGCCGGGCATCGGTAGTAAAATAAAATTTATTGAACTAGTTTTAGCTGGCGTCTGTCGTCGCTGTAGGCTCTACGGATTCCGTATAGCCTACTTAGCCACTTAGGTGACTTTTCCCTTCTGAGGTAAGTCACCTGAAATTTAAATGGCATTTACCAACATGACTATGATAAATAAATAATGAAAAAATAAATAATGACGGTAACAAAATATATGCAAATAATAAAGTAGCTACCTAGGTACTTATTAACCTATACCGCGAAGACTTACACTAACGAAAATGATATATTTTTTTATTCTTGTTGATGAAACAAGAACATGGCTCACCTGATGATAAGTGGTAACCATCATATAACAAAACATTGCCTCGTAAGTCACGCACGATAGGAACGTGCCTCCTTACGATGCACTGCCCTGCGTCTATCAACCTGAGGCACACAGATGTAAAGCCTTTTGCCTGTCATTTCACCGGTGACTACACCCTTTAAACTGGCGGTAGATTACCTAGTACTAAAACGTTTCAAAGTGATCCTTGTGATTGTAATGAATAAAGACCAAAACACAGCAACACTGTATGACTGCAGAAATATGCATAGGTATGCTTAATTCCTCGGACGAGCCCTGCACAAAGAGTTCTTAAGAACACTATCAGCATTCTAGCATGGTTGATTGCGATGTTTGATAAATAAGTGCATAGATATTGTATCTTAAAAAAATTCGAAACGTGCGAGCGAGAAGTACCTAAGTATATTAGCTGCAAATCCGAACTAACGACACGACGACGACGCGACGCGTCAGCGACACGCTGTGCCGCGCGCGGCGACACTCGCACGCGTGACTTGGCCTACTAACATAAAAAGATTTCTTGCTTAGTGTCAATTTCCGCTAAGGAAAAAAGAAACATGTTCAAATAAAGATATACGTAGTAAAATATACTTAGTTATGAAGCGCTTGAAATTCGAGACCAGATAAAGTGAGATAAGCTTCATGTTCATAGTTTCAATACACAACGATTATCGAAGATAAAGCTAAGCATTAAGTTCGCCTTTGTAACTTGTCAATCAGTAATTTTTATTATATGTGTTATAGAAATAGTAATAGTACTATGTTATATCTATCTACAGATTAAAAGCTCATGGGTTTTGTGACAAGTGTAGTCTTAGCGGACATACTTGATTACAAAATACTTTTCGTTATTGTATATAATTGTATATAAATACTTTCTTATACATATATGTATTTGTTTAAACTTATAAAATGTGAGATGTTGTATATTTGTTGCCTTTTAATTTGTAATGTAATGTAAGAGTAAATAACAACCACCATGACTCCGGTTTCCATTATGAATGGAAAATCCCTTATGTATCAGTTCTTCTTTGTAATGAAATTAGGAAAGAAACAAGGTAGCCGTTAAAACTCTCAGATCAGCAAGGTGAAGTGGCAATGGGTGGCAGGTCATGCATAGAACTCGAAGAACTGACAGCCACTGGGGAATATAGGTTCTCGAATGGCGACCATGAACAGGAAAGCGAAGCGTAGGACGCCCTCCTACTCGATGGTCTGACGACATTGTTAGGACCGCGTGAAATCGCTGGATCGAAACCACTCAGAATGCGCGTTTGCCTGGAAATGTATAGGGGAGGCCTATGTCCAGTGGAATCCTTTAGGCTGATGAGGATGATGACGATACTCTAGAATTTATGGATGTTAGAGTACCAACTAATCGCAACTTTTTACTATACATTTCGTAGAACACGAGACTCAAAGTTACTTTTCAACTTGACGTACCTAACTTGTTGTTCTATAGACAGACCGCTATAAAAAAGGCGCCGTTAACTCTGACTTTAACACCGTAATATAAGATAACAGATAAGATACGAACTGTAATGCAGATTGTGATACATTTTATTTTTAATCCTTAGACTCGGTAGGACCCTTCAGATATCTTATTACCAAGTACTAACTCCCAGATTCTTTGAAGGGGGGTAGTCAGAGGTAACACCAACCAAACATTACATTTGGCACGTTTTGCAGTACTGCGATACGAGATAGATTGCAAGCAACTGACTGAGACTGATAAAATGTTCATCAAAGCTTGTATTTACAATTTTGGTTTCACTATAGCAATGCCTGACTTTAAGCACTTAAGACATTTTTGACATCCGAATTCGTTTCAGGTTTCATGTCCACAATTTACAATTGGATAGTAGGACCCAAATCGTGGTTCGGAGGTGTGAGTTGGTTCTCAGGCTCAGTAAAACCAAAGAATCCTGATCCAGTGACAACCACCACTGCGATGCCTTTGACGACTACGTCTAACTGGTTCCAGAACCTTCTGGACACGGAGGACTTCAACGACGGCGCCTACGTATCTGATGCTAGCGCAAGTAAGATTACTATAATTGACCTCCTTCTGCCTAACCAGTTATTTTAATCGTTAGAGGCAAACCATTATGTCCAATAATAGATAAGGTAATTTTCGTAGCGGCGCAATGTACTAGGAAGACAAGAGCTACGACTATTGATACTTTATTTTACCCATGGACACGCTGCTTATTAATTCCGGTATAGCAACATTCTCGCTGATGTTACAGGGACCATGGTAATCTGATACAGACATGTTGGTATTTACTACGTACCTACCTAGTTAAACCTACGAGTAGGTATATCAACTAGAAAGGAATAGCTAGTTTTTGCAACGAAGAGAAGAGCAGCCAGAACACAGCACTGCTTTTATTACGACCAATTTGACTATTGCGTGCGATGCTCTATATATCATATTTTGTATTAAATAAAACTTAGCTAGGTATTTGACAACATCGATCAACCTGTCGCGTTGTGAATACTCTCTTACTAATGAGCTTTAAAGAAACGTTCCCTATTACACACGCCCCTGAGTTCGAAAGTGAGGACATTATCATCACTGTGTAGGTAGTACGTTTAGAGGCACCGAGAATCTACTGCACCTCACTTTCATAAGCTATTACAGATTCTTATTTGTATTCTCTGGATAATATGCCATGCTGAGCTCTGCCGCACTTAATTATAAAGATAATCAACCGTTGTGTCTAGTTAATTAAGAAAATTACTTTTTCAGATAAGAAGTCTGCAAAGAAACCTTTAAAGAAAAATTACAAAGGCTTTCAACTGCTACGTGCATATCCAGATGTAATGTGGAAAGTGCAAAACTTGCTGGAGTTGCAGGAAGATGCCCAGGGCTCGGGCTTGATGTGGTGGACGGCGCCGTCTCTCAACGGCTCCACTGACCTGCTCGTTCCACCTGATCTTTTGGTGGATGTAAAGGACCATCTAAAGTCTTCTAAGATAGATTTCGATGTAGTAATAGGGGATTTGCAAGTACTTACCTAAAATAATTAAATTGTTTTGAATTTAGTTCATCATTAAAAACGTTTATGTTATGTTTATAACGATGTTTCAGAAAGCTATAATGTACGAGAATCCACGACTTTCAAAAAAGCAAAGGTTAGAGCTGGAAGAGATAAGAGGTCACCCGATGACTTGGCGGAGATATCATCGCTATGCGGATATACTACGTTACTTGGAGTTCTTGCAACACTCCTACTCTGAGGTCGTAGAGCTCATTCCGTTAGGACGATCTTCTGAAGGGCTTCCTCTGGTCGCTGTGAAGGTACATAGCTGTCTTATTTTATCATTAAAACATGTTTATTTACATAGTATAACTAAAATTATTCTGAAATCTTTTATTAGATTTCACTGCCAGCAAACGAAACGATAGCTAGAGAAACAAACAGCAAAGGGGGCAAAAAGAAATGGCGATTGCGCTCGCGCATGAAGCCGGCTGTGTGGCTTGATGGTGGAGCCCATGCTAGGGAGTGGATTGCCCCTGCAGTGGCCACATGGATAATTCATACTCTTGTTGAAGGAGACAGTGGCTTAGGTGAGTTACTTTACAACATTGACCGCCACTGGTGGAGAGTTGAAAAGTAAAAACCAAGCATGGTTATTTGTACTCGACTTACCTTGTGACCAGAATTACATCTGTGTCGATACAGGGAATCCTTGTTTGAAGCTGTAACTTCAATGTTTCATGGATCATGGGCTCAAAATATATAAGATGCTAAATAGGAAACTGCCAGCATTAGTTATTACCTACTGAGCCACTATGCATTTTCCCATAGGACTGTTACTAGATATTAATAAACAATAATTAATGGTGGAATTAAGATAATAAATTACACTGCTCAAACAGGAGGTGATCTAGAAATGCTGAAGCAAGCTGACTTCTACATAATGCCAGTTATGAACCCTGACGGTTACGAGCACTCGCATACGCACGACCGGCTGTGGCAGAAGACCCGTTCCCGGCTGCCGGACCACTCGGATGACTACTACGTAGGCTGGTCAGTAACCCTCTTTGCCTATCACCTCTCTTTTAGCGGTTATTGTCATAATCCCCACTAAGCTATCCCTAACAGCGGGAATTATCACAATCTTCAAAAACATTTGCCGTTTTCCCCACCATCAACTCTTCCGACTGCATTTATCTACTTTATATCGAGACAGTTTCGTGTGGGTGATGGGACACTTCTACGGTTACAAGCGTTTTTTCTTCTTTCATTGCATTCTAGCTCTACGAAGATATACAAAAGCAAACAAACACGAGGAATTGGTAAATAGCATTGAACTAATTTTGTAGATTGTTGCAAGCTGGACTGTAGAATGAAGGTAGGTCTATTGAAGGTTAAAGGTAAGTACATAATTTTTCTTTGAACCAAAGTGAATTTCGATCAGCGCATTGGTTCTTGCTTTTGTGAGAAAATCAGGTCTTCACAAATTTATATTCTAAGTTGGTCAATTTCCAAGAACTAGGCGCTACGCTCGACCGGCTGGACGCCCGGCGCCCTCGCCTGGCCGAACGACTCACGTCACGTGGACTGGTTAGTGAAAACCCCCCATTATGCTAGCCGACTATCGATGATCTCAACTAATGCGAAAGTGCTCCACAACCGCAAACTTGTAGAGCAAATCTGAAAAGACCATGAATGAATGAATGAACATTCTATAAGCTACATCACATCAGTCACCTTGCAAACTAATACAAAGAAAGTGTTACATTACAGAGTTTTTTTTTTATTTAATTAGTTTTGGCATCATTTTTACGAACATCCTGCCTGTCATGTCAGATTCTGAATTGAAACGTTGTTCTAGGCAATGTAGGCTTGTACATGTACCTAACTGTATAATAACCTTCTTACCGTTTGTTAAATCGGTATCTTGTACTTACATAAATATAAAAGTTAGTAGTATGTGCATAGTATAGAGCTATGTATCAAGACAGGTTAACCGTGAAAGTGTTTTTATAAAAATCTCAAGCAATCACACGCTATGGTTTTCGTAAGTGCTCTCTAATCCAACCAACAAGTATTATTATTATAAGTAAGTATCGGTATGTTGGAAGGTGTACCTCTTCCAAACTGTGAAGTTAGATCTGTCTGAATTGACTTACGACGCAGCCTCCTCGCCAACATTTTAAAATACATAAAACTATAACCACTTCATCACAAAATCGCTAACAAAGTGCTTATCGGAAAATAACATTACAAAAGGTTCAAAAAAAATACTTTGGATTCAAACAAGTTTTCCTACTAAAAATTAGGTTCGAAAACAGTAAACCAGCATTATATCAACTATTTGGTTCCCATCTTACATATTTTTTTTCCCATAGCTTTGCTTAGTTTGGGGCTTAATAGTACTGTGTAAAAGTCCACCAACATTTTATTTATTATTCATTGCTCAGGTTTCCCTGGAATTGGGGTCAAACAGAGTGCGTTGGCGTGGACACAGACCGTAACTGGGATTACCACTGGGGCGAGCAGGACTCCTCCAAGGACCCTTGTTCGGAAAACTTTGCGGGCTCTCATCCTTTCAGCGAGCCGGAGACACGAGCCGTTTCAGAATTTTTAGCTGAACATAGAGGCTTGTTAAAGGTAAGTAAACTAATAAGTAGGCCTTGAGGCAGTACCTCCAGATTAGAATCTCGATGCATGCTATTTAAAATTACACACTTATTGTGGTTGAATAACATTCACACATTAAACCATAGCTATGACGCTTAGGTAGGTTTCTACACCGTGAGATCCAAAATTTAAGAGAAAATCACGGTGTTTTGAGGCATTATCAATGGAATCGTAATAATCATTTCGACACTCCCTACGTAGGTACCTACAGTTGTGTATCTGCAAAACACAAATTTTACAGGAGACCGTTTTAAAGATTTGAAAATGTTCAAATTCCTATAACTGTAGACCTCTTTGAGTAAAAACGTCTTATTACGCCTTCTAGGTGTCTTCCTGGAGAACTTTTTTCTAGAACAGTCAACAACTTGATTCCCAACTAGACAAATATCGAAAAGGAACGACACATTGTTACCGTTTCTCAAACTTGAAAACCTTGTTCTATGGGGCTTTAAGTTTTTAAGTGTGTGTGTTTAAGGGTTTTAAGTGGTTGACAACCGTCAAACCACTTTTCGCTAACCATCAAAAGAAAACACATTTCATTTTGAAAGATTTAAAATCACTGAGCTTATTTATGAAAAATCTGTCCGTTTCTCGGAATCTCTTACTTGGCGATCTGACAAGGCCTCATAGGTTTTCTACCGATGACGATGGATGGGTAATGGGTAGGTACATAAAGGCGGCTACATGCCGTGTTCTCGATGCACACACTATTACACGCAATTACCTAGGAGTTCTAATTGCCCACTTATTTTAGCATTTGTCATTAGCAGCAAGACAGTATTAATTCTGAGGAAAAGTTTTCACCTCTTTATACGGGGGTAGGTTTGATTGGGAAAGCTCTTGTGTGTGGGCGAGGTTTTTTCCTACTACAAACCGATGTATGTCGTCATTTTAGTTTACCGGCAGGGTAGTTTTATAATAGGTAGGTATGTATACATATAACATACCTCTACTAAGAATCTAAATCACCCCACTTAGGTACTAACAACATTATCAACACAAATGTCATAAAAGCATTGCAGTAGATAAGGCACTTTCTATTCGCGTAGGTATACGTAAATAGATAAATGGTTGATACATAACGTTGTGGGCCCAAGCAAATCTACAATATGAGTTTTTGTAAAGGTTGCCTGTGCCTGTTTTTGACTAAGCCCAGCTCTGATCGTCAAGAGTTCGAGCTTCTGCATATAGTAATTATGAAAGCTTATAAATAACCTTCATACCTAAACAAAGACGCGATCACATTCCGAATATCGTGAATAGAAATCAGAAATTGGATGTGTGTGCTGGCAAGTGCAGCCATTTATCATTGGTTCAAACTCGTAAAGGTAGACCGCACATCGATCGCGCGCGCGCGGGAAATTGTGACAGAATAACGATTCGGTTCTATCGCCACTTTCAAAAACACTGTCAGCACACAAAGGCTTCGTATGAGCCAATCGGTTAGGTTTAATTGGGCCTTTGAACATCAACTATATTTGATTAAAATACATAAGTACTAAATATAATCGAAAACTGAATTTAGCAACAGTGGTAACCGCTGTTTTTCTAACGCTTCCTTTTTCAGGTGTTCATCACACTTCACGCATACTCGCAATCGTGGCTAATACCAAGCACCCATTCGCATACGTCGTTCGCTGATGATGGTATCCTTATAGAAATGGGAAAACTAGCCACCGCCGCCCTTGGTGATATGTATGGCACTAAGTACCAGGTAACCATTACTCCATCCAACATTACCTACAACATAATTAGGTAGGTGATACCTAAATTTTTGACGCTGGGAGAAATGCGTTACGCATTAACCATTGGAGGATGGGAGGGATATGTGGGACTCGCCGGTTTCCGCTACCGGTATACCCACTAAACAACCCAGCGGCACTCCCGCGTCGTCTTTGTTGGAGGGGAACTGGGAAACTGGCAGAGCCTAAGTCAACCTAGAAGTTATTAGCGATTCAGCATTTGCACAAAATATTGGTAGAGATCATCCATTCTAAAAATGCACGCTCCTCTACCTGAGAAACCTCTACGTGAAAGTGACACTTTCATGTCTGGCGGGAAAACTGAATGACGAATGAAAGTGCTTGGTGGCATGTATTGCATCTATAAACCACCCTCAATGAATGGTTATTGACGCTGAATTACGAGGAAGTTGAGACACTTTTAGATATTTGTTCTTAGTAAGTAGGTACATAGAATATTATTATTATTATTTATTTCATATTACACACACACATACACACACACACACACATGCTACTTCTTACACACATCTCACACAATCACACACCATGCTTAGACTCGAGCCTGGCGTCAATCCACACATAAAAACACACACTCACGACCTTTGCTGCACATCATACACCTGCCACACACACATACACACATACTCACTATACGCAATTTTAAAAGAATATTTTATCTTGTACGTTAACATAAGAGCTAAATCTTTTAACACTTACCTATTTTAAATTTAGGATAAACATTATAATATAACTTAGCAGTAGTTATAACTTAGTCTCTAATATAATTATTACGGAAGAGCGGGATCTCCTAACACAGGTATACGTTTACTTAAAAGGAGATCTCAAACCCATAAAATGTAAACATAGATTAAGTTACTGAATAAAACAATTTGAATTTGATTGATTTGATACACCTCATTTGCTTGTGTGGGTGAAGGCAGGTAGAGGGGCGTGCATTTTTAGAATGGATGATCTCTACCTATGTTGCACCCATTGGCCCCTAGTAAAATATTGTCATTCCACTGTTTCATCTCATTTTCACACTGTCTGTTTTTATAAATCTATAGTTTAATGGTTTTGAAAGAAAAACTAGTCTCTACATTCTCTGTTCCTATTTGTTCATAAAATTTTAATTTGAATTAGGTTATAGTTACAACCGTTTTTTTTGCAGGTTGGTACTGCATCTGATATCCAGCAAGCTGCTTCCGGGATGGCCCATGACTGGGCGAAGGCGCGCGCCGGCATCAAGTTTGCATACCATGTCGACCTTCGAGATTCGTTCGGGCCATATGGATTCCTATTGCCAGGATCCCAGATAGTCTCCACTGCTCGCGAAACATGGCAAGCAGTCAAAACTATTGTAGATAATTTATCTCCAACATTGTGAAACTTCGAGGGTAAACCCCCGTTATTTTTCTGACATTCTCTTACTACCACGGATTGAAGCATAGATTTCCAAAATAATAAAACAGTTAGGTAGTTTCCAGTAGTACTTACGGTTCCTAAAGTTCTTATAGATAAATCAGTAGGCCCTACTGGGTAGGTAGGGGAAGCAGGGGTAATGACGATCGTGTCGGGTAATACCGCGCCTTGAAACACAGCGAGCACGCTGCAGCGCAGGGGTTGTGTGACGCATGGGCAGGCAGTCTCTAAACCTCAAAACAAACATAAACAAATATAGGATTTTTCTTTCAGGTGATCGGCAATCCCCCCTCTTCCTCTAAATAGAATCAAACCAAAATACCTTTTTGCTCAAATGGATTTTATAAATACTTAAGTAGGTAAAATGCTTTCTCAAATTGTTGCTCAAATAGATTGTAGTATGATTTAGAAAAATACCAATTAGGTACATTATAAATATTTAAGAATTATCTACGATGTTTTATTTTACTCAGTAACCTATCGATAACCTACCTACTTGGGTTCACGCAGGTAGGTCCTCATACCCTTTTAGGACTTAACTTTTTGTCCTACAAAATTTTGTTTTTATGTTAAATTTTGAAGAGGAAACTGTTTATGTACTTGGAATCGAGTAGATCCCGGAATGTATCGTACTGTTATATCCCTACAATGTATGCATAAATAAAAAATAAGCAACTGAAAACGCCACCTAGCATTTTCAGTTGGCCAAACAAACCAGTCTCGGTCTGAGCTCTGAAAGAGCTAAACGTTTCCCAAATAATTTCCAAACTCCTAATTTCAATATTCAAAGTAAATATTATTCAAATAAAATTAATTCTTTTTTTTAAAAACGAGTTACTCATTTACGTTATAACATTGGTGGCAGCGGAAAGGGATTTATAAATAATCCTAGGAAACGCCTAAGTGAAGTTCTAAGTGAATTATAGTGAAGTTGTGAAGTTATCTCAACATCGAATCATCACTGTGTTCGACTTCAGCTTCATCACCGATTCATCACCGATTCATCACCGAGTCATCACCAAATCATCACCGTGTCCAACTTCAGTTTGATCACCGATTCATCACCGAATTATCACTGAGTCATCACCGAATCATCGCCGTGTCCAACTTCAATGCCAACACCTGGTACTTACCTTCGTCGTCGTGTTCAGCTCCTGGTATTATAAAATACGTACTTCTAGTTCCTGCTACTTCGCGTCATCCTAGATCCTGAATTCCAGAATGATTCCTGCAAAGAAGATCATCATAATATCGTGCCTGTGAGTCCCTCAATTCTATTTTTAGAACTCGAACTAAGTGACCAAGTGAGTGAGTGCTTACCTTATTGCAACATTGTTGCCGTACATTCGTAGACTTGTTGATAAGAGCCCAGTATAAACAACCGCATTCCTTGATAAGTAGGCATGGCCACAACTAAAGAGCCAAAAGAAAAGTTGAATGTAAATATTGATCCGCCTGTAACGGATCCGAAACCTAGTCCGAAAATTATACCAAAACCAGTAGTAGAGATGGATCTTAACATCCTTTTCAAATTCGTAAATACCTACGATGGAAGTAGGGAAACTCTGAATTCTTTCATTGCAAATGGCAATAACGTTCATGAACTTGCAACAGACTTGCAAAAGCCAATTCTGTTCAAATATATACTAAGCCAATTGAGGGGTAAAGCGGAGCTTGCCTGCTCCATTAAAGATTTTAATGGTTGGGAACAGCTAAAAGATTTCTTGAAGAATCAATTCTGTGAGCGAAAACATTATTCGCACCTGCTCACGGAACTACAAGAAAGCAGGCAGGGCCCGCAAGAGACGGTGTCTCAATACGCCTTAAAAATAGAGACGTGCTTGTCTCAACTCTTAACCGAAATATCGCTCCAAGGCGGTAAGGTCAAGGAGATGCCAGGCCGCACTGCAGCTATGGAAGACCTGGCACTCCACCATTTTATGATGGGTATCTTTCCTCGAATTTCTACAATCGTCAGGAGCAGGGCTCCTAAAAACCTAAATGAGGCCATAAACATAGCCATCTCGGAAGAGAGAATTCAACAAACAATGTACAAAAGATCCGAAAATAGGTTCTCCAAAAATCCGAATTCTATTAATTCTAACGTGAAGCCTAAACCTAATCGCGAATTCTCTAATCGCAACCAGGGACAAAATCGTAGCGATGAAGTCTGCAGATACTGCAAAAACCCTGGCCACAACATTGAAAACTGTAGGAAACGCGAGTATAATAACAAAGCTAAAAATGAACGCCCTTCTACGTCCGGCTATAATAATAAGCCACCACAAAGAGTTAATTTCGTAGAGGAAGCGGAAGAAGATGATTCCTACGAAAATGAGAATGACGACACAAAAAACGAGTAGGTAACTCGTATTGGTGTCGTACGAGGAATCACTCCTGTCCTAAATCAGACACTGTCCCTACTAAATCCACTGTATCCACTGTATCCTCTGCATCCACTGTATCCACTGTATCCACTGTATCCACTGTATCCACTGTATCCACTGTATCCACTGTATCCACTGTATCCACTGTATCCTCTGCATCCACTGTATCCTCTGCACCCACTGTATCCACTGTATCCACTGTATCCACTGTATCCATTGCATCCACTGTATCCCCTGTATCCACTGATCCTTCTAAATCCGCAGGTCCTACTAAATCCGCTGGTCCTTCTAAGTCCACTGGTCCTACTAAGTCATCTATATCTACAGAGCAAGTTTTCGAAGTTCTTACTAATCCTAATAAAATCCTACTTCCTATTGTAATAATAAATTCTCCTATTTCAGAATTCCCATTATCCTTCCTAGTCGACTCTGGTTCAACGGTGAGCCTCATCAAATCTTCCTGTTTCCAAAAAGTTCCTAAACTTATCGACGAACCAATCCACTTAAAGGGAATTGAACCTGGTGACCAAAGTTCAACCAAAACCCTCGGACATTTCTCATTAAAATTGCATCCTACTGAATCTTCCAAGACTTTTATCACTCATAAATTCCACGTCATCAACGAAATCCATCTCCCATTTGACGGCATCATCGGAACAGATATGCTCAATTCTCTAGGTTGTAATATTGATTACAATACGAATCAACTCAAAATCAAGAACTTTACAATTCCACTGCAACTCTATGAACCAGTTTATTCCTTACCTGCCAGATCCGAAATGATAATAGAATGCTCCGTTTCTAATCCCGAAGTGAAGGAAGGGGTTGTACTTGATCAAACTCAATTCAAAGACATTTTAATTGCTAACTGTTTAGTAAAGGTAAAAGAAAATAACAGAATAAACTTAACTGTTGTTAATACGTCAGAATCTCCTAAATCTCTCAACTCCAATTTAAATCTAACCTTGATTCCAGTAGAATCCACTGAATTCCTAGCTCGAACATATCCTGTCAATGTCATACAACCTCGAGATGCCTATCTACGTACTCAAGAAGTTGTTAATCAACTTAGGGCATCTCATCTTAACTCGGAAGAAGCCGATGCCCTGTACCAAATATGCTCTGATTATTCAGATATATTCCACCTGCCAGGTGACCCACTGACTTCAACAAATGCACTACAGCATGAAATCAAAACATCAACAAATGAACCAATACACGTCAAATCATATAGGTTTCCTGAATGTCACAAACAAGAAGTCCAAAATCAAATCGAAAAAATGTTGAAAGACGACATTATCAAACCATCCATGTCTCCATGGTCGGCTCCTATTTGGGTTGTCCCTAAAAAACTCGATGCCTCAGGACAACGCAAATGGAGAGTCGTAATTGATTATAGAAAACTTAACGACATCACCATTGGTGACTCGTATCCCATTCCTAATATCAACGAAATTCTAGACCAACTTGGAAATTCTAAATATTTCTCCACATTGGATCTCGCTTCTGGTTTCCATCAAATTGAAATGTCATCGCAAGACGCAATAAAAACTGCGTTCAGCGTTCCTCAAGGCCATTACGAGTTCAAGCGCATGCCTTTCGGGCTCAAAAACGCACCTTCCACATTCCAAAGATTAATGAACTCCGTTCTTGCAGGACTCCAAGGCATAAGGTGCTTCGTATATTTAGATGACATCGTAATATATTCTTATGATCTCTCTCAACATATCAAAAATCTAGAAATGGTGTTCAAAAGATTAAGACAGTTCAATCTCAAACTACAACCAGATAAATGCGAATTTCTCAGAAAAGAAGTATCCTATCTTGGACATCAAATCACAGACAAAGGGGTAAAACCTGATCCCGAAAAAATCAAAGCAGTGTCTAAATATCCGGTTCCTAAATCACCTAAAGATGTGAAATCCTTTTTAGGTCTTATGTCATATTATAGAAAATTCATACCAGATTTCTCTAGAACTGCTAAACCATTAACATCACTCTTAAAAAAGGATACCCCTTTTGTATGGGCAAATGAGCAACAACTTGCTTTCGAAACTCTGAAACAACGACTTGTTTCTCCTCCGCTCCTTATATACCCTGACTTCACAAAACCTTTTATTCTCACATGTGACGCGTCCAATTACGCCATCAGCGCCATTCTATCTCAAGGTGAATCAGGCAATGAGAAACCTATAGCCTACGCGTCTCGAACTCTAAATAAAAATGAAATAAATTATAACGTCACCGAAAAAGAGTTGGTGGCCATCTTATTTGGTTGTAAAACCTTCCGTCCATATCTATACGGTCATCACTTTCTCATACTCACTGACCATAATCCGCTGATATGGCTTTTTAAACACAAAGACCCCTCGAGTAAATTGCAAAGATGGAGGTTAAAACTTGAAGAATACGATTATGAAATAAAACATAAAAAGGGTAAACTCAATTGCGCCGCAGACGCACTTTCCCGATATCCTGCAGATGTTCCATCTGTAAATACTATAAAAAGTTTTATAAGCCCTAATCCTTTTGCGGTACTACCAATATCTAATCCAAACCCTAGTCCTACTGACTTACCATATCCTACTATTTCGCCTCCTCGTGCAGTCCCCAGTTCTATCGATGTTCAACTCCCTGATGATCCTCTAAATCCTTATGAATACGACTTACCATCCATAGATCCACTTCAAGAAACCGATTTCGATCTTCCTAATACTCCATTCAATCCTGAAAACGAAGAACATAATATTATTATTGAGGATCCTAATATACTAAATCCTACTACGTCAAACGAAGAAAACTTACCTGTTGATATACCAACCCACTTACCAGATCTTGAACTCCATACAGAATCATATTCAGATTTCTTGAAAGCTATGAATAAAAAAGAACATACATATAACACCGTAATCCATGAATACACTAATCCATTGCTAGCATCTGATTCTAAAATTATTATCATTCCAACATCTATTGATCTTGATGAAGCTAACCCTTACATTGAAGAAATTTTTGCTAATCACGGAGCTGTCTCCGAATTCCTTGAAACCGAAAGAACCCTATATTCATCAATTAACTTAAAAGTAAAAGATAAAACATACTATTTCCTATTCACTAAAGTCCATTACTTTGATACAGTACAATATCCTGAACTATTTCAGTCTCTAAAACATCTAAGAAATAAAATACTTATCGATCACGATCCAAACCAAGAAATTTCTATATCCGATTTCAATGATCCTTTTGTCAAACTCTCCTTTACTAAAATCTACAATATCATCGGTTTCCTATTTCATAATACGAATATCACTGTAAAAATATATAGAAACTCAATTATCTTTCCAACTCCAAGTGAAATTCCCAAGATTTTAAAAGAAAATCATGACTTACCAATAGCTGGCCATGTTGGGTCATCCAGAATGTACAGCCGTGTAAAAGAAAGATATCACTGGAAGGGAATGAAATCAGATATTGAAAACTATGTAAAGAAATGCTCGCAGTGTCAAACAAATAAAGCATTGCGCCAAATCAATCGAGCTCCTATGCAAATCACATCTACATCAACCGCACCTCTAGAACGTATTAGCCTAGACATTGTAGGCCCTCTTCCTGAAACAGGCCTAATCAAACTCAAATACATTCTAACTATACAAGACGATTTAACTAAATTCTCTTTCGCCTATCCTATTTCTAATGCATCAGCAGAAGACTCTTGCGAATGTCTCATTCATTTCATCTCATTGTTTGGTATACCCAAAATGATATTAACTGATCAAGGCACCAACTTTACTGCCGATTTATTTAAGAAGACCTGTGACTTTTTTAAGATCAAACAATTGTGGTCTACTCCATACCACCCTCAAACGCAAGGCGCCTTAGAAAGAAGCCATTCAACTCTTAAAGAATATTTAAAATCCTATGCTGATGAAAATCATACTAATTGGCATAAGTATGTTTACACCGCAATTTTTGCCTATAATACTAATGTCCACACTACAACAAAATTCACGCCTTATGAATTACTTTTTGGTCGCAAACCCTTCCTACCTGACTCTATTTTCGAACTCAATCCCTCAGGAACTTACCTTGAATATATTAAAATGTTAAACCATCGTCTCAAATTATGTCGCGAAAAAGCCATTGAAAACATAACCAAATCGAAAGAAACGTCAAAAACTTATTATGATCAAAGAGCTCGACCTGTCACTTACAAGGTTGGTGACATGGTTTACCTTAAAAATCACGTAAGATTAAGGAAAGCTCTATCACCTGTATGGAAAGGACCATTCAAAGTGGTTAAAATCCACGGCAATCATACGTTGTCCTTGTTGATAAATCGTCGACATGTAAAACATCATTACGACGAAATAAAATTAGCTGATATAGAAGTTCTAAGATCTTAAGATCTAAACAGTCTTTATCGTCAAGCTAAATAATTAGTGTTAGTTAGTTTAGTTTATGGTTTTATTTCTCTGAATACAATATAAGTTCTAATTTTAAGTATTTTAAGTTGTTATCTGCTGTACGGATCCCTAGGTCTTAAGATTTAGACGGTTGGTACAGAGATACCATCACTTAATAATAAAAAAAAAATAAAAAAAAAAAAATATATATATATAACATAGTAATAGGTAGTTTTATGCTTTTGTTAATCTAGTGTTTTGTTTACTTACAGCCTGGCAAAGTTCTGTCACGGTGGTTCACGTATCCAAGACTTCACCGCTATCGATCCAATTGTAGAAAGCCCGGGCATATACTTTAACCCATCAGGATCCGTAAAACTAATTAACGATTATCTACATGTTATCATACCTGTAGAAATAAAATACATAAAACCACACATTGAGAATATTAAAAACGTCTTACATTCGGCTCAGTACATTTGTGCACAAAGTAATGCTATCGATGATTTAGAATGTCAGAATTCGTTTCAACCTCTTGTTTCTATCCACGAAGATATCTCAAGAGATTATTATGCCATTTCCCATCTAATTTCTAGTAAATCAAAACGATCTGCGTGGATATCTGGTATTGGTACAATTTTTAAACAAGTATTTGGTACAATGGATGAAGATGATGCAATTAGATATGGTAATGCTATTCAAGCCTTGAAAGAAAGTAACAATAAAATATTAGATTTAGTCAAAGAAAACATCCTGATTTCAAAAACGGCCATTGTAAATTTAAATGAATCTCTAATTGAAATAAATAAAAATGAAAAACGATTAAGTATAATGATTGAAACATTGTCTTCTCATGCTCGAAATATAACAGTTACTATGAATTCATTGTTGTTTAAATCCAGTATACAAGAGATGTTTAGTGTTCTTCAATCCTGTATGCTAAGTTTGTCGTACAAATTGGAGGACCTAATTAACTCGGTACTGTTCGCAAAAACAAATACTCTTCATCCATCCATTTTAACGCCAATAGATCTATATTTTGATTTGGTCAACAATGTAAAACATTTACCTAAATACGTGGAATTCCCTGTAAGTTTAGAATTAGATAATATCCATACGCTAATTAGTCTTATGGAAATAGTGTCGTATATGTTAGATGATAAATTAGTTTTTACTTTGAAAATACCTTTAGTATACATAAATAAGTTTGATTTATATAAAAACATTCCCATACCGGTTCCACATAATGTAACATTTAGTAAGTCATATGCGTTGGTAATGCCTACTTCACCTTACGTAGCTTTGAATCAGGATAGGTCTAAATACATAACTTTGAATGACCTCAATAATTGTAAAGTAATCGACCACGAAGTTTATATGTGCAAACAAACAGACGAGTTCAGCATTCAAAATTACCCAATTTGTGAAACAGAAATCATTACTAAAATTCTAATATCACTTCCAAAACAATGTAAAACGAAATTTCTCTACGGTCATGTTGATATTTGGCAATCATTAGGAAATAATAAATGGGTATTTACTCAATCAGAGCCAACAAAATTAAGTATTGAATGTAACAGTGAAATGTTGGAACATACTATTATAGGAACTGGTATCTTAACTTTAAAACCGAATTGTACCGGATTTTGTAAGAATGTGAAGTTAATTACTAAAAGACATCCTAACTATAAGTTCAGTCATATTCATTCAGATTTTAATCTAGTAAATGACTCATGTTGTGACTTAACAAAATTTAAAAATTTTAACTATACAGAGACACCCATGAGAATCTCAAAATTGGATACTAATAACCTAAATACACTAAATGATAAAGCTGATGATTTGTTAGAAGTAATTGAAAAAATAAAAGCAGAAAACGAATTAATTCCACAGTTAACTCCACATTCATTAGTATTATACGTATTTGTAATCCTTTTCATGATATTTATTATCTATTACTTTTGTAATGGGAAATGTTTGACTTTTTATCATAAATTCAGACCCG
The DNA here is from genome assembly GCA_963576535.1 of Plemyria rubiginata. Classification (NCBI taxonomy): domain Eukaryota; kingdom Metazoa; phylum Arthropoda; class Insecta; order Lepidoptera; family Geometridae; genus Plemyria; species Plemyria rubiginata. The sequence continues at coordinate 7,178,112 of OY754909.1, read as the reverse complement.
TTCCACTCGAAAATATGAACAATGCCATTGAAGAAAATGTTGAATTAAATCCTCCCCCGCGAATTAGAATTAATTAAAAACTTCGCTTTTGTTACCGTAAGTTTTTACTTAAAGGGGGGGTTGTTATATCCCTACAATGTATGCATAAATAAAAAATAAGCAACTGAAAACGCCACCTAGCATTTTCAGTTGGCCAAACAAACCAGTCTCGGTCTGAGCTCTGAAAGAGCTAAACGTTTCCCAAATAATTTCCAAACTCCTAATTTCAATATTCAAAGTAAATATTATTCAAATAAAATTAATTCTTTTTTTTAAAAACGAGTTACTCATTTACGTTATAACAGTACCATCGTCGAATGTCCGAATGCGGCAACAGAAAATAATTTTCATTTATAAGTAGCGCTACGGCCGCTTTCAAAGTCAAAGTATGTTTATTCAATAAAATCACAAGGACCATCTTGAACCGTCTTAAAACTAGGTGACTCTAGTGCCAGTTCTTTCGGACATTCGACGATGTTACATTCCGGGGCTTTGGTAGGTAGGTACCATGTAGGTACCTATAAAGAGTTTATAACCTACAGACTAGTAGGGAGGGATGTTATATTTTATAACGCTATGCTCTAGTACCTAGTCTATCTACTAAAGAGGTATTTTGTATGTATAAATGCATAGGTTGCATGCACGGAACAGAGAAAACCCTAATTTCTGTGGTTGCATGCATATTATTGCGTTGCAAATAAAATAAATATATATTGGTGGACTTTCCACACAGCACTATCTAGCCCCAAACTAAGCTTATGCTTGTGATATGGGAACCAGATAGCTGATATACTACTTATATACTTTTTTTTTTGTAAATACATACTTATAATATTATATAACACCCAGACAGAGAACAAACATCTGTGTTCATCACACAAACGTTTGTTCACGGTGGGAATCGAACCCACGACCTACGGCGCAGAAGGCAGAGCTACTACCAACTGAGCTACGTAGGCTGTCGAAATTGGTTCATGCTTGAAACTAAGGAATATAATATCCAAATTCCTAGCTTGAAAACAAGGAATTTTGAAACCACAATTGACTATGACATTGACAGTGTCATATTATACAGGACTTTGACAGTTGTGTACCTACATTTTGTTTGTTTACCTTTTTGGATAAAAGATGTTTTATTTTAGAAACAGCAGAAACAAGCAGAAAGTTAAGCGATAAAAAATTACGTTTTCTCGGTGAGTACCTAAATCCAATGAACAGAAATTCTGTAGCAATTCCGTAGGGGTGCTCCTTCAAAGCAACATCATCATTAACAATAATCTTTTTTCCTGCTGTTTAGATTCTTTCTTGCTGCTAAATTTGAAATGGGAGGTGGATCAGCTTTTGAGACTACTGACGTTAAACTAGACCCTACAGGATTTGATATTTCTATTAACACTATTCTCACCCAGGCAGGGGCAGAAAAATATGTAGATATATTTCGGTAAGCATTTTATTTTCTAGGTACTTACATGACATAAATACACCTCCCCGCGTCGTACTTCTCACTGCTGGGGGTTGTGACCCCCTCCGTGGATCACTTTATCATTTACAACTCTGCCATCTGGATCTGTTGCCGGCGACATGGATGAATACACCATACCTGTCTATTTCTTAACAACAGTATTTCTAAAGCCGGGTCCGCAGCGCCGTGTTTTCGTGTTTTCTAACATCTTAACATGTTTACAAAACAAAATAGGGGCGTGGCTTAACAGTTTTGTTAGCAAAAACACAAAAACATTTTGCCGAGACAAATGGATAACATCACCCGCGTTCGCCTGCGGGGAGGGGAAGCGTCACATTTTATGTTATATATGTGTAAGCTTCTACGTCCTCTTCGTCGGAACTCATTTTTGAAATGAATTGGAATGAAACAAAAACAATAAACAAAACAGAACACACCAGACGGGCTGTTTTAAAAACATGTTATGCTTAACATGTTATGTAACATGTTTTGTTAGAAAATTGGCGCTGCGGACCCGGCTTAAGGAGTACCTAATGGCTGTTTCTGGAAGCTTGATCAAAACTAATGGACTGTCAGTATTTTGCTATTTCAGCTTTTACTGCAAATTAGATAGAGATAGCAAGTGACTTGACAGCCCATTAGTTTTGTTTGATCCAGATTTCAGAAACCTGCTTTTACATGGCTGATAATATTAAGAGTTCTTACAATTTTTCTGTAGTATTACTAACTAGACTAATCATACTTGTTAGTAGATACCTACTAGCTACCTACTGATTATACAAAAAACAACTATTGTGTATTAATGAACCATGATACCCTTCATTACAGGAAACATAACATTGGGCAATGCACATTGACTGAATTAACAGAAGAAGATCTAGTGAAACTTGGAGTAGACGATGAGGTGATAAGGAAGAAAATTACTAATGGAGTGAAAAGTCTTCCTTTATTTGAAGAACTGTCCAGCCAAGTGTAAGAATACATTTTATAGAAACACGTATTGAGATAACTTCTTTCTGTTGGTACAAGGATGGGTGGATGGATGGATGCTTGTTACTCTTTCACACCGGAACGGCTGAACGGATCTGGATGAAACTTGGCAGAGAGATAGATTATAGTCTGGAATAGCACATAGGCTACTTTATCCCGTGGGAATACCGGGATTTAAATTGCGCGGGTGAATCCGCGGGGCGCCACTAGTTGATTATACTTTTTAACCAACTTCAAAAAAGTAGGTTCTCAATTTGACTGTTTTTCTCTCAGAACTATCAACTGGATGGATAGATTTTGATGATTCCTTTTTTAATTGAAAGCTGGTGCTTTCCGTGTTTTCCCATTTAAATATGAAAAAGATCTGACATTTAGTTTTTGAGCATTAGTAGTATGAGTGTATTTTGTAATACAATTTTCTTTCAGGTTGGATGAAATTAGTGTTCTGAATCCTATAGAACTAACAGATATATTGGAGGAGAGTTCGCAGCATCTGAACAGGATCTATGTCAGCTTGGTAACTAATACCACTGCTCTAAAGAGAACTACCAAAATAATTGACAGTGTCCTCTATAGAGACAAGTATGCCTCTGACATTGCAATATGTACTTTGAGTGAAATTGCAAACATTATGAATTCAATGGAACTTGCTCTACATACTAAGATAAAGGTAAATAATAAATAAATATTCATGGTTTTTTTTACAAATACTATCTAGTCCCTAACTAAGCATGGCTTGATGGACCATGCTGGAAACCAAAGAATAAAGTGAGGTCCATAAGACCATAACCATAATATACCCATTAATAATGGCTAATACTTAAGGTATACTTGTCACTATAACTTTCAAACCAATAAAAAGAGACATGTTTCCGTGTTTTGATTTGCAGAGTGGGGTTGCCTGGCTTAACATCTGTATGCCTCAAGTTGATGGAATGCATCTTAGGGCATGTTCCTATCGTCCGTGACTTACGAGGCAAGGCTTTGTTATAGGTGATGGTTACCACTTGACATCAGTTAGGCCATCTGCTTGTTCCATTGGCTAATTGTATAAAAAAAAGCAACAGACTTATCAGTCATATTCTGGATAATGGAACTTACAGTGACCAATTTGTGATAAGAACATTAGAATACAATTTAGATCTCAGACACAGAAAATCATGTTTATCAAAATGTCTACAGTGACCAAATGAAACTTTAACTCAAAAACTGTTTTAGGAACTCACTCAAGACTCGGACACCAAACAGAACAAAAAGCTGATTGTTGGAACCGTCGGTAGTGCAGTGATAGCTGTACTTGCAGTGCTCTTTGTTAAGTCTCTGAAGCAGCTGAAATAAGTAGGTAAGGTAGGTAGGTATTTTCAAATAACATCCTGATGCCAAATATTGCAAGGTTCTAATGCATACCCCGTTACTGTTATCATACTTCCTTACAGACTGTTAAAATTAATAAATGTGATTGTTGATTTTTGGTATTCTGTGCTCTTTTGGTGTTATTTGCGCCTCGCTCGTAATAAAACAAGAGTAAGTGAAAGCAAAACTTCCAGTAGGCTTATCTCAAATTTTTACATTTGCTATTCGTGTTTTCGAATCATGAATTCGACCTCGCAAAATGAATTCGAATCGATCCAGTTTTGCACAGCTCGTGTTTTGTATGGAGACTACGCAAATGTGAAGTTTTTGTTTTGTTTCGTCTCAAAACGTCCAACGTATTGTGATATCTTAGAAAAGCATGAGCCAAACGTCCAGTGGTCAACTCTATTGGAGGATTTTAAAGCCGCCCTGAAAGCTAAACGGTCAGATGAAATTGCCACTAGCGGTCACCCATCCAAATGTTGGATAAAGTAATTTTTTTAACCTTAGAGGCTGTCACCCGTGGATAGGAGAATAATCAGAGTAGTTCTACTTTAGACTTAGTAGTTTGCGAATTTTCTTAACTAAATTCAGTGATTTTATTAGTTATAGATAGGTACTCGTAGGTCAATAGTTTTGTGCACCCCACTTAGCGGCATAAGACCAGGCAGATGACGATGACTCGTAGATCATAGATCGCTGTGCTTAGAGGTTTATGGATAATGTGATCTAAAAGCAAAATAATCTTCTAAGAGATGACCTTTTTATGTTTGTCTATCTCCCAACATGCAAACGTTGCAGTTTGTACCTGATTGCAGTCAATCAAAAGCCAAGTTACACAAACCGGAAATCGAATTATTGCCAAAAATAAAATGTTTCCGTTTCCCAGTAAACAATAAGCAAATCCAGTTGTACTGACCCAATTGTTATGACCTCACCAATTAAAAAGTGTAAGGTAAATGATGATTCGGGCTGGCTGTGTTTGAACGCGCGCGCGCGGCGGCATGGCACAGAAGGAGTAATAGTTATTATGAAGGCGGGTGTGAAGTCACGCGCGGGGACCATCCGGAAGTGAGTGCGCCCGGACGGCAGCGGAGTCCCCGCTTCGGACACAGAGCGACCGACACCGGGCGATATGTACCTTATTGCGGCCGAATGCTCCAATTGAATCGCGTGTCCGCTACTCGCGCCCAATCCGGACGTGCCCACTCCCGATATATTTTGGACGGAACGAGTGTGAATTTAAATAAAACTGGATGCCACTATTTAATGTTTACGTGTTACCATGAATTGGATTGCTTATTTAATTGTGACTGTTCTTCTAAATAAATCTAAAGCACAGGATATTTTTCAGACAGGTGAGTTAATTATTTTTGTATTTACTAATATTTTATTTTGTACATAAGTGATTTTGCCCTAGTATTAATCTTTAGTAAATTCAATTAGCAAAATGTTTGATTATCTAGTCTAGCTACCTTATAATTTCGACTAGAAAGATGGTCGAGGAAACAACGAATTTGACGATTCCTGTCGATAAATACCTCCGTTCATCGTTTGTTTCGTAAATAAGTAGGGTGGTGAGATTTATGATCATAATGTTTCTACAGCGTGTCTTTATAATTTTATTATTTAGTAGTGCTTAACACGTATGGTTTAAGTTAAACATGTAGGTACTTAATTATTCTTGTATTGTACCTAAGTTATAAAGTATAGTTAGTTATCAACAGTTTTTCCTAAGTTAAAAATTGTTTATGATAGAAAATTCTAATAAAAAATCACTAATGGGTAGACCTTCGGTCTAAAGAACGTTCGTTTTTGCATTGTAAATAAGTTCATAGGTACCTAGTATTTTTGGAAATTTCAACAAATCACAAAATACTAGGTATACCTAGTAGGTACCAGGGATGTTGCGGATGCCAATTTTTTTACATACATACGCGGATGTGAATGCGGATGCTGTTTTTTGGAGGCTCACATTCTCGGATGCGGATGTTTAAGATCTTATTCGCGAAGGTATTTTGATGATTGGTTCTAGTGGAAGCCGTAGTGGGTCATAGCGCAGAGCTGCCTTGCAATGTCACGGCAGAAGTGGACGACGACAAACTCAACATTCTTGCCTGGTACCGAAACGGATCGTCGACAGCGTTCTATAGGTAGGCCACCCCGCCGAATAGGTACCTACTTCACATCGCACTCCCGTGTTATCATATTCGTGATATGGACCATTTTAAATACGACGATGTGTAGTGACTCTATTTGCCTATATTTTCCACGAATCAGACGTATTCAAAACAGTCCCGACATCCCCCATCATCACAACCAGTGGGAGGTAGGTACCTGTTACCACTGGTTGTGATCGGAACGGTATGAGTTATTCGGACTTCTACACAATAAAGCCGAATAATAATGTGTATGTGTGATGAGAAGTTCTACATTTTTTCCACACAGCACTATCTAGCCCCAAACTAAGCCAAAGCTTGTTATATGGGAACCGGATAGCTGATATAATACTTATAATACGTTGTTTTTGTAAACACATACTTGTTTATAATATCATATTATAACACCAAAACACAGAAAATACATCTAAGTAAATCACACAAACGTTTGACCTTGGTGGGAATCGAACCCACGGCCTACGGCGTAAAACGCAGAGTTACTACCATTTGAGCTGTGAAGGTTTTCAAATTAGTTTTGGAATGTAAGAGTTAGTAAGTATTGGAATGTAAGAGTAGGCATAGGAATTATTTATTCACCTCCGTATTACCTCTCATTATTCCAAGAATCCACCAACAACAACAATTGCTGACCAACTCTTGCAATCCACTGGACTGCCTACAATATGCACCTGTATAGTTGTCATTCCAATTACCCAATTTCCTTACTCAGAAATTCATGTTGGTTTGGTACATAAATTCCCTATTGCCTCACTGCTTCATTCGGTTTGCAATTTATTGAGCAGGCACATTTAAAAGATGACATGAAAATGTCTCACTCATTAGATCATCGCATCGTAGGGCACGTTCCTATCGTGCGTGGCTTACGAGGCAACGCTTTGTTGTAGGTGATGGTTACTACTTAACATCAGGTGGCCATCTGCTTGTTCCATTAGCTAGTTGTATAAAAAAAATAGAAATAAGGGATCACTTTTGAGGTTTTATAAACCGCGTGTATCCCAGGCGTCCAACGAGGAGCACTATCCCAAAGGTCCCGTTTTAGGAAGTTTTACTACACGTACAGTAGGCAGAACCGTTTGAACCCAACCCAGAAAATCACTACATAGTATAAAACAAAGTCGCTTTCTCTGTCCCTATATCCCTGTCCCTTTGTATGCTTAAATCTTTAAAACTACGCAACGGATTTTGATGCGGTTTTTTTATAGATAGAGTGATTCAAGAGGAAGGTTTATATGTATAATACATGCATGATATGTGCACCCCTGAGAAGAAAGGGCGCGCGGGCGGGTCGCTAGTATGCAATATTGTGCACACCTCTCATAAATTCTTTTGCACTATTATATATGTTTCGTAGTACGATTACTACTAATCGTACTATGAAACAGCAAACATCTAAACAATATGCCTCAGCAGTCGCGACCTGCGCGGCGACTCCGAGGGCCCGGTCGCGGCAGGCGGACGCTACCGGCTGCTGACGAGCGACGCCGATGGCTTCGACAATCTGCAGATTGTCACCGTCAAGCCATCCGACGCGGGCGTCTACCAGTGCCTCGCTGACTTCGCTGCCAGTCCAGCGCACAAGACCTTTGTGCAATTAAGTGTTATCGGTGAGTTTGTCTATTTACCTGTTTTCTTGTAGCTTGTGTTTGTCTACCTTCTTCTTCTATCGTGTCAATGGAACACTAGATTTTTTTTTATAATACTTGGCCACTTCTACTGCGTTGTCGGTGGCGTTGTTAAGATCGTCCCTTGTGCAGATGTTTAGGACACAAGAGACAGGTCAGTAAATGAGCCATGGTCTGTGGAGCTCCGTAATCGCATCCAGTCAAGGAGGGTTCCTTAACCCACTGTTACTGTTTGTTAAAGTGGGTCAAATGTGTTTTCTTTCTTTTTATAATCTGCCCATACTGTTCCACAGTTTAACAACAGTAATAGAAAGCCTTTTTCGTCAATTCTAATAAAAGCAACAAAACAACAAGCAAGTTGGATTTTTGTTACCTTGCCTCCGTTTATTTTGATAAGTATGGAGTCTAAATCTAAATTAATTGTGGCGCAGCAAGTGACCGCCAAAGCAGGAACGCGAGGGGTAAAAAACGAGGTAGCCACGGAAACAAACTTACCAGCTCAAGTAATTGTTTATTTCCGTGGCTCACTTCTGTTGATTTTTCGTATCCAATAAAAGGAAACTTTTGCCTATCCAGCGAAATAGAATAGCATGCCAACTAATTGGCCGCAGGCTAATGAGGATGCTGACAGCGCAGCGCCGGAACAATTTGCTCCATTTAATAAACAATTACTGTAACGTAAATACACTCATTACACCTTTTTATACTTTGAACCCTGTCTGTTTTATTTGAAGTGACCGTTCCTCTTCAAAATTCAAATAGCACACACAAGAGCTATTTTAGAACATTCGGAAACATCTGCGATCCGAAACGTCAGTTTCTATATTTTTTTAAAATACGCAAACAAAACAAAAGCGAGTGAAATTCATTCGAATTTGGCTTTGTAGACCTACAGCATTTTGCTACATTGGTGGAGGTTATCATGCTAGCTCTGGCATAACCACTGGTGCACAGCCACACCAGCCAGTTTCAAATCTATGACCCATGAAGGGGAAAGGGTTTATCAATTGATTATATTGTCATATGAATGCATAGTATTTGTATTTGACAGAGCCACCTCATCACATATGGGTGATCCACGAGAACGGCACGCAAGTTGCGAAGGCGAGCGCCGGAGTCAACATAAGCCAAAACATCGGGCCTTACTACGTGGGAGACACCGTGCATCTCTTCTGTGTCGCCTTTGGTGGTAACTAAGTTTAAATATCTAAATTATCATCAAAGTATGTTATTTTCCCATGGTTAAAACAGTTTTGAAATTTAGTGATAGGTAGGTATTTAAAAACTTTGACGTCAATTTGTGGGCATGGCAGAAGAATATCCAATCTCTTAGGATCCGGTTTGGTACATAATAAGTACTTTATAGGCTGTGTGTATGTCGGTAAGTCAGGACCGTGATTCTTTGACAAAAGAAGCGGCTCCCCCGCAGGCGCGACAAGAACGCGCGTTTGGTTTTTCCAACATACAAACGCGTGTTCTTATCGCAGTAGGGTGTAACTTCGTGACCCTAATCCAATCGCAGAACGCGCCTGTAGGGGAGAAAAACCTTATTGCTTGGGAATGACAGTTTTATTTAGCTACATCTTACTGAGTTTACGTTTTACAGGGAAACCACAAGCCTCCCTCTCTTGGTGGTCCGACCAGCGGCTGCTAAAGGACACATCGACTCCTCTTTCGGAACACCGCGTCCGCAGCGACATAATGTACGGCCCGCTGAGACGGGAGGACCACGGCCGGGTTATCAGCTGCTCTGCGAAGAACAACGACAGGACCACGCCGCTGTCGATCGACGTCATTGTTGATATGTTGTGTGAGTCTGAATTGATATATACCAGCATGTGTGACACCTCTTCTTTATTCATATTGATATTGATTTAAGATAGGTATAACTTGTAAGCGCGTCTAGTCTTCGTACTTATCTGCATTAACTAGAATGGCTTAAGGCGTTGACAACATCTAATGTACCTCTCGCTCGCACGATTCGACATTTTGAAAGATATAAAATCACTAAGGCCAATTTTGAAAAATCGCAAATCGCATTTTGTGTGCAATCACATTGCACACTGTTTGGTAAAATCTTAATTTTGATCGATGCAAGTTTTCCCACTCAAAAGTTTGCTTAAGTACGAAAACTAGAAAAGTAAACTTTTAAGTGGGAAAACAAGTATCGATCAAAATAATTTTTTTACTAAACTGTGCGCAATGTGATTGCACACAAAATGGTTGTTTGCGATTTTTCGAAAATGGGTGCAGTGATTTTATATCCTTCAACAAGTCAAAACGTGCGAGCGAAAGTCACATTAGCTCTTGTCTTCACCTTAATGGATTTTCATGATGTCTGTACTAAAGTTTGGGTAGATTGCGGGTGAAAAAAGGGATCGGTCCGATGCCTTCGTGATCTTGTGGCTTTTGTGTTCAATACAGACGTAAACAGTGGTTTTGTGTCCCGGAAAACTAATCCAGGTTCGATTTAGTGCCTCCAGAGCTGGTATCTCTCCGCGCCGAAGGGCACGATAGTGGGCGAGTGCGCGCGGGAGAGACCCTTGCCTTGCAGTGCCGAGTGCTCGGCTCCCGTCCAGCGCCACTCATCTTGTGGAGGCTCGGAGACAACCAACTGTCGAACTTAGAACAGAATATTACGGTAAGTACGTAAACTAACCCCAAGTCTTGAGCTTTTTTTTTCGGTATCGTCAGGCCGGATTTTGTATGGAGACTATAAGCGCCTCTATCGGGCGTACTGTGAACTCTTGTGAATGAATGAATGAAAATTCTGTATTGCACACCTTACAAACTCGTGTATTGGCAAAACCTAGGATACGGAAAAGCAAAAACAGAAAAAAAGTACTTGAAACCTTTTGGTTCACAAGCTTTAAGTTAAAGATGAAAACAAATAGCCTAAGTAACAATTCAGTAATTAGAGATCGGAGGGCGTTGTCAATGTGTGACTTTTAGGGCCTTACTACAAAACGGTGTCTAACTTTAAACAAAAATGAATAATGCCTAAAATTAGCGCTGTCTCTGTTTGCCATTACGCAATGGCAAGAGATGTCAAGTTTAGGCAGTTGCCTATTTTTTTGTAGTAAGGCCCTTAAAGTCTACACGAGTAAAGCCATCAGTAAGCCAACGGTTTGTGCGAATAGAAAAAGCTAAAAGCAGCTTCTTACTATTCGCACAAACTGGTACCTACTAGGTATATCTCAGAACACAACTCAAACACAAAATCATGCATTCCACAGTTATTGTTAACGTAAAATTTTCAGATCGAATCCTCCCAGAGACTAGTGGTGAGCGAGATTCAGCTAGTGATGGAGCGCAAGTTCGATGAATCCAGTGTCACGTGTTGTGCGCCAGCGTACACACGAGATGACGAAAAGTTTGTTTGTGCTGAGAAATTACCTCTCGCTATCCTTTGTAAGTTCTTTGTTTAAGGGGCAGCATACGGCGCGCCGCTACCTCGCTCGCACAATTGACCATATTATTAGATGAAGATATAAAATCACTGAATATAGATACTTAAGTAAAATCACAATCGGTTAAGTTGTTGTCAATGGCATTACCAAGATTTAGCGAAAATAAAATATTGATCCAAGCAAGTTTTCACTAAGGGATTTTATGTTTTTCTAATTGTTATGTATGAAATCTTGCTTGAATAAAATTTTCATTTTCGGTATATCTTTGTAATGCCATGGACAACAACTTAATCGATTGCGATTTGACTAACTACATTCAGTGATTTTTATATCTTCAAAAATGTTTAATTGTGCGAGCGAGATAGCGGCGCGCCGTATGCTGCCCCTTAATTTGTACATATTATAGACAGAATAGTGATCTATAGATCAACATCATACATTTTTTTTAAACAATCAGATGGCCCTGATGCCAACCTGATGTTAAGTGGTAACCATCACCTATAACAAACCATCATACAAAATCATACATACAAAAGAACGGTAATTAAACCGTAAGTTTGGTGGTGTACATAATATGTTTTTATGTAAGCATAATGTAGGTAATAAGTAGATAATGCTATTTTGGATCATGTTTTATTTTAGATCGTCCTTCGTTACACATCGTAGTGGAAGAAGAGTTGGAAGATAACAGCACGTTGGTGACCACGAAAGGTTCGACTATACGGATGGCATGCAGTTTTCAAGCGAACCCGGCTGTCTATCAGCTAATCTGGTTCCATGAGGTATCAACCCTAGAACGCCATCTTTCTTAGAAAAACATTTTGGTTCCTCGATATTTCAACAACCTTGACACTTTGATCATAATTTAATTTTGCATTTAATCAAATGAAACAGGAAAGACAAATTGTAATAATGAGGTAACGAAATAAAAACTTATAAATAAAATAATATTAAAACCAGGTTTATTAAAAAAAAAGATAATGAAGTACATTTATGATTTCGTGTGCACCACGATTTAATTTTAAGTTTGATCAAAGCCAAACTGATGAGAAGAGTGGTGTTATGACTAGGACTTACCTACTAATTATTTTTATTAGCTTTTTTTTAAGACGTGCCAACTCACCTGATGTAAAGTGAAGATGCAGTCTAAGGTGGAGCACGCTTAGCTATAATCCACTTATTCACTCTTGACTTAAAAATTCCCAAGTTATAACGTTCCGGAAATACTGACGACGGCAAAGAATTCCAAAATGAAATGTATTCGGATTCGATTCCATTCGGAGTATGGTCAGATTAGCATTATTATATTTATTTTAAATTAGAGCGTAATAAATAAAACCTTTTTCAAAAACACCTGTACCCACTGATTAACTTGTATGTTTCAGGACGACATAATCACCCACAGCAAGGACGGTTCTGAGGTGGTGCAGCCGTTCTTAGAGCTGGTGGACGTGTCCGAGGCCGATGCTGGCGAGTACGTGTGTGCGGCCACCAATGACGAAGGATCGGCGTACAGCGAGCCGATACATATCAATGTTACATGTATGGATTCTCAATCACTTAACATTTCTTTTTAAAACATCTTCTCCTTTTTATAGGATTTTTTATTAAATTAAAAAAATAATTAAATCGCGATGCCAGTAGCGAAAAGGAACAGAGATAACAGTCGAGTTTTTCGACAGGGGAGTTTTTAGTCGAAATACCTACTTCCAACGAAATGAAAATAAAAAAAAATCCCCGTTAGATAAAACCCCTATATGTATTCCTTCCTTGTTGAGGTTGTTATGTATGTTGGGGGGAGTTTGAGTCGAAATAAGTACTTTCAACAAGAAGTAAATTTTAAAAAACCCCTTAGATAAAACCCATATTGTGTAGCATTTGTAGATTCCCTTTCGTCAATATATTAATGACCGCCAAAGACGAAGGATCGGCTTACAACGAGCCGATTCATATCAATGTTACATGTATGGATTGTCAATCACTTTTTACATTTCTTTCGAATACTTCTTCGTTCTCATTTTAGGTATTAGAGGGGGAGTTTAAGTCGAAATACTTTTAAGAAAAGTAAAAAAAAAACACTTTAGATAAAACTCCTATAGATTCCCTCCATCATCAAATGTCGGTCGTCATCAGGTTCGTGAGTCTGTGCCACTAGTTTGCTATCGTCAAAACTGAAAGTGCAGGGCCGGGGCACGGAAGTGCGTGCATTGCAAATATATGTCTATGTTTATCCAAAAATGTTGAAAAAAATTATATCCATTCATGTGTGTGTCCACCCAAGCTATGAATGATGGATGAAGTCTAACGTGACGATGTGACGTAAATTACAGATCCATCTTACTGCGAAGACACGAGTATCTTCGAGTATGGATTGGGAGAGAACGAGTCAATTAACATTACATGCCACGTGAAATCGAACCCCGAACCGGCTCTCTACCGCTGGGTGCTAGTGAACGACGCAGTCAACATCACTACGCTGAATAATTATCCGCAAACCACACTTGAGACTGCAGATAACACGCTTGTTTATGAGAGGATCAACAGCACAACTTACAGTAAGATATCTATGTACCTACCTTTCAATGCATGTGCTTTAAAGCGCTTTCTCTAAGTTCGAAAACATATTACCAGTAACGACGACGATAGGTTGTTTTTAGTGCTCATTCCTTGCCCCGAACCGTGTAAGTATGTAACGTCAAAACGTGATCTTGGGCTTTATTCTCTATGACATAGGAGATAGTTTGCCCTAACCGTGTGACGTCATAACGTGATCTAAACGCAAACGCGATTGGATTGATCCTAATGAATGACGCACCAGAACTGTTTTATTTTAAAATGAATTTGTTTTACAGGCACTCTGTTTTGTTGGGGAGTAAACAATGTTTCCAAAACTGGTAACGTGCACACTCCGTGCACATTTCTAGTGACCGATGAAACGATACCCCGCCCCCCTGCGAGTTGCGAAGCGGTCAAGAATACCGCTAGAGATATCATCGTCAAGTGCCAAAAGGGACATGATGGAGGATTGACTCAGGTGAAACTCACTGCTACTTGAATAAACAATTTCGGAACTTAAATTCGTGGCAAAAAAATGGCAATCCGATGGCATGCCCACCCAAGATGTCCATAGTTACATATAATCATAACATAATAATGTTGTCCACTTGGAGATTATACGACCTTATTGATTTAAAATTTGAATTACAGAAATTTAAATTCATCGTGACGTCTGATACAGAAGACATACTTTCAATAATCAACGGGGACCCTGAATTTATGATCCCTGAGCCTAAACAAGAGAACTACAAGTTTGTTATCGTAGCGTTCAACGATAAAGGAGAAAGCAAGAGTGTGGATATTGAGAAAGCGGATGTTGTTGATGAGTCGGAAGGTAATTTAATGTTTTGAAAAGAACAGCATCCAAATCACTATAAAACAATGTTGAACATAGCTTAAGGTTAAAAAACACACCTATGCGTCAGTACCGCGGCAAGCGGGCGCGTCAAATTTGAAACGACAAACTTGAACAAAGGCTAATGTTTTTTTTGGTCCAAAAAATAAAAGTATAATCCCAAGCCTGCCACATGGTTAGTTTGAAAGATCATCTCAAATACAATATTTTTTTGTATGGAATCAAGAAAATCTGTCCTGCAGAAATCTAGTGTCTAAGCAAATTATCAGTCAGCATATTATCAGTGCAGTACTTTTTTGCAGCTCTTCGCTTATGAACTTCAGGTTTGATTTTGTTGCGTCTTTGCACACATAGTAACTTCAAATGAATGAGTTGATCAACAATGGGCTCATGCCTGGGAACCGCAGATTTTTTTTTGGACTCATAGTAAAAAATACATTCTCCTTTGCCCGCGTTGTGGTCGCGTCCGCCGCGCGGCAGACGCTCCCGCTTCGCAGTCGCTTTTGTCATGCAGGTGTGATCGATCCTTTACTCGCAAACATATTGAAATACATTCCCGATCTGTCTGATTTCAGTAAATAGCTAATTTGGCGTTTGCTGTCCAGCGGCCCAATTACGCTAATGTCTGGCTATCGAGATGGCTTTCAATTTGACATGTGATTCCCATCCATCCTATACAATTGCTATTACACTATGAGAATCAAATGTCATACTGAAAGCCATCTTGATAGCCAGACATTAGCGTAATCGGGCCGCAGGTTTCTAAACTGAGTACAGTTCCAGGGATGCCTGTGAGCGCAGTGTCAAACATAACAACGTTAGCGCTGGCTCTGTTCGGAGGAGTATTGCTGGTCGCGCTGGCGGCTTGCGGTCTTGTGCTCTGCTCGCACGAACGCGGCTCTGGACTTGACTTGCCGCGTGCGCATTCTGACCCGCCGCTATGTGCTTACAACACTGAAGGTAAACTGTCCCCAACCAAACAAAGTCAATAGCAATGATCACTATGTAACGTCTTTATAGCTTTTTTATAGTGAATCTAGTGGCAAGTTCCACGCGACCACGCCTAGAAGAACAGGCAGCAATCTAACGGCTTGGTTCCTACCATTCTTTTCTTATTTGTGAACATGGACCAAGTGACTGTTACCTGTTTGTATGGAGAAACATTGATTCACACAGAAATTTTCTATTGTGACTGGAAATCTAGATGTTAAATCAACCCGCTGCGCAAACGCAAGTCATAATAAGAACTAGATTCCGATTGCTATTTTTTATCTCGGTACCTCACACAGATAAATAATAATAATCATGCGTCTTTATCTATAAAGAAGTATTAATGATCCGCAATAACTGTACACAGAGAAATGTGAATGGAAAAGATGGTTAATATCTAGGTATTCCATTCTGATTTCTCTGACATAAAATAACGTGACTAAGCTGCGCAGAATACAAATGCGCAGCTTAATCATGTGGTTTGTCAGAATCACTTGTCGATTATTATAACTGTTCCTATGCACTCAACACAGTTTGGGTAAAGCTGTAAAAGTCATCAGACAACCAAAAGCAATAATCCATTCGACAAAAGTTACTATTTCTTGTTGGATTTACAGTTACATAAAAAAGCAACAATCACAAATATAATCTTGATTAGAAAAAAAATGCTGTTGTAAGTCCTCCTCTAACAGTATTTTTTCACAGCAGCATTGATTTTTTGTGGACAGGCTCTTGACTCATTAATCTCCATTACACTGGATTCTACATTGATCTTCAAATTCCAGAATCGAATTGCGAAACATACCACGACAGCGAAGACGGTAGCGATTGTAACGTGAGACGCACGGAGTCGTTTCGACGAGCCGTATCCAGATACCCATCCAAGAATTTTGACGTCCGCAGAACAAGCTCTTTTCACTCCGCGCGGTACATACACGATGTGGAGCCAGAGATCAAATGCAACGAAATGATGCGACATGGCAATAACTGCAGGGTGCATTCTATGCAGAATATCAGTCGGAAGAGAGACATGGATTCGTTATGCGACCATCTTGTTCTACACTTGCCTCCCGAAACGAATTACAATGTTCCTAGGCCGGTAAGATCACTACATAGTATAAAACAAAGTCGCTTTCTCTGTCCCTATGTCCCTATGTATGCTTAAATCTTTAAAACTACGCAACGGATTTTGATGCGGTTTTTTTAATAGATAGAGTGATTCAAGAGGAAGGTTTATATGTTTAATACATGCATGATATAGTAGAAAAACAATGTGCAACCGTGCAAAGCAGGGGCGCGCGGGCGGGTCGCTAGTTATTAATAAATAAATATTGGTGGACTTTCCACACATTACTATCTAGCCCCAAACTAAGCCAAAGCTTGTGACATGGTAAGCACATAGCTGATATACTACATAAATATTTTTATTTCATAAATACTTAAGTGAAGGCTATTATTATTCACGATAGCTAAAGCTAAAGATATTATAGTAAAACTATGAACTATGTACTGTTTTTTCAGATGAACACATTCTACACAATGCCTAGAAAAATGCGCCAGAAACTAGCAAAAGAAATAAGCGACGAGACATCTGAAATCACACAAACATCGGATGGTTTTTCGTTGCCTCCGCCGCCCGATGAGTTCGGTACATACAGAGCAGCCACTAGGATCAAAGACATCCCAACCAAATCAACTCCAACGTACACAACTATCACCAAAAAGAATCATTCCGTTGGGAAGGAACCGTTAAGACAACAATACACACAGATGTCTCCAATGAACATGGTCGGGGTACCGACCATTAGCGGAGTACAAAATAGCTTATACACATACCCAGATGAGGATCATCACGCCCATCAGGTAACCACGAATCCTTTCGATGATGATTCCACGTAAAGTTACATGATTTTCTAATGGTTTTATTAATTTTGAAGGATCCGCAAGCTAGTGGGATCACTGCTTATCACAGAGAATCTGGATTTTAAATGTTAACTGTGAAAAATGTATGTATTTTACTATTGAATGCAAATATAAGTAGAAAATAAGCGACAGTTGTACATAATTTAAATCTCGCTCAAGCATTTTTATCATAACCTTTTACTAATTTGCACTATTCAGCAGGTAGTAAATAAAAACGATTGTCTTAGATAATCATTTATTTACAAAAATAGAAACCATCTTAGTGCCTTTCTGTAGTGGGTTCACTTAACGCTTTATACACCAACATGATTATAGTTAATTATTTTAATCAAACAATATTAATGAAGCATGTTATTGATAGACAATATCTTAATAAAATCACGTCAATTGTATACATTTTTATAAATCAATAGGCCAAAATAACATGTATGTTTAAGAAATCAATTTAAGATATTTATTTTAGAATATAAAATAAAATTAATTATTCAGTCACTGCCATGGAAATTACATTAACGGGTTTTTATTGAAATAGAGTGGAGTAGAATATTTAATTGTTACTTTTATGCTTAACTTTTATAATAAAAAAAATTATGAACATTAACGATATTTCATTTTGTCTCTGTACTCTATTACTGTTTCCTAGGTTAAGTCATCTCATGACCAAAATTAAGTTATTATGTATTTAATCAGAACACAATGGTAAAATATTAATCGGTTTGATTTAACTTACACCTAGGATAAACAAAACCTTTGAATAGGTACCGAAAAATAACTTATGTTACTGTTGTACCAAAAAATGTTAATCCGGAGCTAGCAAAATATTCGTTATTTGATCAGTACATCAGTAGTGCATAAGCCCCTGATATTTCTTAATAATAAAATATTATGTATAGCCCTAAAGAATAATAACTTACAATTTGAATAGTTTTACTACGTTGCTAGCTCAATCCATGCGATCTAGATGCGCCTGCGCCAATGACAGTCTTTCTATGAGTCTATTTGTGTTGGGTCGTGCCTGGAATAATAAAAGGTAGCTTTAGCGTTACGATTTACATTACGGTACGTTACGGTACTTAGTCTACGAGGCTTCGATGTTACTGCGCAAAATGACCACAACAAACATTTGTACCCGAATTACGACCTCAGTGGCGCAGTGGGCGAGAGTCCGCCTGCGACGCAAGAGGTTGCGGGTTCGATTCCCGCCTTGGAACAAATTTGTGTACGATCTGCAGAAATTTGTTCTGTTGGGTGTTTATGTATAATAAAAAATATCTATCTATGTAAGTATATAATGTATTAAATATATCAGTCATCTAGTACCCATAACACAAGCTTTGAGTAGCTTACTTTGGGGCTAGATGGTGCTGTGTGGATTGTCCAGCATTATTATTATTAATACAGGAGTCGCTGGAGACAGGCAGTCAAAGCCTAACAGAACAACACCTGGTTGATCACGATCTTCAGGAAAGAAGTACCGACCAAGAAGAAGAATATGATAGTACAGATTTAGAGTTGTATGGCCTCACCTGCAAAGAGGAGAGCGCAGCTTCGTGCAGGTCCTTGCAGCGGGCGAGCGCCCGCCGCCGCAGCGCGCCCGGCAGCGGCGCCAGCTCGGCCCGCGCCGTCTCTAGCAGCAACGCCGCTACTCCGCAAACGTGGCTCTCGTCGCCGCATCCCAGCCACACTCGCTCGTTCACGCTCACCAATCTAACATAAACACATAGATCTTTTGACATATTTACAATTTACAACTAGCGACGCGCCCGCTCGCCCCTGCTTCGCACGGGTGCACATTGTTTTTCTACTATATCATGCATGTATTATACATATAAACCTTCCTCTTGAATCACTCTTATCTATTAAAAAAACCGCATCAAAATCCGTTGCGTAGTTTTAAAGCTTTAAGCATACATAGGGATATAATATAGGGACAGAGAAAGTGACTTTGTTTTATACTATGTAGTGAGTAGTGAGGTTCTTAGATAAGTCACATACGGTAAATGCAGTTTTATTTCATTAGAATCTAAATTAAGATAAAAAATAGCAATACTAACATCTCAATAGTACAAAAAGCATATAAAATCAGCACAGAATAGATTCAAATACCGCAAATTACACTCACTTGATATAAATATCCAAGACTTGTTCAATTGTAACGCCTATGTTCAGAATTGTTTTAAACACCATACTTTGGTCCGCTGTCAGTTTACAGCTCATTATTTCTAATTGACGCACGATAAAATCTGAAAGTAAGAAAGTTGTTAGTCATAAATTTTAATAGTGCAATTTGGTTTCAACCGCATGTTTACATTAAAGTGAGTTGACACATTTAAAACTGTGTAAGATCATTAATTTTACAATGTTGGTGTCCTACTATACCTAAATCGTGACATAGCGTAGATGTAGTAAATAGTTTGCGGACGTGGTCTAATGAGCGTATTTGCCACTAATTGGCTTCTATGTAAACCGTTGGTTGTTCGCATTTACTTAGGTCAATGTTAACAACAATTTGGCGGCGGATACAAAACTATTGGGTATGGATACGTAATCATCTCATATGAAAAATTATAATACTACTTGATCGCCCCGAACTGAGATTTTGCAAGGTCACTGTGTGTGTGAGATAATAACCGACCTAACCTGAACTACAAAACCATTGGAACTTAAAAAATGGGAGCTTATAATAGTTGTCTTCCTAATTTAACAAACATTTGAATAAAAAATCGTTTTGGAATAATAAATAATAATAAATAAATGTATTATACTAGTGGCTCTGGGAGCTGTAGACCTCGCGAGCATACTAAAAGTGAGCTATTTGAGGAATGTAATGTGCAAGTGCATTTTCCGTTTTGTGATTTTTTTGATCTTTTTGATTTTTTTGCATCATCTTGTGTAGAATGAGGTCCTTTGTGTTTCTCTCAAATTTGATTGAAAACCATCGATTGTTTGATGAGCTATCCTGTTCATCATGCTGAAGATCCTTATCAGATCTTCGCCAAACTTTTATGAGACCAACTTATAGTTACTACCTTTCAAATAAAAAAAGAATAATCGAAATCGGATCTCATTTGGTGGAGATATCCAGTATATCAAATAGCCCCCTTTTTGGCCTTTTTTTGGGGGAAGTACCCCTCCAATCAAAAATCCCCGACGACAAAAAAAATCTAATAAGTCACATAACCTGTGTACCAAGTTTCGTCCAGATCGGTTGAAAAATGCGACCTGTGGAGGAGAACAGACAGACAGACAGACAGACAGACAGACATCCGGACAAACGCATTTTTGGCCAATGTGGAAACTGAGACGCTTCGCTCGCTCGGTCAATTATTACTATTAATTAAAAGTGGGATATATTACATCCTGCTTCACAAAGTCCTTAGCCAATTTAGCCCATAACCTTATACTATTAGAATTTGGTAAATTCTATGCAGATCTGAACCCACGACCTTGGGATCGGAAGGCGGGGCCGCTACTACTACAGTGGGTACCCCAAGACTGAGATTTGTATTTCGTAACGTTAGTCCTTTTTTGTATGTAGACCCGTGAATTCGTGAGCGTTATGTAACGCAATCCGTCAAAAAACAGTTATCTGCTGTTTTTGACAAGTCTAAAGTAGAAACGAATAAATTTTTAGCTCACGCATTGCCTTCCTTTTTGATGGTAAAGATAGCCATAGCAAAATAAACAGTATACCATAAAATAATATACCGATGTTTAATTTGATAATATGTAATCATAATTGTTAATGTTATTCTTTCTTTTTTGTCATTTTTATTGCCATTTCATTATTTTTCTAATTTAACATAATTTGTTTATTTTCATTCTGACTAATTGTTTATGTGTTATAATTTTGCATGGCCGTGTATGGTGGAATTACATTCATCAATATAAATATTTACCATCTTATGTACATGTAATTCGGCAAATAATATACTTTGACCGAGTTGGACTTACACAAAGGGAAACAGTGTCCCGTATTCACATATTCTCTGCCGAGTGACGTCAGCTTGCTTAACACCGATGTGAGCCTCTCGTCGGCGGAGGGAAGCATCCGCGCGCCCGCCTCCGCATCGGCTAGAATGTTGCTCCAAATGTTCTCCACGAGAATGGCGTCGTTGTGGCCGGAACATTGCACGATGGCAAGCTTGCATTCCCATAGGTTGAAGCGGTCGGCGTATTCTTCATACAACTGTTGGGATGATTAATTAACGATAAGGTAGGATAGAAAGGATAACCATAAAGGAGGAGTGCTGTGTATAGTATCGTTTACACTCAGCTCATGTCCGTGGTAACGCGAACGTCAACGCTCTCTTTCCCGCGTTACGGCACGCGTTGCCTTTCGCGCTGCCCTCCATGTCGCTGCCCATGTCCCGGCGCATTTGAGTTAGAGTGCGTTTCATCAAATGGGAACTATTTGATGAAACGCACTCCAACTCACATTGGCGTATTGTTGGCGTCTGTCTGTCAAGTGTCAACACGCTAAAACGTATTTACTATTAAATAAACTACTAAAATACATATAACTACTGCCAATATGACGGCATAGGAACAATTAGATGAAACGCACTTTAAGTGTAAACGCTGTATTACCTACAGAGCGTAGGTACGCACGCGCGCCACCTCGCCCGCCTCCTCCAGCCGGCGCAGCAGAGCTGTGTACTAGTATACCTGCGTGATTTCCAGCAGCTCGTCGTCTAGCCGCTGCATGAGCGGCTGGTGCGGCTGCAGCGCGCGCGGCAGGGCGGCGGCGGCGGCGCGAACCGCGGCCTGCACGCGCGCCACCTCGCCCGCCTCCTCCAGCCGGCGCAGCAGTTCTGTGTAATAGTATACCTGCGTGATCTCCAGCAGCTCGTCGTCCAGCCGCTGCATGAGCTGCTGGTGCGGCTGCAGCGCGCGCGGCAGGGCGGCGGCGGCGGCGCGAACCGCGGCCTGCACGCGCGCCACCTCGCCCGCCTCCTCCAGCCGGCGCAGCAGTTCTGTGTAATAGTATACCTGCGTGATCTCCAGCAGCTCGTCGTCCAGCCGCTGCATGAGCTGCTGGTGCGGCTGCAGCGCGCGCGGCAGGGCGGCGGCTGCGGCGCGCACCGCGGCCTGCACGCGCGCCACCTCACCCGCCTCCTCCAGCCGGCGCAGCAGCTCCCCGCCGCCGCCCCCCGCGCCCCCGCCACCCGCGCCGCGTACGCACACCACGCCAGCAGACAACCACGACATGCGTTGCGATAGGGTCGCACCGGTACTAAACAAGAAAAACATAATACAGGATTATTTTATCGAGAGTAAGAAAAATCCACCACGCAGGCACACTACGACACGCGTTGCGATACTGCTACTATCAAAAAACTAATATAGGGAATAGAGAGGGTTTTCTCAATAAAATGCAGCTAAATTGTATTGTAAAAACCCCACTCACCCAGGACGGGTAGCGAGGCCTTCCAAGACCTCCGCGGCCGCGAAGTGGTCACCAGACTGTTCCAAAACCTTCCACAGCAGGTCTAGCAAGTGCAGCGCGGACGGAGCCGATGCGGCGCGCGCAGCCGCTTGCAGGTAGGTGCGTAGGGAGAGGGGAGGGGACGCGCCGAGGGAAAGCAATTCTGTGAAAAAGTACACCTTATAGACTTTGTTCCTACTTTTTGATGGAACATCCAATCTACCGAAAACTTGATGGAATCATCAAAATCGGTCCACTCGCTAAAAAGTCATAGGTACCAAACATAAAATAATACTACTTATAAAATAATAATAGTCGAATTTTGAACCTCCTTTTTTTGAAGGTTAAATGGGAGTGTTTTGATATCTTCTAAAATGTTGTTTCAATTAAACTAAGTAAGAAATTGTTATTATTACCTGATCCTAAGTTCTTCGAAACAAGCCATTCGTAAACGGCAACATGTAGTAGTTCATCGTTTCGAGATAAACAGTCCCAAACTAGTTTTCTTCCCTGTAAGAAAGAACAAAAAGACGGGTTGGTACTTTTAAGGCTAAAGCTATAACAGGCCACAAAATCTAGCATCGAAAGTGGAAACGAATGATTTTTACCTGGAAATTAGCGTCATCAGGTGATAGATTGAACAAGGAATCGTTCTTGGGCTGCGACATCGGAGCAGTTTCATTTCCGGAGGTCTCAGTCTTGCGCTCGTACAAGCGCTCTAGTGCAGTGCACACTTCCCGGTAGATTTCCATTCTGCAACCAAATAAACTTATAAATGCTTCACATACATAATCTTATTCGCGTTTGTGTATGCTTATTATTCGGCTTTATTGTGTTAAGTGCAAGCAATTCGAACACACCGTCCACAAATTATCGTCACGATATTGTCATCACGAATAGCGGTATTCGTGTATTTACGTATTCATCTGTTCGTGAAAAATAAGCGAGAGTGACATACACATCGTCATGTTTGGGAAAGTAATACGAATATGAAAATGTGTATTGTCTAGTAAAACAATACTTTAGGAGTTTACTACCTTCTGTAGTAGGTAAGATGTCCCTCACGATCTTGCGAAGGCTGGTCGCTCTTGTAGAAATGCAGCGCCTTATCTTGTGGATCAATCTTGGAAGCGCACGCCACGCACAACTCAACCACTCCCGTGTAAAACCCGGCTGCTATTAGCTTACTGCACACCAATGGTAGGTTCACATTTGGAGCCACATCCTGAAAATTATCTAGTTAGAATATTGTATGCAAACTAAGTAGGTTTACGCGTTATACCTACGCCTACCAACCAACAAACGCAAGATTCTTCAAGAATAATAAGGAATTAGTGAGAAACAACTATATTCATTGACATAACAATATTCTTTTTCCCATGACCAGCTCATCGCCTGAATAACCACCTCTGGTTTCAATGATGACCATATTCTTTGATTTAACAACTTACTTTGCACAATTTCAAAGCGTGCTGAAGCATCTCATCGCGGTCTGAAGGATTCTTTTGTTGTTTCGCGAATATCAACAGCTCATTGGCCTTAGAACAAGTCGCGTCCTCTTGTCTATAAAGCGTGGGGCAGAGTTGGCGCAGTTTTTGCGAGATACCATCAACAGAAGCATTGTCTCGCAAATATCCGGCGACTAGGGATCCTAGGAGTAGACAAGCCACTTCTTGCCCGCCTACCAGTAACTCTCTGAAATATAACATTGCATTGTTACTCTTCTCTCATCGGTTAATGTCAATAAGCGCCAGATCGTCCTATCAAATGGCGTGATGTCAAATAAAAAAAATACTTGCCTGAAACATGCAGCATGTAAAGCATTTTGCTGTTCCTGAGGTAAACTGGCAGCAATCACATGGAATTGATGCTCACATAGCACTTTCCACAAGCTCAACATTTCTATTGATAAATCTGAAAGAAGAAAACATTGTCCCTCTAAGCATGGACTAAAAATTCATAGAGAAATGCAAACATCCAATAAAATCATCTCATAAAAACCGATGACAAAACATGCTTTTTCAAAGTTGTTTATGAGGTACAGCAACACTTGTTTATGAGGTAGTTTAGCATTTCGGATTTATCTTTTCTTACTAACTTAATAGAAAGTAGAAAAGTTGTTCTTACTTATATATATTTTCAAGGCTTGCAAAGAAGCATGCTCCTCAGAGTGTGGTGGAACCAGCGTACGTTGCATGAATGCAGCCACTCTTTTCAACTTTTGCACAATGTACGCGCAGTCTTCACCCGTCACTTTACTGCTCATCTGATAACAAAAAAAATACTTTAAACTGCGATTTTGCAATCCATACCGGCTGCGCCATCTAAACTTACTACATCAAACCTTACAATCTGAACAAACCTAGTACGGTTTCACGATGTTACTGAATACTGTATTGTTCTTTTTATAAAATAAATAAATAAAAAACTGATTATTTTCAAGCATGTTTAAATACGTGTATCTGAAGTATACTTACGAATTCCTTGTTTTCCGGCGCCTGTGATTTAGTCACGCACTTCAGATTCCAAATAGGAGATAAAATTCTGCCCACATAAATATAAAGCCCATTATGCTTTGCACTGAAATCCATTGGGCAGGTAGGATCTCTCTGTTGTTGCGTCATATTACCCGCAAATGAAGATTGGTTTAACACAGTTGGACTCATTGGGTTCTGATGATAAGGCCGGGGCGACATCATTGTCTGAGTAGGTGATCCTCGGTAGCTTTGGTTCATTTGGCTTTGATATGATTGGTTCATTTGTCCTGATTGTGTTTGGCTTAGTTGCCCTCTGACGTTCATTGGTGTTGACATTTGACGCGGCAGGAATTTGGGGGATCCTGGAATTATAGATAAACTTAGAAAAGGGCTCAATTATGCCACAAATAATGTATAACATTGGTAAGAAAATAATAACGAAAATATATGTACATTAGGTATTATTTCTTATGTAATCTGATATATCATTAATTAAATTAAATTAAATAATGCTGGACAATGATATATAAAATATTATAGCCTGGTTTTAGGATTCAGGGCAGTATAATGACTGTTTGTTTATTTACCTATACTAGAAGGCATTTGCGACGGGGGTTGGTACAATGGTGCGGGTTGCATCTGGGTGCCGTAGAGGAAGAAAGCTCGCGTCGCCCATTCGCTGATCGAGAGGTCGCCACTTGTCGTGTCTTCGCAAGCTAGGTACACTGCGCATGCGCACGCTTGCTCGTCGCTGTGCAACTGTATACAAATTTAGTTAGCTTTTGGAGTAAAAGTAGATTACAGCTAACATAAAAACTAAAGCTTCGTTGGTTAAAAATAGCTAATGACCTATTACAACATCAAGACAGTCTCTTTTAAATAGAATCACAAGAATCACTTTGGAACGTTTTGTAAACTAGTTCAGTCTAGTAGCCAGCTAGTATTAAATTACCTGGAAAAAGTCCCTAACAGGTGGTGCGTCCGGGCCGCGGCAGTCGCGCAACAGTTGCCGCAACAGGTCCGGGGCCGAGCCGGCAGTCGCCACGCAAGCACCGCCTCCAGTCACGACGGCCCATCGGGATACCCCCCACACCTCTGACAAATATAATTAAAAATTTATCAAGTATTTCGAAGTTAAATTAAAATTTTTGTAATACAGTGTACAACTGTATTACAAAAACTTGATATTTTTTTGAGACACGCCATCTACTCCTGTACAAGAAAGACATCTTCAAGTGATCATGGTCATCACGAACCAACCACAGAGCTGATGCAGCAAGTACATAGCGCACCAGATTTTATTGCCAGTAAAGATACTTTTTAAGACGGTATTCTCTAAAATGTTCGCAACAAGGTACAATTTGCAACAAAATCCAGTTTAGATTCAGTTATCTTCAAATTCAAATTGACTGTTAGTTAAATATGTGAATTGGCCCCTGAGGTAAGGAATTACTAAACATCAAATCTACTTTGTCCAAGCAGACTCCAACCCGTTTCAGACACTATGGTCTTATCGCCACGCCGCCTAGATCTGACACGCACTTGCATAACATAAATGGTGTTGTTACCTTTTTTGGACAGCAGCGCGGGTGACAGATGTGCTGATTGGTTCGGCGGTAACGCGGTGAGCGCCCAGGCCGGCGCGTCCAATGCGAGAACGGTGTGCGCCTCGCTAAAGGCCGTTCCGCCAGGCACCGCTCGCGATAGACACCACAAGGTTTCCGCCTCACCTCCCCCACCAGCAGAGCACACCATAACAAGGGACCCTGAAGGAATAATATCAAAAAGTTATAACGCTACTAGTTGCGCCCCGCGGTTTCACCCGCGCAGATTTAAATCCCGGTATTCCCTCCCACGGGATAAAAAGTAACCTATGTGCTATTTCCAGACTATAATCTATCTCTGCCAAGTTTCATCCAGATCCGTTCAGTCGTTTCGGCGTGAAAGAGGTACAAACATCCATCCATCCATCTGTACTTACAACAATTGCAACAACATTTTCGCTTTTATAATAATAGTAGGATCATACATTTAAGTATAAAATTTTACTAATGATATTTATACATGCCGGCATAAAACGGGGCCGTGTTAAAACTCGTGGGCATCAGCGCTAAAGGTATTTTCGCCATAATAAAACAACAGCTCACCATTTTCATAAACAGCACTATGAACTTGTTTTGGCTTCAGTACCGAAGCATTGGGCGTGAATCCAGGCGGCAATCTTACGTGTAGTAGTGAGAGATAGTGTGGCCTATGGACGTCGCCTTGGCTAGCGCTGTTGAATTTCAAAACTAATGACTTCATAATAATGTAATAAATTAAGTTGTATTTTGTATTTACGTTTACTTATAAAAATTAATTTTTCAAAAAGTATAAGGTTATGCATTGATAGCCAGTTGGTAACAAAGGAGTTTTAAGATATTAAAATATAAGACATGAATTTGCAAAGCAACTTACTCTCCGCTTCCAGTATTAAAGTACAATCGTGCCCCAGTCTGTGTAACAGCTACCAGATTCAAATGTTCACACTCCGATACATCTACCGCTGATATTGCTATTACTGGCTTGAAGTTTGTTGCCTCTAATGTCCTATAAAAATGAAAATTCTCAATGTTTTGACTACTTGGCTGTATCATCCAATCATAATTGCAGGGCAAAAGGATCTTACTTAACAATTTCCATGGCTAAAGACACAATTTTTCCTTGAGATAACCTCACAACTCTACTCAAGTCTTCTCCATCACAGCCCAAATCAAAAACTTCTATGCTCCCTTTTTCAGATAATGTGTATAAAATGTGCCGTGAGTTGTCTACTTCTATTTTAACAATAGGATCCTCATCATACAATGCAGCATTTAGGAATGATGGCACCAAGAAGGAAAGTGCACTTGTAGAATGATTTACTTTTTTACAGTGTTTTCCAAACCATCCTAATTGCGCCTGAAAAAAAAAACGATTGTTAACAATTTTTTAGTAGTTAGGTTAGTTTTTTAGTTGGTGGACATGCCACACCACACACCAATATTTAGCACCAAACAAAAAATATATAAATATTGGTTGACATTCCACACAGCCCTATATCACCCCAAAGCTTGTGATATGGGAACCAGATAGCTTGTGATGGTACTTTTATATATTTTTTTTTGTAGTTACATGTAATATTATATAACACCCAGACACAGAACAAACATCTAATGTTCATCACAGAAATGTTTGTTCACTGTGGGAATCGAACCCACAGCCTACGGCACAGGAGGCAGAGAGCTACTAACAACTGAGCTGTGAAGGCTGTCTATATACAAAAAGTGATAAGCAAAGTATATCATTTTAAAATGCAAAAGTTTAGATAGGTATGTTGTTAAATTTCTGGAGAGATTCAGTTGTTTTGTATTCAATCACACCAACTGCAGCTGCACAGATTTAGATTTAATTTGTACAAAAATAGGTTAAATATAGCTAATATGAAAACATACCTGATATGTGATTTCATACAGACATCCATCTTTGCCACCCATGAATATTCTTCCTTTGGCAGTAGACTTCACACACATCATTGAGACACCATCAGTGGGCAGAACAAAAACAGGTTCTGGGACCAAGTGTATCTCTTGCAATTCTCTAGATCCACCATTTTTAGTACTTGAAAAAGTTACACCTGTACAGTAAAATGTAATGTAAATGCAATAACAAACATTTCCATTTAGGTATAAAAAAATCTAGTGTTTTTTTTATAATACCCATATCACCTATAACACAGCATAGCCTTGTAAGTCATGCATGTTAGGAACATTGATGATGTACCTATTTGTAATAAGGGTGACGAAATTCACAGATATGGTCATACATTTTCTATGTAAGTAAATATAATTTTGTAGTAGCTCTAAGGATATCTATAGACCTAAGGCAGCAGAAAAAGATGTGGTGGTAGTACTTCCCCAGACGAGCCACTCACAAAGAGCTCTACTACTGTTAAAACTCATAGTTCAGTTTAAGAACTTACCTAAAACGACAATTTCTACAGTGGTTGTCAAAACCAGCAAATATTTCACAAAACTCTGAAAGACTCCTGTCTTAGGTTTTACTAAACCTACACTGACTATAGTTTCTCCCAAACCATCAAAGTAGGCTACATCACTGCCATGTTCAAATGCCCATACATAGATATTGCTATCTATAGCAAGCCATACTCTGCTGATTTCAGGGAATACTCCCATCAAACAATGACATTGCATATCTGATCAACAGTGTTAAGAAAACTAAATTCATAGCAATTATAGAAAAACACAATACATGCAAAAAAACTTTGTAAAGGATACGAGCAAAATGTTCCATGATCTCCGGTGGCAATGGAACTTTGTTGAGGATTTTCAACTGGGATAAGTTTGGATGGTTTAAAAGAGCTGCAAGATTTCTGTAGTCTCCAGCGTTCAAGCCACTGCATGTTGGAACTCTCTGGGCAGATATACCGGTTATCTAGAAGTTAGGTGAGGTTGTTTTGTTACAAATGGTAAATATTGTGGTACCTATATGTTATTACTGAAACTTCAAAACTGCATTGGAAAATACGGATATGGAGAACATTAAAACAGTAATAGAAGATAGGGTAAGAGTAAAACAAACCTCTAAAAACGAAGGGCGCGAATTATCAGCGCAAATATACCGGTCCAATGTACAGCCTGCTAGTTCCAAGGATTCAAGATTCATCTTGCTGCCGTCTACCAAACAAGATCCTTCAACACCGTTACCCACTAAAGTCGGCATTTACAAACAGCACAGCATTATTTGAATATAGAAAAATAAAGTTTTCCCTGATTGAGAATTGAAATTTACAACCAACCAAACCACTTTTTAACGAACGAATTCAATTTCTAGGTTATCTGATAGCTCACACATTCATTCTACTGTCACTCTACCAAACAAACAAAGAAGCAAACCAAGAAGCAAACAAATCTTTACTGCCAAAGAGCATACATTAATCGGCATTCCAACTTTCAAAATGTAAAAAAGAAATTCAAAATCAAATTATTTATCTAAAGCCGTTGGTAATAGATTATTTAGGAAATTATTTACAAAGATTTTACACTAAATATGTAAATTTAACTGACAGATTATTTTACTAATCGCTTTTTAAAAAATCTTCGCTAAGCAACAACTGGCCCTTTGGTTTGCCGACTAAATGACCGTCGGCAAACACAAGCTGTCCTCTCAAGTAAGTCTCTTTTACTATTCCATTCAGCACCCTGTCCATGTAGGGACTCATCTGTAACAAAATACAGCGTTACGGTAAAACTAGGTACCTAAACTAGTACCGACTTTTAGAGGTGGTTCGCCCCGAACTGAGACGATGGTGACAAACACAATATTTGGACTGGACTGGCCAATAGCTCTGGGTAAAACTGGGACCAAATTTTTTTCATCGGGGCACACCGGATTTCGCAACCGAAAGTGTCACAACGGGAAAAAAATGTGTAGTTGTCTCAAGGAATTTGAATACATGTCTTTATTCAAATTCCTTGAGTTGTCTTGAGATATTCGTATTATTCGTTTCGTGTCAAACAAGGAATTTGAATATATATCTATATTCCTTGGTGTCAAATACCTACAAAGTTGCCATAGGTATCTTCAAGGAATTTGAATACATTCCTCATTATTTATTCCTTGGGTATCTTGATGCTGGCGAGTTTGACCACAGAAATATAATCTCTATTCCGTGAGTTTGACGACCTCAGTGGCGCAGCGGGCGACAAAGAGGTTGCGGGTTCGATTCCCGCCTCGGAAAAAAATTGTGTACGATCTGCAGAAATTTGTTCCGTTGGTCTGGGTGTTTTCTATGAATAATAAAAAAATATCTACCTAACTATGTAAGTATATAATGTATTAAATATATCAGTTAACCCATAACACAAGCTTTGAGTAGCTTACTTTGGGGCTAGATGGCGCTGTGTGGATTGTCCTGCAATATTTATTTATTTTTAAATTAGTGGCAGTCATAGATAAAAGTGGTCAAACCTTATTTCTATAGCGGATCACTTCCGGTGTTACGACAAAAGACGCATCAGGGTCAAAGAATAGCAGGTCAGCATCAAGACCTGGCCGTATCGCGCCTTTTGTTTCTTGCAAGCCGCACAGCTGCGCCGGCCCGGCCGATAAGTAGTGGCTGACAGTACTCAGACTGTAGCCTCGAGCTTTAGCTTCCGTCCAAAATAACGATAGATCTGAGACATGACATAACACATCACTATCGTTACCTAACATTCGGGTGTTAGGTATCTAAAAGTTGCGCCATAAAATAGTAGGGAATTATTATTTATTTATTTATAGATACAAATTTGTATAAGGTATTAAGTTACCATTTAGCTTTGGCTTATTTTGGGGCTGGATAGTGCTGCGTGGAAAGTGCGCCAATATTTATTCTACCTACAAATAACTTGGAGTAAATCAGTAAACATACAGGATGTCGATGCAAAGCCGTGAGGGGGGGGGGGAGGTCACCTCGTTACGCATCTATTCAGGCTAGATTACCTGAAGCCAGAATAGTCCAATGTCGTCGAATTCCGAGTTATGATTTTTGAAAAATTTACCAAAATCATATGCTTATTCGTGCATAGTGTTCAAACAGACCCCCCCCCCCCCCTTACGGCTTTGCATCGACCTTCCGGACACCCTGTATTTCGGCATTGAATGTCCTGTATTGAATGGAATGGCCACGGCACTTACAGGCACCTGAGGCCTAACATCTGTACGTATGAATGCAGGGCAATGCATCGTAGGGCACGATTCTATCGTGCGTGAGGCAATGCTTGGTTAGGTGATGGTAGCCACTTTACATCAGGTGGTTCATCTGCTTGTTCCATCAGCTACATTTACTTATAAAAAAAGAAGGCTGTTTTAAGATAGTTTGCCATCTAGGTCGCTATACGTTTTATTTACCGTACCGTTCTAGGGCAGAGAGCCTCAGGCTAGCCTCAGGAGAGTTTGCTTCGAAGTGGTTGAAAAGTGAGTAAGTAAAGTCAATATTCAGCTGAATCCCTTTAAATCCAGGCGCGGCCTCGCGCAATTTAGCCTTTTTTTATTATGAAAAAATGATTAAGCCTTAAAGAACATTTAGCTTGGTTCCCATCGTTTTTTTGTAAGATCCTTTTTACAAAATAATATAATTATGAAGGTCCCGTGTGGAGCAAATCAAGTAAATACTCAGGCACTATAATTTTTTTTGAAAATAAGGCTTAGTAAAGGCTAGGCTTAGGCTCTGGTTTTCTAAACATACTTACCAAACTGAACTGAAGAAATACCACCCCATGCTTCCAAAAAGTTTAGTCCCTTTAGAGATGGTACGCTCGGTGAGTGATCGGATGTGATCAAATCTAATCTCTGTTCTTTTATGTACTGCCATAG
This sequence comes from Plemyria rubiginata, assembly GCA_963576535.1. Lineage (NCBI taxonomy): Eukaryota > Metazoa > Arthropoda > Insecta > Lepidoptera > Geometridae > Plemyria > Plemyria rubiginata. The sequence continues at coordinate 7,145,431 of OY754909.1, read as the reverse complement.
CTTTTTCTGAAATAAATAGCTTGATTTAAAAAAAAGCTAAACGATTATAACAATACTGGGCTGTACACACGGGTAGATCAAGCTATACAAAGACAACGAAAAGAGCTAGCTAGCTAGAAAGAAGCTATATGACACACAATTAAAAGCGCTCGCTCGCTTTTATGATATCTAGCTGTGCAACGCAGGTACGTGGTTATACCTAGTGATTATTTTACCAAAAAAATCATAACATCTAAATAATATATATAAATTAATTAATTACACATCACATACTTTGTTTGCATTATCTCTGATAGGCGGTGAACATTTGAACTCCGTATGTCCCGGCGGGATGTACTCTGAGCTGAGCGTTAGGTAATGGTTGCAGGTCTCAGCTGTGACTCCTCCTCTCCAGCCGCTGTATCCTGCTTTAATCCTCTCTTCTCTCGCTTGCTCTAGAATCGGCACGACACCTTCAGAAGACACATGAACGATGTGCACGTGGACACTAGAAAAAAAAGAAATCATTACCTACGCACTAGCTACGATGTGCTACGGCGTAGAGCTTGTCTACGATGACATGTCCCACTCTATTTTCTATAATTATTATATTTCCCCTTTACATTATTATAGCACTATAACTATAACAGTAGTAGTGTATTATGCAATTTGTGAATAAAGAACATTTAGGCGAAAATAAAAATATCATGAATAAAAAGGAAGGTTAAATTAATTAAAGTAGAACACAAAACGTTATTTTTACTATACCGTTACAGTCAATGATGGTTAGACGGACTGTTATCGTAATTCACTAATATTAATATCACTTCGACGTAGTCGTAGCATTATCAAAATCAAATCAAAATAAAGCAAGTGTTTATTTCATTGTCATTTTTTTAACACCCGTCAATCGCAAGCAGCAGTCAGAGACAGGAAAATATCTACTAGTCGATGAAGGAGCCGGGGTCAGGAGCATCTCATTTTTTTATTACACTGCTCTCTCTCTTTCACTGATATCTCATCTTCTAGCTCTAGGATACTTACTCCGTTCTATTTAAAAGCGATGCGACTAACGAAACCGCTGCTAATTCCATTTCTTCCGGATGTGTAGCCAAATAAGTATCATAGAAACGAGGATCTGAAATGTAACTATATAACGTTATAACTACATACTAATTGGTGGTTTCAGTTTACATTACTTAGATACAGATAACAAACTTACCGGGGCAATTGTATCCATCACATGTAAAACTAGTATTACTAATTTGTAATTCAGCATGAAACTGGAAAACAAAGGTAGGTATTTGTAAAACTACTCTTACTTTTTTCGGTAGCTAGCTATTTGTAAATTAACCAAACACGTTACAATGATAACACCATTCAGCCCTACAAACGACCTTGAAAACAGAAACATTAGTTTCCCAGTTATAAATATACCTAAATAGGTATTCTTAGTGCACTGCGCACGTGTTTAGCACATTTTCATCTACAGATAGGACGGGCTAAATTGAGTTAACCAATTTAATAACTCGACAAATAAGTAAATTGCTGACTTCTTGGGTTTCACTTGTTGGTAACTGGACTAAGGAAGAGTTCTGGGAGTTCCACACGTGCTAAAATCGGTATTGAGAAATCCGAAGGAAAACAACCACAATAGTTAGCGGAAACATCAAGTGGAACAGGCAATGCACAGTTCATGTAGCTCGAAGAGCAGACAACATCTGAGAAAGGTTTTCGAATTGCAACCACGAGCCGGAAAGCGAAGCGTGGGATGCGCCGCATCGCTATTGACATTTTGAAACCGCGATTTTCAAACCGCAGGTAGAAGTTCGAATAAATGCAAGAAAAATTTCTTCTACTTTTATGTCCCAAGAGGCCTATACTAATACGAAACAAATCTTTATTTCATGTGGAGGGAACGAGCGCATTGCTCGAAATAATTTATTTGTGTTACTAAGTAGTACGCTCTCAATATTCTCAGATTATCATCACTACCATGACTGCATATTTGTTATTGGCTGCACGTGTCAGACAAATACACCAAGAACCTATGTATGATTAAATAAAGAATTAGGCATGAGTGATGTAGTAGATCAATAGAAGGAAGGTTTTGGTTAGATACTCACAGCGAGAACTGTCCCTGTCCCTTTTAATACTGCGAATACATCTTCTAAGTCGTCTTTTGAAACGAAAGGGAACTCCGAAACACCGCTGTCTATCAAAAAGCATTTAAAACCTACCACTCCAGCATGCACCAAGTTTTCTAGTTCTAGCTGCAAAATAAAAATTTAGACTTTAAGATCTACCAAATCTTAGATGACCCAATAATTAATATATAAGTGCGGGTATTGATTAGCCAAGCTCTTCTTTTCCATTGGGCACTATACAGGCCACACACGGGGACCAGCCAGTTCATCTTCTGATAACCGATTACCACCGATAAACGTTGTGTTTAAATAAGAGGATATAGCTTCGGTGGCGTATGATAAAAAACCGAACAAAATTGAGGCGTTCGATCTAATAATAACTTTTGGGCATTATATAAGAATTTAGGGAGATACGTTACCTCATTACCAGGGACAACTCCTCCCCAGAATCCAACGTCAACGTAAATTTCATTTTTCGCAATAGATGCTTTGATCTTTAAATTTTCTACTGTTGTCGTAGGCGGGATTGAATTTCTAGAAAAAAGAACGAGCAAAATAAAATACTACATCGTTGGATTAATTAACTGCAAATATGCGCCGATTAGGTTCACAGCAATATACCAATACCTACTGAGAGACATACATCCCCCCCCCCCCTAAATGGTTTCTTGTAAGATTAGTGTTAGTTATGTATTTTTTTCTAATCTCTGTTGTTTATTAGTTACTGTGTCGCCTATGTGTGTCGCTCTTGTTATGTCATGTGTCGAGTCGTCATAAATAAAAACGTTTTCTTTCTTTCTAAAAATGTAGTTAGAAAATCCTATAGACTTACAAAGGCATATCAATGATGGTGGTGATGCCTCCAGCTGCAGCAGCTTCGGTGGCGGTCACATAACCCTCCCAGGAGGTCCGCCCAGGTTCATTGACGTGCACATGGGAATCAACTACACCAGCTATTAGAGCAAGATCTCCTCCATCAATAATCTACAAATCATTGAATTACAGACCCACATGTGTGTAACAATTAAATTCAAGCTTCATGAGACCGAACGGTTTGTCTGTCTTACGTACCTGAAAACTATCTTTGCTGTCAGCAAGAAGAGCCTTCACTGATTCTTTGGTGAGAACAGCCTCAATAATACCCCTTTCGTCCACCATAACTCCACCGTCGAGCTCCCCAAGTGGGGTCACCACACATCGGCTAAGGAATAATTGCTTGTCCATGTATTTTGAAGGTGCGCTCGGTGCGCTCAATAAACGGCATGATATTCCAGCTATAATTAAATTTCAGTGCTTAAATTTACTAACGAAGTATACCTACCTATAAATCTTTCTTAAAACATCAGAGATCCTTGCAATGATGATTAGTGTGCTATTTTCGTATACGTAAGTAAAAATATTATGACAGTCTTTCATTGTGTTTAAATTCATAATTAAAGATGTTAGTGCTTACTTATTATAACAATGTTAGCCAAAACACTTTTTAACAGCCACATACTGCACACCACAATCTATCGTTAACGACTGCTAGTACCTGTGAATAGTCAAAACTGAACTGAAGTCGATTGTACGCTCCATCAGTTGCTTATTCTTATCTTTACATAACAAAAGATGTTTGAAAGAAAACATAGTAGGTACACCTATCTATAAAATGAGACCAAAGTATAATTTATCAAAGAAGTTGTCTAGGTAAGTACTTAAATACCTATGTAATAATTTTCTGCAGGATGTACTCTTACAAACAAAAAAAAACACTACAAAAAAGTGAAGTTAGGTATGTTAATAGTGGTAACACCCCGAACTGAGAATTCGTAATGCAACCCAAACGCTCTGAAAATTAAGGTAGGTAGTCAGAGGCAGGTCCAAACATTGTGGTTGGACTTGTTTCTGTCTACCACCATGCCTTTTCAGCCGCCCACCAGCGTTGCTGAGTTTCGGTTTGAAGACCGTGGTTACTGGTGAAATTATAGTGAAAAAATAGAACAAATTTGTGTACGATCTGCAGAAATTTGTTCCGTTGGTCTGGGTGTTTATGTATAATAAAAAATATCGATCTATGTAAGTATATAATTGACCAAGCGAGCGAAGCGAGCGAAGCGTCTCAGTTTCCACATTGGCCAAAAATGCGTTCGTCCGGATGTCTGTCTGTCTGTCTGTTCTCCTCTACAGGTCGCATTTTTCTACCGATCTGGACGAAACTTGGTACACAGGTTATATGACTTATTAGAATTTTTTTGTCGTCGGGGATTTTTGATTGGAGGGGTACTTCCCCCAAAAAAAGGCCAAAAAGGGGGCTATTTGATATACTGGATATCTCCACCAAATGAGATCCGATTTCGATTATTCTTTTTTTATTTGAAAGGTAGTAACTATAAGTTGGTCTCATAAAAGTTTGGCGAAGATCTGATAAGGATCTTCAGCATCGCAGCAGCTGAACAGGATAGCTCATCAAACAATTGATGGTTTTCAATCAAATTTGAGAGAAACACAAAGGACCTCATTCTACACAAGATGATGCAAAAAAAATCAAAAAGATCAAAAAATCACAAAACGGAAAATGCACTTGCACATTACATTCCTCAAAAATTTACAAAATTAAATAGAAAAAACAACACATCACACACACACACACAACATTTTGCATTATAGTTAGTTTTCAATACGTGACAGGCTGCAAGCGTTTAGTCGCTGTTAGAATACTAACTGATAATTACTTTCATGATGTTTTCCTTCACTGAATGAGAGCATCAGCATAATAATAAGCCTTAAATTAGAAAAAATAATAAAAGTGCACTTAAAGACTTTCAGAAAACACCTTACGCGACATTGATTATGCTGATTGAATTGTGCTCGCGAGGTCTACAGCTCCCAGAGCCACTAGTGTATTAAATATATCAGTCATCTAGTACCCATAACACAGGCTTTTATTAGCGTACTTTGGGGCTAGATGATGCTGAGTGAATTGTCCAGCATTATTTATTTATTTAATTTGTCCACTCTAGAAGCAGGGGTAATGGCGCTCGCCAGGTAATCAGACACCCCAATGACTAGGTAGTTAAATACGCTGTCTTGAAGCACCACAAACACGCTGCAGCGCCGATGGTTGTGACGCTTGAGCAGGCCAGCAGTGCAAGTACCTTTCTTATCGATCGCTTAATTTGACATTTAGAATCGTCAAAATTCGTTAAAACTGGGTTTATCCATTGTTGAAACCATTTTTATCGAGTTTTTGACGATTCTAAATGTCAATTAAGCGATCGATAAGAACGGTACTTGCACTGCAGGGAGCCTCTCCAAATTCTAAACCTCAAAATAACAAATAAAATAAATACAGCATTTTTCCTTGAGATAAACGGCGTTCACCCTCTTCCGGCGGTCTTCCTCTGACTGCCCTCTTTTGTCGAAGCCATTGACCCGATATCAATATCTTGTTATCTTGATAAACGAGCTCATTCAATCTATGACTTTAAAGAGCTATCGTTCACCAAGATAAAAATTTGTAGTATTGAGAAAGTCACTTCATCTACTTAGTTCATATAAATAAATAAAATGACATACTCGGGTAGGCAGGTAAGTTTCCTTGCTAAGATACGAATCTACTGTTAATAGGTATGTAGGTACCTAGTAACAGTTAGATTCGTATCCTTTAAGAAATTTACTCTGAAGTAATGAGATCATTAATCATGATTTAAGTTTACCCCAGACAAATCCTCCATTTTAAGCTTTTTCAAAATAATGGACGGATCTCTGTTTGATTAGGCAATTTAGAATTAATAAAAAAGAAAGTTGTGTTGTGTGAAATAATAGTATTTAATAACAATTAACAATCTGACATAAAACATCAAAAGAATCACATATCAACTTAGATATTTTAAAGGGTTTTTTTATAAATTATTTAATAGCAGCTCTCCTTTAGGTTCACCAACAATTTCTCCATCAAATATTAATTGCCCACGAAGATATGTCTTCTTCACTACACCTTTCAGTTTCCTGCCGATGTAGGGAGTTAACTAAAACAATAGAATAAAATAAAATATAGTTCTTGGTTTACCGTAACTACTCATGTTTGTTGTACCTACTCTTAGGATGTTCAATTCATTCTAAAAATAGGCTAAGCATGAATTGTTGAAAACGGTTTGATCCCTTATAAAACTTCAAAAGGTGCAGTGTACAGTTTATTTGCTGATCCGCCATAAAGGCAATAAGGTACGACTTACCTTATTTTTGTGCCGTATACTATCAGCTTCTATGGTGAAAAACGCTTCAGGATCGAAGAAAACTAGATCCGCGTCTACGCCTCGTTTGATAGCTCCTTTTTTTTGAAGTCCACACAAATTGGCTGGACCTGACGACAGATACTTGCTGATAGACCGAAGATCGAGTCCACGACCGCTTGCCGAGGTCCAAAATAATGATAAGCCTGTGGATAAGATGATAGCAATCAGAATTTCGTACGTAAGTTTGCTATGATTTAATTAAGAATAATCTTGTGCACTTTTTTATTTATTTATTAGTTTCAGAGTTTCATAGGTATATTAATTACCTAGTGCCTGTAAACATTTAGAGGAGAAGGTGGTAATGTGGCCCCTGCAGGTATATTGGCCCCCTTACGTATTTATGATTTAGAAACGCGTCGACTAGTATCATTTACGTGCAATGCGGAGCTCTTGTGACAGCTACCGAATAGTAACCAACAAATCTGTGAGATGGCGTAACGTTCTTTTGTTATTTACTGTCCGTCGAAACACGCAACGGAAAACATTTAAAACCACTCTGCATTTTATTATCTGAATTATATTATTTGATATCTGTATGCCTCAAGTTGATGGACGCAGAGCAGGGCATCGTAAGGCACGTTCCTATCGTGCGTGACTTACGAGGCAATGCTTTGTTATAGGCGATGGTTACCACTTAACATCAGGTTGACCATCTGCTTGTTCCATCAGCTGGTTGTATAAAAAAAATCCGGAAAAACTATGTTTTACGTTGAGCGATTTGGACATTGTGTTCGAGAAAAGTTTTCCTACTGGATTTTGAAGGTAGTTATGCAGAAACATTTGATAATTATATGTATTTTGGTTTGATTTATATATTCATTAATACTTGTAGGTAGGTATCTAAATGATTTTGTACGCCTGTAATGGTAGGATTTTAGTGATACTTAGGATTTTATGAAGACCTTTATTTACCATGTACCTAAAATTCTTACAAAATAAAATATTTGATTTGATTTGTAATTTGGCCCCCTCGCATTGTTCCTATTATGGTCCCGGGGGACATATAACATGTATGAGCGATATATCACTTCTGTATTCTTTTTAATTTCGTTTTCAGATGCCTCGACTCAGTCTGCTACTCCCATCGTCGAAAAAAGAAAAACATGGGATCCTGATCAAATGAAAATGGCAGTTGAAGCTGTAACTACAAAAGCGGTGGACGCGGCCTTGGACGTGGTCAAGGTGGAATGGGCAGCGGCAGCAGTGCTAATCGACGACGCCAGAGAATCAGTACATCCAGCGGTAGCTCTGAAAGTGACGCAGTCGTAGAAACTGACTCTGAATATGACCACCATGTCAATTCAGATAGGATACCTGAAAGCTTAGATACGAGCTGCATATTTTGTGAAGCCAGTTGTTTTAGCGACAGACATGGTGAGGAGTGGATTCTGCCAATCTTTTGCAATTTATGGGCTCATACAGCCAGTGCAGGCCCTGAAGGCGAAAATTATATTTACGATTTTTGCCGTTAAGTTTAATTAAAGTTCAATACATTTAATTAGGCCCCCAGGGTGCCATATAACCCTCACTTAATGTCATGTTGTGAAAATATTAGTTTTGAGAGTAAATTAAGTTTTTGATTATTCTGTGGTTATTTTATTTATTCTACAGCTAGGTATGCATAAGCCGATGAGTAAGGAACACTATGACGTACTTGCTTTATTTGTAAGTGTAGTATTTTTTACATGAGGCCAGAAAAACAAAGTAGGGGGCCATAGTACCACCTTCTCCTCTAATTAAATCAACAATATATTTCAAACAAAGTGGCGTTGCTGTGTTTCCGTTTGAAGGGTGTTGATTGCTTGTGAAATTACAAGCGGATAAAGCTTAGCATAGAAGAAATAATCAAAGTTCAACCAAATCAACCAACTTACCCCCGGATTCTGAAAGCCGATCAACACTAATCGGCTGTCAAGTCACTTGCTATCTCTATCTAACTTGAAGTAAAAGCTAAAATAGCAAGTGGCTTAACATCCTATTAGCGTTGATCGGCCTTTCAGAAACCGGGCGTAAGTCTTACCGTAGTCAGTCAGTTTCCGAGTAATATCCGATTTCGGAGTCAGTGTGTGTTATTTGTCGTTAGCCCCTTCTCGAAAACCGGAGCTTATGTTTACCATAACCATAATATATTAAAAAGGTAAAGCCTATTGCATGCTTTTTTTCGACGAATAAAGATGCAACCTTTTATCAACATTTTGTTGATCGAAGATCGCAACATATTTATTCATTAAAATCATAAATCAAGTCACGTTTCTGGTTACTTTGCGTTCGAAGGAAACAGATGATTGTGCATGACCTAGTCGGTTTAGCAGGTAGGAAGGTATTTTAACTTAAATTCTAATATAAATTAAGTAGGTTTACGCACCAAATTGTACAGAAGAGATGCCACCCCAAGCTTCCAAATTGTTGCTGCATTTGAGTTCGGGTGTGCAAGGTGAATGGTCGGACACTACCAAATCCAATTTGTCATCCAGCAGGTATTCCCAAAGTTGTTCCTGGTATAAAGAATACTCACATCTTAATTATGGTACTGAATTTGATGCATACAGATGTTAAACCTCACGTCCCTGTAATTTTACCTGCAACCACACTCTTCAAACCGAAACACAGCAACGTTGCTTGGCGGCAGAAAAAGGTGGTATAGTCTTCTCCAGACGAGCTCTTAGCAAAGAGCTCTACCTAAGTACTACTCTTGTAACTGGTGTAGAACAACAATCCCTACTAATATTATAAATGCGAAAGTAACTCTGTCTGTCTGTTACGCTTTCCCGCTTAAACCACCAACCCCTTCACCCCCCAGTCACCAACTCCTTCCACTTGACCGGATACAACGTAGGGCAGCTCGGATTGTCAATGATCCTAAGCTCACAGATGACCTAGAGCCCCTAAGTCTACGGAGAGACGTGGGTTCTCTGTGTGTGCTCTATCGTCTGTACAATGGGGAGTGTTCTGAGGAATTGATTCATTTGGTGCCCGCTGCTGAATTTCACCATCGCACCACACGCCGCAAAACAAAATTCCATCCTCACCACCTGGATGGCTGGTTCTCCTCAACTACTCGTTTCTCACGGTCATTTTCACCTCGAACGAGTAAGTTGTGGAACGAACTTTCCCCTGCGGTTTTCCCTCGGAGTTACGACATGGGGTCCTTCAAAAGGCGGGTTTATCTCTTCCTAAAAGGCCGGCAGCGCATCAGCAACGCCCCTGGTGTTGTAGGTGTCCATGGGCGACGGTGACCACTTCCCATCAGGTGGCCCATATGCTGGTCTGCCTGCTTTGGCATAAAAAAAAAAAAACCTCTCAACCGATTTTGATGAAATTTGGCACAGACAATTTTTAGACCCTGAGAAAGGACATAGGCTACCTTTTATTGCGAAAAGTATACGCAGACCAAGTTGCGGGTACCAGCTAGTAAAATATAGAAGTGCCCACCTTATTATCCTTGTCTCTTATTGGCGGAGCGCACTTATATTCACTCCTCCCTTTAGGTATTTCATCAGCACTAAACGTTAAGTAGTGGTGGCAGGTCTCGGCGGTGACCCCAGCGCGCCAGGAACTGTGCCCGCCTTCTCGTCTTGCTTGACGCGCCTCCTCCAGTAACGGAACCACCTTAGCTGATGACACGTGGACTATGTGTATTCGAACACTGTGAAGAAGAAGAAAATCCTTTAAGAATTACGATAAAATAGCGCCGTAACCAGAAAATGTTGCAAGCGTCCATGGTAGGTACCGCGGTTACTGGTGGGCCGTAGGTACGCTTTTTTGGTTAAATAATATAAAAAAAATTGGTTACTGCAAAAATATATGTTACACACACACACACTTACTCTGTGGTCTCCAGTAAACTGGTAATAAGTGAAATGGCGTTTAGTTCCATCTTCGGGGGCCGTGATTCTAGATAGGTGTTATATTCTTCAGGGTCTGCAAACATGAAAACAAGTATGAGGTTCTAATATTACTAATAAAATATTATATAACTACAAAAGTAAAATATGTAGTACAAAAGAAATCGAAAGTATTTACTTAGGTACCTTTCTTTTTCAACTTTCTTTTAGGTTTAGACGTAGTGTTGTCTTCTTCAATTTCGGCGTGAAACTGAAAATCATTTTAGAAAAATACAAGCAACAAAACAAACAAAATTCTACTAAAAAGTTCAAGGCAAGCCAAGTGTTTAGCCGCTGTCTTTGATCGCCGCTAGGTGCTGGTACTTATACACAGTTGTTCTCAAAGTGATTCTTTTCTTCTGAATAAAAACCTTTTTGATTGTTTCGAATTGCTTCCTACCATGTTATATGGTCCATTAAAACAACTATTGTTATTGGGTCGTACTTGTTTAGATGGTTTTTTTATCGTTACCTTTTCTAAGATTCGATATTTTTCTACAATAAATTTCAACGTGCTCCTAATGCTACGAATAATTTCATCGCTTCGTCGCTTTTTTCATACATTAGACTTCAACGCGCTTCTATCGCTACGAATTATTAAAAAAAAGTTGCCTGTGAATTCTGATAGTACGGTGATCGATATAATATTTCCAAAAGCTATTTACACAAGTAAATGTCTTAACACATATTCCTTGGTCTTTACGACTTCTTTACATAATCGTTCCTACTTTTAATTTTATTTCTCACTCTAAAACACATTTTTAGACAAATAGGATAAAAGTTATTCAAATAGATTTTTTTTAAAACAAATGAACACGAAATACAGGATTATTTGAATAAAACTTACAGCCAATAAAGATCCCGTTCCTTCTAAAGCTGCGAATGCCTTTTCCAGATCCTGTCGCTCTACATTAGGGAACTCTTCTACTCCACTCGGGCACAAAAAACATTTAAATCCCACCACGCCAGCGGCAACTAGATCTTTAAGCGAATCCTAAAACAAATATTAAAACATAAATCTACCAACAACAACGTCAAATGTTTTATTATACAGGATAACCTTTAAAGGTATTCCATCACGTAGGATAATGTATAAGTAGGTACAAGCGAACCGATTGCACTAATTACATAAATCTTGAACCTGATTTAAGCCTTGTTTTTCTTTATTTAGTTTTGAGCAGGTAAAAAATCTAACTTTGGGTACGGGTTTGCTCTGGGAAGGCTGGAATGTTATACTCATATCTCTCTATTTAGTGCAGCAGGCGCAGTGGCTAATAAGTCAACCGATGTTGAATAAATACATTTCAAGCAAAAACATTTTCAATATTAAACTTTTACTCGAGCAAAACGAGTTTATTAGCACAATTGGTTGAAGATACCTAAATTAGGTAGCATGATTCCACACGAACAAACATTTGCATTGCATAATAAACTGAAAAGTACATATGGGCATAACATACAATGGGCCCTGTTTCATCGATTTTTCACTCATGCCTCTATTTGCAAAAAAAAATCCAAAAGGTAAATATAGAAAGACATGTTTTTTGGGAGGCCGGAGGATAAAAAAGCTATAAAAGTGAAATATGATTTTCAAATATCCGATTTCAAAGATATTCTTCATTTAGTTATGTGTTTTGGAATATTCATTGAAAGACAGTTATTGATACGTTAATTTGAAACCTGTATAATATCGATCGAATAACATATTTTATGGCGGGTGACACATGAAATAGTATTAGGTAGGTATTCGGTATTCGACGAATTGAATTTTTATACAAACTTGTCGAAATAATTATAACAAGTTTTTTATAAATTATGTTACTTATAACAAACGTCAACCTCTTATTTTCCAATGCCGTAAGTGATCTCTAGTAAGTACATAATATACCTAAATAAGCAGGCAACTTTTATTTAAAAAATATACCCGTTTAAAAAAATATTACACCTACTTGATTTCCCGGAATCACACCTCCCCAAAACCCAACGTCTACGAAGACATTTCCGATGGCTGCAGTGGCTTTCGTCTTCAGATTATCTAATGTTGTGGTTGGAGGAATGGAATTCCTGGAAAGAAACAAGAAATAAATGCAAGCGAAGATAAAAAAATACAAAGTAGGTAGTTACGTCATCTGCAACAACCAATCGCCCAGTGTTTTCAGCGTGATAAGCACATTTGCTACTGATTCTCAGTAGCCACCCACGCGGGGCCTTTCGTATAAACAACTAACGATTTGCTGATGCAGACGTCTCGAGCAACGGATGTTTGTCTAGATTTAAGTTTCATTCTGTTCAAAGCCCTTGCTTGTATTACACCTTTAGTAACGACATTAAAATAATTCATAATTCAATTATTTTTCTTGTTTTTAAAAAAGCATTTCCACGTTTTCCCAACAAGTCTGGCGCAGCCGGTAGGATTTTCACGATTTTCCGGAAAATCTGCACTCGTGAACCCAAAAATCGGACTCGCGAAAGTAGAAATTCGTACGAAAACCGACTATACGCGGATGTGGAAACGAACCAAATAAATACGACTCTGGTGTAACGTGTGAAACAAAGGGCTAGCAGTTTCAGGAGGACATGGGATCGAGCAGCTTGTGAGTAAACCTTTTCACTTCCTGTTTTTATATTCCTGTGTCTTTTCCAACCTTTTTCTCGAACTTAAATTGTCGAGCTTATTAATTGCGTTTATCTGATTTTGTTTGCACGCAAATTGGCAAACTAATTTGCACTTATATAGGCGAATTTGTTAGACGTGATTAATTTGTGTAGTTTTAAGTAGCACTAAAATAGGCAAAATTGGTTTGCACATAAATTGGTAAATCAAGTAGAGTAAGTTGCACGAAAATAGGCAAAACGGTTTACACTCAAATTGGTGAATCGATTAGGATTAATTGCACGAAAATTGGCAAATTGGTTTACACCTAAATAGGTAAATCAGTGTAGCGTTAAGTTGAAATAAAAATCTATTAAAATGTCAGTTAAAGCGGTTCCAAAGGAAACGCTATCAATCATCCCTAAATATGACGGAGAGGAGAACTTATTAAATTTATTTTTATCTAAATGTGATTATGTGCTTAGTGGTAGTATTATAGCAGGAAGTGCGGCTCAGAATTTGTATTTATTCCATGCCGTATCCAGTAGACTTACTGGTAGAGCTGCGACTCTACTTAGCGACCACCCGAATATTACGTCATACGAACAACTTAAGGCGCTGCTTACACAACATTTCGGTGACCCTCGATCGGAAGAGTGTATTGCGATCGAACTCGAAACGTTAAAGCTAAAACAAAGTGAAACGTACATACAGTTTTGTCATAGAATTCAGAATGTTAGAAGTTCTTTGTTTGCAAAAGTAAATAGGCTTACCGATGAAGGAATCAAGGCAGCGAAAATGATCGTTTACAACAACACCGCATTAAATGTGTTCCTGTATAACTTACCGGAAGACATGATCCGTATAGTACGATTGAAAGGTTGCTCTAACCTGGAAGATGCCTTAAGCATTGTAACAGAGGAGGTTAATTTTAAGTTCCAGTATGATGCCAAAAATAGACTATTAAAACAAACGTCATCGCAACCACAAAATTCACAAAATTCTCAAAGTGCATCAAAACCACCAACACCGGTGCCTCAGCCTCAAGGCTTTAAACCAACGTTTAACTCGATGCAAAATAATAATTTTAGACCCGTTATCCCACAGGCTAATTTCAAATTCGGCATCCCTCAAAATCAAGGGTTCAGACCAAACTTTCAACAAATGCGATTCGCGCCGCCCACACATGGTTATCGATTTGGGATATCACCAAATCTGCCTCAACGTAACTTCGGCCAGGCTCCCGCGCAACGCGCGCCTTTCCAGTATGGTGGTTATAAGTTTGGCATTCCTCAGCAACAAGGTTTTAAGTTCGGTATTCAGAACCAACCTCAGTTAGGCAACCAGCACAAATTTGGTGCACCACGTCCGGTACAGGAACCTAGACTACAAGAATCCGACATCACGATGCGCACAGCGCCTATAAGACAAAACATGATTTCTAACGATCTGTATTGTACGGAAGATCCTCCGCTTTGTCAGGAAGATTACTCTGATTATAACGATTATTATGGCTATGGTTATAATATGAACGAGATGTACGGTGAGAGTGTAGGAAATGAGTGCCATTATATGGAAAACATCGATGAGACAAATTCCGCATATCCGGAAAACACCCATCCGGAAAACATCAGTCAGGAAAATTTTCAGGAAACAGCCTCGAAGGATGTGGTGAAGTGATTAATTTAAATTACTGCGATAGTATTTTAAGATTACCTCACGTGGTAATTCCTGAAATTAATTCCAAGTTTCTCATTGACACTGGAAGTAGCAGATCCTTTATAAGTCCTGCCAAAGCTAATCAATTTTTCAGCGAATTCAAATACTACGAACCATTCACAGTTGTTAGCACACATGCTCAGAGCATGCACAATGAGATAATATACATACCATTGCTAAAGACTTTTAGAAGCACACTGCCTCATAAATTTTACATTTATGATGTTGACGGACGATATGACGGCTTAATAGGATCTGATCTTTTGTCAAAGCTAGGAGCAAACATCGACATGTGTAACCAACTGCTATTGACACATAATGCGGCAATTCCGATCATTTACAACCCACCTTATGAGCTTTGTATAGCACCACGATCTGAGACAAGAGTTAGGATTCCCACCAACTTACAACATGGTGACGCGATATTAGAATTCCTACAGTTTAAGAAAGGCGTTCGTATGCCTACCGCTCTTGTTAAGTGTGAGAACTACTTTGCGGAAACGATCATACAAAATATATCAAACGAGAAAGCAGTGATCACGTTCAAGGAACCATTTGATGTTACGCTATTTGAAAATGAAGAATGTGAGGTTAACTTTGTAAAAGATGATTGTGTGATTGATCAGGTATTGAAAGAAAATTTAGGAAAATTGCGATTAGATCACATGAATAAGGAAGAGCGTGATAGTGTTTTCAGTTTATGCCACGAATATCGGGATATATTTTATTGCGAAAAACTACCATTATCATTCACTAATCAAGTGAAACACAACATCAGAACGACAAACGAGGACCCGATCTATATTCGACCTTATCGACACCCGCCTGTCATAAACCAGGAAATTCAAAAACAAGTAGATAAACTTTTGGCAGATAACGTTATAACCGACTCCCACTCACCTTGGAGTGCACCAGTCCATCTGGTACCAAAAAAAACAGATGCATCAGGAGAAAAGAAATTTAGGATGGTGATCGATTATCGGCGCCTTAACGAAATCACAGTCGACGATAAGTACCCGTTGCCCAATATAACTGACCTCTTCGATAAGATAGGTAAAGCACAGTATTTTAGCACAATAGATCTTGCTAGCGGGTATCATCAAATCGAAGTAAATGAGGCGGATAGATCAAAGACTGCATTTACGACACAATCAGGCCATTATGAGTTTAAAAGGATGCCATTTGGTTTAAAAACGGCTCCTGCAACGTTTCAACGGGCTATGGATAATGTGCTGCGAGGTTTACAGGGTATTCACTGCTTAGTATATCTTGACGACATCATTGTCTTTTCATCCAGTCTAGTGGAACACGTTGAGAAACTCCGTAAAATATTTAATCGTCTCAGGGAAACAAATCTAAAGGTAACTCTCGATAAATGCGAATTTTTAAGAAAGGAAGTCCTTTACCTTGGTCACACCATCACCAAAAACGGCCTTATGCCCAATAACGACAAGATAAAAGCAGTCTTGAATTTCCCAATACCAAAAACATCCACTGAAATCAAGAGTTTTCTTGGTCTAGTAGGGTATTACCGGAAATTTATTAAGGATTTTGCTAAACTTACTCAGCCACTAACATCATGTCTGAAAAAGAAAAATAAGATCAATTACACCAAGAGAGAATATATAGACGCGTTCGAAAAATGTAAAGAGCTTTTAACCAACGCACCGCTCTTACAGTTTCCGGATTTCACTAAACCATTCGTCCTTACGACGGATGCATCTAACTTTGCCATCGGCGCGGTTCTTTCACAGGGACCCATCGGTAGCGATAAGCCGATAGCCTACGCAAGTCGTACTTTGAACGACGCTGAAACGCGATACAGTACAATTGAAAAGGAACTTCTAGCAATAGTCTGGGCTACAAAGCATTTTCGACCATATCTGTACGGGAAAAAGTTTATAATTTACACGGACCATAGACCACTTACTTGGGTTAAATCGATCACAGAACCTAACAGTAAATTAACTAGATGGAAGTTACGATTATCGGAATTTGATTACGACATTCAACACAAGGAAGGAAAGCAAAATTGTAATGCCGATGCATTGTCACGAATTAGACTTAACGCCTTAGGTGAACACGATAACATCTCGATGAAGGTTAATTTAGATAAGAAGGAAATAAAACATCAGAAAAGTACATCTCGCGCCTCTACCCCACGCGAGCGAACGCCATCTCCGATATTAATATCTTCCGGTTCGGAGAAAAGTGATCCTTCAATAACTGGTAAAGGACGTAGGTCTCCGTATTCATATCCATCTGTGGGCAGTACCACCGCATCTGCATCTGAAGGACACGACGATCGAAGTATAGGCACGGTTCATTCGGCCCGCGATTTAGACACAGACGGCATGCTTATACTACAAGAGGCTATAGACACCAAGCCCAATCAGATTCTCGTACACACTTGGAATAGGGACGAACTATCAGTCAAAGATTTGTCTAGAGATAAGCAAAAGGTTTTGGAAGTTCACTTACCTTTAAACAATTTAGATCTGGTTAAAAGGTTTCTGAAAGGATATATTAGGCCTAAAATAAAATATTTCTTTTATTTTGAAGACGATTTACACCGGAAGCAGTTTTCAGAGGCTACTATATTGCTATTTCAGAAAGGAACAGTGAAGTTTTATCAGTGTACCAAGAGAGTAATTTATGTAGAGAACGAATCAGAACAGCGAGACGTTGTACTTAAGTATCACGTAGGTAAGAATTGTCACAGGGGAATTAAAGAGACGTTAGTACATCTTAGACGTACTTTTTATTGGAACAACATGGACCAAATGGTAGCTAGCATAATTACATCTTGTGAGCTCTGTAAAAAAATGAAATATGATCGTAAACCGCTGAAACCAGAATTGCAATTAACACAAACGCAAATTAGGCCCTTCCAAGAACTTTTCATGGATACATTCTCGATCGACGGAAAACATTATCTCACAATAGTAGACGCCTTCAGCAAATTAGGTCAAGCATTTGAAATCAGCGCCAAGTCCACCCCTGAAGCAGTGAGAGCTCTGATAAAGTACTTCTCGTTGTACGGAACACCTAGTAGGATAAGTTCAGATCCCGGGACGGAATTCAATAACACACTAATGAAGGAAATGTTAGCATTTTATAAAATCGACCTTCATATCGGTACCCCGCATAATCCCAACTCTATGGGTATAGTCGAAAGATTCCATTCAACTATTATAGAAATATACCGCATTGCTAAGTACGAACAGAAAATAACGGATGCGGCATCTGTCATGACTTATGCTGTTATGTCATATAACCACACGATTCACTCTACTACAGGTCTAACGCCATTTGAAGTAGTTTTCGGTCACACTGAATCCAATAGCGCATTTTATGTAGATTTCAATAAACAATTCACGCAACAATTAGTAAAGGAACATGTAAAAAGAACAAAACATTTATATGAATATTTGACTGACAAAATAATCGATAAAAAGAGAGCTATGATAGAGAAACGTGGTGGCGAGAGAGATTTTGACATAGACATAGGCGATACAGTTTTCGTTAAAGGAGTTAACGTTAGGCGTAGTAAAGATAAACCCCGATATCAGAAAGCTCAGGTTACCGGACCTATAGAAAGAAACATAGTACCCATTGTAACGAACAATAGGAATACTAAAGTTCCCATTAAAGATATCAGGCGTCCTCCACAGATTAATCCTTCTGGCGGTCCAAGTGATCCGAAGCCAGGCCCTTCAACTGCAGCCGATTGACAAGAACCCAGGACTGCTACCTGTAAAGGAAGGTCAAGCCGTGGTCAGCCATGATTCATGGACTGTCATTAAGATCCTCGATTTAAAGTATATCTATGAGGAACTTGAGTTAACTATAGATAGCTATGTAAGACTGAAAAGGCAGGTAGAAAGCTGTTTTGACACCAAAGCTTTCGACTCAGACTTCATTGGAGTAGAGTCACAAACTGATTATACCATGAATATAACTATAGAAAAGTATAAGCAATTGATTCCATCGGTAAGATCTAAGCGTGGATTAATAAATCCCCTCGGTTCATTGATTAAGACGATCACAGGCAATCTTGATAATGATGATGCTGTAATGTACGAAAAATTAATTCATGAAGTAAAAACTAAACAAGACGCGACATCTAGCAAACTTACAATCGTTGCCGAAATGGTGGGTACGTTTACAAAAATAGCCAACTCTACCAGAAACAATTTCATTCAGATTGAAGGAAGTATTCAGGATATTAATCGCAGTTTAAATGAATCAAAGTTATCACAAACTAGTAATAAAATTATTCACATCTACAACATATTTATACATAACTTCCAAATACTATACATCAGACTGAACGAGATTGAAACGGCTATTGCTTTCGCTAAGGTTAAACTGTTACATCAATCAATTGTAGACACGGACGAGTTATTACTGTTATTCAAGGAAATTGAGAAAACGGAAAGCTTAGTATTTCCAGCAAAAATTGAAAATTTTGTAAAAATAGAGCAGTGTATAGAAATTAAAGCGTATATAAAACAAAATCAGATAAAATTCATAATGCACATTCCTTTGATTAGAAAAGAAATCTTTAACTATTTTAAATTGATTCCACTACCTATCCACAATAAAGCCAATGACCTTACCTCTCTTATCCTTCCCAAATACCCATATGTCCTTGTGAAAGGGTTGAAAGCGAGGCCGCTCTCCCAAGCATGCCGCGAAGTCGACGAAGCCCGTTTCCTATGCTTTGAGAACGATGTTTCGCCACTAATCGAAGACGATTGCATTATTGAACTCATGAAGTTTTCCACAAACATCTTAAGTTGTCACCAAGTTCCTGTAACCATCGATGACGTAAAAGCTGATCTAGTACAGCCTAATCGCTGGATCATTTACGCAAAAACCGAAACGCTACTTACCAAGTATTGCGAGAACGAGATAACACAAGAAACTATTAGTGGAACTTACCTTTTAACTATGGACGATGATTGTCAAGTTAAGATCAAGGAATGGAAGTTTAAGAAACACCAGAGTCAAGGAAAGGAAGTAGTCTACATGAAGTTTCCAGTAATCAACCTACCAAAATTAAAGCCAAGACCATCGGATATGCTGAGAAAACCGATCAACCTCAACGGAATCGATCTTGCTGATGTCCAGTTCCTGAATTACTTATTGCAGAAAAGTGGAAGTGAAATTAGTGATAGTGAAAATAATTATAGTGCTCTAGATTATAAAAGTGTTAGCATAGGAACTATTGTATTGTGTTTTATTATGGGCACTTGCCTTTTATTATTAGCATTTAAAAATAGAATTAGGACCTCATGTGTTATGGGGAAAACTCGAGATAATCCTCATCCTTCAGATAATCTCGAACTTATGGAGGGAGGAGTTACGTCATCTGCAACAACCAATCGCCCAGTGTTTTCAGCGTGATAAGCACATTTGCTACTGATTCTCAGTAGCCACCCACGCGGGGCCTTTCGTATAAACAACTAACGATTTGCTGATGCAGACGTCTCGAGCAACGGATGTTTGTCTAGATTTAAGTTTCATTCTGTTCAAAGCCCTTGCTTGTATTACACCTTTAGTAACGACATTAAAATAATTCATAATTCAATTATTTTTCTTGTTTTTAAAAAAGCATTTCCACGTTTTCCCAACAAGTCTAGGTACAAAATATTTTATTTGGTAACCTAAGTATTACATTTCATGTGTTTGAGACCCTCTTTTTTTAGTTTGGGAATAGGTAGGTACTTGTGTAGAGTCTCGCTCTTCCATAATGGGTTGTTTATAATTCAAAAAAACAAGAAAAATAAGTACCTAATAAGGTAAATGTAATGACCGGGTCTTGGGTAGGAAGTATGCCAATAAAAAAGCAATATCCTCATGAACCGATTGCTCTCCGAGAGAGCTCAGAATCCAATCTGGAAATGTACAGGGGGGGACTACGTCCAGTGGAATTATTCGGCCTTGATGAGGTACCCATCCCTCGGCTGGACTATGAAATTATGCCGGAGGGACGAAAAGAGATAGGTACCAAAACATTCGTCTTTTTAATTTAATTTATTTTGTTAAGACATTTAAAATACTTTCAAGAAAAAGTTGATCTACTGGCATATACCGTTGCGAACGATAAAATAGATGGCTCAACTCTTCTAAATCATTATCAATAGAAAACGTCCTCCAGAAGTTATGTTGCCTGCATTGCTACTTTTGAGAAACACATTATTATTGCAATCAGTTAACAAGGTAGCCGCAAGTAGAAGTATATTTGCACTTACAAAGGCATATCAACTATAGTGGTGATTCCACCGGCGGCAGCGGCATTGGTGGCGGTGCGGAATCCCTCCCATGCTGTCCGGCCCGGTTCGTTGATATGCACGTGCGAGTCTACCACGCCGGCCAGTAGCGCCAACTCTCCACCGTCCACGACCTGAAAAACTGACAACTTCAAGACTTTGCTCCCCAGGCATGAGGCTCAACTCAGATCTGTTATCAGACGTGTTATCTGTGTCAGGTTATCACTAATAATAACGAGAACCAACTTTCGTTCTTGGGGATGTCTAAGGGTATTCAGAGATACGTCCGAATAGCATTTTGGCACATAGGTACTAACTTTTTTCAGTTTGTGGTTCCACACGTGACTTCCTCGCGATGTTTTCCTTCGCTGTTTGTGAGCACTGGAATTACGCACAAACATTTTCCATGCCCAATCTGCATGATGCAGATCTGCATTTATGCATGATGAGACCAACCAACAGTTCGAAAGTTAAAGATAAAGAGGTACCTACATACACACATACAATGCTAAATCGACCAAAATTACTGTAAGATCTTCGTTCACTTCGCTCACTCGATGAATTATTCATGGTTACCTGTTATCTAGTTCTTACAGTAGGTACCTATACATTTGCTTAGTTTCGACTATTTATTTAGTTGACTTAAATAATACACTAACTCCAAAATAACCATTGCCAAATCCACGATAATGGGTGAATCAACTTTTAAGGCACTCCTTTTGTGTCCCTGTCATGCAAAGAGCATAAAAATCCTAATTTCCTTATAAAATATGTTTGTTTTGATGTTAACGTAAACTTAGATCCTTTCCTAACATGCTAGTTTCATAGTATTTTATAGTTAATAGGAAAATTTTTGACTTTATTATGGTAACTCAGCAGAACATAAGCACTATCCATACAAAAAACATGTGTCCCCAGGCCTAGATGACGATACAATTTAGGACGTATCTTAAAAAAAGGTATGAATGCACAGCCTTTTTACCCAATATTATGATTCAGAAAAAGATAAACTTACGTTTAAAGTTAACATTTATAAAAGTTTGACAAATATTTTATATTTTTCGTGCATCCAAACTTTTGTCCCAAACTTTGATCAAAACATCAGTTCTACAGAGTTACCGATAAAAATTCATGACCGTTATCAAGAGATGACGCCTACCTTGGTGTCATCTAAGGCGATTATTGTCTAATATTTAGTTGGTATGATCAAAAAATCTCTACCTAGCTTTACCGCCCCCCAGCCTAAATTAAGTTCTCAGCTGGTGCGCGTAGGTTTATTGTCGCTCTACAGCGTTGCAATGGATATTTATGAGGCACCCTCGTCACTTTTTCTAAAAAAACTCGTTAATATTAGCTTAGATGTCGTGCCCCACTGCAAAACCTAAAAATAGATATATTTTACAGTATATTTTCATAATATTTCGATGATTTATTTTTTATTGTTAGTTGTTCATAATGTTGTCAAAAGAGTGTCTTAAAAGTTGATTCACCCTAATATAAATGCCATAAAATGTACTGACGTATACGGCTATAGGTAGCGAATAACAGACACATTACTGTGGATTTTGTTTAATAATTACAATCTTTTAATATAAAAAAATACACTATCTTCATTTAGCGGAAGATAAAAAGGGGAATATTTCATGATCCCTTAAGTGTTTATTCTAAAGACACTTCACTTCATTTGGAACCTTTTGGAACGTTAAATCCTTTCAAAGAAGCCACAAAACACGGTCATAATAAGACCCGAATCCGATATAAATGGAATTACCATGAAAGAATAAACCTAAATCGGAATAAAAATTGTTATAATAATTATTATTATTATAAAACCACCAAAGTTTATTAACATTGGTGGTTTTTTCACATGACACTGAATATTACGTAAAATATTCTGCGTTAAAATGACTGGTTTAAAAATGTAATGTTACCTTAATCTTTCCACCTGATTCTGAAATCAGCTCGTTGGTCTGTTTTCTTGTAAGGAGTTTTTCAATAATCCCATTTTCATTTACCAATACTCCTCCATCATAGATACTGTCCTCTGTAACTAAGAATTTACTTAAAAACAATTGTGTAGGTAGCACCATAACGTATCAACTTACTAGCAGTAATGTACTGAAACTATGTGCAACTCACGACTACAACATACGGCTTGTTATTTTAAACTAGTATTGATCTGAAAACGGTCTTCTGAACCGTAATAGATATAATTACTATCGCATAGCTTATTGTATATAAACAAATCACAAACACTGATAAGCGCCCGATAACCATACTCTGCCTACTTAATACGACTGTTGATGGGGGACCCATTTACTAATACTATTAATAGGATGGTTATTTTAGATTTTACATTAACTACTGTGTAATTACTTATGTAATAGTTAAATCAAAAATTTTGCAATAAATAAATTGGCAGCATGGTGAAGCTGTTGCTTTTGCAGCGAGTGCGAAATTTTTGTGGACCAAGACAAGGTTTCGATGCGATAATGCGCAAGAGATCAGCGTAGTACCTATAGAATATAGAAGCGAAGTATGCAACGTGCATTTCGTTCACTGCGTTCGTTCACGACCTCAGTGGCGTAGCGGGCGAGAGTCCACCTGCGACGCAAGAGGTTGCGGGTTCGATTCCCGCCGCGGAACAAATTTGTGTACGATCTGCAGAAATTTGTTCCGTTGGTCTGGGTGTATTCTATGTATAATAAAAATTATCTATCTATGTAATATAATGTATTAAATATATGTATCAGTTATCTAGTACCCACAACACAAGCTTTGAGTAGCTTACTTTGGGGCTAGATAGTGCTGTGTGGATTGTCCAGCATTATTTATTTATTTATTTCATACAGATTTTGCTTATAATCGGCCCAGGTACCAACAGAAAGTCACCATCATGAATAAAAATTAAACGTTTAAGTACCATGTGGTAGGTCAAAATAGATTCCCGTTAGATTCATCATGACAATAGAAATGCAAGAACCTCTAATTACATTTGGATGGCGAGTGGGCGAGTGAGCATGTTCGCACCGATGCGATGTTGACGAATCGTGCACTAAATGCCAACGCCTCGCCTTGAACTTCGCCTTGAAGAGCACGCGGGATGCTCCCGGCCATCGCCCGCCAGGCCGCTGCCGCCGCATCCCTCCGCAATGTACACTCGTCTCAACTTACAATACTGGTAAACTGTAAACATAATACCGGTTCGGCCTAGGCCTTCGAAAAGGGCATGATCCAGATTCCGAGCAAAATAATCAATATTAAAATAGCCATCTTTACAAACCTAAGTAGTAATAGTAATACTTAGTTCAGCTCCTGGTGATAGAACTAGTCCAGAGAAGTTTTACCGAGTCTTACCCTTTTGGCCACCAAGCAGCAGTGGCTTAAACATAGAACACTAGTTTGAAGAGTTTCGGTAAAGTGAAATTCTGGGGCCATTTGAGACCTTTAATGTCCTCGATAAATATCTCGTTGTAAACATGTAGGAGAAATTCTAGAGGCACGATGTGGCGTGGTCTTGGGGCACATCCTCGATGTGGGCATGTAGGTTTGTAGTCAGCAATCGAGTTATTGGCAATTAATATGGCAAGGTACATGTTAAGCCATTTTCGGGAATGTACTTATTGAGAAGCTAGGTCACTGGTCAAATGGTTTTGAAAACAAGGGCACTTCCAATTTCAGGGTCTGTTTAGTTTACAGTTAGTTGGTGTGGAGCTGGCGGCGACACCTTGGAGGTAAACAATGCAAGTGACATTGGCAGCAAGAAAGGAAGAGACGCAGCGTGCATAGTAATGATGAGGCGTCCAGCCGGTGCACTGAAACACCACGTAGCCGACCACCACCTGACAGCTAACATTCAGAGTTACAGAACATTCGTTTTAAATATTCCAGGTTAACTACATTCGTATTTAGCTGTCAAAAAAAATATTGATAAAATAATAATATCGATACGATATGAAACGATGATTATATTTTTATTTCAACCAAAATAAACTTAACTTGAAAAATCCTCTATTGTATGGAAATGAATTATGAATCATTATGGTCTTGGCATTTGGACCTTCCGTTCGTCCTAGCCCTGAATGAGGTCAATGTCCTACTTTAAAAATTTTTGCAGGCTTACTTTTTAAATACCTATTGACCTTAAATTTTCTATTTTTTTTGGGACATGCTAATTTTCTATTGCTGTTTTTTGTGCTTATGGCGTAAAAAAACTAAGTAAGATGAGTTCCAAACTGAAAATCTCAAGAAGCCATGCTCCGTTACACGTTACGTTACAGTAAAACCTCTAGATACTCTCTTTGTGGCAAATTGGGAAAAGCAAAGGAAAAGAGCCTATGGTTGAGGACCACTGGCAAATGTAGAGTAGCATACGCGCGTACCGCCATACACTATCTACATACTCGGAGGCTAAGTGCGTATTATATCTTTTATTGTAAGTATAATCAGAGTTTTGCTTTTAGATGATATTGAATGGTGAAAAATATTAGTTAGCTGTGTTGGAAGAACTTTGGGTGAGTAATTTTATGGCACTCTAATAACAACAACTCTTAACAGGGATGTATGTACCTTTGTATCGTACTTCTTCGCTGCTGCCAGTTGCTCTAATTTCTTAGCTAAGTACATAATAACATGTACCTACCTACATCATATAAGTGACTAAAAAATGGAATTTTAAAAACGTTAATATTTATACATATTATTATGTCTATATCCATGGCGTAAGGTTAAAAGCATTACATTCGTCGCACTAATATCGTAATTTTTGTCACACAAATAACGTGTTTTGTTATATATTTTAAGTTACACAAAAAAATTAAGAATTATGGATTTATATCCGCTAATTGATGTCCATGGTACTTAATTAGTTTATGGCTAGACACTGCAGTCTGAAAAAAATTATTGATTCGTAGTAAATATCAAAATGAAAGATGAATAAAAGGATTTTATAATGTGATAAAAGTTTGGCATTACAAGCATTGGATAATATAGGATTAAATAATAACGACTCAATTTCTTTAAAGTTAATGTTGTTTTTGACATCATGACTTATAGGAACATTGACACAGTGTTATAATAAAAGCTCAAGGAACCGGTAGTAGTTTTATTCAACGATTTATCTCACTATGGTGACCATAAGCCTTACAAAAATTAATTCAGATTACTGATTTTAGATTAAATTTTCAAGGAAGCTAAGCTTAATTTTCTATTCAGTAGCTTTATGTGGGAAAAGCTGCGTTTATTGAAAAAAAAGTTCGTGGAATCTATTCAAAGTGGAAAATTTTCGTGGAAAATGGTGAGCTATCCATTTTTTGTGACCTTTCTGTTCAACCTCAATGTCAATAGATATTTATTCAGTTAAAAACATTGATCACTTTGGAACATCTTAAAACAGGTGGCAGCGGTCCACGCGATCAAGATTAGAAGAAAGAAGAGCCAAATTATTTGATTCATTGCTCGTATCAATTTAAAATGGAAAATTTTTCGATCAGCAGCAATATACCTTTACAACTATAACTTTTAATATACCTTTACTATACGTTAGCCTTTTTTGCGATATCAGAATGTAACTGATTAAATTTTATGTAGAGTTTAAGGCTTTTTGTCCCACCCTTAACGACTTCCTAGGGCAATATAATTATATCTCATTTTCCTCAGTCCTAAAACTAAGATTGTTCTCTTTTTCTATACCAAATATTAATTTCCATCAGTTAACTGATTTTTTTAATATTATAGTTGGAGGCTTTTTGCCACTCCTTATCGAATCGCCCCTTTGGCATTACAAATATAGTTAATTTTCCTCAGTCATAAAAAAGTATGTCCCAAAAATCTAACAAGGTATAGGCATTCTTTTGGGTGCGAGATGCGATTCGGAGTCCAAGTTCGAGTATTTAACACTAGGCGTACCGCGGGCCGCCCGCTCAGTCGCACGACACTCGCGACACCGGCGAAGCCTCTCAAGATAGAGTCTTCAGTACCAAAACAATAATATAGGTAGGTCTTTAAAACCTCTCTTAATAAACCAGGACGATTTTCCAAATTACCTTGTTATGAATATCAGTCTACATTCGAAGAGCTTCAAGTTTTATAATTGGGGTGCGATGCTATAAAAGCTACTAGTATAAAATCATTGTTGGCATTTCAGGTATCATCAGCGGAATTAAAAGCTCCCCATTATGGGGCACTACTTCGCACCTTGGGTAAGTGATTAATTATAAACCTGCTAGTTTATTATATTTTAAAATATTAACTTTTTTTTCGGTTTTGGGGCTTTTTATATTATTTCTTATACTTAGTTGATATTTTAGCGTAAAGAAATCTGAATTAAAACACAGCTCTTTCAAAATCCTTAAACCATTTTTTGAACCATCATACCATTTAAATACCCATTCATTAAAAAAAATTAAATATCCATTAACCATTTTTTTAAATAATCATTTTACTTGCTTGTCTTCTTACTCATTTATCAGTAGAGAACTTAACATGATAGATGTTATTGACCTCTATTTTACAAGCATCATTTTATAACTCCAATCTTTATTGCCCCAAAATAGATTACCAATTTCGAGTAGTTATAGGTACCTACATCTATTTAATTTCTTATGGCTTTTTATTCACTTGTCAGATACTAGTCATACAGCTATTGAATTATTATACAATATTCTATAAGGTTCGAACTACTCGAAAATAATATTGTGTCCGCCAAAAAGTCTCCCAAAATGTCTCTAAGTGAAAATTGTTGGCTCATTTCATATGCACGGTATTCAATTCGTCCTACATAATGTTTAAAAATAATGGTTGAAAGTACCACGTGCGTCGATTTCACTTTTCCAGTCACTGGGTCTAGGGCAGGATCAAGGCTATATAAAACCGGGATCATTCTCATCGGTCATCCTTGTTGTTCGACCCCGTTTACCGTTTCCAGTACGTACTTATATTGTGTTAAATCTTTATAATATAACTAGCTGACCCGGCAAACGTTGTTTTGCCATATAAATTAAATTACTAAAATGGCTATTAAAAAATAAGGGTTGATCGTAGAAGGGTGAAAATTGAGGATTGTATGTATTTTTGTATGTTGTATCATAAAAAAATAGAAATTAAAAAAAAAATCTAAAAAATAAAAAAAATAAAATTTAGGGGTGGACTACCCCTAACATTTAGGGGGATGAAAAATAGATGTTGGCCGATTCTCATAGATACCGGATATGCACAAAAAATTTCATCAACATCGGTCAAGCCGTTTCGGAGGAGTATGGCAACGAAAACTGTGACACGAGAATTTTATATATTAGATACACGGCTACAGGAAAAATCGCTAGTGCTAGATCCATTAAGGGCGTGGAGTACATGTCTGACTTATTACTATTTTATATTTCAATATTTTTTTTAGATCCCTCGGAGAAAAATAAACTTTCTAATATATTTTTTTATTTCTTAACTTTCACTTGTCTACTACGGTCTATTCAATTAACTTATGCACTATTTTAATGATTGACGTCCTAAACGGATCTAGTACGATTTTTCCTGTAACCCGTATATAATTTAAGATGATAAATTGCTAGACTTTTATGCAGTAACAAGCCTTAACATTACCCCTCATATTTGTAAGCGTTTCTTAATTTAAAACATTGCTTAAAATTAGTCCAGTGACTGTTGTTTCTTTATCAGCTATCAATTCCCCTAGAATAAGCTTTTGGGATTAGATGGTGTTGTGTGGCGTAAGTCCACCAATGTTTATATTTATGCTGCTTTGAGTTGGCAATAGTTTATCGATCGTTCTCAAATCCAGCCCATCCCAAAGCGGTTAGAAAAGTGATTACTTGTAGCGATAAGACCGCCCATTTTATTTATTTATTTATATTTACAAGTACAGCCGGTAAACTATGACTTCTTTTAAGCTCCGTTAGCGGAAGTCCGTTGAAAAATAGGTAATGACTAATATCTCACAGGTTGTGTGAATTGGCTGACAAATATTTAAGTACCAACCTACCAACTTACTTGATATGATAGAATGTATTAAAAAGTACCGCTGGGTGTTACTTTATCTCAGGCTTGAGTTTTGTTTTGTCGTTGACCCCGGAATTCCAAAATGTTCCAATATCTATGAAGGTTTTTTATTATATCAAAATTTTATAATTTTGGGATAGTTCTTTGGTACCTGTCGGTGATAATGAACCTTAAATGAAACTAACTGTGCAGGTGTTATTCATCAGCTCTGACACCTTTTTTTAAAACAGTACCTATGATCATCTGAAAGGGTCCAGACACATCTCGAGCATCATATATACCTATACCTATACATATCTTCCTGTTACAATAATAACAATAAACATTCAGTTCCTTAGACATCGATCTTATAAAGTTATTTCTACAGATTTTGACGATGATCATGTTATGGTGAACAGAAATTTTAATAAAGTTTAAAGGAACTATAATAAAACATGCGCGGAATTCAACGATTGTCTGTACAAAATGTGAATCAATTTGTTATTCTACCGAGTAGTAAATCCGAGTAATTTCTATTCTAAACACACCGACGTTACCTGCCTACTCGTTCGTCTCCTTTGTCAGCTTTTATATTGCCTAGCACCTAATATGGATAGGTCATTTTTACATCACTACTTGATTTAGTATTTTCTATTGTAAAATCGTCATACGTACGTAGTATTTCCCAGATTTTCATTTGAAGATGTATGTAGGTAAATAAATGTAGAACTTGGGATAGTATGTAAATACTGTAAGCCACGTACATACCAAGCCAATACTAAAGTGCCAAGTAGGTACATTGGTGGTTAGTGCGTGTATGCCAAGTAAGAAATAAGTAAAATGCGAAACGAATGCAGACTCATTGAGGTAAAATGCACAAAGCATCATGAAACTACTAAGGATTGCATGTATTTATCTATGTATGCTATGCATATACATCAGTCCTTCAGCTTTCTGGTACTGTCATGAAACGACACCCTAACAAGACGTACTCAAAACATTTTCATGCAAATTATATGTAATGGGAATGAGCTTAATGAGCAAAAAGCTTTAATAAATCCGATATCAACCGTCAACCGTCCTCATCTATCAGTCAATTAATGCAAATTGGATGCATTTAATACTGTGATTAGGGCAATAACATTGGCTTGTTATGTTTATGATTTTAAATTATGCCAGATTGGTCCAAAAATATAAAGCTTCGTCCTAATCGTTAGCGAAATGTCGCACGGAAACACCTAAGACTGGTTGGGAAATGACGATGACCCCAGGCAGGCATCTACCTGCTTGCTTTGCTTGTATGCAAATTGCGTTGTTTTTTGAATAACCTCCAGAGTCAATGGACCTACTTCAGATAATTTAGCAATATATTTTAGATCAGCTCTCCAGATCTGCAGCTATATATTTTTTGGTACAAAGCGACCACTCTGCCTGTAAAACCGCTCAGTCAGCTCGTCAGCTTTGAAATAATGAATTTTGAAGCTTTCCTTTTTTTCTTGGTTTTAAGTTGTAACAGTAATTGAATTGGCATTGTGTATGATGGATAATTACCATTACACATATACCAGTAACTGAATCAAAGTTAGTTTTCATTTGAGATGCACCCTATGCCATCATAACCCAGTATTAGTAGCAGGTAAGGTATGTAACCGAGATAATCCTCTTTAAATTATTGTAATATGTATAAGTTTCAAGGATCATACAAAAGAACGGTAGGAACCATGCCTTAAGTTTGTTGCCTGTTTCGCTAGACTTGGTCGCATGGACCTGCACCTAGAAAGATCTACCGACGTTTCAAAGCGATCCTTGTGATTCAGGTGAATAAATATCTTTTCACGTTGACTTTACAGTTAAAGAAGTTATAGTTCTATAGAAGATCGCAAAAGCGTCTCTATGTTTAATAAGTCTATTTTTTAATCATAGTTTTACTAGGACAAGGGAAAAAGGGAAGTCAAACAACCAAAAGTCATAGCGTTGTAGTCAAAAGCGTTTATGGACCGTTTTTAAAATATTAGGTTTCTTCATAAAGATTTACATAATTTTATTGATAGGTACCTACATATCATATGTGTTCTGTGCTACATATTTTCGGATACGGCACTTTGAAATGCCGGTGGTCGTTGACTCTATCGAACAAAATACAGAGAAATACACAAACTCAAGTAAACCAGTCCCAAGTGTTGATCTTGACTCTTGTCAAGTTATGTAAATTACGCAAACTTCGTGTGCGATACTTCATCGATGGGTCACCGACCGCTTCTGCCCACACTTCTTATTTTCAGTAGATTAGGTAGGTACATTATAATATACCTACCTAGAGTTGAATTAAAAAGGCCAATTGTAATCTTCATTGCCGGCCTCAATTCTATTGTATCGGAGACACAAAGACCACAGGGATTCTCTGATTCACTTAATCAATTTTTTGCACACCTTCGGTAACGGTATCAGATTCCTAATTCAAGTGTCCCCAGGTAATTGATTCCTATTTTTACTGTCGAACCGTAAGATGTACGTACACAATGGTTTTTTGTTTAGGGTCAACAGCCTTTAGACGTTTTGTTCGACAAACTTACAAGTATGGTAAACAGATCACGAATAGATGTTCGGGTTTCCAAGTTTGAATGATGTATGTTTTGTTTTTCCAGTGTGCCTTAGCCTTGGTGATATGCACCAGTGCAGTAGCATCACCACGAGTGGGATCCTCTTTTACTCGAAGCGCTGTGGAAACCATCCCTCATCATGAACCCATTGCAGTTCCTATTCGGGCATCAGTCGAAAGCATACCCCTCAGGTAATAGGAAACATGTTCTATGAAGTAAAAATTGCAGTAAATACCATAAGTTTTGACAAAATGTACCACTAATTTTGTTTATTTACAGGGCGCTACGCGAAGAACGAGAAGGGAGATTGCCTCTCCGTGATGCAGTCGAAAAGAGACCCATTTCACTTATCGATAGAGAATCAGCATTTAAATATTTAGAAGTAGATGAGGTAGGTACCTCTGTTTCATAATCCCAACTAATATTAAAAATGCGAAAGTAACTCTGTCTGTCTGTCTGTCTGTTACGCTTTCCAGCTTAAACCTCTCAACCGATTTTGATGAAATTTGGCACAGACAATCTTTAGACCCTGAGAAAGAACATAGGCTACCTTTTATTGCGAAAAAAAGAGATGAAGAGATTAAAAGTACGCAGACGAAGTCGCGGGTACCAGCTAGTAATGTATAAAATTTTCAATTCCTATAAATGTTTTAAATAAAAATCTGACGAATTTTCTATTACAGGATGCTGAGAGCATTGGACTTGGAGGTCTAAAACACTACTATGGAGCAGCCCTACACATGAACAAGTAAGTTTTTAAGTACCTAGTTAAGTTTATAGCAAACTGATTTTTACATAAATGTGCCAAATGTAATGTTTGGACATAACTCTGATTACCCCCCTTAGACGTCTTCAAATAATCTGAAAGACGTACTTGGTCCCATGAGATCTGAAGGCATATCTACCGTGCCTAGTGATCAGTCATAAAGCTGTTTCAGTTTATTTTTGTATAAAAACCAAATCTCATACAACTTTTAAATAATATTTTCTACTGCAGCATTACTCAACGAAATGACGAGAGATTGCAACTTGGTAATGCCAACTTACAAGAGATGCAGCAGACCTCAGGTGCACTCTCAGCTCGAAGGCTGGTGGTGTGCTACATGCAGTCCTGGGCTGCGTACCGAGCTCCTCCGCTAGCGTTCACCGCTGGACTGGCACCGCGATCATGCACACACTTACACTACGCATTTGCTACCCTACATCCCCACACTTACGCTGTCTTACCCGCTAACGAGGACTATGATCTTGTCAAGGGTATGTTTTATAATTATATAATAGAAAAAACCTATCGTAACATTGTTTAAGACTAAATAATTTATATATTTGCAGGTGGTTATCGAATTGCAACCGGTTTGAAGCGAAAAATCCCAGGTGTTAAAGTGATCATAAGTGTGGGAGGCGAAGGAACGGATCGGCTATTTAGTGAAATGGTCCAAGAATCGAAGAGAAGAAACATGTTCATCGAAAGCGCTGTCAGCTTTTTACAGGAACATGACTTTGATGGATTGGATCTTCATTGGGTTTACTCAGGTAATATAAGTTCATAGAGATACAGTAGATATTATAGTTAACACCGTTTTGTCCTTTCAATGTTTCAACAAATTATTTTTTCTTTTTCATTAGGAGAAAATGATGACAAAGAGCGGGAATCGCTAACAGCTCTACTTTATGAGCTCCGAGAAAAGTTCTCCTCATATGGATTCATTCTTTCAACAGTTTTGCCTCCGTTCAGGTAAAAAAAGACCAACAAAAGCCATTAAAATCGTTCAGGCCTAAAAACATAAACTCAAACCAGTGTTTACAGGTATCAAATAGAAGACGGCTACGACCTTAGCGCCGTCAGTGGAGCAACTGATTATACTATTTTGCAAGCTTGGGACATGACACATGGAAAACGTGACGAGCCACCTCCTAGGGCAGTACAACACAGTGCTCTACATAAAGACCCAGGTGCAACTTCCAGGGACCAAAGATACGACAATATTGTAAGCAACCTTCACTTATTCACTTATCTTGTATCGATTACAGAAATAAGTAAACATTTAAAAATAAGAGCTGATACCTTTTTCAGGAATTTATGGTGAAGTACATTATAAGACACGGAATGGCTGCAGATAAGCTTGTGCTTGGGATCCCTCTGTTTGGAAAAAGCTACACACTCGCAACTTCGACTCTACCGTCTCCAGGTGCCGCAATTAGCGGTTGGGGTGAAGAAGGTTCATACACGCAGACTAAAGGCATGCTCGCATATTTTGAAATCTGCATGGCCGAAAGAGAAGGCAAAGGTGTCAGCGGTGTAGACGACGCAGGAAACGCATATGCAGTATTTGATAACCAGTGGGTCACATACGATACACAAGCTACTGTTCTGGAGAAGGTGACTATTTTGGTTTAACCAAAAAAATATCTAGTAGACAACTACCTTAAAAGCCCGTTTTTTTGAACTAACGTACTATATGTCTTTTTAGATGAAGTTCGTGATAAGTGCTGGTCTAGCTGGAGCTGCTGCTTGGTCTGTGGATATGGATGATTTCCGAGGACTGTGCGGTACACCGTTCCCTATTCTGAGTGCCATATCTTCTACTTTAAACGGTAAAAACCTCTACCGTCATCTTAGCAAACAAGTGCCTCTTATTAGTACCTATGTAGGTACTTCCTCCTGATAACAGAGTACTTGATTTATTTTCTTTTAACGAACTTTGCAGGTCAAACATTCCAGACGGATCAATCGTCGCTAAAGATTGGATCGTGCGAAGATGATTACCCTTACCTCGAATCTGATGAAGAATCATGCGCCCATTTCCATTTCTGTACTGGTGGAATAAGTTACAGAATGAACTGTGAAGAAAAGAGACTGTATGATCCTTCTACTGGATTTTGCGGGTATGTCTTAAAATTTGCCTTAAAGATACAAAAACTTACATCACATCCACTCCAAACATCGTATTAATCAATTATAAAATTTGTTTTTTAGTCATTCGGACGTTGGCAAATGCATGCCAGGGCAGAGTTTGAGGATAAGCGTAGACGATGCAGCACGTTATTTGTCTCAAGTCTACGAACATGACATAGAAGTAAGTTTCATACAATAATATTAAGATTATTTTTGTATAAATTTTCTCTGTTACTATAAATGGGACATCCGTCTACCCCGAGATCTCCCAAACTACATGGCATAGAAATCAGAAATTTGGCACAGTCAATTCAAGGATTTTTTATAATTTGCACCCTAAAGAAAGAGGCAGTCAAAGTTTATATGAAAATAGCTTCATAATACCTATGAAATCGCGCAGGATTCCACTTAAGTTCTCTAATAATAAAAATAAATAGTAATGGAATAGCATGAATCATAAATATTTTTGTGTTTACAGTTGAACTCCGATGCACCAAAAGTCATGCCAATGACTATGACTAGAGATCCAGAACGACTACTTTCAGATGCTGAAATGGATAGTAAAAGAAGTAATATTGCATTTTATTTGTATTTGACTATAGTGTGAAGTTATTTTTAAAATATCAAAAAATATTATTATTTTAAATATAAAATGTTATTATTTTATATTATACCTATTATATTTTTTAGGCAAAGTGAGCGATAAAAAAGTCGTTTGTTACATGACGAGTTGGGCATTCTACCGACGCGGCGAGGGTAAATTCGTACCCGAACAGATCGACACTAGGCTCTGCACTCACGTAGTTTATGCATACGCATCTCTATCTCCCGATGAACTCATCGCAAAGGAGTTTGATCCTTGGACTGACATTACAAATAGTAAGTACATAGTTAGTACATTTATACAAATTATGTTGATACACAAATTAAGAATTGAGTTATTCGCAACGATCCGACTAAAAATTGCTAAAAATATGAGAGGTAATCATCACAATGTTATATGTTAATGTTATGTAATGTTAAAATATATACAAATAAATAAATACAATTTCAAACACTGAAAAGATAAAGAGTTATACAACGTTCAAATGCTTTGCAGACATGTATGAAAGAGTGACATCCTTGAAAGACGTCAAGGTTCTCCTCGGTCTGGGAGGCTGGACGGACTCCGCAGGGGACAAATACTCACGATTGGTATCCTCTAATTCTGCGCGCATCAAGTTTATTCAGAAAGTGATTCCTTTCTTGCGTATGAACAACTTCAATGGTCTTCACTTGGACTGGAACTACCCAGTTTGCTGGCAGAGTAACTGTAAGAAAGGGGCTAAATCAGATAAGGCTAACTATGCAAAATTCATACAGGTGATTAAAGTGTTACAAGCTGTTCCGTTCTGCTAACACTTCATCAAAAATTTGCACATTAATTTTGTTTTCAATTACGTTTTAGGAACTCGCTAAAGCCCTACATGGAGCTAATATGGAGCTTGGCGTAGCCATTTCTGGCTACAAGGAAGTCATAGAATCGGCTTACGACTTGGCCATTATATCAAGAGAAGCCGACTTCTTGAGTGCTATGACTTACGATTATCACGGAGGTTGGGAAAGGGCAACAGCTCACCATACTCCACTAGTTCCGTCGAATAAGGATACCTTGGCATATTATTCTATAGTGAGTTTTTATTAAATTAATTGATAGGTATTGACTAACATTTTGCGCAACGCTAAACGAAACCTAGATTTGTTTATAATATGAAAATCATATAAGATATTAGTGTTTTACCAAGTACCTAACTTCTAAGTCAAGATTCTGTGACCTAGTATTTAATAATCCCACGAGCTTGTCTCTTTGAAAAGTCTTAAATCTGTTTTGCAGTGTTATTTATTAGGCCCGTTAACACGGGCACAGATAACACGGAGTGCTTCCGTCAGTTGATGAGTTAAAATAGGTAGGTACCTTACTATTTTATACATTTTTTAAATCAAATTGTAGGAATACGCTGTCAAAGCAATCATTGGTGGTGGAGCAGATCCTAAGAAGTTGCTCCTTGGTCTGTCTTTCTACGGCCAGTCGTACAGGCTCGCCGATGTCGAAGGAAGCAAAAGCCCTGGGGCCCCTGCCGCAGGTCCAGGTGAACCGGGAGAATTCACTAAACAACCAGGAATGCTGGCTTACTATGAAATCTGTTACAGAGGTTTGTAAATAAATAATTGAAACTGACAAAATACAAATAGATTAATGAAATTGGTCAAATCTTTTGTCGAAAGCTGAATGAGCTGCTATATTTTTTTTATATTGATTATTGTTGCAGAAAAAAGCCTACGCTGGAAATCTGGTCGCCAGAATAATGCGGGTCCATACGCATACTCAGACAACCAATGGGTGGGCTACGACGACCCGAAATCTATAACAGAAAAGGTCAAAAATCTTTTTTAAACGTAATTACGTAAAATTACGCAATGACAACGTATTTTTAATAATTTTGTTCTGTAAAATAGGTGGAATGGGCCATGCGCCAAGGTTTGGGAGGAGTCACAGCCTGGGCCATCGATCTGGATGATTTTAACAATCGCTGCTGTGCTGAGCCGTCGCCATTGCTTCGCGCGGCGGGAAGAGCTTTGGGCCGTGAAGTGCCTTCGCCACCCACCACGGCTTGTGAGCGACCACCGCAGCCTGTCACTCCTGCGCCTCCTACAACTACTACTGTTGAGTCTGACGGTAAGTCGGTCCACTGTCCAATGCAATGAAATGGAAAGTAGGAAACTAGATCCACTTGGCAGTCATTACCGAACGCAGTAAATTAAATCATGATTCATATTATAGTAAGTTTTACGTAATCTAATCCATTTTTTTTCTCCTGGCTACCGAAAAAATAATATCAAATACCATTTTCTTAAAACTTAGGTTCCGTTGGTGGTGTTACATCAGCTGGAGATCATAACCATGGTGGTAGTCACGAGCAACACACGTCTACCACATGGCCGAGTTGGCAGCCACCGTCCACTGCGCCTACCACACAACACACCTGGTGGCCAGCTGCCACAACAACCCCGGCCACAACCACAACTTCTACGACCACTACAACAAAGAGGCCTACGACGACTAGACGAACGACGACGACGGAGAAACCTTCCGACTCCAGTAAGAAAGGAAACCACTACTCGGAAAATTAAGTTACTGAACGTTATATGTACCAACATCGATCAGTAACCAAGTAGTTCAACAGATCTACCATGAGTTTTCCTAGACTATACTCGCTAGCGACCATAGTAAAAAATACATGACCGTATTATAAAAACAACAATCGTGGAAAACAATTAAAATTAATTGAAAAAAATTATAGTCGCTATAGTACACACCATTTTTATTACACATTTTGTTTACACACTAGACTGAATACGTTATTTTAACAGGTTCCATTGAAGGAGCACCATGCGGAGCCGGGGAATACCATGCGGCACCAAACGATTGTGAAGGCTACCTCCAATGCGAGGGTGGACACTGGCGCAAGCACAACTGCGCACCAGGACTTCACTGGGCTGCTTCCGCGAATAGATGCGACTGGCCCAGCTTTGCTAAGTGCACAGGTAACATACCTACACTAGTGGCTCTGGGAGCTGTCGACCTTGCGAGCATACTAAAAGTGAGCTATTTGAGGAATGTAATGTGCAAGTGCATTTTCCGTTTTGTGATTTTTTTGATCTTTTTGATTTTTTTTGCATCATCTTGTGTAGAATGAGGTCCTTTGTGTTTCTCTCAAATTTGATTGAAAACCATCGATTGTTTGATGAGCTATCCTGTTCAGCTGCTGCTATGCTGAAGATCCTTATCAGATCTTCGCCAAACTTTTATGAGACCAACTTATAGTTACTACCTTTCAAATAAAAAAAGAATAATCGAAATCGGATCTCATTTGGTGGAGATATCCAGTATATCAAATAGCCCCCTTTTTGCCCTTTTTTGGGGGAAGTACCCCTCCAATCAAAAATCCCCGACGACAAAAAAATTCTAATAAGTCATATAACCTGTGTACCAAGTTTCGTCCAGATCGGTTAAAAAATGCGACCTGTAGAGGAGAACAGACAGACAAACAGACATCCGGACAAACGCATTTTTGGCCAATGTGGAAACTGAGACGCTTCGCTCGCTTCGCTCGCTCGGTCAATAAATATTTAAATACTTCGTATTTTTTACGTCGTAGCAGCGACAGGAAGTAGTGAAGCAAGCACAGCCACAAGCACCCTTGCTCCCATGACGTCACGACCACCACCTACGAGACCGACCACTACTACAACTAGAAGAACCACAACAACTACGACCACAGCTAAACCAACTACCACTATTAGCTCAGGTAAGCAAAGAAAAATCATACACACATTTACAAATAGCCATAAAAATCCCCACTCAAATTTATTTCTTCCTAACTAAACATGCTTCTCACCAGACCAAGGTGGCGAATCAGAAGGAAAGCGATGCAGTGGTCAAGATTTCGCCTCCGTGCCTGGCGACTGCAACGCCTACTTGCATTGTGACGGCAGCTCGTGGAAACTGCAGCATTGCGCGCCCGGCCTACACTGGAGTGTTAAGGAGAAGCATTGCGACTGGCCCAAATACGCTAAATGCGAAGGTACCAAAGACTCGAAGTGACGCCTACTATCATTAGAATATCAAATGCCTCTACAAATTGCTTTTACAATATACAAACGCCGTGATATTAAATTAAAATGTTTCCACAGTTCTTGCAGATCCTGGTCAACCTACTACTTCTGCCACTAGGCCGTCCAAGCCACCACGGACCACAACGAAAACACCGACTACCAAAAGTTTGTACCT
Source organism: Plemyria rubiginata (assembly GCA_963576535.1). NCBI lineage: Eukaryota > Metazoa > Arthropoda > Insecta > Lepidoptera > Geometridae > Plemyria > Plemyria rubiginata. The sequence continues at coordinate 7,106,238 of OY754909.1, read as the reverse complement.
ATTTACATACCTGCCACAACAACTATAGGCAAAAAAATAAAACATTCAGTGAATATTTTTGAATCTGAAACATGATCAAATACGTACACAAACTGGCACATACGAGTATATACCTACCCAGCTAACAGGCAGCTTCAAACGACATAGCTGAAGTGGAATCGGGTTAATCACGGCTACCGTATGCCAAATGAGCTGTGAGTAAATGCGGCTGCCCATGGAAGGCAATGCGGCAAACCAAAATCAAAACGATCTTTATTCAGTACAATCACAAGAATCACTTTGAAACGTCTTAAACAACGATCGAAACAGAGATAGCGCGACAATCTGATCATTTATCATCGGAATGGGTCAGGCCCAGGTTCGCGATAGCTGGGAAGGAATGGGGGAGAGGTCTTTACCTAGAAGTGGGAACCGGCGAGAGCTCTTAATAATAATAATGCTTATGGTACGGTTTGAAACCTATTTCTCAAACTTGAATATTAGGTAACTAATTGATGCTTTATTTCAGTCCCTTCGTCAGACAAGCAAGAGGGAGGAGAATGTGGAGGCAATGATGTGCATGCCCCGGCACGCACTTGCGATTCGTATTTGATGTGTGTGTCAGGACACTGGCGCAAACAGCTATGCCCACCTGGCTTGCACTGGGACAAACGTAGCAGAAGATGTGACTGGGTCGAATTTGCTATGTGCGAAGGTACGTACCTAACTGATTATCTAGCTAGACAAAAGAACTTTAGACCTCACCTGTCTAAGCAGAGTTTAAACGATTAAAATAAAATATGTTTCTGGTCGGTACTCGGTACGAATCTGTGGGTAGCAGTAAAAGTGTGTTAAAAATATGTTTCTTTCTTTTGTGTGTACCTATCCCAACATAAGTATTTTTTAAACTTTTCTCCAAACAAAACATAGCTACAGGTTATTTTTCTTCAGTTTATTGTACCTAAGTATAACCACTGTAAATGGAGGTAGTGTACATTTGGTATTTATTTTTACAGTTGACAAACCATCTGCAACAAAGTCTCCAATGCCACAGCCCACACATCCACCAACCACAACTACCACCACTAGACGCCCATCCTACACAACCACTAAAAAACCAGTAGAAGATCAAAACAACGTACCAAGCAAGGTAAAGACACCAAATCCTTGAAGTATGCGAATGTGTTTTACCAGAAATTATTAACCTACTGTTCTACTGTATGATCCATACCACGCATGCACAGTTCCATGTTCTCTCTCATTTAGAGTCCCAAACTGTTTATCAACAGGATTGCATAACGGGAACATATCACGCGCATCCCAAATGCGAGAAATTCTACGTGTGCGTCAACGGCATGTTGATAGGCCAGAACTGTGCGCCTGGCTTGGTGTGGAGGCAGGACAGGACTCAGTGTGACTTCCCGAGTGCTACCTCATGTACCGATAGACGCCAGGGCGTGTCAGCTCCACTCATGGACGCAAGCGGCATGGAGATGATTGACGATCACGAACACGCCAGTAAGTTCCCGGAAATTCAAATTACATTCTCGTTGAAATTCTTTGGCATGTAAATGTTTCTAATAATTAGTTCTTGGACATCCATCCACTTCCTCTTTAAGTATTTTTGAAAGTGTCTGTGTATGTGCAAACAAGTAAAATTATCAAAATAAGTAACTGGCTGTGATAGCATTTATCCAATTGTACATGTCGTAATTTTTTTCAGAATACTGTAACAATGGTGAATACGCTGCGTTCCCTGGTGACTGCACTCGCTACCAACATTGTCTCTTTGGAAAATTCGAAGAGTTTTCCTGCAGCGCTGGCTTACACTGGAACCAGGTCCTTATTCAAATATGTCACGCAATAAATATTCTTATTTCGTAAAATACAAGCAGATTTACATAGGTACTTTCATTGTGTTTACAGGACAAATCAATCTGCGACTGGCCTAAAAACGCGAAATGCAAGAAGACTAGCACAACTACAACTTTTCGCCCCGTCTTAGATCCAATTGCTGATTTACCTACAGTTGTAGATGAGCCTGATGATATTCCAGTGATAGTGAAACCTATACATACGGTGCCAGTCCAGGTGACGCAACCAGACATATCAACGAGGCCGCAACTTCTCAATTGTACGTATTTTTTAACAAATGATGATGATACAATATCAATTTTAGTAGTAAATCATAAACAACCTCTAGGAAATGTTTAAGACTAGGGCACAAATGACGAGAAAAGACTGGATAATTTTTTTTGTTGCAAAATGGTATGGTGAAGTTTTGTAGAATTCTAGTTCTGAAATTCGTTTAGAATTCGAGTTTTCCGAGATGTCTAAAATGTCTACTAAACAAAGTATATTTTGTCAGGAATAAAAAGAATAGTCATGTATCATAATGAGGAATAATCATGGTGCGAGTTCTAATTGCACTTGCATGATTTTTCTTTTAACCAAAGACTTTAAAATTATATTCTAGTTTTAATTGACATAACTATGACAATACCCATTTCACAGCACAATACAAACTCGTATGTTACTACACAAACTGGTCCTGGTATCGCCCTGGCATCGGCAAGTACAGCCCTGAAGACATAGACCCTACCCTATGCACACACATCATCTACGGATTCGCAGTTCTAGGAGACGATGGACTCATCATGGCCCATGACTCTTGGTCAGACTATGACAACAGTAAGTATCTCTCCAAAATAACTGTAAAGGCACACTTAAGCAAACTACACTCCCATTCGAACTACACCTACTACCTACTGTAGCCATTTCGAACTGCATGTCTAGGAATCATCTAGGAATAGTCATCCTGTTTCAAAACTATTAGCTAGGATATACGAGACAACCATACTTATATCGCTACTTCATTCACAGGATTCTATGAACGCGTTGTGGAGTTCAAAAGATACGGTATTAAAGTTTCACTGGCTATCGGAGGTTGGAATGATTCTGCTGGCGACAAATATTCGAAGTTGGTAAATGATGCGGGAGCTCGCGCTAGATTTGTGGAACATGTCGTATCATTTCTGGAAAAGTATGGTTTTGATGGGTTGGACCTTGATTGGGAGTATCCTAAGTGTTGGCAAGTACGTAACTTCAAAATTACTAACCGTAAAAAGACACACCGACTCGAATATAATATATTAAGTTAAAAACATGATTATTTCCAGGTTGATTGCTCACTCGGCCCCGATTCTGACAAACAAGGATTCGCTGACCTGGTCCGAGAACTATCAGCTGTTTTGAAACCTAAGGGCATGTTGCTATCTTCAGCCGTATCACCTAGCAAACAGGTCATAGACGCCGGGTATGACGTGCCCGTATTAGCTAGACATTTGGACTGGATTGCAGTGATGACGTATGATTATCACGGGCAGTGGGATAAGAAGACAGGACATGTCGCGCCGCTTTATTATCATCCGGATGACGATAACACTTACTTCAATGCTGTAAGTATGAAAAACCACTGCATTCTAGAACATGACTCCATTTTTAAATATCTGCCGATATTACTCAATGTTTTGTAAAATCGATAATATGGCCCTAGTTCCTACGTACGTGCTAGGGATATATTATGATAAAAATATTTTAGGTATTTATTGTTGTTAAAATAAGTATTAAGTAGTAATTAAACGCACCTCGCTAGTTTATATGTATAATTAGCTTTGTACCTAGCTTAATGGAAGACTTTTACAGAACTATACAATGCATTATTGGATAGAGAAAGGGGCTCCTTCATCAAAACTTGTAATGGGAATGCCAATGTATGGACAGACCTTCACTGTTGAATATCGAAGGAATCCTCAGGGAAAACAGCAAGCTGTTGGGTTAAATTCACCAGCCAGCACCGGCGGCGAAGAAGGAGAATATACTCGAGCTAAAGGCTTCTTGTCATATTACGAGGTAATATTGAAAAACTATTTATTTATCATTTATTGCACAAAACACAAAGTTAAAGTACAAAAGGAGAGCTTAATGCACAAGCATCTTCTAACAGCCCCCCTAAGTGGTATGGTATAAATCAAGATTGACGTGCGACAGATAAAGTTATCATTTGTAAAAACACTAAAGCTAACCTGACTGAGATGTTGATCATAACCATAATTCGCAAATTATTATTTTTTAGATTTGTGACCGCGTTAAAAATAATGGTTGGACCGTTGTGAAAGATCCATTGAAACGCATGGGGCCTTACGCTTTCAAAGGTAACCAATGGGTGTCGTTTGACGACACGGAGATTATCAAACAAAAGGTCAATCTGATGAAGTCTATGAATCTTGCTGGTGGTATGGTGTGGGCCCTTGATCTTGATGACTTTAGAAATAGGTTTGTATTCATATTTAACTTGAACTATTATAAAAAATTGTGAAGTAGGTATAGGTAATAGTGTTATATTATTCATTTACCTACACTTTTTTAAATTCAGGTGTGGCGAAGGAAAACATCCACTAATAAATGCAATCAAGAACGAACTATTAAATTCAAATATTATTCACGACTACATTCCGTCAAAACCGATAAGCACTCCTATTGAATCAAAGCCCATATACGACCCTGGAAACTCTTTAGACGACGATCTAGACGACATCGAAGTGAAACCATCTGGAAATAAACCAACTATTCCTACCATAGAAGTCCATGATGAAGTGATTCATACTTCCCACAGACCTTCAGAAGTTAGTGCTTATGTGGATGAGAGATACAAAGTTGTTTGCTACTATACCAATTGGGCGTGGTACAGGTGAATCCACTATTTATTACTTTTTATCATTTTCCTACACACATGAAGGCACAGCGGCACAACAGGTTTTCTCTCTCAACTCTCCTCTACCAGCCGTCATATCAGCAGTCACTCTTTTCAAATTCATGTCGTCTATCACACAGTCCACCCATCTTTTCTTTAACCTATATCTACTCCTATATCCATCCATATTCATCTCTAGCATTCTTATCATTACATTCTTTCCTTCGCATATCGTGTCCATACCACGCTAACCTAAATACTCCTTATCTTTTCAGTCACTGGCGTCACTTATTTTTTTTTATATGAATCTAAATTTACTTATTAACAGTTTAACCTATACCATAACATGTGAAATCAATTAGGCCCGGCCCTGGAAAGTTCACTCCAAGTGACATCGACCCATCTCTATGCACTCACATTGTCTACGCCTTTGCTGTTTTGGACAGTTCTCGTTTGGTGATCAAGCCTCACGATATCTGGTTGGATATAGAAAATAGTAAGTTCATGTCCCATTACTGCCTTACCTTACTTTTACATCTTTTTTGCTTACTTGACGAATTATTGTCGTTTATTATACCTACCTATCTCCATTATACAGAGTTTTACGAAAAGGTAGCATCACTCAAAAACCGTGGCGTCAAAGTTGTCTTGGGTCTAGGAGGCTGGGACGATTCAGCGAGTGACAAATATTCAAGACTTGTAAACAGTGTTGCTGCGAGAAGAAAATTCATCGTTCATACTATAGACTTCATAGAGCAATACGAGTTTGATGGGTTGGATCTTGATTGGGAGTATCCCAAATGCTGGCAGGTAGTAATCGAATTACTTAGTATAATTTATTTCATGATTCAAATTCAAATGACCTTTATTAAACATTTCCCTACTTTGGGTTGTAGGTCAACTGCGAGAAGGGCCCGAGCACAGACAAGGAAGGTTTTGCAAGTCTTGTGAAGGAACTTCGATCTGCTTTTCAACCGCGTGGTCTTTTGCTTTCTGCTGCAGTTTCAGCTAGTAAACGAGTTATCGATGTTGGTAAGTGTCGTATAGATAATTCTCAAACATAACTTCTTTAGAATAACTTGGAGTACCTAGGTACTTTTAAATAATTAATAAAGAATGAAAAACTTTTAATAAAGAATGCATAATAATCTCCCTGCAATTTAAAAACTGTATTCTTTTCAGCGTATGACGTCCCAACACTATCGAAGAACTTGGATTGGATCGCTTTGATGTCGTATGACTACCATGGCCAGTGGGACAAAAAGACGGGACATGTTGCCCCAATGTACGCCAGCGATAGCGACACAGACATGACTCTTAATACAGTACGAATATTTATATTTAAGTAAAACAGGAGATGGTTTTTTTCTACAGCACCTTCAAAATAATTAATCCTTCGAATTTAACAAAATAGAGTAGATAACTCTCACAGTTGTGTCAGAGAGAGTAAGATAGATACATTTCTTAAAAAAATAAATTAAAGTTGAACTGGGAATAGTCAAACCATGATCATGAATGCGCTGCGAGGCATGCTGATTAAAAATATACCTAATGTATTTCATGTATAACATTGTTTTAGAACTTCACCGTTCACTACTGGGTCAACAGAGGAGCAGAAAGAGAGAAGTTGATTTTGGGAGTTCCGTTCTACGGGCAGTCCTTCTCACTAATGGATAATGTCGGTACTGGACTGGGAGCGCCCACTTATGCAGGCGGAGAGGGTGGAGACGAGACAAGAGCTAGAGGATTCTTGTCCTTCTACGAGGTGAGACCCGTGCTGGTTATTTTCTTTTAATCTAGGAACCATCAAGAAAAACATATGTTCTAAACTAACCAGACCTAAAAACTATCACGCACGATGTTTGTTAAACTTTGGACTGATTTATTACGTTATTCATCGTTCAACGTTCGTATTGATATGGATGGCTTTGATGATTAGATAAAATAAAAAAAATTTACCTAATTTCGCATCAGGATGACAATTCAATTAATTTATGATTCCTCATCAGATATGCGACCGCATCAGACTCAAGGGATGGCAAGTAACTAGGGATGTTGGTGGAAGAATGGGTCCGTACGCTGCCCTAGATGATCAGTGGGTTTCATTTGATGATGACTACATGGTGCGGCACAAATCTGAATACGTCCGCGCAGTGGGTCTAGGAGGTGTTATGGCATGGGCCTTAGATTTAGACGACTTCACTGGAAGGTATTGTGGATGCGGAAAATCACCACTACTGGCTACTATCAATCATGTGCTAAGAAGTAAAGAAGCGCCGCCACCTTGCCCACTTGAAGAGAGTAAGTTTTATTATAATAAGTAAGAATCAGAATACTATATATGGATATACGACACGCTGTCAAAAACAATTTTTTTAAATAAAATTTTCTTGCTGATGTACCTATCCAACATAATTTGTCTAACAGTCCAAGCTCCTGAAACTTCAACTGCAGTCGCATTGCCAGGAACCAGACCTACCAGCACAACAACTACTACAACAGAACGTGATGTAGATATGCAAATACCTACAAAACCACCCAAGCATGAAACTGGACCCAACACCGGAGTACGTATTACCTTTGGATTATTTTAGGTAAAGTGTCTAATCTTACTACGCAAACATACTAAAATAAATAATTTTAATCGATTTTCAGGGATCGCATATGGAAGGAAAATCGTGTACCGGGACCGTTTTTAGAGCTGACAACACAGACTGCAGTAAATATTACCTATGCATCAACGGAGAGTTCTCTCAGTTAACTTGCCCAGCCCCTTTACACTGGAATAAAAACCACTGTGACTGGCCACAAAAGGCTCAATGCAAAACTAGGGCACAACTAAGAATATCTGGACAGAGCAACCCAGAGACAGAGGCTGAAAAACCTATAGTAGCCTGTTACTTTACCAGTTGGGCTTACTACAGGTATGCTTTGTTTTCAAGGATGAAACTAATTTAAATGTTTAAGCAACGCGGTGCAGTGTCTAATATGTGAGTCTTTTTATTTCAGGCAAGGCAATGGAACCTTCGGACCAGAGCAAGTAGACCCAGATCTCTGCACACACATAATTTATGCCTGGGCTCACCTCGATGGCAAATCATACAAATTGGTTCCTGGCGTTCCAGAACTGGACATCGAAAATGATTTTTATGGCAAACTAACTGAACTGAAAAAAACTGGGGTGAAAGTCATACTCGGAGCTGGAGGTCTGAAAGACTCTGAAGATGATAAATGGACTCTAATGGCATCTACTGAACAAAACAGAGAGATATTCATTAAATCTTTGTTGGATACGTTAAAGAAGTGGAACTTTGATGGAGTTCAAATTGCTTGGCAATATCCAGTGTGTAAACAAGTGAGTTTTCCTATAATAATTCAACGCAAACTATTCACCTCGACATGGCACGAACATTACTTTTTATCTTAAACCAAATCTAATATTGTTCAAGGTTCCATGCAATGATGCATCTCTTTACGCATCATCTCGAGAAGACTATAGCGATCTTCTCTTCGAACTGTCGAAAGCCCTGCGACCTTACGACTTGGAACTGTCTGCAGTGGTTTCATCATCTCCAACCATAGCGGCATTGGCATACAAACACAATGTATTAATGACAGAGCTCGACTGGGTTGCAATTGCTGCTAATGACTTCTCCGCATCCTTAACTGGAAGGACAGCGTACTTGGTGCCATTGGAAAGTAGCGAAGTTTCCGGTTCCAATAGCTTTGTAAGTTTTCTTTTGTAATTACATATGGAGATATAATAAGGAACATACGACCTATGAAAATGGAACACCTAACGTTTTTGACCTGTTCGTATTCTATCCAATTAAAAAATACAAATTCATCTACCAATAATCGATCAGTGCCCAAAGTTGGTCCTAATTAGAAAACACCTAACATTAAACAATCTCTTTATAGAACTCCTCTCTAGCATACTGGACAAGCGTGCTGTCACCGAGGAAGCTAGTGTTGAACGTGCCTGCTTATGCCCGCACCTACACCCTGCGGAGCGCCTCAAACGCCATGCCCGGAGCGCCAGTGTCCGGTCCTGGAGAGCCCGGACATACCACAAGGGTCGCAGGTTTCCTTGCATACTATGAGGTCAGTACAGTCGTACCTACCTATCCAATAAGTACATTCAATAAAACAATATAAAAATTTTTGGACATTTCATACAATACAACGCTATTCAGTCAAACTAAGCGAAACTTGTAAATACTGGCTGTAGGTAGAATAGGTAAAAGAAAAACAAGGCAATAAATAAAATAAAAGGCTTTTGCAATAGAATAGGTAATTAAGAAAACTGGTATGTAAAGACCGTGATGAATGATGCTTCAAAATATCCTTATAATTTCCGGATTCGTAGTACTTTTTAGGGTTCCGTACCTCAAAAGGAAAAAAACGGAACCCATTAATAGGATCTTTTTTATTCGACACTCGCAAGGGAATCAAAACCTACAGGGTACTTTCTCTTGAACTCAGAATCTTAAACTTTGGTAGGTACGAAGCAACGCCTTAAAGAACAGATAAAAGAAAATATGAGAAAAACCATAAATTTTTAATTACATCATAATTATATGAACCTAATAAAAATATTTTTAATAATTTTACCTACAGGTTTGTACGGTACCCTCTGTGCGCGAGTCCGACTTGCACTTGGCCGGTTCTTTGTTTGTTTAATACAGTTCAAATTTCACTTACCTAGACCAAATTATTAGGTAAACCTTCCAACACCATTTTCTCCCTTTTGGTGGCGGTCTAATATTGCGGTGTAGGAACATTTCTGAATGCAATTCAAGCAGGTAAATAATAAATAATATTCTGCGTCTTTGCTTTTAGAGTCTGAGCAGAGACGCAGCATACATATTTTTATTGTTGCGTCTTTGCTAGAGTTTAACATAATACAAATTCAACGACACATTTACCGATAATAAGGAAACCAAAGGTTAATAAATGCTGCGTCTATGCTCTTTAGAAGACTAGGCAACCTTCAATGACGTCAACCTACCCGACGTTAACAAGGAACTCAAATGTTATGTAACTAATATAACAGAATACTAATAACGCCGCTCTGTTGCAGGTGTAGGTAAACTATATCAAAATAGAATAGTTTATCGTTGTTATCTTTCTGAATTACTGTAATATTTCGTCTGATAAACACAAACTGACAACTAAATAGACTTTGGTACCATAATTTTATAGCAAATGTTTTCTAATTCTGTTGAATTTTATTAAGTTGTCGAGTATCTTCTATACCTATTTTATTTAAGTATTAGTATACTATACATACATATAATATATAGCATAGTGATAAGACTAAGTATGGAATGATATTAACGTTCCAGAATCATTATTACGGAGAAGATAAACGATGATACATCATAATGAATTGAACAAATCCAGCTCATGCGTCCTCAGTCATCACAACACATGGATTTTGAAGAGTGGATTGTATTTTAGCTTTCTTATTCATCATCAAAATTCTTATTCATTTTCAAAGTTAAAGTTCAATAGAGGATTCCTAGAGAGAGGATTCTTCAATAGAGGTTTTTGTTGCAGCCTATTTTGATATTTGCGTGGCAATAAGAATCCATAAACCTTTTTGATGCCTGCTTCGAGATTCGTTTAATAAAATATTAATCTTTGACGTAGGTAGAGTCGCGTGACGGTATCGCTCGACAGAAAGGGATTATTTTTTAACAAACAGTTGCACAATAATTTGAAAACTTTACAGATATGCAAAGGACTCCGATCAAAGGAATGGACAGAAACGCGAACGCCAGATGGCACATTCAGCGTTCATGGAAGGCAATGGACTTCATACTTGCGGCCTGAGGAGGTCCATAGAGTTGGAGCCTCAGCAGCGCTGGCTGGACTTCGAGGAGCCGGGCTGTGGGCCTTAGATCTCGACGATTGGCGTGGCGACTGCGCGTGCGCATCGCGACCCCTACTTACTGCCCTACGACAGGGACTACTAGATCCCAAAATTCCACCCTCGCTCTGTCTTTATAATTAAAAATATATTTTTCATATACGAATCACAAGAAAAACTTAAATAATACTAGTGCTCTAGGTAGAAAATACTCGAAGTGAGTCGAAAATGAACCCCCTAAGACTTTTCAGTAGTTTTAAAATGTGAATTAATTTAGCTTAGTTAAGGTATTGTGATATTTTTTCTAAGTTTATTGATTTTTACTCGACCGTAGTGTTCTAATACAAAAATGACAGTTTTGAGTAAAAATACGAGGGATATAAATAATGTATCCGTTGCAGAGAATAGCGGTCATTAGAGGCCGGTTTCTTAATGCTCAATCAAACAAATCGGCTGTCAAGTCACTTGCAATTTCAACTGCTGGATTGGCATGTGACTTGACAGCCGATTAGTTTTCATCAAGCTTTCGGAAACCAGCCATAAGTAGGATAACGCGGAAGCCAGTGTAAGTAAGATGATTTTTATATTAAATCAAGGTTAACATTAAACTTTTGTTTTAATTTGTTTTGAATCACCTCCACTTTTTTTTTCAACTTTTAGCAAGCTTTTGTTGTTTGTCATATTGTGGTCCCATTTAAAAGTTAGTAGTTGTAAGTTTTGATTCAGATCTGACGAGTTTTAGAGTTAGTGTTTTTTCCAGTGCATTTGAAGTCGGATTGTTCTTACTTAAACTCTCAAAGTAGGTAACTTATAAATCTAACCCTTGTTGTAAACTCGTACACATGAAGTGCCGCTGGCAGGATATCTTGTTCCTTGTGTGGGATTTATTATTCGGTTTTGCTTTCAATATAATTATTAGTTTCATTTTTATTTTAGACCAATAGCGGGCCTGCATTGATGTATTGTTATCCTTAATGACTGGCATTTTATTTTATAATATTATCCTGTTTATGTTTAATTTTATGTTTATGTCTTTAGTGTTAAATAAATTTGGATGATTGTTCATATTGGTCCGCTTCTCTCTATTGCAACACCCTAACGGGGTACAGTATTGATTTAAAATTATTTAGTCATAAGTCCTGACAATGTAAAATCTACATACATACATACATAATAATGCAATAAATATACTGAATACTGAATACTGAAGCCACAGCTTTATTTTCATTTTTCATTTTGTAATCTTCTTTACATGTACTTTCTTTGTGTTCAAAGTTTTAATTTAGGTAACTATTTGTTTTTTTATACCTAATTTCCGTGCCGTTACCACCCTGGGACCTGGCAGAATACAGTGCTAGGCCCGTACCACCATCTCTTGAAGCATTCTTATTTCAATATTACTTTACTGTTTGGTCATAAAGTAGACTCTATGCAGTTGATATAAGACATTGACATAAAAGTACTATTGAAATAAGAATGCTTCAAGAGATGATGGTTCCGGCCCTGCACTGTGTTGTGTAACCCAAACGGTGCGGCAAATACTGAGCCAGGGACCTATTAGCCTAACATACCTATTTAGTTAGCATTATAGGTATGTATAGCATATTCTTTTTTGTGCTGGTCAAAAAATATATTTTCTTTCTTTCTTTGTTCTACCTATATGTATGTTTGAAACCGAGTACCAGTTACCTATCATGACCCGCACGCAGTGGCATGGAAATATCACCAAACAAGCTCGCGCGGCCATGACCATGTCAGGTTAGAATTCTAATGTAGCTCGTCGCGTCTCGGTCAAAATGGTATAAAAGAAACCTCGAATATTATAAGTCCTCGTTCATGCTACTCAACCAGTGAAATGTTTTATGTTCTGAATAAGTTTGAACTGCCATTAAACAATAATCTATCTTATATAATAACTCAATCTTATTTAAATTACATAAATCAAGTGATTTTTTTATGATCTAATAATGACTTTGAATTGTATTTTTGTGATTTTTTAGAGTAACGTAATTTTACATTAATTTACAATAAAAGATTAAACCATACAAATAGCCATGGCCAAGCGACTGATAGCTCGCACGATTTTCGGCTCTAAAAGCGAAGACTTAAATCCTACGTTTGTGTTTGGAAGTATAACAAGAAAAAAACTACACACGAATGAGGTAAGACTAACTTCTTAAGGCATCAGCTTTTAATAGATTTGTATCCTTAGTATATACTAGCGGCCTGTCCCAGCTTCGCATGGGTGGACATAATTTTTTTCAACATTTTAGGATAAACTTACGACTCCCGCGAAAGTGAAAAAATACACGTGCCAGTAAAATGGAACAGTAGCGGGCATGCAAGTTACAGGCATGTAGGATTTACGGACACATTGTAGATACATTTGCAAGTTAACTAGTCAGGTCAGGTGTCGCGACGTAGTTAAAAAGTAGTTATAGTAACATAACTAAAATAGTTAGACATATGCTATCGCTGACTTATTTGTAGATAATGCCTAGGGCTCAAAAAAAAATTCCAAATTCCAATAAGTTACTTAATATTGTAATAGTAAGTAATATATTAGTTTTTAGTTTTATAAATAAGTAATATTTTTGGTGTCCCCCATCGTCTAGTATAGCGGCAGAATTAAGGCCAATAACCTACTGTTAAATGTATCTGTCTACTTTTGTTATTTCTAGATGATGAACCTGTATTTTTGAGCTAAATAAATATTTCATATCATTTCAATGATGTGTTCTTTAATATTGTAGAACATTTTTTTGTTCTATCGTCAATAGTTTCCGCAGCGCATGCAATGAAAGACATTTTATATTACACCTTGGGTTACATTTTTTATGTTTTAGTAAGGATTCCTAATTTTTTCCAACAATAAATGTAGCCTATGTTACTTAGGGATAATGTACCTTTCATATGCGGTTAAAGAATTTTTGAAATCGTACCAGTAGTTTTCGAGCCTATTTGAAACATACAAACATACAAAGTTTTCCTCTTTATAATATTAGTGTAGAAGTGTAGATTACTAAATGAATACGTACACAATTCTATTTTATGTGGTAGCATATACCTACCTAACAACGAATCTACTTAAATTTTCAGATACCGACCAAAGAGATTCAAATTTCGGTCCCATGGGGCCATGTGTCGGCGAAACTATGGGGTGACGAATCGAACCAGCGACCCATTCTTCACGGAGAGAAATTTGTGTGTCGAGATTGCAAAATGATATTGTAATATTTTTTTTAATGATTCCGAGTAAAATTTAGTATTTTGAACATAGGTTTCATGATACAAACAATGGTCATGGAGTTATTGGAACAAACCGGTTTTTGTAATTGTTGATTTTGTGATAGTAGCAGTACAATAATACTTTCCAGTAAAAGGTTTTGCGAATCCAAGAATAATTATTGGCTCTCGTCTGACGTCATATCAATTACAAAAAGGTTTTGTTAATACAAGTATGAAGCATGGCTCATGTCTGACGTCATCGCAATCACTAATGTTTTACTTATTTCAACATCCCACGTCTGGTACAATACTTGATGTTATTAAACTGTTTTGTAATTACATACAAGAACGCAATATATTTTCTAGGTACCTAGTACCACAGAATAGAAATAAGTACCTACTACGGTAGTAGCTACCTACTACCGACACTACGTCTACTAGGTACGTTCTACTGTTTATATTGCAAAAAAAAACGGATTACGCTTTTGTCCTTACATTATACCTACCTATAAAAACCCAGACTGAAAACTTATCTTACTGGGTGTAGCGCCATCTAGGTACCTGGCTTTATAAGTAGGTACCTACCTACCTAGGTACTAAGTACTGAACGTGACAACGTGCCATAGGTACCTACCTACTGCCAGCCCTGGGTACCTATCTAAGTAGGTAGATCATCTATACTTAATAATATTAACTAGGTAGGTAGGTCTAGGTATGTACCTAGTGGTTCGCCTCGAAGTGAGATCTCGTGATAATTCGCTCCAGACTTGCATGTTTCAACTTAGGTATATTTTCGACTTAAATTCTGACTAGATACGTAGATACCTAGGTACTTCCTACTAATTTGGTGGTACTTAAGTATCCTACCTACCTACCTATGTATTTATACTAAGTAAGTAGGTACCTAGGTACTTAGGTACCTATTATATCAGCTGTCTGGTTCCCATAACATTACCAGCTTTGCGTAGTTTGGGGCTAGATAGTGCTGTGTGGAATGTCGGTAATTATTTATTAGCGACCAGAAACTCAATAGATACAGTCAAATGATCTATCTTTGGCCCACATTTCGGAAACATCAGCTGAATTGATGTTCAAAATAATACGTTAGACGCTTAAAAATACTCATTTGCGTGGCATTGGGTGGCCTTCTTTTAGAAAATACAATTATTTGCTGGTCTGGTCGTTTCTAGGAAAATATCTCTGAAAAATCCATTTAACCACCGGCCAAGCCGCCCCGCCGCGCCGGTTACTTCGCAGTGTTGCCAATGCTACGGCAATCACCGTGTTCTAGGCAGAGATGGGCATTTACCCGGAATGCTTCCAAAAAACAGGTTAGATGTGGTAATATAACCAATAACACACGGGTAAATTCAATTTTCAAGAGTAATCGACTACAATAGGTATAATAAATAATCATCAATCAATTTTAGAAAAAGCATTAATAATACTGGCCTACGCAGACCGGGGACGGCATGGCAAGGGATTTAAATTTCTATAATGAAAATAAATATCGTATGTAAACTAACCAAGCGCGTACCTATGTATGAAATTTTTTGCTAGTAGGTAAGCTAAACCATCAAACGATCCACTATCTTTTGGAACGTTACTGCGTGGCTTACACGCAAACAGTCACTAAAAGTTTTTGATATTCTGGTTAATTATTGATATTTGCTTGCCTACTATGAAATGGTTTATGTACATATAAACTATTTTATATTAGGCAAGCAGTTATAAGTTCCAAAATTCGTATTAAACATAGTTAAAACCGATATTTTTGATTTACCGGGAATTTATCCAAATTGGTTTTACCCCGGCGCGGCCGCCCAAACATTTTCATTGGCAATACTGATAACTTCGAACAGAATTGAAACAAACAACGGTCTCGCAGCAGTTCGGAATCTTTGCAGAATTGCTTTTCTAGTGTTCTTTGAGTGTTGTGAGTGATTGTTGTGTAATTTTGGTGGCATATAAACCAACAGTACTTGAGGCATCGAAGAAATACAGACACTGATCCTAAAACAACACACCCAAGTCGCAGCTCAAAATACTTTTTATTCCATGCGTCCATTTCCATTCGCTTGTTAGCCTAGCCATTCCATAAAATTGGATATGGATACGCTAACAAAAGATTTACTAGTGAGTTGGGGTTTGTCTGAGTACATAAGCACATTTAGAGGTAAGTCCAATAATATTATTATCCGGTACCTAGTCATACCCAACAGGTGTATTTGGTCTCTGAAGTCAACTTGTATTGTCTGTAGGTACCTACCTATTGTTGTCTTATTAGGTAGGCATCTACAAATGACTACTGGGTCTGTATTCAGAATAAAGGCAGAGTTCCATCATTGCAGAGCTGCATGCATGTCGCGACGATGACGACGCGCGCGCCGCCAGCCTAGCCAGAAGCCTATCATCGGTCCCATACATTTTGTATAGCGGTGATTACACTACAAGACCGCCTGGGTTGACGAGGGGTTGACGCATTATACCTATGTTTCTGAGACAGTTGTCGTTGCGACCCGCGACTCAGCAATAATGGAACTGCCAAACGGACGGACCCATTCAAACATTACAAAGTCCTGTGGGGTGACTTTGTGGGTGTAACTTTGTTGTAATTCGTTTCAATTGAATATTTGAAGTAACTAAATAGAAAAAAAAAATGTTTTGAAATTTATCAATCGATAGAGTTGCCATCAATCTTTCTAAGGAACTGCATCTAATATGTAACCGCAAAGACATCATATTCAAACAGAAATTGATTGAAACACATTGCAACAAGTTACATAATCACCCCACTGGTCCTATAATGTAAGCGAAGGGAGCTTGGACAATTTTATAATATTTTATGAAAAGGTTCTGATTATGGACATATTATGGACAGACAGACAAACAAACAGAGTGAATCTCTAAATTTTATTTTATTAGTTATCCTGGTATCTATTAATACTTGCATGACCGGGCATCCATGTCTGGAATTTTTTTTTCAAAACACTCACAATCTTTGCTAAACTAACTTGTTTTTTTTTAATCTTATATCTATTTACTTACCTCAAGATGGCAGGATTGATGCTGGGACATTAAGGTTGCTTTCGCATGATGAAATTAAACAATTGCTTCCAATTCCGGGTGACCGGGCCAGGTTTCGGGCAAATTTAGAAAACTGGAAACTTGAAGTATTATCTTTAAACGAACCAGAACACCAAACAGAATACAATACTGAAAACCAAGAGGTGTGTTTGTTTTTAATGCCCATTTCTATATGATCTATAAATTACTAAACCGCATGATCATAGTAAAGGGTTTAGCCATGTCATGCCAAACCCTTTATTACTCTCAAGTAGGTAATTTGCCTTTTTTTATATAACAGCTGATGGAACAAGCATAATATGGCCCACCTGATGTTAAGTAGTAACCATCGCTTAAAACAGTGTGTTGCCTCGCAGGTCACACATGTTAGGAACATGCTTTACCCTGCTCTGCGTCCATCAACTATAGGCCTACAGATGTTAAACCGGCACCCTTCTAACCGAAACACAGCAACGCTGCTTCACGGCAGAAATAAGCATGGTGGTATAACCTATAAGTAGCTATGGATCTTGACATCGGAACAAATATTTTTTTTATGTAATTACTTCCCCGGAGGAGCCCTTCACAAAGAGCTCTACTACTACCTACCTATGTAGGTTCTACTTACCACATTTTTCATAATATTGATTAGCTTGATACCTATTGTTTTCAGGTACATAATCATGCATCTTTTTCTCTGCTTGATGTAAATGAATTGGACACATCTCTTGGCAGTATTGGCAGATTATTAAAGGAGACTACCTACTTTGAGCCTTCCGAAACAGATGGAATATTAACTCCGTTAGTGGGTTCTTGTTCTACACCACATTCAGTGAGGCCAAAAAAAATACAATTGGAAGCTGATGAACAGACATCTCAGCAACAACCAGAAAGTAGTCAACAAATAGTGCAAGGTAATGATGGGACATTTAGGGACAAGGGAAATAATCAACACGCTGTGCAAGATATTGATTACATGCGGCCAGGATATGTAAGTAAAACATTTTTATAAGCTTTTATTTAACTCCCTATGTATGTATTTGTACTTTGAGTATATAAGTTCTCGCAATTAAAGTGCATGCTTCCCATTACCTACCCAACTGTTGAATGTATGCATAAATAAAAAAATATTTATGAGTAACATAATTATACAGGGTGTAATAAGACATCTTCCAAAAACTTAAGGAACGTGTAGGGCTAAGTATAACATCAACCCATAACATTGCATTTGGCTAAAAGCCGAAGCAGTTTGGAGCCAAAAAATATTTTTGTCAGTCAGTGATGTGTTGCAAAGCGCGCTATGCAGGCTATGCATTGCTGTTTTTGGTATTTTTTCGTTTTAAAATGAAATTATTAGCTACTATGTTAATTTAACGATGTATTGTAGATATTGATGACGAAAATCACATGCAGACAAAAAGTGTAGTGTTTTTCGTAATTAGAATCATGGTTGAATGACCTGTTTCAGTTTTTGGTAATAGTCTTATTACACCCTGTATACCTACCTAATAAATTAACCCATATTGTTTTTATTTGTTTCCAGGTTCTAAGAACTTTGCGCTGTTCACTAGATGGAAGAGCAATATTAGAGCAGGGGCAAAATTTGGGAAAATTGACTGACACTCAAAGAAATTTACTAGTGCGGTTGGTAATCCTTCCCATATTTGAGATAAACCCAAAAGTTATAATAAGTAATACGCAGCTGCTTGGTTGGTCCCTAGAGATCCAGGAAATATTCAAAAAAGAATCACCTGTAGTATATTATGCTCCATATATATCTGCCAATGTGAGAAGCACTGCACGAAATGCTTCGGGTAAACTTCTTCGGTTCATATACAACAGACGTCGCACATTGAGAGAACGAGGAATACTAGAAACTCATTCCCGTTCCACGGTTTCATCAATAGTTTCTGATCCTGCTACTGCAGGAATCACTGATGACATAGGTAAGCTTATTATTTATTTATAGATAAGCAGTTGATATGTCTACACCACTAGTTATTGAGCTTGTTTTTGATAATGCCTTCAGCATTCTTTTAAGGCGCTGACAACCGTCAAGCAACCTTTCGCTCCTTGCGGTATAAATAAACCGACATACATATATTAAATAAATAAATAATGCTGGATCTAATATAATTTAACCTAATAGAATTTAGGAATCTTTAAGTCAAGAGTGAACAGGTGGATTATAGCTAAGCGTGCTCCATCTTAGGCTGCATCCTCACTTTCCATCAGGTGTGATGGCAGCCAAACGCTTAGCTATCAATAATAATAAAAAAATGATTTCGTTGTAGATTCTGATGAAACAATAGCTGAAAAGCTCAACTGGCTACGCAATTCCCTCGAACCATGGCATCTTGTGGAAGATAACTGGAATGCAACTGCTAAATGCAGATTGCGTTCTAATTACTCTGGCAGCGGCAGCGTACAAGAATATTTTAATGAATACCCCGTCTTGAAGCGCCCCACTGGCTATCAACTACTCCTGAATGATTTTAAGGTGCTGCATGAAGACAAGTCTGACGCCCTATTCACTAATATTGTCCCTCTGCGTGAGAAGATTATTGCATGCGCCAAGGAGAAGTTAAAGACTATTCGCGACAAAGATATTAAACAAACAATTGGCAAATACATATCTATAGCTAACGGTGAGTCTTGCTTATTGATTGAGTGAGTGAATCGAACGTAGATCTTAAAATCGAACGAAATTCGGTATTGTATGTTTGTCTGAGAATAGCATTCGAACCTTTAATACGATCTGAAAGGTGGGCTGATAAGATGTACTTGAATAAGGGGTTACTAAGATATCGGGTTTCTTTTAAAAATAAGTTACATAAAATATCAAGTTGGGCTATATAAAAGGGCTGTATTGGATATATTGTTTTGAGATACAATAAAAAGTTTTTGTAAATTTTCAGTCTGTAATTATTTTATCTTCCATTTCAGATCCACAGAGTCCTGAGGCGAAAAACAACGTAGCCCTACTGCTATTGCCGTACCTAACCTCAAGCTTACCAATCAAAGAAAAACGAAAAGTGACATGGAAACCGTCCAAATCTGAGGTAAGGGACGGTTTCCTGACACAAATAGCCTCGGACTCCGAACTTGAGACCACCATCGCTAGCAGAAAAATAAAATTAGACAGGTTTGGGAAAACCTTTCAGCCTTTTGTGATTTTTGTGGGGGTAAATGCTGCAAATGTTGTATGCTCTTATGTCGTTGTGGCGGACACGATTTACAAATTTGATACATTACTAACGGCGGTTGATGTATGTTTCAAAATTATACAAGCCACTGGTGCCCGTTATCAAGAGGAAGCGTTAGTCATTTGGATGGTGATACAGAAAGGTCTGTATCACATAAAAACTGAGCATGACAAGGAATTTACGACAGTAAATAGCCTTTTAATAGATTTAGGCATTGATATTTAATCGGTAAAACCCACTGTGTATTTTGTTTACCCAATTTTAAAATTCTTCTAAATCCAGTTCACTATTTCTTATAGCGATGTTCAAGTGTTTCGAGTGCAAGGTTGAATTTGAAACTGTAAAAGATCTGTCATATCATATCCGAACATCATGTTACTTATTCAGAAATAAAACTTCATACAGCTGTGGACAAGATGATTGTTTAAGACATTTTAGTGGTCTGGCTTCTCTTAGGAATCATTTACATAAAAGTCATGCAAGTCGAGTACAGTTTGAATTTGCTAATGCTCCAAGTCCTGTTGGTCAAGAAACTATTAACGAACTTGTAGAACCCAGAAATAGTCCTGAAAATTGTCAAGAAATGATCAACGTGCAATCAGTGCAAAATCCTAATAACTTTCAAGAAAATATTAACATACAATCAAGGGAAATGCCTGATCACTTAAATGCTGTAAGCAACCTTATCAATAACACTGCTTTATTTGTATCATCTCTATACGCTAACCCATTGATCCCTCGTTCAAATGTGCAGGTTGTCATGGAATCTTTGCAAACGTTTTTAGGTGATTCTCTTGAGTGTGCACTTCGTTCACGTTTGGAACCATTATTAAACCAAATAGGTAGTAATAACAATGTATCTACAGAATTTAATGAAATACTATCGATGGTTAAAAACATAGCAAAAGATTTTCAGTCTGAACATATGCGGTTACAATATTTTACTAAATTAGGCACATACATTGCTCCTGAACAATTAGTTGTGGGTCAGCAAATGGAACAAAAACGCACTCCAACAGGCCTCATTTATCTGCCCACTGACTGTACCATGCAAATTATAAGATTACATAAAGTATTGCAAATTTTTTTCTCTGTAGCAGGAGTTCTGCAAGACATGTTAACATATAGAGATTCTCTTATTTTATCATCAGCTTCTGGTGCTATTCATAATTTTACAGAAGGCTCAGTCTGGTCAGAAATATCGCAGCAACATACTGAAAGTAATGAGTTATGCTTGCCACTAATTCTTTATTACGATGATTTTGAAATTGGTAACCCACTCGGTAGTCATGCTGGTATCCACAAGCTAGGGGGTGTTTATGTTTCGTGTCCATGTTTACCTCCACACTATGTTTCTCAATTAAACCAAATATTTATAATGGCATTATTTCATACTTCAGATAGTCATTTTTGGAAACAAGATGATTTTTCATAAAGTAATTGAAGAACTTAACTATCTTAGTAAATCTGGTATAATAGTTAATACTGCGATTTTTAGCGGTGTTATCAAATTCCGAATTGGGGCTATAACTGGGGATAATCTGGGTCTTAATTCGATGCTGGGTTTTGTTGAAAGTTTTTCTGCCAACCACCCCTGCAGAATATGTGTTGCAGATCGACGACAAATTCAAAGTATGTGTACCGAAGACAGTTCTTTGTTACGAAATGAATTTAATTATGAAAGTATGTTAGCACTAGATGATATATATAGAACTGGTATTAAAGAGAAGTGCATTTGGTTTTCACTTGAAAATTTCAACTTATTTAACAATGTAGCTGTAGATTTGCTCCACGATATGCTTGAAGGTTGTTGCAAATATGTCATGTCTTTCATTATAACTTACTATGTAAAGCAAGTGAAATTAATAAGTATTAATACAATCCAACAGCGTATTGCTGCTTTTGATTTCGGTCCGGATTCTAGATCCAAGCCAACCACTGCACTGACGTTTGAAGGTTCTACTTTAAAATTAAGAATGTCAGCATCAGAAATGCTAACATTTGTTCGGTATTTTGGTCTCCTAATTGGATATTATATACCAAGGGAAGACGCAGTTTGGAAATTATATGTTTTATTAAGAATAATACTAGATAGATTATTGGCACACTGAATTTATGAAGACACATGTGAACAGCTTGCAGGTTTAATTTCTGAATTTAATCATTTATATCTTAAATTAAGCAAGGAGCATTTGAAGCCTAAATTTCATTTTCTTGTACATTACCCGACCATGTTAAAGAAATTTGGACCCATTGCTCATCTTTGGACGATGAGGTTCGAAGCCAAACATAGTGTTGCCAAAAAAATTGCACGTTCTTCTGCAAGTAGAATAAACATTTGTAAAACAATATTGATAAAAAACCAACTTCAATTGAATGATTTCTTTTTATTAAATAAAAGCATATCACATGTGCAACTTGGCAATGAACAAAATTTTAATTTGGAAGAACTTAAAAATAAATTTTACACATTTTTCAGTAGTTCTGTATCTCTATTCAATTTGACCCACAAAATACGTTCTGTTTCTTGGGTAAATGGAGTTAAATTTAATAAATCAGCAGTTCTGACTGTGGATTTATCTGAGACAAATTTCTTACCCAACTTTGCTGTTGTTGATGCGATATATATCGATACTAATGATAATATTTTGTTTTCTTGTTTGTCATTAGATACACTTAATTTTGATGAACACTTTTCTGCCTTTGAAGTTATTTCTACAGATTCACCATTGTGCATTACATATGATAAATTGATAGCTCCGTTTCCAAACACCATTAATATAATGCCAAATTTGACCACATACGTGACTTCTCGATGGTCTCTAGATTAGTTTAAGTTAATAATAAATTGTGCATATTCCGGGTTAAATAAGACGAGTTTGTGAAAATAATATGTATCATTTTTGTGTATCATTTACCTAGGTAGAATAAAAAGTAATTTTGATGAACACTTTTCTGACTTTGAAGTTATTTTTACAGATTCACTATTGTTCATTAGGTACATATTATATGATAAATTGGTAGCTCCGTTTCCAAACGCTATTAATATTAATATAATGCTCAATTTGACCACATACGTGATTTCTCGATTAGTTTTAAGTTAATAATAAATTGTGCATATTGCGGGTGAAATAAGACGAGTGTGTGAAAATAATAATGTATAATTTACCTATGTAGAATAAAAAATAATTTTGACGAACACTTTTCTGCCTTTGAAGACAGATAAAAAATAATTTTGACAGATTCACCATTGTTCATTACACAATTATGATAAATTGGTAGCTCCCTTTTTAATATAATGCCCAATTTGACCACATAGGTACATGACTTCTTGATGGTTTCTAGATATATAGAATAATAAATTGTGTATGAGGTGACAACAGTGTGAAAATTAATGTATAATTTCACAAAGAATTTTTATATTGTCCCAAAAGTTATTCGTCGAGTGTGATAAGGATCCGATGGCGCAGTTGGATAGCGCATCCCCGTATCGGGGGAAGGTCGTGGGTTCAAATCCCACTCGGCTCATAACTTTTGAGACAATATAATGTAGAATAAAAAATAATTTTAAGTTAATAATAATTTGTGCCATATTTATGTTGAAATAAGACAACTATGTGCAAATAATACGTGCCTAGTGCCTACCTATCAGTTACCTATTATATAGAATAAAAATAAATCACTTGTTTATTAATTAATTCTAGTTTTTATTATTTTTTGATATGACCTACCTCAATACTGGTAGTTCTTTCCTGTGTTAACACGTTGTAACGAGTCAATCAAATGTAATTCCTAGGATTCCTAATATGTGCCTTTTACTTACAGCTTTTTAATATCAGGCAGTGATTTATGTTCCACCTAGTAATTCCTAATATCAATTTAAATTTTCAGTTGCCTTCGGTTGCCGCTTGAGCCTTATTAAGTTTTAGTGCCAAGTTCACCAAAAACTTAGAGGACAGTCTTGTGTCCAGTGGCACCCTCATCGATTTTATTTTTTTAAAAGGAAAATAAGATGGTTATTATAAATCTAGTCTGCTCATATTGTAGATCAATATCCAATGTATTTTTTAAAGATTCTATGTAGTGCTTTGTACTTTCTAGTTTCATCAGGTGTCGCTAAAAGTGGCCACTTTTTTCAATAGCATACATAGTAGTTCAAAAAATACTTTGCCTATTGATCTACAATATGAGCCGAGTATATTTTTAATTAGCATCTTATTTTTCCTTTATATAATTAAAAGCGATGAGGGTGCCACTGGACAAAAGACCTCAGCCTTAGTAACGCTCTAGGCAACTTAAGGCTCCGGTGACAGCGGCTCGAAATTTCGAAGTGCGATTGGCTATTATTTCATTTTATTTCATTTCCGGGAGGTTGTTTGAAAAAAAAACTCTAAAGAAACACGCATAAATACTGTTCGAACACAAATAATACAATAATATAAGGGAAACATGCCCGAATCAGAAATCATTTTGGTATTAGTATGTTTGGTCTTACGTTTACCTAATACCAAAATGATTTCTGACTTAAGCACATTTCCCTTATACTATTGTATTATTTGTGTTCGAACAGTATTTATGCGTGTTTCTTTAGAGTTATTATTTCAAACAACCTTCCCGAAATGAAATAAAATGAAATAATAGCCAATCGCACCTCGAAATTGCGAGCCGCTGTCACCGGACCCTTAAAGCAAAATCAAATTGACAGCTAGGAAATACTAAAAGCGGTACAGAAGTTACTGCAGAAATTACAAAACTATTAGTAGAAATCACAGACAAAATACTAGGAATCACACACAAAAATAGAAAACACAGGAAGGCATTACACTAGGCTTGCAGAAATAACAAAAGTACTATTAGAAATCAGAGAAAAATATACTAGGAATCACAGAAGTCTTTCAGAAATTACAAAACAATTAGTAAAAACACAGGATAGCATTGCACTAGGCTTGCAGAGATTACAAAACTATTACTAGAAATCATTGAAATAAATACTAGGAAGCACAACTGTCTCTGCTGTAATTACAAAACGATTAGTAAATACACAGGTAGCCATTACACTAGGCTTGCAGAAATTACATAACTATTACTAGAAATCATTGAAATAAATACTAGGAAGCACAACTGTCTCTGCTGTAATTACAAAACGATTAGTAAAATCTTTACACCTAGAGACCTAGTGACTTGCAGTGATTACAAAAGTATTTGTAAAAGTCCGTGGCGTTAATACACTACGTACTTGATATTACAAAAACCACTTTACTCGTTGTTACTTGGTTGTTTGCTATTTATACTAAGTGCAACTACAAAAGTCTCATTGTTGGTGGTATGAAACGGTTTGTCATCTTAGGATTAACAAGTATTTTGGTTGATATTAATGGGGTTTTAGTATTTATTTCTCTCCGTGTTGCTCTACACGGATGGCAGGACAACGCAGGCACTTGGGATCCTCTAGCCCCCATGATTATCAAAGATAGAGCTATACTTGCCCTCGATTTCCCAGGACATGGACTATCATCTTGGATGCCTAAAGGTTATTTTTATGGCAAATGTGAATTCCCGCTTCTTATGATTCTTCTCCATAAGTATTTATTTTAGACGTAAGTAATGTGTAAGGGATCTCGTGTCTGAATTAAAGATATATTATTATTATGTTTATAATATTTGACAAATGAAATAATAGAAATTATACCGAAGACCCTTCCTAATGCCTACTCTTGTTTATTTTCATTTCTTGTTTCAGGTTCGCAATACTACAGTTGGGATCTGCCAAGATATGTACTAGTTTTAAAGGACTATTTCAAATGGGACAAAGTATCGCTGCTAGGACATTCCATGGGATCAATAGCTGCTATGCGTTTCGCTAGTACCTATCCCGATGACGTCGATTTCTTTATTGGAGTGGAAAGTCTCATACACGAAGGTTATGATTTAAATTTTGTGATAGAAAAATATGCCGTACTCATAAGAAAAGACCTAAACGCACAATGGCAATTAGAAGAAGAGCCACCCAGTTACACCATGGAAGAAATAAAAGACAAGTGGTACAAAGGCACCATGAAGTCTGTAGAATTGGGGAGGGTACAATACCTGGCGAATCGCGGAACGAAACCTTCAAAACAGGATCCGAACAAGTACTACTTCTCCAGAGACTCGCGGTTAAAGTACGCTTTATTAATTCCTGAAGACAAAGAATCAGTAGCAGCTCTTATTCAAAGATTGAAATGCCCAACCATGTACATAAAAGCAATCGACTCATCGTACGCAACAGATGCTCTTTCCGTAGAAATGCGAGAAATTATAGAAAAGAGTAACCCCAATTTCGAGAGCCATTTCATTCCTGGCACTCATCACGTACATTTGAACGATCCAGAAAAAGTGTCGCATGCAATTCTAAACTTTTACAAAAAACACAACATACCTTACTGATTAACCAAGAAAAACTAATAGAATTATCATTGAGTTAGAATAGAATGATGTAACCGCCCAGCACTCGCACTAAGGATTCGGTCTACCACACGACTCTCATTCCATTTTTTTTTATTACAGTTTTGAGTAAAAATATGAGGGATATAAATAATGTAGGTATCTCCTGCAAAGAAAAAGATACCTTCACTAGCAGTAGGATTACGCAGAAACTAGTACAAATGAAAATGATTTTTTATTACATAATTTATTATCGTCATTTTAGCCCGTTTGCACTCAGTCCTGAGTAAATGCCTCCAAGGTTAAAATTAAACTTTTGTTTTAATTTGTTTTGAATCACTTCAACTTTCGTTTAAATAGCTTTTATTGCTGGGTTACCTAAATATAATCCTAGACACTTCATGAGACTTAAAAGAGACAAAAAATGGTACCTATAACAACTATAAGACACCCAGGAAAGTAGGTTCCTACTTCCTACTATAATGGAGTCTGCGCAGATGCATAAAGATACTACCTAGGTACATTGCATCATCGCCTTACATAATAGCCATGCTGAGAATAAAATAAATACTAAGACCAAAACGGCTGAAACTATCAAACGGAGCGGTTAACGCACCCAAAGTGCAAATTCCACAACATAAACTAGGTACATACACATTACACTCATACTATCTACCTAGTCTACCCACATGTACCTATTACCTATGATTAAAACCGAGTAACTCTGTACTAGGTATCATGATGAACCGCACGCACTGTGGCAAGAAAATATACCTAACGAACGAAACACTCGCGGCGACTCGCGCGGCCTTGGCCATGTTATTCTAGCGCGATGCGTCATTAATATATGTGTTCTGTGGTTAGGATTGTAATGTAGCTTGTCGCGTCGGTGGCAAAATGATATAATAAATAAAAGAAACCTCGAATATTATAATAAATTAAAGTGCTCGATCATGCTACTCAACCAGTGAAATGCTTTGTGTTATAAATAAGTTTTAACTGCCATTGAATTGCCATTGAACCTAGGTACTTAACTCAATCTCATTTAAATTTTATAAATGAAGTGATGTTTTTTTATTGATCTAATGACTTTGAATCGTATTTTCTAATGTAGTTAACGTAATTTTACATTTACCTAAAAAGTTAAAACACTACAAATAGCCATGGCCAAGCGACTGATAGCTTGCACGATTTTCGGCTCAAAAAGCGTAGACTTAAGGCCTACGTTTGTGTTCGGAAGTATAAAAAGAAAAAAACTACACACAAATGAGGTAAGCGTAACTGAAATAAATACCCATTTGTATCCTAAACCTAGCTAACTATCCTATATATATTACTAGATAAGTGCATAGGTACGTACTTCTATTTTATGTGGTATGATACCATGCCTACCTAAAAAACTAATCTACTTTTTTCAGATACCGACCAAGGAGATTCAAATTCCGGTTCCATGGGGTCATGTGTCGGCGAAACTATGGGGCGACGAATCGAACCAGCGACCCATTCTCGCCCTACATGGATGGCAGGACAACGCAGGCACTTGGGATCCCCTAGCCCCCATGATTATCAAAGATAGAGCTATACTTGCTCTCGATTTCCCAGGACATGGACTATCATCTTGGATCCCTAAAGGTATTTTTATGGCAAAACTAGGAAGTTATAATTCATCGTAGTGGCAAAAGTTAATTCTCGCTCCTTTTAATTTTGATATTTGACAAATGAAATAATAGACATTATGCCGAATACCTTCCTAATATAATTTTTGAAACTATCATGGTTATGAACATAACTTTGATTTAAAACGGGATATCAAACTTAACAAATCATTGACCGAGCGAGCGAAGCGAGCGAAGCGTCTCAGTTTCC
Source organism: Plemyria rubiginata (assembly GCA_963576535.1). Taxonomy (NCBI): domain Eukaryota; kingdom Metazoa; phylum Arthropoda; class Insecta; order Lepidoptera; family Geometridae; genus Plemyria; species Plemyria rubiginata. The sequence goes on along the minus strand of OY754909.1, from coordinate 7,077,842 downwards.
ACATTGGCCAAAAATGCGTTTGTCCGGATGTCTGTCTGTTCTCCTCTACAGGTCGCATTTTTCAACCGATCTGGACGAAACTTGGTATACAGGTTATATGACTTATTAGATTTTTTTTGTCGTCGGGGATTTTTGATTGGAGGGGTACTTCCCCCAAAAAAAGGGGGCTATTTGATATACTGGATATCTCCACCAAATGAGATCCGATTTCGATTATTCTTTTTTTATTTGAAAGGTAGTAACTATAAGTTGGTCTCATAAAAGTTTGGCGAAGATCTGATAAGGATCTTCAGCATGATGAACTGGATAGCTCATCAAACAATCGATGGTTTTCAATCAAATTTGAGAGAAACACAAAGGATCTCATTCTACACAAGATGATGCAAAAAAAATCAAAAAGATCAAAAAAATCACAATACGGAAAATGCACTTGCACATTACATTCTTCAAATAGCTCACTTTTACTATGCTCGCGAGGTCTACAGCTCCCAGAGCCAACTAGTGGTAAATATCCCGTTTTAAATCAAAGTTATACCTTCCTAATGCCTACTCATAATTATTTTCATTTCTTGTTTCAGGTTCGCAATACTACAGTTGGGATCTGCCAAGATATGTACTAGCTTTAAAGGACTATTTCAAATGGGACAAAGTATCGCTGCTAGGACATTCCATGGGATCAATAGCTGCTACGCGTTTCGCTAGTACCTATCCCGATGACGTCGATTTCTTTGTCGGGGTGGACGGTCTCATACACGACGATTATGATTTAAATTTTGTGATAGACAAATATCCCGTAGTTATAAGAAAAGGCTTAAACGCACAATCGCGATTAGAAGAAGAGCCACCCAGTTACACCATGGATGAAATAAAAGACAAGTGGTACAACGGCACAAGGAAGTCTGTCGAATTGGGGAGTGTGCAATACCTTGCGAATCGCGGAACGAAACCTTCAAAACAGGATCCGAACATGTACTACTTCTCAAGAGACTCGCGGTTAAAGTACACTTTATTCAATCCTGAAGACAAAAAATTCGTAGCAGCTCTTATTAGAAGATTGAAATGCCCAACCCTATACATAAAAGCCATCGACTCGCCGTACGCAACAGATGCCTTTTCCGTAGAAATGCGAGAAATGATAGAAAAGAGTAACCCTGATTTTGAGAGCCATTTCATTCCTGGCACTCATCACGTACATTTGAACGATCCTGAAAAAGTGTCGCATTTAATTCTAAACTTTTACAAAAAGTATAAGATACCTTACTGATTAGAACAAAAAAAAACTAATAGAATTATGATACCGCCCAGCACTCGCACTATGGGTTCGGTTGGTACCACACCACTCCAATTCCTTTTTTTCCGCGCCGCCATAATATAGGTCATTCATTGTATTAATACTACTCGTATCACGTGTAATATTCTGAGAACGTTATGACGAGACGAGCCGTGTTCGCCTGTCCTGTGTGTGAAATACGATACCCTATTAAAGGAAATGCATTTTTTGCTAAGTACGTACCAGCTAATGTTTTTAAAATATCATGGTGTAGGTACACTTAAAAGATAATAATATGCATGTAGGTACTTATTACACTTAAATGACAGCTTATACATTTACGTAACAACACATCCAGAATCTGGGCTGATTTAATAGATACTATTATTTTTTTATTGTTGTTGTACCTACCTATATTATAATTAAGTTAATATTGATATTGGAAATAATTGATGTCTAGCTGCTAGCTACTTAGACTAATTTAGGTTTTGGTTGTTTTGTTTTAAATGTATTTCAAGCTTTTAATTTATGTTGTATACATTAACATATTATCTAAAAATTTGTAAACATATTTTTTATAATTAATTAGTTACCTACTTAAACAGTTAAATTTAATTTAACTTTTGCTGAAGCAATTTGTCTTTAATTACCTAACTAAATAGGTAGTGTATTGCACAATAAAGCTAGTCATATGCCTGAATCGTTAAGTGTTATTGTATTTAGGTCAGGTTTATTAAAAGAAACCGTTACAAAACGTTATGTCCTAATGTTTAAATAAATAAATTATAATGTATACAGCTACAATTTGTATAATATGATAATTTATAAAAAGATATCCTGAATAGCATAAATGCTAAAACTATACCTACCTACATAGACACATATAACCTACCTAAATTCATATAAAATAATTTATATCAATTTTAATACATTAAGTATTAAAGAATGTCCGAGAATGAGTTATCATTAAAATTAATTGTTTATAATTCAACTTGAATTTTTTTCTATGACTATTGTTAGTAATTTACAGGAAGTCCCTAACAGTCCCTAAAGAAACTTTTATTATTTTAAGTTTATCAAAATGAATTTTATACTAAACTGCGCAACGCGATTGCACACAACTTGTTTTTTTATTGTTTTAGAGATTTTATATCTTTTCATTCAAACGTGCGAGTGAGAGCAAGCATTAGCAGTACCATTCCCCTTAGGGGTAGGCATACAGAGACAGGGCGCATGGATTTACACTTGCTACAATCCTGACATAACATTTATGCTTCAATCACATCCATAACATACTCATAGGTTCAAGATATATCTACTGGATGAACTAGATGATTTTTTCTCGAAAATAGCTACAGTTTAATTCTATGTACCTATGCAGCTCTTCCAACTGGCTCATCCACACTTGCCATGCACTTGTTTTCCTAAGCATTGAGTTACAATCCTAAACTCGATGTTCCTAAGCCATAAAAATAAACTTAAATAAATAACAATAATAAAAAACTGAAAACTGAAACAGCTTCACGACTTTGATCCCCAGGCACGGTAGATATCCCTTCAGATCTCCCAGTACCAAGTAATAATAAATTAATAATAATAAATTATATAATTATTAATATTTATTATATATCTGTAGTTTTAATTTGATTGGTCACCACTTTTTAAAGCTATCTGTTGCATCAAAATCAGAATTGGGATTACTAACTGTATCACATGCCTGTACTCCTTTTCTCATTGGCAAAATCTTCATCAAGACTTCTTGCCACGGCATGCCCTCAATAATTTTCACCACAATTTCAAACACTGTAAAGAAATAATGGTAATTTAATTCAAACTCACTCTATAATCATTTATAGTACCTAATTCTTCATAATCCCTGAGTCTATGGGGCCAAAAATTTTAAATGATTAAAAAACAATTGTACACCCGTGCAAAGCTGGGACAAACTGCTAGTACTTAGTTAATAAATAAATAATACTGGACATTTGGTGAACAAAAATCTTTCTAAGGGAATTATTTCATTCTGGTTCAGCCTGAGTTTGCCCTTTCCAAGTGGTAAAATAATTGAATGAGATTTTTTTTGTGTTATAAGAGCATTGGCTTACCATGATCAATGGTCAAAACTTTCCGAGTTTTCATATTAACATATTTGTCTAATGGAAGCTGTGCATGTCTGATCCCTTGCTCCACTGCTATCTGATGACATAGACCCTGAAAAAATCAATATATGTATATATAATTCTTTCTTTCTTTCTTTTACAGTTGACAGCCTTCACGGCTCAGTTGGTAGTAACTCTGCCTTCTTCGCAGTGGGCTGTGGGTTCGATCCCCACCCAGAACAAACATTTGTGTGATGAGCATTATATTTGTTCTCTGTACCTAAGGGTGTTGGTTCCCAAATTACAAGCTCTGGCATAGTTTGGGGCAAAATAGTGCTGTGGAAAGTCCACCAATATTTAAATTTACAGTAAAACCTTGATGTTCATGATGATGAAAATAATAGAAAATAACAGGTAAACCTCGCATTAAAACACTTTCATTAAGCATAGAAGCATAGATTGTATAAGTTACCTACATTGTGAAGAGAAAAATAAACAACATTTTACTTTTTTTAGATTAAAAATAGATGACTCCAGAACCACTGCATGATCAAAATTTTGGCAAATAATTAATGTTACTGTTGCTGTTAATGAAGAGAAGAAAAAGTGGTTTAAAGGCATAGCTTATCAAAATTATTAGGTTGCTAAACCTTAAAAAAAGAGTGAAGTCACACATACCTAGATAGGTATTTCAATCATTTTTAAACATCCTCTACAAGAACTACTGGCAGCAAGCAGCTTACCTGCTGCATACTTGTATTTTCCCAAATGGAATATGAGTGTGTCAACATAGGTGTATGCATGAAAATATTTATTTGATCAGATTTTTTGAGTTGAAACTTTCTGAAATTCCCATTGTAGGCAATGCCAGAATCCAGTAATAGAAATTCTATCATCAAGTAACAAACCTTGTGCTTGTTGTGATCTACTAATCCTCCAATCACATAGAAGGTGTCTTCTTCAAATTTTTCTATTACATTTTCTGACTCACTAGTCAAGTAAACAATTTTTTCAAGAGGAAACAGATCTGTATATTGCTGTTCATGATATGCAATCTGTAAAAACCCAAATCACTTATTTCTATAAAATCAGAAAACACTCCATCAATAATTAATTCTTAGGCATAAACTTACATCCCAGTTTTCATATCCATTATGTCGTGACAGGTCACCCTTCGTTGTTCCACGCAGGCTAGTGATATGAAATTGTACAGGTTTTTTTGATCTCCTGTTAATAGAGTATGATCTTAAAATTTGCTTTATTACTTTATACCTGTCTTTTTCTATCATGAGATCTTCAAAACTAAGATCTATGATAATTCCAATGCTTGACATTGGCTTTTCCATTTTCATTTTCTTCAGAGCTTTTCTGCTAGGGCCCAAGTCTATGTTAGCTTCGCGAGCTTTACGTCTTCTTTCTTTTGCATGTGCTTTCTCTTTCCGCCTTTTTTCGGCTTTTCCATTTTCCCATTTCACTTTCCGTAGCCATTTCCGCATCATGTTTTTCGTGTAAGGGCGAGGTGCTTCAAGGCCTTCATCATCTTTCATACCGGGATCAAACGTAATATCAAATAGTGTGAGTTGTTTAAAACGTGGTTCATCCGATTCAACTCCTATTTGTGGACTATCTTTATTCAAATTATCATGTACTTCCATCATTTCTTTTCGGAGTTTATTATTTTGTCCTAAATGTGACATAACCTTTTTGTGCTATGTGTTTTGTTCAGGACAGAAGAAGAAAAGCAGAAGGTAACAAAAATAAGGAACACTTCTGTAACCTATGATAAACTTAGATAGGTTAGTTATTTATTCTACAGGAAATAATAGTTTTGACTTGGCACCTTACCGTAGGTACTGAGTGTGGCAATCTATAGAGACTTGTAGCCTAGGTAATTAATGTAATGGGTAGCTAACTCAGTGTCAGTAGAGTAAATTCGTAGATGCATCGTACTTCTAGAGTTGTTTGTACATAAAACAAAACAACATCAAAGAGTATACAACTACACTAACAACTAACCCAATCACGGCCCACCCACAAAACAAAAATAGACTGACTGACGGACGACTCACATTTATTTAGAAGAATACTACCTAATTTAGACTGTGATATGCTAAGCTAAGTATGATAAGCTGTAGTGTTAAACCTAGCCCATAACAATATTGTTCGCCCGAAATAGGTAGACTGTTGGAACTATGCCTATTTTAAGATCTTTTTTACACAGTTTTACAATAAATATTTCTTATTTATTTACTTCTACAGGAACCAATAATGCACGGTCACTCATGGCATGGTACGGGATGATAATGTACCTACACCCCAAATGACCATAATAATGCACGCACACCCAATAATCCGTTTCCACTGGCCGTTTCAACAAGGAGCCTTATTCACTATTACCGCATTTACATTCAGCCGTAATGAGCAGGGAAGTGGGCAGAGAAGTGGGCAGGACGAGTGTGTAAACGCGATACTTCTCATGCCGCTGCCATTGCCACTCGCGCTGCCCGGCGCTCCCCAAAATGGCCGTTTTTTGTGCGGAAGTCAAAGGACCGGCAACGCGAGCGGCAGTGCGTGTTTATACTGCATTTACATTCAGCCGTAATGAGCAGGGAAGTGGGCAGAGAAGTGGGCAGGACGAGTGTGTAAACGCGATACTTCTCATGCCACTGCCATTGCCACTCGCGCTGCCCGGCGCTCCCCAAAATGGCGGTTTTTTGTACGGAAGTCAAAGGACCGGCAGCGCGAGCGGCAGTGCGTGTCACATTCTCTTTGGCATTCTGCTCCGACGCGCAGATTATTATGTTCTGTGCGCAGTACTCGCCGAGCGCCTGGAGGAGAAACACGTTCGTTTAGATAATCGAAAATGCCGTCCGAATGGAGCAATGAGATTACAATAAAATTCTTAGAACTACTGGAAACGGAAAAAGTTATGATATAAGTATAAAATAATAAGGTATAGTATCCGTCAAACTTCTTGGACAAACGACCTTGAATGAAAAAGAATCGAAAAATAGGTCTCTGGCTTAGAGCATTTATAACTGGAGATGTTAACGCAAGGCGTACCCCTCTGCCGGCCATAAGACGCGACTTGGCCATGCACGTTATATAAAACTACTTCACTCATCACCGCGCGGCCATTAGTTGTCGTTTCGTGTCGCGAAGTAGTGCTCAGTAAAAATGGTGAATTGTGCGGTATTTCGGTGTAAAAGGAGATCAGAGACATCAAACTTTAGGGAACACGGTATTTCCTATCACAAGTAAGTGATATTTTAGTCAATTGTTTTTGTAATTACGTTTAATTTATATTTAATGGAATACAGTTACGACAGTTTTAATACGACGCCAACGTCTTGGTAGGAGGTGTCGGTGAATTTATATTCCTTGGTAGAAGGCGTAGTGTGGGGACTAGTTGAGCGAAATCGATTGAATGAATGATGGAATGAACGTAAAATTAGAATAAAATGCGATGTGTTTTTTGTACCCATATTTAACCGATTTAAAAAAAGGATGTTCAGTATTGGACTCTACAAAAACTGTCTCTGTCATTCTGCCTTCAATACGTCTCGCTTCATGGAGCTCCCTTAAAATTTTAGTTGTGCTGTGTCGTTGGTTTATTGCTATTTTCTTTGTACTTTTTGAACGCAGAATCGTATAAACGTGATTTTTGTATAGCTGTAGTATGTTAGCTGGAGAGGGACATGGGCTATGAGCATTTGTTAACAGCCGCTATTCTTCTACTGCTCTTCATTTTTTTCACCCCGTCATAACAATCATCATCATCAGCCTATGTAAGTCCACTGCTGGACACATCATACCAATAAAGAAACAAAATATTTATCTAAAAATGCATTCATGAAAGACTACTTACTTGAAAGATTACTTACTACTTGCGAAAATAGATAATAGCTTAAAGTTACTCAACAACAGTGTAGCTTTCTATTTGTAAAATAATTTTTAAAATCGTTTCAGTAGTTTCAGAGATTACGCTCTACAAACTCTTAATAAAATATTTTTTACAAAAAAAAACCGACTCCAAAACTGCTATCCAATTTGTTATGAAAAATACACTAAAAAGTTAAAAATAATTGCATTATGGATTTATATTTCAATCTACTTACAAATAGGTATCCATTTTTTCAACAAATCTTATAATTTTATTATTATGACATTATACAATTACTGATATTTTTGGAGTCGGTGCCAGCACTCTATTTATTTAGTAATACCTACTAGGCTAGACAGGTACACGTTTGTTAATCTTGGCTAAAAAAAGAAAAAGTATATGATTTTGAACCATCCTGTTTCATTCATATGAAATCATTCATTTTGTCGGTCTTTTTACAACCCATCACTACTTTTTTGTGTTAGTGTGTAACTAAACAAAAGTGTAACAACAGTCATTCTTTAATTGTGTTATTGTTTTTGTGTTGGTGTACAGCTTTTACTTGCGTGTGCGTTTATAGGGACGCTTAATTTTTCTGCATTAGTATGCGTGATTATGTAAATGTGTTCTGTACAGTACTACCCCGCCTCCCGCGAAAACCGGCAGAAAGATTTTAGTACTAAAAGTAGCGCTTGGCATCTCCCGTTATAAATGCTCTAAGGTCTCTGGTGGTGCGAAGAGTGCAAACCTTTCCCCTACCACCTCGCGCGATGGCCAAGAAGTTTGACGGGTACTATACCTACTTACAAAGTAAGTTCTATTTCGATGGATAGATATCATCCACCATCGTCTACGACGAACATTCTTTTTTTTTATTCGATATATTTTTAAATATCGAACATAATTATGTATCGCAAAAAGAGACAGCGCGGCCGCTGTAATTATTTCGACGTCTGCCATTGCCGAAACTTGAAAGCGAAGTGAGTGGTAGGGCAGTATGTAAACACACAATCCTCTCGATCCTGCTGCAACAGTATTTAGGGAATTATCGCCGGCAGCGCGAGGGGCAGCGGCAGGGGCTGAATGTAAATGAGACATATGACAATAGGAGATTCCAAGGAGATCCGTGCCCCAAACCGTGAAACGTCTAAACTTGATATTGGGCTTTATTCTTTATGACATAGGAGATACTTTGCCCTGACCGTATCACACCGCCTGCCTTGTCTTAGCCGAGCTCGCGCTGCAAATGGTCATAGTGCATAAGGCTCCAGGTCTCAACCCGTCTCGCGTCGTCAAGCTGTTTTGTGTGAAACGAGATTACCTACCTCTTTTTTTCCACATTTAGTGATTTTCTAGCATAGGTATTATGATCATCAAATCACCAACCGTCACCAATGTAAAATGGTATGAAATAATTCAAATTAGAGCATTTTATCTAATTTTTATTAATTAACCTTTCAAGCTAGAGGTACTATGGATTATGTCATAAATATACCTATATTTTTTTTTATACCTATATAGCTAGACTAGTGGCTCTAGGAGCTGTAGACCTCGCGAGCATACTAAAAGTGAGCTATTTGAGGAATGTTATGTGCAAGTGCATTTTCCGTTTTGTGATTTTTTTGATCTTTTTGATTTTTTTTGCATCATCTTGTGTAGAATGAGGTCCTTTGTGTTTCTCTCAAATTTGATTGAAAACCATCGATTGTTTGATGAGCTATCCTGTTCATCATGCAGAAGATCCTTATCAGATCTTCGCCAAACTTTTATGAGACCAACTTATAGTTACTACCTTTCAAATAAAAAAAAGAATAATCGAAATCGGATCTCATTTGGTGGAGATATCCAGTATCCCAACTATTATATAATTATATAATATTATAAATGCGAAAGTAGCTCTCTGTCTGTCTGTCTGTCTGTTACGCTTTCCCGCTTAAACCTCTCAACCGATTTTGATGAAATTTGGCACAGACAATCTTTAGACCCTGAGAAAGAACATAGGCTACCTTTTATTGCATAATAATATATAAATTAAAAGTACGCAGACGAAGTCGCGGGTACCAGCTAGTATCAAATAGCCCCCTTTTTGCCCTTTTTTTGGGGGAAGTACCCCTCCAATCAAAAGTCCCCGACGATAAAAAAAATCTAATAAGTCATATAACCTGTGTACCTACCAAGTTTCGTCCAGATCGGTTGAAAAATGCGACCTGTAGAGGAGAAGGAGAACAGACAGACAGACAGACAGACATCCGGACAAACGCATTTTTGGCCAATGTGGAAACTGAGACGCTTCGCTCGCTCGGTCAATAACTAGGTACCTACCTACTTCTCTACACGCGATTTCCGTAAAATTGTTTCAATTATCCCCGATCTCCCCTACTTATTACCTAAGAAGCTTGTAGAGATAGGAGTAGGTAAGCAAATAATTAGAATGACCTTATCTAACCCCTTACAGTAGGTAGGTATGATTATAGTTGTTGATAGTAGCAGATGGAAGAGTACAGAACAAATAACTTGTGTAGACGTACCTACTCACGTAACCTACATTACAACACCAGTCAGTTCTAAATTGCCTTCCACTCAGTTGAGTTCTCTGTTTACCTACCTTCAGGAGATAATGTCCACAGATAGGTATCAACTATGGGGAGGTTGTTTTGAAGAGGAGCCCTCGTCTGTTCTAAGACGTCTTAACGACTCTTTACCGGTTGACACGCGCCTCTTCCACGATGATATCCATGGCAGCAGAGGGTGGGCGCAAGAGTTGCATAGGGCAGGTCACTTGACGAGTGAAGACCATCAGGCCATACAGGAAGGACTGGATAAAGTGAGTATGCATATAATACCTAGTCGGTTGCACAATAGGTAATGTTCATTGGAATGCTGCGACACTAACGGTGCTAAGTAGAGCTCATTGTGAAGGGCTCGTCCGGGGAAGTACCTGCTACCACCACGCCTTTTTCTGCAGTCAAGCAACAACGCTGTGTTTCGGGTTGAAGAGAGTGGTCGCCGGTGTAATTACAGGCACAGTATGCCTCAAGTTGATGGACGCAGGGCAGTGCATCGTAGGGCACGTTCCTTAAGTGCGTACCTTACGAGGCAATGCTTTTTTATAGGTGATGGTTACCACTTAACATCAGATGGGCCATCTGCTTGCTCCTTGTAGGTACCTATAAAAAAACTTATGTTACGAGTAGGTATACCTAAATGTTAGCTTTGTAACTGATTACAATGCTAAGACACTACTTTCGTCCTATCATGAAATAAAAGTTAGGTACCTACCTATGAATTTATTGTTCATATATTTTTATAATTATTTCTATTATTATTTATTGTTCATACATTCAGCCTAAAATTAAAGAAATGAGTACTCGGTAGATAAAAGAGTTTCACTGAGTTGCTTCTTCCTTGGATTATGATTCCATTACGATTCCAGAGAAGAAGCAGTCATCATCACCTTTTTATTTACCTAACTATAGTTCAGGCTCTGTCAACAACATCACGGAAAATCGTTACTTAGTCTTGGTTTAGCGAGATTTTTGTGCAGTAGTGTAGGTACCTACCTACCTACCTACTTCTTTCAGCTAATCACTAATGAATGTTCGTGTAGGTAGAGCAAGAAATCGAAACAGAGATTTCTAAAAACGGTCGTCTAGTCGACTCTGAGGAAGACATCCATTCCGTTGTGGAGCTTCGCCTTTTCAAACACGCAGGTGAAGCGGCCCTCAGGTTGCATACAGCTCGCAGTCGCAATGATCAATCCGCTACTGACACCAGGTTGTGGATGCTTGCTGCTCTGCCGAAGTTGCACGCAGCTCTTGTGGAAATAATTAAGGTAGATATTCGTCCCATCTTCTGCTTCAAATATAGATACATTTGGACAATTTGGTAGCATTTTTATTGTATTCAGGTTTTAGTGGATCGAGCTGACAAAGAAATAGACATAATCGCCCCTGGGTACACCCACTTACAGCGCGCGCAACCAATCAGGTGGAGTCACTTCATTTTAAGGTCAGTTCCATTCCTATCCATACATTTTCAATATCGGATTCAATACGTTTTTTGAATTTGAAGCACTTGTCCACACTTAATTTTTTCAGCCACGCTTGGGGCTTGCGTGATGACCTAACGCGTCTTGAAGAGCAGAGGAGTAGATTGTCCAGATGCCCTCTCGGTAGTGGTGCCATAGCAGGCTGCGCTTTACCCATCGATCGGTATAAGCTTGCGGAAAATCTAGGCTTCAAAGACATCACTCCAAACTCCATGTTTGCAGTATCTTCGAGGGATCATTTCGGTAGATACAACACGTAGTAGAATAAATGAAAAATTCTATAATGTACACCAAGATGGACAAATAACACTTAACAATATAAATTAAAGTAGTACAATGGATCTTAGTAGCTTAGAGAAACCTACTAGAACACTCACACACCTAATTTGTATTGTTTTCTGTCACAGTGGAATTTCTGAACTGGGCATCCCTCTGCGGTTTGCACCTTAGCAGACTAGCTGAAGACCTCATCATTTACAGCACGCAAGAGTTCGGCCTGATTCGCTTCTCCGATCAGTTTTCAACTGGATCCAGCTTGATGCCTCAGAAGAGAAATCCAGATGGCTTAGAACTTGTTAGAGGAGCGGCTGGGTTACTTCTGGGGGATTCGTTTGCGTTTAGTTGCGTAATTAAAGGTCTTCCAAGTACATACAATAAGGACCTCCAATCAGATAAGGAACTCCTATTCAGGTCCTACGATAGATTGTTGGACTGTCTAAAGGTTACCTCTGGAACTGTGAAGACAATGCAAGTAAGTTTACTTTGAAATTGGATTTTACATAAAAATCTAGATTAGCACCAAATAAATGGTAGAGCAACTCGGCAGCAGCAGAAATTCGTCTCCGACGCCCTCTTTTAAGGGAAAAAAGTACCTTCTTATAATAGGAATAGTGAGCTGTAGTGACCTTGGTGACCGCCCGGTTTTCGCAACTGGGCCTCTCGTTGGCTCTTTTTACCCAGGTAAGTAGGAGTGTATAAAAATAAATATAATAAATACATTTATTTTCGTATCACAGGTAAACGCCGATAAAGCTCTAAGCTCCTTAGATCCAGGTATGCTGGCGACAGACCTGGCCCACGCCCTGGTTCGACGAGGAGTGCCGTTCCGCAGAGCTCACCACTTCGTCGGCACTGCTCTTCGCAGAGCATCAGCACTTGATGTAGACTTGAAGCACTTACCGCATCACGAATACGTAGCCATTTGGTAAGACATGTACCTGCTTACCTACACTTTTTTTGTATACTTACCTACCGTTCATTATCATAACACTATTTACTACTTAGAATGTTTTTTTATGTCGAAGTTAGACAAACGGGCTAACGGCCCACCTGATGGTAAGCGGTCACCGTCGCCCATAGACAACAACACCGGCAGGGGGGCTTGAAGGCGCGTTGTCAGTGCGTTGCCTACCGTGAAGGACTTTACTAACATTTTTCTTGTAGCTTTTCATGTTAAATCTTGAATGTAACCCTAGGTGAGAATGGAATGGCAAGATGATGGTGAGAAGAGCCGAAGTTTTTGGTAAGGCTTGGCAATCAAGACGAACTGATGCTTAGAAGTTTGTTAGGGGCTAAGCGGTCTAGGCATCGTGTGGCTCGGCTTCCTTGCCCAAGTAGCTTTAGCAGTTTTTGTTTAATTTCATCTATCGTTTTATGTAGGTATGTTATTTATTTCTTCTGTGGTTACATATAGTACATAAGAAATAAATATGGTTACAGTTAACCTGCTTACATTTATTTTCAGTCCCGAATTTGGTTCAGAAGAAGAACTCAAGGCCATATTCTCGTGGGAAGCCAGCGTCGAGCAGTACGTCAGTGAAGGAGGAACCGCGAAGGCTTCCGTCGTCCATCAGATATCAACATTGAGGTCTTGGCTACAAGGTCATATAAAAGAGCTCCGGTGGTGTAGTGCTAACTAGTTACTATTATTTCCGTCCGTCGAGTAATAATAAATTAAATATAGGTACAAGTTTATAGCTTATACCTACATATTAATGTCCAAATAAAGATTCATATAAATAAAACAGTGACGTCATTAATAAGTTGTCAAGCAGGTAGATATCGGGAGCTGTCTCGAACAGTACCTGCCTACTATGGGCTGACTCGCGATTCCGCGTGGCCGCTCACCCTACTAGGGAAACCAGACGTAAGTAGGTACGGTCTACTAACTACTCCATGAAAAGGGTAAGGAAGAAGTTTTATGGCGATGGTGCCTGACTTCAAAAACAAATAAAACTTGTTATTTTAAAGGCGGTATTCCTTATCCGGAAAAGTTTTTCCACCAAAAGTTAAACAAAAGCGTTAGCGTCTAGGCGAGTGCAGTGCTTTAATTTCACTTATTTTCAGGTAATCCTGAAAATAAGTGAAATAGCACCCAAAGCAGCTTTTTTTTTAACTTAGCTGAACGTTTTTAAAATATTTTCAGTGTCATCGCCCGCCCACTCACGGGGTTGCTTTCCCCCTAAACAGCCGCCTGCTGGGCGCCCACCACGGTTTCATAGGCTCAGTCTCGTCAATCGACATTCCGCATTCTTTCATTGCAGTCGAACGAAGATCGCGTCTACTTGTTAGTATAAAAAACATTATCAAAACAAACGTTCGTTACACTTCTAGGACAAAAAGTTTACTTTGTGTACCAAGTCCGTTCGACTTGTTGAATTATAGGACTTTAGTATTGTAAACTCACACGTTTTATTTCATGAAAGTTACATATTAAAAGTTTCAATTCGGTAAGTGCTCCTGTTTGTATGTTTAAATTTCTAGGAGGTATAATAAATATAAAATATTCCTTAAATTGTTAGACTTATTTAGATCTTTAATTTATATCGTCAGGTAACTTATAATCAGGCGAATTGTCTATTTATATTTGAATACAGATAATGCACAACAAGCAAGATAAGTTTCTATCTGAAATTTAGATTGCGAGGACGTAAGTTGGGCAAATAGGTACTTTTCGTTCCTGCTGTCGGTTCGGTACCGCCCTATATCAATTAATTGCAATCCTTTTTTTGTTTTATTCTTTTGAATGTCTTGTATGTAAATAAGTTAGGTACATGAACTCTTCGTTTTGGAGTGTGGTCCTCAATCACTTTGAGTTCTTATAAAAACATGATAATTTTGATGTAATTTTTTTTTGTTAAATAATGAATTTTACTTCAGGACATTTTATGAAAACTACAACCATGAGACAAGGAAGTTTGCTTTTGCTTCTGGCTATAATTACCATCTCTGAAACCAAATTTCACAAGGACATTTCTGAGAACGCGTTACCACGCCTGCCGCGTAATGATGTCCCTGAATTTATACCATACGAGATCAATAAAGAGGTGAATATAAAAAAGAGGATAAGAGTTCTCTTCGATTAAAGAATGTATTGGTGCAAGACCAGATTCGAACCCACAACCTTAGGATCAGAAGCCGAGTCGCTCCCGCTAGACCCCCCTCGTGCTCTCCGGCTTTAGAAAGCTTCACTTTTTCAAAAATATCAATCAGGTGTGAATTTTTACAGCGCAAATCAGTGAAATGTATACCTACGGCGTAGTCGGCCCCGATTTGGTCCCAATTTCCCACTAAACTAATCCTTCCACTTAAATTATCTTTCCTAATTTTGCAGCGGCATTTACAATGGTTTTAACGTAATCCTAATCACCGATGAGAAAATCATGAGGCTTACTATAACTTCCCGTTGATAAGAAAATAAGCGCTAAAGATAGCTGTGTATAATCTCAAATACTAATTATATTCCACCGGAGTTCTGTATATTATTTCTACCGCCAAGAAGCTTTGCTGTGTTTAGATATCAAAATATGTTTATTAGGGAAACAAAAATACAAGTTACTTAGAAAGTTGGGATCGATGATATCTGCAAAAGTATTAAACTGTGTCGCAGATTCCAACGCCTTCCTCCAGATATGAAGGGTGTAAGTATTCGTCGAACAGTTGCAGGTGAAATTACAGGCACATGAGTTTACATAATATGCCTCAAAATAATGGACGCAGCAGGGCAGTGCGTCGTAGGGCACATTCGACTTGCAAGTCAATGCTTTTTATACAGGTAATGGTTACCACCTAACATCCGAAGATCTGCTAGTTCCATCAATATAAAAACATTTCTTTTCAGTACATTCGCCATATGTCGTCAATTATAAACGCGTACAGAAGTGACATGATGGGAGGACGCCTCATTATTGAAACGAATTCGCAAATCGACACAAGATACAAAACTTGGAAACGCAATGCAGATCTGGTTAATTCCCTCTTAGCGCTACCTAAAGGATTATACGATGCCGGTCGCTAAATGTTTTTTTGATACCTATCCCTACCTTATCTATACGAAAAACTTAATGAACAAGAATTTTATGAACTTTGTCGCAAATAAAAGTAAAAGATGTTCTCGAAACATTACATTTATTGTACCATATTTTATTTTAAAGTAATTCTAAATTCCCCGTTGAGGATCACCACACTAAGGGCATTTTTAGTATCATACGGGTTTTCTCGCACGAGAGATAGGCCAACATGCGCGGAACATGCAATTCGTCTTTTATTTTTTCATCCATTTTTATGGTTTTATTAGAATTAATCGCCGATGGCTTACCTATTAATTGACTAAACAGTCTGTTACTATCTCTTTTCTTTGACATGAATGTGACAGTGAATTGTACACTTCATACGTACATGAGAAGCAAAATTGTTGACGCGAGAAATTACACACTTGCAGGTACATCTCTCGAACTGACCAACATAACCGTGATAATAAAAACGCCCTAGCACTATGTAACTAAATACAATAGGAAATAAATATTTACAAATTTTAAACCGAAAATTAACAAATTTTTTTTTACATTTACATGTTTTCTATCTTCCATCACTATATTGCTAAATGTTTTTATTGGTGTTTTTTTATTATTTTATCAATTACAATATTAAAATCTGATACAGGTGTCAAGCCATAATGATCATAATGATCTAAGTACCTAGTTACATCTCATAAACTTACCATAAAATTTTGGTTAATCAGCATACATCTATGCATAGTTATAACGAATAGCATTGTAGTGAGTGTAAGATACCGCAGTCGAGGTATGACACACTGTCAGACAGACTTAAAGTACTTAGTATTGACCGAAATACAAAAATAAATTATCACTTATCACATTGAATTTTAAGTATAAAGTCCTATGCAGTAGCTGTAAGTGATGTAATAAATGTTTAAGTTTCCTTAATTATATCCTCAGTTATATCCTCAAGTACTAAGATTTAACACTCTTCAATGTCTGACACGAAGTGAAACAAATGTATGGTATGATTAAAAAATACAAATTCTTTTTTATTAAAAACTGCAGTTTTTATAAGTTATGTCATAAATGTGTATCATATCGAGCTAATCTATCATTTAAAAATATAACTTTATCATAATTTACGCTACTTTTTAGTAGGTACATATACATACCTAGTTAACTACAAACATTTCATTTGAATTACAATCACTAGTGAAACTTTTCTTGAAGGTTGTCTCCATTGCTGCGCCATGCAGTCTGGAGTTATACCACTGGACTAAGGATAGTAACTCGAATATTGGTACGATAGTACTTTTACGCCAATTTATTCACAACACAACAGAAAAAGAGCTCTTTTGAAGGGCTCGTCCGAGGAAGTACTACCACGACTCTTTTTTCTGCCGCCAAGCAGCGTTGCTCATTCTTAATTCCTGTCGT
Organism: Plemyria rubiginata; assembly: GCA_963576535.1. Classification (NCBI taxonomy): domain Eukaryota; kingdom Metazoa; phylum Arthropoda; class Insecta; order Lepidoptera; family Geometridae; genus Plemyria; species Plemyria rubiginata. The sequence goes on along the minus strand of OY754909.1, from coordinate 7,060,825 downwards.
GCGTGACTTACGAGGCAATTATGGGTACTGGTTACCACTTAACATCAAGTGAGTCATCTGCTTGTTCCTTCAGCTAGTTTTATAAAAAAAAATATTTCGTACCTACTCATGCCCCCAGTACCCCAGGTTGAAGTTTGCCTTTTTTCCGTATCCACAGACCGTTTTTTATATGGAGACACGTGAGATCCGCACGCCCGATAGAGGCGCTCATCGAGTCTCCATATAAAACTTGGGATACTGGGGGGCATGATTAAAGCCGAAATCACACTATTCACGCGACGCGACCCAATTAAACGCGACGCGTGTTGGGTCGAGTCAAATTGTATTATTTTCTATAACCAGAATCACACTATGGATAGACTAATACAATTTGATTCGACTCAACACGCGTCGCGTTTCATCGGGTCGCGTCGCGTGTTAATATTGTGAATAAATTGGCGCGTAAAAGTATCGTACCAAAATTACATACATACAGTACAGTTACATTATGTAGTACAATTACGGTCGAGTGGTATGTCCACTAGCCTAGGGTGGTCTAACTGCAGCAAGGTGAATCATGTACGAGAGCTTCTTATAGCCCGTTCGCACCAGGCTTGTAGCGAGGCGAGTAACACGCCCCAGCCCCCTCTCAGCCAATCAGTGAACACGTACGCGTGCCACTTGCCTCGCTACACGCCGGTTAGGTTGCGTACAAGGTATGAGTGCGACGGTTACCTAGAACTTGAGCGAGAAGCCTGGCGCCACGTTGAGCGAGCGCAGCTGGAAGCCGAGCGAGTCGTCGGAGTCTGCGCGCGAGTACTGCGCGTAGGCGGCGCCGCCGGCCGGCGGGCGCGGGCTGTGCGTCGTGCGCCGGTTACCCTCACTCTTGGCGGGCCATGTGGGGAACATCGCGGGATCTATCGCCACCGGTTGCTCCTGGAATGTTATACAATAATCACTTCTGTTTCTTACATTCTTGTGAAAATAGTTTTAAGATTACACCCGGAACAACCATAGCTACACATACATTGCAATGTAAATAAAAAAAACATACTGTCAATTAAAAAAAACCTGAATTTTAGTTTTTGAAGTGAACTTTTTTAGACGCGATCGATTTTTGGTAACCTTTTGGTACGCGTCATCGATGACCTCAACATGCTCGTGTCGTGACGTAATGCGCCAAATTTGGGACGCATATTATAGCGGATTGTGTACATGAGCTTTCACTTCTCTTGTTTGTTTCGAGTATGTTTATTTATGGAAACTGAAACAGCTTCACGACTTTGATCTCTAGCTACGGTAGATCTCCCTTCAGCTCTCTTAGTGCCAGATTATTTGAGGACGTCTAAGGGGGGTAGTCAGAGTTACGTCTAAACATTACATTTGGCACATAAGATAAGAAAATTCTTTATTGCACAAAAATGAAGTACATAAGCGAACTTAATGCTACTTAGCATTTTCTTCCAGCTAACCTTTGTGTTATGTGGAGTAGACGGTAGTGCTTTAAGTGATAATAATAGAAACACCTTTAAACTAACAACAATAAAAATATACCTATATATATAGGTACCTACTCAATAAATATACCCACATTTATGGAATTTAAAGTTTACCTTGAAATATGCATGCTCCAAGCCGGCCTCGGCCGTGAACCGTTTCGCAGGGCTGTATGTTAGGAAGCCATTAAGCAGCGCCAGCCCGGCTTCGGATAGCAGGTCGGAGCCGATGCGCTGGCGCAGTCCGCCGGGCGGGTGGTCTGCGAACGTCATCTTCTGCACGGGAGGCAGCTCGCTGTAGCCAGGCCATATCTCTTCTGACGGCGTGCCTAAGTCCTGCCAACAGAATACATTATTCCAACTGTCGCAACGTCAACACCTTAACTTTTGCGTTCAAAAATGTTTGGCCGCAGTGTCAGCACTCTCAAATATAGTAAAGGTAGTAAATATAAAGGAAAACATCAGGAGGAAACCGGCTAAGAACCTAAAAAAGCTTGAAGCATGCGAGCACTTAGAATGACAGACATTTCATAGTCTCAACATACTGTTGAAAAATCAATAATAATCCGCAATGTTTCCTGAAGTGTGAACGTAAAAACCAACATATTATGAAGCGATTTGTTTCATTAACCAAAATACAAGTACTACAGTACTATTGAACAGACAATGGTGTCGATTCTGTTGTTGCATTAACCTAAACTAACCTAATCTGACAGCTCTAAAATATACCCGTCCTTGTTGTTTCAGTTTTTTAGAAAGAGAAGGTAAAATTTTTAGTGCTGTCAAATTAGGTTAAGTTAGGAAAATTAAACAACAGAATTGGCACCAATAGCAGAAATTTGTTAACACGGCTTTAGACAGCTAATCAAATTAATATTTACCTTGAAAATGCGATTCAACTGATCAACTTCAGACTTTCCAGGGAACAGTGGATTCATGGCGATGAACTCTGCGAATATGCAGCCGACGCTCCACATGTCAATGTGAGTCGAGTATTCCTTACAACACAAGAGCAGTTCGGGAGCACGATACCAGAGCGTGACCACGATAGGAGTGTACGGCCTAAGAGGTGATCCGTATTCGCGGGCCAAACCAAAATCACCAACCTGTGAATAAGCAGTCGTGTCAAGTGGGGGATAAATGAATATGAAAAAACGCTTACATTGTTTTTTTTTTTTTTTATACAACTAGCTGATGGAACAAGCAGATGGTCCACCTGATGTTAAGTGGTAACCATCACCTATAAACAAAACATTGCCCCGTAGGTCACGCACAATAGGAACGTGCCCTACGATGCACTGCCCTGCGTCCATCAACTTGAGGCATACAGATGTTAAGCCTCATGTGCCTGTAATTACACCGGCGACCACACTCTTCAAACCGAAACACAGCGTTGCTGCTTGGCGGCAGAAAAAGGCGTGGTGGTAGTACTTCCCCGGACGAGCCCTTCACAAAGAGCTCTACTACTCTTATATAGTGTTATAATTATAACCAACAATGAAAATGTATGCGCGACCGCCAGCTTTTATAAAAATAATAATAATAATTACCGCATCCACCGGAAAATAATTTATGTATGAAGGAATTTTTTATTTAACTTTACTACGAGTCAACATTAGAAAAAACGAGTAGTGCTTGAACTTGAAGTAGGTATAATAGCTATTTTATTTACCTTCAACACTCCTTTGTGAGATAATAGTAGATTACTAGTCTTCAGATCTCTGTGCAGTATCCAATTGTCGTGTAGATGATGCACTGCTTTCAACAACTGAGTCATCAAACATTTCACTTCTCCTGTGGACAAATGAATAAAATGAAGAACAAGTTCCATAGTAGACACAGGCTATAAAAATGAGTGATAACTGTAAGTACCTGGAAGGAATACTTGTTTCTTTCCTCGCATAGTCTCCATGAGACTCTTGAGGTCGTGTTCTACATAGTCCATGACTATAAAAATCTTGTCCATATTAGATCCGACGACTATTTCCCGCACTGTCACGATATTCGGATGTTGACCCTGTAACAATCAGAATAGGATGTGCGACTCGTTAGAACATGAAATAAGGCGGGCCATTGTATGAAATCCACTTTTTCTTTTCTAGAATAAAATTTACCTTACCCGTTACATAGAGAACGTAAATAATCTGAAAATGTATACTTCATTTCACACAACTAAGGATATGAATATAAAAAATATTGTAAGTTTACATACTTACATGTCAAATGAAAAACTGTTCTGTAATATAATTGAGCAAACTGTTAATAGTTTACTGAATTATACTATATTCCGACACAACTAATATTCTCATGAAACATGATATTAGCTTTAGCTATATTAGCTAGCTAGAATATTGAACACTTCAAAAATTTACAATTGATACACTTCTTTCCAAAAACAACAGGTAAAACAATTCAGCACAAACAATTAGTATCAAAATGTAATTTTAGTTACATATTGTGAATTTTACTTAATACTTTACTAAATATGCACTTATTACCTATCTTGTAAACAAAGATAATGTTCACTAGATAATACTTACATGTATATGAAACGGCAATTTTCAAAATAACGACTGTGACTGGTAAAACTGAGTAACACCAAGTTTAGGGAAGATAATGGAATGGAAGCCATTGAAAATAGCCGCTAGTTTTCCAAATGTACATCACAGTTCATAATTTTGATTAAATACATCTTTGATTTATCAAAATAAATAACGAACCTGTATTGCATTTAACGCCTTCAATTATTATTTGAGACTGAACAATAAACTGAGTCGTTTGTTATTTATTTTTCACATTTGTGTTGTCTTACGTAATGTTTTTGGATTGCTGTGTACAATATAATCAGTAACATACTTACAAAACTCCTAGGACAAAATAAGTACAAAACTTATAAAATATGTAATAATACTCATGGTTACATAGACTGTGTCTGTGTGGAGTTTAATAACATTATCATTCAGCAGTTATTCTACCTCGGTAAATTTAAACGCATTTTACATAGACAAAGGGCTGCATAAAAATCACTGCTTTATCCCTGCGTTTAATGATGCTCGACAGTATAATGAAGCAAGAACTTAAAATAAACCTGCTGAATGTTTTTTTTACTCAAAATAGTAGTGGTAATTGAAGAATACATTTTCAGATAATTGGTCTGACATGATACCTATCAACAAGATATTTCATGATAAGTGGAGTTATTCATATTGCATTGGTCAACCAGGCTCTACAAAGCCGCTTGTGAGACACATCGATCTTAGCAATTGAGATAATCGATTATTTTTCAAGGTGTCTATGGATTTACAAATTAAATTTGATTTGTAGTTACCGTGAAATTGAAGGTAATACGAATCGAATAAGCATTTCGGTCACACGAAATGCTTACATTTGTCACTATTTCGGTAATTATTTGTATTGAGGGTAAACGAATCATGAAATATATCGTTCATAAAATAAAGAGGTACACAATATAGCATAATAAGATTAAAAAAAAGCACAATTCCAATGCAGCTATAAGTAGCAGTTCCACGCATAAGTAGGTTCATATAGTTTCCTCGAAGATTTGCTAAGCATTATGTTGACGAGTCGATTTGTTCCATGTTTATCGATCTAAATTACATTGTACGAACATCAAAACATCGAAAAGATATAAATAGAATACCATGACAGCAATTACACTTACAAGTAATGATAGAGCCAATCTCTACCATTTACTAATACTACACTAAGTTGTGCCATTTCATTCATATTTGATTTATATGGTGAAACACATTGAATGATGAACTGAATAGAGAAGTACATACGTCCATACCATTTTTCGAGAAGATCTACGAAGCGTCATTTTTTTTTTTTTTTTTTTTTTATACAACTAGCTGATGGAACAAGCACATGGTCCACCTGATGTTAAGTGGTAACCATCACCTATAAACAAAACATTGCCCCGTAGGTCACGCACAATAGGAACGTGCCCTACGATGCACTGCCCTGCGTCCATCAACTTGAGGCATACAGATGTTAAGCCTCATGTGCCTGTAATTACACCGGCGACCACACTCTTCAAACCGAAACACAGCGTTGCTGCTTGGCGGCAGAAAAAGGCGTGGTGGTAGTACTTCCCCGGACGAGCCCTTCACAAAGAGCTCTACTACTCTTAAATGTAGAATGTTTAATGTAGAATGTCTTAAATGTCATGTTTAAGGAACACCAAATTGAACTAAGGTTTTTATTCTTTAAAGTAAAAATATAATAACTAGTGGTTTGCCCCGAACTGAGATTTCGTGATGCGACTCGAACTTTCCGAAAATATAAGTAGGTGGTAGTCAGAGGCAAGTCCAAACATTGCGTTTGGACTTGCTTCTGCGTTTCACCTACTAAGTATGGTAACCAAGTTTCAACTGAATTGGTCTATTTATTGAAGAGTTCCGTTGAACAGACCTTGACTCCATCATCAGAACAGGTCGCTGTCACCATTTTATGAGAACTGAGAGCCTTCTTTAATTTATTTCAATAAAAAATAAATAAGAAAAAGCAAAGGAATTGGCCGACTAGTAGAAAAACCTTGATGTCAACGGAAGTCTTAGAGATGGGAGCATGTTAATTTGAAATTTTTGCTGTATCTCAAAAACCGACCGTCAAAGAAAATAAGTAAAAATTGTTTTGGAATGTCCAAACAAAGCTTTTTCTTAAGATATGTAACTTGATATTTTAGTGACACTTTTTTTATTTTTACCCCCTTAAAAAACCCATACCCATAACTTAATAGCCTCTCATCCGATTTTTACTTACCAGTAAATTTCTCAAGTGCAAGCATCAAATTTAATGGAGATCGGATAAGCGGTTCGAGAGTTGGCCGGACAAACATAATATACCTAAATGCCAAATCTCCCAAGTTGATTGTAAGATTTTCGTTCGCATCGCTCACTCATTTAATAAAATTAAATTAATCTTATAATCTAGGCTTTCGGTATGTCTGCCCTGTGATAAAAAGTAGCCTCTGTGCTATTCCAGACTATAATCTATCTCTCTGCCAAGTTTCACCCAGATCCGTTCAGCCGTTCCGGCGTGAAAGAGTAACAAACATCCATCCAACCATCCATACTTACAAACTTTCGCGTTTATAATATTAGTGGGATTGTCATCATAACCGATAATTGCAGGCTGCTTATGTATGGGTTTTACCGTGTGGTTTTATCAGTTATTAAGTCTTATAAAAAAAAAAGTGTAATGATTAAAGTTAAATATTCGTTCATTCGTCAGAACTATTAGGGGTTCAAAATAATTACACTAATCTAAGGAGTGTTGTCCGCTTTTGGCATATTTTTTTGTTTTAGTATCTTATTGGGTTGGGTTGTGATGTTTATAAATATATTTACTTGTTATATGCTTTATACAAAATGATTCAATAGGTTTTTTGCGATCAACCTTCTAATGAAAATGATAAACGGCAACGTGAAATTTAAAATGAAACTACATGGGATTGTGGAGGTCACTAAAAACCAAGCATTTTCTCTAAAAACCGTAGTCAGAGTAAGCGTTTTTTGCTTAAAAAAGCAGTGACTGAGATCGTTAGAATAAAACCTTACCTCTGTGCAGATTCGAGATTTGTTCACACGGGCATCTTACAACGTGCGTTTCGATGGCTGGAGATAGTAGTTAAAAAGAATAAGCAGAGCGAGCGGTTACACGCTGCTACTTTTTGGAGCGATACAAAAAAGCATATTATTATGTGAAATGCTCGTGACACTAAAAATCGCTAAAAAAATGCGCTGTGTAATTATTCTCTTATCGGTTAATTATCTACTGCTATAATAAAGGTTTTGTTCGCAATACAGAACACAGAAATATAGCTATGATGGGTCTCCCGATGATATTGAACTGTGCAATGAACTTATTACAGGAGGAAATCAAAAAAATCCTTGATTACAAATTGCATCGTCCATAAATGCCAAAATGCGTAGGTGAATACATTTTGTAATACATTTAAGACATCGGCCAAGATCACAGCTCGAGTCGTTCCATAGGAATGTGGACTGTTAACCTGTTTGCAGCTAATCTAAACATTTAATGGTGTCAATTCTATTGTTTATTTTTCCTAATTTGACAGCACTAAAAATATTGTCGCCTCTTTCTAAAGGCCTGAAACGACAAGGATGAATATAATTTTAGAGCTGTCAGATTAAGTTAGTTTCAACAGTATCGACACCAATATCAAAGGATGATACATACAGGCAACGACCGTGTCAGCGACGATGATTCCAGCCAGACATACGTTCATACTCACACGTCAGAAGCGTTGTCTAGTGGTTTAACCTTGCAGAGCAAAATAATGTTAAACTTCGGCATGGCGGCGTTGGCATAGTCGTACCACGGTCCAGAACAGGTTATACCCATCCATCACGAAGCTTGCACGTTGTTTATGTAGAAGCTCATTGGCACAAGTCAGCTTGGTTCCACTGTAAATCATCCTTTGTCTTCCACAAGGTAAGAGGCCCACGAAATCACTCGAATGATCCAGTTTAGTAAGTCCCCGCGTCGAGCAGGGAGTGACGATCTGGTCTAAACAATACTCATAACTGATTTCAATGTCACCGGTGAAATATTTGCAAAGCCACATAGGGCACATCCTCGGTGGAAGTGCTCTATGAGGTAATGCAATTGTTATAGGCAAAGGTAGGTTATTTGCTTGTTTAACAATTGTTATATTTTTTCGAATCTAAATAGCGAAGGCAGGCTTCGTATATATAGATCATTAAAATGTATTATAATCGAAGTTAAAGTTATTCACGAATTGGTAATTGGCTCCCTTCCTCATTTCATTGGCATTCCAAAGCTAAGTGACTAGCGCGGCTCATCCTAACTTCGTACGGACATTTGTTTTTAAAACAATGAGATATAGGCTTTGTTACTCAGGGATAGCATTCTAATGGGGAAATAATTTTTGAAATCGGACCAGTACGTAGTTTTACAGTGTATTCTTTATAAACATACAAATCTTTCCTCTAAAGTGTACAAAAGTCCACTCACTAACTCGCTCACAAAACCTCTGAAACTAGGTCTCTCTCTATGTCTAAAAATTTGCCAAGCATTTGTGATGCAGGCAATCACTAATGCTGACGCCACACATTGGATTCAACTTTGCGATTGCCTTTAAACCCCATAAGTGGCGCCTGCATAATAAACGATTTTAGAAAATACGAATTCCAAAGATTGAAATGGGGTATCTAAGTTTATATGGGAATAGGTAAGCTTTTCATGAGCGAAGTCACGCGGGATTCCACTAGTTTCTTAACGATTTTACTATAGTGGATACACTTATAAATCCCATATTATATTGGCTACATAATTGGACCAAAATTTTAAATTGCTTTTGTAATTCGTTGCCAACAGAACTAAACTCTGACAATCTAGTAGACACCAATCAAGACCACCAAAAGATCCAGTCAATCATGATGATCAATGAAAATTGGATAATTAAAATCCTACAGATTTTAATTATTTATGTTTACTGCACTTATTGCACCACCGTCCATTACCGCTTTGTAATTCTTTTCCATCCTAATGTTGTCTGGAAGAAATCGCATTCAGCGATAAGGCCGTCCATTGAACTTTGTCAAGTTATGCCTATATTTATAATGTGTTCTTGTATACATTATTTATAGTGTTATCTATCAATGTTTATTTGTGGCACCAATTACCTTAGAACAAGCAATACCAGTAAAAGGAATAATTGCTTGTTGAATAAACAAAGTTCGCTATCGCTGTTTGTTGTACTAGGCTAGTCGATAGTCGAGACATTCCGTCAATCGACCTTATGCTGCGTTTATACTCAGCTCATTTCCGTGGCAACGCTAACGTCAACGCTCTCCATCTCTCTCTCACTTTTGCGTTTCTGCACGTGTTCCCTTTCGCGCATTGCCCATATCCCCGCGCATTTGAGCTTAGTGTACACGGGGTATTAGCCTTGTGTCACGACATTTAATGAAATAACAAAGAAACGACTCGTTTACTACTACAGCTGCGCCTATTGTTCGTAGAAAAATAGCCCCGCCAATTGCACATGCACAAAGTAGTGACATGACTAGAGCGACTAGCAACTTCAAATCTATGGCTAGTTTGACTACTGTAGCTTTTACATTTTTGTCATACTGTCATGTTGTGTTGGTATAGATAGTAAAATAGGGACTATTAGGGACGCACAATAGCATATTATGATACAAGTCAGCTATGTTGCTCATTATACATAAGGCTGTGGGTTGCAGTTTGCGTAAATCAGCCGAGTCTGAGCAAGTTGCTCACGAGTTTCATACGCACATTTTCAACACACTTGCTCTTAAAGTGAGCCTTATTACATCGTGCTTAGGGCCATAAACCGAACTCATAACACGCACGTGGATAGTAATATTAGACACTAGTGCATAATAAAATTATCCCTTAACTTGTAGGGATCACTCTATTATGCACTAGTGTGTATTATTATTATGCACGTGATTCTATTATGCACGTGTGTGTTATAGTCCGGTTTATGGCCCTAAGAACAATGTAATAAGGCTCACTTTACGAGCAAGTGTGTTGAAATATTAAAAATTGTGAGCTAAGTTTCAAAGACATGATACAAAAGAAGTAGTAATTTTTTGTAAAACTGCAGATAATCAAACAATATATTTCAATGGCTTTACAATTTGGTCTTACAAATTTACCTGAACAGTCCTATGGGTTTTGCTTTCGTATTATGCTTTCTATTACTTAAAATTACTAAAGCAAACATTAGTATGTTGTTCTCTATTCACTACATTTACCTGGTAGGTACACCTTCCTTACCGGCTCACATTAACGATGCATAGTATTAATCGCTATCATGGATGTTCTATCTGTATCATATATTATGTACTTCGATGTTCGTACTTTGTTAAGATTTCGGAAAATTGTTTAAGTAATGTTCGAGATGTAGTAAAGAATCTGGGATTGTCCCCTGTAATAAATTCTTTAAAACATTCTTAGGCCCGCCTGTATATCGAAGTTGTTACCCGAGCAATCGGGTTTACCTGGAGGACTACCCTCTTGCAGGTAAGAGGTCGGGGCCTGTAGGAATAAAATACAAGGCATTAATAAAGTAAATTTAACACATGAGCCATCGACTGCTTCACAGCTCGCGGCTCAAACAAGCTGCGCGTATTTACTCTCTGAATACTTTGAATAAAATTCCATCATTGAGAGCGGTGATGCATAATGATGGCTCAGGTGAGCTTAGTTTAAATTGATAAAAATAATGATATCCTACCTTCAAAAGTGTGTTGATTTCCCTCAATGAAGTAATGGGAAATCCTTCTTTCTCCTTTTCCATTTTTAGTCGTTTTAACGCAACAATTTCCTCAGTGGTTTTGTCACGAGCTCTGTAAACAACGCCGTATGTGCCTTCCTCTATTCGATTCAGACATTGAAACTCCTCAACTGATCGACAACCCTTAAAATATTATAAATTACACATCAATAAAACATAAATTCAAAATTTTATACACAACAAACCCTAAGGAATGACGCATAATAAATATGAAAGATTACAAAACAGTACATGGGTATATTTTACAATCTAATTACACACTAAGATCATGACAGTCTTATCCTGTAAATAAATAAGTAATTTTTTTTGATGAATATTATTTAGTAAGAAAGGAACAAGATTATTCATAATACCCAACTAAGCATCCTTTGTCAAAATTTTATAATGAACACTTAAGTCCGATGCCTATATTCTGTTAGTGGTCGTCATAATCGTCGTTTGTCAGTTAATTTCTCATATTATTGGCTGATCTAAACTGTCAGTTGCATTATCCAATGAGATGAGAGAATGCACAACAGATGGTGTTCCATTGAGATAGTAACAAACGCTAGTTGAATATAAATCAAGCATAGAACGTGATTTATGCAACGCTAAATCGGAATTTTGAAACAGGGAGAAAGTAAATGTTGTTAATTTACCTGTAGTGCCGGAAAATATGGAGGAAGAGCGCTGATCGTCTCTTCTCTTAGTTTGGCTTCTTCATCATCTTCATCATGTTTGTCTTCTTCAACTTTTCCGTTTTCCCCCAATGGGGGAGGGGAAAATGAATGTGATCTGCTCCTGCTTTTAGAGCGAGAGAGAGTTCTGAAACATTTGGAAAGATCATTTATTTTAAGACAAGGCAAGTAACTACAATGTTTCTGTTATCATGTCACATATTTATATTATTGCAATTTAACTAGAATAATAACTACCTTCGAGATTCCTGAGATAATGGTGAGCATTCATCTGTTTTTGGTGAGGGTGATTTAGACTTAGATATTTGTATAGAGCTGTCATCAATATGTTCATTTTCAAATTCATCTGACTTTTCTCTGATTTCTTTTCTTTCAGATTTTGTTTCATCACCGGTATCTGAACCGGTGCTGGTACTCTCATCTTCAGTTTCACTGTTGGTGTGTTCACCTAAAAAAACAAAATCAGTAAGTAGGTATCACCCGAATACTCGACGCTACTTAGATTTGAGCAAGTCTCAAGAGACGAGTTTTTGACAGATTTTCATTAAAAACTGTCAAAAAACCGCGACTTGAGTGTTCAACTTTGAGATGCATTTGAGTATTCCCCGATATGACATTTACTTTAGGGTTAGGATAATGAGCATCAAAAGGAGCACTTGTGGCTTAATGGCAGTGAGTTAATCAATGTAAATACTATATTAGATGTATGTACACCAAACAAAATAACAGTCATCTAAAAAAGTACAATAGGCAACACTGAAAGCAATCTCTTCAACACTTTTTTCTTTGGGACCTCACTTTTACTTACCATCTTCAGGATCAGATTGAGGGGACAAACTCTTCAACTCTACATCACTAGTATCAGATACTGTGACCACGGAATTGAAAGCAGGAGAATGGCTTATTTTAGTCTTTTTAGTCATGGAGTCATCCGGCGAGGGCGAGCGTTTCTTGCCTCGACGCCTGCGTTCTTCTCTTCGTGCCTCAAGTTCGTTACGTGACTCATACTTTCTTTTTTCCATTTCTCGATCTAAAAACAATAATAATAAATTATATCTTTACTGCCATTCTACTTTTCTTCACTAAGATAAAAAAAATCTATTTCAACAGACACATTTAAGCTAATTAAAATTTTTATCCAACTTCATGTTCTATTTGATGATATTTCAGATTAAGTTATGTTGCTGGTCTACTCTGAATTAGTTAAATTAGTTAAACATTTGAAGTAGGTATGTTAAAGCTAAATAATAAGCTATGTAAATGCTAAGCTTAGTATGTTTAAAAGCTTACCTGCTTCAAGTAACCTTTTTCTTCGCTCTTGTTGATTTTTATCAAGTGCAGAGTATCTGTCTGTTTTGGAATCATTTTCAAATTCTTCTGAATTTTTAGAAGTGTCTTGCAATTCTTTTGAAATACGTTTACTTAGTAATCTAGACCTTAAATCTTCCAGTTCCTTGTCTCCAGATGTTTTGTCTCTATTTTCTTTTTCATTATTCTGATTAGTATGGCTTTCCTCTGATAACAATTTCAGCCTGGAGTCTATCCTTTCATTGCCTTGGCGTTTTCGATCTCCTTCTGCATATTTATATTGACGCTCTCGGTTCAGGTACGCCTCTCTCTGAACATCTTTTTCTTTATAAGCTTCTCTAGATCTAGGTAAGTCTCTGAATGATGCACTTGCATTGTCTCTGTTATACATTTCTCTTTCTCTGTAATGCTCTCTTTCTGCTCTTTCTCTGTAGGGGTCTTTTTCTCTGTAAACTTCTTTATCTTTAAAGGCTTCTTTCTCTCTTACTTCTCTTTCACGATACAACTCTTTTTCTCTGAGATCTTTTTCCCTATAATATTCTTTGCTGTCTCTATAGAGTTCTTTCTCCCTATAAGCTTCTTTTTCTCTAAAAGCTTCTTTCTCTCTGAAAGCATCTTTGTCCCGGTAGACTTCTTTATCTCTGTGAACATCCTTTTCTCTAAAAGGGTCTTTTTCCCTATAGTATTCCTTTTCTCTAAACATGACATCTTTTTCACGATATGTTTCCTTTTCTCTAAATGCTTCTTTGTTACTGTTATCTCTATAAAACTGCTTTTCTCTATAATATTCTTTGGATATTTCTTCACGGTCATTTTTAGTCATATCTCGTTTCGTTTTTTCAGACTTATCACGGTCCCTAAAATGATAAGATGGTGTAATATACCTATCTACTTTACACTATTGTTACCAAATTCTAAAAACAATTGCTTGATGCTCTTAATTTTACAGACACAAACCTGTAAAGATGCTTTTTCTCCTTTCTGGCACTTTCTTTGTATCTGTCTTTGACAGACCTCTTGTGCATTCTTTTATCCCGATGTGATGGCCTTATTACAGCTTGAGGTGGTTTAATAATCAATGAGTCAGCATTGTCTCTGTCTTCGTCCGACAAACTAAAAATAGAAGTCCTTCTAAAATGATAATAAAAGTGAAATTATGAAGATGATAATGATGAAAATTTAATTACTGGGACCTAATCACGAGTTTGGCTCGATTGGAGTAAATTGTATGATATCCGTATTTAGGTACAAATCAGGCAGGATTTACGTCTAACGCCACAAATGTCAAATTAATTCGCGATTATGCCCTGCGAGATCTGACAGAAACAAGACAAACTAACATTAATTAAGGATGAGTTGGTGTAGATTCAGTTCTAAATAAAATACCCGTGTAAGGACGTTAGACAGTTCCCACCTCGTTGGCAGCCAGCATTTACTTCAATCGAGATTAAGCACACCATCATAGATGTTGGGAGGAACTTAACCAAAAAAATATGTTTTTACACTTTCACAAGCCAAAAGAACGAATCGTAAACTGATTATTTAGATTAGAACAAACCTGAAATCCATCTCGTCTTGCAGAGGGCTGCGTGCTAGTTCCCCGTCTTCGCTTTGATCATCCTCGTAATGATTACTCATAGTCAAATTTCACAAGAAGTGGTATGTATGAAAAAACTAAAAAAAATACACTACAACGAATATAAACGAACATCTAGTAAATTTTTACAGTAATTGCAAATGTGATTTTCAACAATTTTCCACAAATGAGAAACAACAAAATCAAGACGCAAGAAAGAAAATCTACAAGGCAAGGCATTCAGCCTCACGTCAGTCAATCAATCAAGTCAATTGAAGTCAATACTCAAGACGCCATCTTGCTAAATTTTTTTTGTGTTTTTTTTTATTTGTTTTGGCGTTGCATGCTTGTCTTTTTGCCAAATCCTGTTTAGCAGTCAGTGTTCTACAAAGACTGTACTTGGTGTTCTACAACTATATAAAGCTTGTTCCATCGTATAATAAAAAAACCCACCCGATGTTAGGTGGTACATAAGCATTTAGATACTACCCTATAACAAAGCATTGCGTCGCGTCGCGTCGATGCGCTTGCCAAAACCGTTGTGCAAATTTTGAAAAAAAAAATTTTTGCTAGCGTTTTTAACCCTGCGTAGACTAAAAAAACAATCATATGTATCGTTTGGTGTTACGTTATTCCAATTTGTCGCAATATAATTAAATTGGCTGTGTCATCAAAAAAGAGTTACTCCGGTGCCAGGAAACCAGGGATATGTGTATGAATCTAAGTGATCATTGAGCTGTGCTGTATATTTCATACATCCATTCGCGTCTCTTGGACGTTTCCATATTTTTAATTATTCTTATACTTAATGAATATATACATTTTATATTCATATCCTATTAATAGGTATTATAAACGTGAATGTTTGTACTCTTTCATGCCGGAACGGGTAAACGGATCTGGATGAAACTTGGCAGAGATACATTATAGTGTGGAATAACACATAGGCTACTTTTTATACCGTGGGAATACCTACCGGGATTTTAATCTGCGCGGGTGAAACCGCGGGGCGCAACTAGAATATTTAGGTGTTAGAGCCTTCTTATTAAGCATGGCAGGGCAGTGCATCGTATGGCACGTTCCTATCGTGCGTGACTGACGAGGCCATGCTTTGTTATAGGTGATGGTTACTACTTAACATCAGGTGGGCCATCTGCTTGTTCCATCAGCAAGTTGGATAAAAACAAACAAACAGTAGGTACCTACTTACATGATTTATTTAATAATTGACTTAGGTGCATCATTATTTGTATAATTATTGAAATCAATATTAAAATTATTAAATTCAATCAAGGGCTTATACCTACAATAACCAATGAATACCAACATAAATTGAGCTGGGGCTTCATTCACCCGTAGAAGGTCAATCAGCAATATTTCTTGGTCAGTATGCCTACCAAGAAATATTGCTGATGAGCTATACAACAGCAGTTTAATCTTTTGACCACCAAGGTAAACCACAATAGGAAATAAGAGCAACTTTTACTAGTCCTACATTAAACCAAATTTTGATCAAGGATTACCTACCCCAAGGGGTAATCTTTGGTCAAAAACCTTAAATAAAAGTGTGGCAGATTTGGTACCTACCCATCGGATAACCCCAGTTTCAAACGATTACTAAATGAAACAGTAACCCATTGAAACAATAACCATTTGGTTTAGGTCTAACCATAATAAAAACCTGTACCGAATGAAACAGTCAACAGACATGAAAGGGTAGTTTTTCGGTATTTTTAATTGACTGAAATAGGTACCTAGCAAGAGAAAGAGTGATGCATTCCATATGGTAAGCGTTGTTCGGCATATTATTGTGAACTTGCTTCCACCAAAGTAATTTATTATGGCCTGACTCAGCAGCTCGGCACTCTCACTAAAATTTAAGCCAATTTGAACCTTAAGTAAAAACTCTTATTTTATTTGGTTGTAATACAGAAGCATATATTGAAGGTACTAGCTGATCTCACTAGATTGATTATTGGTACAACAGTAAAAAGAGAGCTAGATTAGAATTTCGATCTAAGTACACTTCTAAGCTTTGAGAAAAAAACAACAATTGAAAACCCTATGATTATCAATCTATAGTTTGCTAACATCTAAATATTATGAGACTCAACATTATTAATTATCTCCCTTTTCACCAGTCTTTACTCCTTCATACATCAACTTCCATTTTGCAACATCTTCTTGAAGTGTTTTAGTTATTATCTTCTCCTCTTTTAGTTGTTTCTTTAGATCTTCTAGCTGTATTTTGATTTCTCCAAAACTAATAGCTTCATTGGCTTGAATAGTTGTTGCTAGTATATTTTGTTTTGCCAATTTCACTGTAGCTTCAGCTTCTTTGATAATTTTTTCCGCTTTAATGCTTAGTTCATCTTGAATAATAAGCATAGTTACTAGTCTTTTGATAACAAAAGCCAAGAAAATGCTAAAACCAGTAATGTAGAAATTTCTCTGAGCCCTAAACAGTTTCACACTTCCTTTCATTTCAGTAGCCAAATGGATATGTGCAGTCTCTGAACCGTGTGAGTATTTTCTCATTTCTCTAACAGCATCCATCAAAAATAAACACAAAACTCCCAGTGAAACATAGAAATACAAAGCTGCATGCTGTTGAAACATAAAAAATAATCGAGACTTGAAAAACTGGTTCCATCTTCTTGGACTAAAGATTGGTAACATCATGACAATCACTACAAATAGCTCAAAGTACAGATAGCCGGCAATCAATGTCCATTGAATAGACATATTTGCTTTCCCAATACGATGAAATATGAGGAAAACTTTGACAATATACCATACCACCCACTTAGTTTTACACGTTTTCAAGCACAGCTGCTAGCTCTGGCTCAACTGGCTGTGCTTGAAGCACTGCCCCAAGGAATCTAGTACTCTGACGAGAGCACTGCCCCAATGAATACCTAGGTATCCCCCTCAGTCCATAGTAAGGATATATGTGTTCTGTGGTCCATAGGATTAGGCCAAGAGTATATAACGAACGCTACGTATCGTACAATAAAAATCAAAGAATTCATAAAGTACAGGGTACAAACAAAATCATTGGCTGGCCAAGGAATTTGGAAGGTATTATATGTAATGTACCGACTTTTTTTTCTCACAAATCCGGTATTTACTGTCAAAACTGACATTTCATATTGTCAAATAACAAACTGCTTGCTTTTGATTGCTAGGAAGTTATTCGTCGAGCTCCCTCCCTCCCTCCTCTCCCGAGTCCTCCCTCCATTCCAATCGGCAGCATAAAGGCCCATTTACATGATGCCATTTTCTTGTACGTACAAGAGCAATAATTGAATGCAATAAATGAAGCGCAATAATGACCTTCGACAATTGCAAGCAACTGTTTACATGCGGATACTAGTAAAAAAGTTGAATGCAATTATTGAATGCAAATCTTGACAAGAAATAATTGCAGCTGTCTTTTGTTTACACCAATACGATAATGTTCAGGAGATTATTGCTTTCAAGTCTTGCTTTGTCTAAACACAGACTTGTATTGCTCGTATTTGCGTTGGCGAATTTTTAATTCAAGTGTTGAACGTTTTAGATTTTTTTTTTCATTCATATTTTAGAATTCGGTTCTGCTGATTTAATAAAGTTTATTGAGATTTATCGGATACCTACACAATGAAAATTTTAATTACAAGAACCGTGATGCACGTAATGCTGCACTAGCAGCATTTGGAAAGGAATTCGGAGTTAAAAGGTTTCGAACATATGGAAATACCAAACAGAAATAAAAAAATTTAGCATCCAATTGAATACAAAAATTGCATAACAAATTATTGTACTTGCTGTTTATACCAGGGACAGTTTTGAATGCAATAATTGTCTGCTATAGCAAGAATGTGACATGCTGTACAGATGATGCCAGCCAATTATTGCTATAATATTATTGTATGCAACAGGCAATAAACTTGCATCGTGTAAATGTGCCTTAAGCCTAGTTTGCCGTCCTAGGATTTCTAGGCCTGCTCAGCCTGGTGGTAAATCCGCCACTGCGTCCGAGACTAAATGATGATCTACCCCTGATGTAGATAGGTAGGTACCTACCTAGGTATTTCTTCGCCCATCAACAAGTTCACCAAAATCGAAAACATAAGTAGGTAACAAGCTTCAGAAAATACCTAAGTAGCATTATACATGTACAAACATTCATTGCGAAAATGTACTAGGTAGGTACCTACTTACTGAAATTTCGTAGCTAGTAAAAAGTACCTAAATATCACGGAACAGAGAAAACCCATAAATATCTAGATAGGTAGGTAGTTATCTAAAATCTGGTCGCGGGGCAGGAAGAATTACGTAGGTAGGTACCTAGGTATGGTTGCAGAACGTCGCGGCGTTCATTGTATCCAAGGAATTTGAATAAAGACATATTCAAATTCCTTAATTGCATCAGTAGGTACGAGTGTGACGCATTCGCTGTAGTGACAGAGATAGAGCTACTATCAACCAAGGAATTTGAATTACTTGTATTCAAATTCCTTGCTATCAACTGAAGGCTGGTCGAAATGGAACTATCTGGTATTCTGTAACACATAATATTATTTTCACCGACTTTCTAGATCATCATCAACATTTCCACATACTAACTATATTAAATTCTATGTATCTCTCAAAGCTAATGCGGAAAAGATTTATACCTCCATAATATAAATGTTTGCTAAAGTGCATTAAATAAAATGTCATCATTTTATAATAATTTCTTGGCAATGCATGCATAAACATTATTTAGATATCAATTAGCTATGAAATTATGCTCACATTTTTGTTTTACGAATCAGAAAGTTTAAAATGTGAAAAAAGACCGAATGAAAGTTGAAAAAAGTCGGTGAACATAGGCGCCCCGAAGGAATTTATCTGCTTCCTTTTCCTTTAAGTTAACTAACGTCACTCGTAGTTTAACGTCGTCTCGTAGTTTTACATTCTCTTTTTTCTTCTTTTTATAGCTCCTGTCATAGACAATCTTGCCAATGTCAAGTGATTCAGAGATTATACTCTTTGTAGTTATGTTTCTAGTCACGTCAGTCCAAAGTCGAGTCAGTCAATAATGTTTTGAAGAAAATGGTGGCGGTTTCTTCAAAACATTTGAAACATTTTCGGCCAAATCACGATATCACAAATAATACACCTTCATTTCAAATGCTTGCACTTTGCGCTAAGACCACAAGTAATGTTGGTTAAAATACCACCAAAATTACACAACACAACTCAAAATAACACTAGAAAATCAATTAAAATGAAAATGCTATGTTGCTTCGTTAGATGACAGGAAACGAATCTTTTACATTCTCTTTGACTAACGTCCATACATCTACCTTGAAAATCCGCGTTTTTGAAGCACATCCAATGATCCAAATTCCACTCCTAGTTAAAGTCACAGAACCTATTTATATCCTTACGGTTAAAGCATTACTTACAGTCACTCCTAGGATGATGAATTTCACTCACTCATCTGGCAACACTGACTGTTTTGTTTGTTATTGCTTGCTTCGAATCGAGAATATTTCATAATTTCATTCAATTTTCAATTTCGCCTTGATTTCGCCTAATTTCGGTCGAAGAACTTCAGTCAGTATTTTTTACACAGTTCCCAACTTAGGGATTTTGTCCCTAAATTTAGGGACTTGAAGTGTTAAAGGGGACATATTATAAGAACTAGAATATTTTGGGGATTTTTTTAGGAAATTCAAATCAAAACTTGTAAAAACAAAAACAAAGCATGTGTTTTCAGTTTAGTGCATAGAAAAGACAACGCACGATAGGTATGAAACGAGTGAACAGCGCGGCCCGGCGCGGCAGCGCATTCATTCATTGTCACTTACTCACTTCATTGCACTGTCTTCATCTTTGCTTTGACGACAACTCAAATCGTAGTACTCTATATAGATTCAAGAGCTTCAAGAACCTCGAATAAATACCATTCGAATTTCGAAAGATAAAAACACAAAACACTAAGGCCCTTCGCTCATGGAGCTACTCAAAAATAGCTAATTACAAACTCAAATTACTAACGAGTTGCTTAAGCGTCACTGCACATACATTCTCATAGAGGCTCGCACACGACGCTACTAGTCACCAACCGGTCAGTAACACGTTAGTAGTTGATCACGAAGGAACCGTCGTGTCGGTCGCCGTGCCACTGGTTACCAAAGTTCCTAATATTTCCCCTTGTTATCCGTGTGCTTTTGTGAACAGAAATAACAGAAGTGACTGAAACCATTCAACTTGAGTAAAGTTGTGAGAGAGGTACAGTTTCTAATTGGTTTGTAATTGTAATTACTTTGTATAATTGACGACCTCTGTGGCGCAGCGGGCGAGAGCCTGCCTGCGACGCAAGAGGTTGCGGGTTCGATTCCCGCCTTGGAACAAATTTGTGTACGATGTGCAGAAATTTGTTCCGATGGTCTGGGTGTTTTCTATGTATAATAAAAAAAATATCTATCAATGTAAGTATATAATATATTAAATATATCAGTTATCTAGTACCCATAACACAAGCTTTGAATAGCTTACTTTGGGGCTAGATAGTGCTGTGTGAATTGTCCAGCATTACTTATTTATTTATTTATTTATTAATTACTGATTGGTTCCGTCATTTTTAAGTAGCTCCACGAGAGAAAGGCCTTAGAAGTCAGTTTTGCTAACTTAAAATCGTGAAAAACAAACTTAGTGATATTAAGAATTGGACCATCCTCTTAGGGATTTTTAGGGAAACCTAAGGAAAAAATTGGGGGAAAATTTATGACAAAAGTTGGTAACTAAACTAATTAACACAACACAGATTTTTTATTTACTTATACAGAAAAAATGCAGTACATCTAAATTAATTTGATCAAATTTTTAGCAATATTTATAAGCAAAGCGTATACAATCTACGCTACGTAAGAAATACGTTGATGTGATTATTCCCCATTGGGTGTTTTGTGATGGTTTGGTTTCAGATTATTGGAAATCATGGTAAGAAATAAATGCGCTTAATTTACACGCACACATTTTCACAGAAGAATAATGTTTACGTTATTCATTTTGATTATATTTTTCTATCCCAAATTATCTTGCGCTGCGCCTGCCTGTGCTCTCAATCGGCGAAGGCAAACATCGCGAGGAAACCAGGTAGGTAGGTGTTACTCCAGCAGCGGCGATTTCACTACGTACCTACTAACAACGAAGTCGTTTCACGCTGTCTGTCTGTCCCTATTTTTGCTGGTGCCGGTTTTTTTAATGGATAGTCTGGGTTGACTTTAGCAATCCTTGTACGTACCTACCTGGGTTGAGGGTTGGGGGTAGTTAGTAGAGGAAGGTTCATGTCTATTACGTGCATAATATAGTAGAACACCCATGCGAAGCCATAGAGGGTTGATAGTATAAAACAAAACTTCTGCTGTAATGATTAGTGATAGATCCTGTATCATCAATCTTATAAATATTATGATTACTTATTACTTATAGTATTTTAGAATAGCAAAATATTAAACTCCATAGCAAATGCCATAGATAGCAAAGAAGAATTGAAGAAACAGATAGAAAATGGTAAATTTGTTCTGAACGACCTTCATAACTGTGTTCAGAACTGTCAAAATCGGTTTGGAGGAAAATCTGAGCTGGCTACTGAAGATGATATAAGGTGTGTGTATAGGCTAATTAAATACTAATAAATAATGTTAATCTAAAAGTAAAAGTTATGATAGTTGATGGTGCTTCTATCACCCTAACCACTGAGCCAATTGGGATGAAACATAGCCCAAATATAGTTTGTAACCTGAAGTAGCTACACCTTGGGACAAAAAGTAGCCTATGATAATTATAATCATATATTATGCTACTTTTATTAACAGGATTGGGGTACAAGTATGAAGTATCAGCTGCAACAATTTGACTCTACAGAGAAGAGCCGTTAGAATTATCAGCGATCCCAAACTCACTGATACGCTAGAGCGGTTCAGCTAACGCCGCGATACTGGCTCTTTACGCGTGTTTTGTCGGTTGTACAACGGGGAATGCTCGGAAGAGCTATTCGACCTTATCCCAGCGTCGAGATTTTACCACTGCTCTTCGGCACTGGGATCGAGCTCATCCACACATTCTGGAATTCTCGTACTCTCCGTTTTTCACGCTTATTTCTTCCCCATACCCATAGGCTTTGGAATGAGTTACCATCAGAGGTTTTCCTGCCAAGATGTAACATGAAAAGCTTCAAGAAAAATGTTAATAAAGTCCTTCAGGGTAGGCAACGCACTGACAACGCCCCAGGTGTTGTTGTTGTCTAAGGGCGACGGTGACCGCTTACCATCAGTTGGGCCGTTAGCTTGTTTGTCTGTCTTTTACATTAAAAAAAACCAATCTGGATTAACATGATAAAGCAAAAATGTCATATGTCCATAGGAAGTTCATGGAATAGATGCAGACATGTCTCCATTTAAAAAAAAATTAGTATTCAGGTGATATGAACTTACAGACAGATGTAAGTTTGTACTAATGGGCCCTAGTACTGACAGTACCAATTTCCAATTTTCTTGACATTCCTGCTGGGTGATAATGTTGTGTTGTGTCTTTAAAGATCTGTTTGTCGTAGGATTGCTCAGTTGTGTGAAAAATGGGAGAAAGTACTAAGCCATGGAATCAGAACAAATCTTTCTAACTCTTCAATTCAGAGTTTGGTTACTGCTGGAATTAATTTCACCTTTAATATCATTAATGTTGGTAAGTATAAATAAGATTGAGGTATAATATGCAGTGTTATGTCAATGTAGTGTGGAAATGGTGCCAATTCTGTTTTTTTATTTTCCTAATCACTACATACCTAGTATAAAACAAAGTCGCTTTCTCTGTCTCTATATCCCCATGTCCCTATGTATGCTTAAATCTTTAAAACTACGCAACGGATTATGATGCGTTTTTTTATAGATATTTAATAGATTCAAGATTAATAGATTCATGAGGAAGGTTTAAAGCGACTACACACGACCCTAAAATCACTGGCGATATCGGGACAGCGGTAGTGGGGATGAAATCGGCTACTACTCTACACACGTCCCTGCCAGTGAGTACGAAACCGACCGTGCAATAGACTGCTCGTTGTTCCGAGATGCCGCCGACACTCACAAAACAGCAGAAAATAGGCATTGTTTTGGCACTTACTACGGTGCCCCCCTAACCTTGCAATAGCATTTTGAATGCCTCCTGTCTCATGTCGCGGTTGAAATAATCTTTATGTTTTTTATCCCACAAATATGGTAAATCCTTGAATAGATCGATAGCTTTGGTCCACGCTTCTCGATCTTTCTCCTTCGCCATGTTTTTGCGCGAAATAAACAATTATAGCTGCAAGCACGTCGTATCGTCGCGGCACTCAAGCGCAGACTGCGTAGAAATCAATCCTGATTTCGCTACACACGTACTGACAACGCTCCCTAGACGATAATTGTCCCTAAATCGTGAGCTCGCTCGGAGCGATTTAGGGACGATAAAAATCGGGTAAGATTTGCCTACACACGAGGCGATTTATGATACGATCTAGGGTCCTCCCCACCACTGTCCCGATATTGCCAGTGATTTTAGGGTCGTGTGTAGCCGCTTTTATATGTATAACTAGCTGAACCCGCGGCTTTGCTCGCGCCAAGGAATTCCATATTTCATACAAACTTTCATCCCCTATTTTTTCCCCTCGGGGGTAGAATTGATCAAAATCCTTTCTTAGCGGATGCCTACGTCATAACATCTACCTGCATGCCAAATTTCAGCCCGATCAGTCCAGTGGTTTGGGCTGTGCGTTGATAGATCACTATGTCAGTCAGTCAGTCAGTCAGTCAGTCACCTTTGAGTTATATATATTTGATACATGCATGATATGTGCACCCGTGCGAAGCAGGGGCGCGCCGGCGGTCGCTAGTCTTCTTCTAAATATAGTATAACTCAAAGGTGACTGACTGACATAGTGATCTATCAACGCACAGCCCAAACCACTGGACGGAACGGGCTAAAATTTGGCATGCAGGTAGATGTTATGACGTAGGCATCCGCTAAGAAAGGATTTTGATCAATTCTACCCCCAAGGGGATAAAATAGGGGATGAATGTTTGTATGAGATTTTCAAAGTAAACGAGCGCGAGCAATGCCGCGGGATCAGCTAGTATAATATAACTTGACAAAAAATATTGCCATCCCTTAAGAACGAAACAACAAGGACGGCTATAATTTTAGAGTTGTCACATTAGGTTAGTTAAGGATTATGCTATAACAGAATCGACACCAATATGATTGTTACTGGCAGATGGGCCATATATTTTGTCACCTAATAAAAAGTATAAAAGAATTGTGCATGCTATGATTTTAATTAAATTATGTTTGTTGAATTCCAGGTAATTCACTTTGGAGCTATACATGTTTGCATTTAACAAAACATGAGAAAGAAAGATTTAAGATTCTATCGAACATTAACACACCAGTTGGATACTTCAGAGCATTTTTGAGAGCAGCTTTAAATGAAAGATCTTTAGAAAGGTACATTACAATTTTATACCTACTATTATACCCAATTTATTTGATTTACCTGTCTATGTTCTTGTATGTTTTTTACATCAATCTGTTGTGTTGTTGTGTTACTAAGAACCTGTTAAATCACTGTACTTTCGCGGCTTGAAAGGCATGCAGAAGTAGGTAACCTTTATAATTTGTTTTGTTGAGATGCATACAATCTTAGTAGCTGGCACAAATAATTATGAGTGAGTTGTAGAGCTTTTTGTGAAGGGCTTGTCTGAGGATGTTCTACCACCACACCTTTTTCTACCGATGTAATTACAGGCACATGAAGCACATCTGTGCTTCAAGTTGATGGACCTCAGTAGGGCACGTTCCTATCGTGCGTGACTTACGAGGCAATGTTTTATTATAGGTTACAGCCTACGTAGCTCAGTTGGTGGTAGCTCTGCCTTCTGCGCGCGTGGGTCGTGGGTTCGATTCCCACCGTGAACAAACGTTTGTGTGATGAACACAGATGTTTGTTCTTTGTCTGGGTGTTATATAATATTATAAGTATGTATTTACAAAAAAAAAAAAAAGTATATAATTAAGTAGTATATCAGCTATCTGGTTCCCATATCACAAGCACAAGCTTAGTTTGGGGCTAGATAGTGCTGTGTGGAAAGTCCACCAATATTTATTTATTTATTTATAGGTGATGGTTACCACTTTACATCAGCTGGGCCATCTGCTTTTCCATAAGCTAGTAGTGAAAAAATTGTTGGTGCCTTTTATTGCTGCCCTTGTCTGGCTCTTAGTTGGAGAAATGCAAGGGACAGATTGAATTTTCTTTCTCATCTGGTGACATTCTGATCTGCGGCGTTCATTACACTATGTAGTTACCCTTTTCCTGGCGATATTCTCGTCCACGTATTTGTTAAACAGCTATGCTAATAAGCTTGCCTAACACCTATAGGAACTCAGAAAGCCAATCCCGTAAGAACTACGTGAAGAATATACCTCGTATTTATATAAACTGGTATTGTTATGTTTTTGTAATAGGTATTTGTCTGGTAGAGATCGCTACTTAGCGATAAGGCCGCCCATTGTACTTTTAGTTTTAAGTTTGTTTTTTTGTTGTATCCTTAAGTTGTGTGCAATAAAGTATTTTCTATCTATCTATCTATCTATCTATCTGTTTGGTGCAGCTCATTAAGCAAACTGAACAGAGTTACCGCTGGTTTCTGAAAGTTCGATCAAAGCAAATCTGCTGTCAAGTCATTTGCTATCTCTATCTAATTCGAAGTAAAATCTGAAATAGCAAGTGACTTAGATAACGATTAGTTTTGACCGAGCTTTCAAACACCGGCGCGGCGGTTAGTTTAATCAACAGCTTGATTACTTTTCTTTATAGGTATCTACAAAGCTGGCTAACCCACGGGCTCCTTCTAGAATACTACGATGAAGGAGCGCTAGTACGAGATGCGGAGGCCTATAGCAGTCTACCCAACATGGCGTCAGGTAATATCAGTTACAAACTACGTTACAAATGGACAATAGGATCAAGGCCAATGCTTGATAATGTAGGTATCAACTTATTACAGGCTTATCAACTATTCTGTTTGCATTATCAATCGACAGACCAGAGTTGAATGAACAACAACAGACAAATCAAGTGTACAAAGTTGAACATGTGATACCTCTACCCACGCCGGTGAAGTCGTCGGCAAATTTTAAACGCAAGCCTTTACGCCAAGTCATTTCTTTTGATAAAAGTGAAGAAAGAAATCAGCCTTTGAATAATAAGCATTCCCCTGAAGTCATGGATCAAATGGATGACTCGACGTGGAATAGCGCACCCGCTACTTGTCTCAATTCACCTGATCCTAAGAATATTCCCCAAGTGGCTTCAGCTAGTGAACCCACCAGTTCAGAATACAAAGGCTTTAGGCATTTCTTTCCAGACAGCGTGAAGAGCATAGACAGCCCATCCCAAATACTGACAAAGCTATCGGAACGCGCCAAAGAAATATTTTCGTCTTCCAATAGCATAGATGTGAATGCAGTCAAAGACGATATATCAGAATTAAGTATTAATAATTTAAAAATATCAGAAAGCGACAGCGAAGATGTTGCTGTTAGTATCGATGGAAGCAACTCTTGCCTGGAATTGTGTTTCACGGAAGATGAGAGTGTACCTGAAGAAAAGAGTCTCAGTTCCGTTCTAGAAATTAAGGAAAAGGAATATATTAATTTACAATTGAGATGCAGTCAAATAGAAGTAGCATGTAAGGACAAAATACAGAAGTTAGAAAATGTGGTACTAGATTTGAGCAAGTAAGCAACATTATTTATAACGTAGTTGCGCCCCGCGGTCTCACCCGCGAAGATTTAAATCCCGTTATTCCCACTAAATAAAAAGTAGCCTGCTATTCCAGACTATAATCCAACTTTCTGCCAAGTTTCATCCAGATCCGTTCAGCCGTTCCGGCGTGAAAGAGTAACTAACATCCATCCATCCATCCATACTTACAAACTTTCGCGTTTATAATAGTAGTAGGATTACCTATTAAAGTAGCATTGAAATACCATATTGCTACTTCAATAGCTATCTTAGTGTGTACCTACTAATCATTTACGGGTTTCAGAGAGAACGATAGGTTAAAAGAACAGTTGCGGCATTACATGTCGGCGGTAGAAATGGGTAAAGCTTTAAGAAATAATAATACAGACTCCGAAAATAATGAAGAAGTAAACCAATATGAAAGGAAATTGGTTCAGGTCAGTACTTCTATAACATACTTACACTACATAGTATTAAACAAAGTCGCTTCCCGCTGTCTGTCTGTCCGTCTTTAAAACTACGCAACGAATTTTGATCCGTTTTTTTAATACATAGTGTACTAATTTACTCATAGAGTACTCATAACCTCGCGAATAACACTATTTTAATCTCAAGTGAAGTACTTACTTTGAATTCCTCGCTATGCTTAGAATTCTCTGGATTAAAAAAATACTCTCGCTATTAAAATTGTTGTTTGCAAAATCAAACTAAAGTACCTACTTTAGTTGTAAAATGAAATGACGTTGAATTAATAGCAGGTTTACCAAGGGCGCAAACAACTAAATCATAATTAATGATAGGTATGATTAATTATGACATTTTATGGAGATGTAATTTTAAGTATGCCTGCGAGCCTAGTTTTATATACTCAATTATGTTTTTACAGGTAGCAGAAATGCATGCTGAACTAATGGAGTTCAACCAGCATTTGCAGAAGAAATTGCAAGAAATGGAGAGCGCGACTGCGCTGGAAGTCTTGGAATACCCTGAATCGAATGTCAAAGCTTACATCCCTTGTGCATTGCTAGTTGGAAAAAAGACACGTTCCTATCATGTTTACCAAGTAAGTTAAAAAATACCTATAATTTTATTCGTTGAGAGAATTTCATAATTACCCTTAATTTTTAATAGAATATCATATTGGCTGCTTGCACAATACAATGATCAAAAGTTGTATTTCAAAACGTTAACTTATTCATAGATAATTAGTGTAAACATAATAACTTATGGTAAAGTTTAATTAAAATTAATTATGTATGTCCCTAGATATTCCTCAAGATCGGCGCAGATGAATGGAATGTGTATCACAGATATGCAAAATTCCACGAACTTCACACGCAGCTAAAAAAGTGTCATCCAGATATTGCAGCTTATAAGTTTCCACCAAAGAAAACTTTACGAAAACGAGTAAGTAGGTACTCTGATAATTTGAAGAACTTGCTTCTTGCGGATCACACATTTTAAGAGGCCATAGGTACACTATATAACACGTTATTGTACACGCAAGGATTTCTTTTTAAATCTACATCTGAACTAACAGTAGTACACTGAGAAAAATGAAATTCTGGCGTAAAGTTATTAAAGTCTTACACGGTTATATTGTAATTACGTAGGGCGAGCTTGTAACGCTTACCTTAGTTTTGACATAACTAAGTGAATACGTTAAAACGGTACCGTCTATTAGCTGGTCGCAAAACAACCAAATCAACTTTATGGTAAAGCGTTTTAGGAATTAAATCTTATCTTGTTACTAGCGCAGTGCTGACGGTTATAAACACTATTCGCTTCTGGCGGTAAATTTTCGGCGTATGTTGCCGTAAAAAAGGCATTATCAGCTTTACAAAAAGTTTAAAAATGATTTAGTATTTAGAAAAAAACTTTATATTAAAACAAAACGAACGTATACCTAAGTTTTAAAAGGAAGTAGCCAAGCGGTTAATATAAACCGCGTAAGAATATTTTCGTCACAATGAAGGTGTAAAAGTATCTCGAAAAAGTAGTTTTTATTGCATAATAATAGATGGTCGTTACAGCTTTACTCATACGGTCAATTTACCTATACTATCAAATGAATAAGCTGCTGGTTAAGTTAATTTCTGACCTAAATTTCTGTGCGTTTTCACTCAACGAAAGGTACGAGGTACAATCCTAGATCGCGCTGACGAAAACGCACAGGAAATATATGTATAACGCCGCACTTTACTGTATATTTCGAAGATCGATGACGATGAGATGTACAAAAGTACAAAACATTGTGATAGGTATGTCATTGAGTTGTTCCACCTCCTCTCGCTAATAGCAAAGCTAGTGCGCTAGCTTAGCTGTTGTTGTCTATATCCGCTGGGTACTAGAGGTAGCTAGTGGCTCTCGTTTGAGAGTATTATTATATATTCCTTTCCTTGGCTAGTTAGTAGCCACTGGCTACGGCTAGCTATACAGTAGCTACCTATCCATTAAGAACTGCTCTTGTACGGCTGGTACGTACAATATGCCATTTGTTTTACGGTATAAAACAAAACGCCTTACGAGAAGGCGTTGGTGACTTGAGATGCGTCGAATATTGCCCTTGGAAAGTTTTGCGTGTGTTTGCTGAGCTACCTTGCTTATTTTTAAAAACGCCTTACCAGAAGTTGAATGCCGCCGTCAGTACCTCGATCTTTAACTGATTTACCGAATTTATCGTAGTTATGTTACGGCTAATATGTTCAATACTAAGAATAAATCGTAGTTTGGAGAAGCTTATTCATGGTATACCTTCTTTTTAAATTTACTTGCCCTTTAAATCGTATAAAGTCTTCTGCCTAGAAGGCGTTTATGTTGGTTATTACTGTTGGTCGGTTTTTAGCCTTCAAACCTACGAAATCGATCGTAATGACGGCATTTTCAGCTTTACATTTTTCTCAGTGTATGGACGTTCCTATCTCTGAAAGTAATATCTTCCAGGTTTCATTATAGTATGGACACTAGAACTTGACGACAGAACTGGTACAGATGACGAAGAAAGAAAACAGCGGAACACCGATGGTAGACTATAATGTAAAGTCGTTTTAGCGTTGGACTCTAAAACGGCTAAATACCTACGCGTGCACATTGCTGAATAATTCAATACATCTATTTCAGATCAAATAATCCAATTTGTTAGTACCAGACCGAAATAATATAAAAAAATAACAAATATATTATGTGGTTGCTTGACTGTTTGAAAGATGACATGAGGAAGGAGTAGCGAGCACGGAAATGACAATTGATAGAGGATGTTGGGATGAAAACCTGTTCGACTGTTAGCGTGGATAAGGGCAGGTAGATGATGATTAATGATGTACCAATTTATCTTTATTTAAAGGACGCCCATCTTGTCGAACAACGCCGCTCGGCTTTGCAAGCTTACTTGCGCCACATTCTCCTTGTGCTGCCAGAACTCAGGGAATGCACTAGCCGCACGCAACTCATCCTTTTGCTGCCTTTCTTTGGGTAAGAATAGTAGCAAGTAGTAGTATATAGAATCAGAAATGAGGAAATCCGTAGGACAACCAAGGTAGCCGACATAGCTCTCAGAATCAGTACTTTGAAGTGGCAATGGGCAGGTCATATAGCTGGAAGAACTGACAACCGCTGGGGAATAAAGGTTCTCGAATGGCGACCACGAACAGGAAAGCGAAGCGTGGGACGCCCTCCTACCCGATGGACTGACAACATTGTTAGGACCGCGGGAAGTCGGTGGATGGGAAGGGCTCAGAGTCGTTCTTCCTGGAAACGTATAGGGGAGGCCTATGTCCAGCAGTGAACTTCTTTAGACTGTTGATGGTGATGATGATGAGTAGCAAGTAGCGATTGCAAAGTTGAGTGACCTCTCCTCTGCTCGGTCTAACCCTATTAGTTTCAAGAGTATAGTTGAGCTTTTTGTGGTGCGCCCAGGGAAGTACTACCACCATGCCTATTTCTGTCGCAAAGCAGCATTGCTGTGTTTTGGTTGAAGGGGTTGCCGGTGAAATTTCATATGACGCTTAAGGTAACTGACACACGTTCTTATTTTCGAGCTAAAAGCATGCTTTTTTCGAGCCTTGCTCAATAAAAACACGTGTGAACAGGCCGTGCTAGTAAATAAGCATGATTATTTGGACGTACGTCGGTTGATTTTTGAGCATGCTCAAAATACATGCTTATTTTTGAGCACGTGTGTGTAGTACCTTCAGTACCTGTATCATCTGTATGTATCTATGCCTCAAGTCGGTGGACGCAGGGGTATGCGGGCATGTTCCTATTTATTTTTATGACGCTGTTTGGCAGCAGAAATAGGCACTAATGGGTACAAATAATGTACTGCTCATGAAAAAATATTTTATCAGTAAATGCTTATATATTTTACGAGTTTTTTTTTCAGTACTTCGTCTACAACTACAGACAGCGGTGATACGCAATCGCTGATCAGACAACAGTCGATGGACTCCATCTCTACTTATAACGCACTATAGTAGTGCTCGAATAGAGCCTTTTTGAGGCGCACTTAATATCCTTTCATCACTGTTTCGAAAGAAACTAGTGACACGGCAAGACGCACTAAAGTCATTAAGAAAACTTATTTCATTTACGTTCATAAGTCAAAATAATAATCTTGTATAGCGGTTAAACCAAATCTTGTAAGAAATTGACGTTTCATTTATGTGGGTAATATAACGGCAGAACTATCACGGTCCTTTTTTAAGCGAAGTTTTTTACCACATCCTTAAACGAGGTACCTAGTTGTAGATTTCATACATTATAAATCACTATAAAAGAACATGTAAGTTATGTAGAACGTAGATTGGCTAGAAATTTCTATTCCTATTAAATTAAACCAAACACAACGCAATGTGACAAAAGTAATAAACGTAGACATGTGTCATGCTGGCCCATATGGGGTAATAATTAAGGAACTATAATACAAAATCACCATTATTATGAGTAGGTACCTAAACGTCGTGTTTTTTTTTTTTTTTTTTTTTTTATACAACTAGCTGATGGAACAAGCAGATGGCCCAAGCCATGGTGTATGACGTGTTTTCGCAAATGCGACGATCTGCTAATCTAACCATAAACACGCTGAGCGCCAGCGTATCGTCTACCTAGGTACTACGATCAGGGACAGAATTACCGTAAAATAAAGATAACTTCATACATATATCGTTATGACGTCATACCGGTTTATTCCGGTTTCCCGAAAATTATAGCAATAAATATTGTGGTACCTACCGAAAAGTCGGTATTGAAACAGGAAACGGTTTAAAATCGGTAGCGGCGAATCGCTGCGCTCGCGCCGCTTTTTTCTTTCGCTACGGTTAGCTTCACTACAAGTTTACTATACACCCGACTACCTCCAATCAATATTTTTCGGTACCGTAATTTTATAATGGTAAAATAACGTAATAGTTCTATCTATTGGATAATGCTGGTATCCTTATGTTTAGCGGTATTTACTATTAACCATATACCGTAACCGCTTTCAGTCCCTGACTACGTTATACAAACTAGTTTTTTTTCCAAGGGTATCGAAAATTCTAAAGTTAGACGCGGTATTTTCTGTTTAGTTGGGGTTGGCCCTGGAGAATAGAGCAGTGGTTTTGGAATCAAAACGATGCACCGGCTAGCAAAAATACCCAAGTCGCGTCGCGTGTATTTCACGATATCCTGGCTTGGGCAAAGACACCAGTTAGTGTAGGTATTTTAAATGCTACACTGGCGCTGAGCGTGTTAAAAATTGGATGTGAAGGAAGGCCCAAGTATGGCTTCTGTGGCGTGTCTTGGGAAAAGCGTTATAAGTTGATGAAAGCTCGTTTCGAGATAAAGAATCACAGTATGTACAGTCAGAGTATTTAGAAGATGTTGTTTTAGTCTAGTTTTAGTAGAGAATTGGATTGAGAATGGATGTTTTGTGTAAATGATATTTTCTACTTAGAATACCTAGGTAGATAGGTAGGCCGCCTACTGTTATTTGCATGTTGATGAATATTGTTTTTCCAAAATGAATTATATAAGGTAAGTACCTAGGTACCTAAGTAATTATTTATAATAATTTAATAGATTGTTTTTACCTAATTCGACTTTAAATTTCCAAAATAATAATATAATGTGATATTAATTTATGTAATGAATATTTACAGCCCTAGAAGGTTAAATAAAAGCTTCTTTATTTATTTTGACACAATTTTGTTGTTTACTGATTATGTACCTACCTAAAGTAGCGGGCGAGAGTCCGCCTGCGACGGAAGAGGTTGCGGGTTCGATTCCCGCCTCGGATCAAAGTGTACGATCTGCAGAAATTTGTTCCGTTGGTCTGGGTGTTTATGTATAATAAAAAAATATGTATCTATGTAAGATTATAATGTATTAAATATATCAGTCATCTAGTACCCATAACACAAGCTTTGAGTAGCTTACTTTGGGGCTAGATGGTGCTATGGATAAAAAAAAAATAGATCTTTGAAATCTCAACTGTTGACTCAACACTACTCAACCTACGAATTACTCAACAGTCGACTCAACACATTTCATTTCAAAACGGTTACTAATATTCCTTCTTAGGGAAAAATTCTATACCGGCATTTTCGTAAACGACGAAAATAAAAATCTATGAAAGATGACATGAGTAAGAAAGGAGTGAGCAAGGAATTTGAATACCTATATTCCTTGGGAGTGAGCCAAGGAATTTGAATGACAGACGTCATCTCAGTGCTCACTCCTTCTTACTCGTGTCATCTTTCATGGATTTTTATATTCAAATTCCTTGATTTTTATTATGAGAGGAGTGCAAAAAGAAAACCTGTTGTGCTGATCCAACATAAGTATTTTACGAATCTTCCCTTAACTCAATGTGTTTTATCTAGTGGTAGCAGCCCCGCCTTCCGATCCTAAGGTCGTGGGTTGAAAACCAGTGGTGCACCAATGAGTTTTTATGTTCAAAAATGTATGTGCACAATGCCAGTACTATCAAACGGCGAAGGAAAACATCGTGAGGAAACCGGCATGTAAAACCTAACAAGTCCTATAATGTGTCAAGTGCTCGAAAGGAGCCTCTTGAGGCGCACTTAAAATCCTTTCACCACACTGTTTCGAGTGACACGATAGAAGAATGTGTCTTAGTAGAAATAAAATAAAAATACGCTCTAGCAAATTAAATTCATAATTTTATTTTTATAATAAATAAAAATCGAGAAAACACTCTTTTTGAGAATTTTCTGTATATTAAATACATCATACAAAAGATGTCAATACAAACTAAATCACTTGGTGCAAAGGCAAGCCTGCCGGTTTGGGTTCGCCCGAGCACGCTTCCGCTACGCTAGTCGTGGCTAGCGCGGCGCCTGGCGTGCTTAACGTGCCAAGCGGCTCGGGCTTTTATGCAACAGGCGAGTGGAAACTGAGGATAGCCTCTTTTTAACACTACCTACACTTTAACAAAACAACTAGACTTAAAGTTAACAAAGATACAATGTGTGCTTTCCTCGTGGAATGCATCTTTGCGGACATCTCTTTAGAACGAAAAATATAATGTATTTGATCATGATTTTAAAAAGTATAGAGAGGTAAGTATATAAAAAGCGTATAACACTTCAAAAGTGAACAAAAAACGAGATAATTTAGATAGATGTATTACAATAAATAAAATATAATAAAATCAAAGTATCTAACTAAAGTGCGAAATAATTTACTAAAAACATTACATCTAAACGATACATATTAAATTGTATTGCAAAGTGTAAAAGGAGCTTTGGAACCATTAAGTAACTGGGGGCTTAAATTAAATTTCAACAGGTATTAATCTCGAGAAATTAATGTAAAAAACGTGATATATCTTTGGTTTTTATGGAGATGTCGTGAAGCAGGTGGTATAGTTCCATAACTCCTCGTAGGAAGCTCCAGGCGCGGACGCGACGCTACGCGCAGCGGCCTGCGTTCCGAAGTGATTATTTCATAAGTACTTAAACAAAGTTACAGATCTACTACGAAGCTGATACATCTTAAGCAGATAAAGAACTTGAACCAATAAACATTTTAGAAGCCCAATTTCAAAGAGTTGTTTACTATACTGGCAACAGGATATTTTGTGTTAGGATATCTATTATTAGATTTATAATTTAAAGTAAGCCACTGCCGTCGTTATGAACTATTTAATATTAAATAGAGCCGATATTGTAACTTAGTGACTAAAGTTACTACTGAGGCGAAGTTACTTACTACAAACGCGATACAAAATTAAAACGTTTTAGCAACAATCACAGCTCCAAAGCGAAAGTGATGGTGACGCGCAGTAATAGGGCTAGCGAAAGGAGTCATGAATGATAACTTCATACATACAATGAATTAGCATATTGTGAAGTACTTAAACTTCATACGCAATTGAGAATTCAAATAAATATTTACTATTAACCAGAGTAAAATAAATTTTGTAGTTTTAGTTGAAAGAAATTTTCATATTCCGAAAGCGAATACAAAAATCGCCCACTAAAATCGTGACGTGAATTCGTCTGGCGCAAGCCGTACCTTGAGGCAGAGAACTTGCTGGTGGTAGCAAGTCGCCCAGGCACACACCCGTAGCAAACAAATCTAACTCACCGCACTGCTATGGCCGGAGGTCAAATCAAATTCTGCTGCTTCACATTTAATGTTAAGAATGCTCTTGTTATCATCCATGACACGAGTGAATGTATACATGGTTATTTTTGTTATCTAAATAAATGCTCGTATGCCGGCATATCAACACTTATCACATATAAAAATATATATATTAAAGAAGCTTAAACTACACTACTTGAAGATGCACACTGCTATGCATTTGCCACCACACGAAAAATATACTATAAACGCGGCCGACCGTAAGATTGTTTTTTTTTTGTATTTTTGAGGTTTTATTTGTGCGGCAGCATATGCAAGTCTGCAAATTACTCACAGCATAATTCTTAAGGTAAATGATTGCATCTTTGAAAGTCTATGCTTCTTATCCCTTAGGAATGAAATGGAGGCGTAAGTACTTGGTGGCCTCACGCGCGTATTGGTAACTGGCTCGGTATTTCTTTGTACTGAATTATCTCCACAATATACCTCATAAACTCCATATTCATTCCTGTGATAATTATTATTCTATAATTTCATAGTACTTAGTAATTTAGAACAAAATGCATGTGGTTAGAGTTTAATACTTTAGTCATTTCATAAAAAATATCTGATTCTTTTAAAAATAGCGATATCAGTTAAAGTCAGCTCACATAATATAATACTATTTTTACGGGTACCAGACGATAGCCGACAAAGAATTAACATGATTCTTGGCCTATTTACTTAGCGAAAGCTATAACTGCACTAAACTCATGTGCACTTATATAAAGTAATAGAGCTCGAAAAATTAAGCCTAGTATAATCTACGATATTTCCTTTTTTTGTTGCTGCTTTTTAGGCTTTTGCGACACACAGTATTATAATTGGTATATTTTCAAAGAATGATTTCGCCGCCCGTGTTACATCTATGAAATTTCATTAAATTCATTATGGGAATCTCTTCAACTTTCATCTGGAAAGAAAAAACATATATGACATCTCCTGAGTATCATGTAACATACAATCTATCCATGTGTTGTTGGACATACCTCGTGCTCCTACAATGATGGATTTCCGCTTTATATCTTGGGCAGGTGCGGGTCGCACCACGCCGGGTGCTCCCGAGCCCACGAGGTGACCACCGCCAGCTCTGATTGGTTTAGCTGAAATAAAAAAAGTTTAGTTTATATTTGTAATTTTGATTATATAAGTATTTAAAATAGCGCAAAAACCAAAGTATCGTATCGTAAAGTATTTTTATCGGAAAGTAAAAAAACAAAACGGTCTTTACTACATAGTATAAAACAAAGTCACTTCCTGCTGACTTTCTGTCCCTATGTATGCTTAGATCTTTAAAACTACGCAACGGATTTAGATGCGTTTTTTAATTAGATAGAATAGTTCAAGAAGGAAGGTTTATATGCATAATACATACCCGTGCGAAGCCGGGTGTGTATTATGCACCCGGGTCGCTAGTTAGTGAATAAAATGACAACGATCATTTTGAAACCTATAGAATCTAGTTCATTGTTTCTAGTAAAGTATATTTGCTCACCGATTTGTGCTTGAGGGCCTCGCCGAGCTAGATTCTTCGCGCGCACAGCTTCCTTGATTCTGTCAACCTCGAACTGGTACCTCTTGCGATCGCGCATGGCGCCGTCCTTTGCTTCCTGTAACGTACAATACTTGCAGTTAGTGCAGTTCAGAGTTTTATATGTGAAATTACGTCATCAATAAATCCCTTTAAATATTTTAACTAACTGCCGAAACCTCAAACGCAACTCAGGTTTGAGCACGTCTCAAGTCGTGGTTTTTTGACAGTTTTTAATGAAATTCCGTCAAAAACTCGTCACATGAGACGTGCTTAAATCTGAGTTGCGTTTGAGTATTCGGCCGTTAGTCTCCCACTCACTTGAAAGCACGGGCTAACCTCGGAACTACTGTAGGGTCAACATCAACATTAATCTATGACAAATGAAATAGAGCATTTTTCTTTCAGGTGGTCGGCATTCTCCCGTCTTCTTCTAAATCGGTTACACGCCAGCGGAGCCGCAGTATTGTTTGTAAAGTTTACCTTGAGAGCAGTCTCGAGCGCCTTGACGCGCTCCATGGTAGCTCGGAGCCGCTTCTCGAGCTTCGGCACCTCGCAGCGAAGGTCGGCGTTGTCGCGGACCAGCTGCTTGTGAACCTTCGTCAGTTGTTCGAGATTGTTCTCCAGGAACGAGATCTTTTGTTTCTGCGCGAGAGAGCCGCCCTCCTCCTCGGCGCCTTCTTCCGAGTTGTTCGATTTCTTTATCCTGGCCTATATAGTAAATTGTAATGTAAGTTCACTATAAAATGTGATAAACTCTCTTTAAATCTGAGCTGCGAAATATCAGTTAGTTATCCATTGATAAAAATGCAAGGAGCGCTTGAACGCGTATCCTAATCGCCTGTCTATACATACAGCTTACTAAATATAGCATTCATATCATCCATACCACACATAATGGAACAATTTAAGATTCGCTTAGAGTTCGATGACTGCAGCAGATAAAAATAATAATATAAATTGCGACGTTTTCTATTCTTACCTGCAAGTCTTGCACGAAGAGCTTGCGCAAATTGTGCAAAGTCTGAAGCTCCTTCGCGACTGTGTCCTCCAATCCCTTGAGATCAGCGCGAGCCTGCTCACGCCGCTCCACGCTTTGACTGCACAGAAACATACAATATTTAACTCAGTGAACAACATTGGCTAACAAATGAGCAGTGACATTACAGGATTACCTGCGAACTTAGGAGATAATTCTATCGCCCAGCACGCACCCACATCCATATACATCGCCGCTCCACGAATTTAGGCCGAATCGTATCAGGTAATGCCAACCCCCGGCAAAATGAATATGAATGGGATACGTGCGGAATAAAATGACAACTCAAAATTAAAAAGCGGAAGGCATTACAAGACCTCACTACAACTACTTTGTACTTACATCAAACATAAGCTATACAAGAACAACATACAAAGTTTTATCGCTTCGTTTGGAGTTATTTAATCTCGAGATGTAAATAATATTAAATTGATAAAATGTTTTTCATACATTGTGAGAACGAGGACAGGCCGCAAAGTTTAAGTTCCGTGCAAATAATTGTTTATTTACTTATAATACTCAAAGTAGTAAATTTGATGTATAAGATAAGCTCAAAACATGTTCGAGTCGACATCACTCTTCGGCATATCGAGTGCATACAGACTAAAGGAAGTGACATGGACACTAGGAATAGAAATGATGAATAAAATGCAGTTTTGAAGTGGTGTGATCACACGGAATGAATATGTTTACTATCAAGCAATTGCAGGCATATAAATGCATAAAAATATTAAGAAACCTAAATGTTCTGCAAACATTGGAATGAATTTGAATAGTTTAAATTGATCCCATAAACAATTTGAGTGTTTTTTATTTATTTGTTTACTAAATGGTTCCATGACGCCTATCTTAAGAACCCCTACATTTAAATACCTACAGACAATACATACTACACTATCACTTGGATATTTAATTTAGTTCCATGAGTTCCGCTAACCCGAACAAATAATGTATCTACATCAAAATGTCAATATAATTCTGACAAAATTTGAGTTTAAGATCTATTTAGTATAAAAAAATATTTAGATAAAAATATTTCCATTGACTCTCTATTTTATACAATTAAGTTTATTTACAGCCAATATATACAAATTGGATTCAACAAGAGTACTTACACACATCAAAGCATTATTTAACTTCATGCTCTAATTTTGTGCAAACTTTTGATAGCCAAGTTTCGTTCCAATAAACTACAGAACTTATTTATATAAAGTAGAACTTGTTAACTAGAACATTAAACTCAATACCTAGTTTTCTTACGCAACATTAGACTATACAACTAAATAACAAGGCAGTGTACGAATAAACAACTTCAAATGCACCACAGAATTAAATTTCTAAATTTAACAGCGTTGAAACACGCATGCTATTGAAGATTGACGTTATATGATCCGTAACGGATAATTTAATCCGAAACAAATCGCAATTATCAAATTGTATGTGTCATACTTTATCAAATCATCAAAATTTTTACTAAGACTAACAACATGCTATGATTAGCTAAACTATTATTCCTTTTACTAATTAACGTTCATCAGACACAATGAACTAGGTCGGTAATACTTAACTAGCTGCAATAAATGCTAGATTGACTAGATTCATCAAAGCAATGGCATATGAAATAAAAGTATTTAATATAACGCCATAGTAATACCATACCACTGGCTTACATTGCTATGTCAAAATGTTTTTGTACTAAATGTTATTGCAAAAATAAACCAGTGGCAAGTAAATGAGAGCATAAAATTTTCATCTAGAAATAATTCATGGATACCTCCCACATACTCTACTGGGAGTTAAGGCTCCGGCGACAGCGGCTCGCAATTTCGAGGTGCGATTGGTTATTATTTCATTTTATTTCATTTCGGGGAGGTTGTTTGAAAGAGTAACTCTAAAGTGACACGCATAAATACTGTTCGAACACAAATAATACAATAATATAAGGGAAACATGCCCGAATCAGAAATCATTTTGGTATTAGTATGTTTGGTCTTACGTTTACCTAATACCAAAATTATTTCTGACTCAAGCACATATCCCTTATATTATTGTATTATTTGTGTTCGAACAGTATTTATGCGTGTCACTTCAGAGTTATTCTTTCAAACAATCTCACTGAAATGAAATAAAATGAAATAATAGCCAATCGCACCTCGAAATTGCGAGCCGCTGTCGCAGGACCCTTAAAGTCAATAATCAATAATATTATAAAGGCACAAATAATACTGTCTTGGGTGTGAGAGATCCATGCAGTACTTTAGCACGTAACATTCAAAGCTAAACCAAAACAACTATTTGCGGGTAGCGATGGGTGAGCAGGATCATCGTGACCGATATAAGGAGATGTAACTGGAGGGGATGGATGTTGCACGAATGGCGGGGGGCGGGGGATTTGGGGATTGCCGAGAGCGACTTTTCTTCAATGGCTGCGGCCTTTTCGAAGCCGAATCCATATCCGAACCCTAGTTTACTTTTGGGGGATATGATGTATTCTTTATAGTCATCATCTTTCAGCAGCATTTGCTGATTGGCTGACTCTTTCTCTGCCTTGTCTAGGTTACGGCGGGGCGAGCGAGACACTAACATGAGCTCCTTCAGTTTGGCAGACTTGTCTGCTTCCTCGCGCTTCAGTTTCTCGTAGTCGTCTTGCAGCTGTTGGCGCGCCAGAGACAGCTCCTGGTATGTACTGTCGACAAAATAAAAAAAGTTAATACAAGCACAAGAAATGTGTGTGTTTATTTTTGTATAATAAAGTTCAACAAACTCTGGTATGATGAATACCGTAGCGATACGTAAAATACTAAAATCAGATTGGTTCTCATCAGACATTGATTTTCCCACAGACCTAAGGATGCTTGCCCTTTTAACATTTTATAGTTTTGAAGTATCTCATGTTGTATTCTCTAAGGCTTAGGGAAAAGACGTGTAATGTAGTGTATAATGTAGATTAGCGTGTACAGTAGTGTGGTGTAGTGTGTACAGCATAGAGTAATGTGTACAGTGTAGTGTGTACAGTATAGAGTAATGTGTACAGTGTAGATTAGTGTGTAGTGTAGATTAGTGTGTAGTGTAGATTAGTGTGTACAGTGTAGATTAGTGTGTACAGTGTAGATTAGTGTGTACAGTGTAGATTAGTGTGTACAGTGTAGATTAGTGTGTAGTGTAGATTAGTGTGTACAGTGTAGATTAGTGTGTACAGTGTAGATTAGTGTGTACAGTGTAGATTAGTGTGTACAGTGTAGATTAGTGTGTACAGTGTAGATTAGTGTGTACAGTGTAGATTAGTGTGTACAGTGTAGATTAGTGTGTACAGTGTAGATTAGTGTGTACAGTGTAGATTAGTGTGTACAGTGTAGATTAGTGTGTAGTGTAGATTAGTGTGTACAGTGTAGATTAGTGTGTACAGTGTAGATTAGTGTGTACAGTGTAGATTAGTGTGTACAGTGTAGATTAGTGTGTACAGTGTAGATTAGTGTGTACAGTGTAGATTAGTGTGTACAGTGTAGATTAGTGTGTAGTGTAGATTAGTGTGTACAGTGTAGATTAGTGTGTACAGTGTAGATTAGTGTGTACAGTGTAGATTAGTGTGTACAGTGTAGATTAGTGTGTACAGTGTAGATTAGTGTGTACAGTGTAGATTAGTGTGTACAGTGTAGATTAGTGTGTACAGTGTAGATTAGTGTGTACAGTGTAGATTAGTGTGTACAGTGTAGATTAGTGTGTACAGTGTAGATTAGTGTGTAGTGTAGATTAGTGTGTACAGTGTAGATTAGTGTGTACAGTGTAGATTAGTGTGTACAGTGTAGATTAGTGTGTACAGTGTAGATTAGTGTGTACAGTGTAGATTAGTGTGTACAGTGTAGATTAGTGTGTACAGTGTAGATTAGTGTGTACAGTGTTGAGTAGTATGTACAGTGTAAAGTAGTATGTAAAGTGTAGAGAAACGTACAGTGTAGATTAGTGTATCCAGTGTAGAGTAGTGTGCACAGTGTAGTGTATATAGTATAGCGCAGTAGATAGGTAGGTATACTAGTAACCTCTTATTCATAATCCCTGCCATTTTATAACGGCTTGATAGAGTATTCTTGTCACTGTCACATTCATACCAACGAAAAGAGACAGCAACAGACTAATTGGTGTCGCGCTAAGCGAGCATTATGAATAAGGGCCGTAATGTGCACTAACTCCTTGAGGTCCTGGTGCTGGCGCTGCAGCGCGGCGAGCTCGTCCCGCAGCGCGGAGAGCTGCGTGGCGTGCGCGGCGCGCAGCTGCTCGAGCTGCGCCTCCAGCGCGCCGCGCACCTGCGTGTCCGCGCGCTGCTCCGCCGCCGCCTGCTGCACGCGCTCCGCCGCCTACACACACACACACGCACACATCAACATCAAAACGGCCTTCATTCAGTACAATCACAGGGAACACTTTGAAACGGCTTATACAGGCTGGCCAAAAAGTGGTAGATCAAACGCAACTAGGGGTTAGATGGGGTCATCAGCTGCAAAAATTGTTCTAAGGGAGGTCCTTAAGGCAACCCCTGCAGAGTTATAATTAACAAATAAGTTTTCTAGTTGATTTAATTTCGTTTGTCAGTTCGTATTCCAGACCCGACACTTATCTCCTCCGACTCTCCTTATCTCCGAGAGCCTAAAGATGTATGTACAAATACAGTATAACACCTGCAAACGGGCACACTCCTCGCGTAATGCGTCGGCAGCTTCCTCCAACTGTCGCTTCTTGTTCTCCGCTTCGCGCATCGATTCGCCGAGTGAAGCGCACCGCGCCTCGTGCTGTGAGATCAGCAGTCGGCACTCGCCCAGTGACCGTTCGTACTCTTCAATCTGAAAGTGGAACTCTTGTTAGTATTTAAAAAATGTGTGATCTGAATGTTATGGATAACTTTTATTAGAGCACCTATGCTTTTATATGAGCAATTTTAGTCAGGATTTCTTACCTTCTGATTGGCGTCGATATTCGCAGACTCCAGCGAGTGACAACGCTGCACAATGTTCTTGACTTCGCTCTTCATTTTGCTGATGTGCAGGCGTGCGACAGTGAATTCCTCTTCCAGCTTGCCTACTGTGTCCACATTGAGTTTGAAGTCCAACTCTGTGCCTCCAACAGCAGCGCCGATCTCGGCTAGGTCACGCAGCAAGTTGGTAAGAAGTTCGGCGATGCGTTTGCGTTGGTGAGCAGATAGGTCGCGGAGCTGTTGTAACTCAGCTGTGGCGGTTGCCAATGCGCTCTGTTTTTAAAACGAAGCAGATAAGTTGAACATTCACAGTCAACTGGTAAGCAGGTTTCAAATTATGTAATAATTAACACGTTGTTAAGTGAAGTTCCCCATTTCTGCTTTGTCACAGATCACACCAAAATTCAATAGAAAATCTAGAAATGTATTGAAGTGAAGCAATTCTTGTGAACGCATCCCAAATTGCCAGCTTGAAGGGCGACTATACAGTCAAGGTTTGGCTGCATAATTAGAGACTATAGATTTTATGAAAAGAAAGTGGCACACCACTTAGCACACATTAACTTAACCATACTCTGTAATGGAGTTCAAGTGGAGTTGAGCGTGTCTTTTACAGAGTGGTAAACAAAGCGCCAGACAGCCAGTGGCACTCTAATTAGAGTCAGTCT
Organism: Plemyria rubiginata; assembly: GCA_963576535.1. NCBI lineage: Eukaryota > Metazoa > Arthropoda > Insecta > Lepidoptera > Geometridae > Plemyria > Plemyria rubiginata. The sequence goes on along the minus strand of OY754909.1, from coordinate 7,016,797 downwards.
TTTTTTCCGCCCTGCTCCTTATGGGGGCCCCCATAATCCCCACAAATTCTAGTAATTCTTTGCTAGAACGTACGAACGTGTGTTCTGAGTTGTATAAAAAGAGGAAATTTCAGGTCGTAAATCAACAAGGGTAGACAACAACAGAGGCCTACTGCAGTGAGCTGTGGAAACCAGTGAAGAGCTCCAAATATATGTACCTGCTTAGTCTGCAAGTCCTCGGACATCTGGTCGCATTCCCGACTCTTGCTGTCCACTTCCTGAGACTTTTGGTCGTAGTTGACTGCTAGCTCCTCCAAAGCTTGAAGGACTTCCTTGACCTCTTCCTTGGCGGCTTCGTTTTCTTGCTGGATGCGGTTCATGTCACCCTGCAGGCTTTCGTAGTCGCGCCTAAAACGAGAACATCAGCTAGTTGTAGGAACAAAATGGACGTAACGATCGCTGTAAGTAGTAGAAACGATTTTGGGTTGCGACCGACGTCACAATGCTTTGTGTTTCGGCCTTAGGTTAAACCAAAATTATGACATAGGTAAAGATTTTTAATTCTCATTTGTATTGGATATATTTTTACTACTTCAACCCGTTATCTTAAAAACATCATGGCAGATTGAACTCATATTACCAGTAAATCATGATAGTAAAGGCTGTATGATCAAAAACTGAAAAAAAACCTGCGAAATATCCATAAAAGTGTCGACTAAAAAGAGAAACAGTAGACATGCAATAAAGAATTGACAGGTAGTTACCTTGTGCAAGCAATGAGCTCCTCCTGCTCCATCATCTGCTCTTTGAGTTTCTCGACGAGCTGAGAGTGTTGGTTGATCTCTTCGTCCTTGTCGTCCAACTGCTGGTAGAGAGCTTCGAGCTTGCCTTGCATGGCCGCATCTTCGACAGCGCTCGATACCGCCACGGGGACTGGAGGCTACAGATAAAATTATTTAAATATTATCTTGCTATATTTGTCTCAAACAATATACTATTTCGTCAATTGAATCAATACCTTGCCTTGGTGCCACTTCTATATTTATCCTAATTTAAGTAGGCTGCATGTTTTGACATACCTAGTTTTTAGAGCATATCAAATTTAGAAATTTAAACATAACTAAGTCAGCCTATAGGTACTAGTATTTAAGCAGCTGTACAGGTTGGTACAGGCTGTTGCAGGCTGTACTTATTGATGTTTTGCTGCATGCAACTGCATCAATCAAAACAAATGTTAAATAATTTACGCGCCATTTAAATTCATAACACCTCACATGTGCTTTGCTGGCATCCTAATAAAATTTTCACGATTACAAATTGCTAGTTCAGAAACACTTACCGCCGCTGGAGGTTTCTCCTCGATGAACGAAGTAATGGGAGTGACCGCTTCGATTTCCTGCAAGTTGACTTGCTCCTCGAGACGTACTGTCTCCCCGGAGCGCCAGCGGTTGAGCTCTGCCTCCAGTTTTTCAACCTATACAGAAGATTTAACATTTGTACAGAACAAAGCAAGCAAAACCAGTTCGAATATTTAAGTTTGTATATTTTATTTTTTATTATACAGGGTGCTACCAGACTGCTTCCAAAAACGAAAGGGGGAGGTACATGACCCCAAAAACAACCAAAAAAAATTATAGTCCGAGAAAACAATGTATAGTATGTTTGAATGTCACGCATAATGGACCACCTTAGAGTCTAAATGCGGATACAGGAGTCCAACACAAGACGTTTGAATTGTTGGGTATCCTATCCTCTTGTAGGTTAATTTTTCCTGTAGGTTTATGTAACAACAGCAACTTCGATCAGGAAAAACCTATCCTAAATTATAACGTGGTTCTCACGTCAAAATGATTGTTCTAAATCCACAATAAATCGCGTATGAGCTAGTAGGATCAGTTAATAGAGGTGACGTAATTCACCGAGACCCAGCTGTTGACTTCCGCAAAGTTCCTATCTAGCGCCTTTGGATTAACAACGTGATTTAAATTCGGATGCGTTAATAGGTAGGTACTGTAAAAATTCACACTCGTGAGTCAAGCTAGAAGTTGGTAAATGTAATATAATCGTAAACCGGAGCCCAACTGTTGAGGATACATTAGGTATGTAGCAGGGATAAATTCGTTCGACAAAAAGATGATTAGGTACCTATTTCTTCGTGATGATTTAACAAAATAGGTATCCGGTGAGCCGGATTAGAAAAAGAACACGAACAGATCTTCAGTTAAGTAAATACCTAGTTCGTAAAATAGTTATCTCGAAATCTTTGTTGGTCGAGATTACGTAGACAACAAATTCTATAATTAATAGAACGAATAGAACTCTGTATATTGTGTTTACAGTCAGTCAATGAACTTTAAGTATATAATAATACGTTTAAACAGATCTTAGCTAATTCTGGGCTTCCAAGAACAATGGCATGTTTTGTGTTCAGCTAATCCTTTTGTAGTCGCGTCGTAGAGTTCGCGGTTCCGACAGTCCACATAATTTTAGTATGATTACTTCTATTTTAGTTCGACACGAGAACCACAACAAAATGGTCTATACAGAAATACGCAATAACCAGTAATAAGTACATATAATTTATCTTTGAAAACTGCTAGCTAGCTCCCTATTTTATTTAGTGCGTGTAAATAGTAGTTATTATAATATTTCAGGAAGTAATTTTCAAGGATATTTAAGACGTCGGAATCTCAAGGTTCACTTGCTAAGCACATTGTGATCATCATCATCTCAGCCCGGAGTCACCCACTGCTGGGTATAGGCCTCCTTCATTTTCTGCCAGCCTCCTCTGTCCTTTGCGTCTCGGGTCCAGGTGTTTCCAGTGACCCTTACGATGTCGTCGACCCATCGCGCTTTCGGTCGGCCTAGATTTCGTGGGCCTGATTTCGGCCACCATTCGGTCAAGGCTTTACTCCACCGGCCATCACCACGTCTGGCAAGGTTTTCCTGCCCAACTCCACTTGAGGTTTATCGCCCTGTCACCGACGTCGATGATTTTCGTACGACGCCGGATCTCAGTGTTGCGTACTCGGTCTAGAAGTGTTATGCCGAGCATGGCTCTCTCCATGGCTCTTTGTGCAACTCGTACTCGGTGCACAGTTTCCTTAGTGAGCGTCCATGTCTCGGCACCGTAAGTCATAGTTGGTAGGACATATTGATTATAGACGGGTACACGTACGGGTACGGCACTGTGAAATTTTCCTTGACTGAAAAACATCCTCTAGTTTGCCGAATGCTGCCCATCCAAGCTGTATTCTCCTGGAGATTTCTTTACTCGTATGCTCCTTACCAAAAGATAAAACATGACCCAAGTACACGTAATGATCAACCGTCTCTGGCTCCACGTGCCCAACCTTAATTGTTGGAGTCGTGGCGCTAGACACTTGTCAGTACTTTGGTCTTGGACATGTTCATCCTTAAGCCTACTTCCAAGGACGAAACATTGTGATGATTAATAATAATTAACTTTACCTTGCCTTTGAGCCGAGCCACCTTCTCCTTTTCTCTCTCATAGCGACGCTTCCATTCCTCAGCCGTGAGTTCCTCGTTGACGCAAACGACGTTCTTAACAGTTTTAGCTCTGCAATAAAACAATGCACGCGTAACGCCTGTTTTCTAGCAAATTACATGGAAGGATACAATAAATAAAATTAACGAGCGCAATATTATCTGCATCAGATTGTAATTTAAAAACTAACCTTTTGCCGAAGTCTAATGTACTCTTAGTTTCGCTTTCGTTGAAGGATGCTGGTGAGCAGCAGATTACGATAGTGGTCCTGGCGTTACCTCCGAGGGACTCTTGCAAGATACGAGTCAGTTTGGAGTCTCTGTATGGGATGTGTGATTTGTTTCCATCAGCTAGCGCCGAGATGACGTTACCCAAGGCGGATAAGGATTTGTTGATGTTTTTAGCTTCATCAAGCACAGTACCTTCAGCACCAGTTTTCGACACCTGTTCAGAACGATAAGTTTGTTTTACTATTAGACAATTTCTTAAAACAAATTCCGTTTTTATAAAGATGTTATAAAAGGTACCTTTTCAGAACCAGCCAAGTCCACAAGATACAATTTTCCTGACAATTTCTTCTGATTCTCTAAGTTTTCCTGCTTTACGTTTATAAGGAAGACTGAGTGAGATCTAGATGAGTGTTCATTCATGTCTGAAAATAAACGTATTTATTACAATGTAATATATAAGGAAATCAGTATGGATCAGAGTATGGATGGTAATTGCTGAATATTTACTTGTGACTGCAATGTGACGATTTGATTTTCCCTCCTCTATAACCTCAAACACTTCCTCTGGACTTGACACAAAACGTTCAGTAGCACCTTTGACGAATGGAACTCTGTTCTTGTCCTCATGTACACTTAGGTTTACTTTGGAGACTGAAAACAAAACAGTATTGTTACTTCTGTGTTATGTTGGATATCGGGTACATTTGATTCAAAATTTCAGTAATCAAAACAGTAAGGTAATTACCATCCAGCAAATCTCGGATTTTGTCCATGTAGATTTCAAAGTATGACACTTTTATGTGGAATTCAAGGTTTTCTTCCATTGCATAGATGTGGTTGAATATATCATTTACTATCCGTGGTATAATACCCTGTTTCCCTGGATCTCCTATGATAAATAAATAGACATTATTAAGGAGATCAATAAAACTAAACATATATGATATAGATGGTTAAATGTAGAAAACAAACCTATGACACCCTCCATGGTATGTGTCTTTCCTGAGCTGGTCTGTCCATATGCGAATATAGTGCCGTTGTACCCAGCCAGAACATCTGACACAATACTCTTTGCTGCTTCATTGTAGACCTTCTCTTGCGTTGCATTTGGCTTGAATACTTTGTCAAACAAGTATACTTTGCCCTATTTAAATTTCCAAATAAATTAGAATACTGCAATATTATTTTACCCTCATTTTTATGAGCAGTGTTAGAATTAAATTGTAACTTTAAGCATTGGGAACCCCATTTGAGATTCATATACTTATGTATAATGGTTGGGATAAATTTGTTGAGTGAATCAGCCATATTTCAGTGTCTGACATCATCAAATACACGGAATAAGTATACAGTTTATGGATTTCACACATAAGTAAAAACTGAAGAAAATACCTCCATAAATCCTACTAGAAAGTTTGTAAGTATAGAATAGAATAGAATATAAGTTTATTTGACGACAACACACAGAAGAAGCATACAGATAAGAAAGAAGAAGAAGTATGGGTGTTTTTTACTCTTTCATGTTGGAACGGCTGAACAGATCTGGATCAAACTTGGCAGAGAGATAGATTATAGTATGGAATAGCACATAGGCTACTTATTATCCCGTGGGAATACCGGGATTTAAACCGCGGGGCGCAACTAGTAATATATGAATAGGAAAAAGTATGGTGATCCTAATTATGTTGTACTCAAAACAGGTGGATAGATTATAAAAAATATTTTATTGTTAAAAAAGAGAAGTAAGTATGATGGTAAGAGGTAAATATTTTGCTACAATATGAATTGTACTGTTTTTTACATAATAGAAATTTGCACAAATGTAGGTTTTTTCAAAGTAGGTAGGTAGGTTAATAGTAGATATTTAGCCCCTAATTTTATTTACTTATACCTTGAGATTGGGGAAAACTTGAACCTTTAGAAGGTACCTCACATGTTAATTTCAAGAAATGTGTTTCTTTCATATTATAGAAATATTTTTGGAAATTTTCATAAGCCCAACCAAGCAAAGATTTTTGGTAATTGCTTACCTATTTACAAAAAAGCTTTGCTTATCACACCCAGGACACAAAAATCATCAATGTTCACTAAACAACCTATGTTTGTTCTCTGTAGGCTTTGAATCAGTTCAGGAGGCAGAGCTACCAACTGAGCTGTAGGTATGTAACCAAGCCTAAATTAGTAAAACTCATTCATTTTAAGCAGTGTAAAAGAATTTATGGGTTGGCTATAGCAATCCTTGTACCTGGGTTGAGGGTTGGGGTAGGGGAGTTGCAAATGCGGGTAGGTGGCAAATCCTTCCCTTGAGTCCTTTTTTTTTAGATGAAAAATTATAACATCACTTTTTCAGCTGAATTACTAGTTAGGTACATTAGGGTTTTTTTTAGAAGAAAGGGGTTGGCTATAGCAATCCTTGTACCTGAGTTGAGGGTTGGGGATAGGGGGGATGCAAGTGGGGGTAGATGGCAAGTCTTCCCCTTGAGTCCTTTTTTCTAGGAAATGAAAAAAAATAATTTAATTTTTCAGGTAAGTTACTAGTTAGGTTAGGGTTTTTTTTTTTTATATGAAAAAAATTGGTAGTAATATTTCATCTCTATGACAAAAAGACTCAAGGGAAGGAATTCTCATTAGGTTAGGGTTATTTTTTTTTTTTTTTTTTAAAGTGATGAAATTTGTATGAAATTTTTTGGAAATTTTTATTCATTTCCTAGAAAAAAGAACTATAGGGAAAGACTTGCCATCTACCCCCACATGCTTTCCCCCTATCCCCAACCCTCAACTCAGGTACCAGGGTAGCTATAGTTTAACCGAAGAAAGTGAAGAAGATTGAAGTACACTAATATTTTTTTATCTCCTAGACAATAGGACTCAAGGGAAGAACTTGCCGTCTACTCCCAATTGCAACCCTCTTATACTCTTCCTCCCCAACTTTTCACCCAGGTACAAGGATTGTTATAGTTTACCCGAATTTATAATAGAAAGTTAAGATCCCTTAGACTGAGGCTTCTCCTCCCTACCCCCTCTAATAGGGGTGTGCTAAATATCTCAATGCTGCTTGTTTTTATTTACAACAACCTTGTGCTAACTAGGTATGTAAACATGTACCATATGTGTCTGATTGTCAAATCAATGTGACAACATCATACATGAAATAATCAAAAACGAGGATACTTAGTTGTTTCAGGTAAATGCATTCTTGCTTTATGTATTACTTATCTATAAACCGATTCAGAATATATACCTAGTAAATAGGGTGTATCTATTCAAAGGAATCTTAGGTCAAGGTCGAGAAGGTATTTGTATTGATTTTTACAAAACAAAGGAGTATTCGATATAATCATTCTGTAAGATTCATAAAATTTACGCGTTATTATTGATAGCCATCGAAGCGGAATAGAAAAGAAAGGCCATTTCGCAGCAGGTGAACAACTTGCGATGTATTAGTCATCATGATCTAAATTAGGGCGATGATAGGGGAAAGCAGTAAGGGGTACTAAAATTATTTCCTACTCACTCCTATAGAAATGCAGTTGTCATCGGGTCCTGATGGAAATTTCACAATAAATTTCGATCCAGCCCTCTCCTCAGAGTCATTGAGTGGCCGAAATCGGCATACCACTCTGATGCTGTCTTCAGCAGCAATCTCGCGATCAGCTGCCATATTTTTCAAAAATAAAATAGCTTACACTAAACACTGTCTAAGCAATTAAAAAATAACAATTATGGAACATAAAAACCGTGCATGAAGAACTACAAAGTTAAAATTTTGTCACTGAAAAATCTTCATGACAGCGGTATCAAAATGTCGGCCATGTTCTTTGATGATGAGGATTTGAATTGAAGAATGAGAATGAATGAAATGAATGAATGAAAGACTCCAGACAGAATGACAATCATTCATTGGTTGTACATCCCCGCGTTCCGAAATACGCCATAATCGATTTGATCGCTCACAAACCCGTACCGAATTAGCGTGAGCGCGATAACGATGACCCATTAAACGTCATAGATGACGTCATGACATGCGACATCTTGCGATTACGCCGACCATGCAATATTCTAATATCACTGTGAGCGCTGTTAAAAATGACAGTTGTGCATTTGTGTTTTGTTGTTATTTGTGATGAGGTTACATGTTTTCAGTCGCATTATAGTCGTTATAGGGTATAATATGTTCTGCGATCATAAAATAACAAATCCAGAAAATATCCAAGCAGTCCCAGTTTGTTACACAGGGTTTGAGGTTATGATTCCTAGGATGTTTCTGTGAGTGCGTTTACGAGCGTTCCGAATTGTTGACAGCTCTGAGCTGTCATAATCGCAATATCTAATTCGGAACGCCTGTGAGGTGATGTGAGCGCTGTGATCGATTATAGCCATTTCGGAATGCGGCCTTACACTGGACCGTCCTGAAGCTAGCCGCTTGTGTACAAATGGCCAATAGTAAATGAAGGATCCCCCAAACGGATAACTTCATGTACTTGTATTCAAATTCCTTGAGTTGTACAGTCCAAATCTTTTTCTTTCTCCCACTGTTATGGAAACGTACCCATACTACGTGACCCGTTTAGGGGGGTGAGCGGAGTCTTTAGAATACTACGGTCAGTCACAGCTCGTAGTTTTACGGGGGGTTGCTCAGGTTTTTGTCACGTAGTCGATTCTACTGAGAGAAATCTCTTATTTTTATTAAATTAGGTTACTGTAAGTAACATACGGTATAGCAATATGTTTTCAAAATGTTGTTCTTTTCTATAATATATAATTCACTAGTAATTTAAGTATGCATGCAGTCTTATGCAATAAAGACGAGTATGAGCCAAATTATTTTTGTTTTCAATTTTTGCCTGTGAAATGATTAAAAATCATAATTATGTATTACTACGTGAAAACTAAAGGGGGAGAGGGGGGGTCTTGGCATATACTACGAGTGGTCACCGAGGGGTGGGAGGGGTCGAACAAAATAAAAAAAATAGGTCACGTAGTATGGGTACGTTCCCTAAAGGTAGTTCATCTAGCATTACTTAGGTACATGTAACGCTATTATTTTTACTGATTGTGACTGCATGTCACTGATCTGATTTACTTGTTTAGTACTTTATTACAGCTGCTTGTGTACATTATGTAGTCGAAGAATCAATATAATATGTAGTGGAGAGTGATACTCTATTTTCTTGTCTATGGTTTATATAAGATCTATGTACTTCTTTGGTCTGTGGATGAGTTTGAATGAACGATGAGTAATTTTAAGTTCATTCATTCTTGTTAGAGAAAGACGAGAGCAAGGGTCTTTCTTGTTTGTTGATTTTTTTGAATTACGAAATAAAGTAAGTCTTCGCGTGAAATATGTAATGTTTTGAGCCCTAGGATCTCCAATAAAGACTGGTGAGTAAAAATTTTATTGCTAGTACCTACCCTTATGCGCTTTATGTAAGATTTTTACGCGAATTAGTTGGCCTGTTCAACCTACGGGCGCGACCTAATTTTCTTCTCTACGACTGTGCGTTTTGAAAAGTTTCACATCAATGATCTTTTAACTACCAAACAACTCTGACCAGAGTACCTATCATTATACCTAAGATTTTTATTTTAAAAGTTTGTTTATTCAAATGACCGTGTATGGAGTTCACATAATTTAAACCTGTACTTTAACATCCCACCTCAATATTCAATCATGAGTAATAATGTTATACCCCATTTGGGATCTTCATAACTTCAACCACAGATTTTGATAGTAGGTATAACTTGTATAGGTCATGCAGATTGGGGGAAACAGTGTAGTTGCTCGGAGAGAGAAAGCTTGGAAAATTTAATTGAATTACCATAGGTACAATCCCATTTTGTTTGTATATTTGTTTAATAAACCTTTGCTTCGTTCACTCACTTGATCAAATATTATATTTAAATACCTACTTATTGCAAAAGCCTCCAATATGTAAACTATTGCAAAAGTAGGTATTCCTTATTATTTTGTGTTTCAGCCACTTCTATCTAGGTAAAAACCTACAAAGGTGAAGTGTTCAAGGTGAATGAAATTAATTCCTGAGTTTTAGAAATTATTTTTTACTTAGGTACAATGGCAGTTTGTAATTCAAATGCCTAATTTGATTGTGATGTTATTATTTTGTTATCCTATCCTATAGGTTTTATTTGGCTACATACCTACAAATTTTTTTAAAATAATTTGGAAATCAATAAGGATTTAAATTTGAGGGAATGAGATTTGATATTAATATAATGAAATAGGATAAAAGGTAGGATATTTTCTAGTTGATTTATAGGTATTTTGTTTGTCTTACCTGTAAGAATACATACATAAGCTAATTAAAAAAATGTCAATTGATTTTGGTATGCATTAGATGGGCCAAGTTTTTTTCTATTTAAAATATACCTACCTATCTTTGATGAAATGTATTTTAGGGTGCTTGGCCACTTCAAGCGGGGTTGGTTTTTTTTAGCCATTCCTAATGGGTATGGTTACACAAAAACCTGACAAAGTAATGAAAATAACTGACAAATATACTTATGACTTTTTATTAGATTTGTGTCACCACATTGGAATACCTTTAAAAAAAGTCGCTTAGCACCACTAGCTAAAATGCCTAGCTAAAATATTTTTTTATTATTTGACCTATTTTATTGACATGAAATCGTCAAGAAGGCTGCTGTAATGTGTCAAGGAATATGATTAAAAAATCAAGGAATTTGAATATAAAAAATCAATCAAACCAGGCCATTGTCATTTCAGTTCTCGTACTTGTGGAAGTTGAAGATCAAGGCTTTGAGTGTATGACTCATCATTCTGCTATAGGTATCACAGGGACGACGATCCCCGTGTTCAACTGTTTGTTGCCTTCCAGGCGGGCCATCGCGTCGTAGCTTTTCACTGGCCAAAATCTTGGCATGCATTGTGCTGTCTGGTTTTTTTAAATACAACTAGCTGATGGAACAAGCAGATGGCCCACCTGATGTTAAGTGGTAACCATCACCTATATACAAAGCATTGCCTCGTAAGTCACGCACGATAGGAACGTGCCCTACGATCCTGCGTCCATCAACTTAAGGCATACAGATGTTAAGCCTCATGTGCCTGTAATTACACCGGCGACCGTACTCTTCAAAACAAAACACAACGTTGCTGCTTGGCGGCAGATGGTCTTGGTATGACTTACTATATTATACTTAGCTATCTCTATCTTGTATTATCCTAGTTTTCCTTTCGTCCACACTTCGTCATCAGCGGTCTGTGAGGACGGGGCCTGTCGAAGTAATTCGCGAGGTAGTGGACTCCAATGGAGAATATGGAGACTCCATATTCTCTAGTAGTGTTCTGCATGGACCAAGGGCATTAAAGTTTTATAATTAATAAAAAATTACACATAAAATTTTCGAGTAATAGCCGATTTTTCCGCCACCTATACGTGGGTCAACGAGTCCTTGGCTAATTATTATTTAATAATGCATCCATTGATGGAAAAGCACCTTAATGTTTTCTTTCGTATAAAATTCTCGGCTTTGTATAACAGGGCGAGTGCAGACGACACGCCAAAGCAAGCGGGAGCGGTCGTTGATCCGAGCAGTCCACCCCCAGACCGTTACCTTCAATAAATGGTAACCTGGGCGAGACTGCACGTAAAGCAGAATTTATAGCGGGTTCCCCGTTAAGACTCTAATAGGATTGCGTCTCACTAACAAGCTCTTCGCTCCATATAGGAAAACCTTTTCCTTTAGTGTTCTGTATATATCATTAACGCGAGAGACAAAGAAGTATTTTTTATTATTTTGAGATTCCTAAGCGATGTCTAAATGAGGCTTGCGTGATTGTTTTGAAAACTCAACTAGAGTTGTCGGCCAGTTGACATTGAAAAACATATTTTACTTAAGTACTAGCACACAATACCCACCTGAGGTCCGGTTTCCACCGGAGCGGAGCGGGGATGTGCTACGAATCGGGTTCGTAATTTCCACCAAAGCGGAGAGGAGATGTGTGTAGCGGAGATGTGAGCTGTGAGAGATCGAAACCAGTCAAGGGGCATTATTATGACATAGGAGACATTTAGATTGATATAGGCCGCCCGATTAGATACCGCTCCGCTTCGCTCCGCCGTGCCGCTTGATCGCTCGCCGCACAAAATTCTATTGAAAAATGAGGTCTCTCTTCGCTCCAGAGAAGAGATGTGCAAATAACGAAAGCGGATTGGTTTATTGAATAAACTTTATTCAAATACATCTCCGCTCCGCTCCGCTTTGGTGGAAAGCGGGTCTTAAAGAGTCATGTTGTAAAGTTACCAAAGCAATGGAATGCTAACTTGATAGAACCATTGAAAACCTGATCATTTGAATCATCGCTCCGTTGATGGCAGTCACTAATGACGTAATTTGTGCGACCTACAGACACCGGTTTGTATTTATTCGATTGAGGTCGCTCCAACACCTTCATAGGTAATTTTGTATATAGGCTGATTGAAATTCTAGGAATGGCAATCAGCTAATCAGGGTCTTACATCTCTACATTATAATATACCTATGAATTAGGTAATTTTCATAGCACTTGCTATGTACCTACTCCTCATCTCATCGTCTTGATAGCTAATGGAAACCAGGCTATTTTCTAATAGTCAGTTTTCATATTCAGTCTTTGAAATCAACTACCAAGTTTCTAATAAGTTCGCTACAACCTTTATTATGCTAGCAGAATGTAAATAGATCTTGGAACAAGCACCTTCCTACCTTCTCACCCATTTTCTTATCTGATCTGACCCAGTTCACGTTTTAAAATGTACGCAGAACTGTTTTTAGAAGTTCATTGAAGTTGAGCAAGTTCTATTAAAGTTTATTAAGATTCATTTGTATTGAGTATTGATTCTGAGAAGGCACGGTGACGGGGGCGCCCGCTCTGTATCACCGCTGACGAAGTTATTTTCTGTACAATTAGTCACGCGTGTATCCGGCGCGAGCGCAGGTCGTGTTCACAACACACAACATAAAAATATCGTTTACGTTATTCCGCTATGTTGATTGTTGTACAGTGAAAATAGAGATCTAGATTAATGGGTACATTTACTTACCTCAAATGTAAGACCCTGTCTAGATAATTAAAAGTGGTGTGTATAAATATATTTCTTTCTGGTGTGTTAATTATAGTCCAATAAATAAATTAAGTGAGTTAATTAAAAACGATGCAAAGTGTGCGAAACGCGAGTCATTATGCTCTTCCATTACTAATAAGAGACTATTAACTAAAGACTAGGGGAGTGCAGAGAGGAGTGCAGCAACATTTTTGTTGAGGAGCTTAACTCTTTCATTTTTCATGTTCGAACTAAAGTCTTGACACATCAATGACTCTACTGGCTCAGTTTGTGGCCGTATTTTCATACCTACACCTAGAACTGCCTTGATATTCCGTACCGATTCGATACCGATGCGTAGGTGTCGTCGGCCCTTTCTCATTCTCCGCCCACAGGTTACCATCTGTCTCTAAAAGAAATATTATACCAGCAAATCTCTACCGAGATCTTGTCGGTGACACAACCACTGGTGTCATTCATAATGGTTACATTAGCACTTATGCAGCAGTTGATTGGATGTCGTCAATCATTGTGTATACTAAGTCTATTAGGTATCATGTCTATTTATGTATCTCGCTGGATGAGTGTGCGGACAGTAACAGCGTTGTCGTTATTTCGAAGATCCTTACCATCAATGTACCTATCTTTAACTAAACAACAACTATTTTTATACAGACTCGTTCAAGATTTCGTATGCATGGTGCATGAGAACGTGAGCTTTTATTGGTTCAGCCGTAGATAAGAGCGGTCGTAAACTTTATTTATACTTATGATATCTTGTGTATAATCACGTTATGGATTCAGTCTAAACGAACTGTATTTTTTTTATTCAATAGCGTAGTTACCTGCATAAAACCTACAAAACGACGTATAACCACTATTAATGTAGCGATGTAATACTTATTTCTTCTTTGACCGTGACACCGAAAAGACCCGACTGACCCTATTCGAAATGTTTTCCTTTCACAGTGTTTGCATAGTTGTTATTTGTTTCTTCCAAGCGATGGAATGTTTGCGTGTTCTATACAAAGTATAGCTTTGATTGTGCCCCTTCCGTGCACTATAATTACAATACGATAGCAAAACCCTCACTAACTGAGGCATAGATTGATAAGGAACGAATGGAATCGTTGGCAAATAAAACAATTTATTTATTTTCTTTGTAGAGTTTAATCTTAACCCAAAACAAACTCATACCAAAAATGCACAAACTACGAACGACTTTACTACAAGTATGTGTGTGGGCGAGCTTGTTTGCCTACTGCTGGGCGCAGAGAGCCGAGCAACTGCTCGCTCAGAACCCTTGCTCTAGCAAGACCACGTGCAGTGATTGCATACGAACGGCCAGCTGTGCCTGGTGCTTCGCTTCAGACTTCAATGGACCGCGATGCTTCAACCCCGCGATGGAAGGCGGCACTGGAGGATGCGACGAGGCGTTTATTTTCAACCCGGATAACCAGAAATCTATCGACTCTATGTATAATATGGAGTTAAGTAGAGGTATGATTTACTGCCCGTCGAGACATCCTAGCTGACTTGATTGATTTGATGATTTTTAATTCAAGTGTGTATTTTTAGCTCAGGGTCGTATGGGCATGAGTTCTTCAGGCTCGTTTTCACACGAAGAATCCAGCAGCTTTTCAGGCAGCTCTGGGTTCGGAGCTTCTGGAAACGGTGCAGCGGCGGGCGGTTCTGGAGAAAGCTTGGTACAAATGAAACCCCAGAGGGTCAAGCTTCAGTTACGACAAAGTAAGTTTCTTATAAGTCTGCTTCTCGCTATGTTTTTCTTTGTTATGGGTATTCAATTGTATTTTATCGGTCATGTCCTTAGTTAGAGATGTCTAATCAATTAATTGGATTGTAAAATATTAAGGTGTCTACACACCAAAAGCCGCCGGCCCGCCGGTTTTTCTGTATATTGCTGTATAAGCATACAAAACAAGCAATATACAGAAAAGCCGGCGGGCCGGCGGCTTTTGGTGTGTAGACACCTTTACGACCTATACGTTTTAATTAGTAAAAACAAGTATTAAATAATGAATCTAAGAAGTTGACGTTATTATTATTCTTTTTTTTTATTTTCAGATCAAATGCAAAAGCTTTCCTTCGCATACTCTCGCGCCCAAGACTACCCAGTGGATCTGTACTACCTCATGGACTTGAGTAGATCTATGAAGAACGACAAAGAGAAGCTCAGTACTCTTGGAAGCTTGCTGTCTGCTACCATGAGGAACATGACTTCCAACTTCAGGATTGGTTTCGGATCTTTCGTGGACAAGCTCGTTATGCCTTACGTGTCTACTGTCCCTAAAAAGTTAGTCTGGGTGCCAATGCATTGTAACCCGTATTTGCTCAGTAGATAAGCTGTCTTAACTTACCATTAATTTCAGTTTAATCTCGCCTTGTGAAGGATGCGCTGCACCGTATGGATTCAAGAATCAAATGTCTCTCAGCAAAGATACCGATTATTTCGATGTGAGTAAAACATTTTAATTGCATAATGCCACCGCACCGGAACTATGTTTGCACGAGTTCGTATTTGCTTAGTTTAGTAAACTAGTTTTAACTGTGAAGTTCCTTGGCTACAATCTCAACTGAATTGCTAAAACCATTTTGTAAAGGATGATAGAGGAGAATGAAAGATCTCTTGTTTGATATTGTGTGGTCTTCACCTAGAATAGACAGATGGATGGTGATGACTCGAAAGATTTTGAATTCACAACGATGTCGGTTTGTTTATTGCAGAAAGCAGTTGCCATGGCCGACGTGTCTGGTAACCTCGACGCCCCGGAAGGTGGCTTCGACGCCATAATGCAAGCCGTCGTATGCAAGAGGGAGATCGGGTGGCGCGACCAGGCTCGACGTCTGCTGGTCTTCTCAACGGACGCTGGCTTCCATTACGCTGGAGACGGCAAGGTATAGTCGTGGTTTTTCTTTCTCCTTCTATAGTTTCTCTCCCTATGTAGTTTAGTCTCTTACGGCGGGTTTCTGAAAGCTTGATCAAACCAGGTTTATAATGAGCGATAATCAAATTGCTATTTATGTTGCAGCTTGGTGGAATTGTTCAACCCAACGATGGTCAATGTCATATGGAAAATAACGCGTACACTCACTCTACTCTCCAGGACTATCCCAGTATCTCACATATCAATCTGAAGGTAATTGACATGTCTGTTTCATAGAAGAATATAATCAATGTGTGTGATCTCCCTATTATTTCGGACATTGAGGTGAATGGATTTTGTTCATACTTTCTTTCTTCCGTTCATCCAAACACTGAGAATTCGAGGGATTGAAAGGGATCTTTTATAGAAATCTGCCGTTGTTGAAACATGGAACTTGTACTATACCACTCATTGATAATATTTTCTAATTCAGGTGAAGAAACACGCAATTAACGTTATATTCGCGGTAACTTCCGAGCAAATTAGCGTATATGAGCAGCTGAGCAAGCACATCGAAGGCTCAAGCAGCGGGGTGCTAAGTAACGACTCTGATAACGTAGTGGACCTAGTGCGGGAACAATACAATGTAAGTCTCCTTTTAATTCTATTTTCAGGCTTGTGTTATTCACTGTATTTACTTATGCTAAATAAAGAAGTTCTATTCTATTCTATTCCTATTCTATTCTATTCTATTCTATTCTATTCTTCTATTCTATTCTATTCTATTCTATTCTGAGTCTAGAAACACCTCGTGACAATATTTCGTCGCAGGGAACATAATTCTGTCGCTAGGTCTGCCCTTCAGTTTGACTATGTTGTACACTTTACCTGTTTATTCAATAAACTGACAAAACAAACCGACAGTCAAAAGGCACTTCGATAAAATCACATGGATCACTTTGTCCTACCTACATGTTACAGGAAATTACACCAGCTATCCTGTGGCACAGATAACCTGTGGTATTAGTTCAGTTTAATTGCCTACTAAACTTTGGTGACTACATTTGGTCGGTGTAAGGAGCTTTACCACACTAATAATAACTTTACTTCAATAACTACAGTACATTGTACAATTACCTAGTAAGCTGAAATAGTAATGGGTAGGTTGGCTCGATGAACTGACAACCTCTGGGGGATAATGGTTACCACGAACTGGAAGAGAGCGTCGGACGCCCAATTATGCGATATTGTGAGGATCACGGGAAGTCGGTTGATGGAGAGGGCTCAAAATCTTTCTTCTTGAAAATGTAAATCCCTTTTACATTTCCAAGAACAAAGGTTTTGAGTCCTCTCTAGGCCTATGTCCAGCAGTGGACTTCTTCAAGCTGATGATGATGACTTTACAGCAACTTGTTATTTTCATCAAAAGAGCTATTTATTTCTTAAACTGTTATTGATAGCCATTGTGTTTTTCTAAGCTCATTATGTGTCAATGATTCTCATAAAAACATATGAATTTGCAGAAAATTACGTCAACCGTCGAAATGAAAGACTCATCGAGCGACGCCGTGCAAATAGTGTATTACTCATCATGCCTCGGCAAGGAGCTCGTGCAAACTAACAAATGCGAAGGTCTCAAGGTATACAAAAACATTTTTTATGCAAAATTGCAGGTATACAGACGAAAACCTTGCCGACAAATAATACTTAACACCTGTAAAATAAAACGTTGTGCACTTAAATGACCAAAGGGTCATGGCATTACTTTTGGCTTTTGGTAAGGAATTTTATAATCATCTTATTATGTTATAATTGCATAAAATGTATGTTCTGGGTATGTACCCCACGGCTCCGACACAGAAAGAATCGATATTAACAAAATAAGCTAATACCGAGTAATCTGTGAGGCCTGTAAAGGCTATGTATATGTTAATTACTGTTACTTTTTATTAAAATAAGCGTTTCAATAAACAGTAACACATTTTATGTTACTAAATAATTGGGCACGGCAATGATATAAAATACTAGTTGCGCCCCGCGGTTTCACCCGCGCAGATTTAAATCCCGGTATTCCCACGGGATAAAAAGTAGCCTATGTGTTATTCCAGACTATAATGTATCTCTCTGGCAAGTTTCATCCAGATCCGTTCAGCCGTTTCGGCGTGAAAGAGTAACAAACATCCATCCATCCATCCATACTTACAAACATTCACGTTTATAATATTAGTAGGATTTTATGACATTGCAATGCCCAACTGTGCATGTCTTGACTTATGCTAAAACTAGTCCTAAACTATTTATTGATAATGTACGTCACCAATTAATGAATAAATTAATATTTATGTGTAAATAATTTTGTAGGTTGGAGATGTAGTGGAGTTCACGGCTGAGATAACTCTGAAGGAGTGCCCCAAGGACCACAACAAATGGAAGCAATCCTTCGACATCTCTCCCGTCGGTATCTCGGACAGCTTGACTGTGGACGTGGAGATGATCTGTGACTGTCCGTGCGAACAACCCGGTCATCATGTAAGTAGCATTACTATCTTGTAGTCTATCTTATCTTGTTTCTTCTCTAAATAATGGTAGAAACGTATGCTAATATGGTTTGGGAGTGTAGAGACCACAACCTACCTACACTGCATAAGGCACAACTAAGCTGCGTGGCCAATAAAACATTCTACCGCGTGTCATGTTTTCCGTGAATTCTCTTCAAATCTAACCAATTATGTTGCAGGCTTTCAACAACAGTCCGCTAGTGTGCAGCGGCGAAGGCGTGTCCGCGTGTGGCGTTTGCGTGTGCAATCCCGGCCGGTTCGGCAAGAGCTGCGAATGTTCCGCGCACGGCGGCGTCTCCGTGGAGCAGGAGCGCGGCTGTCGCCCGACCAACGCCAGCTCCGGCCCGCTCTGCTCCAACCGCGGAACTTGCATATGCGGCGTGTGCGAGTGCAATAAGATGGACGACTCTTCCAAGGTATTCTAACAGCCTTCACAACTCAGTTGGTAGCAGCTCTGCCTTCTGCGCCGTAGGCCATCGTACGCCGTGGGTACTATCCCCACCGAGAACAAGCATTTGTGTGATAAACATTTTTTGTTCTCTGTCTCTATGTTATTATCCTACTAATATTATAAATGCGAAAGTTTGTAAGTATGGATGGATTACTCTTTCACGCCGGAACCGCTAAACGGATCTGGATGAAACTTGGCAGAGAGTTAGATTGTAGTCAGGAATAGCACATAGGCTACTTTTTATCCCGTGGGAATACCGGCACTTAAATCAGCGCGGGAAAACCGCGGGGCGCAACTAGTATTGTTATAAGCATATGCTTACAACAAAAAAGTACATAAGCAGAATATCAGCTATTTGGTTCCAATATCACAAGCTTTGGCTTAGGCGAGATAGTGCTGTGTGGAATGTCCAGCAATATTGATTTAAATGTGCAATTCGCAGGTGATATCCGGTCCGTTCTGCGAGTGCGACAACTTCACTTGCGACATGAACAAGGGCCTGCTGTGCTCGGGCCCGGAGCACGGCGACTGTCTCTGCGGCAAGTGTAGCTGTCGGCCGGAGTACACCGGCCCCGCCTGCCAGTGTCTCAAGGATCAGGCGCCGTGCCGATCGCCCGGTAACTATCTCTCGCTAGAAAACATCAAATAAATTGTAAACTTGAAGCATTTTTGTAATCTAAAAACATGTTGACTCAGTGATTATATTAATTCGTCTCATCTCTTTCGTTGGAATAGAAATATTTAACGAGTTGTGAAATTGTATTGTGCTCCCTCTCATACATTAATTCACACTAATACCTTGTTAGAAAGCACTCCCCAATCGCGGTATTTTGGGGCTATCAGCTAGTGAACACGGACGCGTGCTATAGGTCGCGTCAACCAAAAATAACGCTGGAAATCAGTGGAGGGGATGTATTAAGTATAAAAACCTTATTCCTTATGTTCCTAATCTGGAGATTAGAGAAGAGCTCTTTGTGATGGGCTCACCATGCCTTTTTCTGCGCTCAAAAAGCATTGTGTGTGAATACAGGCACATGAGGCTTAACATAATGTATGCCTCAAGTTGATGGATCATCGAAGCAGGCCATCGTAAGACACGTTTCTATCCTGCCTGACTTGCTTTGTTATAGTTAACTAGATGCGCCCCGCGGTTTCACCCGCGCAGATTTAATTATAAATTTAAAGATTTAATTTTAAATCCCGGTATTCCCACGGGAAAAAAGTAGCCTATGTGCTATTCCAGACTATAATTTATCTCTCTGACAAGTTTCATCTAGATCCGTTCAGCCGTTCCGGCGTGAAAGAGTAACAAACATCCATCCATCCATCCCTACTTACAAAGTTTCGCGTTTATAATAGTAGTAGGATTGTTACTAGTTAACATGAGGTGGGCCACCTGCTTGATCCATCATCAGTCGTTTAAAAAACTATTATTACTATTACTATTATTAACTATTATATATATTCTATCAAATCAAATCAAAATCAAAAAGTATTTATTAGGAACAAATAAACAGAAATACAGAAACATAGAGAAACGATGATATGCGCAGGAGTTAAAAACTGTGTCGCGGATATCAACGCCCTCCTCCGCAATACCTAATCGGTACAGGGTTCCATACGTAGAAGGAAGGAGCTAAAATTAATTCTAAGAATTTACTAATTATTACTTAACATTTAATAGATGTATAATTCTATGCATACGTAGCGGGAGCTAATTGCTAATAGCTGTCCGCTGCTTCGCTCGCGACTTATTAGGTAGTTGTTTGCTAAAATTTACATGTAATTTTTTTTATATAATTTATATCTAAGGCGTATTTTTTTTGTTATTTTTTCTCTCCATGAGAGAATTATTATCCTTATTGTAAGCTTGTTGTAAGGTTATTATAAGCTTTAGCTTATAAAAATATGTGTCCAATCATCTAATATTTGTATTTGTTTCCAGAAAACGGGGAAATTTGCAGCGGCAACGGCAAATGCGTTTGCGGACAGTGCGTGTGCAATGTGGACGATGACAGGCATTACTCCGGGAAATACTGCGAGAAATGCCCCGTAAGTATAAGTACTTGGAATGGAAATGAAGGGCATAACCCTTGATGTACATTTAAATAAACCTTCTGTTGAAGTGGTGTCATACTACCACGCCTTTTTCTGCCGCCAAGCAGCAACGCTGTGTTTCGGTTTGAAGAGTGTGGTCGCCGGTGTAATTACAGGCACATGAGGCTTAACATCTGTATGCCTCAAGTTGATGCACGCAGGGCAGTGCATCGTAGGGCACGTTCCTACCGTTCGTGACTTACGAGGCAATGCTTTGTTATAGGTGATGGTTACCACTTATCATCAGGATCTAACAGCTAGTTGTATTAAAAAAAACTAGATTGTTATACAATACTCTATTTAAAACAGACTTGCCCGGGTCGCTGCGGTGAATTCAAGGATTGTGTTCTATGTGAAGTGCACAAGCGTGGTCCACTGTACAACCCAGATACCGACAGCTGCGGCGATTGCGCCCTGCTCCCTATTGTCGAAGAAGGCAAAATTGAAGGTAAATAAACAACTAGCTGAACACGCGGCTTCGCTCGCGCTCGTACATTTCTGTCATACAAACTTTTACCCCTATTTCACCCCTATAAGGGTTGAATTTAGAAAAATCCTCCCTTAGTGGGTGCCTTCGTAATAAGAGGATTATGTGCGAAATTTCAAGTTTTCTAGCGTTTGGCCTGTACGTTGTCATCAGTCAATCATTTTTGCCTTTTATATATATAGATTATAATAATAATAATAATGCACAAGCACAAGATCGCCAACAATGGAATCGCATGGAGGAGGCCTTCATCCACTTTTGGGTGCCCAAATGAAAAATATACCTAATAATATAAATCATAATTAATATAGAAATAATAAGTGAGAATAATTTGATATAATATGTAATTAATTTGGAAATAAAGGCTTTATTATTATTATATATAGATTACTGTATGAAAAAAAGTTTGTTGTTGGTTAGCGCATAGATCTACACAGGGCAGAAGGGTTTCGGAAGGGAACCGTTGCGGATGTAGTGATAGGGCGCTAGGGGAACGATCCGTTAGATGGCAGAGCAGTAGCATCCCTGAATCCCATCCCCATGCCAGCGTGGCGACAATGCTCCTGTGTCCAGCATTGGATTTTCAGGCTGTGATTATCATCACAAATAAATATAAAATAAATAAATATTGGTGTAAATTCCACACAGCGCTGTCTAGCCCCAAGCTAAGCTGTCATCACACTTATGTTTGTACTCAGTGGGAATCGAACCCATGACCTACATCGCAGAAGGCAGGGCTACTACCAACTGAGCTGTCTCAAAATCATGACCATTGGCTTTTTTGTTGAAATTCTATAAGAATAAGTTTATTTATCAAAACTTTAAACATGAGTTTCACAAAAAAAGTTAACTTAAAGTACGTAGGTACACTTTTGTCTTAACAATATAACTTAAACAAAATGTAATGTTCACGGTTTTGCGGGTTGTCACTTTGAAGAAACTTTACCTCCCGTGCTATGATCTATGAGTATAATATTAATTTAACCTTGTATTGTTGCAGCCAACGAATCTCGAAACGAGCACTTGTGCAGTTTCTACGACGAAGAAGACTGTCTCTACGTGTACGTTTACTCGTACAATGACGCTCAGCATTTGGTGATCCGGGCACAGAAGGAACGTGAATGCCCTAAAAAGGTATGTTATACTTGTCTCTGTCGCACCTTCATTTCATCACCTTGAAAAGTTTTATAAACTTACTAGCAGCGCCCCGCGGTTCACTCGCGTAGTTTAAATCCCGGTATTCCCACGGGATAAGAAGTAGCCTATGTGTTATTCCAGACTAAAATATATCTCTGTGCCAATTTTCACCAAGATCCGTTCAGCCGTTCTTGAGTTATAGAGTAACAAACACATCCATCCATACTCACAAACTTTCGCATTTATAATATAAGAAGGATTTTGTAAAGTGTCCTATCAGGACAGTACTTTGTCTTTCGTAAGTCAAAGTCGTAAATAAAATCAATAGAATCATTTCGTATGATCGTTGGATCGTCTTACGCACTTAACCCAATTTCACGGCATATCTATTTTAAATAAAAGGTAGGTCAACTATGTGATAAAATCTAAGATTTCTTGGGAAAGTTTCGTAAATACTAACATGTTTGTGTATTTGCTAGGTGCCTATTCTTGGAATAGTGCTAGGAGTAATCGCGGCTATAGTCCTCGTTGGATTAGCACTACTCATGCTATGGAAGATGGCTACCACAATCCATGATAGACGCGAGTTCGCGCGCTTTGAGAAAGAACGCATGATGGCCAAATGGGATACGGTAAGTTATTTTATTTCACGGCTGTCACAGCTCATTTGGTAGTCCTCTGCCTTATGCGCCGTAGGCCGTGGGTTCGATACCCACCGAAAATAAACATTTGTGTGATAAACATGAATTTTCTCTTGGTTTGTTCCCTGTCTGGGTGTTATTTATTAGTATGAGTATAATTTTACAAAAAAAAAGTGTGTACATACATATACTATTCAGCTATCTGGATCTTATACAAAAGTATTACAATCACGATCTAAAATGTGACCGTTTCAAGTTAACAAGGTTTTCGACTTACTTTGTGGCTCCACCAATTTGTAAACGTAATTGAGGCCATGATGATCAAAGGGAGATGCCGGAAGAGAAAATTTGCGATACATTTATAGGAGGTCTGTCTAGCAGAAGCGGTTTAGTATAGAGTAAGAGTATATTATGAATAAACAACGTTATGGCGAAGGGGAGACGGTGTAGTTTGCTTACTTATACATAATGCTGGACTTATACATAACCGCTGTCTTTGGATTGATGATTTCAAATCGTAGGCTAGGCGATCATTCGTATTTCAGTTTTATGAATTTATTATCACTATATTCGTTTTAAGATGCTGCGTGTGTGTTTGTTTCTTTATCTTTGTTTGTTTTGTCTTTTAGGGCGAGAATCCTATTTACAAGCAAGCAACGTCTACTTTCAAAAACCCCACCTATGCTGGTAAATAAACTTATTAAATTACTGTAGCGTCAGAATTGTATCGTAAATAGTCACTTAAAAATCGCGATATTCGTCTGTATCGCATTTATTGATCCGATTAGTCAGTATTTGAACAAAATTAATGGTTTATAGAATTTTTATGAGCAAGTCTAAAAGCTTTCAAGCCGATAGACATTTAAAGTTGCCTTATAATGTGCCTTTATGTCGAATATTTTCGAAATACTTCCAAAAATTATACTGTGTTTTGTCTGTAACTGTATTTAAAATTGTGGCCTTAAAAAGGGAATAAAGCACTATAATGTAAAAAGCCGTGCGATTCTGTTACTATATTTATTTCAGTGCTATTCAAGGCATAATGCTAAATCATTCTGTCATTGTTCCACAAAGTTTACATTCTTGTAGTTTTTCAAACTAATAAAATAGTCAACACGTCTTGACGGTCATGAATAAAAATTACAAAAGCTCGTAAGCATTTATACAGTTTTGCACGAAGTTCAAAAAGGTATTGAGTTTTGCTGATAAAAACCATAAAAGGTCTGTTTTAATCTCGTTAAGTGTTCAGTACTTGTTCATTACGCTTTTGTACTTATGCGTGAGTGTGTGTCGTATGTACTTATTGTGTAGCGAGAACGGACATATCGTGTGGTATCAAAGCTAAAGTAATGCTGCTGCATTTCATTTGTGGCTCTTGCACACTTACCCTCTCATTCATAATCCCTGGGATTTCATAGTGGCTCTATAGAGTATTCTTGTCACTGTCACTTTCATGCCAACAAAAAGAGACAGCAACAGACCTATCAGTCTGATAAGGATTGGCGCGCTCAGCGACCATTTTGAATTAAGCTATAGGCCCTAGGCTATACGAAAAACCTGGTAGGTATTTCGATTATCTCATTATAGGCACTCACGATAAAGTGTCTCAAATCGAGTTGCCGTTGTTTTGCAGTATTCAATAGGTATATTTAAATGTTTTTCACATGAAAATCAGACGAAGAGTGTGAGTAAAGTCTCGTTCTAATTAGTAACTAGATTTAGTTGGTAACAATAAGTTGACGAACTAATCGATTGATCTATGAACGTAAACTACTTAATACTAGGACTAAGTGTGCAAAGGTCATTTAGTTTTTTATCACAGATTGTTCGTATTAGTTTTAGATAATTCTAGTAACGTATGTATCTATAGTTTGTTTAAAATGTGCTAATGTAACTTATGAACTGAAGTGAAATTAATCTCTTAAAAAGTAATGAAAAATAGGTACCCAAGTTTATTCATTAATTTTTTTGCTAAACTATTATACTTATCCAATTTTATTGTTTATATGCTTGAATTGACACTGCCAAGGTATTATTTTGCTCTACTCTTCTAACCCCCGGTTTCTGAAAGCTCGATCAACACTAATCGGCTCACGATAGATAGCACGGGACTTGACAGACGATTAGTGTTGATCGAACTTTCATAAACCGGGTCAACATAATTATAACATTTAGAAATGTTGATCTTCAGTAAAATGATCAGAACCATTATCATCTGTGTAGAGTGGTAAAATAAACGTTCGTTTAAAACTAAGGGAAGTCTTCAGTTTTATTTTCGACTTCTGCCTTGACTAACTTATTAGAATAAGTAGGTAAGTGCCATTCGTTATTTTAGAGAATTTTATTTTATAGGAATATATAATATTTATAAAACCTTAGTCATACTCAGTGCTGAAGAATATTGTAATTTTTTATATGCTGCTTGTTTTTCTTACATTATTTATTGTTCAATAGATAGTGACGAACTAATCTGTACAAGATAAATGAAATATAAACTATGAAACACATGATTAAAAATTTACATATTTGTAAATATAATTTTCGTTTTGTCATAGATTTACAAGATTTTATAAAAAGCAGATGTGGCTTTTAATACCTAGTTGCTAATAAACATTAACATAATATACATGTTGTATTATTTTTTGTTCATAAATCTAGCTAAGTTAACGATCTACATAAAACAACCAGATAGGTCTAGTATGTTTTATCAAGCCAATTTTATAAGAAACTGCAAAGAAAATGTAGGTTCTCTAATGTTGAACTTTTTCACAGAGTTGTTCATTTCTACAACGGCAAAGGCCTAGAAACCCCAAAACCAACTAAACACAACGCTTTACAAACCTTTGTTGAGTAGAGGACTAGGAGTTATCCAAGAAAACATCAAATACGACTATAACAGGCCTATTCATTTCCGGAATGAGGCAACGATTACAGCGGCATTTGGCCTCGAAGGCGGGCAAGTCCGGGCGCTTTGCAAACGGTTTGATTACACGCCTATTAACTGGTCAGGTGAAATAACAGACAAGATGAGTAGAACATCGCTCATGGAGCGCTTCAACGTTTTCTAATTTGGTGTTATGTTATTCGCACTGTAGAGTGTAGATATCTACACTCTACATCTACAGTATTACAGCCTTTATACAGCTGATATTCATCTAGTAAATAAATAAATAATGCCGGACAATCCACACAGCACCATCTAGCCCCAAAGTAAGCTACTCAAAGCTTGTGTTATGGGTACTAGATGACTGATATATTTAATACATTATATACTTACATAGATAGATATTTTTATTATACATAAACACCCAGACCAACGGAACAAATTTCTGCAGATCGTACACAAATTTGTTCCGAGGCGGCAATCGAACCCGCAACCTCTTGCGTCGCAGGCGGACTCTCGCCCGCTGCGCCACTGAGGTCGTCTAAGTAGGTAGGTACCTATTTATAATGAACTTCAGTTGAGCTTGGTGTTTGTTATATTATTTGTAGAAAATGAGACAGCGTAAAACATTATTTGTAGAAGCATAAAGAGAGACAGCATAAAAGTAAAGAACAAGAGATGCATATTACTAGATGAATCTGGAGTTAGTTCTCAGTACTAAAAGATCTGTGGGGATATCTACCGTGCCTGGGGATAAGTCGTGAAGCTGTTTCAGTTTTTTTTTCTTTGCTTGAGTGCTGGCTTACTGGCTGAATGCTAAAATCAGAATGATTAAAGAAATCATTTTTCATCTAAATAATATAGGATGCCTTGAAGCAAAGAGAGAGATTAGGGTGTGTATGTAAGTGCACTTATCTACAAAAATATGTCTACGTGAAGTTGAAATTCGATGGTTCGATTAAAATAAAACTGTATTTCATTAATAATAGAAATAGTATTAACATAAACATGTATCGCTTTGTGAACCGTCGAAGAATACACTGACAAATAATAAGAGTTGGTAACTATCGGTTCCTATTATGTATAGTGAGCTCTACTTATACTTGTAAGCTTATTGCTACGAGATTCTAGAACGTTCAAGTAATCGCAGCTTACAGATTCTCGATTGCTACTTCAATTGGCTATATGTACCACTTTACTTTGTAGGACTGTACTACCTGGTTTCAGAATTCAGTAATAGACAAGTTTTCAAGTTCCTACATTTATTTTTATTTTTTAAGTGTTCAAAACCCAACGTACATAAAATAGGTATAATACTCGTACACCCATAATAATAGGCTTATGCTAATCTTATGAAATCCTTCAATAAGCTTTCAATCATCGGTGTATCGTGCATGGGATCTATCGTCAATATTGGAAAAAAAACAATTTCCACACGAGTATAATTATGAGGTAGAGTGGTAGAGTTACCTTATAAATTCGAAGTCAGTACAATATTACTTGCTGTCGAAACGTATGGTGTGCATACCATTTTTTATCACCAAAAATGATGTCGTCACAAAAAATAGCCTATATTACTATGTAGGCTCACCTGAATTCTTTCGCGTAAATACCCAAATTTGTAAAATCCTAGAACACTGTTTAGTTTTTCTAACATGGAGTATTTAAACCAAGTTTGATAGATGTTTAGATTTTCCATAAAACATTTTCTCCCTGTTACGTTTTTCCGGGTACTTAAAAAATATCTCCTTCCGATCGTACGTGGTGCAGGTTCGAATCCATTGATAGATATTTCCTGTCGAAAAATGTATGTGCTCTTAAACGGTAAACGAAAACATCGTGAGGAAACCAATCAAGTAGTAGGTATTCTAGCAGCGGCGATGTGCTTACAACCTGTCACGTCGTTACCGAACTAATAGAGTAGAATAGTAGGTACCTAATTATTTAAAGTAAGTTTGAAATTACTTTATATCTCTTTAAAACACCCATTTGGATATTCCTGTTATGTGATGTGATGACGCCGTGTTTATATTTGTGTAATACCTAGGTAATTAACTTATTTACACTAAGCTCGGCTTATTATTACTTGCATGCGTTCGCCGCCCTCCACCCACGTAGTTACCTACTAGGTAGTTATATCGTGGCTTCTGAAACCGAATTTATAAATTCCGTATACCCACTCTCTATAGAGAGTATAATTATAAGAGTACTGTGTTTAATTTGATATGCACAGATAATCCTTGTTAATTACAAAACACTTTCCGGATATTACAATCCCTGCATTTAAAATTTTAAAATATCGATGATGCTTTGGGCTTGTGAGTGAATATAGATGTTAGATTTACATTGTGAATTTGTAAGCTGAAGATAGGCAAGTACCTAAATACTATATAAATACATAACAAATGAAATTATTAATCCAATTGTTATGCCAGAAAGCTAATTGGAAAAGATATCTTCTTGTAACATTTCAATAGAATTGTTTACAGTCTGTCGAATAGGCGATAAACAAAAGGCTCCGCAGGTGGCTTGGCTCAGCGATGAATCACCGCAAGGAATCGTCGGGAGCCGCGGAGGGCGGCGCAGCGGCGGCGCGCGCGGTAGTGCCGCCGCGACGCCGCACTGATCGCACGCCCCGCCTGCCTCCACAGCCTCCTTGGCCGCCCGCACCTCCCGAAACCGACAACGGACAACGGGATCACAACAAACTTCGTTTTCTTCGGCTTCAAGAGGTAAGTAACTTCCTCAGATAATCGCATTGACCGTCGGTCACCCTGAGTCGGCGGTTACTTTTGAACTTTCGGCGCAAAAACATTAAATCTGGACTTTGATGTAGCTTCTTAGGAATTTGTCAATTAGATACAAAACCGCAATGCTTTTTGGCAGGAAGCCTTAACGTTGGTATCGTACTAGGCAGGTAGGGTACCTAAACTCACTCACAAATCGTATATATTTCTTGGTGTTAGGGAGAAAACTTTGGCTTATCGGGAATTCAACCTGTTGAGTTTTACTTTGAATTTGCATAGTACCTTACTACCGTAAGACACGACTTATAAGAAAACTTTCTCACGAAACAATTGGCAATGTAAGAACAGTACCGCCCTCGTTATCAATAAATTAAATTAC
This sequence comes from Plemyria rubiginata, assembly GCA_963576535.1. Classification (NCBI taxonomy): domain Eukaryota; kingdom Metazoa; phylum Arthropoda; class Insecta; order Lepidoptera; family Geometridae; genus Plemyria; species Plemyria rubiginata. The sequence goes on along the minus strand of OY754909.1, from coordinate 6,987,749 downwards.
TTTACGGTTTCAAATTGAGTTATTAGCTCGGGTTGCGTTGTATTTCACTTGTTGAACTAAACTACAGAAAAATAAAATTTGAAATGACGCCATACTTATTCTATCTGGAAAACTCATATCGAATAAACAATACGTGGGCCGGATATCTTCAAAGGTTATTTTTAACGGAATCATTGAGCTGAAGAATAGATATGGTCTCTGTCTCGGAGCTCGTGTTGATAAAGTTCCAAAGAATACAACAAACATAAAAGAAAGCTCTCGTTTCCAAAACAAATACAATAGATATCGTTAAATTTGAAAAACAAACGGCCAAAACTCTGCAAACACAAACATTATAAGTAGCAATTATGAGAAAAAGGGTCATTTCAAAAATGTTTTTATTGTTCGGGTGTTATTTACACAGTATTTTGAAGTAGGTTGATATATAGTCATGCTTTTTTTAGATAAATCATATTACCTGGTACTTGTAAATTTGTACATTTATAGATCGGTGATAGGAACACCTTTAACTGAGTTTCCATCTATCTGATATCCCATTTTAACCAGCATAAAACATTATAAAATAAATCCTTTAAAAACAACTAGTAAACAATAGTTGAACAATAGTCATGAATATCATGCAAATTAAATGAAATGTCACTGATAAAAAATTCAAAGTTTCAGTAGATTTTTCAAGATTAAGATGTCAGTTATGTTTTTTGTTAAAAGTTTACATCGAAGTATGTAGTGATGCCAAAAACCCAACAATTATTAATTGGTGGTTAAAATTGTGATTTATATGCAGCTGTCAACAGCCTAATTTGGTTGGATTAAATTAGGTCTGCCTCTGAGAATCAGCTCGGCCCGTAGGTGCATATAGACGCGAGAAGCCCGCCCGCCCGCCCTTCCTCACCGCCCGGCGAGCTCGAGCCTCGGTGCATCCCGGATATCTGGGAAACAACTATTACACCGTCAGTTTTTTACTTTTCATTTTATAAGTAGGCAAGTTTGCTTCTGACGACGCCATCTCGCTCTTTTAACTTCCGGTAAACGTTTAAAATTTAGCTATTTGTGTCGATCGTTTGTACTTTTCGGTTGATTGCAACTGTAAAGAGAAAGGCAAGAAAATAGGAAGTTGTAACTCTACCATCTTCTGGGACCCTCGGGAATTGAATCTAGTTCTATATTCATGGTTGGAGGGCTGGCACGGCACTGCACGCTAGCACCTAGGAAGGAACATTACTGCGCTGTGGGCTTTCTGTACAATTTACGTTATTGCGAATTAATTAGTGTAGCTTGTTGCAAAAAAGGGCGGCAGAAAACCGTAGCGCGCGTAGTTTGAAAAATAACTGCAATTTTTTTTAGCCACGCTGCATCGTGCAGACGGATAAATTCGGGAAAGGATTTCGAAACAATGTTATATGTAATAAAAATTCTATATTTTTTTCTAACTGCATTTCCACAGAAAAATGATTTAAAAAACGTGCATTATCTTATTTTACTAATATATTAGTATAGATGGGAAAGTTACGATGTTTTGATGTTAGGATGTTTATGGCATAATAACACCATAATTGGAAAAAATACCGGAAACAGAAAGCATGAACGAACGAACCCAATAAAGGGAAAACGTATTATTTATTTATCACAAGTCAAAGCGAGCAAAGCCACGTTAGGCTGCTAGTATTAAATAATTTACGGTGGGTACCTAGCGAAAGTGTGCTACGACATTCCTTTAGTTTACAAGAAGTAGTGGCGGCACAACTTTTTCTTATAATCCGCTCTGAAATTAATTGTGTTGGAATAAAAAAAGTATTTAAAAACTTTGCAGGTGAACTCTTGAATACTTCTACAACCTGTTTTTTCTTTTAGTGTCAATAGTTCTTTCGAAACAGTGTGGTGAAAGGATTTGAAGTGCGCCTCAAGGAGGCTCCTTTCTGCAAAAATGTAGGTAGAGTCAGCCCGAGCATAGTACACGAACCAAGTGGTTCGCTAAAAGCGCGCTACAATGCTTGCCAGAATAGTCATGCGACATACACATCAACGAAGTAGGTACCTAATGCTTTATCACTTTTGAACTCTGCTGTCTGGAGATAAGGTCGAAAAGCTACGAGCCATTTCCTTGGTCGCCTATACCTTGGTAGCGACTGACGATGCCTTTCATTCACAATAACCATTCCAAGCCAGAAACTCTGCATAAAAAACGTAAACGAGAAAGCAACAAGAAAGCAATACCAACGATACAATACAAAACAGCAAATAGAGAATGCACGTCGGCGTCGTTTTAGGAGTATGAATTTGTATCATGTTCGTATCGTCAATTATGTCTGTAATAACAACTTGTTTTCCACGAAAATACTATGAAATCATAACTAGTTAGTGCAGACGCAAAACATACGTTACCAAATGGTAAATAAACAAAAGCTGAATGAAAACATTATCGGCTCCGAAAACGTAAAATATAAATTATGATGGTATTTTGTTTTCATTTGGCCGTGTCAGGGTCTTCCTACGCATTCGATAAAACAAGTAGGTAGATACATGAAACGTTTTATTTTTTCTTTATCCATGATAAAGGATACCTACAGGAATAGTTTTGTGAAAAAGTGCTGAAGCAAGTAGAGTAACGGAAGATATAAATCTGTTTGAACAAAAAGTACCGTGGCGAGGGGTTCCGCTGCATGCATGATGGAAACCAAAATGCCACGAGGTCGTAGAAAAGTGGTTGCATCATCAAATCGCAGTTTGCATTCATTGACGAAACAGTGGAGACATTTAAAAGCTTTAGTAATGTGTTTTACTGCAAAATCTTTCTCGGAAAATGATGGCGAAATATAGGTTCATGCTATTCACGTGAGATAGCTTACAATGTTGCCTTTGAGCTGCTACAGCGATGTTTAGTCGCGTCAAAATAGCCCGTATTTTCACTTGACCGAGTTAGATACCTTTCATGTTTTAGATATTTCTTCCGGCTTAATAGCGGTAAGGTTAGATAACATTATGATAGCAGTTCTAAAACATTGTAAGAACATCTTACTGTAAAATAAAACAATTTACAGATAGCTAAATTTTTGATATTCCTTCTAGGCCTATTTATGACGTAACGATATGCCCTTACTTTTATTGTAGATTATTTATACAGAGCTTAGAGTGCTTACTTTAAAAGCGATGCTAACGGTACTTATTTTTAAATATAATAATAATAATAATAACTAATAATAATAATGCTGGACAATCCACACAGCACTATCTAGCCCCAAAGTAAGCTATTCAAAGAAAGAAAAAATGAAATCGTCTACGTAGTCAGTTGCAACTTAGGCCGCATTAATTTTAAGTAGGTAAGTGACTTACACTTGCAAAAGCATTAAAGCTTTAATGGAGTAGCACATGCTATTAAATATTCAGTCTGGTCTAGAAAAATAATATCTTTATCTTAAGCTTAATGAAAGCTTTTTACCTAATTAAAAAGAGCAGACAGACTTTTTATTACAGTTTTTGTTGAGATTAGCTAGTACTATGTATCTTATTCTTAATCAAATAAAATCTTATCTATAAGTGGCTCTATTCTATGGCTGCTTTGTTTCACCCAAGAACCGAGAACCCGTAGATCGATTAAAAGTACTTGGCTCATAGTTTTTTATACAAAGCTTATTTTACTTGCTGACATAAAAATCCTGCAACTAAATTTCTACTATCTCAAAATATTGATAACTAATGTTAATGTGTAAATGTTTAATGTATGCAATTAAACATTTTATCGAATAAAAATAAAAAAGCACTTGATTTTTCTTGAGATTTTATTATTGTGAAACTATTAGCAATCATTGATACAACAGTCATGATACGACAGCCTACGTAGCTCAGTTGGTAGTAGCTCTGCCTTCTGCGCCGTAGGTCGTGGGTTCGATTCCCACCGTGAACAAACATTTGTGTGATGAGCATAAATGTTTGTTCTCTGTCTGGGTGTTATATAATATTATAAGTATGTATTTACAAAAAAAAAGTATTACCTATAAGTAGTATATCAGCTATCTGGTTCCCATATTACAAGCATAAGTCCAATAAAAAAAAAAACCGAATAAATTGTATTTGTTGTTTTTTTGTAAATATAGTTAAAGACTATTATTAAAAGAATAAACTTACTTATACTTTACTGCTTTTGTACGTGTCATTAATCTGAATTCCTTGTAAGAATTTTATTTCATCAAAAACGCCTGAACTATTTAATCACTTTAGATCATGTTCTAATGGTTTTCTGATTCAAGTCATAGCAGCTTAGGTTTGGCACTGCCTCCTTATAACCAGTGTATAATAAGCTACATACTAAGTTGACAATCTTTACTAGAAGGTACCTAGTATGAGTAGTTACTCAAACTGCATTGACTACTGACAAAGATCTAGCTAGTTCTACCTCGAACAGCATTAAAATAACTGTTTAATCCAGTAGGGAGTTAAGTCATAAAGTTATCTAAACATTAGTTATCTAAAGCTCAAGCGTCATGGAGTGTTAGGCCGTCTAGAGTTGCACCACCGTGCACCGGTGCGGTGATACAGTGAATGCCTGCATTTTTAATTAATTTATACTTCTGCTGGGTCTAGTGAGTCACTTTATGGGTACCAAGCTTAAGATTAAAAGGTCAGCCCGTAAACTCAGGTAAGCTAACCTAAATACCATGGCAAAATACACAGCTATAGGTATAATTAAAAAAATGCAGCTTACACGACACCGTTTAACTTGCTAGCTACATTCAAAGAGTATTGTACTATACCAAAGACAGTAACATAGGTACTAACTACAAAAATAAGATAATAAAAATTCAACAAACAAAACACTATCTTAGGAAGCTTTCCCACGGCAAAAAGTTTTAATTAGGTTTAGAGTTTTGAGAATTATCCTATTTTTGCAGGTTCCCCAATAGCAGTGAGTTTGTATTATATTTGCGCAGTTCACAAACAAATTGCAACATACCAAGTGTAAGGGAGTAGTTTCGAATTTCAACTTCAACTTCTGAGGTCGGAGTGGGTCTCGCTTAAAGCAACCTTATCTCCTTGTGCTGTGCATGCCCGCCTTTTGCACAGCAACATACAAGAGTTGTTCCAAACTTGATAGTTGCTTACGCCGTTATGCGATAGAGTTTCCCAGCATATATAATCATTTTATCTGATAGCTCCTGAAACGTATTGTACTTGCGACGGTATTGTTTACGATATGAATCTTCTCAAGTACATGGTATCGAGTAGTTGTTTCAGGAAAGTTGAGACAGCAAGCTCACATTATTCAGATGAATCGAAATATATTTATGCTATGGTATCTTTTGTGGTCGAAAGTACCTATGACCTACGAACTTACATAGTACATACACCTATACTTCACTTTTACTAGACAGTGAAATGAAATGTATTTACTTAGTCCTACTAATATTATAAATGCGAAATTTTATAAGTATGGATAGATGGATGGATGGATGTTTGTTACTCTATAACTCTAGAACGGCTGAACGGATCTTGCTGAAAATTGACACAGAGATAAATTATAGTCTGGAATAACACATTGACTTTTTAGCCCGTGGGAATACCGGGATTTATAACTACGCGGGTGAAACCGCAGAGCTCTACTAGTGGTTTATAAGTCTGTAAATTTTATACTTATTGTGAATTTATGTGTCGTTGGTGTAATACATACGTATCATCATGATTTGATGTAATAGGTATGAGAGTCCGTACTGAGACGCGTACTTTTAAATGTTAATTATTTTATGTTTATTAGTACTTTAAGTTTTTTCTTCTTTAGGTATACCTGTGTATAAAATTCTAATTACTAGTCAAGTGGTATCGAAAATAGATAAGGCCGATCGGCTAGTCTATTTGTAACTCTTCAAAACACTTAAATAAAAAGGCAATAATGCTCAACTTGCCCTACATATTTTTATAGTATCTAATGTAGAGCATCAAACGGTTTTGTCTGGTAGGTACATAATTGTGATATATAAATATTTATTTATCTGTATGACAACTTACGTTCAATTTGCAAAAATTAACACAAAAACCTCGAAACAGTCCCGCGGGTGAAGTTCCACTTGTTCGTTCACGTTTGCATCTTCTTTTGCAAGTTATATTTTTGTTTCCATAACTTATTCATGTCCACGGTATTGTATTAAATACAATTCTCTTTTGAATTTCAACACGATGGCACTACTCGAAAACAGGAACCTGAAATGTCTATTTCTTTAGCGGTCGAGGTTTGAAACAAACAAGTAAATAAAATGAACAATAGTTTCTAACGACACCTTAGAAATAAACTTATATTAGTTGGTACGTGCAGTTTGTGTGAGAATCGCTACTACTATTAAACTAGTATTTTGTGGTTAGGAATGAAAATGTAGCAATTGGAGGAAAGGACAATCCGATTCAAAGAAATCTTGGCTACGTTGAGCAAAGCCAAACCAGGTTGGAGGGTTTGCATCTGCGGTTTCCTACCAATATTATCAAAAGTTCCCTAAGGCTTAAAACGTAGCAACCTATTTCGGACCTTACTTTATTTGGGGCAACGAGATTTATTAATTTTAATTTGATAAGGGATTGCCTTTGTATTTACGGCTACCTAACGAGGGTAGCATGATGTTCCATTAACTTATCTTTACCATTACGACTCTGTTATAAAAACTTACAGTGCTTAACAAACAAATTAAGCTATACATTTTATTTTATTTTATTTTATTTTTATGTTTTCGTAAAGGGGTTGGTTGCTACACGATTTCGGCTGTGGTCCTTATTGCAATGCCTACAATAGCTTGGTTTTCCATTGTTAATGTGTGTAGCTGGTGAGAGCCAAGGCTGCCGGCACCACCTCAGCCTTGATACGGTGTATAAACGGAACAAGGCGGAACAAAGCATGTGGCGTGCGGATATGTTCGAGTAGTTAGTCGTGCTTTTGATAACGATTTTAAACGTTTTTGCATGGAACGTACCTTCAGAAATGAAATCAAATGTATTTATTTTGAACATGATATGATTTTGTCCCATTCGGTATCGGTCGAGAGCCTTGGTCCGTGGGGTCCTAGCGCTATTGTCGACATCACAGGAGACCGAAGAGCTGGCAGCTACCTCGGACAAAGAATTAGTCTGGCTATCCAAAGAGGGAATGCTGCCAGTATCTTCGGAACCTTGCCTAAAGGGCAAAGGGACTCCTTTTAATAATATGTTTTAGTTATTATGGTTATTATATTATATTTTTTTAAGGTTTTTAGTTTTAGGTAAATTAAATTAATCCTACAATATTACATAAAAGCATGGTTTATTAAACAATGGGAATGGTGACAGTTGCAAATGTAAAAAAACTGAATAGTAGGTACACAGTGTCAAAGCCCTCTTCCAGAGCAAAATAACAATGTTCATTGTTTAAACTTGTTATGTGTGTAGTTACGTATGTAAATCAAACGTCATAAAGTAAAGCAATTTTCGAAATCCAATGCTTTTCCAAAATCTCCATTTATATCCTTACGAAGCTAGTTAAGTTTTTTGCAGAAATAGCTGCTATGCTATGAGCAACGAACATGGTAACGTGCATGCGGCTGCTGATTACCAACGTTCGTCGGTAAAATGTGGCTACATTTTCCAGATTATATCGCTCATCATACTGGAAAATTGAAATATAGCTGAGAGGCTTCCATACATTTAGACGATAGATTTGCATACAGTGGCGCAGCGGGCGAGAGTCCGACTGCGACGCAAGAGGTTGTGGGTTCGATTCCCGCCTCAGAACAAATTTGTGTACAATCTGCAGAAATTTATTCCGTTGGTCTGGGTGTTTTCTATGTATGATAAAAATATCTATCTATGTAGGTGTATAATGTATTAAATACATATATCAGTTATCTTACCCATAACACAAGCTTTGAGTAGCTTACTTTGGGGCTAGATGGTTCTGTGTGATTGTCCAGCATTATTATTATTTTTATAATAAGCTGTTTAAAAAAAGTACTTTGCGTTTTGACATGTAAGTGGCATACTGTTAAATAGTCCAAAGGAAAGAGTGTTAGGCGTTAATATGTATTGTTAAAATCATCAGGACTATAACTAAATATAATAAAATAAACCTTGGTAAAGGTAAATTGTGTTCTTATCTGCGCTATAAAAGGAGCGCATATTAAACACCTCGCTCTTACTAAGTATAAGCTTCGGCTATTTCACAGCCTAGGTATGACATTATAATAATATTGTATCTGTTATAAGCAGTCAAAGATCGTGTGTATCTGTAGTGATAGATAATTTAAGATGACAATCTAGGGTAAATATACAAGTTCACAACCATTCATAAATACACTACAAGCAGGAAATTATATTCAAATTTAGGACGCCGTTAACAAAATTTGAAGAAATAACGTGATGATTAAATTAAAATGACCTTCGTAAACATTCCGGGGAAGTGGGCCCGTACGGCCTGCGTAAGCTATCAATCTCCTAACGACTGCCGATTTTATTGTTGTGAATTTCAGCAAAAATTTTTTCATCATCAACGTTAACAATGAAACGAAAGTATTTTACTCGAGCACGCGATACGAGGAAGTCATTATTAAAAGATCTTTACAACATTTCGCTATTATTTTCAAATAATGTGAAAATTTCCTAAAGGGTGCTTTGCTTATTGATGGGGAATCAAGCCGTGGGTGGTGGCTGGTGGAACGGCCAGGCGATCAGCTATTCATTGTACATCGTTCCACTCAATTGAACCGGCACACCATTAATCATTTCGACACCATTGTAAGCGATATTAACTGTTCATTTTACATTTTCTATTTGAATGAAGTTTAATACTTGCTATTAGAGCTTTCAAAGAATTGATTTGTTTACAACTTTTTGGTCTAGCAAACTAATTCCGCCATAATTTACAAGTTGGGAGTCTGTCTTGACACTTGACATGGACGCATGACCCAAAAGTTTTGCTGAGCATATTATCAGTAAGCTTTCGTGTAATCGTGACTAATTATAGATGTTGGGAGCCTGGCTGAAAAGGAATATATAATCTCACCAGTTCTAAGCTTCATATTACTGTGATTTTCTGTGTTTACGCTCCAGCTAAACAAGCAAATCTTGTTATGCTTGCTGAGAAGCATTAATTACAGTGTTTGTTTGTAAACAAACAAGACAACATTATTTAGTTCCGGGTCCTAACTTTCATTATTAAGCAAACGATTTACAAATTTCGTTATATATATCGTTCCATACAAAAAAAATATATTATGGTATTAATATTTCAATACATGATCTTTATGATCTAACTTGTGTACAAAATAACCTTTAATAGTGAGCAAAGGTTACCCAATGAATCGCAAAATATGCCTCCACATCACGTAAGCTGTGTTAAGCTTGCAATTATAATGGTTTCGCGTTCCAAAATAAGCTATTAGGTACAACTAATTGCTGAAATTTATGTAATAGGTGTTTAAATGCATTATCGGGCCAAGGGTAGTATTTATAGCGATATTATGAAATGAGTAGCCGAAGTCTAGGCAAGACTATGTAATAGTGGAAAGCACGCGAGCTCTATTTGCTTACGATAGCGCGCTACGAAATACGATGAGATCGTAGCACTCGTAGCTTCGCCGCTACGCTTCGTAGCACAGCTTTTAATCTGCTACAAAGCGAAACATGGATTATAACATCATGATCTCATTACTGTTACCTAGGTACATTATCAAACTTGCTCAGTAGCTCTTGCTTGCTGCTTTGTATCTATTTAAGTAGATTACTTTTAGTTATTCGCTTTAGCAAATATATATAAACAAATATGAGCAACACATGAAATAAAAACACAATTTTAAGCTTTATATTACATGATAACATAGTCCCAAAAAGCTTCTTCCACGAAGGCACACCATTTCTAATAAAAGGAAAAGTTTTTTAATAAAATACTTAGGTATTCCCCTTACTTAGGTAAGAGTTGAGTTTTGATTTGGGAATTATTAAGAATACTTTTCATGTCGTGGATGTTTGTGTCGAAGTAAAAAGTAGGTACTTGAACGGATTTTTCGTCCCAGTTTAGATTTTTTTTATTTATAGGCTCCTTTGCACATCAGGCTGATTTGAAAAAAATATTATTCTCGTCCCAACGGTACATAATTGCTTTCATTGTTATAAAGGGTATATGACAACCACCCCTTTTTCATAGTTAATTGTGAGGAGCAAAAACAAGAATATCGAGGGTTGAGTGATAAAACCTGAGAAGTGTGAAAAAGTAATTGCGAGATGGTTAACGTTGTAATTTGCTGGAAATAAAAACTATTGTTTCCTATGCCAAATTAATTATATGTTTAGTTTTTATCCAAAATTTTAGCCATTCTTCTAGTAATTTGAGAAAATATAAATTTATTTTTATGAAAACCCGCAGTAAAAGGATACAATTATAATATGAACAGCTAACAACCTGTTTGGATTTTCATAGAAAGTATAACAAAAGGACAAATATAAAAAAGGCTGCGAATTCTATTATATTAGAAACCGCCGAGCGGGTCCGTTATTGTGCTATCACGTGATGACGTCATTTGCTTATCACAAATCTAAACGATTCACCCTGCTCACGTTTCCGTTTCACATTAGAAGCCCTTGGTTGCTGCAGAGAATGAACTTTAATCGCTATAAAAATATACCAAATTATCTAACAAAACAATACCTACCTTTGCTTACTTACCTAAACCTAAAGTTGGTATAATCAATGCATATACATACTTATATTTAAAAACAAAAGAAGGTGGTGTGGGTAGAAAGTAATCGAGGTAAGGCTTTGAGGGATTACTGTGTTTTGCGCGTTGTATCAGTCGTATACCTGCGTGCCAACTGTTTACCTACCTTTTTTTTTATACAACTAGCTGATGGAACAAGCAGATGGCCCACCTGATGTTAAGTGGTAACCATCACCTATAAACAAAACATTGCCCTGTATTGCCGGTCACGCACAATAGGAACGTGCCCTACGATGCACTGTCCTGCGTCCATCAACTTGAGGCATACAGATGTTAAACCTCATGTGCCTGTAATTACACCGGCGACCACACTCTTCAAACCGAAACACAGAGTTGCTGCTTGGCGGCAGAAAAAGGCGTGGTGGTAGTTATTCCCCGGACGAGCCCTTCACAAAGAGCTCTACTACTCTATAAATATACTCTAAATAATATTATGTTAGAGCTTGTGTCTGTTAATTAATATTAATCTAGATAGTATTGTACCTACTACTATAGAGAATAGTAGTAGGTACAATACTATCTAGATAATAGTGAGTGGTGGAAAAAAAACTCCTTCTTAAACTGTCTAGCTAGAGAATGAAGTTGATTATTGATTGATGGATTGCTACGTTTATGTTATTTTAAATATAATATAATGTGGCAAAAATACTAGAGCCAACAGAACGATCATTAATTAAATGAAAGAGAAAATACCGGTATACGAAGTCATCATCTTACCGTGCTGGATATATTGAGGACTTGACATGTTATGGTTGGTATCTTGTCAACTGTTAAGGAAACAAATCACTTGTGTCAGATAAAACGAAGCATGCTATGAACAAAACTGAAAACTTGCTCGAGAGAATTAGCTTAACACGCAGGGCACTTAATAAAATACCTCAAACTGTATCGAGAATCCTCGCCTTAGTTGTTGACCAGCGCTACCTTTTATCATTTCCGATGATGTCATCCCTGCACAGATATGTGGGCGGTACAAATGATCAACTCAAGGACATCTACACATCTACCCTTCGACGTGCCCTCGACAGTCGGTGCTCGAAATGATACCTACTACATAGTATTCTCTTACCTATGTTTATATCAAGGAATATAGACTTGTATTAAAATTCCTTGGTTTATATGCACAAAACTTGCCCAAAGCTCTAACTGGCCACAAATCCCTCAAAAAGGTTGTAAGCATATTCTATGAACCTTTTTGTGTGTAGTGTTGTGGGAGTTGTACCTATCTTTGATTCTTTACCAACCTGATTTATTTATAAAAGATCATTCGTATATATTCGAAACCTTTTAATATTTTCTTTGAAGATTTTCTACGTAATCCGCTTCAAATCGGCGTAGATGGAAACAAAAATATACAGTCCATATTTTAATTTACATACTTGTCTACCATGACGGGAATTATAATCGTGCGTCTGATATTTTTTTATGGTTCAATTCCTGAACCAGAAAATAATCGGACCTAATTAAAGCGCATCAACTTATAATATAAAACCTGAAGCAAGGAAACTCCTGGGTTTCTTAACTCTTTGGAAGCAATGCATTAGAATCGAAAAAATTCTCCTACGAATAGGGAAATACGTTTCTAAACATCCATCTCTTCGATGAAAACTCTTCTTTCTAGAAGTAGCGACGACGCCATGAAAAAAAAACAACCTCGTTGAATAAAATAAAACAGATTGTGCTTGTCTAGAGATAACGTTTTTACTCAGAGATACCATCCCATTACCTATATGTACCTACTTCTTGTTTTAAATTATTTAGAAGGGTATACAATCGGGTATAGTTCCTGAATTTCAGCCCTGTAATACTTTATTTATTCTGTAGCCCAGGCTGTGAAGTTGAATATTCTGTAAATAATTTATTTCATGCTGTTTACATATTTCTCTCCGGGCCAATCGCTAGGTTATAATTAAGTGCAGCTTTGGTTATTTTAGCTACTTAAAAAAAGCTTAACATGCTCATTAATTGGAATACGTCAACAGAGCGACTATAGTTGAAAACGTTTTAAAGAAAAAACCGGCACTGTTTTAAACGGCATACCTAAGTTCTATGATTCTGAAGGTACCGCAACGCACTACTTAATATAAAGACGGGGAAGCACGGGTGTCCCCATTTCTATCATGGAATAAATTACCTGCCTTTAACAATTTGCATTAGATGCATTCTAAACCACGTCTAATCTCAAGACACAGATTCGAATCATTTCTTATAGTGGTGTTACATTTGAAATGCAGTAACTTGGTCATCTTAATTAACTCGGTACCTATTAGTAATAGCAAATATGCGTGGGTACCATTTTCTGTAGTAATAGGTACCTACTTGTAGGGACTAACACCAAATCAGCAATTATTATCATTGTCAGGAGGCTTCTTGCTTGTCGGAGTATGACAGCGGGCATGAGTTTTCGGGCGAAGAGAATAAAACCAAGGGATCTTTATCAGTAGGTACTCTATAATCGGTAGGGATTACTATTCTCTCAAAATATTATCACAGGTATACGCAGGATATTCTAATTAACGATATTGAACTGACACTCCGCCGAACACATAATGCCCTTGCGCGATGCAAACCGATTCGATCCGTGTCCTATAATGTTGTGTATCGATCGACCGTCGTACATCCGCACTGCACACTAGCGCTCGTAGTTGTGTCAGAGCGAGGGTACGTCACTCTGTTCAAATATCGAACCACCGTCACGGCCAGACTGACATTCACGCGACCTCGCGTATCTGCTAATCTCCAGGACTTCAGGTCTCTAGGTCCCCAGGTCTCAAGGTCTCAATGTATCCAGGTTTTCAGGTCTTTAGATATCCAGGTCTCCAGGTATTCATTTATCCAGGTCTCCAGGTATCCAGGTCTCAGGCTCCCCATTCAGTCAATCTGTAAAGACCAAATGCATCTGGCAGAAACATCTTAACACGCTCGTCCATCCCTGACATTAGACTGTCTGTAACCCATTAAACATCATCAAAACATCTGTCCATTAAACTCTTCAGTTACCACAAGCACTAGACCGGACAACTGATCTCTGACGTCCCTTCGACCAGCCACCATCTTTAATGATGACATGGACGGACTGGATATCTATCAGCGTCCCTTTAGTACACACAAATATCTCACACCAGCCCAGTGCCTGGCCCGGAACGTCGACCAACGTAAGCCAGTTCCTTAAGCCATCACTTGCTGCACACGCCGCTGTAGTTGGCCCAAAAGTAGTCTAGCATAAGGACGTCGACCCGCATAAGCCAGTCCTGTTGCAAGATACAATTTACCATCAGGAACACCGTTGCTCTCAACATTAAAGTAACACAGTGACACGTAGATGTGAATGTTAGCGTTACATGGGATTTACACATAGAACTCATCAGACCGCCGCCGTCTCTGCCTCATCCCTTCTGCGCAAGCAGATACCTACATTGCCAAAAAGAAAGGAAACGGGCTCACCGGATGTTTTAGTCAAGGTGGTCCTGGTTGGTCTACGCTAGTTGACGTGGACACTCATTGATCGCCGCTCCTCCATTGCCTCCTTTTTAATCTGGATACGATGACGAGAAGTGTCACAGCTGTCCGCACTCCGCATACGAAACAAGTGAATGGTCATGCTTTATCTAGACCTTTCGGTAGTTGGTTGCCTCTTATCTTCTGCCTGCCTCTTTACCTTCCTGGTCAACCAGATAAGTTTTGTCGTTGCATTGCCCACATGTTGTTGATAGAAGGCTGCTCTCACTGGATAGCAATGACTCCATTATGATACAATAGGTTTGGCGTACATAGGCGGTGGCTGAGCATATTGTTGCTTTGCGTAGGTATTCTCTTCTGATTCTTTCTTGCCCTTCGCATTCCTCTCTCTGTCAAAGCGCACGGCAGAGGGCGCTTGCGTTCCGTTTGGTGTTGCCATTACAAAACCGGATGCGACACGGCCATCCTGCGAAGACACACGTCCTCGTGTGTTCGTAGGCATCTGAAACAATAAAAACCACAGCACAGATTTTGCTCGGCCAATCCTGTCATCCTGTCTGAGGTTTGGTTTAAACCAATCATGTCATGGGCATGGATACCACATGGGGTACTTATATGCCTTCAAACTAATAAAACCTTGTTTTTTCGAGCTCGATTCATTTCAATAGGGATACTTTACCATTACCTAGATACTGATCAAGTACTATATCACCTAATTACCTACTGACCTACTAAGTACTGATACACTAACCAAGCTATTACTGGTAAACTTAAGATAACCGGGTTCAAATACCATTGACTGACATTATTTAGAAACATTAAAAGAAAAACAAGTTCTGCAACAACAGCCCCAGGTGCAACGTTCATGACCATTGGCAACTCAATGCCATACGTTTGCTCTTTTCCTCAGGAAAGCAGAGTCCTCAATGGTCTTCGCTACAAGGCAAGACCCGACTGTACTACTTAGTGTTACTGTATTCCACTTACTCACGGACTAATCACAAGGAGTCGATACCAATTTCTATGAGCTACGGCTACAAATAACCACTGGTACAGTCTCCGATCCGAACCGATCAACTGTGCCTTAACTTTATCCTTAATTCTCATCATCATCTACGACGTCAATTGACCCTCGGGCATCTTACGGACGCGGTCGTGAGCATACTTGTAGTTACGCTTACAGCTTTGGTCCTTCGTCGGCTACAGTGAGAGTTGGAGCTCCGAAGAGAGCAACGCTTTGGTTAACCGCACGAATACCTACTACTTCTACTGTCACTTTTGCTAGCTATAGCAAAACATACTTCGTGAATGCGTCTATTTGAACTATTACTCTTTGTTATCATTCTTACCGTTAAGTTTGCCCGTCACGTCTTTAAGAACAGTGTGCCATGAAATTATGACTTTACACCTCTGTTTAATGCAAGGAACCGATATGACGGATGGGTCTAGTGTAATGACCCTAAAGTTTACAAGAGCTCAAATTTATCACGATCTACGGGTTGGGACTTTGTCAGTTTAATCGCATTATGATCAGTTGCATTTTGTCATTCTTAAAGATTGAATTTACAGCATTACTTAGAGAAAACAGTAAGTTATCCTCTACTCGAGCTTTCTGGCCATAAAAGTCATTAGGGTTACCTAATTCAAAAGTGAGATAAAAGCGATCGCATCAGTGAATCGCTTTAGTAAGGAGCATAAATTTCAACTAATAGTAATCCGCAGGTCGTAAAACAAAACTCAAAGCATCAAAACCTCAAACACCAGACACAGTTACTTAGTTCAGTTACTAACTCTCGGGCAGCCTATATCTGGCTTTTGTAATCTCACACAAATTCTTGGATGAACTCTATCTGGCTTCCAAAAATACACACACACACACACAGTAGCGTACCTTCCTCTAGTACCAGCTGCAAACCAATTACTACGGATTTCCCTCTAGCAGATCCAAATTTTAATAATAGTGAAAATCAATTATTTACTCAGAGTTTTGTTTGGCAACCTCCAGCTCTTTAACAAACTACGTTACGTGACTTTGCAGACAAAGTCGCAGACAAAAGCTTGCTCCTATTTTTTTTCATTAAACTAAAATTTGAGACCAACATGTTTTGAATTCCAGTGCTGTGTGTTCCATGGCTGTACATAACATGGCCATACATTTCCTGGCTATACGATAATGTTTCTCTTTACATCTAAAACCGAGTCACAATTGAAACAACGCTCACCAGATTTTTACAGAAATCCCATTGGTGCATTCACGATGCATACGAGTAGGTCTTCTCGCTTCTCCTTGGTCAGTCCGAGTCCAGCATCGTTGTTGCTCCGGCGCGGCGCCTCTCCGCTCTGGGCAGTCAGTCGCGTAGTGGTCCTGTTGTCGGCAGTTGTCCCTTGTGATCTCGTTATGCATGTGAACAAACATATTAGGGTATCAAGAAATGCACAATTTTTGATTATTTTGATGGCATGAAATAATCTCTTTGATAAGACTGATGTTTCAGTAATCTGATTTGTCAAAATGATCATAATAAACTGAATAGGAACAATAATTAGAAAACTATTTTGCGGGTATCTATTCTGTGACAGATGAAGAAGAAGAAGAAGGATAGTCAGTGTCCAAATTGGCAAAAACTTCACACGACTCTACCGATTGCTCTACTAATTACTCTACCGACGGCTCTACCAGTGACTACCAGTGACTCTACCAGTGACTCTACCAATGACTCTACCAATGACTCTACCAATGACTCTACCAATGACTAATCAATGACTACCAATGACTAAGTGCACACGAGGTAACGGTCCGTGTAAAGGACTGATCCGAATTTGTGAGATGAACAGAAAGCGCTCTGGCTGTGCACATGTCCACCTTAGTCCATATTATGGCATCGCAACGACATGAAATCGACTCACCGGGTTCTGTGCAGTTGCCCTTCAGGTTTGCTTGCAAAGCAGATGGCGGCTCGTTGACTCGCTGGCTGCCACTCCATTCTCGGTGCTGGAAGCACCATGGTTGTTGCTGGTCCCCGCGCTGTGAAGATATCTCGCTGTAGTGGCCCTTGATATCGAAGGTCACGTCAGATGAAAGAAGCCACATCTGGCATCTGGTCCGAATCAGGAGTCGCAGACACTGCTGAAGGCTTGAAGCTTGATGTTCGCTTAACATGTTGCTGGTTGGCGATGGCTTTCTGTCTCTTTTTGCGGTAGTGTATGTGTGTATGTCATTGAAGTTAACATGTAGGTAATGTATGTCTTCGATCTCTGTTCTCAATTCGCACATCTTCGATAGGTAGCAAACCAATGCTGTTCCTTTCAGGTTAACTATTATCAATTTAGTCCCGTGCCTTGTCTGGATCACATAACAAAGAAATGTGCAAACAGAAAATTTTTCTTCCATCTTCGTTTTGATTTTGCACGTTGCTCGTTTTGTTGTTTCTTTGTGGTACGTGAGAACACCATCCCACTTATGATGTAGGGACTAACACCAAATCAGCAATTATTATCATTGTCAGGAGGCTTCTTGCTTGTCGGAGTATGACAGCGGGCATGAGTTTTCGGGCGAAGAGAATAAAACCAAGGGATCTTTATCAGTAGGTACTCTATAATCGGTAGGGATTACTATTCTCTCAAAATATTATCACAGGTATACGCAGGATATTCTAATTAACGATATTGAACTGACACTCCGCCGAACACATAATGCCCTTGCGCGATGCAAACCGATTCGATCCGTGTCCTATAATGTTGTGTATCGATCGACCGTCGTACATCCGCACTGCACACTAGCGCTCGTAGTTGTGTCAGAGCGAGGGTACGTCACTCTGTTCAAATATCGAACAACCGTTAAATATCCTTATAATACTAATATAACACCTACTAAGTAAGGGTCGGATAGGGTAGTCTCCAAATACATAATCCAAAACCTAGTTAGAAAGTTGCGGTTTCAAAGAGAAATGTAGAAGCTAAAGTTGGTATGTTGAGCGCGAATTTGTCAAGTAGAGCAAATGCTGTGATGCTAATTACCTACTTCGAGTCACTAAGGGTGGTGCGTCACACATTTTCGATGCTATACAAACACAGGGACGTTGGACTAGCGAACGTTTCTATCAATCAAAATTATACTCATTTTTGTAGGTTGAAATAAAATAAAATTTGTTAAAGTATCAAATAAATGAAACCCGTGGAAATGGTTTTCTTTCTGGCTACTTAATTACATAAAGCTTTTTTGAAATGGTTGGTAAAATATCATTAAACAGATATAGTATACATGAAATGAAACCCGCGTATTGTTTGAGCGTCAAAACACTAGGTGAAGACAAGAGCTAATGTGACTCTCGCTCGCACGTTTTGACTTGTTGAAGGATATACATAAAATCACAACTCCCATTTACGAAAAATCGCAAACAGCCATTTTGTGTGCAATCACATATGTTTAGTGATTTTATATCTTTTAAAATGTCGAATCGTGCGAGCGAGAGGCAAGTTAGGAACCAACAAACAACTTAACGCTCGCACAATTTTCGATGTTTTCAATTATATCTTCTAATATATAAAATTCTCGTGTCACAGTTTTCGTTGCCATACTCCTCCGAAACGGCTTGACCGATTTTGATGAAATTTTTTGTGCTTATCCGTTATCTATGAGAATCGGCCAACATCTATTTTTCATCCCCCTAAATGTTAGGGGTAGTCCACCCCTAAATTTTTTATTTTATTTTTTAGACAAAATTTTTAATTTCTATTTTTTTATGATACAACATACAAAAATACATACAATCCTCATTTTCACCCTTCTACGATCAACCCTTATCGTTTATCTAATATATAAAATTCTCGTGTCACAGTTTTCGTTGCCATACTCCTCCGAAACGGCTTGACCGATTTTGATGAAATTTTTTGTGCTTATCCGTTATCTATGAGAATCGGCCAACATCTATTTTTCATCCCCCTAAATGTTAGGGGTAGTCCACCCCTAATTTTTTTTTTATTTTTTAGACAAAATTTTTAATTTCTATTTTTTTATGATACAACATACAAAAATACATACAATCCTCAATTTTCACCCTTCTACGATCAACCCTTATTTTTTAATAGCCATTTTAGTAATTTAATTTATATGGCAAAACAACGTTTGCCGGGTCACCTAGTAAAATCTATAAAACTCATTTTTGAAAAATCGCAATCTATAAAACTCATTTTTGAAAAATCGCATTCAATCACATTGCGCACAATGTAATAAAAACTAATTATAATCGATATGTATAACTTTTCCTACTAATGAGTTTGCACAAGTACAAAAAATAGTTGAGGAAACTTTTGAGAGGTTGATGGTTGTTACTACGAGTATAAAAATACGGCGAGTAGGAAAAATACGGCGAATCTCTTTAATAGGGAGAGTTAGGTACATAAATGTAAATGGACTATTAATTTCCGGTTACTGAGTAAAACATCTGTTTTCGAACAACGGCAATCTATTTACACTCAAAGTTAGATGGTTATGGAAATTGAGGAAAAACAAACCAAACATTGATTATGAGAATATGCGCGGATTGTTGTTCAAACTTCGTCAAACTTGGAAATTGTAGCAACAAACACATTTTACTAAAATATCTACCAAAGTAAGTAAGTTCCTACATAAAGGTAGAAAAAATCCTAGTCAAGATACATAAAACTAATTAAATAAAATACACGCTTATATATTAAGTACATACTTAACTAAATAATCTTATCTAAAAGAAACGATTGAACTTATTTATGTAATAATAGAAGTAGTCGCCTCCTTGGAGTAGGCTTCCCCCCATATCCTCAGTCAAGTTACCGACCTTTAAAAAAAACCGGCACGGGGCGAAGGAAAGTGAAGTCAAGCCTTCCTAAGTTGTCTTGGCGTGGGCCTACGCGTGCGCTACGCGCCCATCCATCATATATTGCCTTTAAACTATGGAAATCAAATGTCATACTGAAAGCCATCTCGATAGCCAGACATTAGCGTAATCGGGCCGCTGTACCTTAGGTCTGAGTTTATGATTTTTATTTTTCTTGATGTCGGGCTTTTTGTATGGAGATTCGATAAACGCCTCTATCGGGCGTGCTGATAACTCACGAGTTTCCATACAATAAAGTCCTGACGAGGCCGTTACGAAAAACGAAATACAAATCTCAGACTATTGGAATACTGAGTCTCTACCATTTATTATGCATACTCGCATATAATATGCCGATGGATGACAAATGTTATTGATTCCATCCATGGATTAAATCGGCCGCTATTTTTGCAAACTTGCAAGCACTGCGATGCAAAAGTTTTTATAACGGGTAAACGTTTCTTATTGATCATTTTGGATTTTGTTTGTTTTCATAGGGGTGTGTCCTAGGCACCTACCCTACTAACAACACACACATCAAGAGAGTCTGGTGTATTAAACACATTTTTGTATGCATATATTATGTTAGACTAGTAGCGATTTCATCCGCGTAGTTTTAAATCCCGGTATTCCCACGGGATAAAAGTAGCCAATGTACTATTCCAGACTATAATATATCTCTGTGTCAATTTTCACCAAGATCCGGTCTGCCTATCTGTAGTTATAGAGTAACAAACATCCATCCATCCATACTTACAAACATTCGCATTTATAATATTAGTAGGATATATTAGAGATAGCGAAGTATAAGCAGTGTATACACGAAAAGAGGCATTACAGAGGCCTAATTACTCTAATTCTTTTAAGTACTTAGGTACTTACTTAATAATGCATCATAAGTTTTCCTTACATTCTGTTAATAATAAGTTCCAATTTTTTTCTCGATAAATAAAATAAAACTAACCGACCTATGAAAACCGAACTTCTGTAATTTCCTTTGTTGATTCAACGCTTTGTTGTGTTAAACACTTTGCAAAACTTCTCGCCAAAGCATCGTAGAAGTCTTAAATATGAAGGCTTCTAAAATACTTCTGCAAACAACTTGGTGAAAAACAAATGAAAATGGTATACCTACTTAGCAGACGAGTCAGTAGAGCTCTTTGTGAAAGGCGCGGAGATGTAGTACCACTAAGTCTATATATCTGCCACCAAGCAGCGTTGCTGTGTTTCGGTTCAAAGGGAATGGTTTCCGCAGAAACTTCAGGTACATGAGGCCTAACAACTGTATGTTTCGAATTGATGGACGCAGGGCAGTGCATCGTAAGGTGCGTTCATATCACAATGCGCAATGCTTTGTTAATAGGTATCGTTGCCACTTAACATCAGGTAGGCCATCTACTTGTTCCATTTTGTAAAAGTAATAATTGCAAGTAGTACTAACTTTTTAAAATAAATAAAATAAGAGCTTCCAAAAGTTATATGATAATTGATAAGAAAATTGTATGTACCAGTAACAATAAAGCACGTAGTTATCAATCTACCTCGTGAACTAGCTAGGTACCTATTACAGTTGCTGAAACGAAGAAGGTAGTTCAAGGAACGTGATTACCTACGCCTTATGACTACGCCTTTAGTCAATGATAGAGATTCCAAAGACACTTTAGCGAATTGAAATAAATTGGTCAAGGTGCAAACAAGTAAAACCACTGGAAAAAGTGTTCTGAAATAAAGACCTGTGTATTGTAAGACAATTTTTTATTGTAATAGCTTCCCACCATTGAACAGGCAAAGAATAGTGGAGCTCTTTGTAAAGGGCTGCCGCCAAGCTGTGCTGCTGTGCTTCGGTTTGAAGAGTGTGGTCACCGGTGTAATTATGCAGGCACATGAGGCTTAACATTGTCTGCCTCAAGTTGATGGACGCAGGTCAGAGCATCGTAGGGCGCGTTCTGACTTACGAGGCAATGCTTTGCGATGATTATCACTTAACATCAGGTGGGCCATATGCTTGCCAACTAGGCCAACTAGGTGTATAAAAACATTACTCGTTGCTTATTGGCGACTAGTACTTTGACGACAAGCAACGTTTATAGGTAGGTAGGTAGGTAGGCATTAGCACCGCGAGACTCTTTCCAGGAACTCGCTATTGTTGTAAATACAAGTTTACTGATGTTGATTTGTTCGTAACTGAACCTAAATTAGAGAACTTTGAAAAATATGCTAAGTACTCAGTGTCTAAATGTACAACATGAATTGCTGCACATACGCTTATTATTATTAAAAATATTTTTCTTTTATTATAAATTTTTATTGCAACATAACTTCTTTTCTTTCAAAAACTTAGCTTCACAACAACTTCAATTATTCTTATTCATCCTTAGTAATCTGTGGATAACGTAGTGGGTTGTACATTTACTCATACAATCTCTAGTAACTGTTTGTTATTCCTAATAAAGTAAAATAAAAAATAAAATAAATAAATAAAGTACTCTTAGATAACAATAAAACATTCGACGAAATCTTAAATATCGTGTCCCAGTCTCTTTTTGTGAAAAGCAAAGCTAATAAATAGTTACCTGCCACTACCCAATTTGAATTGATGCCTCTACGAAGTGCTACGAATCTTGTAGCAGAATGATTTAAATCTTACCAATCAAAATAGCAAAAGGAACGCTAACTTAAATGCTAAGGTATATAAATGACAAAGTTTTTGTGCTGCAGCTGTAATAACCACAATTAACCATGTAGGGAAATAATATAATATGGTGACAGAGAATGTACCTAAGAAGTTTTTCTTTTACTTGTCGTGTCACTAATTTCTTTTGAAACGGTGTGGTGATAGGATTTTTAGTGCGCCTCAAAAAGGCCGCTTTTGAGCACTTGGCACATGTTTTAGAACTTTTTAGGTGATACCCTAAAAAGTCGTAGACGACATGCCAGTTCTCTCTCGATGTTTTCCTTCACCGTTTGAGAGTACTGGCACAATGCACATACATTTTTGAAATGACGATCAGCTGCAACAATGTAAATGCAAAAATATGCTGATGATTTTAAATTTGGAACTTTCGTCTATAGATCAACTTTCCTTATGTGCAGTGCATGTAGCCAAGTACACGTCCCGGCCATATGCTTACAATAACATCTTTCCCGGTTATTTGGACTTGTTCAAGTCAGACAGCGCTAAATACAAACAAGTAAAACGAAAAAACAATAAATAGTATTAATTTTTATGTGTTTATAATGGCGAATAGGAGATTAAATCTGTTATTAGAGTGGTATCGAGACTGGGAAGACATAAATACTTGTATATGGGTAAGTCTTTTAACTAAAATAGTTTTATTACATAATTATGTGTTCAATAGTTATTTATTGAGATCAAGTTAGAGGTACGTATGTATTTAGTCTGATTCCGTAAAATTTTGCTGCAGTACAGTATTTAACACATTTACGACGATTGAACTGTTAATTACTCGGACTAATTTGTCCATGGGTACTTATGGACCTAAATATATAATCATTGCTCAATTAATTAAAACTAAGCGAGAAAATTTAGTGAAAAATTCAAAATTTAAAAATGGAATGTGTAAAAGTTAAGCGTCTATCTCTACAGTTGTATGTGCATACATAATTATGATAAGTTTGTAAATAAAATGAACAGTATGCAACTTAGTAACACCATCATTTTGATGAAATTCAAATGTTATGTTTAAAGACTGAACCCGTGTAATCACGACCTTTATCGTGTAATATTCAATATGTTATTATTACCTACATACATACGTTATCATTATTTGACATTTGGCGAAATTTATCATAACTCGTTAATTTCATAATTAACTAGGTAGGTACAGAGACTGAGCGTTTCTACGAATTTTTAAACTGCTACGAAGTCTACGAATTTTCGTAGACTTTGTAGCACAAACTCATTGTAACCAGAGGGCCTATCACGTGTTCCGGTGCCGACCGCGATCGATCGTAGATCACGCCGATAGACACCGCATTGGAAATTCAATTTTATATATCATTCTTATATTCCTAAAATATTCTTATTATTTTTATCATTATTCCTATTATAAATATTATACATTATTCGCATACTTTGAGAAGCTTCACTTAAGGTTCTCAAATAATACGCTAGATGCCGTTGTTTAATTTCCATGTAATTCGGTGTAGATCGTTGCGATCCACGATCGATCGCGATCGGCGCCAAACTCATGTCACCAAACACACACTATTTTGAAATAATAGTCACAGCTTCGACTGGGACTATTATTTCAAAATATACCCAAATGTAACTTTGATGCGCCAGAGTATGCTGGCACAAGGCTAGATTAGTTATACGGTAGGTAGGTGCCCAGTAAATCTTACGATCAACTATTATTTCACGTTTCAAAGTGATCCTTTGTTTATTTGTACTGAATAAATACCGTATTCATTTTGATTTTTTGATTCATTAGCATCTGTTAGCATAGTGCGCGTCACGCTAAAAGAACGCCGGAAAGAGGAGGGGGGGGGGGGGATGGCGCGAGCATTTCGTATGCGCAAATACATCCCCTCCACTGTTTTCCAGCGTTATTTTTGGTTGACGCGACCTATAATGTGTGTTACTTAGTAGGAACCTGATTGAACGTAGGTATGTTCCTAATGAATGAGGTTTAAGTCTACTGGTAGGTAGGTACCCAAAGTTCAGAGCACGAACTTTTTACAATTGACTGGGACTATTATTTATAACAATAACATTAAACCAATAAAAAAACATGTGAGTGACTCGTGAGCTTCGAGCATTTACCAACGAAGCTCGTGAGTCGTGAGTTCTCAGCACGCTCGTTAAAGGTTAGAACTCACACTTCGGGTAGGTACAAGTCACTTGCTATCTAGGGGAGTACTAGTAGTTATTACCGTACTATCCGATGTCAGGAATCTTGTTGTTTGTTTGCTGTATCGTCAAGCCGGATTTTGTATGGAGACTCGCTAAGAGCCTCTACAGTCTCTTTGGCTCTATACAAATTGCGAGCCTGGCGCAATACGAAAAACCAAATACAATTTTTCAATAACAACATGACAGAATGTTCGAATGCGTTATTCTATTTATAACTACTTAGATTTATATATCTCATTGAAGTGCCATAACAATGGTGGTGTGGTGGAATGTACCTACTAGTATTCAAATTCCTTGGGTGGAAGCTAGGTAGGGTAGTAGGTGCTCTAGATAATCACCTGACATCTAGTGGTGAAATTCAACTTTTAACCAAGCAAGCTAGCCTCAGTTCAGGGAGATCACTCGCACTGCAAATTAGAATGCAGCCCAACATTACAATACAAACCCGCGTGAACGTTGTTCAGTTTGCGTAATACAGATGGCGCTACTTGTACTTCAAACCTTACCACTACTAGTATAGTATTCTTTTATCTGTGAAGCTCGGTAGAAGCTAGTAAAGTTAAAATTATGTTTATTAGTACTACTAATGGTACTACTTAAGTTAAGTAATAAACAATGCGATGTTTAATTTATTTTATATGAACTTTATCTTTAAGACCAACGCAACAAATGTGCACTTCATAATTACCTACTGTAAAAGTAAGACTAACGGCCGGTTTCTGAAAGCTCGATCAAAATTAATCGGCTGTCAAGCTAGTTGCTATTTCAGCTATTACTTCAAATGAGTCGTATAAAATCAAAGTCGGCAATCTGTCAAATTTGTCAAAAATGTCTTATTGATGTGGCCGTTGAGAAAATTTAAAATAACGTTCAATATATTTCTCAATTTATAACAAATGCGGCAATATGCCGTACAAAATCGACTTGAAAAATCAACATTAGTTTCAAATGCGGCAATCTTTCGTAGTTTAAAATCAAAACTGGCCTTCTGGCTCCGTCAACCAATCACAGGCGTCCAAACGGTCGCGTGATTTGATGGCGTCGGTTGAAGTTTTCTTACAAGTGTGTCTCTGTATTTTTAGCGATTTATAATTGTTTTTGTGGTGAAAGTAAAGATTTTTATCAGCAAATCGAACAATGGATTATCATCCTACCCCTGTTAGTAACAGGTTTGCGCGGAAACGGCAAATGGATCCAGAAAAATGGAAACGAACTTTGCAAAAGAGACTCAAGTAAGTTTTAGTACAGGGTTGTCACTCATAGGAAGTACTTTTTTGCTTATTTTATTATGGTGTTGGTTTCTATTTGTTTTTCTATGCTTTTTTCATTCTTTATAGATATTCCGCAAAATCTTTACCAGAAAGGGCCTGCAGCCATAGCACTCAATCGCTTCAGTGTGCATCTCTAACCATGCCTCAGCTAATGCTACTTCATAGAAAGTTTTATGCTTATACTAACAAGATTGATCAAGACAGCATGATTTTAAAATTTTGTTCAATAGTACCTATTCAACACAGATCTACATACAAAGGAAAAAAACGTTAAAGTTATAGGCGTTATAACGTTAAAAGTTATAGGCATGATTAGTCCGCTAGCCATACCTAATGTGGTTCCGGTGAATAAAAATAAGTTAGCAGACGTGAACAAACTATTGTGTAAGCATTTCGGTACGAGCTGGAAAGATATTCCTGCCCTAAATTTTTACAAAGACGTACTTTACGCCCAGGAACAATTAATGAATGTTTCTCAAGAAGAAGAAAATTATTGCGAAGGAGGGTTGGGAGATGACTGTGACTTACGCATTTAAATTTAAGCATAAAATTGTAACATCTTTTAATTACTTAATAAAACTTAAATTTCATAAGAGATATTTTTCTTTACCTGTGTGACACCCCTGAATAATTTTTAATTTGGTTAGATTCAAACACGGCAATCTGTCAATGGGTTGGGATCAAACATGGCGATCTGCATGAAGCTTGGTAACAAATACGGCATTCTTTGATTTTTAATATCAAAACCGGCATTCTGCAAAATTATTATCTAAATTCCGACTATATTATCCGATATAGTCCACATATTGTGTTATTATTTATTAACTACAGCTATTATCCAACTATTTTAAATTGGATTGTAATATTATTTTCAAAACAGACTTAGTAAAACGTTTTTATTGAATTGCCAAAATTTACCCCAAGCACAGATTGCCGGTTTTGATTTTATACGACTCAAATTATATCGGTTGGTAGAGATAGCATATGATTTTTTTGACAGCCGATTAGTTTTGATCGAGCTTTCAGAAACCGGCTGTAAACGAACTAACTTACCATAAGCTCTACTTAATACCTACCTATTTAATATCTACTATATACACATTCGGAATGTAGGTTAGTAGGTGTGCTGTTTTAGACGGTATAAGGAGGTAGGTAATTAATAGTTTTTTCATCCCACCATCTCGGAAAGAGTAATTTTGCTCTTCAATATCTGAGTGCAAAAGCCGTTTTTATTCTCTAGAGGATAAAGTAAATTGAATTTAGAACATCGTGTGCACTAAGTTTGTGAATTAAAAAAAAAACATTAAACCTATTTACTGCTACCTCTATGGTGCCGAATATATCATACAACTTTTTTTTAATTTGTTAAAAACTCAGACTCGGAACCTTCTTGGTGTTCTTTTTTCAATTTGCTTTGTACGCGGTTCTTTACGCGGCATTTTTTCACGTCATTGTTAAACCTTATATTAAAAACAAGAAACTTGAAAACAAGTGAAAAATGTAGTAGTTAATACCTAAACTGAAATAAAAGTACCTATCTTGTGATTGTAAACTTTTTTTTTGCATTTAGTCATTTCCTCGCTGAGGTGGAATGAAAAGTTACGTGTTGCACTCGAGTGCAAAGATTTTTCACCTCGTGCTCTTTTGATTCCCTCGCTAACGCTCAGGATTCTAATTTTGAATCACTCGCTGCGCTCGTGATTAAATTTTAGAATCCTTCGCTTGCTCGGTCATCAAAATTGAACACGCGGTTAAAAAGCAACTTTGCACTCTTGTATAACAAATAACTATTATACTACACCTGCTTCGAAAGTACCTTGATACTTTATCAAATTTACGGTAGAAAGTACGTCATTGCATATCGAACAAATATGCGGGGAGAAAACGCATCTGAGCGGGAGAGAAAAGTGTATGAAAATCCATTTCTTACGTGGTTTTTCTTTTTTAATTTTGGGTAAGACTATGCGCCGGTAACCTGAATATCAAAAGCCAAAAAGTTTTTACAGTGAGTTTTTATCTCCAAGTTCGCAAAATGACACTGGCCACTAGCTGTGTGTTGGATGGTGTCGGGCTGGCAGTGCGACCCTGCGGCGGCAGGATAAACAATTTGAAAAAAGAACATGTGAAAATTGCAGACGCCATTGTTCAATTTGTGTGTTGTTTGAGGATTCAGTTTTAGTTTTTTATTTTCCTCGTAGGTGTTGTATAAAGCAGATCTCGGGTGTTTTAAAGCCCTCGCCTGCGGCTCGGGCTTAAAACGACACCCTCGACGGTAATCGGTCACTTTCTCCTCTCGGTGAACAATGTACTATTTTTATCCCGATACCAATTTACACAATTACATAATGTAGATAAGTAGGTAGGTAACTACCTATCGTTTTTGTAATTTACTAACGCCCGTTTCCCACAGTTTCGCTAGAGGCAGCTGCGAAATAAAAGGGTCATCTATCTAAGCCTTAGAGCATTTAGAACGGGAGTTGCCAAGCGCTACTTTTAGTACTAAAATCTTTCTGCCGGTTTTCGCGGGGGGCGAGGTAGTACGGTACAGAACACATTTACATAATCACGCATACTAATGCAGAAAAATTAAGCGTCCCTATAAACGCACACGCAAGTAAAAGCTGTACACCAACACAAAAACAATAACACAATTAAAGAATTACTGTTGTTACACTTTTGTTTAGTTACACACTAACACAAAAAAGTAGTGATGGGTTGTAAAAAGACCGACAAAATGAATGATTTCATATGAATGAAATCAGGGTGGTTCAAAATCATATACTTTTCCTTTTTATTAACCGACTCCAAAAAAAAGGAGGAGGTTATCAAGTCGGCTGTATGTTTTTTTTAATGTTTTTTTATGTTTGTTACCGCATAACTCCGTCATTTATGAACCAATTTGAAAATTATTTTTTTTGTCTGATTCTGAAACTATACCCTATAGTTTCAGATTGGTCCCATAGAAATTTCACCAAAATCGGTTGAGTAGTTTGGCTTTTAAAATTAAATTTCGTATTTTTTACAAGCTTTTATCTAACTTGCAATGTACTATACGCCGGCAATGTATTTAGTTAGTTCGGAGAACCACTTCCTCTATCCTACGGAGTTGCAATGACGATGATAATGCATTTTATGGTAGGTATGCATAACCACAACGGACATCCAGGATTGGCTCCAGATAAAGGAACTCTTGAACGGTCAACAGGACAGGCACGAAATTTTGTGTACGCATTCTATTAGGATAGCCGGTTAGAAGATCCACTATGACAGGCTGCTGCACTCAAGAATGGCTCCTAATGAGAGAACTCTTCAACGATCAACAGCACAGTCACGAAATGTTGTGTACGGACTCTATTACGATAGCCGTTTAGATGATCCACCATGACAGGCTGCTGAACTCAAGAATGACTCCTAATGAGAGAACTCTTCAACGGTCAACAGCACAGTCACGA
The DNA here is from genome assembly GCA_963576535.1 of Plemyria rubiginata. NCBI lineage: Eukaryota > Metazoa > Arthropoda > Insecta > Lepidoptera > Geometridae > Plemyria > Plemyria rubiginata. The sequence goes on along the minus strand of OY754909.1, from coordinate 6,958,118 downwards.
AATTTTGTGTACGCATTTTATTAACGATAGCCGGTTATAAGTTCCACCATGACAGGCTGCTGAACTCAAGAATGACTCCTAATGAGAGAACTCTTCAACGGTCAACAGCACAGTCATGAAATTTTGTGTACGCATTCTATTAGACGACGACGACGACGACGACGATAAAAAAGTAGCCCATGTCCCTCTCCAGCTAACATACTACAGCTATACAAAAATCACGTTTATACGATTCTGCGTTTAAAAGTACAAAGCAAATTGCAATAAACCAACGACACAGCACAACTAAAATTTTAAGGGAGCTCCATAAAGCTACGTATTGAAGGCAGAATGACAGAGACAGTTTTTGTAGAGTCCAATACTGAACCTCCTTTTTTTAAATCGGTTAAATATGGGTACAAAAAACATCGCATTTTATTCTAATTTTACGTTCATTCCATCATTCATTCAATCGATTTCGCTCAACTAGTCCCCACACTACGCCTTCTACCAAGGAATATAAATTCACCGACACCTCCTACCAAGACGTTGGCGTCGTATTAAAACTGTCGTAACTGGTATTCCATTAAATATAAATTAAACGTAATTACAAAAACAATTGACTAAAATATCAATTACTTGTGATAGGAAATACCGTGTTCCCTAAAGTTTGATGTCTCTGATCTCCTTTTACACCGAAATACCGCACAATTCACCATTTTTACTGAGCACTACTTCGCGACACGAAACGACAACTAATGGCCGCGCGGTGATGAGTGAAGTAGTTTTATATAACGTGCATGGCCAAGTCGCGTCTTATGGCCGGCAGAGGGGTACGCCTTGCGTTAACATCTCCAGTTCTAAATGCTCTAAGATCTAAGCAGATGAATGCAGCCGAGCCGGGTTGGGTGGGGTCTAGCTAGGCTAGGAGTGGTAGGTAGGTGAATACTGTAAATAGATGTTTTATTGCACGCGTGTAATAGGTAGATAGGGTGTAAAAAGAGAGCCGGCCAGGAGTGGGAAAATCTAGCTTTATTAGATACTATCTCAAGGCAAAATGATTATGTTTGGAAAAAGGAATGTTCTACCTATCTAAGAACTTTTTTTATGGATAGCATAGCGCATCCCTTTAAATCAACACCCAGTAAAAAAAGGGAAACTGGGTTTCAAACAAAAATGGATCTGACTGAGATGAAACCACGGAATAGAGAAAACATTTCTGTGGATGAAACAGTACCACCACCACACACAGACACTAGCCACCAGAACTTCACAGAAGCATAGATTAATCCGCACAATAGGTAGGTACTCGCACCACACCCACACACCTACGAGCACCATCACACTACTAACGAAGCATTCACACACACAGCACACATAGACCAAGTTCACCCGGGCACGATTCATTGATCCGAACCCTCCTCGTCCTCGGCATTTCGACAGAGACAAAAGAGGGATGACTAGCGTTGCGAGTGATAGGGAGAAAATTGCCTGTATTCATCTCTGTTCTTTCATTCAACGAGTTTATTGGTAAACCACAGTTTATGAATTATCCTACTAATATTATAAACGCGAAAGTTTGTAAGTATGGATGTTTGTTACTCTTTCACGCCGGAACGGCAGAGCGGATCTGGATGAAACTTGGCAGAAAGATTGGTTATAGTCTGGAATAACACATAGGCTACTTTTTATCCCGCGGGAATACCGGGATTTAAATCTGTGCGGGTGAAACCGCAGGGCGCAACTAGTTAGTAATATTAACGCATGCATTCTTTACTTGACTGCTTGGTCAGCAATTTAATTCCTAAACAAATCGATTATGATAGATAGGTATGCAATGCAACGTACTTTAGGCAGGTTGGGGAAGGACAGACAGCTGCGTTTAAAATTTAGACAGTTCGCGAGCGATGTAGCATCGATGACGATAACTGCAACATTTGCAGCACAAATAGCTCTGGGCTTCTGGATGAGCTAATTGAAACTATCAAAAATTTAATAAAAAGGAAAGAAAATTTTGGATCAAACACTGGCTGAAAAGAAAGAAGTCTGTCAGTTCAAGTTTTAGAATAAGAGTATGAAAAAAGAAAATTACGGAGCATACAATAGGTAGTATATTGCAACTATTGAATAAAAGGTATGAGCGCGCGAGCGGCCTAAAACCTTTGTCACCAGAGTTGACTACTATCTCTTTACAAACTAACTAACTACTCTAGGAACCTGCTAAACTATCTAAAAAATAATATTTGCCTAAAAAAATTAAGTACCTAATAGGTACCTATACCTACTACTTATTTTAATTCATCATAAAAACTAGTGAAACTAGGGTTCCTAAAAAAATTGCCACGTAACACGCGCGTGTCGAGAGTCCGGCGCGTTGAACGCGTTTTAGGCGCGAGTTTGGAAACGCGCGAGTGCTTCTGGACGGATGTACGTAGCTCTATCTAGTATCTCGGCTACGCGCGTACGTAAGCAAAACGCACCTTCTGGATAGGCTCTAAGTATTCACCAGCGTATAATTAGATAAATACCCTACCTGCCTGAAAATTTATGTAGGTTTAGCCTAGCCTAGCATGTACGTGAATAAATAAAATAATTAAATCATGTACCTACCTACCTGTAACTTTCTTGTAAGTCAAATTGCGAGTTGGTTTAAAGTATACTTGAATTTTTTTCACAGACAATTTTTTTTAAACCTTAGTTACCTATGTAACTTAAGTTTTTTATACCTACTATTGGGATTTTATCCCAGCCTAGTTCCAGTTTAAGGCAGTGACTAAGTATGTTAATGTTATTTCTCTGTTTATACTTCTATCCATAGCAATTATAATGTAACAAAGTTGTTATTTTTGCAAAACTGTATGTATAATTTCTCGCAAGTGAGATGGAGGTATGTATGATCTATCGCTATCGCGTTCTATAAACCGAGATGGCGGGGATATTTTTGTCTCTGTTTATTTTTGAGATTTAGAGCGAGATGAAGCTGGTTTGTTGACTGGCTACCGGCCACGCGCCCCACGCGGCGCGACCCGTCTCGTCGTCGGTCGTCGCGCTCGCGCTCGCGCTCGCCCATCTTTCGTTTCATTTCATTTCATTCGTTCGTTTCGTTTCGTTGCTGCACGCACATCGACATCAACCGTTTTCCAGTTCTACAGCGCGTTCCTTTCCTTCGCGTCGCGCTACTACACTCACATAACCTAAAAAGTTAGCTGTTCTGTTATTTTTAGTACATTCTTTTGTTATTTATCAATAAATACTCATGATTACCTCGAATTTATAAGTTAGTGCTGTGAATAATTACGCCCAATAAAACGGGGCGTACGTGGAGTGTATTTTGTGCGTAAAGTAAATACAAACGGCAAGCTGTGGGGATCAGGGGCCTTTTTTTTGCCGCCGCAGGGGATGTACTATCCTGTGAGTACTTATCCACGCTATTTTATCTCAACGAACGCTCTTTGTAGATCAATAAATAACTACCTACGTCTCTTGGACTCATGGCATTTTGCATCTCTGGGTAGACTGATGTATTCTGAGCTTGCAAACATTATCAACCAACTGAGACTTGTACGTAACGCTGTTTATATATTTGTGAGTTGGACTATAGTTTTGAGGACTACCTACCCATCACAATAATCCTCCAAGCTATCTACCTGCCTACATTTTAGGGATTCTGTGTATTCAAGCAAATAACACAACAGAACTTTATATTTCTACAGACATCAAATATAACAAAGATCATTCAAAGTACCTACAGTAAACAAATTGGTAATTTGGTGTATTTTTATCATTTTGTTCCCTCAGAACATAGAACTTTGACAATGGGAGATAGGTATAATCTATTCATTCTTTGTTGTAGTTGTGTGTGACATTGAATTAGAACTATTGTTTTATTTATTTCCTATCCTCTTTTAGTACTAAGCAGAAGTGAGAGACAGAAACTTATATTTATAGGGTACTTAGAGTGCCTACTTACTGTACAGTCAACAACAGAAATATCTAACTGGTCACCCTCCATAAAACATCTTATATCAACATATTTATTATGATCACAGGCCAGGAATAAAAAAGAACTTTCTAGTTTTTTTTGGTAGTAGGTACCTACTTGCTGATGAAACCAGAAGGTAGGTAATAAAGCACTGCCTCGCAACACACAAATTATGAACTCACCCTATAATGCACAGCACTGCAACTATCAGCATGGGGCAAGTTATGCATCATGTGCTTGAAATTTCACCCGCAACAATACCCTTAAAACAGCAACACTGGTTTGTTGCAGAAATAGCTCATAATATTCTTAATATAATGTTATTACCTATCTACTTTATATACCTACAATTGAGGTTATTACAATTGGCATCAGTCTAACAGTCACTGTTATTATTAAAATAATCCATTCTATGCTACTTAGGTAGTAGGTACCTAGCTTTTTGAAGTAGACAATTTGTTGCAATCATACCCTGACCCTGACCTTATAATAAATTAAAGCCAAAAATACCTACCAATATACAATGACTAAGAGTGCTAAATGATTAACAATCTACAGTAAGTGTGAGGCTCTGTCTCCTCAATCTGTCTTATTGATACCTATATATATGTACTTAATTATAATAATTACATACAAGCGACCCACCCGCACGCTCCTGCTTTGCACGAGTGCACATTGTTTTTCTACTAAGTATATCATGCATGAATTATACATATAAACCTTCCTCTTGAATTACTAAATCTATTAAAAAACCGCATCAAAATCCGTTGCGTAGTTTTAAAGATTTAAGCACACATACATATACCTATATATAGGGACAGAGAAAGCGACTTTATTTTATAAGATGTAGTGATAATACCTACATTTTTATAAACATCAGATTCGGTCCCACATAAATAGCTCGGATAGCTAGGCTATAAGCTACAAATGAAACCAAGCTACAGGTTTCTTGTCTTCTTGACTCAGTGGCATGTATCCAGTGCCTTTTGTTGATTATTTGACTATTTATTATATACTAGCTGGTACCCGCGACTTCGTCTGCGTACTTTTAATTTGAATATTATGCAATAAAAGGTAGCCTATGTTCTTTCTCAGGGTCTAAAGATTGTCTGTGCCAAATTTCATCAAAATCGGTTGAGAGGTTTAAGCGGGAAAGCGTAACAGATAGACAGAGTTACTTTCGCATTTATAATATTAGTTTGGATGTAGGTACTTGTTTGCTGACACTGTTGATGTTAGGTGAGCCGATGATGATCCTACCTGATGTTAACTTCATCAAGGAACACAGATTTTCATAACTGTGTTTGTTATTGTTTGCTATACTATGTACCTATGTTCATGTCAATGTCTGTCACTAGTCACAGATTCTTCATCAAAGAACACAGATTTTCATAAGTTCAAATTCAAAATATCTCTCTTTAATAAAATCACAAGGATTATCTTGAAACTTCTTAAAAACTAGGTGACTCTAGTGCCAGTTCCACGCGACCAACACCGAGAAGAACAGACAACAAACTCGGCTTGGTATTTATCAATCTTCTGTATGATCCTTGTTACAATGTAATAAAACACTGTGTTTGTTATTATATGCTATACTATGTACATATGTTTCTGTCAATGTCTGTCACTAGTCACAGATTCTTCATCAAGGAACACAGATTTTCATAACTGTGTTTGTATGCTATACTATGTACCTACCTATGTTCGTGTCAATGTCTGTCACTAGTCACAGATACCTATATTATCATATCAGTGTTATATTAGGTAGGTATATTTGTTAATATTGTATATATGAAAATATTATGTTATTGACACTGATTATCTACCCATTTTACAATCTTATAGAAATGAAACTTTGAAAACTATAAAATATGCATTAAGTAATTATGTAAGTTTTTTTTTAGTTTGACGACCTCAGTGGCGCAGCGGGCGAGAGTCCGCCTGCGATGCAGAGGTTGCGGGTTCGATTCCCGCCTCAGAACAAATTTGTGTACGATCTGCAGAAATTTGTTCCGTTGGTCTGGGTGTTTTCTATGTATTATAATAAAAAATATCTATCTATGGAAGTAGGTATATAACGTATTACCTAAATAGTTATCTAGTACTTATCAGTTATCTAGTACACATAACACAAGCTTTGAGTAGCTTACTTTGGGGCTAGATGTGTGCTGTGTGGATTGTCCAGCATTATTTATTTAAGTAAGTAAGTAGGCAAGTAGGTGTCTCAATACTTTAAAAGCAACAAAATTGTGCTAGGTTTAATCGTGCACAACGTTGGCAGATGCATGGATACCAAGCTACACAAAGCCAAAGAAAAATGACGCTTATTGCAAGGATATAAAAGCGAGCAGTGTAAAGCCTGATGCGTATCCATGTGTGTAACCATGAGCGAGACTGCGGGTGGAAGCTCACTCTTGTATTTCCCTACCCCTTGTATTCCCTACCTACCAACCAACTGACCTCAACATAGCATACCTAGTAAGTATAGAGTAAGTAAAAAAAGTTTTTTTGCTTCTCTTTCATCACGGGAGGACTGAGCCAGTTTAAGTTCTATTTCCTTTTTCCTCCCCTTACCTACCTGCTTCATCCTACCTAAGCCCATTCGGTTTTTGTCTTGCCTATTCTGCGAAGCGCTGTACGTCCGGACTCCCAATGTGTGCGCGTAATTCCGCTAGCGTTAACTTGTGGGTGGTTGGTTACCTACTTGCTTACTCTTTGAAATTTTAATAAAACCGTTTAGACCCCTGCTTTGAATATTTGAACCGAAATGGCTCGCGCCCGAAGGGGAGATTACTGAAACCCGTTCATTGCTCAAGGTGAACGTGAAAGCCGACCAGAGATGGTAATAAGGACAAATTATTAGCATTCCGGTCCCTTTGTTCACGTCGCGAGTTCATGGGTGTTTAACTTCACGACTTTGGTCGGTGTATCTGGCTAATGTAAGGTGTATAAAGCGGTGTATAAGGCCGACTACCTGCTGCTTACTGACAAACCCGTGCTAGAGGCAAAAACCTTTTTTGTTGGCAAAAAAAACTGTTCGTGTAGTAGGTAAATCGGCGTACATAATTCAACAACCACCTGGTTACTTACAACTTAGTTACAAATTATAAAAATACAATTTAGGTGCTTGACTTCGATTTTAGTGACCACACCACGCTCCTAGGGAGGGCGCCGCTCGGCAAGTCCATTATCTAAAAACAAGCAGTAGCGATAGCAGCAGCAGTAAATCGAGAAAATGATGATCCAACTTTGACTGCATGGATTCACACAGAATACAAAAGAGGAGGCCTCTCAGTTGCCAACTGAAAAGCCCCCTGCTGTCAAAATCGAATAGAAATTAAATTAGCGTAAAAGGGAGTAGGTATTTAATCAAATTACCGCGATGACGGCAAATAGGTTTATTCCGCCTGCTGATAGTCGCAGGCAAGTTGCAATATTCAGCTAAGTTCTAAAGGTGTACTCTTGCTTTTGGGGAAAACATGGGCTAGATAAATCGTTGGTAGGTGCAGCCTTGTATACATTAGCCTTGGTTACTGGTAACCTAACTATGACGTCCAAAATTTTAACCCTACTATGACGTCCTGCAAGGAATACGTTACCTGTAATCCTGTATTATAAATAAAAAGTTGATATGAATACAAAAAGCCGTGTCGCTTTTCTATTTCAATTACTTAATTGAATTTAATGAAAACACCCTAAAGAAAGACTGAATCAAAAGGAGTAAGCGATGCGACGACACCTTTTTTGTTGCCTTATCGTCAATGTTCTCTCGCATTTTTATTAAACCAATTTTGCCATGCAGAAAATCCATTCTAATATTTTTTCAGCTTCGCCTCCCTTCAAGTTCAGGGTACATAGGTACCCAGTTGCTATTACGACTCATTACCTACTTGCTGGAGACTGGAGTACCTTCACAGTTTTTTAAAGTGTAACCGTTCAGCTTAACCTGTGAGCACTTTCAGTTGAGGAAAGGAGACCTAAACACCGAGACCCCGATTACTACTTTTGAAATATCGCACAATTCTGAAATCTCAAAATTGCTTAAAATTTAAAAAGCGATAAGGCTTTAATCAGTGGCTGTTCAAAACAGTCATGAATTTCTGATACTAGATATGCTTGCATACATATTTTTAATAATACCCGTGGTTAATAATGTACATAGATACTTATTATGTATGTAATTTTGCAATATTTATGTTTAATGCTACTAAAGTTTTATCGGAATCAGCGTGATTTAGATGAAACTTGACCGCGTCGCGTTCTAGTAATACCTAAGTCCCTTTCTGGTTCGAGTGTGAAATAATGGCGTCCGTTGTACAACAAAACTTTGTACCTATTTTGTGACATGGTAGAGAAACAATTCCCCCTTTATTACTCTACTTCGAGGCAGAAACCAGCTACAATATAAATGTGGCATTTCTTTTGTGCGTGTTTGATGGCCAACGCCGGAGTCGCCCAAGGCTTGCGCGCTCTCATTTGTCTCGTAACCGCGCGTTGACGGACACTAATCAACAACTAGACACGGCGGTTATTTCCTTCTAAAAATGCATGATCACAACATCCACAGTGGATCATCAGATCTCGCTCTAAAACACTATCCACTGTACCCCTGTGAGCTGTTCAGGACCTCGTTGAGAAAGTATTTTATCTATGGTTACGTACGATGAGCAGTTCAATACTATCGAAAATTATGCCCCAAGTTTGTTTTACGATCAGTATTGACGTATTTTATATTAACTGTAATGTGTGATTTTATGGTTAGGAGCAGAACCAGTGATACTTTGCGGTTAAGTGCGGTATATTCACCGTTTAACAATCGTCGAAATAATTGTAAATTATAGAATCTGCCTGGTTGTTGTCAATAAGAAGTTCCATCGTGACTTGCGGCTTCTCAGAATTTCCTGCAGCCTCAGTTAGCTGTTCTGTGGTTAACGGGTGAAGTACCAAGGCTTTCTGTGCTGGGTACGTACAGGGTAAGAACGTAGGTCACACACAACAGAAGTTGCAATGTCCCAATTTGTTGTTCGGTGTAGTATCCGACTCGAAGTAGAGATTCTCTTTAAACATGCTAAGAACAAGACGTAGTATGTCTTGTTATTTATAAAATGTAACATGCCTATGTACTCTTTATTTACAATTTGTAGGTAAGACGATTGACCGTAATCTCACCTGTTATGTGACGATGCGGTCTACGGTGTAGCACGCTTACCTAGACGATACTTAAGTACTACCTATCTATTTTGATGTGCTAGTTGCGCGCCGCGGTTTCACCCGCGCAGATTTAAATCCCGGTATTCCCACGGGATAAAAAGTAGCCTAATTATGTGCTATTCCAGTCTATAATCTCTGCCAAGTTTCATCCAGATCTATTCAGCCGTTCCGGCTGCGTGAAAGAGTAACAAACATCCATCCTTACAATAGTAGTAGGATAATATGTGTTCCAATACTTAATACCAACATTTTTAAGTCACAAAATATTTAAATATTTTGAAAAAATTGGCGGTATTCCAACAAAATAGATATCAATTCCGTCGTTCGCTATCACACGAGTGTCGGCGACTTGAGTGCCATTACACAATGATTTACATTTCCCACCGTCCGCTTGATGTGGGACCATAGACAGATGCTGCTAGACAGTCCTATGACACTTATTTATATATTTGGGTGCTAAATCATTTTACACATTATTTTGGATGATTAATATGAACGTGAAAGCGTCGGTCAAGTCCTGGCGTTGACTTATTTATACGCTACATTATAATAATAAAGCGTATCTAATGAATAATCTGTAAATATGGAATAGCACATAGGGAACTTTTTATCCCGTGGGAATACCGGGATTTAAATCTGCGCGGGTGAAACCGCGGGGCGCAAGTAGCCTGAAATAATGAAATTTAAATCTAATTAGTCTTTTAACAGGTACGATATTATCCTCATTGATATTATTCGTATACAAAATAAACAATACCTAGGCAACAGTTTGCATTCGTGGACAAATTGATTGATATGCTCGTATTGTTAAGGATTTATTACGGGCTTCGTCCTGTTGATTCTTTTGTTCACTGATTGGAAGACATTGCGTGTTATTCTGATAACGAGGTCATGTTATCTGCGGGTCGGTTACTTACCAGGGTTTTTATGCATTACATGTCCATTCGAGGCGTTTAGAGTTTCGATACCTTACAACCGTTCTAATGAGCGTTTGTGTGCAACGAAAACAAGCTGAAAACCAGAATCAAAAACACATTAGTTGTGTAGTACCTACACTCGAGAGCATAGAAATCGCACATAGGGTAATTTTCCTGCATTTTGATTTCGACACTTGTTTTTATTTTAATTAAAGATTGGTTGCAAATATAACTTAAATTAAATTTAAGTACACACTGTTAGCTTCCTAAAAACCCATAATGTCTGGCCTTGACCTTCCAAATCATAGCAGTGGCGGCTTAACAATGGAATGGCCTAAATTTGCTCGTTTCAGGTAGCGCGGGTTGTGGGACTTTGAGCAGGTATAAAAGGATAAAAAAACAATAAATTTGTGAATGTAACGATTTATTAATACGAGGTATTGCCTCCTCTAGCCTGAATAACAGCTTCCATTCGATGTTTCATTGAAGAAATCAATTTTTTTACGAAATCATGCGGTATGGTGTCCCATTCTTCCTCGATCGCGGTTTGGAGCTCTCTGAGACTCGTAGGCACTGCGTTTCTGGCTCTTACTCGTTTCTTTAGTTCTTCCCATAAGTGCTCAATGGGATTGAGATCTGGGCTTCGAGCAGGCCACTCCATAACGAGTACTTCAACCTCCTCCAAGTACTGGCGTACTATAGCAGTGGTGTGTGGTCTAGCGTTGTCCTGCATAAAAACGAAGTTTTCGCCGATAAATCCCGAAAAGGGCACAACATGCTCTTGCAGGATCTCCTCGACGTAACGTTGGGAAGTCAATCCACGCGATCGACGGTCGGTATCGGGTCCTGTGATGAAGACAAGTTCGGTTTTCGCTTCCAGTGAAATGCCTCCCCAGAACATACACGAACCACCGTCGTATGCGACCCGTTCGGAGATGCAGCATTGAGCAAAACGCTCACCGGGTCTTCGGTAGACTCTACCCCGTCCGTCGTTACCATGGAGACACATCCTGCATTCGTCGGAGAAGAGGACTGCCTGCCATTGATCCATAGTCCAATTAACGTGATTTCGAGCAAACTGAAGGCGTGCTTGTCTGTGCGCTGGGGTCAATTTTGGGCCAGTTGCTGGTCTGTGCGCTGTCAGACCTCCTTCGGCTAGTCTTCTTCTAACCGTCCACCGACTGACTTCCACTTCTCTAACTTCCTGGAGCTGCTGTCCGAGTTGAACTGCATTCAAACGGCGATTTCGTAGTGATGTATTCACAAGAAAACGGTCATCGCGCTGTGTTGTCGCACGTTTTGGGCCTGTTCCTAGTCGCCTGGTATGGCCACCAGTTTGCTGATATCGCTGGTATACACGTCGAACAGCATATCTGCTCAAATTTAATTGACGAGCCACTTGACTTTGGTTCTGTCCAGCTTCGATTAGTGCAACCACTTGAGACGCTGCTTCTGGTGTGGTATCCATTTTTTTGTTTAGAGAGATGACGTATTCGTTAAAGGACCTTTCTGACTGGGTGTTGGTATGCAAATAATGTCATTTCAATCATCCCTTATCGTTTTATACCTGCTCAAAGTCCCACAACCCGCGCTACCTGAAACAAGCGAATTTAGGCCATTCCATTGTTATGCCGCCACTGGTATGATTTGGAAGGTCAAGGCCAGACATTATGGGTTTTTAGGAAGCTAACAGTGTGTACTTTAATTTAATTTAAGTTATATTTGCAACCAATCTTTAATTAAAAAAAAAACAAGTGTCGAAATCAAAATGCAGGAAAATTACCCTATGTGCGATTTCTATGCTCTCGAGTGTAGGTAGGTAAAATAAATAATTATTGGTGGCATTATTTCGCCCCAGGACCTGTCGTTTAAAAAACATTTAACAAGATAGGTCCAAGTTCCATGTCCAATATTGTCCACCGTACAGCTATCTGAGCAAAGGGTAAAAATACATCCATCTATGTTTTAAAGGCTCAAGAAGAAGAAGATAGAGGCAAAAATAGTTTTACCACGAATAGCGTAGGTACCTATGTAGTCTAGAGATGGTTAAACATTTAGTTCTGTCACGCTGCACCAGACCTATTAGAATTATACTTACTGTGAAAATTTATTGAGTAATTTATTTTGACTTTCAATTTCATGTTCTAGCATCTCAAAGACAACAATTTAGTGCTGGGTTGCAAATAACTATCATAAATAGAAACTATATATGTCAGATATGTGGTACTGAGGATCACGTAAGAACAAGAAAGGTTAATTGAGCGTGGCTGTCTGAGGCAGTATCCACGCGTGCGTAACCCTCTAACCTGCACTTATGAGGCTCCTAGTGGGACCGATAATCTGAACTGATGACTACCTATCTAAAGATGTTAAATTGGTTACTCCTTTAAAATATTTCCTACTGCAGTTAAGAGTTCATCTTTTCAGTTCTATCTTACAGCGTAGTACGAATATAAAGCCGTATTCCTATACAGCTGATGAAACGTGATTGTATATTATCCGACGTTTCTAAATAGCTCGTTATAAAGTTTGTTTATTGAGGCGTGTGCTCTCTTCAGTATAGATACAAGCGAGAGCCTCGCGTTGATACTTGTCGTATGAGAGCTTTGAATGAGGCTGAAACTGGCAGCCAAAAAGTAGCAGCCAAACGTAAAAATCCAGGGCCGGATTCAGACCAAAGAAAATTTTAATTAAAACTTCTAAACTTATATATTTAACGCTAGATGCCAGTTCTAGCATCGTTTGTGATACTAGTTATGCCCCAAAGTATGCAATAAAAATGTTTATGACACAAAAAAACCCCGAAAACAGTTGTTTTCTTAGAGAAATTCTGTTGTTTTGGATTATGTTTCCTCAAAATTCAAGCTAAGATCTATACAAGACATCAATTGTAGTGTCTCCAGCAATATTCAGAAAATTCTGTTGTTGCAGGGGTCCAGAAAATCTAAAAATCTTTTTTTTTCTATTTTTTTCGTAACTTTGGTTTTTGATTCTGCTCCCTCAAAATTCATGCTTACGTCTATAATAGACCTCCATTGGAAGGTCTCCAGCAATTTTCAGAAAATTCTATCGTTGCAGGGGTCTAGGAGATAGTAGCAGCCAAATCGAAAAAAAAAAAAAATTTCGCGCTCCCTCAAAATTCATGCTTAGGCCTGTAAAAGACATAAATTGTAAGGTCTCCAGCGATTTTCAGAAAATTCTATCGTTGCAGGAGTCCAGAAAATAAAAAAAAACTTTTTTCCAACTATTTTCGTAACTTTGGTTTTTGATTCTGCTCCCTCAAAATTCATGCTTACGTCTATAATAGACCTCCATTGGAAGGTCTCCAGCAATTTTCAGAAAATTCTATCGTTGCAGGGGTCCAGAAAATCCAAAAAACTTTTTTTTTCTATTTTTTTTGTAACTTTGGTTTTTGATTCTGCTCCCTCAAAATTCATACTTACGTCTATAATAGACCTCCTTTGGAAGGTTCCCAGCAATTTTCACAAAATTCTATCGTTGCAGGGGTCCAGAAAATCCAAAAAACTTTTTTTTTCTATTCTTTTCGTAACTTTGGTTTTTGATTCTGCTCCCTCAAAATTTATGCTTACGTCTATAATAGACCTCCATTGGAAGGTCTTCAGCAATTTTCAGAAAATTCTATCGTTGCAGGGGTCTAGGAGATAGTAGCAGCCAAATCGAAAAAAAAAAAATTTCGCGCTCCCTCAAAATTCATGCTTAGGCCTGTAAAAGACATAAATTGTAAGGTCTCCAGCGATTTTCAGAAAATTCTATCGTTGCAGGAGTCCAGAAAATAGAAAAACTTTTTTTTTATTTTTTTTTCGTAACTTTGGTTTTTGATTCTGCTCCCTCAAAATTCATGCTTACGTCTATAATAAACCTCCATTGGAAGGTCTCCAGCAATTTTCAGAAAATTCTATCGTTGCAGGGGTCCAGAAAATCCAAAAAACTTTTTTTTTCTATTCTTTTCGTAACTTTGGTTTTTGATTCTGCTCCCTCAAAATTCATGCTTACGTCTATAATAGACCTCCATTAGAAGGTCTCCAGCAATTTTCATAAAATTCTATCGTTGCAGGGGTCCAGAAAATCCAAAAAACTTTTTTTTTCTATTCTTTTCGTAACTTTGGTTTTTGATTCTGCTCCCTCAAAATTCATGCTTACGTCTATAATAGACCTCCATTGGAAGGTCTCCAGCAATTTTCAGAAAATTCTATCGTTGCAGGGGTCTAGGAGATAGTAGCAGCCAAATCGAAAAAAAAAAAATTTCGCGCTCCCTCAAAATTCATGCTTAGGCCTGTAAAAGACATAAATTGTAAGGTCTCCAGCGATTTTCAGAAAATTCTATCGTTGCAGGAGTCCAGAAAATAAAAACAAACTTTTTTCCAACTATTTTCGTATCTTTGGTTTTTGATTCTGCTCCCTCAAAATTCATGCTTACGTCTATAATAGACCTCCATTGGAAGGTCTCCAGCAATTTTCAGAAAATTCTATCGTTGCAGGGGTCCAGAAAATCCAAAAAACTTTTTTTTTCTATTTTTTTCGTAACTTTGGTTTTTGATTCTGCTCCCTCAAAATTCATACTTACGTCTATAATAGACCTCCATTGGAAGGTCTCCAGCTATTTTCAGAAAATTCTATCTTTGCAGGGGTCCAGAAAATCCAAAAAACTTTTTTATACGAAAAAAAAATTAAAAAAAGTTTTTCGATTTTCTGGACCCCTGCAACGATAGAATTTTCTGAAAATTGCTGGAGACCTTCCAATGGAGGTCTATTATAGACGTAAGCATGAATTTTGAGGGAGCAGAATCAAAAACCAAAGTTACGAAAAGAATAGAAAAAAAAAGTTTTTTGGATTTTCTGGACCCCTGCAACGATAGAATTTTCTGAAAATTGCTGGAGACCTTCCAATGGAGGTCTATTATAGACGAAAGCATGAATTTTGAGGGAGCAGAATCAAAAACCAAAGTTACGAAAATAGTTGGAAAAAAGTTTTTTTTTATTTTGTGGGCTCCTGCAACGATAGAATTTTGTGAAAATCGCTGGAGACCTTAAAATTTATGTCTTTTACAGGCCTAAGCATGAATTTTGAGGGAGCGCGAAATTTTTTTTTTCGATTTGGCTGCTACTATCTCCTAGACCCCTGCAACGATAGAATTTTCTGAAAATTGCTGGAGACCTTCCAATGGAGGTCTATTATAGACGTAAGCATGAATTTTGAGGGAGCAGAATCAAAAACCAAAGTTACGAAAAGAATAGAAAAAAAAAGTTTTTTGGATTTTCTGGACCCCTGCAACGATAGAATTTTCTGAAAATTGCTGGAGACCTTCCAATGGAGGTCTATTATAGACGTAAGCATGAATTTTGAGGGAGCAGAATCAAAAACCAAAGTTACGAAAATAGTTGGAAAAAAGTTTTTTTTTATTTTCTGGACTCCTGCAACGATAGAATTTTCTGAAAATCGCTGGAGACCTTACAATTTATGTCTTTTACAGGCCTAAGCATGAATTTTGAGGGAGCGCGAAATTTTTTTTTTTTTTCGATTTGGCTGCTACTATCTCCTAGACCCCTGCAACGATAGAATTTTCTGAAAATTGCTGGAGACCTTCCAATGGAGGTCTATTATAGACGTAAGCATGAATTTTGAGGGAGCAGAATCAAAAACCAAAGTTACGAAAAGAATAGAAAAAAAAAGTTTTTTGGATTTTCTGGACCCCTGCAACGATAGAATTTTCTGAAAATTGCTGGAGACCTTCCAATGGAGGTCTATTATAGACGTAAGCATGAATTTTGAGGGAGCAGAATCAAAAACCAAAGTTACGAAAAAAATAGAAAAAAAAAGTTTTTTGGATTTTCTGGACCCCTGCAACGATAGAATTTTCTGAAAATCGCTGGAGACCTTCCAATGGAGGTCTATTATAGACGTAAGCATGAATTTTGAGGGAGCAGAATCAAAAACCAAAGTTACGAAAAGAATAGAAAAAAAAAGTTTTTTGGATTTTCTGGACCCCTGCAACGATAGAATTTTCTGAAAATTGCTGGAGACCTTCCAATGGAGGTCTATTATAGACGTAAGTATGAATTTTGAGGGAGCAGAATCAAAAACCAAAGTTACGAAAAAAATTGAAAAAAAAAGTTTTTTGGATTATCTGGACCCCTGCAACGATAGAATTTTCTGAAAATTGCTGGAGACCTTCCAATGGAGGTCTATTATAGACGTAATTATGAATTTTGAGGGAGCAGAATCAAAAACCAAAGTTACGAAAAAAATAGAAAAAAAAAGTTTTTCGATTTTCTGGACTCCTGCAACGATAGAATTTTCTGAAAATTGCTGGAGACCTTCCAATGGAGGTCTATTATAGACGTAAGCATGAATTTTGAGGGAGCAGAATCAAAAACCAAAGTTACGAAAAAAATAGAAAAAAAAAGTTTTTTGGATTTTCTGGACCCCTGCAACGATAGAATTTTCTGAAAATTGCTGGAGACCTTCCAATGGAGGTCTATTATAGACGTAAGCATGAGTTTTGAGGGAGCAGAATCAAAAACCAAAGTTACGAAAATAGTTGGAAAAAAGTTTTTTTTTATTTTCTGGACTCCTGCAACGATAGAATTTTCTGAAAATCGCTGGAGACCTTACAATTTATGTCTTTTACAGGCCTAAGCATGAATTTTGAGGGAGCGCGAAATTTTTTTTTTTTTTCGATTTGGCTGCTACTATCTCCTAGACCCCTGCAACGATAGAATTTTCTGAAAATTGCTGGAGACCTTCCAATGGAGGTCTATTATAGACGTAAGCATGAATTTTGAGGGAGCAGAATCAAAAACCAACGTTACGAAAAAAATAGAAATTTTTTTATTATTTATTTTTTGGACTCCTGCAACGACAGAATTTTCTGAAAATTGCTGGAGACCTTCCAATGGAGGTCTATCATGGATTTAAGCATGAATTTTGAGGGAGCGCGATAAAAAAAATGTTCTACTAAAAACGCTCACTTAGTCCGGCTCTGGACGTTTGGCTGCTACTTTTTGGCTGCCAGTTTCAGCCTCATAGCTTTGATTGCACCCAGTGAGCCGGTCCAGTCCGCTCAAAAATGCACGGGTGAAAGGAAGCTACTCCAATGTTTCCGTGCCCATGGAGCCTTGAATGAACTTTATTCTCGTGTTTGTGTTCCCTTCATCATTAGCTTGTCATGAACATTTTATTTATATGATAGTCTGCGTTACATAGTGAAGACGATTCGTTTATCATTGCTTTCCTCATTAACTGTCACGTGATGATAATGATGTAGGTAGGTATATCGACTTGTTTGTGTCCTACGCGTCAAGTAAATGTGACATTAGTGTCGAGATAATGTTATGTTATTTTGTTTATTGTAAGTGTAGTGTTGTCTAGCAAAAGACTGCGGTGCAAATATGCACTTTTAGATAAGCAGGGCTCCGACCTTCAATAAAAATACTAGATAGATATTTGTGGGGCTTGTAACATAATGTTTTACATTATTCTATGTGTATTAATATAAGCTCTGAAATCGAACGTAAGACAAAACCCACCTACCACCGAGCAATGACTTGTTGAAGGTAAACAAGGTAAACTACTCAATTAATGTGTTGTGCCTTGTGCTTGTGACAGACAAGATAAACTACCACGCGGTAGTCGTTTGCGAAGTGCAACTCTCGACCATTGGCCGCTGCTCAATGCTTTTACAAGTCTATCTTTCCACCATCGCACCGCGCAGCCGCCGCCGCCAGCGCGGGTAAGCAAACGGCCAGCTAAATAGAAAGCGGTCTTGTTGAGACAATCAACACATCTTAGGTTCAAATAAGTTTGTGTTTGTGAGTTTATGCTTCGGGTTTTCTTCATGAATCAAAGCCGAATTGCTGCTTTCTCATGTTTTGTGACCTTTGTTTTAAATGCCAAACGTTTGTTTATGATTCCTTGGCCTTCTTAAATACCTACCTTTTTAGCCTCTTGGTAGGACTACAAAAACATTTTTAACTTTAACAAAAAATTATTAACTTTGAGCTGACCAATAATTTTTAATGGGTAGGTAACTTTAATTTTAATTGAATTTCATCTGTCAGCACGTGTTAGCAGTAAAATAAGTCGATACCAGTACTTTACTCGAACCAGTACCATTTTTTCTTATTCCATCAGCTAGTAGCTAGTATAAAAAAAACTTCTTTCCTGCACATTTAACAAAAACGAACCTAACTGAAATAACAAAATCATAAGAGTAAATCAATTTTATTGGGAGAAAGACTTGTTCGGATCAAAGTGTTATTTTTGATAAACCTTCGAAAGAATTTATAAGTACTTAAATGTACATATACATAATACACAAACCTCTAAAAACGAACACTAACGCGCAATATTTTAAGTCTGTTAGTCGTGCGTTATTCATAGAATTCCGCGCGATGGCAAAATGGGAATGGTACCTACCCACCTACTGTGTACACCGATTCAGGTGAATAGGGCAACTTATCCCAATCCAGAGAGGCGAATGAAAAATATTTGGACGTTTGCCAAAGTTGGTCGTTCGCGGCCGCCTGCTTCGGTGGGCAGTGCTCAGCGTCCCGACGCGACGCCCCTCGCCGCGGACATTGGACTCGATAACTCCGTAATGCAATACCTGTCTGACGTGACACTCAAGTGCATCATATGCGCAGCATACTAATGCTTTACGTAAATAAACCTAGCTGCGTATACATCAGAATTACTTTACCAGATGAGCCAAACAAGGTCTGCGAATCGAGACTGACGCCGGTTTTTTCCAGACATGCTTATTTAATTTATGAAACATGCAGCCTACTGACGTCTACTGTGAATACATGATCTCTCGTTGGGTTATCGTCGCAAATCGTTAGGGTTCAAATATTTTGATTTTATTTAATTTAACCAAGGGTTAAAAGCAGATACCATGTTCATCACATGACATCGTGTAGACAAAAACGTAATGAAATTGCGAGTACCTTCATTGAATGAAGCACGCGAATATTAGAGTTGTCTTCATCATACGTCTTACAAACGCAAATCTAATAATGATAACGGTCTTACTTTGTGTATTTCAGGTGAGTAACGGCAATGTCATCGACACAGGAACATCGACCTTACTGGTATTTAATTTTTTATATTAAGCATGTAAATTTCGTGCAACTTGAATAACCCACTAACAACACATTTTAGCGGTACTGTATAACACCATTCACTATTACTTAACATAATCTAAATAACAATTTGTTAGATGATCTCATTCATGCGCCTGCAAAATAAATTGAACGTCAAGTGGATCACGAATTCTTTATCCTAACCTAACACAAGTTCTGGCATGCATTTGGGCGATTCTATCATACATACGTCTTGTCGCTTCGTGTAGTATTGTTACTTGTTTAATGATTAATTAAAACGCATCCGTTCCCTTCTGGCTGAAAATGAATTCAACATTCGTCTGGAGTTTCGTCTTTACACTTTAGATAATTCGTTCCTTCGATGTTTTCAATTTACATAAACGCATGTTCGAAAATGAAAAGTAGGTAGGTAAGCACCTGGTTACAACGTACACACGGCAACGGCAGGTTGACATTTGATTACATAAAACCTTGATTAAATCAAAAACCAAAGAGCCACAAGATCAAATTATTGGCTAATATTTGAAGATTTGCCTTGGCTCAAAACACGGTTACCATTAATCAACATAATGGCGACGCGAAGAAAAGGTGTTTAATGCAACTCAATTTGTTAGTCAACTTCGACTGTGAAAGCAATGAAAGTTTAAAGAAGGTAACAAACAAGTCATATTTTGTTTGATTTTGACAAAAATAAGAACGATTTATTATTTAATCTGACGGATACATATCGTTCCTCAGAGATGGTTAAGCACAAATATATCCGAACGCTAATTCACAATCTGTTCAAGAAGATTTCAGAGAGTATTACGTACCGACAAGAAAACTGTTTCGCCTGTTTCATGAAATTTCATTTACCTAATCTCTTTTTCCATTTCTTAGAGCTTACCTTATCTCGCTGTTCTTTCGGTAGGCCCGGATGACAAATTAGATTTTAGGTTTGTATATAATATATTGTAACGCACATACGAGTAAAAACTATTGACGGAATTTAGTATTATAAAGAAAAGAAATGTAGTGGAAATTACACGCAGCAGTACTTAATTAGCCCCAAACTAAGCCAAGTCTGACTATGGAAACAAGATAGCTGATATACCTAAATGATAATAATATTTTTTTTACAGAAATAGATTTTTGTTTCAAATGTTATGGGTGAAAATGGGGCGGTGGGGAGGGATCAAACCCACGTCCTACAGCGGATAAGACAGAATTCGTATTGTATGGAACGGAAAAACATTCGTTATTTTATGTTTTTCTGAAAAATACACTCAAAAGAGATACCTAAATAATTAAAATTCATCGTAATACAGCGATATCGGTCTGACATTGATGTTGACCAGAAACTGGTACACGACACTCGGGCATGCTTTGATCAAACCCTACACGCTATAATGTTAAATCAAATACCTACTTCTATTTTAGTAGTCCACCCACTTACCCGAACACTTCGTAGAAAATGAGATAAAATTCTGTTTTAACTCAAACATTAATCTGCCAAATATATGAGATAGGTATGTCTAAATATCTAGCTTCAATAACATACATAGCGAACGACCCAGTGAGAAAATATTACGCGCATAATAA
This sequence comes from Plemyria rubiginata, assembly GCA_963576535.1. Lineage (NCBI taxonomy): Eukaryota > Metazoa > Arthropoda > Insecta > Lepidoptera > Geometridae > Plemyria > Plemyria rubiginata. The sequence goes on along the minus strand of OY754909.1, from coordinate 6,937,325 downwards.
TACCAACGCACTCAACATACAGGATGCCGACATTTTATTATGGAAAGCATGTTTCGTATTTTATTTCCTTTTACGTAGAGTGAGTTATAGTGGATTCGATATTTAAATGATAGGAAAATAATTTTCTGTATAAAGTTTCGCAGCATACAATTTTTTATTACTTAACTCTGTTTTATGTTCACTAAATAAATAAATTGAAATTGCATACCCGTAGATACTTTAGCCAAATTCGATTTAAAATATAATTATGGTAAAGAAACCGCCCGAGACGCGGCAGGCGCGCCGCGCCCTAAACAAAAAATCGATGTCGTGGATATTTTAACAATTGCTGTCGGTCTGTGATCACTTCTCGAATGAATTTCGAATAATATCCATTCTGACAAAAATTCAACGTCAACTTCAGGTTACGTATATGGGCGGTTTTTAAAATCCTTTAAGGATTCGTCGTAAAGTATACGAACAAACCTTACCTAAAATAAACATTCGCATCCGGATATGGGGATGATTTTCATTGAAAAAGTCAAATAGTAAACTATACAAACGTACGTTTATTTTGGTAACTAGGTACGTTGTTTGGGAGTACCCAAACGATGCGTCTTGTACATCACCAGTTTTATGAGACAAGGAGCGCCCGTGTCGCGTCAGTGTGCGATCCGATCTAATCCAATCGTATGCTAGTCACCTTTGAAAATTGTCGCGTATCGAAGTATCCATTAAGTCCTCGCCTGGACCAGTGCCAGGGGAGCGATATTATTAGCACACCAACAAGTACAGAGTTAATCAAGCTCGAATAAGATCAATATTTCCCGTAGGTGAGTTGATAGTCTCAGGGCTGAGCACGGCCACCCGTCAGCCTGGATTACCTTCGGATCGGACAGGGATAGACGACGCCTCACGCTGTTATTCGTAAATCAGCACAAGATTAGCGTTTGAACATTACAGAGGGCGTGAAGAATGTTTCGGTAAAATATTAATTTCGCTGGATATACACTCGTGTTTCATAGAGCGGTTATACTCGCAATAACATATAATTTTATCTTAAGAGTAGTTTCTAACAGTTCGAAAACCGGTCATGGCGATGGTACTTAGATGCCATCTAGCATAGTGGTTGGACTGTAGGAAGTTAACGAGTTTCAAGTGCCTTATAACAAAACGGTGAAGTGCAAAAAAAAAACAACAGTTATGATCGCGCATCAAACAGAAAAATTAAATTTTATTTTTTTCGATAATCTGTAAAGTGATGGAACAAGTAGATGTGTTCATAATTCTTAAACGTAAACTCGTCATGGATTCTGTATCGGTTGGCATACATACATTTCAAATCGAAGCACAGTAATGCGAGCATCAGCTTGGCGACCGAAATAGGTGTGGTAGTAGCACTTCCCCGGACGCACTATTTCACAGAAAGCTCTACCACTATCTCTGTGGCACATAGATATCCAGTAGTGGTAGTAGATACTGTTATTACTTACATGCATCGAGTCTGCATGTATTAACAGTACTTTGATACTTCAGTATGCACGTTCTTTATGCAAAGGTAATTAATGATTTAATTTGTTCTCGTTTGTATTCTTCAAGCTTACATTATGTATGGACGGTGATCAATTAATGAATGTTACCTACCTACTTTCAAAGATGTGACGTGTGGCGTGACTTCTCGCGTGAGATGACTGCATACCGTCTTGCTAGAGAAATGCATAATTATTACTTATTAGATATTAATTAAATACATACAGAAAATCAACGTCTGTTCCTCATGGGGGTGTGCACACTGTGCACTATTCACTTACACATACACCATGGATTTATACCTAGGTATACCTGATATTAACCTTCTAACTTCATGTTCATCACGTAGGTTTTAAATGAAATCAACTATTTTTCATACGTTGAATAAGTTTTTTAAGACGTAATGCTAATGACTCGCTCGAACATTTCAATATTTTTAAAATTACTAAACATACACCTATTCATATGAAAAATTGCAAAACAAACTTGATTCTCATAAAGAAACATTACAAGGGTTCAGCAACAAATTCCTTTTAATCCAGTCAAGTTCTCCGGTACCAAAAAACTTATAGGTAGGAAAACTTGTTTGAATCAAAATGATGTTTTTTCTGAACCATTATAATGCAATTCTCTGAAACCTAGTTACTTGCAATTTTACAGAACTACCTTCAGAAATTTTATCGCCAGGCTTGTTGAAATGTGCCTTTTAACGTGATACAAAATGCCAAAACTGGACTTGCTTCAACGACGTTAATAACAACCACAGGCTACAGGATAGGATGGAATGGTTAATTAACGAGATCGGTGATGCGATAAATGGAGTTTACATCGCGTCGTGTGAAGTTTAAAGAGATCGGCTCGGCGAACAGGCGTGCAGCTCCCGTGGTGCTGTACCAACCTGCTGCAAACGTAGGTAGCTCTACACCCGTACACAACGCACCATCGACTTTCAATGCAGCGCTCCAATACCTCCGCATACCAATTTTAAAATGAAAAAGGACGGAACGTATGATTTATAGACATTATTTAATTTATGTGCGCAATGCCAGTGCTCTTAAACGGTGAAGGAAAACATCGTGAGGAAACCAGTTAGTATTCTAACAGCGGCGATGGGCTTGCAACCTGTCACGTATGGAATACTAACTACTGCAAAATGTGGGTATGTGCCAAATGTAATGTTTGGACGTACCTCTGACTAACCCCCTTAGACATCCTCAAAGAATCTTGAATTAGTACCTACTTGGTACTGGGAGATCTGAAGGGATATCTATCGTGCCTGGGGATCAAAGTCGTGAAGCTGTTTCAAGTTTTTCAAGTTTATTAAACCAACCTACAAAATGAAAATACTGTCAAATAGGTTCATGATTATAAGAAAAGGTTCCTTGTCGGGCTTCGGACCCCAAAAAAATTGTTTTCATTTATTGTTTTTTTTTATTAACGTTCCGTCCGTACCGTTTTTTTATTGTTTTCTGAAATAACTTAGTCATTACGAGTTCTCAGAGTTTTAGCTGCGTTTACGGCATAACCATCGCCATTGTACACTTTCTACAGGCCATGGGCACAGGCTAAATATATCGGAAATGTGGCGACCATATCTGTTGGCGACGTACGGTACGGCGGCGAGCGGCTCGAAAAGTCGTAAAGGAAATTAATCTTTACGAGCTCTTTCTTCCAAGTTTGCTGTTAAACTAAATGTAACCTTTTTGCATTAGTCTATCGATGTCACTGACTATATGTATAGACTAAAAATACTGACTTTAAATCTAAACCGTACAAGTGCAAGGAATTTGTAAACTACGTATCTTATTAATTCCTTGGGTTAGTGTCCAAATTGTGGTAAGGCATTGTATAGTCTATTTTTATTGACACCGGTAACTAGATACTTTATAAGCAAAACATGTGCTTTGTTTGGTAACTTAAAATAACTTAGCATGTGTGTACCTTAGTGGTATGAATGGCGCAAGTCTCCATACGCGTATTTGATTTGCATACATAACTAAGTAAGAAACGCTTGTTGTTTACAAATAACTTTGTTCAAACGATGGCTTTTATTTAATTGTTTAGAGACCACCCGCTTAAAATCTTGTCTAATACAAGTAAAAAGAGTAATAATTTAATATTTCATGTAAATTAGTCCATAACAGTATCGCTACGAGACAAAATTTCTATCTGCGATATTAAACAGCAGGTATAGGTTCATTTACTACATGAATGTTAGTATACTACTGTTGTAGGTTAAAATTATGTAAACGATATCTGAAAAGCATTATGTGAGCAAGATAATGTCGTTCGTTAGACAAATGCAAGCTCTTATTTTGTTGTTTTATCTACTTACCAGAGACATATTTGTCGCCTCTTTCTTTTTCCATAAAACGTCGATCAAACGTAATCAAATATTTATTGATTCCGGTAACTCGCTGAGATGAGCGGCACAAAGCGGGCACGGCGGAGCTGCGGGCGTTGGAAGTGTTTGGGGTGTGAGGAGCCGAATTATTGATAGCTGACTTTGGGCAAATCCTTCTTATCCGATTATTGCCATGACAACCATAACATCCTACCGCAGAAGACACGGATTTACAAAACAGTGTCATTCAAAGTTTCCCCTCTTTCCACAGATTTTTTACTGATTTCCGCTCTGATGTACTTAGCTAAATGTATACTTATTCGTACTATTTAACACAAGGGCATAGTTTCTTTGGCTCTACGTTTAAGTAGGTACCTGCCTATATTAATTTACTTTCACTGACTCGTTACGGTCTCTAGTTGGATCACAAGGATCTCTTTGAAACAGATTCTGATTTATTTTAGTAGATATTTCTATTCAGTCCTAAATCGAGGACGATTCGGTAGGTGCAGTGCCTACAATATCGCCCCTTGATTTGGACTGTACCGCTTTTAGTCATGAGTGAATAAACGTATCGATTGTGTCGAAGGGTTTGTTTGTATCATGTATAGGTAGACCGAACTGCGGATGGTAGTAGGTACTCATTCAACGAAGGATAATAAATAATGTAGCGATGAGTTACGCGGGTATTGACGTCGAGGCTGACATGTGTGGGGAGTGGAGTGTACCGCGCAGCATCCGCGACCGGAAGAGAACCATTCCGACCGTTTACGAGCGAACTCTAAATCCCCATTTCCATTGTCGCAAGTAGACGCTGTTGGATAATGCTCCTTTGACCTCGCTTTTATTTATCGTTTTATCACCTTGTGTACTTTAAACATCTACTAGTGTGGTTGTAATTGGAAGATATCTGCATGATCCTCGCACGAAACTCCTAGAAAACAGATTTATAAATCCTATATTATCTTAAAATGGTCGATGCCGTCATTTTATTAATATGGTAAATGAATAGGTAAATAAATCTCGACGTGCTCAAATTACCTATACACATTGAATAAAATTTAAATTCAGTGAACTGACCGAACAGAGATTAACAAAGCCAGCGTCACTTTTCGTACTAATAATGTGCCGTTGGATCGTAATTTGCTTCCCTCCTAAGCTCAATAAAAGGCAGCAGAAATTATCCATACATGCATAACGAGGGTAGGTAAACTAGGTAACCAGCAGCGGCATAAGGGTCCCGGGCGGAGGCCGCGCGCTTCGCTAAGCACTGTAAATACTCTCCCAGTCACGTAGCGCTCCGCTGCAAACTGTTGAATATTAATACGAAATAATATTCACCATAAGAAATCCCACTGAAACTAGTGCCTGAGTGGGCGAATCGCAGCGTACATTATACGAATTGCAGCGTAAGAAGTAAGAATCTTCTTACGTCCAGGCACATCATCGTGAGAAGGGAAAATAGACTCAATAGATAATCTAGTCAAGCAGACGTGGGAAGTATAATGGACGCGGCCATGAGTGAAACTTGCTAGGAATGCGTGATGCTGGAAGGTGACAGCAAAATATAATTTAGGTATCAAGAATTTTCTATTTCTACCCACAGCCGACCGATTACCTACTTATCATAGATTGACCGTAGAGTACATGTCGGATAACTGCTCAGCCCTAAGCGCAAATGGTGGAGATGCTCTTGTCCATTTCAGCATTAGCGCCTGACATATAATGGGATAAAATGAAAGGGTTATTTTCTATGCCGAGACAAGACAAGGGCAAATAATAATTAAATAAGGTTAAACCCATACAGATAGCGCAGCGAATGATATTTGAAATTGTTTATTATGTTCCACCATCATACAAAGAGGGTTTTTTTTTTTAACTGTTCATTAGAGTTCCATTCCATTAATCTATGCCTTTGTGAACACAGTCGATCGAATAACATGTTCAACCTGGATAAACTGTGGAGAGACGTCTCACGTCAACCTTTCAGTAATTATGATAATGTGATTTCATTTACCTTTTGATAAAACAAACCCTTTCTAACGCAGGTGGGGTGAAATAGATTGTAAACGAAATTTCCATTTTCAATTTCCGAAACCAAACAAATTAGTAAATCGGATATTGAGAATAGGTGTATTGTTAGTAAAAAGATATTGTTGCATAAAGGCAAATGAGATTAACAAAACAATGTTTATCAACGTTCCAATGGCGCCGGTGCTTGTTGACTTTGCTTGATTTACATTTTAATAAGTGGTAGCGATAAATAGACTTTAAACTAAAACTTATTTAAAAATTTTAATCAATAAAGTTAAAAGGTAAAACCTAATCCATAAAGCAAAATATAATTCCTAGCGTATCTAGATCAGGAATGTTAGTGCCTCAAGTTTAAAAACAACTTGAGCTTTTTAGTAATTTATTTATTGCGATTAAAATAACTCAAAAATACGGTGACGGTTATGGCGGAGTCCTCGAAGAAAATAGTCGCTATCTAATCGTATTAAGGTCTCGATTACAAAGAAGGTACAGTTAACAGCACACTAGTTTTCTCTGATAGATGACATAATTTCCGAAACTCGTTGTACGTATGTTAAAAGTCGGGGTGAACCTGCTAGTAGAAGTGCATTCATCTCTATTCGAGCTCGTTTTTTTAGTATCAGAATGTGTCATTTTCCCTCCTGGGTGACGGAAAAGTAATCGGAACAAAACAGTGTAGGTTTTAGCTGCAACTTTTCTCATAACTCACCGGTCCGATGCTTTCCACATTTTGAGTTGAGAGCGTATATGAGCAGAAACAGGTCTAATAATTGTCTCTAGATATTTTGAATACCTGAAAATATTGTTTTACGCGGCGATAACGTAGACAAATGTAAAACTTATGATGGCACAATGTACGGTAAAACTAGGAGAGAAGCACAGTAGCTATACTATAGCAGCGTAACCAAACCAATGAACTTAATTGTTACTTCGGCTTTCCAGATGTCCATTTTTATCATAGTATTCGGATGACACATCGCGACGTCGCGTCGCTCTGCCGGAGAGTACGAAGCCTGCGTATTGTGTCGCGTTCAATTACATTTAATCAGTCTTGATATAATTACCTAATTGAAAACTGTGGTGAGCACACTCTAGTCGTACTCATGGAACATTTTGTTCTCTAATATTCGTTCCGAATTATGTATTAACAAAACTCGTATCATAGGTATTTATTCTTTAACTTATAAATTCAATCCTCTATTAACGTGTTTTATGTTGTATGTAACGATACAGATCTGTAGCTGATTTTGTATTACACTTACACCACAACTTTCAACAAAAGCTTCAAAAAGTAATGTACTACGTAGTTAAGAAGTTTAGATTTATTTCGAGATTTAATGAAATCGTTTAAAACAGAGTGCGAACAGTGCATGCCTGGCTTGCCGTCAAACATCGAGTTCGTTTACATGAATACAGTTTTAGGAATACACGGGACTTAGATGTGAGGCGGTTGTTGTTTGAGATGAATCGCAGACTTGCTCTATAAAAAGTCTGTTTGTTTACGCGACTGCCGGATACGACGGGGAGGCGGCTAACCACGTGTATTAACGTAATAGTCACTCACAGGCTGCATGGGAACTATGAATTACTTTACATCGAGTATAGAGCTAACATGATTACTGCCATTCGTATTTATTATTTACCGTAAATTTTTTTTGTATTATTTAATAAGTAGGAACATGAAGATACTTTAAATGATTTCATGGCTCTTTACAAATGTTTCTTCATCACACTGAAGCCGGTGATTTTCATTAGTTTCCTTTAGCGTCTGTTTCTGAGCAGAATACTTATTATAGTTTATTTATTTGATTATTGTTAGCTAACACGTCCCGCACGGAGAGCATGAGTCACGAGCACAGGCATTGTGTCGAAGTTGTTGCCATAAATAGCACCAGCGAGCCAGCGACTAGAGGCTGCTAAGGCAGCCCGACACATGTTCCCAACCAAGTCATCGCCCGCCTCGGACCAGTGCAGCGGTTGGTTGGATAATTAGAACTCCAAAGCGAAGTGCCCTTCTTTCTGACACAAGAGGGCCGAGACACTCCACTAGTATCTTGCGTGTGTCGCCTCGAGCAGATCTTTCATGACATCAAAAATCTGCCAGGAATTTTGTCATAATAACAATGTTAAGGTGGAAAGAAATACACTTATACTAGCTTTCTTTATTGGCTCGTGGGAGTTTAATAATGTTGTAAAGAGACGTTATTCGTAGGTAGTTGAAGGATTTATTACCGTTCCTATCATATCAAAAAGAAAAGAAGCAGGTACTTAATGTAACGATATTTTGCTCAACTACGTTGTAATTTTTATGGGTTCTTAAAATTATAAAACGCAGTTTCGAACATCGAGATGTAGCTACCATTTTCAGATAATTGGAATAGGTACGCGGTTAATAGATAGATTGATAGGAAATTCTTTATTGCACAGAACGAAATGCTAAAGAGCATTCAATTTCAGTTAACCTTTGCGTAGTTCTGAAAACACGGAAAGGGTAGTAGCACAAACATGAGTGCACAATATGAATGCTAAGGAATAAAAAACACGTATTTTATTAAAATAAATGCCTACTTACCTGAAAATAACTTGTTCACGATGGGTTTAGTTATTACTCGACATACCTACCAAGTATCGTTTCCAAGTTTCATCAAAAGAAACCCTCCTACAGAGAACGTCTATTGTAAATTACACAAAAAGTTAAATTATTCAAGTACTTATTCTATTCATTCCCCTTTGAAATATTAGGAGTTGCAAGCATACGAGCTTGTGGATATCCTACTAATATTATGAATGCGAAAGTTTGTAAGTATGGATGGATGTTTGTTACTCTATAACTCCAGAACGGCTGAACGGATCTTGGTGAAAATTGGCACAGAGATATATTATAGTCTGGAATAAAACATAGGCTACTTTTACCCTGTGGGAATACCGGATTTAAAACTACGCGGATTTATTTATTCGTATGGCAATGTGCAATCGTTCTATAAAATATAATTATTATTCAAATGTTTTTAAATCATATTTCTGAACGATTGAGGTGCTGTGAGGTTGTTAAACAGGTACAGCAGCCAGAAGGTTGTTGCTCGCTTAGCGCCACCCAGGGGATACGTGTAGGGAGTAAGTGGCAGTTCCTACGGACGTGAGCAACGATCATCCAACGATACTACGCGGATAAAACTGCGGGGCGCTACTAGTATGAAATATAAGAACAGAATACGTAACATTGTTAACAAAGATGTTTTTTTAAACTGTTTAACCCTTTTAGAAATTTGTTTCATTTTTTATCACGCAGGTGATAGATAGTTTCGGTCATCATTTTGGTCGTGCAACTAATAAAATATACTAAACAATCACCTTTGCCGATAGCCTCGACACCCCGACCCGTTCGTTTCAGTACCTTCACTATTAATATCAAGCTTGGGAGGGCGACTAACAACAAGCTGCCGTTGTACCAATTGCCTCCATTAGCCACTTCCTAATTTTCTCTTTTCCTGTGTTCTATCTATCTCATGCTCCGTTTCAATTGTTTGCTTTTGATATGTTGTAAAGAAGTATGAATGCTGAAGATAACATAAATAATGCATTATTATTTTTATGAAACTATTTAATGTACATGGTTACTGACTTATTATTGGCGCAGTGTGTGAATGTTTCGGTTAACCCCATGATCATCATCTATACTAATTTGGTACTTTGTGATATCTTCATCCTCATCGTCATGATAACAAAGTACCTCATGCTAACTAAAGTAAAAGGGGTTTTTTGTAAAGAATGAAAATGCTTTTAAATTGAACGCCCACGTCCATCATATTTTAAAGGCATCAGCGAGCCTTTGACCCGGGTTGGGGTCCGCGTTAGATTCCATTCGACATTTAATTTTGTCCCGGAGCGCGGCGGCGGGTGCGGGTATTTCGTACAAAATAAAACTGAGCGCGGGTGCGTTGAGAACATGCTTTTATGTAAATGGTCCGCTGAAAATTGGAACTCTCTTCATAAAAGTAATGGGGTAGCTTTCGGTTCACTTACTTTTAATAGGGTTTGCAATAATTATTGTTGGCCATAAGTACCTTACGATTGACAGTGTCCCCTGCTAGTCCATGCATGAATATTGGTTACCCTAGTCTAGCAGATTCCATTCCATGTTGCATGATCTGGAATGAGTGGTATGTACTTACGCAGTTTTGGTGCGGAACGATGCATCCCGAATTTTGGCACGTGTTCTCTACGTCAATACATAATTCTAATCGTAGCCTAGATACGTCAACTATACGGGGTTAATTTATTCCTTACGACAGATTTAGTACATAACCCACCTACACTGTCCCTGAGACAAAATTCTTGATATACACAGTAGTTTTATTTAACTGGGATGAAATTGTGAAACTTAGTCCATCGTTAGCATACGTTCAAAATTTCACGCGGGGTGTAGTTGTGTTAAATGAGAGCTAAGTTAGGTATTTTTTCTAATTTCCAGCACATGGTGGGAACCGGAATGAGTCCGTTCCCCGCCGCGGCGGCGGCAGCGGCAGCGGCGGCTCAGTACGCAGCTAACGGCGATGCCCTCTCGGTGAAAGCCGAGAGCGGCGCGCAGCCTGCGCCCCAGCCGCCCATGGTCAAGAGCGAAGGCCCACCTCCGCCGACTCCCTTGCCACCAGCCAACTTCTCACCGCAGCCACAGCCTCAACAACATTTATCTAATTCAATAGACAATTTGAACACAGCGGTGAGTTCATTATATTTTAAAGTAGTGGTTCTTGCGAAGCTTTGTTTTTATTTATAAAGTTTTAATTGTAATGTTTTGTTAATTTCCAGCTGAGTGAGTGTGAGAACAGCGAGGAGAAGACGCCCGTGAGCGTAGCGGCAGCGGCGCACCAGGCGGCTGCGGCGGCGGTGGCTCAGCACGCGGCGGCGCAGCAGGTGGCGGCGGCGCACGCGGCGGCCGCGGCCGTCTCCGCAGCCGTCGCCAGCGCCGTCAGCCAGCCGCCCACCTCGCCCGAGAAGACCCTAGTGCCGGTCTCGCAAGCATCGCAACCCAAAAGATTACACGTCTCGAACATACCATTCCGGTTTAGAGATCCTGATCTCAGAAATATGTTTGGTGTACGTATATAATTTATGCCAAGCGACGCTTTTACGACACTGCATGCGGCCTTTGTATGTCCCGACATTATGTGCGTATTAAATTAAATGTAATTGTAACGTTTTGCTTTTCAGCAATATGGCACAATTCTTGATGTAGAAATTATCTTCAACGAGCGTGGTTCAAAGGTAAGAACTATTTTGTTTAGACTTTTATATAAAGTGGCCCACTGAAACCCTTTTTTTAAGAGTTCCAGTGGGCCATTATTGAAAGATCTTTTACTTGTTTGTTTCTGGCACACTGACTGCAATTCGATTTTGATAGCTCATAAAATATAAAACTTATATCCATTTTTTATAAATACTTATAATTATATTAGAACACCCAGACAGATAATCTAAAACGACGCTTGTCGTATTATTAATAATATCTCATTTGATGACGAAAGTGTATAATCATTATTCATAATTGCAGTCTCTTTGCTACAAACTTAAATGACGTTGTATTGGCTCGAAACAATAAAGTTGGAAATAAACATGCTGGCATAATAAATGCCGTTCATAAGAAAACCTGTCTTTATTGCCTCAGCCGATTAGAATTTGTGGAATAACATCGATTATCCATGTCTATGTTAAAGCCTATCTATCAAGCATAAATATTTTTGTTATTCCTTGAATTCACTCACTTTGTACGAATCTTCTTAGCTATTGATGTTTTCTGTTTTTTTACCAAATTCTATTAGGTTTAAATTTGAATACTAAACTTCAGTCCATAATTCGCTGAGAAGACGTCGTACGAGTGGAACATGTTTTTTTTCTGTGATATATGAAATTTGCCGCCCAGACCTAAATCGAATCTTGATATATATAAATCTTTAATTCAGTCTTGCAGATAATTTTCATGAATACAATTGATTTATTAATTCATAATTTCTATTTAGCTTAACATAATACTGAGGCAATGGGTTTATATAGTTAAATTTAATCAATCGTGTTTGAACCTACAACTATTCTTTCTCATAGCATTTTCTTGGTTTTAATGTTTGGTGCAGTATTTCTAATTGCATTGTATATTATCATTTAATTTAATGTCTACCTTATAATTTTCAAGAATCAGAACTATAATTTGTTACTCGTTTGACATATATTTTATTATATTGAGTTGATACATAGCATTTCATAATTCGTTCAAAAATAAGTCAAAGGTGTAACTTTTAATAACTGAGAACATATTATAACAATGAATTTTTACACATTTTAATAATGATACTCAAAAAACAACTTACTGTAAATGTTAAAATTTTAGGCAGATGACTTTATTGAAATAATTTTTATAATAATAATTGATTGGATTGAACGCTTTTTTCGTGTTTTCTGCTTTTCTTGTGTCCGTTTGGTGACCGCCCCTAAGTAGTCCATGCTCGCTCATAATAAGGGAGTATTATCTTCTAAAAATAGTTCCCAGTCAATTTCTTTAAAGCCTCATTGGGATTTTCAGTATTAGATAATGTTTGCATCGTCATTTTAATAGCTGAATTCCTAAGTCATATTACCTGGACAGCTCTATTATCCATCACTAATAAAGGTTAATGTCTAATGTACATCCAAACTGCTAGTGATATTTTTTACAATTAACTTTTATGCATAGTTGCTAGTCATTTTATGGATTTTTCCAATGTAGAGTCCATTTCTTCTATTTTGTTGTAGTTTGTGAACTGTACTACTTTGCTTGAACTCATAAAATTAACAGGGTACTTCTCTTTGCAGCTCGGTGTGTAGTTTGGATGACATAATATAATTCTAATTCAAAGTACTATTTAACCTCCAATTTATTAATGTCCTAATGTTTGAGCTGAATTGTTATGAAATTCGTTAGTCATAGCTTTATTAACCAGGGAAACACCAATTAATTATCATTAGTTTTGGGCATGAAGTAAATACGCTGATCCTCAATTCGCAAAATGTGTTTAAAAGTTAGAGCATTTTGATCTAGTTATGGTGCATTTTAGTTTAGAATTTGTCGAATGTCTTCTGTCTTGTTCTGGATTGGAATCCGTTTACCGATCGTCAGAGAGCTTGCAGCACTCCGTGCGTTGTATGTTTAGACGATGAAGGATGGTCCTCTTTGTGTAGGTCTTTCTGCCCACATCTTTTTGTATCTATTTCTCATTCTCTCTGCCCAAATCATTGTTTTCCTATGTATATTTGCACTCAGAATGGTAATAATAGAGCTGTCATTTGCTTTGTAAGTGTAAGCGTTTCGTACAATCAGCTCCTTGATTGTCACTTTCACGACTCGATTCTTCCACTGTCTTGTGTGCTGTGCTAGCTGCTTTTTGTTATGGGTTTATCACCATGTTTTGACAGTATGTAGATTTATGAGCACGATCTTCTGATTTCAATTGTTGGATTAAATAGATTTAATAATTTGATACCCGCTACACTACATAGATAAATTTCATGTTATCGGGTAACATAGTTGGCATTAATTGCGGCAAACATATGAATCGTGCAGTAGATGATGAATCTTTCTTATACAAATCAATAATTTGTATAAATGCTTATGATTTTACTATGCTTAGTATGGCACTGTAATGTTAACGCACTATTTAAATGCATATATAAATAATTTTCCATGAATCTGTTTAGTACAAAAGGAAATGGTGTAGTAGTAATTGCCTTGGACCTAACTTAAGATTGATAGGAAATGCAAAACAATAATCACTCAGCGTGTCTATTGCCTTTATTACTAGAAATGTGTACCGTCAAATTGTAAATTTAAAGTAATAGATATGTTTAGCAATTTCATTTATGCATGAACGGTGATTTTTCAATATAGAACAAATTGCAGCTAACATTACACACAATAACTTAACATTCTGGTAGTGTCTGTGATATGGTAACAGGCATTGTGAATACTTGTCGACACCATAATAGAATATCTTCTACCTTATAGTTCTGTACAGACTACTAGGTCGAGCGACGATACATTGATTTATTTACTTACTGTAATCCAAACGCTTATGTGTACCCATTCAGCTAGAAAACGCTCAAAGTATCAACGTAATCAAATAATATTATCCTCTCGATATTTCACTAGAATTATTTAAATAAAGAATATGCAATGCATAAATGTTAATTTTTGTTGCACGTTGTTTTTTGAGCGACGCTGTTTTTAATGCATGTTTTGTCTGTCTTGCATGCAGGGATTCGGTTTTGTAACATTCGCAAATAGTGGTGATGCGGAGCGAGCACGAGAGCGTCTTCACGGCACCGTGGTTGAGGGCAGAAAGATAGAGGTGTGCATGACTCAATGAATACCATCCGTAGCACTATTGTAACTTATAACATCCCGCTCCTTACGGCCACGCCCACCGCCCACCGCAACCTGCGCTCGTCTGCTCTGTAGTTACTGTCATGCTATGCTATAGCGTGCGCCGCGCCACCCGCGCCGGCTAAAGCATATTAGCACTAAGTATGCCACACTCTAATCCACAAACAAACCTTATTTATTTTGTCCCTTTACTCTCTAGACGGTCATTTAAATATTATGCCGATCGAAAGAGAGAGTGTCTCACAGAGAAATGTAGACAGAACCGTATCGTCACATTGCCGCAGAGGTAAGATACAACACACGTTAATATTTTCTACAGTTCTATATACATTATACCTAAAATCTCATTCAATTCTATCAATACTAAAAGAAATCAACGTCGACTGAAGAGGCTCGAACATTTTGTCCGAATTTAGTCAGCGCATTCAATAAATTTTCTTGAGCAGTTCCCGAGTTACCTACCTAACCCGAAATACACACACAAATCACAATAAAATATAAAATGTCTCAAGTACAAATAATGTACTCTATAAGTTTATGGTCTTACCATAGCTTTCCATCAAGTGATGTGGCCAAACACAAGTCCCCACTATGTTTTTTCTAGAACCGATGGAGAATGCCTAAATGAGACATTAATAAGTATTAATTATTTATTTTGCATACTTGTTTAGTGGGCAAATATAAAAAAAAACTCTTAAAGTTATTTCAATTCAAATGATGGGTTCGATTCCCACCGGAATAATTTATTCAATTAAGTTCATATTATTAGGACTCTGAGAATATAAATTCTGATATATTTTACTTCAATATCAGGTTAATAATGCCACGGCGAGAGTCCAGACAAAGAAACCTCCGACGGTCCCCAACGGTAAGCATAATTATATCTGTTGACTATTACAACGTTAATTTCATTGAACCCAAGTAATTTCTGTCGTAACACGTTTCAATAAAGAACAGTATTTACAAATCCTCCCATCCAATACTTTACTTACACTAACCACAGCGGTTATAAATATGTATCTGTCACCCTATAACATACATAACACTTGTTTTGACTTTAATGCATCTTGGATTTTTCTTTTTTAATCAGTTATACTGGCTAGAAATGGATCAGTTCCCACTGTGGGTGAGAGAGCTGAATTTGTAAAAATCAGTGTTGTCAATGCCATGTCCGTGTCTATACAATATTGGCTAGATCTGTTGTCTGAATGCAATTAGATGGATGCTATTTAGGGAATGAGTCCACACTCCACACAGCAGCCGGAGACAGTCTGCGCCTGACGATCGTACTCAATAATTGCGCAATTTGTACTAAAGTTCTTGTTTATGCTAATTATAATTGTATTACAACGTTTCTAAAGTTATAAATAGTATACTCTGTTGGCTGTCTCCGGTGTCACTATTGCCTGAAAAAGTTTAACACTATCCCAAACACCACTGAAATGGCTTCTTAGTTGTCATAACACTTGGTGTTATGCTTGGTATGACATATTCTTGTTGCATATTATATTTTCTGAATGACTGTATGTGCCTTCGATCTTGCACTATTAATATTTCATTTCTGTAGCGGAGAATGTCTTCTACTCTTGCCTTCATTGTCCTAGACATACCTAGATAGTGTTGTAATGTGTATCATCTCATAATAATAATTTTATCTTGTTGCAGTGTGTGTACAATGGCCTGAAGGTAAGATACCCATGAAGAATTTTGTATGAAATCCTTTGATAAAGACACTAAAGCTTTGCGTTACATTTATTATAACATTCATTCGAGCATGAATTTCTTTATGTGGTGGGACTATGCGGTTGATTAGAACTAAAAGTACTGCTCGAACAGAAGTTGAATGAATTGAAAGCATTTTGTAAAAAGCCAGAGGCCATGCTTCCTTAGAGCAGAAAGTCAGTGGTCACTGTGCCATGTCCTCCGCGGCACGGGACGGGCGAGAATGTGTTGTTGACGTAGCGAAGGCGCGGCCCGCGTTTACTCCACTGGCATGATCACGATGGTCCATTCCGTACCTCAGTCTCATATTCAAACGCATTCTAGTGCACAATGTAATCTTAGAAACATAGATGGTATTGTGAATGACTTGACTCTTTTCATATTGGCTTTTTTTCCAAATTGAAATAATTGTATACCCAAGATGCGTCTTACGCGTAGTTCTCGTCCACCGGATACAGCCGCATTCTGTGAAGTGTCTTCAATACTGAAAGGTCTGTCCCTGAAAACTCGACGCGGTCTGTGTACTCCAGTGCCCATTGCCTGCGACGCCATTTTAGGATCTTGGGAATTAAAGTAGCTAATTTAAAAGAGTTCGTCATAAATACTCAGTCGAAAGCCAATATACCTTTTCAAGTACTCAATTTGTACCCAACACTTCATAACTTTATAAAGGCAAGCAAGAGACTCTTCATAACTTTGTATAACTTGAAGGTAATTAATTACATACGCTAAAAAGTTTACGTATATTCAATGACAAGATCACTTTAAATAGTCTTAAAAACCAAAAAACTCAGCCAGTTACGCGAGCAAGTCTAGAATAGTCTTCTGATAAAACTTTATTTGCGGGTAGTATGAAAATATTTTTGTTTATCTGTGTAATAACCCTGGAAAATAACAGACTGGGGTTATATAGTCATTTTGACAAAACTAGTGTTTTAATAAAGATAAAAAGTCAATAAACGAACGGATTGGTTTTCCTATCGTTTTTTAGGTTCACAATAAAGGGTCCTTGATCTTGAATGCCTTTATCCGTCTGACTGTGTGCTATCGATAGCGCTGGGAGTATGAGTAGTATGAGGTAGATGTGTGTGAGTAGAAGGAGAGGTCGGCAGTCGTCAGTCGGCAGTCGGCAGGCAGGCAGTAGAGTAAGGTGGCGACGGTGACGTGAGTGTGTGGTGTAGAGGCGCAATGTGTGCGCAGGGCTCCGTGTGTCCGGCGTGACGTGGCCGTGGCTGGGCGCGGCGCCGGCGGCCGCTGCGGCGCCTCCGCTGGTGTTGGCGCCGCGCGCCGCTCAGCGACGCAGGTAACCCCTCGGCCCGCATGTTAGCCATCCGCTGTGTGTTGCATGTAGTGTCCGGCGCTGCCGGCGCGCTGCGCGCATACGAACCGGCGCTCGTGCGCACCCGCTCCCCGCGCCCCGCGGCGCAACACCACCCGCATCTCCCGCATCTCCTGCCCCGCGCCGCCTACGCATCGCCGATGCACGCCTACGCACAGTGAGTACTCACAACACACGACGCACACAATCTATGCAGGCTCAATACCTACTAGGTACCTATGTACTACATCACCTAGGCAATATAACCTAACCTACATATACACCACTATTTTGTAACTACAAAATTTAAGGACTGTTTGAAGATTCCTGTAGGATCTCAAAGGGGTGCCATTAATCAAATTTAGTAAATCTATTGATTGAAACTGAGATGAAATTTGTATTGTCACAGAAAAAGCTTTTAAATATTCGTAGGTAAAATTGATAACTCAAAATCAATGGTAAATGTATAAATGTCCTAGTAGGGACGTCCTCTATCGCAATCTCCAGACTTAATAGTTCTTGAAAACATTTAATCTTTAATTAATTTAATGAATGATTTAGGTAAATGTGCTCATAGCCATTAAGTTCAAAGCACAGTGAGTAAAGTAGTAGAGACAAGAATTCGATCAGTAGGCGCAGAGATTAAAATTAAAATACCTGGCTGCATAGATCGTGTCTGCACCGCACCGCACTTACATTAATTTATCCTCTACCTATCCTACCATTTTATTCTTTATACAACCGAAAGAACAAAGTTACAATTATTGAACAAAATATCACGGTTTCACGTGATTCAAGTTGAAATTATCTTGAACAATTGGTTCACAAAATTTAACCGAACTTCTCTGGACAAAATTATGCTCACATGCATAAGTATGAGATGGCTTCTTCGAAACTTCGCTGGTTTCTGTCTACATATACATCCTTAAAATTTCTATTTATAATTACTATTCTATTTATAATTATATCGCTAGAAATAGTTAAGCTGGTAACTTCAAAGATCTTCAAAAAATATTTCAACTGAATAATAAAATATCCAATTATTTCAGGATTCAAGACCTTTCCTATGTGTATCGTCCAAATTGCAACCTATAACTACCCTAACCCAAAAACTCCTACTCTGCATCCCTTCACCCCCAACGGTATGAATTAATATTTGTCTAATAACAGCACCAAGTAACTTAGATTAGCGCCCATCGAAATAATCTTTTATTGTTACTAACTTATGTAATTCAGTTTTGAATGTCACTGGTTGCCTTAGCCCAATAGTTCTAGTGCTTTCTTTATGTTTCTATATTGATCAGTGTGTAATTAGAATTCTTCTTAATTTTTAACATAACTTTCTTTATCTGCATTCTTATACTTACTATCTTTTACTTTCTGCATCCCAGTATAGATATAGTTAGTAAATGATTACTTACTGTAGATACATAACATTCTTTGTAAATAAGGCGATGCATTTTATCATTAGAACAACTAAATTTACAAAATGTTGTAAATTGTGAAGCTTACAAAGTGTTTACTTACCTAAAATAGTAATAATGAATCTTATTTCTTTCTAATTAGGAAATGTGTATCTCATCATAATTTGTTTGGATTTCCAGCGTGTATTACGACCCATTCTTAGCAGCTGCGACAGCTGACTCCAACTACAGACTACAGGTAAATACTAGTTACCTAAGAGCTTTATTTATACATTTCAATTTGACTGTTGTACAAGTTAGTTGGTATAGGATGTAATTGATTGATGATGTGTAGTGAAACGTTTAACTACGAGATAGAATCAGAAATGAGGAAATCCGTAGGAGAACCAAGGTAGCCAACATAGCTCTCAGAATCAGCAGATTGAATTGGCAATGGGCAGGTCATATAACTCGAGAACTGACAACCGCTGGGGAATAAAGGTTCTCGAATGGCGAAAGCGAAGTGTGGGACGCCCTCCTATCCGATGGACTGTCATTGTTAGGATCGCTGGTAGTCGATGGACGGAAAGGGCTCAGAGTCGTTCTTCCTGGAAGCGGATAGGGGAGGCCTATGTCCAGCAGTGGACTTCTGTAGGCTGATGATGATGTGTAGTGAGACGTGACTCCGTGGTGACGTGTGCGTGTGTTGTTACAGGCAGCGAAGCCCGCGGCCGAGGTAACCGCCGCACGTCTTGCGCTCGCTCGATCTCGATCGATAACCGACTTGTCTGTATCACTATCGCTTCCCGATTCATGTCCACGCCACGCTAGTATAAGTTTGTTATTTACCGTGGAGTGAGTGCTGGGATTTTGTTTGCTCCTTATATTCGTATAGTCCTATTGGTTGGTAATCCACCGTAATGCAGGATGCACATTGTGTTTGTGTTAACCGAGACCCGTGGTGCACGCGCGGTCGACGCTGCGACCGCGTCCATTGCTTTCTCTTGCGTTTTCCTTGTTCGTTGTTGGTATTTGTGGTGGGTGATTAGTTGTAGGTTTGCTCAAGCTGTGAGTTGACTCGATCAGATGCTAATTTTGTTATCATGCTCCAAGTAGAACATTGAGCCCACAAATTAATTTCAACCTTCGAAGTATATAGTTACAGTAACAAACACAAAATTAGTAGATAGTTAATACTATATTCATTGGTTACATACATTTGTACTAGTTTGTAACTATAATTCTCACATCCGTATTGCATGCCCATTTTAATTTCGACCACCGTAATAACAATCATTATTTTCTGTAACATTACATGTTCTTACGATCCTCTACCTATTTTTACTAGTATCGAACTTCGGTAATTGAGTCATGTTACAGAAAATAAACTATATTAATCCATTTCGTAGGCGAGAGTGCGTGGAGAGCTGCATGGGATTTTGTACATAAATAGGCGAAGTTCCAACACGCTGTTTTTATTTCCAATAACGTTATTGAATGCATCGATCTAGTTTTAGTCTCTTGGCTGTTTTAAAATTCACGAATCACTGCGTTTCGATGGATGACGGAAACCGGACCGGATTCTTGTGTACGGTAAGAGCTCTGTGCTAGGGCCGCATCAATGGAGAACTGTTATCTCGCGTTTGTGGGCTCACTGTTCACCAAGTGTAAGGCTGATTCTACTGGTACGGGTTTCTCGTACTCTCTGTTCGGCATACTTGCATTACGAACTTCACCTTAGAGCTAGAGTAAAACATACGAAAGCGGCCGAGTCCATTTGTCCAATGTCTAAATGTCTATTCTATGTCTAAATTTGTTATGTACGTAGGTACTATCAATATAAATATATATTCAATGTTAATATATCTGGCTAAAATTACTATTTATATCTGGCTAAAATTACTATTTACCATGGTATTCAGTATTATGTTAGATTGTGATTATATTGACAAAATAAATAAATAAAGCTAGTTGTGGAAACAGCGGAGAGGCACGCCAGTCAGCTACAGGGCTTTTTTAAAACATGGAAACGATTCAGATAACCTCGTTTTTTGTTTTTAAAAACACCAAACCTCAAGTCAGTTTTCATTTTCGTATTTCTTAACTTCAGGTATTTTTGTTGACGAATGATAGAGGAGAGTGGAGCAGTAAAACCTGTTGAGCCGGCCGACCCCACTTAGCGTGGGATAAGGGCAGGAAGATGATAATGAGGTATTTTTGTACTGAGACTCGTAGGTTTTTAGCACGTCTGAAAGAGGCGTTATCGAATCTCCATACAAAAATGACCGACAAAACCAAATACGAAACAAAACTTAGCCTTGGGGACAAAGACACAAATTGTGACGTGTTCATTCGGTGAGGTTTCCGAATGTTAAATGAGTCCAGCAGTTGAGGCCGTATTGAAGGTGTAATGTAATGTATATTGCAGGCGGCGGCGGCTGCAGCGGCGGCGGCGGCGCCCCTGCTAAAGAGTCCGCTGAGCTCGGCGCAGCACGCGGCGGCGGCGCAGGCGGCCGCCAACTACGGCGCAGCGGCGCGCGCGGCCGCCGCAGCCGTCAGCGCAGCGCCGCAGCCCACGGCGCTCGCGCCTCTTGCCACGTATGTATTCATAACTATCATCATCATTATCATCATCACTATCAGCCTAAAGAAATCCACTGCTGGACATAGGCCTCCCCTATACGTTTCCAGGAAGAACGAATAATTATTTTCTGTCCAAACTTAAGATGCAATATTTGTAAACCCGTACCTAGTACTAAACCTAAAAAGAAATTTCTTGACGTTGATTGTTTTACAGATTTTGCATTTCTTTTCGATTTGCAGTCTTGCCTATTATTTCTTATACTCGACACCACAACGCGAATTTTAGATTTTTTTAATGTAGTTTGTTTACAAACATTGCATCTTGAGTTTGGACCGAGTATAAGAGATCATTATTACATAAATATTTATTGTTTAACTGTATGTAGTACAACGGACTGAAGAAAATAAACGAATCCTATTATCTGTTTCAGATACGGCAGAGAGTATGCGGACCCCTATTTGGGACACAGCATCGGTCCTGTTACAGGTTACGGGGTAAGAACTAATTTTCCAAAAGTAAAATGAACTTCTGTTTTATTAATTCTATCTGAAACTAAGGGTCAATATATTGTTACAGGCCGCAATGTACAGAAGTGGATACAACAGATTCGCGCCATATTAGCCCAGTGGAACAGTTTGAAGATTTTACTCGAATATGAAAATACCCTCATCACCTTTACCCTAAACATGACAATGGACTCTCTTGAACGTACAAATGTAATTCTTAATTTAAGGATAAAAAGTAATGTTGCTAGCCAAATTTTGTATAGTAAAGCTTGGGTAGCGAGTTCACACTACTAACATTCGGTGAGTCAAGTGTTTTCGGAAGCAGCTCTAGACGAGCTGTTAGTGCATAGAGTTATGCACCTCGCGAGATAACATTATACCAAAGTCAATCAATTTTATAACATAGAACAGTCATTACATTTGCGTAAGGGTCAAGTCCTTCCATACATAAAGATCATCTTTTTAATGTATAATGTTCGAATGCAAGCACCAGATGTGATGCTAAGGACGTTTCATACTAAGCATGTTATAGTGGGCAATGTTAGCACACAGTAGTATGAAGCTTGACCCTAATGCTATACAAGTGCGAGCAGCTAAAGTGCTTTCATTCACTACGGATTCAATCACTTAGGTCAAAATAATAACGTCATAACGTCAAAATAATAACACTTAAATGAACTGCGGAACGAACAGTGCCAACATATTATCTGAACCGGTCTGAAGTTAGCCGTTTGGGGCCATCTTCCATTCACTATTGGCCATTTGTGCACAAACGGCTAACCTCAGATCGGTTCAGCTATGTTGGTGAGACTACATGTGTCAAATGCGAATCTACATTTAAAAAACGTACTATACAATTACAATAGAGACATTTAATTTCCATGTAAGTATTGTACGGAGATATTTAGTGAGCTTTGCACTTGCATATCATAAATAAAAATTGTAAATAAATAAATTCCAATGGCATATGGTTACTCACGAAGTGTAGGAGTTTGAATAGCGTGTTTGCTAGGTAGTCGTTACGTACCGTTGTTATCGAAGCCCGGTCGGGATTTGAATGTGTTCCTTCGGGTCATTCTACATCTATATCCTCCTATTACTCATTACTTATAGTTATTGCCACTAGTATCTCATTAGTTACATGAATTTAAATATCTCTAATATGTAGTGCTTCTGAAATAGCTCGCTAAGTGCATAGAGTAGGTACGGATCTTCCACAGTGAATCGGTTTTGAATTAATCAACTACTATTGTGGTGCGATCTTTTATTCGGTGCCATTTTTTCGGTTGTTGTTTTACAAATGCCTTTAATTTCCAAAAAGTTACCTTATATTCTTTATTCAAGGTAAATAGCAGTAGTAACTACATACATAGTTAAAATAATTTTAGATGACATTTACCTAGTATATCGTGGGGTAAAACAAATCCAATTCGACAATATAAGAGACTTTTGTCCAGTTGTCTTGCATTGTTATTCTGTGAATATGCTCCGCTTTAGAGTAGGTACGTAAATGCCGCGCCGCTGCTAAGCTCAACAGTTTCCAAACATAACTATACGTAATGGTGTTTTAATCAGTACCTACTTATAATGTATAGTTCGCCTTCTCTGTTACTCTTGTATTAAAATCACAGATATGAGTCCCTATTTAGTCATAAAAAGAATAAGCAAGTAATCGGTTGCTAGTTATGTATTATAAAGTTTACTGAACTGTAGGTAACGCTTTAGCCGTAGTGTATAAGTAAAGAAGGGAACTTCATGGAGTTCTTACATATCATTGAGATTTTCTCCTTGTAATTTGGTTTAATGTAGATGATGATTAATACTATCTTGTACGGTGTCTAATTTTTTTACAGTGCTATTTTAAAGTTTTATCTGAGGTGTACTACATTTTAATTT
Organism: Plemyria rubiginata; assembly: GCA_963576535.1. NCBI lineage: Eukaryota > Metazoa > Arthropoda > Insecta > Lepidoptera > Geometridae > Plemyria > Plemyria rubiginata. Next base: position 6,913,599 of record OY754909.1, on the reverse strand, counting down.
TATGAACAAACACGCATACGGGTCCAACCCCTTAGTCGTCGTAAATTTTAGATCTAACATTTTCATTAGGATTGTAAAATAATTGTTACTTACACTATCGAATTCGCTCAAAGTTTATACCAAAGCACAAAAACCCATCGATTCGTACTTGTTCGGTGAATTCGCATGTAAACATCACCCCTTTATTAACCTCAATAGATTTCATAGTCTTTCATTCGGAAAAACTTAACAAATCTTAGAGTAAAATAGCTTATTAAATTCTTTTGACTAATGTTTTTCATCTTCGCACCTTTAACCAACGTATCTTTATCTGGAAACAGTTCTAGAATAAATTAATTAATTCATAATCTTTTGATAGATCTGAGTTCATTGATGCAAATTTTTATTCTGTGTCATCAGGATTAACGAATTAACAAACATCAACTACAGTTGTGCTATTTTCGATCAAGAAAATGTTTTCCCGACTAGAAAGTTAGTTTTGCTTTGGTAGTAGCAACACTTCGCGGTTGATTATAATGATGATGATATTTTATATACATGTGTGTATACATTTTAAACTCTTTGGATCATATTATTTCCTTCAAACAAACTTTAAATTGTTTTAAAATTCTTATTCATCCAAACTATACAAAAATTATCTGTACCTACTTCACAAACTAATAAAACATCTTGTCCCTAGCTCCAGCCCATGACAATTATTATTTGTATTCGTTATTATGACGGATTCTAGTCTTTTGCGCACAATATAACTATAGGGAAAGGTGCTTCTCGTAAAGGTTTCATGTGATAGATATTTGCAGACTTTAGTTCTCGTGGGTGCCCACATACGTTATTCATTGTATGATTTGAAAATGTTATTTTTTAAGCTTCGTGTCATATTTTCTGATTAATAGATGATCATACTCTCACCTGATAGTGCCACTGGCTTAATATTTTAGGATATCTTAGATATACGTTTATATTACGTAACTGTCTTATTGCAGCTTCGAACAAATATTGTGCTTTACTTTTGAATACTCATGTGTGGAGTGGATGCATTAATTTAGGAATCTTTAGTTTTAGGGTGCGTAGCCTAAATGCAACTTTTCGTATCGTTAGTACAGAAAAAAGTACATGTGATTTATTTGATCATTTTTAGTTATTTTGTGCTAGTTTGCGGATATGTCTTTTGTATTATTTCGCAAGTTTATGAGGCGTGTCTGGATGGAGTTCTATCGATGAACACGACATACGAACAAATCAAGCCACATAAACTTGTTAGAAACAAAACGTAATTTTTGATTATGTTTTTTTAGCTTTTATTTTAAATAATGATGATTATTGATCACAAAGAAATAATTGATTCTTAGTTTAAGTACATTTCATGATCTAAGCCAAATTGTTATATTAATGGGAGAAAAATCGGAATTTAAATTACATATCTGACAAAATGGTTAGTGTGCTACAGGAATAAGATTTGAAAAATAAACATCAAGGACAATGTATGTATTATAAAGTATATTAATCACTAAATTAAGGGATAATGTATTTTTAAAGCCATTTGTTTCTCCGTTTTTATATAATGTTAAATTTTCATACTACTCTTATTTCTTCATGCTGTGCACAAATTATAAAATCGACGGCTTCGTTATTTATGAATAAATATAGATCTTGTAAAATGTGTTGTTAAGTAGGGCATGGAGTCATATCACAGTGTTGTTAGCGGGCGTCGATGATCGCTAACAACACCGATACCGATGCCTGCTGTGCGGCCAGCGGAGTGACTCGTCTGCGAATGTGGCCCCTCCGCCGACCGACGTTATTCAAACTGCTCCAGTCATCGTCGCAACGCCTTCTACACTCTCAAACACTTACATTTTCTACTCGCATAAGACTGTAATCTATAAGGACCTTTTTGGATGTTAATAAAATTAGTTTTAACTTTGAAATCGGTATCGAGATGCGATGACTGGAGCGGTATGCGTAGCGTAGGCTATTAGTGTTACTGGCGGCCTCAGCGCCGGATGTTGTGCGTATAATTTGTTCCCTCGGGTTCATGTTGTTGAAGTAGCCAGTTATTAGATATCACTTGTTCGTCAATTGCACTCGTCGGCGATGTTCCGTTTGTTGGTAGTCTCGAGTAGATTTAATCACGTTTTTACCTAAATCACGAGCGTTTATTTATACATTCAAATCGAAGTACAAATTGTTAGTCTCAATTGGCTGCTCGTTACAAATGATTTGGAAGTTTGGAGTCGGTATTTTGTCGTTGATTTAGACCTGAATGATAAGACATCATAGTCTTCGATTTGAATGATAAATTATGACAGATGTAGCACGTACAGCTTAAGAGCGCTCAAACTATACCAATTCGATGCAGCTTTTGATGACAGTATGCTTTCGGACAGCTGTATCAGCTGTTCCAAATAGAAACCACTAGGTATTTTTTGTACATTGTCTTGTCATTGCTAGCTTCATTTGATAATTTGATGAAATTTGTGTGAGAACACCTGTTAGCTTGTTACAAAGTATGTGCTACAACTGCGTTTTTGCGTGTGTAGCAGGTAGAAACAAAATCTGCGTATGCAGGTACGCGGAAATAAGCGTATACAATCAACCAGTATTTTAACTACAAACAATACCGTGCTCAATTCCCGTGTCTGTATATTGTAAGTATAATGATAAAATTAAATAATTTTAAAAGTTAAATTACAATAGATTTGTTAAATAAATGTCTTCCGTTGGGCACATTTTATAGACTATTAGCACATTTTATTGTTGCACGTAATCTAATAATAATAAAATTGTGCAGTTTGTTTTGTAACTCGAATCGTAGAGCCAAGTGCACAGCTAGGCCACTAGAATGTGAATTTTAATGAAGTGATCAAGTAACATAGAATTCATCAATTTTCTTTTCGTGTGGCAAATTTCAAGTGAATTGCAGTGCTGATTTATTGTAAATATTTTTTTTTTCAATAAATATTAAATGAAGTAAATCATTTGATGAAGCCTTGTGTACTCATTTACGTTATCAATAAATTATGGTATGAATATACTTCTTTTATTTTCTTTACCAATAGCATACTCGCTAGGTGCTTAGGTAGGTACAAGCTCAGTACTGCAGTTTAGTGGTTTCAGCTCAGGTTGATTAGACATGCCAGAAAACAGCATTTGTAACGCCGGTGGTGCTATTAAATCGGTTTTCCTCGTTGTGATTGGCCGTCAGTGATAATAATTATTTTAAGGCGATAAGATTGCAGGTCTATTTGATAATGAATTGTAGGTAATCATTCCATAGTATAAAATAATTAAAACAATCGGAATGGAGAGATTATCTAGTAGAAGCGATAAGGGCTGCCTTTGCGCTCTTTGCGCAGTCTAGCTCGCCACCGCGCGAAAACTTGTCACCGCTTCACTCAGTGCAGTTTTATTAGAATCGCTAATGTGACGCTATAGAACAAAACAATAAAAGGAATTAAAATGGTGCTTTGTCCACCGTTCAAGTGGTCAGCTAAAGGTGGATTTAATCTTAGCAATTCAGCCCGACCTACAAGACCTGCGAGAAGAGAGACCATTGTTGTAAGTTGTCAAACCATTGTTCTTTTCAGTCGGTGCATGATTTCCTTAATAGATAGAATCGGAAACAATCGTGCTATGTTTGATCCTCAATTGCACCCGCGATAAAGCGTTGTAATGTGCACAGATTGTAACGTGGCAATGCATTCTTTACATACCTATCTACTTATTCACCTATTACGTACCTACCTAGGTATATTATTAACATCACCGAGAGCATCGGTGCGGTGGTCTAGTGGTGACTTAGGAGTGCCTTCTCACTGGTGTTCTCTTAGAAAAATGTATTTGCGTTGCCATTGCTCTCAATCGTTGCAGGAAAACATTGTGAGGAAACCACACCAGCGGCGATAGGTTTGCAACCTGTCACGAATGGAATACCAAATACTGTAAAATTTGGGTATGTGCCCAACGTAGGTAACCCCTGATTACCCCCAAGTACATTTGAGTTCTTTGAGAATTCAAAAAATATTGAGTTTTTCTGTTATTAACCAAGTTCAAAAAAAGAGGTTCTCAATTCGACTATTTTTGTGTTTGCCTCAGAACTTTCGACTGGGTGAACCGAATTTGATGATTCTATTTTCGTTTGAAAGCTGGGTGCTTGCCGTGTGGCCCCATTTAAATATGAGTAAGATTCGACGATTAATCAAAATCAATCTCCTTTTTTTGAAGTCGGTTCTAAAGAGTGTCCACATCTCGGAGGCTAGGTATACGTTGTCGATTTAGATGTTTGTGGCTCAATTATGCCATAGCGGTCAAGTTAAACTTGAAAGACACATAAATTGTTTCTAACTCGGAATAATTAGGTAGGTAGGTACTTTCCACAGACTATATAGTAGGACGCTAATGCAAGTACTTTCTTACTTTTTATCAGAGGTACCTACGTCAGTGAAGTTCAGGGACACGCCTTATCTCATTAATTTTTAGTCAGTTCTTAACCTATCTATGGACATAAGGCTACCAGTAGGTATCTACCTTTCTTTAGGTCCGAGTAATGATAAAAAAAGGGATTGACTTGTTTACTCACATATTTAAGAACCATTGAAATTAATCTTTTTAATGCTTATACACCTAGATAATAAATTTAATTGTGATAAGTTTCAATCTCAGCAACGATAAAAGGAATGACCGCTTATACTTTTTTCTGAAAATTAATGTTTTTATTATTATAATTTTTTATACAACTAGCTGATGGAACAAACAGATGGCCCACCTGATGTTAAGTTAAAGCACTGCCTCGTAAATCACGCACGATAAGAACGGGCCCACGATGCACCGCCCTGCGTTAATCAACTTGAGGCTTACTGATGTTAAGCCTCATGTGCCTGTAATTACACCCGCGACCACACTCTTCAAACCGAAACACAGGGTTGCTGCTTGTTTCCCGTTCCCCGGACGAGCCCTTCACAAAGAGCTCTACTACTCTTTTTTTAACAGTTCCATACTAAAAGAAACAACACCTAAATGTCTATGTACTTAGGAACGGTTATTTTTAAACACCAAGTTAGGTACCTATGTATCCCTAAAGTATCTTTCATTAATCCATAATTTTCAGCTATATCCTGAAAATGCACAAACAACACCGACCGTCAATGAAATTTCCCAAACTAATGGATATGATCCCAACAGTAAGCTACGCGACAGCTTGGCAGTCCCAATGGATACAGATAAAAAGCCTAGTTATGACGGAAGCAGTTACAGCAGAGACTCTGATGAGCCCTCCTCAGCTAGGACTAGTGATGTTTTGTTTGATGAACGTAAGAGCAGCGCTGGTCGGAAGACCATATCGGAGATAGTAAGGGTCGATCCTGACAAACGGACTAGGAGGAAACGAGGCATTATCGCACCTCACGCCCCGTTCGACACGGTGCGCTCTCCGGTTGATCTACAATATGACAAATTTGAAAAAGATGACATGTAAGTATCTGCGAACTCAGGAGCAGAAATTAAAAGAATTAATTGTTACAAAGTACCTACCCACCTAGTTTATTCTCTTTGTAGATCAGCTGAACAAATAAAAAAGGCAGTAATGGCCAACGATTTTCTGAGAAACCTTATGGACGATGATAGATTACAAGCTGTTGTAGAAGCTATGAGCTCCCAGGAGTTTCCTGCGGGAAGCCTCATTATTCGCGAAGGTGAAAGTGGCAGTCACCTATTCGTTTCGGCCCATGGTCAGTTCGAGGTTCTGAAGGGTGGACAAGTGGTGAAGACCTTTGGACCTGGAGAAGCGTTTGGAGAACTAGCTATTTTGTACAAAGCGAAACGCTTTGCCTCAATTCGATGTAAGTTCAATAATAAATAACAAAAGTAAGAGACCTAAAAATAATGAGTAATTTTTCATCTACCTAATCTACTTCGGTAGTCACCTATGTAGGTACCTACTACAACATAGACTGTGATGCCGTTACATTCATTACAATCAAGTACGTAATCAAACTGGCTGTTAATCATATTATTATCTATTAAATATTTGAGTATTTCCTTATCAATTAAAATTCGAATAATTATTTTCAATTACAGGTATAACAGAAGCCAGAGTATGGATACTAGAACGAAGAGTTTTCCAAAAGATCATGGTAAGGAGTGGCCGGCAGGAGCAGGAGGACAATATGCGGTTCTTGGAGTCCGTCCCGCTGCTTCAGGGCATCGACAAAATAGAGCTAGCCCACATCTCGGACTTCTTGAAACGGGTTAGTATTATAGGTACCTACATCTTATCAACATGGAAATCATAGTAGGTACTGAAAGGGAAATTACCTTAGTCATTCATAAAGACTTGCCTTTTAGAGATATTACCTAGGTAAGTGATACCTAAGTACTAGGCATTATCTAGCTAGGACATCAAGATTAGATTAAAACCTACAACTTCCTATTTTCCTATGTTCAAAGGAATTCTTCTCAGCCGGTACACCGGTGGTGCGACAAGGCGACAAAGGTGATAAGTTTTACATCATCCGTGGCGGTACGGTGTTAGTGACGAAACGAGAAGGTGACGGCATTGAGAGGAGAGTGGGGGTGCTGAAGCGAGGGGAGTTCTTCGGTGAACAGGCACTGCTGCACGAAGATAGAAGACTAGCCACCGTCACGGCACAGCCGCCCGGCGTGGAGTGCCTTACCCTAGAACGCGGGTAAGCTCATTGAATGATTACACAAATGACATTACAAAGTGTTTCCGTGAATCATTGTTGGAAGTGCAGATTTTTTTTACTTTTTGCTGACTGCACTAATGTAAGCGCATGGCCCACCTGATGTTGTGGTATCCATCGTATGTAACAAAGTATTGCCTCGGAAGTCACGGACCATAGGAACGTGCCCTACGATGCACTGCCCTGCGTCCGTCAACTTGACGCCAGTTGACGCATACAGATGGCTCACATCAAACCGAAACACAGCAATGCTCTTGGTTTGGAACCAAGAGCGTTGCTGTGTTTCGGTCAATAGTCAATAAGTTAGTATAATAGTTCTTCTTTGTTTTCTCGTGTTTACTTTTCTGTCGTGCTTCTGTTAATGTTTTTATTGTATTTTCTTGTTTTAATTATTATAAGTGTATGTATCGTGTGTGTCCAAAATAAATGTATTTTCTTTCTTTCTTTCTAATAGGTTCCCTTGCGGTGTGTTTTTCTAAAATATTTATTTTATTCAATGCACAGGCCATTTACGGATCTTCTTGGTAATATAGAGGAATTAAGAAAAACCGTTCACCGAGCACCAAGGCCGTCACAACCGAAAAAGACATCACAAGTTAAAAGTGGTAAGTTATGTACACAAAACCTTACCTACCGAAACCGGATTTGTGTTCCCATTACAAGGTAGTCAGACATAATAAATCCAAATGGCTTACTTCGGCAGCTAGAATAATGAAAATAGAATAATAAATAAAAGTATTTGAGTAGTTTGGGCGGGTCACACCTCCTGTGTTTTTCAAATAACCAACACTAATATAAGAGGAAATGTTTGTATGTTTGTAAATTCTAACTGAAAGGTTTGTAACAAATAAACTCAAAACCGATTCGATTTAAAAAAATCTTTTATGTTTAAATAATTACAAAATAAATGTCCACTTGTGCGAACCCAGGACAAGCCGCTATTAGGTACCTAACTACTTAAAAAAATATAAGTAGGTAGGTAAAAGAAATATCACAGCATGAGCTTGGCCTCATAAACTAGGCACTAATGGTCTGAGACACGCTTGAAACATAGTGGAGTCTATGGTATTTAGACTTCACCTACCTAATTAAAAGTTTCGACCTAAGTGCTCTAGTGTTAGGGCTCAGCAAAAATGCCTTAGAGCACGCTTCACCTTGACTTAATTAATGGCCTGCCTATAACTCAAATTGAGCTAAAATAAAAATCTATATAGTATTAGGTACTTTGTTTAGATTATAGCAAATAAGAATGGTCATTTGTGACCATCATAGGTAATGCTATATAACCAAAACATATCATTTTTTTATTTACATTCAAAATCAGAACAGGGTGCTACAGGGTGTTGCTAAAAAAACTTTGCTTTACAGAGTTTGAATACGTGGAGTTGAAAGACCTAGAGATTGTTGGCACCATGGGTGTAGGCGGGTTCGGACGCGTAGAGCTTGTTCAATACAAGCCTAACCCGACCCTGACATTCGCACTAAAGTGCCTGAAGAAGATCGAAATGGTGCAACAACAGCAACAGGAACACGCCTACAATGAGAAACACATCATGATGGCATGTGACAGCCCATTTATATGCAAGTATGTCACTGAAAAATCAGACCATTTTTAAAACACATTATATTTACTGATCTCCATATCCATTTAGAGACGAGACGAGTTTGTTGCCTGTTCTTCTCGGTGTTGGTCGCGTGGAACTGGCACTAGAGTCACCTAGTTTTAAGACGGTTCAAGATGGTCCGGTTTTATTTTAATAAACATATTATGACTTTGACTTTTAACCCAATGGCCGAAAAAGAGCGCGGGTTATTGATGGATTCTCTAAACCTCGGTTTCAGATTGTATCAAACATTCAAAGACAACAAATACATATATTTCCTGATGGAGCCTGTGCTGGGTGGAGATGTGTGGACCATCTTGCAGAAGCAGCGGTGCTTCGCTGAGAATGTTGCTAAGTTTATGTCCGCATGCGTAGTGGAAGCGTTCCAATTTCTGCATTCCAAAGACATCATCTACAGAGACCTCAAACCTGAAAACTTGATGCTTGACAAATCAGGCTATGTAAAATTGGTAAACAAAACTAAGATCACAATAATATTAGCAAGCATAAAAATAAGTGAATTGACCTAATATAATTTTTCTTCAGGTTGATTTCGGCTTTGCGAAAAGAATATCGTCAAACAGTAAAACGTGGACGTTTGCCGGCACGCCCGAATATGTCGCACCAGAGATTGTTCTAAATAAGGTTAGTTAAACAAGATAATTCATTTTAAATTATCTTTACTTATTGCTGAACTCAATTCTATTGAACCAATTGTGTCAATTTAACAGGGTCATGATCGGTCTGTTGATTGCTGGGCGCTTGGTGTGTTTATCCACGAACTACTTGTTGGAAAGCCCCCGTTCCGAGCGACTGGCGGCGACCACATGAAGACTTACACTCTGATCTTACGAGGAATCGATGCCGTAGCTTTTCATCCGAGGGTTCCAAAGTCCGCGCAGATGCTCATACGGAAACTTTGTAGAGCAGTCCCCGCTGAACGTCTGGGATACCTCAAAAATGGAATTTTAGATATCAAAAGTCATAAGTAAGTTGAATTTGAAGGTGCCTACCTACGCTTGATTTTAAATAGGCATACGTATATATTACGTAACAGTTCAAATCAACTGTGATGATAAGCCATGTGACGCATGCGAAACATAAAATGCAAATACAATTTGTGATACGAATAAATTTTTGGGATAAGTTTGTTGGTATTCTATGGAGTACCTATACCTTTCCTTATAGAGAATAGATATTACATTCCTAGGTTGTTAGCAATGGTCCGACTTTGATTCGTTATCATTCTTATTATCTGATATCGCAATTAATTGGCGTTTAGCGGAACGGTCGGTTAAGATAGTAGCACATATACATCCGGCAAAAATTATTAGTTTACCCAATTGAATCATGCAGGCTTCGAACATTCAAGTAGCTATAACATAGCATACTACTTGAAAATTACCCAATTCAATTCATTTTGACATATATTTTAAACTGCAGAGTCACTGCTAATATTCTGTCAATAATGTTGTTCTCAGATGGTTCCTAGGCTTTGACTGGGAAGGACTGCGTGACAGAAAACTCAAGGCTCCGCTGATACAACCAGTTTCCAGCAACGTGGATCTGTCAAACTTCGAGAAATATCCTAAGGACAAGCTGCCACCTGATGAAACATCTGGCTGGGATTTGGATTTTTGAATGCAGGATACTCGTATCTTACAATCTACTGGAATGTTCACTCAGGGAGCTAGAGAAGACGCATAATAAAATTGTATAAAAACAGCTCTACCAAAAATGTTTCCGGTATTATTCATACGTGTCGTTTCCTCGCACAAGTACGAGACGTGTTATTTTTTAAATTTAGCAATAAATAAAAAAATCCTAACCAATAGCTGTAAGTTTCATTTAAGTGTCCTGCTTGGCCTTTTGCGTCTATTGATTATCACTACAAAACAATGTTTAGGGAAACGCCTGTCTCTGCTAAATGATTTATGGCATGCGTGAGCTAAATTCCGCGTGAATGAAGGTTAGTGGGGAACTGGGGAGAAGAACCGGTGCTAGGTGCAACAAGTGTACTCGCGCCCTTCACTAGAAAAGGCAAAATGCTACCATTCTAGGCTATTCAGGACGGAGAGTAACGAATTTACATAAACAAATTAGTACAGTAAATAGATATGAGTAAATTAAGTAATTGGTATCAGAAAATCTATTTCATTATAAGTGCAGGATCACTGGATTTCAACCGACCGCATCTGTCATAATTTATCCACATGATTCCAACAGTTTCATTCTACCAGTACGATGGTGCTTATCTTCAGTAGAGAGAGAGTTAATTTTCACCTTTGACTCCGAGGATTTCGAAGCTTGAAGTGTCGTGCTTTGATTTATCTGGTATACCTAAGCAGGCCCTACGGCAACCGCTTTACCTGAGGCGAGCCCTAAAAGTACATTATGCCAAAGAAGAAGCATCTTCACGAGTTTGATCCCCAGGCACGGCAGGTCTTATGGTATCAAGTAAGACTTTCAGATTCTTTACCAAAGGGCGGAATCAATTTACTGGATATATATATTCCAACTATTTTTCATTTTTGAAAATGGTTAAACTATAGCTACCCTGGTACCTGAGTTGAGGGTTGGGGATAGGGGGAAAGCATGTGGGGGTAGATGGCAAGTCTTTCCCTATAGTTCTTTTTTCTAGGAAATGAAAAAAAAATCCCAAAAATTTCCTTCAAATTTCTTCACTTTAAAAAAAAAAAATAACCCTAACCTAATGAGAATTTCTTCCCTTGAGTCATTTTGTCATAGAGATGAAATATTACTACCAATTTTTTTCATATTAAAAAAAAAACCCTAACCTAACTAGTAACTTACCTGAAAAATTAAGTTATTTTTTTTCATTTCCTAGAAAAAAGGACTCAAGGGGAAGACTTGCCATCTACCCCCACTTGCATCCCCCCTAACCCCAACCCTCAACTCAGGTACAAGGATTGCTATAGCCAACCCTTGAAAATTTTCTATTTTTTCTTTTTTTATATTTGAAACTATATTTTTCAGTATAAACTAGGTACCCATGAACTTGGCATGCCTATTAAAAGCAATCCATATTTTGGAGTTCGAAGACTTACTTACGAAAAGAGTCCTAGATTAGACAGTCATTGAAATACTTACATAAGATTATAAAACCTAGAACTTATTATAGCCAAAACAATTGTTTATATTAAGTTTATATAGGTATCTAATATTATGAGCCGTCGAAAATCTACTCGTTAGAGGAAATAAATGCAGAACCTACTTCAATCTACCATTACTACGAAACAACTGCGGAGTGCGGAAATTATGCATGAAAGCGCACTAGAAAACAACCTGTTTCATACTTTCATTGAACTAAATTAATATACGACTAGGTAGTAGTGGGGTCGGTCACCGTGTCGTGTTTATGTATGCCACCTAGGTGTAGGTGCCTATGTCAAACTAGGTATAGTAACATTGCATTGTTTGAGTACCTACCATAGGCAGTCGGCGATGCAGCAAAATGCGACGCAAGCCAGCGCCGTGGCCGGCGCCAAGAGCTACTGACGAAGCGACGACGTAACGACGACGACATGTCTGCGGGCATAGCACCGCGACCGCGTATTGCATGCAAGCAACTTCATCTGATTCAAACCTTTTCAAACTTCGCTTCGAGCCAGCTTCCGGAGGCAGCCAACCAAGCCACTAGCCAGTAGCCAGTATTAAGCGAACTCGCCACCGCACCACGCGCGTCGCGTCACTGCCCGCTATGCTCATACAATCACGATTTACGAATAAAAACACCATTACAATACTATAAAACGGACCCAATCAATATGCAAGGCGTTCAATAAGTGAAAACAATATGAACCTACCAAATGTTGCTCGTGCCAGGTTATGGGAATGTAAAATTATCGTAGTTTAATTCGAGCAGGTGAGTTTGTTTGTTGTTAGAAGAACTGAGTGGAATGATGCCAATGCAAACTAAGGTTTATTTTCAAAATAATAATCGTCATTGAAACATTTAAAAGTCCAATTAAATTATAAAAAAGCCGTCAAAAAAGAAACATTCCACATAAATAGTCGCTGTGCCGCAGCGCATTCGACCGGCTGTTAATAATTTGTAAATGATAAAATTCTAGGTCGTTTACCTCCTTCAAGCAAGGGTAGAACAGTTAGGTTTCCGTGTATGTCATCTTTACAGCGTTTATTATTTACCTACATACATCTATACAAAACGGCCCATGTACTCAAAATATTTCGATGTGTAAGCCGTAAGTATCTAATATGGGATAACTCCTGAACAGAGATAATGAAGTGGGGAGTTTGGTGATCAATCAAGTGCAACGGATGGTGTCGGATCCTGGCGACCGTGACGCATCATGGAGGCACTCTGCCCTCGCGGAGACGCCGAGTGCCAAATTCAGGCATTGACTGCGGCATTGCACTCCCTGCACCTTTATTGTGCCACCATCACAGCAGCTCTTATGTGCTGCTGCACTATGAAGAAGGGACATAGGTGAGCGCACAACCGTCAAAATAGCATCGCAAACTTGCAAGCAAAGCTATTTCAGTCAAGTTTTTTTGGCAGGCAATGGAAAAATATATATTTATATTCAACGTTTTCTATGCAGATTTTTTGTTTTCAGAACCACCGTTCTCAAAACAAGGAATACCTTTGTAATTTGGACAACTCATGCATTAGTTAGGTGGTTAATTTTATCAGCCTGGAATACAATAGAGTATATATAATTTAGGTATGGTTGTAGGTGTATTGTGAGAAATTAATTTGAACAAATTTGACATTTGTATTCTAAATTACAAGCTTTGCTTAGGGGGGTATCCATTAATTACGTGAGGTATTTTTGGAAATTTTACAACCTCTTCCGGTGAGATGTCGCGATATTTTGCTCGACAAATTAGCATCAATTGTTTTACCTACATTAGTTCAACCTTAGTTAATTGGAACGATGCTGTTTCAATTGCCTACAATCTACATGGTAGTTTCATCCTGTCAGAAATATGTATCTCTTCGTGTTATAATTAATGCGGTATCGTCATCGCAAAGCACATTTATTTTGTTGAAGGCCACGACAACATTAAACCAGCCAAACATAGGTACCTAATCACCATTTTATAATATGAATCAAGATTTCAAAGTTAGCTGATGTTTAAATAACCCGATGATTGGCATGGAAGTTAAGGGGCTGACAACCGTCTTAAAATTTCTTATTCAATTTCAACATTTGGAAAGATTTGAAAACACAGAACTTATGAAAACAACTTACTCGGTCAATCGCATCATCATAAATAAGTTAAGTGATTTTTAATTTTTTTTATAAGCTATCAGATTCCCATAGTTTGGGGAGACATAGTTTTGTGTGTAATGTCCACTAATATTTATTTATATCTATCCAAATGTTGAAATGTACGAGCGAGAAGTTGTTTGACGGTTGTTTACCTTAACGTGTCTATTTCTCAATAATAAATACTTGTTGTAAAACGGGGTTTCTCGACAGACGAATAAAACGATGGCGTGGACAAAGCTTTCGAGGGATTACTAGCTTGATACTTGGTGCTGTATGGTGCTGTGGAGCAGCAGTGGCGCTACTGCGACCCACTGACACAGTGCGGCTGGTCGCCGCACTTATGGCCCCCCTCGCCTGGCTGGCAGCGGCCGTCTTCCACGTAGCTCTATGGACTCGCCATAACACCGCGCCCATCTTATACCTAGCCATATACTGGCTACTGTCCGCTTCCGCCTCAGCTGCCGCTCTCTACCAACACATCGCGACTGTATCCGGCGTGACAACGAATCATATGCAAATATACATTCAAGGACTTTCCATGTTGCTGATGGCATTGTTATCTGCAGTGGACTGCATTTGTTTTTATGATGAGGTATAGTCTTTTTTTTTTATTGTCTAAAAATATAGGTATAGTGGTTGCTTGTTTGTTATTCCATAAATATGCATAAGCTTAACATAATAATACGCTTTTTGGGTTATTATCGCGCCACATTAACCATTACATTTATTTAAATACAAACCTGGTTTTTGCAGTAGTCATGCTATAGGTACCTAAGTACGTTGATTCTATCAGATAGTTATTGAAGCTGATGGAATTTCCATGAAACGAAATCTCCACATTGTTGTTGATGTTCAAAGTCTACTCCCGGAAACTAAAGGCTTGCACAGCATACTCGTATGTATAAAACAGGCCCCATGAAGGGAATCAGATTCTCGTAGATAAAAGTTATTTAAAAGTAGGCATATAATATTGGAAGAGCACTTCTTCTTCGCATAAATCCTACTATCCTGAAAACGGATTTTTCAAAATACCAACAACACTACATACACTACATACAATATACATATATAACATACTCGTATATAACAACAATACATACACTACATACAATATATAGTAAAAATACCAACCAAAAAGGTAGGTGTCCTTTAGTACCTATATTTCGATCTAACTATGTGATATTCACTTTCTTCAGTAGTATTCGATCGCGAGACTTGGTCAAAGGTCCTACCTATTACATTTTTTGGAAGTAGTCTTCAAACATCCTGTATAAAAGTGAAATTTATAACTCATGCATGTCGATATTTCCCTCTGTCCCCGTTCAGTGAAGTTAAATGCATGTTAAACTGATAAGCGCTTTAGTCTCATTATTTGTTGCACAATCCTCTTGGGAGATTATGAAACGCTTACGTTCAGCGTTGTACAACAGGATAAGCTAACATATTCGTTGCGTAAGCAAAAGTAGCAGGTAGCGGGTAGGTATTTATCGTAATCTTATAGTATTTTTTTACCCTATGTATATTTTTTGGCCACAATAGAAGCGACTGGAGAGAAGGAAGCCATTACCCTGCAGTGGGACACTATAATAAAAAAAATTACACCTGTTGGCTGTGTTCATAACAGTCGTTTAGATTTTAGATTAGACAAACAAAATCTTTTGCTTTTTCATAGGTAGGTACGTTTCCAGCGGTAATAACGATTATTTATAAAGTTTAAGGTTTACCTAACCGGTTTCCAACTTTATAGAAAAGTGTTTAAATATTAATATTGTACCAACCAAAACCGAGATATACATATTATATTTACGAATATCAAAAAGAATAAAAAAAATATATGAATATACGAAAAGTCTTCGTTCTTAATCAATAGACAGAAACTAGTACGTAATATAATTACCTATACTACTGTAGGAAAATGCAATGCATGAATGCATAATGCTTATGCCAATCAACATGCATATCAATATATATTTTTTTATACGAGATGTGACGCTGTTGGGGCCCTGCTTTCTTTTTGCAGTTTACTCGTATATGCTTAAGTATCTATACCTACAAAGAGTTGATTCTAGTAAATGCTCCTATTTCAATTATAACAAATTTTCGTAGAAGTAGATGTGGGATATTTTTAAACGAATGTGCATGAGTCAGACAGACTTCCGACGCCACAAGCAAGATGCCCGAATCGTCTCGGAGTTCAAAGTACCTATATACCGCTCTCAGCCGCGTCTGGCGCCGCGCTATGGTATTTCCCATAATATTAACTATGAGTTAATGGTTTCTTTGCACTATGCCGATACGATATCTAGCTACACCCACTAGTACTAAATACTTCTGGTGTTAATTGTGCATTGTGAAATTAATGCATTCTTAAAGGTTGCTACATTATATACATTTACAGATACTCAAACGATATGAGAACAATAGTAAATCACCAGTTGAATCTAAAAATATTGGCTACAAACACAGCGATGTTCATTTCTACTCGAAAATATCTTATTTTTGGTTGAATACATTGTTGTATAAAGGATATAAAGAGCCCTTAGAAGAAAATGACTTTGGTGATATACCTGATAACGAAAGATCCAAAAAAGACTACGACGAATTTTCAAGGATATATTCCAAACAAGTACGTACTCCTAAGCATATCACTTAACCTATTGTAAACGTTTATTTACATATTTAAAGAATAGCCAATGTTTATGAAAAATATGACTTTCAGGATAGAAAAATAAACACAGAAGAGCCAAACATATGGCAATGTTATTGCAAAAAAGTATGGCCAAATTTTTACATTGCTGGTATACTGAAACTGTGCGGTGATTTGATTGGTATGGTGCCAGCGCTAGGCTTGGCTGTAATTATTCAGTACATCGAAGGCCCCATTACTATTCACGATACCAGCAAACATGTCACCATTGAAGAATTTTTGAACAATGGTTACGTCATGCTACTTATTGTTACATTGGCACTGATCGCTCAAGCCTTTCTATCTCAAAATTCGACTCATCTGGTCACGGTTGAGGGCATGAGGTTAAAGACAGCGTTACAAGTAAGTATTCTGATATGATTGGTATTTGTATAATAAGTAATACATACTTATCAATTAATTAATCCCAGCTTCTTGTATACTTTCATTGACAGGCTGTAATTTACAACAAATGTATGAGACTGGCGCCATGGTCTTCGACAGATGCAAGATCTGAAGAGGATAAACCCCTTTTACACAGTCATGAAGATTCCGCCACAACACGCTCTGGTCTTTTGACTAACCTAGTTTCTCAGGATACTTATAATATTATGTCATGTGTTTGGATTTGCCATTATATTTGGGCTATACCGCTAAAGGTAAACGTTTAATTACCGAATAGTTTACTATTATGAATTATGTACCTATACATATTTTTCCTACCCACTTGGTAAACTAATTAGAATATAATTTATTTTTTAGGTAGCCGTTATACTATACTTATTGTACAGAAAATTAGGGATAAGCGCAATCATAGGAACCGCAGCAAGCGTGTTTATCATAACACCCTTACAATTTTACATCGGAAAGAAATTATCGGACAATTCAAGAGAAGTATCTAAATGCACCGATCACAGGATATCAAAAATGACAGAAATATTGCAAGGAATAAATGTTATCAAGCTCTACGTATGGGAAGACTTGTTTAAAGAGAAGATTTTGAACCTCAGGGAATTGGAACTAAAATTATTAAACAAAGACTCAATATACTGGAGTTTCCTAAGTATGTGTTTGATAACTATGTAAGTATGCGTGCTATGCGTGACGTGAACTCAGCAGAATTAATAACAACCTGATGTTTCAGCTTTCACAACACAAATATCAACAATACTGATAACAGTCATTACCTTTTCTACTTATTACTTCATAGAAAATAGTACAGGCTTGACTGCGGTTAATGTGTTTGCTGGATTAGCATTTTTCAACCAGTTGACAGTGCCAT
Organism: Plemyria rubiginata; assembly: GCA_963576535.1. Taxonomy (NCBI): domain Eukaryota; kingdom Metazoa; phylum Arthropoda; class Insecta; order Lepidoptera; family Geometridae; genus Plemyria; species Plemyria rubiginata. Next base: position 6,896,065 of record OY754909.1, on the reverse strand, counting down.
TACTTATACTGCCAGTGACCGTACTCATGGTGATCCAAGCCGTGGTAAGAAGAAATTTATCGCACAGAGAGAGATAATATATATTAACTAATGTTTTTGATATTACACTACCAGAAAATAAAAGTATTATTACATGTTTTAGGTCAGCACGAGAAGGATTAGAGATTTTATAGAACTTCCCGAGGCGAATAATTTGACAGCTGAAGTAAATGATGACTATTACAAGAACTCTGATAAGTTTAACGACGCATTTGTCGAAAATTCTCCAGCAGAAGATGAAGATGACGAAAAAGAAACAGGAGAAAATGATGATAACTTTTCCGATGAAGAAATACCTAACCTAGCAGCAAAGTCCGATATCTTAGTAAAATTCCGAAACGCAGCGTTTACTTGGGGAATGAAAGATGACATTTTATTAGAAATCGAAGATTTAGAAATTCCAACAGGTTTCAACATTGACATAACTTGTTTGATACGTTTCTTAATATAGAAAACTAATATAGGTTAATCTATTTTAGGTAAGCTTATTATGGTTGTTGGTGGAACTGGATCGGGGAAATCGTCATATTTGTCTGCGATTTTAGGAGAAATGTTTTTGGACCGAGGAGATATAAGCTTTAATGGGTAACTATTTTGTAGTATTCATGCGGAGCGATCATTATAAACAAATAAGTACCTAATGCTTACCTAATACTTTTTTAAAGACCTTGTTCAAGTTGGTACGCGGGCCTGCCTCCATGGTTATTGGAAGGATCTGTACGGGATAATATAGTGATGGATAGTCCATGGTGTCAACGGAGGTACACACGAGTTCTGCGTGCTACGGGACTCAGACCAGACTTGCAGCTTTTACCAGGTTAGACCATAACAGTGTCCAATAGCATTTAGGTATAGGTACTTGATAGTGCAAGCATTTCGATAATTTATGACAAAAGGTCAAACTTTTGATGACGATTGAATTATTTTGTCATTACTATAGAGGGTGATGCTACGAAACTAGGCAGTAACGGCGCACCGTTATCCGGAGGTCAACGAATACGTGTATGCGTTGCCAGAGCTCTTTACTCTTCTGCCAGACTCTTGGCTTTGGATGAACCACTGGGCGCACTGGATGCTGCGTTGGCGAGGCATATCGTGGCAAGGGGATTGGTGCCGGCAGCGAGGGCAGGGCGGACAGTCATCCTTGCGACCAACCGCCTTGAGCTCATGCACTATGCTGACTTGGTAAGTTTGAATATAAATTATTATGGCAACCATTCAAAACAAATCATTGTTTGATTTAACTGTTCATACAAACGCATGCAAGCTCAATTATAATTGAGTTATGAAACATAAGGCGCAGAGCTATTTAACTGCCTCAATTTACGCTCCCAACAACACCGGTAGTTATTTCACGTTGTGTTATTGTGTACATTTTGTAACAGCTGTAATTTTCACGGACAACTTACTTTTGAAATGTATGAAATATATGATAGGTACTTCTTACTTTTAAACCAAGGAGTAATCTATTATACCTATAGCTAAGTATACTCATTTTGGTACATATGAAATTCATTGAGTAAACCAATAAAGATAAAAATAACTGTTTCAGATATTGGTTATGGAGAATGGTAGAGTGGCTGGTTTTGGTCGAGCTGGTAGTGATGGGAACGGGGTGCTGGCGAGATGGGCGCATCTGGCTGGAGAAGCGAGGGCGGCGGCGGCCAGAGCCGGCGCGGGGCCGCCCGGCGGGACCGCGAGGGAACGCTCCAGGCTTGTGCGAGCGCTTAGCAGGGCGAGATTCAGCAAATGCGTCTCTGATGATACCATGGTCAGTACTTTTATCTTTATTTGAGTTTTTACTAACACCTAATTTTCCACTCGCTCGCACGTTTCGTCATTTTAAAACATATAGGGCCTTACTACAAAACGGTGTCTAACTTTAAACAGTGTCTAAAATTAGCGCTGTCTCTGTTTGCCATTACGCAATGGCAAGAGGTGTCAAAAGTTTAGGCTGTGTTTAACGTTTGCCTATTTTTTTGTAGTAAGGCCCATAAAATCACAAATCCCAATTTTGAAAAATCGCAAATAACTATTTTGTGTGCAATCAAATTGCACACAGTTTGGTATAAGTTTCATTTTGATCGATGCAAGTTTTCCTACTCAAAAGCTTGCTTATGTACTAAAACTAGAAAAGTAAACTTTTAAGTAGGAAGACACGTATCGATCAAAATGATTTTTTTACTAAACTGTCCGCAATGTGATTGCACACAAAATGGTTGTTTGCGATTTTTCGAAAATGGGTTTAGTGATTTTATATCTTTCGACAAGTCAAAAAGTGCGAGCGAGAGTCACATTCACTCTTGTCTTCACCTTAGTATAGGCTTTTTTATAGGTAGGTTCCTACCATTGTTGTTAGGATAGTTAATGATAGTTTTTAGGATGTCTATGGCATAATTTTTTTATTTAAGAATAATTTCATTTCTGATAATTATGATTCATTTTATGTTAGTCATATTGAGCACATCTAAAAAAACTGATATCTTGTTTTAGCTTGGCATTAACGAAGCAGCTGGTGCCCACTTGTTGGCCGAGGTGCCTACGTGCGTCGGCGGCAGTTGGAGACGAGCTACCCTTCACCCGCGCCCCTTACTGTCGAGGCAATTTTCATCACCACCGTCCACGATGAATAATTCCAAGTAAGAGGAAAGCTGTTCATTCGGTGTGAAATTGAAACGTAGTCGCGTTGTTTTAGTTCATGAGCTAAAAGCAACGTGGCTTCTTCGTTTACATTAGAGATTACGAATATTTGAATAATGCATTGGTGGAGAGCAACAGACCACCACTGTATATAGTGGTATGGTGGCCCCGTTTTCTGATCGCAAGGGCGTTGTCGAATCAGATTGTACATGTGGATTTTTCTCATCGATAAAAATTTTACACAATGCCAATGCTTTCATTCTCAATCGGTGAAGGAAAACATCGTGACGAAACCAGTCAGTATTCTAGACTTGCTTGTAACCTGTCACGGGTGGTAAACCCACTCCTACAAAATCTAGGTTACCTTTGTGTTTGTAATTATGATTTTTTTATTCAGCAAAACTTAATTAATAATACAACATCGTGAAACCTAGCAAGGTTTGTGTCGGCGTGGCACTAACTCGAGCTGTTGCAAAAACATAAAACTTATGCTAATAATTACATAATATTGAATACACATAGGAAACCCGCGCACCTCTGACACATCCCTCAGACATCCAAAAAAAATGTTGAGTTGGTCTGGTTACCAAGAACCTGAAGGATATCTAGCGTGATGTCGTTAAAGTTTTCTAAAAGAAGCACATTATTTAAAACAATTCATGTATCTACCTTTGTATATTTCCAGATGGCGAAGAGACGTGAGGCGCGTAGTGAGTGCCGATGAGTCCAACGTCACATTGCAGCGCGAGGCGAGCAATCTACGTCGCTGGTTCCACTCTCGCACGAGGACTCGCACGCTCACCAGGTTGGCCCCATACAGCTAAAAAAAACCAGTTTTTTACAACTTCATAATCCCCAGTCAAGAAATGATGAATTACAGTAAAAAAAATATTTTTAAGCGCGCAACAGTTTACTGCGCTCCAAGACACAAATCGCAGATGTCGGCAAGTAGGTACGCGGGTAAATTGAAGTGGGATTGGGCAGGCCACGTCTGCCGCATGTCGGATGCGTTATGGGCTAAGTCCACAACAGATTATACGCCTAAAAACGGGAAACGACCTCGCGGCAAATGACGCCTGACGAAATGGACGTCTACCTAAAGAACTGGTCCACAATGGCCCAAAATAGAAGCGACTGGAGAGAAGGAAGGGAGGCCTTTGCCCTGCAGTGACACTACGACCTCTTAATAATAATTACTTGCACAGATGGACACCAAGAACGCTACGACGTTTGATAAGTTCCGACTCAGAATCACAGAGCGAAGATGTTCCAGTAACGAACGGTGAGCTAGTTTTCATGATTCCACCAATCTATGATCCTCAACTCTTTGTAGACGGTATGGTCTCTTCTCAACTCCTACGCTAAAAAACCCGACGAAGCGTAATCTAACGTGAAGTACTAGTAACTATATACTTTTATTGGTGGTGGTTTAGGTAGAGCTTGTGTGAGATGCTTAGTAAAAATACATTATTTTTGGTTTTCTGAAGGTTGGATTGGCGTTATAGATTTTAAGACATTTTGGAATGGATTTCTGCAAGGCCGCCGGAATAAACAAAATAATACTTGCAGGTGTTTTTTTGAGTTTCGATTAGATTTGAATTCAAGTAGTTATTATTTTAATCAAATCAACTCAATATTTGTGCATTTATTTAATTCGTAGATACGAGTAAGTAAAAGATGCAATTTTCAGGTATCACAGATGAGAATGCTTCTGAATCAGTATTAAACTCGCTAACTTCTAATGGAGTTAAAACGAATCTCAGTATTGACCCACAGCAGACGCCGAACTCTAAGCAAGACCCCGAAGAAGCTATCAACGAGGTACGAGATCCAACAGTAAAAATATAATTTTATTGACATGACTACATATAACTGAAATATCATAACCGAACTACAAATTAAAAAACCTTTGATCAAAAGCGCTCTGGGTTTAAGAGATATTTAAACTGTAATAACTAGAATCTCTTTGTCGCTGATTGTGTGACTTTGCTTAGTTTGTCTACTAGCGAATAAATAGTAGTGTTCATAAATAAATATTTGTGGATGTTTCATCAATATGAAACATGCCCAATTTCATCCAGATCCGTTCAGCCGTTCTGGCGTGATTGAGTAACCAAACATCCAAACTTTCACATTTATAGTATTTGTTTGATTTTAGTTGATTTTTAGACGATCAACCGGATAATTTCATTACTTTTAAGTTGTTTTTCATGTAAGTGAATGTAGTTTTTTTTAAACAACTACCTGATGGAACAAGCCGATGGCCCACCTGATGTTAAGTGGTAACCATCGCCTATAACACAGCACTGCCTCGTAAATCACGTACGTTATGAACGTGCCCTACGACGCACCGCCCTGCGTCCATCAACTTGTGTACAGATAGGCAGCAGGCATACAGATACAGATACCAAATACCAGGCATACAGATTTTAAGCCTCATGTGCCTGTAATTACACCCGCGACCATACTTTTCAAACCGAAACTCAGCAACGCTGTTTGGCGGTTGAAAAAGGCGTAGCAGTATTCTATTTTAGATAGAATCAATACCTAATCTTAACGTTTTGATTTGTTGAAGGGTATAAAATCACTGAACCCATTTTTGAAAAATCGCAAACAACCATTTTGTGTGCAGTTACATTGCGCACAGTATGGTAATAATTTAATTTTGATCCATACTAGTTTGCCTGCTTAAAAGTTTACTTTTTTAGTTTTCGTACATAAGCAAACTTTTGAGTAGGAAAACTTGCATCGATCAAAATGTCATTTTTACCAAACTGTGTGCAATGTGATTGCACACAAAATGGTTGTTTGTGATTTTTCAAAATTATGCTTAGTGATTTTATATCTTTCAAAATGTCAAATCGTGCGAGCGAGAGGTACATTAGGTGTTGTCAACGCCTTAATCCCGAGGTAATGTGTTCCACAGCACACGATCTGGCGTGAGTATGGACGCGCTTGTGGATGGTGGGGCGCGGCGTACTGGGCGGCGGCGGCGGCCGCTCAGGCGCTGGCCGTCGCAGCAGACTGCTGGCTGTCGTACGCCATCGCTGGCTCTGCCGACGAGAACACATCACAACAGGTAGTACAACGCAAAATAAAATAAATAAATATTAGTGGACTTTCCACACAGCACTAGGTATCTAGTCCCAAACCAAGCAAAAGCTTTTAATTAAACAATCTGCAGACCGTTGCGAACTTTGATCAAATATGCTAAAATCAAAGTATATTTATTTGCAGAATTACATGTAGGTACCTACATAATGAGATGGTAAATGTTTGTATTGACCAATGTAGTTCTACTGTACACGCGCGGGCATGCAAAATCAAACTACTACTACTACTAACGTTAGTTCAACTAATCCATATCAAAGCCAATTCGAATTACCTATAATAATTACACAGATCATTTATAGGGTTGCGTCTGATTGACATTGAATTAATTTCAATATTAATTAATTACATAGACAGATAGAAAATACTTTATTACACACAAGTAGCGTCCCGCGGTTTCACCCGCGTTGTTTTAAATACCGGTATTCCCACGAGAAAAAAAGTAGCCTATGCGTTATTCCAGACTATAATATATCTCTGTGACAATTTTCACCAAGATCCGTTCAGCCGTTCTGGAGTTATAGAGTAACAAGCATCCATCCATCCATCTATACTTACAAACTTACGCATTTATAATATTAGTAGGACAACATAAGGATACAGCAAAAAACAAACTTAAAACTAAAAGTACAATGGGTGACCTTATCGTTACATATCTTCATTCATACCTTCCATTCCGACTCGCTCGTAACAAACGACACGTACAAGACGTTGTATAAGTGTTGTTATATGTCGCAGACGTGGAGTAGCGTGCGCGCGTACTGCGCGCTGTGCTCGTGTTGCGCGTGCGCGCTGTGTGTGGCGCAGGCGTGCGGCGCGGCGGGCGCGGCGCGCGCGCGGCGGGCGCTGCACGAGCGGCTGCTGCACGCGGCCCTGCACGCGCCGCACGCGCACTACCACACCACGCCGCCGGGGTACACGCTGCATCGCTTCTCCGCTGATGTACTCGTCGTCGATAAGGTGATTGGTTCCCTTTATGTCGAGTCCGTCGAGTTACGTAGAGTCAGTCTATTGTTCTTGAAAAACATTGCTATTCTCTCTTGATACCTTGACGACCTCAGTGGCGCAGCGGGCGAAAGTCCGCCTGCGATTCCCGCCTCGGAACAAATTTCTGTACGATCTGCAGAAATTTGTTCCGTTGGTTTGGGTGTTTATGTATTATAAAAAATATATATCTATGTAGGTAAGTATACAAAAAATAAATAAATAAATGCCCTAATTTCGAACAAATTTTGAAACCTTTTCGGTACTGACTTCAAAAGCATTTTCAGTATTTCCAGCATTCAAACTTTTCTAGGTTGAAATCCAGAGAAGAAAAACTCCTACGTCATTTTTCGTAGCTCGTAGACCCCACGCATAAAAGACGTCAACGCGCTCCTAAAGACCTCGTAGCTCGTGGGTCTACGAGCTACGAGGTCTTTGGAATGAAAGGACAAAAAATCGTAGCTCGTAGACCTTCTTATTAGTCTTCTCTTAGCTTACAGCCATAAACGCGCTATTAAAGGCTCTTAGCACGTAGGTACTTTCTGGAACGAAACAAGTTTCCTAAACAAAGATTGTTAATTATTCGTAGCCGTGTAGTTTTGAGAATTCAATAACGTTTCAGAAACTGCCGACTGCTATCAGCCGCTGGGCGCAGCTTATGTTCGTCTGTGCGGCCGCGATGCTGGTCAATGCGGTGGCAGCTCCGTGGAGTGTCCTGGCGCTGTTACCGGCTGTACTGAGCTATCTAGTGCTGCAGTCGGTATACTTGAGGAATGCTAGGTAAAACTCATAGACAACGGCCAGTTAATCAAATAAAGACGTCATTATCACCACTTCAGCCCGTTTGCATTCACTCAGCTCAGTAGCGTAGCGTTATATACTCTTGGTAGCTCAGTATGAGCTTTCTCTTTAGTACCTACGTTTTCCATTTTTCCCTTATGAGACCCTCCCTAAAGCATAATTCATCGTTTGACCAAACGACGCGACGAGTGGTATGTGTGTAAGTTTTCGAACATCCTTCGCCTTAAAAATATAATATAAATAATAAAAAAAAAAACAATATAATAATTTTTATTTTATTGGTAAAATACTTATCTTTCATGCAGAGAATTGCAACGTTCTGAAGCCCGTAGCGCAGCGCGCGTGGTGTCACTTTGCGCGGAGACGTTTGCGGGTGGGGCCACAGTGCGCGCGGGCCGCTTGCAATCTCGGATGCGCACTGCATTTCTGCGAAGACTTGACACGAATCACAACGTGCTACTGTTATTGAATGCTGCCAATCGCTGGCTAGGTCTTAGTCTGGTAAGTGAAACTGTAAATCCAGTAACAAAATAATACTAATTTAAATAAGTAGCTAAACTATAGTAGGTACCTGCCTAGTTAACAGTGTATGTATTGATTTGAGCAATACTAAACATTTCAACGCGCTATCATACCTCATACCAGACTGCTAAGAACCCAGAACAAGCGTCCTACTAAGATTTCTTCTTCTCTGTCAGGTAAACTTATTACAGCTTGATTGTACTTGTGGTGAAATTATTTTATCTTTCAGGACTTATTCATCTTGTCGAGTCACTAGTTTCTTACAAAACAGTGTGGTGAAAGGATTTTAAGTGCGCTTCAAAAGGCTCCTTTTGAGCACTTGACACATGTTATAGAACTTGTTTGGTTCTACGACATGCCGGTTTACACATGACTTTTTCCTTCACCGTTTGAGAGTACCTACTGGCATACTTTCAGGACTTAGTTGGTGCGGCAAGTGTCTGCGTGTCGCTAGGGGTCGCGCTTTGTGGAGGCAGCGCAGCGACAGCGGGCTTAGCGGGCGCCTACTCGCTGTTACTGCCGGCATACCTCGCTCACCTCGCGAAATGTCGCGCAGACTTGGACCAGCAACTGGCTGCGCTTGAAAGAGTTCACGTCGACACAAACATATCGCAGGAAGATTATAGAGAAGAATGTAAGTGATTATGCTTTTTTTATAAAGAGTGATGGAACATTAGGTCCTGATGATAAACGAAGAGGCTATTTTCGAAGTAATATCTACAATACAAGCCAGCAGCAGCAGAATCTATTGCTACAGTAAATTCATAAAAGAGATTTTATTGGTTCTTCTGTAGCTACTCCTTGGTCTAACTATGATATTTACCAACGGTTGCATGTGTCTAAAACAATGCAATATCTCTAGAGCACGTTCACCGAAGACATCCCTTAAGTGGCATTGCATTGTGTCTATCTGAGACATGAGCGCGCATTTAACCTTCAATTTGGAACACAGCAATGCTTCCTGAAAATTATTGGTGTCTGTTTAGTGTACCTACCTGAATAGGAATAGCATACATACATACATACATGTAAAAAATATAACTAGTAGTCAATTGATACACCGCAGTAAACTTAATTAGTTTCAGGATAAAATCCTGAATAAACCTAATGTTTCAGGCGAGATCCCTCCAGGGTGGCAGAGGAACGGGAAGATACAATTTGAAAACGTCTGTATACGTCACGAACCTGGATCTCCGCCTATTTTAAATAACGTTAACCTTACCGTCGGTCCCGGAGAAAAGGTGGGCAATTAACCTATCCCTATTGTTTTCATTAAACTGAAACTCATCAAAACTATGCAGGTACTTCAACTTCTGAATTATATTAAATTATTTTTTGACAGCTAGCTATTTGTGGAAGAAGCGGCAGCGGAAAATCGACCTTGTTGCTATCATGCGTGGGTGCAACCTCCATCTCTAGTGGTCGCATTTTACTCGACGGCGAAGACATCGCGCAGGTGCCTCTGAGGACGTTACGTCACAGAGTGGTGGTGTTGCCACAAGACCCGGCCATGTTCTCGGGAACTCTTCGGGAGAATCTAGATCCGCTTGCGGTGCACACTGACGAGGAGATAATGCACTGTCTGAGAGCGGTCGGATTGTTCGATTTTGTCACAGCACAACCGGCTGGACTAGGTATGAGAATATGCAGATTTACTAAACTAAGTAGTTAGACTTTGATACTGGACACCAAGGCCATTTATGGCTCTTATTGTTAATCGAAGATATACACAGATTACGTTATAATTTGTTTTCGTGTTGCTTGCGAAACCTATGTTCAGTACCCTAACAGCAGGTTTCTGAAAACTCGATCAAAGCTAATCGGCTGTCAAGTCACATGCTATTTCAGTTTTTACTGCAAATTAGATAGAAATAGCAAGCGGCTTGACAGCTGATTAGCTTTGATCGAGCTTTCAGATACCGGCGGTTAGGTATAGGTACCGAATATCGGTTTTAGTTTAATAACCATAGTGTGTCAGTACGCTGAGAGTTCGGAATCGGTTTTTTTAGCATAAAAGTTATATGTGTTTGTGGCTATGGCAGTAATGCGAACCAACCTGCCTATCGTTCGTTGTCTGGTTCTATAGGTTTGGGAAACTGGCCTGGCTGTGCTCATTTAGATAATGTGTGCTCTTGAATCGAAGTGTGAAGTGAGAGGGTAGTTAAGCGTGTGGGGCTTTTATATTAGCAGGATGCAGCGCCCTCTCCCGTCCAGCGTAGACACCCAGACTTTATTCAAATGTTACATAATGTTCAGAGTGCAGTATAGAGCAGTCTCGCCGCGGCTGGAGCGTGGGTCGCGTGGCGCGCGCATGCGCTGCGCGGGCGGCGCTGCACGCGCGGCCGGCGAGCGCGCTGCTACTGGACGAGCCGGCAGCCGCGCTGGACGCGCCGGCGGAACGCGCGCTACTCGCCGCGATGGCCGCCGTCGCCCCACACACGACTATCATCACAGTTGCGGTAACTATTCATTTTAGGCCATTATGAAGATTTAATTAATTTTGTTTTTAAGTTTGATACTGGTGCCAATTTTGTTGTTTAATTTTCCTAAGTTAACCTAACTTGACAGCACTAAAAATATTGCCATCCCTTTTTAAAAGGCCGAAACAACCAGCTATAATTTTAGAGCTGTCAGATTAGGTTAGTTTAAGATAATGCAACCACGGAATCGACACCACTCTTTAATTTTTGTTTCACCAATATATTCGCCTATTATGATGTTTAATTAAACTTGTTTTCTTTTGACAAAATCGTGGTTAAATCGATATTCTAAGGTCGATATGGTATGGATCTTCACAATGATCCGATATGATTTGATGCGTAAATTTTACGGTGTATTAGTACCTACTAGTACTTTAATTATAAGTACTAGTTTCGGAAACAATGTATCGTTTTATTTGTTCCAGCATCGCATATCATCAGTGCGCAGCTACGACCGTGCCGTGGTGGTCGAGGACGGACGCGCGGCGGAGCAAGGCACGGTTGCATCACTACTGGCTCAGCCGAGCTCTCGTCTAGCACGGATGCTGGCAACCGCACACAGACTCAACTGAAGCCAGGAGATCATATTGGACTACTTTCTGTATGAAGAGAAGGTCTATTATAAAAGTGTAGGTACTATTTTTTCACGAATGCAGATAAGGCATAAGCTTTGAAATGTTGTTGTCCTAATGACGTTAAAAAAACCGTGATAATTATTTCGTGAATGTACATCTATCTGTTTTAGAATGTTCTCAAGCCCAGTTTTAGCCACCCATGAGTTCTATCGAGCGTAAGGGCCTCTAAAGAAAGATTATTCGCGTTTTAATTTGTTATACGTGTGGGAGAGGAGATACACTTGCGTGTTTTATTATTATTAGCTAAATTATACTTTGTACTAATACTTAACGTAAAAATCCAAAGATTTGAAACTGTGTACGTACATAGCTAAAATATTTTTTTTTCTTAATAATAATATCTATAACAGAAATTTTAATACATTGTAAGCATTACAAGTATTTATAAGACGAGACTGAAATAATGATATTATTCAAATTATTATAATTGCATAGGCGTACTAAGTAATCCTAATGAGGACGTATTATTATAAAACCATGTAATGAAGGTATACGAGTATATCCGTTCAGACATATTTGTAAATTCATACTAATAACTAAAAGCTTGTTATGACATGATTATTAAACAATAAAATAAAAATTCCAAACTTGTTTCCATTTTGTATTTCCAATAGAACAACAATTGCACATAACGCATTTAAAGCTCACATCTATCGGTGCGCGGGCGCACCCTTGCACGCTTGCCACCAGAGTCAACGATACTTCATAAAATTATATCACACATAACAATATTACGTTGGCACCAATTTATATATTCATATAAAAACAGTTTGTGTCACCGCACAATATAAAAATATTTTACTTACAGTATGTACTTACGTGAACATAATTACATTTATTATCTTAAATTAAATCGAAACGTTCAATAAATTCTTTTTTTTTTCTTACAACTATTGGTATTCACGTCTACGGACAGGACGGTAGACAAGTTTACAATCCGATGCTGATTTAACTTTAGAACTAATATCGCAATGCTGTACAAATCTTTGGTAAAATATTAACTTTCAAATATTATTTTGTATAAAAGTTTTATATGAAATATTTACAAGGCACGTTTGTTAGTAAGCCATCAGTGCTTACTATTTCGAAGGCACTGTTGGACGTAATTTCTTTTATGTTTGATTTATTATTTATAAACTCCAAGTTGTAAAATAGCGGTTTTTTTTCAGTAAACACCAAAAATTTTAACAATCCATCACGAAATATTTAGTGCGTTAATAACCTCATCTTTAACATATAAAATGGAGCTGCATTCTTTATCACCTAGCCTGATATAAATAGCACTGCCCCCTTCAATATCTAATACACCGTGTTAATTTTCAGACGCTAACGAACTCATTAGCTTTACAAGATTATTATTTGAGGTATTTATTGTACTGTTTCAACGGTAACAGTGTTGATAAAGTACATAGGCGGTATATTATGAGCAATCAGAGATATTACTTGTGATTTTAATTTTTGGGTTCCTTTGTACAATCTCTTCTAATCTGCAGTACAAGTACCGTTCTTATCGATCGCTTAATTTGACATTTAGAAACGTCAAAACGTCAAAATTCGTTTATTGACGAATTTTGACGATTCTAAATGCCAAATTAAGCGATCGATAAGAACGGTACTTGCACTGCTGTTTAGTTATGTTAGTTTCCAAATTTACATAAGTTTTCCAATTCAAAAGATACAGGTACTTTCTGTTTTTCGAAATAACCGCTTCCCACGAGCCTCAATCTTAAAAATAAAAATTTATGGGATAAACACATTTATTTATTCCCATTCACAGTAGCTGACTTAGCACATCTAATTTTTCTATTAGCCATTTAGATGTACTCTACCTAAAAAGCTTACTCTTTTGTGAGATGCTTTTTATTTCCCGACCACTTATTTATATTGAACACAAAGAATGTATAAAAGAACTGAATTCACGGCGCAACATAGCTGAATATATGAGAACTGTTCTTCCTTTGAGTACGATATAATACGGGTACTTATAAATTTGTAGGGGCGCCCCTTATAGTAGAGACAGACAGCGAAGTGGGTCAGAAGCTGAATCAGTTCTACATTTGAAACCCACTGGCTACCCTCGCAGACAAGAACAAAAACGCCTCTATTTAATAGAGTTTCCTTCAGGCCTCCCGATACAATATAGTGTCTCTCATTCGCTAATTAGTGCAGTACATAAGAAAATTTCAAGAATAAACTACTAAGAGAAGCTCTGTATTTTAATGGCACAACAGATGAAATAAAGTATCTTAAAAAGCATATACATCTCTGGTATTTACCAACGGACCTGTGTATTTAATTTTTATCGAATTATTCCAGTAAAACTAAATCATTTTTAAACAAAATAGATATTCTCAACTAATATGCTTTTTATAATATGCTTGATAAGATACCTGTAGTTTACATTGCACAGCAAATAATTTACATTCGTGCATAAATGATCAGTTTCAGTGTTTGTGTACCAGACTAGACAAAGTAGCGTATTGTGTTATTTTCTTATAACCATTTGTCGTGGTCTTGTGGGAGCGAACACTCGCACATCAAAGACTAGAGAAGATTTTGGCTAAGTACAGAAGTATTATAGATAAATACCTGGCCGTTTTGGTCAGTTTGGATCTTTTGAGTGCGGGTAGACTTGAGAATGGCTTGTGAATGGCTCGAGATAATAACTTAATGAGTGGTGGACGAGGCGGGTCTCGTTATGTTGGCTCGCTTTTGACGCCGGCGCTCGACGCCACGGCCGCGCGAGCTTCTTCGGGTAACCGCTCGGCGTTTGTGAGGATGTCTGTAGTGGTGCACAGGACTCGGAGAGAATTGAGGACCGCTGGAATAATAAAAAATAAATTCTAAGGCCCTTATTCATAATGGTCTTTGAGCGCGCCCATAGCTTATCAGACCGATAAGTCTGTTGCTGTCTTTTTTCGTCGGCACGAAAGTGACAGTGACAAGTATAATCTATTGAGCCGCTATAAAATGACAGGGATTATGAATAAGAGGGTAAGTATTTGTAATAATTACACACTTTATGATATAAATTGTCTAGATAATAATAATGCTTGATTGAAATGTCAAATTTAACATTTGGAAGTACCTCTGAATTCCCCCATACTCACATCCTTATAGGATCTTAAGCTAGTACTAAGCCAGTTCGCACGATGCTTATAGCGAGGCGAGTAGGACCTCTCACCACGCGCGTTCACTGGTTGGCCGATAGCACCAAAATACCGTGGTGGAGGTGCTACTTTCACAGATCCCTGTGATTGTACTGAATACAGACCGTTTGATTTTTGATTTTGACTCCCCTCACAACAAGCCTGGTGCGAACGGGCCATAAGAGATCTAAGGGATTGTTTACAGTGAAAAAACTTCACGGTTTTTATCCTCAGGTACTCCTCTCTGTACTGCAAGAGACGTTAGATGTATTTGTGCAGCGATGCAGCGCCGCGCTCACTACGCACTAGTGCTAGTGAGAGGTGAGTGAGAGTGAGGGTGCATAGTTACCTGGGCGCAGCTCGACGAGCGAGCAATGCTGCTCGGCCCACAGCAGCGTCGTGCGCACGAGGTCTGCGCCGCTGCCGCACGACACGCACGCGCTGAACGAGTCCACCAGCGCCGCGCTCACTACGCTGAACTGAACTAATGCTAAGGCCACTTATCGGACACTATTATTAAACAAATTAAAAATTAAACTAGCTGCACCCCGAGGTTTCACCCGCGTAGTTTTAAATCCTGATATTCCCACAGGATAAAAGTAGCTTTTAATCTCTGTACCAAATTTCATCCAGATCCGTTCAGCCGTTCTGCCGTTATTTAACAAACATCCATACATTCACATTTATGACATAGTGGAATTGACAATGTCGCGCGACACTAATGCAAGGAAGTGTCCTCACTAGTAGCAACGCTCTTGACTACCACTTTCCTCTTAATATACCATGATTTTTAAGCGACTTCAGTTCAGCAGCCGAATCCGACGACAATTTTAAAACATTTGAAAAAGTGTCCGAGCGGAGACGTCGCCTGGAGCTGAGCTTTCATCATGGGCCACGGTCACGAATACATTTTGACATTATGACTATGGCGTTAGCGTATCGATATCCGAACTTATTATCGAGTTAGATAGAATGAGTTAGTGAGATAATAAATAAATAAATAATGCTGGACAATCCACACAGCACCATCTAGTCCCAAAGTAAGCTACTCAAAGCTTGTGTTATGGGTACTAGATGACTGATATATTTAATACATTATAATACTTAGATAGATATTTTTTATTATACATAGAAAACACCCAGACCAACGGAACAAATTTCTGCAGATCGTACACAAATTTGTTCCGAGGCGAGAATCGAACCCGCATCTCGCCCGCTGCGCCACTGAGGTCGTCAGTGGCGCAATAAGTGTTGTAGTTAGGGATACCGGATACGACACGTTTACTTAGTGTATCGCTGTCTATCTTCTCTTAACTCTTCGTTCAATTGTTATCCGTTCTACGAAATTGGATCAAGTAATAAACATATTAGGTGGTAAAAATAAGTTATTTAAGTACCTACGTAGATATCAACAATGCAATATCAATTGATAACCATTTCCGATAGGCGTACTAAGATTACGAAATAAAATGGCCTACTCCATTATCATAAAAAAAAACTAGAAGGCTTTTGATATCTGCACAAAACGAATAGACGCGATAATCGACCTAGGTAATAAAGTAGGAAGTTCTTATCTGGCAACCTACAGATAAATAAAACTCGCGAAATATTACATCATCTGATGAATACTTCAGCAGTATCATGTAGTATTGACCTATTAATTATTAATCAAGGTCGCTAGCTATCTTATCGTTTGTACAAAAAGTTGAGTTTGCAGGTTTACGTTATTTTGTGGCCCTGATTTTTTTTCTTACAACAAAATTGCGGTGCGCAAAAACCTATAAATATGGATTCAGATAAATAATTAAAAATATATTATAGTTTCGGAGATAATTATCAACCTATAAACACGTATCAAAAGATAACTCGTTCTTTTAACAAGCTTTTATTCAACTTGCAATGTACTTATGTAGTTATTAAGTAGGTATGTTTGTTCGGATGGAATATTGCAACTCAATTATGAAACAGATATCTTCAAACGATTGAGCTGAAATTTTGTATACACGTTTAGTTTGGATGACAAATCACTAAATAAACTTTTTTGAGAAAAAGTTTTTACTTCCCTATTTGCCTATATGCTATTCCAGACTATAATCTATCAATTTCATCCAGATCCGTTCAGCCGTTCTGGCATTGTTGAGCAACAAACATCCATTCATCCATCCAAACTTTCACATTTGATATTAGTTAGATTTTGTTTGGTAATGTTCAAAGTGAAGCTGTTTCTGTTATTATGTGACAAAAAAAAAGGTACTCTTTTTATTTATGAACACATATTAATATGTGTGTTGGTTATTTGCAAAGGATACGAGCCAATACTTCCAGTTGTGCATGGTCCGGTTGGCGACGTGACGCGCAAACATCTCGCGCAAACGTCCGGCGCGCGCGCGCGACACGGGCGCGCCCGTCGCGGGTAGCAACGAGTGGCAGTTACTGCAATCACAATATTCATGTACGTGGAGAAGTCTTGAAAAGCGTAATTTACTTTTGAAGACGAAAGAAGGCGCGAACTCTATCTACAACGCGACCAACTTAAAGTAGACCTCCTTTATATTTCAATTATAATTCTAATTTTTTGCTAGTGCAGTCATCTTAGAGCACATACGATTGGCAAATGAAGCAGAAAAAATGTCGCTCAAGCAAAAACAATGTCGCCGTAGCCGAAACCTGCATGGACGACATCATAAATACATAAGAAATAACTTACGATATTGAGTTGTTGAGACAATCTATCTGTTGTCGCAAACTCTCCATTTCTTCCTTTATCTGATTCCGCTCTGCTTTCAGCTGCTTTATGTACTCGGCGCCTTTCTGTAGCATCGCCGCTTTGCTTATCTGAAGTTAAATATAATAAATGATTTCAAAAATTCCTTTGAAATGTGACACGCCCCAATGCACAGACCGTGTTTTTATGGAGACGCGAGTTCTGAGCGCGCCCCAAAAAAGGCGCTTGTCTTTATCCAAATAAAAAAATTTGATCTGTTACCCTCGTATTCATAAACCCTGCCATTTTATAGCAGCTATCACTGTCACTTTTATGCCAACGAAAAAATTGGTCTGATAAGCTATTGGCGCGCTCAGCGACCATTATGAATAAGGCCCATAGAGTGTATGTACCTTGGCGGTGGGATTAGGTTGGTCATTGGTACTAATAAATCTGACATCTAATCATGGCTGGTGGAAAGCCGTTTTTTTTGTGCAATGATGTTTAGTGTAGTGTAATGCCACTAACTTATCTGAACCGGTGTGAGGTTAGCCGTTTGTGCATAAACGGCCAATAGCGAATTGAAGATGGCCCAAACGGCTAACTTCAGACCGGTTCACATAAGTTGGTGTCTCTGTACCTTGGCTGCGGGGTTTGCGTTGAGCTGCGGGATGAGTGCTTGCAGTGTTTCGAAGCCGTTCTTGATGTTGCAGCGGCGCTTCTGCTCCGCGTGGAGGTGCGTGCGACGCGCCTCGCGCGGGGAGCCGGCGCGCGGCGAGCCCGGCGACGTCGGCGGCGACGACTACTCACACATAAATGCAATGCGTCATATCAAACGTCATGTCAAACTTCAGTTACAAACTGTCATGGCGGCTCTACAGTTCACATAACTCGTTACGTACAAATGTTATTTTCGGCTAATTAATATTTAATCGTATGACAGAATATATTAGGCGAAACAAAAATTTAACAGTATTAAACTAAAAAACAATTTTCGGCTATAAGCACATATATTTACGATACAATCCAGATCAGTTGTAATATTTTAGTTTTAGTTTTTTCTTGGTTGTAATGTGTTTTGTGCGTTTAAATAAATAAAATACAGTAGGGGCAATTTAAAGGTCACATCTGTCATCTCATTATCAATTATGTTTAGAATGGTTTATTAGTCAAAGTCGAAAAAATGCCTTTGTCCTCATTACAATAAACATGTATGTTTGACTGAAAAAAGTGACGCAACTATTCAAGAAAACAATTTTACGACCTCCTTTGACATAATTTGACTGAAACTGACAAATTTCAAATGTGGCCTATTATATTGGCCCTAGTTTAGAAGTGTGCGTGCACATAGTAAGAAATTCGACCAGCATTTAGACAGCTTTATCAGTCACATTTTTACATTTACATTGTAATTAAATTGCATTTGTATGGTAATTTTCGTTTTTTTTTTCAAATTGTCCAAGTGGTGTACATAGACCAGACCAACAATAAAATATGTTTTATTTATATATTGTAGCTAGTTATACGAAAGCAAACAAGTTTAAATTAGAGAAAACTGCATAAGAAACCTAAAAAAAGCTAAGCTCTTCAATTTAAGAAGAAGATATCTTACATGATGCGGTGACATGATGTCGCTGCCGATCGGTGATGGCTGTCCCTTCTGGACCGGAGACTTGGTAGGATCGCTGCTTCCGGCGCCTTCGTCATTGTTACCGAGCTTGTATAAGCTTTGAGCTGAAATAACATAGAATGTTACATTGGGTTTTGAGACAAATAAAATATTAATATGTCACATCTTTTTTATAATTGTTTCCCCGTTTAGCGCGTTTACCTAAGCATTAAGAGAGCCAGTAAATATTAGTTTACTAAAAACACTGAACTTGAACCTCAATATTTTTTTTCTAACGGGGTAGTCACGGTCACGAATAAGCCGGGTATATCCGCAGTTACATTAATCTCTCGTCTGCTTAAACAGATCTAGTGAATAAGTGTGTTCTGATGTTAAGTGGCAATGTTGTGATGATGTTCAGTGGTGTTTACCTCTAACAAGGCATTGCCTCGTAAGTCACGCACTATGGAAACGCGCCCTAACTTCATCATCAACTTGAGGCATACAGATTTAGCCTCATGTGCCTGTAATCACACCGGCAACCGCACTCTTCAAACCGAAATACAGCAACGCTGCTTGGCGGCAGAAAAATGCGTGCCGATAGTCAGACATTAGCGTAATCGCCGCTGGTCTGTCTGTGCTTGCGGAGTAGAACTAACAGTGTTGTGCGGAGAGCAGTTGCGCGAGCATGACGCTTGCTTGCGGTAGCGTCGGTTCGCTGGCGACGCTCGTGAGGGGCGGAGGGGGGCGTCGGTTCCCCCCTCCTCCCCCCTCGCCCGCGCCCGCGCCGCCGGACGTAGACCGCGACCGCACGCGGATCGCGCCGGGCGTCGGCTCGCGAGTCTGCAACAATATACATCAAATACATTGTAAACATAAAATACGCAATTTCATTTGCTTAATTTATTTTGAAATAACAGGCACAGCTTTATTTTAGACAATCCGTCCTTTGACTATAATCTCACCTGATGGTAAGCGTCGATGTAGCCGACGTTGGAGCAGAACGGTCTAGAAGACACCTATTAACTCTTGCCTTGGGAAGCAATAGTTTAAGCATTGTTTATATTTTGACCAATTTAAAAAGTATGTTTTTCCAATTATCCTGTATCTAGATATTGATAAATATTTGCTTCCGCGGTTTAGGCGCAGATATTGGTCTCAGCTAAAGCCATGTAGAAGTTCTTCCGGTAACCTAAAACTCAGTCACGCGAGTTGGACGTTAGCTTTATGATAACACTCGATGAGACTAGACTACGTTATCGTTCCGTCTCGCCCACCAACCGGCTTACCTCATATTGACGATTTCATTCCGCGCGCGAGCGATTATAATCGCTTTCTCATCATCTGTTGATCAATAAATGTGCTCCTGTAGTCATGCCCAGTATTAGTGATAGATAAACACTATCAATGTTATGAATATCTAGATAAGTTACTGTTGGCAGCCAAGGTGGCGCGATAAAATCTTGTGCAAAAATAACAAGTATGGCCGTCATAAAACTCATTAAAAAATTAATATATAAATGTATTACTAAATAGCAATTCAAACAAAAAGCTCCAAACTCCAGGCCACAATGGTGTCGATTCTGTTGTTGCATTATCCTAAACTAACCTAATCTGACAGCTCTAAAATTATAGCCGTCCTTGTAGTATTGGTCTTTTAGAAAGGGATGGCAATATTTTTAGTGCTGTCAAATTAGGTTAAGTTAGAAAAATTAAACAACAATTGGCACCATTATACCACTATAAACTAAACAATACAAGCATTGACAGCCTACGTAGCTCAGTTGGTAGTAGCTATGCCTTCTGCGCCGTAGGTCGTGGGTTCGATTCCCACCGTGAACAAACATTTGTGTGGTGAACATAAATGTTTGTTCTCTGTCTGGGTATTATATAATATTATAAGTATGTATTTACAAAAAAAAAAAAAAAGTATTATAAGTAGTATATCAGCAATCTGGTTCTCCCATATTACAAGCATAAGCTTAGTTTGGGGCTAGATAGTGCTGTGTGGAAAGTCCACCAATATTTATTATTATTATCACATTTATTTATTTATATTCATAATTTATAAGTTTTTTACAATATAAAATAAATAAATAAAAAACATTATATTATAAAAAACCTAAAAACTAGAATGCCACCGACAGCGGGGCTAGGCCCAAGCTACCGGTGGTTAGGGCTGCAGCGAGAGGAACCTCCTAACAATGCGAGCCGTGTCAAGGATCACTGCCTTCTGCATCCGACCCTTGAGCCAACCCTCTAGCGAGAGCCTCTTGAGATGTTGGTCGAGGCTCTTCGCTATAAGGCCGTTCGCCGAAACGACTATCGGGACAATGATCGTCGAATCAACATCCCACATGGCGGTTACCTCGTGGGCCAAGTCAAGGTACTTGCTGAGCTTTTCCTTCTCGGCCTTCACGAGGTTATCGTCATGCGGGATAGTGATGTCCACGAGCATTGCCCGGCGCTGAGATCGGTCGACCAACACGATATCAGGCTTATTGCAAACAATAGTCCTGTCCGTGATGATAGAGCGATCCCAGTAGAGCAATGCACGACCATTTTCGAGAACTGGCACCGGCGCGTACTGATAGTACGGCATCTCAGAGTCAACAAGGTCGTATTGAAGGGCAAGTTGCTGGTGAATAATTCTGGCCACCAGGTTGTGCCTGTGCAAATACTCACCGTTAGCAAGATGCGAACAACCCGAAATTATATGCCTGAGTGACTCACCAGGACGGCGGCATGCTCGACAAATGTCGACCGTACCGTCCTTCAGGATATACCTTCGGTAGTTGTTCGTCATCATTACCTCGTCAGCAATTGCACAGGCAAAACCCTCGGTTTCCCCAAAGAGGTCTCCGAAGCGTAGCCAGTTAACCGAAGCGAGTAGGTCTACATCAGGCCCTGTTAAGGCCCGGTAGAACCTTCCGTGTAGCTCCTTGCTCTTCCATACGTCCTTGCGACTCTCAGTGCTCAGTACCGCAGGTTTACGCCAATTTTCGTTCGCCAAGGAGAGCGGTGTGAGTCCTTTATCAACAGCTACAACATCGCGATGTATCGCGCACTCATTGTTATGGAAATAATCCCTGAGGCTGCATACCTCACGGTTGTGGAGGTTCTTGGCATTTAAAAAGCCACGACCCCCCCACTTCCGCGGGATGTACAGCCTCATAACTGACGAGCGTGGGTGTAACATACGATGCAATGTGAGCTGTTGACGTACCTTCCTATCCAGGGCGTCCAGCTCAGTCTGACTCCATCCTAGTATGCCAAAGGAGTATATCAGTAGAGGCATCACCCAACCATTGAAGGCACGCGCTTTGTTGCCACCTGACAAAAGACTGTTAAGTACTTTTGTCAGTCGACCGAAGAAACGCTCCTTTACGGATTTCCTGATGTCCTCTACTGAAACACCCAACGACTCTGATATACCAAGATACTTATAGGTCTCAGTCTCGGAGAGAGATTTGAGTGTAACTGTCTCAGAAAGCTGCAAATTCGGAGAATTCACAACTTTCCCCCGCTCCACATGTAAGACCGCACACTTATCTACACCAAACTCCATCTTGATGGCGTTGCTAAACACATGTGTAGTTTTTAGCAGCTCCATCAAGTCTTGACGCTTTGGTGCAAAGAGTTTGAGATCATCCATGTATAGAAGATGACTTATAACTTCACCTCCCCTCCGAAGCCTGCAGCCTAGCCCTGAATCCTTCAGCAAAGTGCTGAGAGGATTCAGCGCCAGACAGAACCATAATGGACTCAGACTGTCACCCTGGAAAATACCCCGCTCAATCCTTATGAAGTTCATCGAATCAGCAGAGCTGTCGCTACCGCCTGGTTGACGAAGAACTGTGGTCCACTGCCTCATGCACGAGCTTAAAAATGATTTCAGAGTTGCATCAATTTTATACAACTCTAAAACCCTTTCCAACCATGAATGAGGCACCGAATCATAGGCCTTCTTATAGTCAATCCAGGCAACAGAGAGAGTCCTCCTGCTCCGTCGAACTTGTTGGCTAATGGTCATGTCTATGAGGAGGAGCTCCTTAGTACCACGGGACCCAACCTTACATCCATTCTGAGTAGGGGCCAAAATATTATTCGCGACAATGTGCGCATTAATTTTTGTGGTCAGAATGGATGTAAGAAGCTTGTAGATGGTAGGCAAGCACGTAATGGGTCTGTAATTCTTTGGGTCCGTGGTACTACCGGACTTGTGGAGCAGGAAGGTGCTACCTGTGGTCATAAATGAAGGAAGGGAACCAAACTCAAGAGCTTCTTGGAATTGTGTCGCCAAGCGGTCATGTGTACATCGAATCCACTTAATCCAGAAGTTATGCAATCCATCCGGCCCAGGACTTTTCCAGTTTTGAGCCGTACGGATCGCACAACTAACGTCTTCGGTGTCTATGACAATAGACCTCATGGATTCGATGGACTCGCATTCCCGCTCGACAACATTCATCCAATCACCCTCTGTGTGTTCGACGGGCTCCGACCATATACCGCGCCAAAAATCAATCATGGCATTGGCGTTCGGTATTTGCCCGTCACTCACACGTTGATCAGTTCCCTCCCATCTCCGGTATACCTTCCTCTGGTCACTTTGGAAAACGCGATTTTGCCAATATCTATCCACACGCTCTTTGTAGCGACGTATACGGTTTGCCCATGCATAGACTTTCTGCTTCATGTAGTCAATGCGTTCCGTGACACATGCCATGTAGTCTTGAGGCCGGATATCGGTCCCTGCGAAGGCCTGCGTCACAAAACGCATGACTCGGGGGCGATTATTCCCTCGACTGAAGCAAATTAGCTTTGCAATGAGAGTCCTGAACGAATCAATACGCCGCTCGATCCGCACTTGCCATGCAGGCGCAACCCCGACAGGACGCGTTGATCGGTCAGTGCCCGGAAACTTGACATGAGCAACGCGGCACGCCGCGATAGCGCCACAGTACATAATCGAGTGTGTATCAATTAAATCTACGCTAGCTCGTATGTACGGGACTAGCAAAGTATTCAGGGCTCCCATTAACGCTAGATTGCGTCTATGGGTGGGCAAACGTGGTAGTCGTGGCCTAGAGCCAGGTGTGAATCGATACTGACTTATAGCATCCTCCAAAGCCCTCCTCAATTGCTCACTCACCTGGCTACTTACGCTCGTACTCGTTAAATCCCCCTCGTCGACTTCAGGATCCACCCGGATCTCTTGTGTCGTCACCAATGACGGTAATATAGCCAGGCCCCGGTCCGATGACGTGACGGGTAGATCGTGCGTCAAGGAAGGAGTCGTGTGAGTAGCCAGCGCCTCCAGGCGGAGCCGGTCAAGCACGGACTGATCCAACAGCTTGCACCGTTGGATAGCTCGCACCTGATCCGACAGTCGTTGGGCAGATACGGTTAAGGCTGGCTCAAGGATCTGAAAAAGAGGCAGGATCCGATCACGATACGCAGTCAGGATGGTTCCCCCCTCTGTAGCCTCATAGTAGGCTCGCATACAGTTCTCATTCATGGTTTGAGACCATCGTATGCGACGCACTACACCACCGGTAGCGAGGGCCGGGCGCGGAGCAGGTTGCCCCATAGGCCCCAAGCGTGCCGGCAGCGGTGGACGTCCCCGTCGTGCAGGTGGTGGCGGCGGCGGCGGCGTCGGAGGCCTGCCCTCGTCGCTCGTGTCGGGCGGAGTCACAAACTCATCCTCCGATGAGGAGCACGATGGTGAAGACGGGGCGGGCGGTGATGGTGGGCGTGCGTGTTGTTCCGCTTGTTTCTTTTTTAGCCGTGTTATCATAGTTTTTCACATTTTTCATCATTTTCATCACATTGACATGTTGTTGTTGACGTTTGTTTCCATGGTGAGTAGGTACCGTAGGCAGTCATGATGCGAACAGCAAAATAGGGCTGCCTGATATCTTCCAAATACTCTGATGGTGTGATTCAACGCTACAACGAACGCAACGCTAGATGGATTATATAAATAGAGAAAAACTCTTGAAAAACTAATTTTTGGAAAAATATAGCTAAAAAAGTGACTGCTGTCAGCGGCGGTTTTTGACAGATTATTATTATTATTATTATTATTATTATTATTATTATTATTATTTTATTGGCATGACTACACAACATAAAGGCAGATCCGGATTCCTGTCTTGAATTCTAATTCGAGTTCATCAATCAATCACCAGCTTATCTATCTTGTTGAGCCTACCTACCTATACCTACCTACTCAAAAAATTTAGAAGGGGTCCTTGTGTGCGTGGAGATAAATAAAAAGAATTTGTGAATATACATACAAAATACAAAGAAATTAGAGACCAATATATACATAAATACTTACATTACCTAATCATAAATACATACATACTATACATACATACTATACCTACTACAATACATATAGCTAATATACATTTATTATTAAAGAAACAAGCAAGGTAAAGTCAGTGACAGCATGACAAATAGTGTTCCTTAACCATGGATTTAAAAATGAAAAGTGATTTAGCACATCTGATAGCAACAGGCAATGCGTTCCACAGTCGAGCAGCCTGCACCGTGAAGGATTTATCAAAGTAATAAGAGGAGTGTACAGGTGACTTAAGTTGGAGAGTTTCGGAAGAGCGTAGGGATCGGGAGTTGGAGATGTAGAAATTGAAAACGATCTTTAAGATAGGGAGGAGAGGTTGGACTGAAAAGGATATTATACAACAGATTTAGGATGTGAGTATTATTATATACTATCATCCGTGCGTCATCTAATTCTAACTAGCTGTTGTTTATCAGTAACTGTCTGATAAGACTAAATCTTTTAGAACACTAGTGCTTATGCTGTAGTAGTAAATATTTATTTTATAAAAACCGCAACAATAATAATTTAAGTAAGACGGGCGGCGTTCCAAAAGTAAATGACTGAACTTCGATGCATTAAAAATTTGCCTAGATATCACTTTTTTGGCGACAGTACTGGGGGTATTAACATTATTTAGATACAATATCAAGTCTAGACTGTTATGTTATAATATCTCTATCAATTATAACACAGAGGGGGCAAAGGTTTTCCAATTTCAAAAAATAATTCAATTTAGATAATTCAATTTTACAACTTACTCAGCGTTCTGTCTCGCAAAACATAAACAAAAAATGTTATTTTAGCCTTTTTTAGAAGCAAGTTGTACTTGCTTCTTAAAAAGGCTCAACTATAATACACATGCACGGTAAAGATCCCCCAAATGTATTAATACTCAAAGTTCTTTATTGTCTTACAGAGTTTTCCTAGACTCGCTCGGTTTTTCGCTATAATCGCTAGCGCGCTGTAGTAAAGATACCTAAGAAAACTTGTAAAAAAAAGTTTCCATACATAATTTTTACTACAGTCGCAAGTCTGTAAAAAACATATACTTAGTAGTAAGTCTGGTTTTGTTCTTGTGTAGTACTTTAATGTTTAAGGCAGAGAAATTAGAAACTGACTGTGAGATGAACTGCATTTTGAGGTTATTTTAAAGAGTCTGGAGCAATGTATCACACTGTTTTCAAGCCAAAGGCAACTCACCCGTCCTGTGTGCTTAGCGGGCTCGAGTATAGCCAGCGGCGGCGGCGGCGGCGCGGGCGCTGGCGTCGACACCGACCAGTCAGCGTTGAGCTGCGAGCCGAGCGGCAAGCTATGAGATCTGTACTGATCCTTGCTGCGGCTGGGGCCTGGACTGCTGGTGTTGGACACCGCTGATAACTAATGAAAAATATTATAATAAGCAATTATTGAATAAAAGACGGATTTACATCGAGGGCCATAGATGAATCAAGAGCAAGTATTAGTATTTTTTGCAAGGAGGTTGTAAAGCACTAATACAAAAAAAAAACGAAATAAAGCCCCATTTTGAACTTGCTTGGATAAAGTTTTATTTTCAAATCGTTACTACTCTATTAAATGATTCTCCCATAATACTTAAATTAATGTATTTCTTGGACATAGACCCGCAGATTATTTGCTAAGATTTAGTGTATCAGTAAAATCATTGAATGCCGTGTTGATATTTTACATGTCACGATCATTTCATTAACATAGACCGCTTCCTTCAATGTGTCAACACAAAATCTTCGTGATACATTTACTTAAGTAATATATGTTTTTTGAAGTGCGACATCAATGTTTATTTTTCGAGCAACTTACGATTTTACAGAATTAATAAAGGGTGTTTAATCAAAGCCTTTGAAATTTCAAAAGTGGCAGAACCTAACCCTGTTTTCTGGTTATAGGGGTTACGTTTCACGTTGTATAGTACTAGCGATCCGTCCGCGCGCCCCTGCTTCGCACGGGTGCACTGCACATATCATGCATGTTATATATTAAACCTTCCTCTTGAATCACTATCTATTAAACAAACCGCATCAAAATCCGTTGCGTAGTTTTAAAGATTTAAGCATACATAGGGACATGGGGATATAGGGACAGAGAAAGCGACTTTGTTTTATACTAGATTTATCGTCTGTACGTTTGTATGTTTACCTGAGGCGTTAGAGGCGGGGAGGGCATTTTGAAGGACCTCGCATTGACCGTCGCCGGCGCCGCCTTCGCCTTGTAATCGACAGGGCTCGGCTGCAGATATTGTATCTGTGGGCTCGTCTGCCGCGGAGCTGCGGGGGCCACACGGCTCTCGTAGCTTTGAGGCGACTGGCTCATACCCTGAGGATATTATGATAAACTAGTAGCGCGCAGCGGTTTCACCCGCGTAGTTTTAAATCTCGGTATTCTCACGGGATAAAAAGTAGCCTATGTGCTATTCCAGACTATAATCTATCTCTTTGCCAAGTTTCATCGAGATCCGTTCAGCCGTTCCGGCGTGAAAGAGTAACAAACATCCATCCATACTTATAAACTTTCGCGTTTATAATAGTAGTAGAATAATTCGTCGTGTCAATGACTTCACTTGATTAACCTGTCCCAGTAGGTTGCTACTTTTATACTCTCATCCGTTGCCTTTACGATGGGCTAGTTTTTCGGATCTTTTCGGAAACTTTTTGGGAAATCGTCTTTTTCGTTACCGAACGTTTTGAAATAGCCCTGCTCCACTCTCATACTGGACCAGAATAATGTATCCTTAAAAATTTTAAATGGTTTACCTACAATAAATTTGTAACTTCAGATGGGCCAATAACAAAGGCCTGGCGGGCCGCAGGTTGAGTATAGGCGATTATTCCGAACTATACCTGTCCATAGTACTGGTTATTTGGCATCGTCTGGCTAGAGTAGTGCTTGACTCGTGGACGAGGCTTCTCCCTGTATCCCGCGCGGCCTTGCACCACCACTGTGGACGTGTACTTGTTCTGCGGCTGTTGCAGCAGAGACACGGTCTCCGGCGCCGTCTGCGACGGAGGCACCGCTGTGAACGACACATCTGCATACGTTAAAACGTTATCTTGAAGATTTTGGTGAAGATTAAACAGACGATGGTATTTTTCGGAATCAAACACAAATAAAAAAACGTTTTCTGACTAATATTAACGTAGTATGCTTAAAAAAATAGGAGCTATTCGTTCGCATTTTATGATATTCGGCCTCAAAATATAGTTTTTGGTAGGCATTAACTTTATACAAATACTTTATATCCAGCAGATTATATAAATTATTCGACTGAGAGCAGCGAAAGATATCAATATTTTGATAATCATCAGCCACTTAAAAAATATTTAAGGTTAAACAAAATACATTATGATCGGTATAAAATTATCCCATTAGGTATTTGTATTTTACCCTTGATTAGAGACTAGAAAAAATAATGAGATTTTTGAAAACGAAACTCAAGGCACTTTCTTTAGGTGGAGTGCTTCTATTCAGTAGATTTGTTATTACATCCAGAAAGCCCAAGAGTACTACGTATGCGTATAAGCCACGCCCCCAATAGAGGGTCACCTTAAAGCTGAGGCGTGACTCAAATCCAACCGATTCGAAACATTCTGAAAATCCAACCGATTAAGGGAGAATGGATAACACTTATCCATTATCTATCAGCCGTAAATCGCGTGTGTAACAAAATTTAGTTTATAGCTTGCATTGATAATATGACGTATTTTCCTTGCCTATTTATTTGAACAAGTGCTCTATAGCAACTAAGTTGTAATAGAAGGTTACGGGGTTATATAAACTGAGATGAATTACCTGCATTGTATTTATTGAAGCAGGTTTCTGGTTGCGTAGCTGTTTTAGGAGTATTGGCGTATTGTAGCCTAGACTTGCCATAGACATTCTGTAAATCGGCGGCCGCATTCTGCTCATAGCTTATTGGTTGGAAAGGCATCATGTCTTGGCCGGCGATCATGTTGTTATGCAATTCCGACTGCGTGAACATTCGCCCGTTATCGTACATACGCATTTGTTCATTCTTGATTGTTTGCTCGGTCATTGGCATCAATTGTTGTGTGTTGGGGGTTGTGCCTTTAAATAAACTTAGTTTACAGTGAACTATCAATATCAGTACTTAATATAAATCTTAAACACCCTGGATAACAAGGTCAATGATAAACAATTTCTAATTAAACATCAGAATATATTTCATCATAAAAGTTATCAACTTCTGATCAATGTCAGTAAATCGCAAGGATCAATGTCGGATATTCAATTAAATCACAAAGATCACTTTGAAACGTCTAACAGTAAGGAGAATCTAGGAGCAAGTTCCACGTGACCGTGATGCTGACTGTATGACTGATACGACGTTTCTATCTATCTAATCAGCCTACATTCGCCCACTGCTGGGAAATAAGCCTCCTCCTAAGCACGCCACTCTTTCCGGTCCTGCGCCAACTTCTTATTTGACTTCCACTGTCATCAGCCAGTATATCATCAGCCCACCTGACCGGTAGTCTGCCTCGTGATCTATAACTCTCGCGTGACTACCGAGTACGACATTTACTTAAAAAAATCAACTACAATATTGGACAATTTCCTTAGTCTGTTGCATATTTACCATGCATATTGACGGACATCTGTGAGGTAGGCATGGTGGAAGCTGTGGAGGTCTGACTGTATCCTTGCGGGTATGTCTCCACGGACATACCACCTCGGTACAGGTTCTCTTCGGGAGGTAGCGTGCTTTCCTCAGGGACGGGGGGCAGCCGCGGCGTCGATAGCAAATCTGCGAAGCGGTATGAAAAATCTATGCGCCAATTAGTATGAAAGCATTGACTGGATGGAACTGTATAAAGGCATCAGATATTTTGAGTATATTTTTAAGGTTATGGTAATTATTTAATCAGCTTAACGACATTATAGATTTTAAACAAAATAATACATTTTCGCAAATGCATTATATGTATAATATTATCTCTAAAGAGGTCTAAGTTTAAACTATTCTGCAAATGTATACAAAGTTTTGAAATCGTTAACAGGGTGGAAATAGATAGATTATATATTTTACGAAATACGCTTACCTTGAAGGGGTTCTAACGTGTCCATAAAATCATCCAAGTTGGGCTGTAATGGGCCTAAGCTGGGCTGTATAAAATCGGCTAAACTAGCTCCTCTGGCTGAAAGATTAAACATCAATGTACCATGCCACTATTTTAGACAATAGCTGGATAGAAAAAGTAAATTTCATAGTAATACTTCGTTGAACAAATTTTGAAAGTGAATATTGATGCTGGATGAAATATTGATTGCATTATTACCAATTTCCCGGCAGTCTGGGAAGGCGAAAGGCTGGTGACTTGTGATGGTAGAAAACAGTGTGTCTGTCATGAAGTTGAGATAGTCTTCATCTGCCAGCATGTTCCCTGCGAGGTCGCCGCATTGCGAGAACGACTCCACAGTGTCCATGTCTGAGACCTTCAACAATTTTCATTTCACATTCATCTTTCATTTCACATTCTACATTTCATCGCCCCGCTAGAATACTGACAGGTTTTCTGATAATGTTTTGCCTTCACCATTTGAAAGTATTCATTAATGCGAATACAAGAGGTAATTGTACCTCTCGCTAGCACGTTTCGACATTTGTATGACAGGGGTCAGCAACCGGTGGCTCGCGAGCCACATACGGCTTTTTGGATGTGATACTGCGGTTCCATACGCAAATATTATTTATTATATAAAAACATTTAAAAGTCGTTTTTATAACTAGCTAAATTGATTAACGAGGATTGTGGCCCCTTAAAAACTTTACTAACTAACAAATTTTTGATTCTTCCGACTAAAAAGGTTGCCGACCCCTGTAGTAAAATATTAAATCACTATTTACTCTTATTTTAAAAAAATCGCAATCAACCATTTTTAACCGAGAAATATAGAAGTAGGTTCTCAAATTCGTCTGTATTTTTTTTAAGTCATAACTTTTTACTGAGTGGACTGATTTTGATGATTCTTTTTTTTAATCTACAGCTAGTGTAATAATTTGATCTGACGAGTAGTTTTTGAGTTTGAGTATGAGTGTATTTTCCAGATATATTTCAAGTCGGTTTTTTCTTGAAAGAGTTGAAGAATGTGTACACATTGCACTCAGTTTAATAAAAATTTCACTTTGATCGATGCAAGTTTTCCTACTCATAAGGTTGCTTACTAAAACTTGTAAAACTAGATTTTGAGCAGGTAAACTTGTATCAATATCAATGGTTGATTGCGATTTTTCAAAAATGGGATTATTGATTTTATAATTATCTTTTAAAATATCAAATCGTGCGCATAACAGGAACTTACATTAGCTTTTGTCTTCGTTTAAATGAGACGCTGACTTCAGCATATTATAAGCGAAACTTTCTATCATTCGCTCTTCTTAGCATTACGTGATAATTTTTGAGTCGTTGAATAAAGAAGCCTACCAATCATCTAATTTCTAGTAATGATTTACTGTAAGGTAGGAAAATATTATTAGCACTGTGTTACATACCGTGTCCTGAACTGATGTATCTCCTTTTCCAAGGAGTCGCATTATATGAAACTTGCGCCATTTTTTATATTCTGCAATGACAGCCTCTGCTCGTCTCTTCCAATATTTTCCTTCTAATATGGTTGTCTGTCAAAATTTAATTAATTAGTGCTAGTAGTGCAGAATAAACACTGTCGATTTCCATTAAGTTTTTCAAGATTATAGCACTTTATGAATTGTAGAGCGTCTTTTACCAAATGATAATTGGTTTGATATCAAATATAATAAACATACATACGCATAATAATATGTATGATAAATTTACCTCTGGTTTCACGTGTGTATCAACGTCTAATGGTGAAGCAAATTGGCATACCAATGTATTCTGTTTCTTTATGACTGAAACGAAAATAATAATAATTGAAACATTCACTATCAGCACATATCACAATCTAGATGTGGATCCATTCATGATTTAAATGATTCGGATATATTGGCCATAAAGGCCAATAGCTCGACTATTCATTTGTTCAATATTTTTTGACCTGGAAATAACACATACAAGTTTCAAGTTATGATGTTTTTTGAAATCAAACGGAAACGATGTACGAAATTTAAATGCAATAATACCTACATCATAAAACAGCTCCAGTCCAGGTCAATCAAATGACTTATTCTGTTTAACCAGAGTCTAGATAAGGGAAAAGCCGAATATAATCTTTCTGTACCCAAAGGTAATGTTATTTTTTTATCAAACACCTAACGGATGGATGGATATTTGATAATATTTCACGCCGGAACGGCTGAACGGATCTGGATGAAGCTTGGCAGAGATAGATTAGTCTGGAATAGCACATAGGCTACTTTTTATACCGTGAGAACACCGGGATTTAAATCTGCGCGGCAGAAACCGCGGGGTGCAACTAGTTAAGTTATATAAATGCAAATGATGCAGTCCTACAACAAACCTTGTACTTTAGAATTTTCTAATAGCCCTGTAGTCAAACAATTAAGCTCAAGTGATGAGTAGTAAATAGTTATTTGTTATACAAGAGTGCAAAGTTCCTTTTTAACCGCGTGTTCAATTTTGATGACCGAGCAAGCGAAGGATTCTAAAATTTAATCACGAGCGCAGCGAGTGATTTAAAATTAGAATCCTGAGCGTTAGCGAGGGAATCAAAAGAGCACGAGGTGAAAAATCTTTGCACTCGAGTGCAACACGTAACTTTTCATTCCACCTCAGCGAGGAAATGACTAAATGCAAAAAAAACGTTTACAATCACAAAATAGGTACTCTTATTTCAGTTTAGGTATTAACTACTACATTATGACAGGTAAAGTTTTTTCACTTGTTTTCAAGTTTCTTGTTTTTATATAAGGTTTAACAATGATGTGAAAAAATGCCGCGTAAACCAAGAAGGTTCCGAGTCTGAGTTTTTAACAAATTAAAAAAAAGTTGTATGATATATTCGGCACCATAGAGGTAGCAGTAAATAGGTTTAATGTTTTTTTAATTCACAAACTTAGTGCACACGATGTTCTAAATTCAATTTACTTTATCCTCTAGAGAATAAAAACGGCTTTTGCACTCAGATATTGAAGAGCAAAAATACTCTTTCCGAGATGGTGGGATGAGAATAATATTGGCAGAATACTGTGTCTATAATCCCGATGTTCCTAAAGTAAAATGAATACTGCTGTTATTGATATAAAATTATCAGAATACACAAAATTAAATGTGTGATACCGCAGCTAATCAGCCCAAGCTTAGCGTTATGCTTGGCCATATAAAGCAAGACTGTTAAGCTGTCCAAGGTAAGATATTATAAGAAAAATATTTTACGAAACTTTATTTGGGAACAGTTAGCGGATAAAGTCAATACTGTTAAGTCTCTATAAATATTTATAAGAATTCAGCGTAATGCTATTAAATATCTCAGGCTATTATTAGTATATATTATTACGTCAACGAACCGCGTCGAATACCCATGGACTACAAAGAAAATCCCTCCAAATAACGTTTGTAAGTGTAATTTACAAATAAAACATTTTTTTAATTAAAAATCGACAATTAACTTTACTATATTTTATGCCAATAATGGTATAACCTTGCCCTTATAAATTAATGTTATATAGATTAAGAGGTCAAGTCACGATTATTTTACATACCTACATATAAATTATTTATTATAGGCAACAATAAAATTGTATTGAAATTTGAATAAGTATAAGGTACATCAGCCAACCTTCACAGCTCAGTTGGTAGTATCTAACCTAAGCGCCGTAGGCCGTGGGTTCGATCCCCACCGAGAACAAAAATTTGTGTGACAAACATAGATGTTTGTTCTCTGACAGGGTATTATTTTTTCGAAAAACCATCGGCACATTAAACACAATACAAAGCAGTTTAAAAAGGTACCACTGAGGCCTTTTATAGGTATCCACTACTTAATGGATACATAATTTTATAATGTAGTCTAAGTTATGTTTATAAGAATGTATTAAATCAGATTTCTGGTTCCATGTTAGTTACGTTTTACACACTAACACTTTTTGCGATTAGCTTTAACTTCATATTTGAATTCTGTTTTATTCTGTTAACTTCCACCTTCTTATTTTGGTTTATCTTTTCAGTATCATCTACCTACCTAAGTATTTGCTTATAAAATGTAGATTCGATTTGGTTAGTGCAGTGTCAGATAGATTAAAATAAACAATAAGAAAAACTGTGAATCAGAATAAATAAATATTACAAGCTTAGTTTGGAGCTAGATAGTGATGTGTGGAAAGTCTATCAATATTTATTTATTTTTATTTATCAGAAAGAAATTGCTTACGATTGTAAGAGTTCGTTAGAAATTGAATGTGGTACTCACACTGCATATGCCAGCATCTCCATATGACGTTGTTCAATCTTATCTTGTCCTTCCAACGTAGCTTTATACCTTTGAAACGATTCCATTTTGGTGATGTTAGTTTTTGTCTAAAGTAAACAAAATACAAATAGTTACAAAAGGTAAACTCACCAGTATGTACTCTTCTTACTCCCTCGTCACAAAATAGAGTTAATAAGAAGCATTTTGTTAACTAAGTTAACTATAAATGTTCTAGAGCTCGTAAGAAACATTTTTACATGAAAACTATTACAGAAATTCATAATTAAAAAGTATAAACAAAATATTGCTATTAGGGAAAAGTCAACAGTCTAAAAGGTAGACCTGTACTATACTGGTGAAAAGGCAGGGTAGCCAACAGCTCAGTTATCAGCAAACACTATCAATATGTGAGCTTAAGCTTAGTGCAAATAGCAGTACGATAAGAAACGTAGGCTCTATCTTATCTACAGTCTCTACCAGTTTAAATATATGATCAAGGAAAAAAGTTTATTGAAGCAGTTTATTAACTAACAAATTAGAGAAACTGGAAAAATATTTCCGAAGCAAAATCGTCATAACTAGTCATAACTGTAGATTCCCAAGGAATTTGGCACGATCTCTTCACGTGATTTGAGGATTTCTAATGGGGATATCCAGTCACACGATACTTTATGTTAAGTATAGGTACATTATTATCATGTTTCAATTTTGCGACGTACCTATCTCACTTATTTGAAGACTACTATTTTAACGAGGATTTAAAAGCAGTAGAAAAAAAACATATTTTGAAGAATGATTAATTAAATTCAAATTCATTTAAAAACATTATTATAAAATAAATAACAAAAATGAAATTCACTGTTTCATTTTTCTCATGAAGGCAAAATATTTTATAAGATCTGAATCAATGAGGAATTTTCAATTTAAATAGCACGACTAGAAGGTCTTATTACTTAATCGTACTTATTACTAAGCAACTACGCAGAATTGAGTAGGTAGGTAATTGCAAAATATAATAATGATTTCGGGCTCTCTACGATAACTGCTAATTACTGTAGGTACTTACTAAATGTAAGTAATTTCATCTGGTTAAAGTTTTTATAACTTAAATGTATCATTGATCGTGTTATCAAAAGGCCAAGTTATAATTGCATTGTTATCTATTTATAATAAGATTTATAAATAAAATTAGCGAAAACTGAGATTCACCTACTGTGCGTTATTATTCTCCTTCTACTTAACTAGCCCACAAAACAGGCAAAGGGTTGTTTTATGTTTGTACATACAATGATTTCTATTCCTGTTATAAAAATAAATACTTACTCAAGTAAATAAAAATAAAAATCGTTTATTTCAGACTACTAAGTCCATAGAAGCAGGCAGGTACGCGAATTATTATGTTATGCCTACCTCACAAATAGCATTTGCTACAAGATAAAAGGTAAATTATAAAACCTGGAAAAGTCAAGCAGATTACAACATTTTCACAAGGGCAAATGCGGTGTTGAAAAAGTAAGTTATACTAGTTCTACTAGGTACTCTACATTGTATGTAGTTCGAAACACAATCCATCCATCTTTTCTTTGGCCTACCTCTCTCCTAAATCCATCCACATTCATACATAACACTATTTTCATTACATGTCATTCATGTTAGTCAGTTACATGATATTGTGTGAAATGAAAGTTGGCCATCTAATTCAAGTTGCGGTATTGTGCATTGACCCCCTGCTAACTTTACTACAGGGAGCGGGACTTTGGGTTGATGGCAGCAATGTTTTAGCATCACAATGGTGATGTGGTTGCAGACCAGACTGTGGACATGACCTGATCAGATTTGGTTGGCCACCACTGTACATAGATAGGTAGGTAAATACTTTCAAGACAGTATGTTTTTTAGGTAATGCAGGCCTTATTATTCAGACCATGGAACAGAGAAATATCCTACATTCAGACTTATCTAATTGTGACTTATGATAACTAAAGCTGACAAAACCAATGGAATATCTAATTATATTACTGAGTAAACAATCTGTTTAGGTAGATATTTCAAGAGATGCAGAGTGTGGTTATAGAGGAAGATGGGGGAATGCTGATCACCTGCGAGAAAAATGCTCTATTTGTTTTATCATTTGTCTTATGTTGGTTTAGAGGTTTAGAGACTGCCTGCTCAAGTGTCATAACCCCTGCGCTGCAGCATGCTCACTGTGTTTTAAGGCATCTTATTTAATAAGTTATTGGAGTGAGCAGTATTACCCGACGTGATCGACATTACCCCTGCTCCCCCTATGTGCTCAAAGTAAGCTTCAGGTGATTTCCATCTATGCTATCATGCTATTGCATGGCTGAATCTATGCGAAAAGAAATGCGGGTAGAACAAAAATTGTTGAGAGCATAAGTTCTTAGCCTATACAACAAACATCTGCTCAACATTTAGTACCTGAAAAAATTTGATAAGAACAATGACTGAATCAAAAAACTTTTACAACAAGGTACCTCCACTTTGTAGCACTGTACTCCTAGTAACTAAATATAGTGTTCTGTGGCAACCACATGTGTATAAAACCAAAAGTAAAATTATATACCTATTCATAGAGCAAGTTATCTCAGCCAGTGACCTGTGTCTTTTACGGAGGCTGCGATGACCTCCTCTTATCTTTGCACACTAAATCCAATGGAAACATACTGTTTCCTTATGTTTTCAACAAAAATTGTTATTTTTATCCACTTTACAATGTTTCTTATCCTATTTTACATGTCAGTGCATACCTATTTAACTTAGTATGGTTAGAGAGCTAAAGCCCCAAAAGTTTTTTCATCAATAAGCACTAATCTAGGGTCTTGAGCCAGAGTGGAAGTAGTACTTACACACAATGAAAGTATCTACAAGGCTACACTTACCCAAAGCTTTAATGCAAATCTTAATTAACTACTTACTAACAACAAACATACCATGTAGTACATCTTCTGGTTTGATGAGTGAGACACAATTTGAGTGTTACAATCTTGTATGCCTTATTAATCCCCAGAACTCAAATCAAGATAAACTATAGAGCTTTATTCATAATTTACGAACATCTTGTTTTAATTAAAATGGAAGTATATTACAAAGCATATAAAACACTCACCTGTATGCTAAAGTCATACATTTGAACAACTTTGTAAGCGATATCTCAATGGAAAGTTGTTGATGCTGTATAGTATCTTCTTTATCAGCATGCAGGAATGGCTTGGGCACTCCTGGCACGGTATAAGTTGCAACAACTGATACTTTAGGAACATTTTGTTCTTCATCAGGGACAGTCACTAGATCATCAAAATCGTCTTGAGCTTCTGCTTCAAAATGTGATACCATAAAGTGCCCCGAATGTATAGTTTCCTTTTCAGGCCGAGCCTGCCGTTTTCCTACATGGTTCATGGTACTTAATAATTTTAATGCACTGTCGAATCCAAATGGAAAACGCTTTAGGCCGTTAGTTTTAACACAAGTTGAGATCAACTTAGACCAATTTATATTAGTTTTTAGTTACATTTGCACAGCAATCAACCAACAGACCACACGCACAAAATAAAATGCAACACTTTTGTTTTTTTTCAACTGACATAATACTGATATGACGTGATGATGATATGTCATCGCCTTTGAAACTGACAACGTCAATGTTACAATTATACTTTTTTTTCGCTAAAAGCGGCTTATGATTGATTGATTGACTTGACAGAAGTCAGAACTTGCCTTGCCTGTCCCTGTCGTCCTAATTTGATTGATTGCAACTAATGATTGTTTGATTGAGAAATGGAGCGAAGATGATTATCTTCAATTCCATTCCAATTTCTAAAGAAAATTATTAATTTTTTTTTGTTCTAGTTACTACAAAAAACAAGTAAACTAAAATATAAGTAGTTCAAAAAGATTAAGTACATACTGCGTAAGCTCCTTCATATTCCTCCTTATTGTGCAGCTCCACAATTTGTATCAGAACACTGCAAGTTCACAACTTTGGAATTCAATTATCAGCTGGGGTATTGTTTTATTTCTAGAATCGTAGTTTCATATCTTACACTTATTAAAATGAACTCTCCAAGCTCTAGAAACTCGCCTCAATACAAAAACTTGAACATAAAACTAAAACAATCCCCGAAAGAAATAAAGGATAAAATGAGAAAGGTAAGTTTACTTTAAATTTCACTCATAATTTTGTATATTTTCCTGTCCTAGTATAAACTCCTATCCAATAATTATAATCTATTACAGAATTATAAGAATAAGGTACACAACTGTCGGGAAATGTTGATGGACAGATTTCGTGGAGCAGTCGCAGAACAAGATTTATACAAAACATTAACAGATATTTATAAAAGCATGTTTGATTTAAACGATGTTAATGAACTTGATGAATTTGATATGCTGGAAGAGTTAAAAAATGAACTGGTTCAAGAGGAACTCAACTGGTATGTCAATAACCATAAAGTTAGCTGTGATAGTAGTATTATAGAAACAAATTGCTAATTCGTTTTACAAAATAGGATTAATTTGTAAAGATGATAAGGCTGCACACAAGGCTGTTTGTTCTTGTATATAAAAAGGAAGACCTATGTTTTGAAAGTGGACATCCTGTGTCTAATTTAATACCACTGTACTTACATTGACTAATCTGAGATAAAATTTGCCAGAAAATAGTCTGGAATTAGTCAATTAGGAGAGTGAAGCTGTAGTTAATACTGAGAATTTCTATACAACACTTGACTGTAAATGCACCAAGAATCCCTTCTCTAAATAAATGTTGTTACAGGTGGCTCAAGGAGTATGAAAAATCACAGCTGGACAATGTTGATTGGTCTTCAATAGAACAAGACAATGAGGTCATATGCCCTGTTTGCCAAAAATTTAATTTTATAATTGAAGATAGCTTTGTTTGCTGTTTAAATTGTAACATTAAATTTAAAACAACAAAAACCTTCCCCGAGATTAAAAAATCCATAGCAACTTGCTTAGATAACCATGCTAATATGTGCACACATGAACCACAATTTACAGTAATACCAGATCTACATGATTCTCACATTTATTTGATTTGTGAATCTTGTTCAGAAATGAATGGGCTTATTTAGTTTTGAAAATAAAGTGGTCATGAGAGTTAATTAATGAGACTTCATAATTCTGTTATAATATGTCAAAATTATATTGGTACCTAATAGTGGTTATGAGAGTTAATGAGACCACATAATTCTGTCTTACTTATAATAAGTCAAAATTATGTAGGTGCCTAATAGTTTTGTATGCATCCATGTAATATTATTTTTGTTAAAAATTGCGACGCGGAATGTTTAGACCTTTCCATTCATATGTATTTGGATGTCTTATGTTTTTAAAGCCTGACCCCTGGTTTCTGAAATCTCAATCTACACTAATCAGCTGTCAAGTCGCTTACTATTTCAGCATTTGATCAAGCATTCAGAAACCAGGGGTGAGCATGTTAAGTTTGTTTTTGTTAAATTGTTAAGAATTTATTGCTGGTCTGGTGCTGGCAACAAATACTTGTGATACCTACCTAGGAAAGTATGTAAGCTACTTGGGAAAGTGCTCTCCAACCAACTAACTATACAAACAGACTAAGATGCCATTCGCTGAGTAACCTATTTCGCACTTGATTTTGTTGTACCATCACGAAATATCACGTTGTGCAAGTGAACACCAGCCTTATTCCTTGTAGTAATAAAGCCTGTTCAATAGTGTTCATCAGTTAATTTTGTAATAATAAATAAAACAATTAGTTACAAAATAAAAAATGACCTTTTAATTCAATTCATGAAGCATGGTAACAAGGTATATTGTTTATTATTTCTTTGTAATTAAATCGTCGGAGTTAGAACATTTTTTTATACATGATTAAGTTCTACCAAAAGATTATACTAACTAACGGTAACTTGTATAAAATATACATTAATATTAAGATGCAGTATAAAACAGTACCTTCATTTTAACTGATATAGCAAGGGCATCTTGTAGTTGAATTAATCTAAGTATGTAAAAATGGTCTATTTGCTATGCAATTATTCTAGGCCTGAAAAAAACAAAATTTTCAGTCAATCACATATTTATATTATTTTGTATTAATATAGTGAACAAACATTGCATAATTAAATGCTTTTGCTTACTTTAAGGCAGTTTGACACTTATCCAGTACTATCTATCTGTTTATTTTTATTTTCTCCTATACATTTTTGAGTTAAGTACTGGACTATCAAGACATCATACAGGTGTACTAACTCTAATGCAACCCTAAGAAACGGTTAATAAATATTCTGTGACTATAATTTTTGAGTCATTCATTATACTTAGTTTCAAATCATTAAATTAAATAAGTGTAGGTACATACAGACTTTTATAACGGTCAAATAACTAGGGCGTTTTTTATTCACAACATAACACACATACACTTAGCCGTGCTTTTAGGTAGGTACCTACTATAAAAATCGGATGCAAACAATAAATAAGTTAAGCATGTACCTAAAAGTATTAAAACTCGACTATCCTCAACAAAACATTTATTTGTGAATTAGTTTGTATATGTATAAGATTCAGTTGTTTTCTTGACAACTCACATGGCCATATACCTTACCCCTAAGGTCTATCAGCCTTTTAAATGAACGAAACATAACGACTATCTACTGCGAGTCAAGCTTATTACATTATCGGTCGTTATTTTATAGCTCGACTGGTTTATACCGCGTTTACACTCAGCTCATGTCCGTGAAAATGTGCAGGGACATGGGAAATGCGAGAATGACTTCCATCCATATCCGCTCGCGTTAACGTTAACATTGCCCGGACCAAGGAATTTGTACTTGTATTCAAATTCCTTGGCCCGGACACATTTCCGCCCACGCGAATGGCAGCGGGATTGTATAAATGTAAACGCGGCGTTATTAGGCGTGAAAAATCTCATCACATTGAGGGAAAGTCGAGATCAAGTACAAGATAAATTAGTACCTACTTAATTTACAATCATGTTTACCATCTATGTTATTACAAACTAAATATTAGCATTTAAATTCAACTAAATAATGTTAGTAGGTTTAAAACATGTCGTTTCAGGGTACGTCTATTTCTTAGGGTTAAACTACAATATTGCATGCTTAAGGCGACGACACTGGTACCTACTGGACCTCTCGCTTACACATATTTTTAAAATAAAAAATATAAAAAAAACCCACTGAACTTATTTAAGAAAATAGCAATCAGCCAAGGTTGTGCAAAAACATAATTTTGATCGAAACTTTTTTCCCAATCAAGAGTTAGTGAATGGTAAGGCTGCTCGCTCTCGCTCGCACGTTTCGACATGTTGAAAGATATAAAATTAATAAAACTATTTTGGAATACATAATCGGAAAGTGGCAATTTAAATTTTTAAGTAGGAAAACTTTTATCGCCCTTTGCGATACGACACTAAAAACGTTTTTTTCAAAATGGTTTCAAAATGGTTTTAGTGATTTAATATCTTTCAAATAGTCAAAACGTGCGAGCGAGATCGAGCATTAGCCTTGCAAACTCTTGAGGAGGAAAACTTGCTTGGATTAAATGTGCACACAGCTTGATTGATTGGATATTTCATTAATAAGTTCAGTGGTTTTAATATCTTTTTTAATACTGAAACGTGCGAGCGACAGATTCATTATGAATCGGGTCTATAAAGAAATAGCACGATTACATACACGAAATCAAATATTTATGTAATATTTGATTTCGCAGTTGGTTAGCGCAGCCCCGTATCAAGGGGAAGGTCGCGGGTTCAAATCCCGCTCGGAGAATAACTTTTGGGACATTTTAAAATCTTTATTTATGTAATAATGATCAAACTCAGGTTTATAAATGACGACCTCTGTGGCGCAGCGGGCGAGAGCCTGCCTGCGACGCAAGAGGTTGCGGGTTCGATTCCCGCTTTGGAACAAATTTGTGTACGATCTGCAGAAATTTGTTCCGATGGTCTGGGTGTTTTCTATGTATAATAAAAAATATCTATCTATGTAAGTATATAATGTATTAAATATATCAGTTATCTAGTACCCATAACACAAGCTTTGAATAGCTTACTTTGGAACTAGATAGTGCTGTGTGGATTGTCCAGCATTATTTATTTATTATTTATTTATAAATAAAGAACTCCAGAAAGAACGCGGGCGCGGCTTGAATTTGCGGTGCGTTTGGTATATATTGTGTAAAGATGCCATAGACAACTCTGTATGGCATCGATCACCTCACACCGCGCCTCGATCTATGTGTAGAGATCCTTAGTCCAATATTTTTAACAATAATTTCAAATAATCAGATGGTTGCCATCAGTAACGCACGACAACTTTAGCCAACAGCTTTGTCTATGAATGGTCAAAAAGCATAATTATATTTTTTACTACCTGATAGGATTCACAGAGTACGTGATTTCTAGTACTATTTACCAAAACGTTATTCAACACTCGCTATCAATACTTATCTTCTATGAAGTACATACTAAAATGTTAAAGGCCAAAGTATTGAACCTAACTTTATTACCGGAAAATGAAAATCCTTCATTGAACTATATTTTATAATAGAGAAACAAACAAACATAGAATTATTATTACACATTTAATAATTATATCCGTCCACCGCACCGGTAGAGCAGGATACAACATGTAAATTGTTAAAAAAACGTTGAGATTAATTAGGAATCAAAAACAGACACACCATAATTATGTACCTACACATAGGTACAACATATTTTCTCAAACCTGAATTGACAAGAGTTCTGTTTAAATGAATAATATTATTTTATAAAGAAATCACACAATCATTTTTGTTTTCAACAGTAGGATAGATCTGATTATTAACACAAAACACAAATTGACATCTACACATTTTGATTAGCGAGTGCGTCAAATCCAATCGACCGTGTTTTGAATTCTGAATTAGTAAAACTAGCATTTTCTTAGATGATTTATAAAGTCGATAGTGTTTATTTACGGTTATTATTTACAGATTAGTTTGACTCAAACAATAAATTCAAACCATCCCACTTAAAGTTA
Source organism: Plemyria rubiginata (assembly GCA_963576535.1). Taxonomy (NCBI): domain Eukaryota; kingdom Metazoa; phylum Arthropoda; class Insecta; order Lepidoptera; family Geometridae; genus Plemyria; species Plemyria rubiginata. The sequence continues at coordinate 6,852,593 of OY754909.1, read as the reverse complement.
TTTCAAAACATTAATCTTCAATAATTAGCGATTAAATAAGATATCATCATTATATTGCACAACTCTATAAATCATGAACACAGTAAAAGTGCAAAAATATAGTGTGTAGCATACATACATAAATCATTATTCATACGCATAATCTGTTGGAAGTACACACTTGGAAGCCAATGTTGTAGACGCACCCTAAATCATTTAACTAAATACCTACATTTTGGATTACATTAAGCATGTTTGTTCCATTACAGTTCAGGTAAATGACAACAAATAAAAACATTCTATCTAATATAATTCAAATTCCTACAGCATAATATCATCATAACCATTTTGCTATTATTTTTCCGTATTCACTTAAGAAAAATATTCCTCATAATGTCTGTACACGATTTCAGGACTGCTACTTATTCACGCATTTTGACGTATGAAGATCCAAGTTTGAGGACGGTATTTTATATTTTTTAAGGCCTATTTACTTTACTTTCTAATGCTTTAAACTCGAACGGCCTTACTACAAAAAAATTGTGAAACTATAAACTATGCCCATCTCTTACCATTGCGTAATGGCAAACAGAGACAGCGCTAATTTTAGACATTTGTTTAAAGTTAGGCACCGTTTTGTAGTACGAGGGTGATTAATTTCATTGAAGACGTTCTCAAAGAGCGAGGTTCTCAAAGTTTCTCAAAGAGTAACCTTTTTATTGCTTTACTAATAAAATATTCATTTGAAGTTTTATTCAAATCAGTCGATGACTTACCCCCGGTTTCTGAGAACTCGATCAACACTAATCGGCTGTAAAGTCACGTGCTATTTCAACTTTTTCTTCAAATTAGATAAAGATAGCAAGTGACTTGACAGCCGATTAGTGTTGATCGCACTTTCAAAAAACCGAGGGTGGTCAAAAACATCTACTCTTTTAAATTTACAATCGTCTACTCCCTCCGATAGGATGAGTGATTATAAAAAGGATCATACGGAGTCGTAAATAAGTAGCGGCCCGGTACAACGCCAGACAGTGACAACGTAGGTATGCTACAATTATTGCTAGTGGAGTTACTTACTATATAGGTAGACCTTGGACGTCCATGTGGTCCTCTTGAGCGTGCGAGTGGGCAGTGGCGGCGGGCACAGTGAAGTAGTTGTGATTGTGCGGCAAGCGCGGGCGACGGGGCGAGCGCGCGGTTATCACGCGCGGCTTGTGAATCTCGTCCATCACGGACGGAGCCACGTATGTGAAACCCTGCACACACGATACAAATATGTAATGCATGTCGTGCATTGTAAACTTGCACAATGCATTTTTCGAGATTAATACGTAGAGAAAGTCAAAAGTAGTTCCCTACTGAAAATACAAAACAGCTGATTAGTGATCCTGGAAGTTGTTAGAGACGTCTAAACATATATTTGGTACAAGCTTAATGTGAGCCTCTTCTCTAGTACTTTATGAATCAAAGTCCTGACTGACAGACTGAAATATAGAAAACGCACAGCCTAAAGCGCATCACAGACGACGGAGATACTATAATATTTCATCTACCGCTCTCCATGCAACACCATCAGGGATTTTTGGAAATTCAACCCTGATGTACGTACAAAGGGATGAAAACGTTTGTATGAAAAACAGTATTCCTTATACCTACAAATTGAAACTTGTTGAAAGTTAGGATGTTTGGATGTTTGTCGCTCAATCACGGCTCACCACTTCAAAGCGTGGCTTCGCACACAATTCTTTTTTGTGGACATTATGTTGTTCAAGTAGGTTCAAATAGGTGATTATATCGGTACTCGTAATACAATAAGTACATGTTTGAAAAATACATCTTGTTAAGGCACTGCAATTAATTTTGTTAGCCATGAGTTTTATGAAGAGGTCAGGAAGCAATAATGTTAGATAAAAATACGAGATTAATGATATCTATAATCATACCAATATGCCATAATAATAGATCGGCAATCCAACCATAGATTGTTTGCCTTAACTTATCAGGAAAAACTATGTACACAGTTAGAATAACCCAGGCTGGTTAAGTAGGTAGGTAGATCAGTAGATATTTCGTTCGCTACAAATTATCTCACTTGTGACAGTCAATGAGATAATTAACTTTAAAGATGATGATTTTTACGTATAATGATTAAATTATTAGTAGGTAAAATAAATTCGTTCCATTGAAGGCAGATATATATCTTCAATAGTAAACACACAAAACAACTGAGCTTCACGACTTTGATCCCCAGGCATGGTAGATATCCCCTTAGATCTCCTAGTACCTAGTAAGACTTTTCTTTTGAGGGTGTCTAAGGGGGGTAGTCAGAGGTATGTCCAAACAATACATTTGGCACATACCTACATTTTGCAGTATTTTGTTGGTATTCTATACGTGACAGGTTGCAAGCCCATCGCCGCTATTAGAATACTAACTGGTTTCCTTATGATGTGTTCCTTCACCGTTTAAGAGCACTGGCATTGCGCAGATTTTTTTCGATAAGTATATTTGATACACGGCCAAATTCGAACCTGCGACCTTACAATCTGAAGGCAGGGTCACTCCCATTAGACCACCGGAGCTCTCAATAGTATCTTATAATAATATTATGATTTAGAGTAAATCTGAAAGCTTACCTGAAACATAAGGTTGGCACTTTCACTAAGAGTAGACTCATCAGGTGAGTCTATAGGAGTCTGTAGTGTAAACCTTGTGTCGAACTGAGAAACATCATCTTCACTAGCCTGGAAAACAATACCGGATTAATAAAGGTACTTAGATATAATAAAAAACAGTCACTGATGGCTACACTAGACCAAATTGCCGATAACAATTTTTCAAGCACATAAGATACATGTTACAGCTGGTATGACGAAGGCGTTAATATTTTAATACAAGCACTTTATAAAACAGGTATGGAAGACGATAACTTTTGAAATTATGCTACCTATGTATTATGATTATGAACATAATTTTCTTTCTGACACTGAAGTGTTATGATAGTGTTGAGGTGCGTACCTACAAATTACACGCGGCAAACCCTCGAACATTGCCGCGCTCGAACGTGCCGTGCGGCGATCCGCTCGGTGTCGGTTTTTGAGACCGCATCAGAGGTTCTAGGTGCGTATAAATTACGCGCGGCTGTCGCGCGAGTCAGTGTTCAACCGCAGAAATGTTCGAGGATTTGCCGCGCGTAATTTGTACGCACCTTTCGTAAACGAAATCGAGTACAAACTGAGAATGAATCCATTAGTAGTGTCGTTTGCAATAAAACAAGTGCGAAAGAGGGTAGAACGTTTTGTCTGCCAATAACATTTGTTTTTAATCGTTTGGACTTTAGTTCGACCCATAATCATGGTGCATGCAACTGTGCCGAAGTATCGGGAAACAATCAAACATACAAATCATGGTAGATAGGTAAAAATCTCGTTTCAAATTTAATTAGACATGGAAATTTTTAAAATCCTTGTGATGTTTACGTATTTGGTGAGCGGACTAGTTTCCGCAAGTAGGATGCTGGTGAACACTTTTAGCGTATCGGGTGGTAGTTGCTAGTTCAGTCATCCGATGGTGATTTTTACGTAACGAGGTACTTATACAGGCCTTGTACTCTTTCAACGAAGTGCAAATAAGAAAAAACATACCAGTTTAGGTTTAATAGGTGGTTCAAGTCTCCTCGCAAACACGTCATCCCAGCGGATGTGTTTGAAGAAGGCGTGTCCCCTGACGGCGGCGGCACCCGCGGCCCCCAGCCGCTGTGTCTCAGACCGCTTCATCAGACGCTTTATTAGGTCTCGGGCGTCTGATGTCAGGTAGGCAGGCAGCATCAGTTTAGCCTTCAGAATTTTCTCTATAGTCTTTGTACGATTATCTCCCGTGAAAGGCGGCTGAAACGAAAATTTGTTAATTTACAGACATTGCAAAGGCCAGGTCAAGAGTTAACTAAACCAACGAATCTAGTAGTAGAATAGAGAAAATCCGTGGCCTCTGTGACATCATGAGTTTGTTCATCAATTTCAGCGCTGGGAAGTCGGAATTAGAGCTGTATTTTACTCTTAACTGTACAACATTGTTTCTTATAAATAAATTCTCAACCATTTATGATTTCAGACTTCACTCCACTGACTGGTCTCAATGACACATCCTATAAATAACTGTCTGTATGATAAATACCTGTCATAATACCAAACAAAGCATTGATAATGCAAGTATATTGAAGCATAGAAGACACACATTACATAAAAAGTTGTAGGTATACTAACTACTTATGTAAGTATAGGTATAGCTATATTTTACCTGTCCAATTAACATATCAAACATCAAGGCACCAAGGCTCCACCAGTCTACTGCTTTTCCATGTCCACTTCTGGTAAGGATTTCTGGAGCCCTATAAACATTTCAAAATGTTGAGTCCAAAGTTCCTAGTTCTTGAGATATAACTATATTCTATAAAGACTTCAGTTACCTATATTTGATAAAATGGTATTCTTTATGTAAAGGAGTAAGAAATATCTGTGATTATGTAAATAAATTTAAAAAAGGAATATTTAAGTTGAAAATAAATCAGTTGTTTATACTAGGTAGTTTATAGTACTTACATATACTCAATAGTACCACAAAATGTGTGGGTTACTATTCCTTCTTGGATATGCTCCTTACACAGTCCAAAATCTGTCAGCTTAACATGACCTTGTGCATCCAGAAGTACATTCTCTGGCTTTAAGTCTCGGTAAATTATGCCTAGGCTGTGTAAATGTTCCAGTGCCAATATTATCTCTGACAAATAGAAGCTGGAGGAAAAAAAAGATATTAACAAACCAATGAAGGCTGGTGCTGGTTATGAATAAGTTGCCTTCACCAATATTAGAAATAGGTATATGACAGCCCATATTTTTATGTTTATTAAAATAAGTGAATAACTTTCTTTTAAATTATGTTTCTTTACCTGGCAGTGTCTTCCAGAAATATACCTTCTCTCTCAAGATGCATAAAAAGCTCACCACCACTCAGATATTCTAATATTAAGTATAATTTACCACCAGTTTGAAAGGCATATACTAATTCCACTATAAATGGGTGCTGTAAATAGAGAAGGATTATTAAATTAGTAACATCATCAGTTTTAAAAGTATGCAAAGGTAAACCATGGTAATCTTACCTTTACAGCTTCCAATATATTTCTCTCAGCTTTTGTGTGAGCTGTATCTTTTTGATTGCGTACTATTGACGCTTTTTTGAGCACTTTCATAGCAAAATGTGCCCCTGCATCAGTGCCTGTAATTTTACGCACTTGGAATACCTTTCCATATCCACCTTTCCCAAGTACTTTACGAAGTTCAAAGTCCTGTGGACCAAGGCGCTTGCACTGCCCTGGATTCACATTGTCTTCACATAGTTGGATGGTCTCAGAGCCCTCAGCACTGAAAGCCACATTACATTGGTATTATTGACAACTAGCTGGTACCCGCGACTTCGTCTGCATACTTTTAATTTGAATATTATGCAATAACAGGTAGCCTATGTTCTTTCTCAGGGTCTAAAGATTGTCTGTGCCAAATTTCATCAAAATTGGTTGAGAGGTTTAAGCGGGAAAGTGTAACAGACAGACAGACAGACAGAGTTACTTTCGCATTTATAATATTAGTTGGGATTAATTATTCACTCATTCTTTACAGTAAGATGTTTATTAACTTTGTCATACATTTGCATAAGAAGTATACATATATTTGTTAGGCAAAGGTTTACAATTATTATAATGCAACTAAATATTGCTGCACTTTCCACACAGCAGTATCTAGCCCCAAACTACTAATATTCAAACATTACTATCAGGTCAATCATCCACAGCCCATTTCACTGCAGGACAACCAAAGCTGCTGTAAACATTTCTAGAACACTTTGTGCTTTAGGCTACCTACCATTTTAGTTTTAAATTCCCAGCTTCTTTGACATTGTTGGCTTCTAATTGCAAAATTGAGGGGTTGGCTATAGCAATCCTTGTACCTGAGTTGAGGGTTGGGGATAGGGGGATGCAAGTGGGGGTAGATGGCAAGTCTTCCCCTTGAGTCCTTTTTTCTAGGAAATGAAAAAAAATACTTTAATTTTTCAGGTAAGTTACTAGTTAGGTTAGGGTTTTTTTTTTATATGAAGAAAATTGGTAGTAATATTTCATCTCTATGACAAAAAGACTCAAGGGAAGGAATTCTCATCAGGTTAGGGTTATTTTTTTTTAAAAGTTAAGAAATTTGAAGTAATATTTTTTTTCATTTCCTAGAAAAAAGGACTCAAGGGGAAGACTTGCCATTCTCCCCCACTTGCATCCCCCCTATCCCCAACCCTCAACTCAGGTACAAGGGTAGCTATAGTTTAACCAAATGGAGAATATATTCTACAAGGTTTCATAAAACACTGAGTTTTTATTGTTGGTGTTATTCTCTTACTTGTTATTCTCCTCTTCTGCTGTGACTTGATTGTCAATAAGTCGTGCAACAATATATAATTTAATATAATAAAAGATACAAGTAAAATGGGTACTTACTTAACAATAGTATTAACATGAAGTTCAGGATCATAGTCTACCTGCGAAGGGCAAATAAAGTTTTAGTAATTGTCACTTATTTGAAGCAATGGTATTCAGTATTCAGTATATTTATTGCATTATTATGTATGTATGTATGTAGATTTTACATTGTCAGGCCTTATGACTAAATAATGTTAGATCAATACATAATGTACCCCGTTAGGGTGTTGCAATAGAGAGGAGCGGACCAATATGAACAATCATCCAAATTTATTTATCGCTAAAGACATGCATCATTTAAGTATTCTTCTAGTGTATAATATGATTTTTGTAATAGTATATCCTTTAGGTGGTTTACAAATGTGTTATAGTTTTCTAGGACTTTAATTTTTTCTGGAATCTTATTATAGATTTTTACGGCCATAGCGTTTGGGCTCGAGCTGTGTATACTTAATTTGGATGTAGGTAGTACTAGGTTATGCTCGTACCTACTATTGAAACGTCGGGGTTGGTCGCTTTGTTTTATGAAGTATTGGGGATTCTTTCTCACAAATTTACATAGTTCTAAAATGTATATTGATGTTAAAGTTAAGATTTTTAGTTTTACAAAGTACGGTCTACAGGTTTCTGGTACTTTTATATTGCTTAGAATACGTATGCACTTTTTTTGTTTGATGAACAGGTCTTGTACATCGACACTGTTACCCCAAATAATTATTCCGTATTGGATCCAGGCGTAGGCATATGCATGGTATGCTGACATAGCTGTTTTTAGGTCTGTAGCCTTTCGTAGTTCTCTAAGGGCATACGTGAAACTTGATAGTTTTTTTGTTATATTTTGGACATGTGTTTTCCAGTTGATATTTGAATCGATATTTATGCCTAACAATGTAAACGTACTTACGCACTCTAATTTAATGTCATTATATATAAAATTGATTTCAAGGGGGGTTTTTTGATACGGTCTGTATTGCATTATTTTTGTTTTTGTATAATTTATGTCAAGGTTATGGTCGGTCATCCAATTTGCAATGTTATCAAATATGTCAGTTAAGTTTTTATTTAAATTAATATTATTTTTACAAGATGTTAGAAGGGAGATATCGTCAGCAAATAACACACATGATTGATTTATAGCTTTAGGTAGGTCATTTATATAAATTAAAAATAATATGCATCCAAGGACGCTCCCTTGGGGTATTGAATTACTTATTATTATTGGTTTGGATCTGGCCATGGAAATTTTCCCACTTTTTGAAGCAATGGTAGAAGTAAAAAAAGTATATTTATACAAACTAGATGTTTGCATATTATATTTTTGCATGAGTGTACAACATTGGTAAAGCATTATCACAACCGCGACGGAATGTATCCTTGACCATCGTGAGAATATAGAACAAGGTTTTAGGTTAGGTTGTAGGTAGGACAAATAGGTATAGGTGAACAATGAGTACCTCATCAACATCTATAATGTCGTCCTCGTCTGAATCTCCAACAGTTACAGTATCCACATCTAAATCTAAATCAAAAACACCAGCCATATAGGATGACATTTCAAGAGTTATCACATCAGCAAGCACTGTTATTTATTGTGAGATTGCAAGGATACTTTAGAAACAAATCGTTCTAAAGTTCTTTTAGGGCTTCACATAAATATTATGAGCTTTTTGGATTGTTTGTTAATAATTGAAACTAAACAAACACTTCATAAAAATCCAGAAGTTTTATAGATCGCAAATTCGCAAACTACTTGACGATTGACGAGGAGTAGACAGGTACGGTACGACGTACGTACAAACAACTATACTTATAAATCTGTGCGTACAAACGACGTACTACGGCAAAGAGTATACAATTATGTACTACGTAGTACGTACGCACGGTACGATACATAGGTACATAGAGAAATACAGAAATACTAAAAAAAAATGATTAGAGTGCGCTCTTGTGTCAATTTCATCGGTACGGAAAGTGGCGCTACCTGGTTATTTAGCGACGAACTTTGTCTACACGTGAGCGTAGACAAAAGTCATAACCCTGCACATACACAGTGCCACACACACCCACACATAATGTGGACTCATTATGGACAGTACAGTACCTACCTCTCTACATAAAACTACACTGTTTTACTAACTAAGCTAGGTATTCGTTCGCTACTTGTGTAACCAATCCAAAATGCATCCGGAAAAAATACATTATAACAGTAACAAAAATTTTTTAGTTGTAGAAATTGGAATATTAAATAAAAAAAAAAAAAACATATTTTCAGAAGATTTAGATTTTTTATGCTCGCATGTTTTTTGCTTCAAAACAATTTTTCATTATAATAATTTCAAGCGTTGCTATTTGTCGTTACTTTCCCCATTATACCTAAGCAAACAAATATCTCATTAACCTTCCATGGTCTGGAACCATGGTCAGCCACTGATTGTAAAATGATGGTAAATAAAATAACAAATTTGATAAAGGATTTTAGTAAAAAAAAGTTTTGGAAGTTTAGTAAACATTAGACAACTAATAGAAATCTTGTTGGAGCAATGATATCACTTCATAGGTCACTACCGCATACACAATTTTTATTGTCAATGTACCTATTGTGTGTGTTTGCAGTTGTGCCATACAATATTAGCAAAACTGAAGTACTGAGTACCTAATTAAATACTTCATCAATGGTGTCGATTCTGTTGTTGCACTATCCTAAACTAACCTAGTCTGATTGCTCTAAACTTGTATTCAAATTCCTTGGCTCTAAAATTAAAGCCGTCCTTGTTGTTCCGGTGGCTTAGAAAGGAATGGTATTTTTTTTAGTGCTGTCAAATATATATATAGATATATACAGGATGTGGCGTAATGAGTGGATAATCCTTTACCTACGTATGGGGGTATCATAACTGTTCAGAAAATGGAACAAAAAAGGACAAGGGTGAAAAAATATTTAAATTTCGAAAAACTCCATTAACTCGAAAACCGTATAAATAATTTATCAGGCAAAATTTCAATTTTCCGAACAGTTATGATACCCCCTACACGTAGGTAAAGGATTATCCACTCTTTACACCACACCCTGAATAGATAAGTTAGGAAAATTCAACAACAGAATTGGCACCAGGCGGCTGTAAAAATACTAAAATGTAAAAAAATACATGAAAAAAACAAAAACTTTAAAATTGAACATGCACTCGAGCGCTGTGTAAAGATAGAAACGTAAATAATGTTATTTTTCTCGATAAAAAAAACATAAAGATTACATTATTTCGATAAGTATTTCAAACATCCTGGAAATCATGATCAAAGTTATTATAACAAATGATAGGGGTTAATATTTACTAGCGCTGAGTGAAAAAAAAAATTAAAATTTCATTAATATTAATCTCTTTAAATTCTCACGAAATTTGGCTGTTCAAGTGCTCGTGCCAAGCAGTCAGTACCCACCCGCAGACTCACGGAACATAATATCTCGCAGACTCCACCGAGGCGTCTTGGAGGTTGAAGGTTCTGGGATATACCCACCTTATGGCTCTAATAAAATCAGCTTGTGAAGGGCTGATAATGTGATATTGAGTCTTTTTCTGCCACCAAGCGTGATGGTTACCACCTAAAATCAGATGGGCTATTTTGTGGCCACCTTCCTTCCATCAGCCAGTTGTTTACAAAAAAAGCTATTGTAGTTTATCGGTCCTTGGCAATTAAACCTTGGAAAATTGGGTCATGTGTTGTCGACCTTTTTTAGGTTCACTTGCTGGCAGCACTGTTCTTGTCTTGACTGTTGGTTGGTTGCGGTTGTGTGTGGCAAAGAGGGGTGCCAGGAAAGTGCAGCCACGGAATGTACAACCATGGATTACACGACCCCGGAATTTGCGACCATTTTGGTCGCAAAGAGTATCGGGGCGCCTATTTCCCTCAGAACTTCTGAGCTATTTCCACCGACTTTTTTCAACTTTCATTCGGTCTTTTTTCACATTTTAAACTTTCTGATTCGTAAAACAAAAATGTGAGCATAATTTCATAACTAATTGATATCTAAATAACGTTTACGCATGCATTGTCAAGAAATTATTATAAAATGATGACATTTTATTTAATGCACTTTAGCAAACATTTATATTATGAAGGTATAAATCTTTACTGCATTAGCTTTGAGAGACACATAGAATTTAACATAGTTAGTATGTGGAAATGATGATGATGATCTAAAAAGTCGGTAGGAATAATATTATGATGAGTTACAGTGTAGGTGTCACTACATGACTACAGCGAATGCGTCACACTCGTACCTACTGATGCAATGACCGCCGCGCCGTTCTGCAACCATACCTAGGTACCTCCCTACGCAATTCTCCCTGCCCCGCGACCAGATTTTAGATAACTACCTACCTATCTATATATTTATGGGTTTTCTCTGTTCCGTGATACATACCGTGACTTTTTACTAGCTACGAAATTTCAGTAAGTAGGTACCTACCTACCCTACCTAGTACATTTTCGCAATGAATGTTTGTACATGTATAATGCTACTTAAGTATTTTCTGAAGCTTGTTACCTACTTATGTTTTAGATTTTGCTGAACTTGTTGATGGGCGAAGAAATACCTAGGTAGGTACCTACCTATCTACATCAGGGGTAGATCATCATTTAGTCTCGGACGCAGTGGCGGATTTACCACCAGGCTGAACAGGCCTAGAAATCCTAGGACGGCAAACTAGGCTTAAGGCCCATTTACACGATGCAAGTTTATTGCCTGTTGCATACATTATTATATTATATTATAGCAATAATTGGCTGGCATCATTTGTACAGCATGTCACATTCTTGCTATAGTAAGCAATTATTGCATTCAAAACTGTCCCTGGTATAAACAGCAAGTACAAGAATTTGTTATGCAATTTTTGTATTCAATTGGATGCTCAATTTTTTTATTTTTGTTTGGTATTTCCATATGTTCGAAACCATTAAACTCCGAATTCCTTGCCAAATGCTGCTAGTGCAGCATTACGTGCATCACGGTTCTTGTAATTATAATTTTCATTGTGTAGGTATCCGATAAATCTTAATAAACTTTATTAAATCAGCAGAACCGAATTCTAAATATGAATGAAAAAAAAGTCTAAAACGTTCAACACTTGAATGAAAAATTCGCGGATCAGATTTCCAAAAATCCGCACAGCTGGGAGGCTGAAATTTTTGTCACACGTAGGTCTACACTTAGGAAGCCTATATCTGAAATCGTTTGACACGGCGAGAGCTAGTTTCCGAGAAATTTATTCTTTTAAATCCAAATTTTCCCGTACAAAATGCTACTAACTCGAGATTTTTGATCGTCTGACTGTGACATTGACACATGTTTCCACAAAATTGCAGGATTTTTGGCATCTGACAGCAACAGTGACATTCGTTTGATGGTTCTGGCAGCCATTTAATTGGTTTTTTTGGAAGAAAATTAATAAAAAGAAGAAGTTGAAGTGCTGTGGATGATTAGTCGTGTTAGTTTTTTCTTGCAGTCGAATCGTTTTCTAAATGTGTCAAAGAACCACACAGAGCACCCTAAGTTGAGTAGGTTAGGTCTAAATGTGTCACAGAAGTCACAGAACCGACACAGAACACCCCGACTTGAGTAGGTTAGGTTCGAAATGTGTGGCAAAACCAACACAGAGCACCCTATCTCCACGCAGTCTTGTGGTCCCTACCCCTAGAGTGTATTTAAAAATCGAGAAGCCAGAAGCTCGCGTGTAGGTCCTGGGTGGAGCAAGCCCGCGAAGCCAAGTGGAGCAAAGGAGGGAGGTGGCGAGCGAAGCGAGCCGGCGACCTCCGAAGCGGAGTGAAGGTTGAGCGGGAGAAGCGACGCTCAGGGGTGACCCCGCGAGAGTTCTGGCGGAGCAATTTCAGTGTTTATTAAGGGGAATCCCAACTTGAGTAGTTTAGGTTCGAAATGAGTCCTAAAACCGACACAGGGCACAAAAAAAAAGCAAAACGTATAGTTTTAATTTTTCAAATAACGTAGAAACTATACATCTCTTCGGGAAACGCACTTCAGGGAAGAGAATCCCTCCCCTCTCCTGCCCTTCCACCATTTCGCAATTTTTTATAGGTACCGAGTATAACCTCAAAATTTTTTGTTTTTTTTTCTTCTAAACTAAAGGCCTCCGTGTCCCCCCCTTCGAGGGGGAGGGTCCTCTCCCCCACCCATCCCCCTCCCGCACCCCCCTCCGTGCTCATTTATTGGAAATTCCTTCCAAATTCGCCAACGCAAATACGAGCAATACTTGAACGAACGCACCAAAAAATTGTACACGCACGTACAAGTCTGTGTTTAGACAAAGCAAGACTTGAAAGCAATAATCTCCTAAACATTATCGTATTGGTGTAAACAAAAGACAGCTGCAATTATTTCTTGTCAAGATTTGCATTCAATCATTGCATTCAACTTTTTTACTAGATCCGCGTGTAAACAGTTGCTTGCAATTCTCGAAGGCCATTATTGCGCTTCATTTATTGCATTTAATTATTGCTCTTGTACGTACAAGAAAATGACATCATGTAAATGGGCCTTTATGCTGCTGATTGGAATGGAGGGAGTACTCGGGAGAGGAGGGAGGGAGCTCGCTCGACGAATAACTTCCTAGCAATCAAAAGCAAGCAGTTTGTTATTTGACAATATGAAATGTCAGTTTTGACAGTAAATACCGGATTTGTGAGAAAAAAAAATTCGGTAGATATAATACCATACCTTCCATTCCAAAGAGTATACAATAACTACGGGTTGTGGAGTGAGGGGTGTTGTAAACATTGTTTTTTGTAATAATTTTGTTAACTTCTAAAGTTGTGTGAACTATTTTTCTAAAACAATGAAAGGTTTCAAATGAAGAAACCGCTGACTTGTATCTTGTAGTGAATCCTTTCAATGGCTAGTGACCGCGACAAAAGTTCGAATCAAAACTTACATGGATCGCTGAAATTATCCAAGCACGTCAACTGTGATAATATTGGTAAGTGATCTATTACGCTTTTTAGCTTATTACCCAAAGTTTTTGTCAAATTAATGAATTTCCTTATGTAGGTCCTATAAACCATAACCTTCGAAAACAAGTAGTGCTGGTACATAATCCTGTGTTGTAGTGTAAAAGTCTGTGTAATCCATGTTTCAAGAAAGCTAATTCTACACATGGTACTTATATCGTCTGAAAAGTGCTACTGTAGGCACTACTAGGTACTTTTCTACAACTACTGTATGGGTACTGTAGGGTTTTGTCGGATACTTTTTTGGTTCGAGGCAGTCAGTAGGTCTGGTGAATAGAAGTTTGAAGTAGGCAACAATAAGTAGTATTTATGATCATTAGTGAATAGTCTACTCACCTAGTTAGTAAACAAGTGTAGCTAGTGTATAAAAATATGTCAAAGTAAGAATATATTGGATATGCGCCTAAGAAATGTAATAAATAGTTTTCGGAGAATGGTTTTTCTATTCGGCTAATAAATATATAGCTCAGTAAGTAGGTACATAAAAGACAACAACTACTAGATACAGCCCAAATTCCATGTCTTTAAGTGTTCCTCCCACAATTTTTTGGAATGCTTCTCATGTTAGTATTATAGCAAAAATTTAAATCATGAACAGGTAAGTATTTGAAACGAGACATGTAACATAAAGAAGGGATAGAGGCTACAAAATTAAGCATGAGTGAAAGAGACAGAGCTCTGTGACAGCCATCTGTTATTGATATGTCAAGCAAGGAATTTCTGTCAGTCAGTGATCAAGCAAATTTTATGATTTGGTGTTGGTTGTTGTTGATGAATCATTTGATGTTTTTAAATGGAATCAGAAAACAATTTGCCACCCATGGCCACAACATTGGAAGAAAGCTCTACAGAAAGAATACCTCAGCTATTGGAAAATATTCTGAAGAGAATAAGCCCTCAAAATACAAATGATTCAATTCAGAAAGATTATTTATTTATTGTTATCTTAGTTTCAATGATGGAAAATGGATTTGTGCTTGTAGATAATGAGTGTCAAATAATAGACCATACCTCAATAAATGCTAAACTAATATGCAAATGGAAGAGTCTGTCAGGAGTATATAAAACATCATTTGTGTTGTATGGATTCAAAAATATTCCATTAAAAGTTATAATGAGTCCATTAGGTGCAATGGTCCTTGTGAATGTTGTTATAAATGACCTCAATTCTGAGACATACTCTGTGTGCTTGCCTGTAAGCAGATATGTGGTTTCACCCCAGGCCACTACAATCCCCAAGATATTCCGTGACCTTAAACAATTTTCAATAACTTTTAAAAATAAAATATTGACGCCAGTAAAGAGCAGAATTCTGAGCCATCATGGCTATGTAAGCGCAAGCCTTATAGGATTACCTGAAGAACTGCTATTTAAAATAATGCTGAATCTTCATGTCAAGGATGTGTTGATTGTATCAAAGACTTGCATGACATTGAACATGGTATTACAATCAGATATTTTGTGGCATGACATGGTAAAAAGGGATTTTGAAAAAGATGATAGTTTTCCTCAGTCGCAAGAGCTAGATTGGAAGGAAATATACAAAAAGTCATATATTTCTAATCATGATGAACTACAAAGAAGGATACCTCAAGCTGGAGGTGCTCTTCATGATTTAATGGATTACTCAGATTATGTTTCTTATATTGACAATCCTATGTGGAATGTAATTATGTAATAAATATATTGTTTAAATATAGCAATAAAACATTAATGTTTTGCCTTAGAAAGAATATTAATTTACTAGCTGCGCCCCGCGGTTTCACCCGCGTAGTTTTAAAATCCGGTATTCCCACGGGATAAAAGTAACATCTGTGCTATTCCAGACTATAATCTATCTCTCTGCTAAGTTTCATCCAGATTCGTTCAGCCGTTCCGGCGTGAAAGAGTAACAAACATCCATCCATCCATACTTACAAACTTTCACGTTTATAATAGTAGTAGGATAGTACCTATAAATTTGAAGTTAAGTTACCTGTGCTTACTTACCTCAGTTATGACGGGGAGCTAAGTTGATTCAGTAATGATAATACCTATAGGTACTCCTACGTGAAAAAGACGGTCCCAGCTTGGCGGCGGCGGCGGCGGTCCGCTAAACGCCCCGCCCCGCGCTTCGCCAGCCAACGCTGCGCCTCTGACGCCACTCGCGCATTCCACCCGAGATAAAACCCTAAATTAGTTTTTTTTGTTATTTATCTACTTTTCAAGTCAATCGCACTACGCGTACAAAAATTCTCGTACAAACTTTGACATCCCTTTGCACCCTTATTAAGGGTAGTTTACAAAAACTAAAAATGTCATTCTTAATTATTTATTTAGAAGTATATTTACTGCAAGTTTGAAATCAATCGAACCACTCGTTAAAAAACTCCCATACAAACTACAACACCCCTTTGCACCCTTATTGGGGGTAGTTCTCAAAAACTTAAAATGACATACTTAATTATTGAATTTAGGGTATCTGTCTTCTAAGTTTCAAGTTCCTAGCTTGAAGGAATACGATTTTTCATACAAACGTTTTCAACCCTTTTTACACCCTTAGGTGTTGAATTTAGAAAAATCCCTTCTTAGTACATGTCTACGCTGTAAGAACTATGTACTCCTCAAATTTTAAGTCTCTACGACCAGCGGTTTAGGCTGTGCGTTGTCTATATGTCAGTCAGTCAGTCAGTCAGGACTTTGATTCTTATAGTTATAGATTTTACCCAAAAAAAAGAAAAAAATATAACTTAAATTAAGTATTATATACTAGCGACTCGCCAGCGCGCCCCTGCTTCGCACGGGTGCACATTGTTTTCTACTATATCATGCATGTATTATACATATAAACCTTCCTCTTGAATCACTCTATCTATTAAAAAAACGCATTAAAATCTGTTGCGTAGTTATAAAGGTTTAAGCATACATAGGGACATAGGGATAATAGGAACAGAGAAAGCGACTTTGTTTTATAATAGGTAGTGATGAAGTAATGTCCCAAAGGGGCTACGCTACCAACTGTGCAGTTGGTAGCATAGTCCCGTATCAAGGGGAAAGTCGCGGTTTCAAATCCCGCCCGGAGAATAACTTTTGGGACATTATAAAATATTTATGATTTCCATAGTGGGGCCGAATAGCGGGAGAAGAAATGCCCCCATTTCCTTCTCCCCCATTGCACTGATTGTCGGGCGGGAACGGCCGATCACTCGCGGCCGTTCTTCCCGGGCTCCTCCCTGCAAAGGGGGGGGGGGCTTAGTCTCTAACATTAATTATTTTGTACAATTGTTAAACTAAGAATGATAGGTACCTACCTATAGCGCCCTTAGTGAAATATTGCTGTGCCCTAACAGCTGTGTTTGAAACAAACACCAACCAACTATAAGATCTGAATGTTACTAGAAGATAAAGTGCATTTATTTAAATATTTCTATCTACCTGTAGGTACTTGTGGTGCAACGAATTTTAAACGTCTGATAATTGATATTGATATGACATAATAATACCATACTTACGCAATGAAAATGTTTGTTACTTAGGTCAGCACGGGGAAAAAAAGAATTTGGATGTGCTTCCGGTCGGGAAGGGTGGCCGGAATTTATCGATACCCTTCGACTCAGCAACTGTTAATGGGGAGATAAGTAAGTAAACATTCCTATACTTCAATTACCTATATTTATGGGAGTAGTTATTTTATTTTGTGCGTTTCGTAAAACTGACGGCAAAGTACCGCTAAGCTGCTCTAGGATTTAGAGAATGGCGAAAAACGGTACCTACTTTATTATACTTATCTTTCTCTAAAAAAATACACAAATTATATTATTTGAAGGAAGGTATTATTAGGTAGTCGCAAGAAAAAGGCAATATTGAACAGTGATCAAAACTGACTAAATTCACTAATCCAAAATATTACCCAAATAAAAAGTACCTACCTAACAATTGTTTGGTAATTTAACATTACAAAAGAAGGGACCTCAACGTAAATTGATCGAGTTTTTACAGCGAGGTGTAAGAACCTTACTGGTTCATTTTACGTAGGTACTACATACTATTTACACATTTTTAGTCTGATAAACTAAAGTTGAATAGAAATTTAGATGCTTGGTCTTAGCAGCAAGAAGTTCGAACTCCATTTCTATTTTACAATGTGTAATGGTTCATTACAATATTGATTCTGCCTGCACTGTAAGTACAAACAAGGCTTCTTTCCATAAATTGCATTAGCTGCATACATCCCTAGTTATGATGACTTCATCAACATCGTTTTGATTCTTGTATTGTGTAGGGTTTTTTATAAGCCCAACATACACTCGAGAGCATAGAAATCGCACATAGGGTAATTTTCCTGCATTTTGATTTCGACACTTGTTTTTTTTTTTAATTACAGATCGGTTGCAAATATAACTTAAATTAAATAAAAGTACACACTGTTAGCTTCCTAAAAACTCATAATGTCTGGTCTTGATCTTCCAAATCATACCAGTGGCGGCATAACAATGGAATGGCCTAAATTCGCTCGTTTCAGGTAGCGCGGGTTGTGGGACTTTGAGCAGGTATAAAACGATAAGGGATGATTGAAATGACATCATTTGCATACCAACACCCAGTCAGAAAGGTCCTTTAACGAATACGTCATCTCTCTAAACAAAAAAATGGATACCACACCAGAAGCAGCGTCTCAAGTGGTTGCACTAATCGAAGCTGGACAGAACCAAAGTCAAGTGGCTCGTCAATTAAATTTGAGCAGATATGCTGTTCGACGTGTATACCAGCGATATCAGCAAACTGGTGGCTATACCAGGCGACCAGGAACAGGCCCAAAACGTGCGACAACACAGCGCGATGACCGTTTTCTTGTGAATACATCACTACGAAATCGCCGGTTGAATGCAGTTCAACTCGGACAGCAGCTCCAGGAAGTTAGAGAAGTGGAAGTCAGTCGGTGGACGGTTAGAAGAAGACTAGCCGAAGGAGGTCTGACAGCGCACAGACCAGCAACTGGCCCAAAATTAACCCCAGCGCACAGACAAGCACGCCTTCAGTTTGCTCGAAATCACGTTAATTGGACTATGGATCAATGGCAGGCAGTCCTCTTCTCCGACGAATGCAGGATGTGTCTCCATGGTAACGACGGACGGGGTAGAGTTTACCGAAGACCCGGTGAGCGTTTTGCTCAATGCTGCATCTCCGAACGGGTCGCATACGGCGGTGGTTCGTGTATGTTCTGGGGAGGCATTTCACTGGAAGCGAAAACCGAACTTGTCTTCATCACAGGGCCCGATACCGACCGTCGATCGCGTGGATTGACTTCCCAACGTTACGTCGAGGAGATCCTGCAAGAGCATGTTGTGCCCTTTTCGGGATTTATCGGCGAAAACTTCGTTTTTATGCAGGACAACGCTAGACCACACACCGCTGCTATAGTACGCCAGTACTTGGAGGAGGTTGAAGTACTCGTTATGGAGTGGCCTGCTCGAAGCCCAGATCTCAATCCCATTGAGCACTTATGGGACGAACTAAAGAAACGAGTAAGAGCCAGAAACGCAGTGCCTACGAGTCTCAGAGAGCTCCAAACCGCGATCAAGGAAGAATGGGACAGCATACCGCATGATTTCGTAAAAAAATTGATTTTTTCAATGAAACATCGAATGGAAGCTGTTATTCAGGCTAGGGGAGGCAATACCTCGTATTAATAAATCGTTACATTCACAAATTTATTGTTTTTTTATCCTTTTATACCTGCTCAAAGTCCCACAACCCGCGCTACCTGAAACGAGCGAATTTAGGCCATTCCATTGTTAAGCCGCCACTGCTATGATTTGGAAGGTCAAGGCCAGACATTATGGGTTTTTAGGAAGCTAACAGTGTGTACTTAAATTTAATTTAAGCTATATTTGCAACCAATCTTTAATTAAAATAAAAACAAGTGTCGAAATCAAAATGCAGGAAAATTACCCTATGTGCGATTTCTATGCTCTCGAGTGTAGTAATTTACCTAACTAAATGCTGCTTCTCACGCTGCATGGCCATTTCCCTCATCCGGTCAACTTAGGTAAAAATGAAGATTGACCAACGCACACAAGCGTAGGAAAACTTGAGACAGTCCACTAGGTTAAAACATAAACTGCGTCCAGTTCTATAACTTCCCTAAGCTGTTGTCAAAATATCAAAGGAAAAAAAAGATCCTACAAACGAAACTTGCGTTTTAAATATCAAGTGGGTATGAGAGTCGACGCGTAAAATGAATCGCAAAGTTATTTCGACAGCAGCGTGGAACGCAGAATCTTATAAAATCCTTAAAAGCTCTGAGTGATATAAAGTGATTCGCAATCTGCGACACGATAATTACCAACCCCTGTGTCGGGCCAGTGAGCCAGTAGGTACGGAGAAAATCGTAAGGGTGCGATGCGCGCGTGGGATGCGCCGCGCAGCGTCCTCTCGCTCGCCTTAGCTTCTGTCTGTGTCCCCGCCATCAGCGTCGAGTTGACGTGTGTCGTGTGCATAGAGCCGAGCTTCAGCCGCGCCGCCGGGGGTACTCCGTAGATGTAGGCTTCGTGCTGTGCTTATGTGCTGATGGGCTGGCGTAGCTGAACGGTGGAGGGTCCGCGATCGCGGCGCGACAAGACGCCGCCGTGGCGGAGTTACGGACCCATGCTCACCCACAGTCGCTCCGATGGAGATTTCCCTGTGTACACTAGAGGTGAGCGTGACCACTTATCCTGCCATTGTCTGTGCAGTTTGTGGTTATTTTATTTCTAGTCCTTCACCATTCTTACTTAGTTCAAAGCATAAATTAGGTATATGTCTCAGTGTAGATTTACAAGCCTGAACCACATGGCCTCGCATATTGTTTGAACTGAAATACGAGACAAAATGTGCGTGGAATTTTACGTTTTCAGACTACTTATGTCATTTTTATTCGATAGTTTAGTTATTATTAGATTTGTTTTTGGTTATTAGATTTTTTTTTACGTTTGATCCATAAGCACGATGATGTGAACTAATAGTGGCATCGGAATGTCAGATTGCCCAAGAAGAGACTCATAGATCAATATCCTTGGACGCCTGTGTTTACAGCTAGTAACATGTTACTTTAAGGTACTCTTACGTAGGTATTGCTTACGAGTACAGTCTTATAGTTTTATCATTGCACTTTACGTATTGCTCTTCGTCTTTCGTGTGATTGTAAACATATCGTAAAATGTCCATTTGAAAATCCTGTAAAACCTTTGCAGCTTTTGTCTTAAATTTATTTATAGAAAATTGGACTTTCATATCGTACATTTTGTTCAGGCTTCACTGCATGCATTATACGCTACGCAGGTCACTCGCATGAACCCATGGTTCGCTTATTTTCTAGGACAAAACACCTATTAATAAATAAAGTCTACACGCCTAATCTCACAGTGCCCTCTACATCCATTAAGGCAATGAAGTGCACAGTGATCATTCGACCTGATACTGTTTTACATCACCCTGACTCGACATTGAAACAATCTACACTAGACCTTTGGTAAATTTATTTATCTTTCCACAATATCACTTGTTCTCATAGAACTTGACTGAATTTGCAATACAATTAATTTGTAGTTGTCGAGGATATAACATTTTTATTCTCCTAAAAATTTCAGTAACATTAATACAAGACACTCCGATCTTAGATGTTTTTGAATAGTGAATAAAAATTCTTATTAATATTACTATCACTTCATTGGCCTTGTAAACAAGTTTATTTACAAGCAAAGAAATGAACGAGACCAGGTATATAGGTACCAATAGAGTCATTGTGATAAGTAGTCAACGTACTATCATTTCCTAGCTATCTAATCTTTGTGACTGTAATATCTCAGTTTTAATTCGCGTTCCGATCTACTTAGACACAAATATATTTTTATTATGATGGGAACCTGAAAAATGCTTGATGTGAAAGTGAATATCCTACATATTGATGTTTAAAACATGGATAAGGAGACAAGGACGAGACATAGGCCGATAGATGATGATACAAGAAGTGATTCTGGAATTTTAGAAATCGAGCATTTTGATCGTAAGTGGCTAAACTTAAAAACCAATATTTATTGCTTACTCTATCCTTTTTATAAACAGATATATAATTAACGTTATTTCCTCTTACATTTTTCCTACCTACCGAAATAACAACTATAATATTTAGCAATTACCAAAAAATCTGAACTAAAATTATTGCCACGTTTTACCTACATATTGTATCCAAAATAAATGTTTTATTCATTTCTAGCATTAGTAGAGTTATTTTCTGGTTATAATGCAAACTTTTAATTATTTAAAAAGTCGTATACTTTAAGGACCCCGAGATTCATTTAATTGTAACTATTAAGGAAAAATAATGTTTCTTCAACCTTCGTCCTTTAAAGTTTAAATGAAATAACAAGACCGCCTCTAAGCGTAAATTCATAATATGCTAAAAGTTGCACAGTTACTATAACTTTACTAGCCGAGCTGGTTTTCCCTTGCGCCGGTAAATAGGCATTGAAATACTGTGCACTATGCAGTGCACTGCACACACCTGCTTTTATTCATAACCGTCGGGCAACGGCGCGGCTGCGCGGTTCGCTTATGAACCATTGATACATGTTTGCCTACTCCTATATTGTTCCTAGTTCACGTTTCGGATAGCTCGGTTTGCGAGCAACATTTTGCACAGGAATATGGACTTATTTGTTTTCAATTTACCACCTATATGGAGATGTTGGAGTGTACAAATCAACGGAATTAATAGTATGAAGCCTCTTTAGTAAAATAACACTTCCGAAAGTTAAAACTGCAGGTACTACTGCAGGGTCGTATAGTAAAATAAGTGCCTACGTCCAAACGACAAGTTTCAGAACTTGATTCTACATCGAAGGCAATCCAGTTGCTCGAGTCAATTAAGAAACATTGAACTGAACTTGAACCCCCCATCAGCTAACTCGTATGCATTTATTTACTAAAGGACTTTGGATATACCTTGCTTACCAACATCTTAACCGGCCACACAACTAGGTACTACATCTTAGAAATATTTTGTCAAAAATCCTACACCAGCGGACGGCATCAATGCACATGGTTAAAATATCCGCCCATTTATTCTTATGAACCATGGCGACTCCTAATTGAAAATGATCATTGAATACATACTTGAGTTACTCACTGTTTCTTCATTCACCAATTGGTCAATTTTAAAACGTATCTTGAATGAAAGCTATCATATTAAATACGAAGACTGATAGTAGCGAGCAAAGTACATTGTTCGCAAGAATACAATACTTACTTATTTGTAAATCCACAATTCAAGTTCAGATCAATCAATAGTGGGTAAAACTGTCTGTTATAATTCTAAAACCCTTTATTGTGATGTGGTGGACGGTGGTTGCATTGCTAACAAATAGTCCAAAACAAAGGTGCGGTGTAGGGTCCCGTTCCCGTCTCAGCCCATCGGCTCCGTAATACATTAGTGTGTTTCGGCGTTGATGAGAATAGTCAGACTCGCCAAGTCGCCAGTCGTCTCGCCACGGTTCGCCGAGGCGAGTCGGGTGCATTGCAACATGCAGGGACTGGTGAGGCAGGCAAGCGAGCCCCCACCATGCCCCGCGTCACCGCTTCGGCCCGCGCGCCAGTTTGCCGTTGAGCGTGTCTCGCGGCGCAGGCACTTTACAATGGAAACGTAAGTGATATTGTTGATGCCGGTTTCACGCGTGTGCCTTGTGGTTGTTGACAGTGTAGCTAGTGTTGTTTTGATACCAAAAATGTGGTGTGTACGATATGGCGACGCGTAGTTGACATGTCGCTGAGCGCGCCCGTCCAGGCGGTGCGCGGGATGAAAACCAGTAGCCTCGACACACTCGATTTTCAGGAGCGCAGGCAGTTAATTGCCAGCTCCCTATCGCTAACTGACTTCTTGCACGTTGGAGCTAAAGAAGTGGCTGCTGTAGCCGGTCAGTTTGCCTTTCCTTTTTTGTCTCTCTAAAATACTCTACTTGCATTCCAAACAATAGCTCTCTAGCGAAATCTCGGATTCGTGCAGCCAATGCACATGGTTTAGGTTTGCACTGCACGTTTACAAATTCTTTTGTACTGAGGATCAGCTGAAAACTAATTGAAAGTTTCTCAGTTGTTACTTCATACGTAAAGGAATTTAAATGCCAGTATGTAGATGTTGATTGATGGTATACCTATGATGGTAGATATTGTTATATTTTCCTGGAATTGATTAGTAAAATTATCTTTTTTTTTTTTTTTTTTAATAATGCTGGGCAATCCACACAGCACTATCTAGCCCCAAAGTAAGCTACTCAAAGCTTGTGTTATGGGTACTAGATGACTGATATATTTAATACATTATATACTTACATACATAGATATTTTTTATTATATACATAGAAAACACCCAGACCAACGGAAAAAATTTCTGCAGATCGTACACAAATTTGTTCCAAGGCGGGAATCTTTAAAATGTATCATATTTAAAAAAAATGTCATTTGGTATACATATCACGCAAAGCTGATTAAATTCCGTAACAAATCGGTTACGGATCCCTCGTATTACTGCGTGTGAGTTTTACTCGTCTTGGCGAATTTGTAGTGTCATTGAAGACAACTAGGTACCTATTATCTTTGTAATTTTTCCTTCTATCCCCGCTAAATATTAAAACAATCACGCAACTCGCAGGAGTGATTGGAAATGGTTATGATACCTAGTTTGGGGTGATAAACCTTGTCCAATTTATTTTATCACGAATCTATGTAAGCCTCTGCTTCAAGGAATTAGTCGACTATTTCAACATTTATTTTATTATATCGGTCGTTTTTACCACGAACAAGTTGTGGAATGAACTTCCCCCTGCGGTTTTCCCTCGGAGTTACGACATGGGCTCCTTCAAAAGGCGGGTTTATCTCCTCTTAAAAGGCCGGCAGCGCATCAGCAACGCCTCTGGTGTTGCAGGTGTCTATGGGCGACGGTGACCACTTCCCACCAGGTGGTCCGTATGCTCGTCTGCCAGCTTTGGCATAAAAAAAATATAATTAAAAACAATATAAAACCATTAAACTAAACAAAATTTGTTTCACAAAATATGACAAGAGCAATCTAAAGTTTCACGATCAGGTCAGTCATCATCATTGACAATGTTGATGTAAATATCAATAGCTTGTTTCCAAGAATGGTTTTACGGATCACGGAACCTTACCATGTTGGAAATCTTGCCTCCTTGGGGTCATTCATTCGACTCCTCGATCAGGAGCAGGTAAGGTCAATTAAGCGACAGTAACTTATTGGACTAGACGTCGTCGATAGTCATCTTACATGTTATTAATCTGATTCTTAATAAGATATAGATAGGTGATAAGATATTTATTTAAAAATACGTAGTTTTCCCAGAATATGCAATGTAGATATGCATGAAGATTTATAAGATAATATATCTATAAGTTCGATAATTGTTGTAAGAACCCAACAAGTTCGAAATTAATTAGCATTCAATGAAACGTAAGTCTTACTTTGTCTCTACATATCTCTTTTATTAGGTACATTCTTGCAACAAGAATATTGAAACTCGGTTTCTCCTATAAATTCCGAATGAACATTACAAAATCATTGTATGCGAGACTATTCCGATGTTCTATCGCATGAATTTCATAGAATTTGTCTTAACTAGAAATTGTTTATCAGCTATTAGGTGAGTTTGGTGAAAACTACGCAACGATAGAAAGTTTTCTTTGCTTGTAATAAGGCAAAAGAGATCAAATCAGTGATATTTATCTCCGGAGCATTATTCACGGCTTGGTGATGTCACTTTGCTGTTTTCACCGTCAAGCCATTAATGTGGCTATGTTGCTTTCATTCATTTTAATAGTGGGATCAAATATTGCGTCTGGCCAACCACAGTTTTATTACAAAAAAATGGGAGCCAAGAGCAGTTTCACGATTTAATTTTGACAATATGTTAATGGCAGTTTTTTTTCTAAAGCAGCTTTGTGAGTGCGTTAAATTAGAATCATCCAGTATAAAATAGACGATGGATGATGCGCATCAGAGCATGCTAATTAAGTGAAGTAATACCTATCCTGATAAAAATACAACATACTTATATTTATCTAGTATTAGTGATGATCAGTGTTTTTGTTAACTAAGAAACGTAAATCGATTCATTAATGATTCGCTTAGAGCTAGATGGCCCTGTTTCAAATGTCCACATTTTTTATTATAATACATACTAACCTATATAAAATATTTTTTGCGTTTATTAAGCGTTTCTATCTAAATGGTATAATACTATGGGAAAACGTAAAAGACTTTATATTCTGTTTGATACCAATAAAAAACAATGGTCTTTAATTTTAAAATCACTATTGATCATTCGTTAGTCTATTTTGGTGGTGCCTTCTGTAATCAAAAGGTCGGTGTCGGTGGCCAGCGTCTATCTTGTGTTTGATACTTCTCAACTATAATAACGACGCTGACAACTTGCTAGCGTTCATGTTATGATAATCATAAATTATTCGTCTGTGGTATTATAGTCAGTTACTTGTTATTGAAGCGTTCCAAGTGATGTTTCATTGTTACCGCATGACGTGATGACACCCGAGAAGCATAGAAATTTAAGTATTGGTTGCCTATTGGTTGCGTTAAAACCCTAAGAATCCATGCAGCTGCCATTTTATAGATTTTCTTTATGACTGACATGCTCCTTTCTTAAACCTTCATTAAAAACCTAAACATCTTCACGACTTTGATCGCCAGGCACTGTAGATATCCCTTCCGATCTCTTGGCACCGCTAAATAACTCCAGATTCTTTGCGGATGTCTAAAGGTAGTCAGAGCTATCGTTCTTTATAAATTGGTAAAACTAATTGCGCACATCATAATAGAGCTTGTCTCTGTTGTACTAGTTGGTTTAATGAATGCCAATACAAATAGGCAAAGTAAATGTTGGCATAGTACGAATAAAGGTCACGGTCTTCGAAGGTAATAGAACCTCAAATCATATTAGAACAAGGTGAGATGTGACTGAGGTGAGGACGCTCCGTATCGCAGCCGTAGTTCGTAGGTGGGCGCAACCGACGCAACATGGCAATACTATGACTCACTCCATTACCTACTAATCAGTCATTTACAGATCAGACCTGCTCAACTACGCTAGTGCAGTAGTACTTATTGGTATGTTCGCGTTGAGTATCATCTGGTAAGGTACAGTCCTCAAATTAAACAATTTGTCGTTTACTTTATTTATACAAGCACCATCATTTTGGAAAGGTAATATCATAATGATTTATGCATGCAGCGATACTATATATCATTTTTATGGACTCGACGTGACCCGTAACGTGATGCAAAAAAATATTCTACTAATTAGTAGGTATTGTTCAAAATAAGTGTACTTATATAACGTGTATAGCATAGAGTTGCAGAATGTATAAAATCCAATCCAGAAACGTTTTGAAGCGCTGGCTGTACTGTACAATACCTACGCAGCGACACGCAGCTCTTCACATACTTACTTAATAGCAGATCGTTTGCATTTGTATGAGCTGAATCGCGATACAAACGCAGAAGCGCATCTAAAAATCGTCCTGTGCATAACCTTCATGTTCCGTTTAGTTTATGTACTAAACGAATCCCTTGAGTAGTTGTTTGTCACACGTTCAATATTTTTAAATATTTCTTTCATGTGTTAGACGAAAATAGTCGATCTCCATAGTACGCTATGCGTAATCATATTTACGTAATAAGTAGGCAGTAACCACTAGACTACGAACCGGATATTGTTATAATACGTCTCACTCACAATGACTCTAAAAGTAAGACATCAAACATAAATGAACTCATAAAACTATTATGAAACTTAAAGATTTCGTTTACATTAATTATTATTATTAATATTATATAATTATTAATATTATACGCATTATTTTTACGAAAAATAAAACAAACGTACAAAATGTACATGTAAGAATTTTTAAGAAGTGAAAATGGGAAAACATTTAGGGACTTATTCATAATACAAATATTTAGCTACCTTTAAATCTGTTCCATTTTCAATCGGTTTTAGTTACTTTTTGTATTTTATAAGCTAGTCTTATGCTATATTGATTTTAAAACATTCGCATTTCTTGGATACTAAAGTTACGAGTGCTTTGACTTCACGTTGGCAGCAGGCATCATTGACGTTGTTTGCATATAAATTTGTGTAGTACACGGATTGTTATGCATGCTTTGTGTGTTCTGCTTTTCTTGTGATCGTTCTGTACTTTTCTTAACTTGATTTATAGATATATAAAGAGGTAAGTTTATACCAGTTAAGCCCAGAAGGAGGCAGCGGGATGACCTAGATACCTTTGAAAAAAATTGATACTAAAAATATCGTAAAGAGTGGAAAGGGGTTAGGGAGACCCTTACCCTGCATTGGGAAAAATTGGCAGGCTGAAATAATAGGATAAAGTTAGGTATTAACTTCTATTTCGTTGAGTTGTCATGTCACAGAACTTTTTTGCAAAATCTTGAAAAGGAGAAAAATAATCCCACTTGATACACATAAATATTATTATCATTTTATAATCACATAAGTAACTTCATGTGTTCTGTTTCATTTGACTAAGACGAAGAATATTTGCTCTCTCAACCCCAGTATTGTAATTCGGCATTGTATTGTGAATCAACTAAATAAATTATCAGTACTTTTCATAGATTTTTCTTCATAAGTCCCCGGACTAAACATAGAATTACACATGAATCACGCGTCATCCCTTGACTTTGACTCAGTGTTAAACATTTGATATTTAATTCTCTGTCTTTTATTTGTAGATCTTAAAAGGCAAATCCTCTAAATTTCAGCTGCAATTAGGAATATAGGCGTAAGATGTGCTCTTATTTTATATCAAAATAAGAAGCATAAAGAATACTGGTAGGGACGAGAGAATTTCTCTTTTGTATGTGTTGTGTATGTGGTTCCCGTTGGCATTGTATTGCGATAGGTACGGACAGTTCTCAACAATAGACTGTCGACATAATGGGGCCATTGATCATGTGGATGTATCTATCATGTGCTTGTGTGACTAGTATTTGTACCGATCGTGATGGTGGTAGATAGATACTTAGGTATTTTTGTATTGACGTGAGAATGTCTTTTCATATGATATTCTTTGTTCCATGTACCTTAATGGTTTACAGAATGCTTAGTTCTTAAAAGGCTGCACTCGGAAAACACACTACAATAAAATACAAATTATGGGTGACAAATGTAATGATTCGTAAATAAATGTTATTTTATTTTTGTTGCAGCAAAGAAACAAAATGGAACTGCAGTGCGCACGAATAGCCTGGGATCAGGTGCGCGCACGCCACCTGCTGAGAGGACCAAGTCCAAGTTTTCCGCTTTTGGCAGATTATTTAAACCGTGGAAGTGGAAACGGAAAAAGAAATCAGAGAAGTTTGAGGCTGCATCTAGAAGTAAGGCTACTTTATTGATATACAACAATATACAAGATAGATAAATAGATAGATAGAAAACTCTTTATTGTACACCACAAGAAAACATAACATTACAAGAATTAATTTAACTTTATTAATTTACAAGTATGATTTCTTTAATTATAGGTATAAAAAATTAAAACAAACGTTGGGAATACCAGTCATAAAAAAGAATAAAATTAATAAATAAACATGTCTTTCCACACAGCATTATCTTTATAGCCCCAAACAATATGGTAGCCAGATAGCTGATATTTAATACTTAATGTATCCCTTTTGTAATAACATATTTGCAATATAATGACACCCAGACCGAGTACATACCTACAACATCTGTGTTCATAATGTAGATTCATGGAAAACTAATCCCAACTAATATTATAAATGAGAAAGTAACTCTGTCTGTCTGTCTGTCTGTCTGTCTGTTACGCTTTCCCGCTTAAACCTCTCAACCGATTTTAATGAAATTTGGCACAGACAATCTTTAGACCCTGAGAAAGAACATAGGCTACCTTTTATTGCGAAAAAAAGAGATGAAGAGATTAAAAGTACGCAGACGAAGTCGCTGGTACCAGCTAGTAGACAATAAATGTCAAATTTAAAACGGTCTTCCTGAACACTACTCGCACATCCGACAGAAACTGTCAGTTTGACAGCTGTTATCGAAAATTTAGATTAAAATGTAAAATGTAGAGCCCTATACTCTTCGGTAGAGCGAAGCGGTAGTGCCGAAGGAAGTAAAGGTTTTTTAATAATAAAAATATTGGGATTAAACTTATTGTAATTTTCAGTCCAAGTAGTTCAACTACTTTTTTAAGTTGAAATATTGGAGGAAATTTATCCGACTGATTGAACAGATAGTTGAACATATTGGAGGAGACGCGGTTCATAACACATAATGCTTTGTCACATTTGGAATCGAACCCTACGAGGCCTACAGCGGTAGAGCTGCTACTTTATGAGCTGTAAGGGCTGTCAATACAAAAAACACATTAAAAGATGCTTAAACATAGGTACGTAAGTTTTTTTGATGGATTATCAGGTGACCCTTTTGTGTCGACAAACCAAAGCACTTTAGGTGCAAAAAACCAGGTAGTTGTCCTGTCCCAAAAAGAGGCAAGTATAACCAACCTGTTTCCATTTACAAAAGAAATATCATATTATTTATGAAAAATTATATCTTGTCCACAGCATTAGAGAGGAAGATATCCGTCCGAGCGAATAGAGACGAATTGGTACAGAAAGGCATTCTTCTTCCCGAGAGTCCAGTCACGCCAGTACCCGAAAGCAGTGAGTACTCAATAAGTTCTTTTGAAGTTACAGTATTTTATGTAGAAAAACTTCTTAATAATGAAACAATGAATGAGCACTGGTGGTCTAGTGGGAGTGACCCCGCCTTCCGATCGTAAGGTCGCAGTATCGTAAATAGGGAAAATAACCGGATAAACATAGTCGGAGTTCGCCTCCAGCTCATAATATGAAATTAGTAATGGATTGACTGAAATACTATATTTATGTTTTTCTCCACGAGTGTTACAAGAGTGATAGGCGAAATAGAAATAACAATTTTGGTTAGGACAACAATATCGGTCGTCTCAGTTGTTTGAGTATAACGCTGGTGTTCCGTGCCGTCGGAGCCTGTAGTTAACCGAAAAATTTTTACTTACTTCTTTAAAAGGTTTGTGCTAGTCCTTTGCTATAAACGTCTTACAAATAAAATATTACTAAGATCACGTACCTATAGGTAATAGTTCGAAGGGAAGTGTGTGATTTCTATAATCTAAATATATATAACTCAAAGGTGACTGACTGACATCTATCATCTATCAACGCACAGCCAAAACCACTGGACGGATCAGGCTGAAATTTGGCATGCAGATGTTATGACGTAGGCATCCGCTAAGAACGGATTTTGATCAATTCTACCCCCAAGGGGATAAAATAGGGAATGAAAGTTTGTATGAAACTTTGAATTCCTTGGCGCGAGCAAAGCCGCGGGGTTCAGCTAGTTATTAATAAACTTGCTTAAGCCAGTGGAATATGGGAATTGCGATGTATTGGTATCTAATAACTTTTCTAATCCGTATATTGGCTTTAATTTTGATGGTCGTGAAATGCAGATTTCATAAAAATAAAAAGAGATTGAGGTTAACCTATTATTGTTACCATTTCAACATATTAGTTATCCAACCATCTGACCGACAATGAATAGGTTGAGTTGATGTTTATCTGTGGTTCCGCAAATGATAAACGGGGTTGGATGAAAATTTGAATTGGATGTGATTCGCTCGTGACCTGGCAAACCATACTATCGTTTATAAATCTCTGTTTTACCGTGGTACAACGTGACCCATGCCATGTAGGCAGAACCTAAATTTCTATAGCTCAAAGCCGAAGATAAGACCGTAATAAAGACATCTCATGAGCGTGAGTAGTCTTATTTTTTTCCTCAAACAATCCTACGGAACTTTCCTCTTTTAATCCAGACCTTAAACTAGAAAATTGACAGGAATACCAAATAGGCGGGCGGACGGAACCCGTTTGTGCAGTCAATCGTTCTAGATTAGCTGCTATTATTCTTGTTGGCGTCATAATAAAACGAGTGTTGCGCAGCATAAACGTTGAATTTGCATAGAGCAGTTGGATTGTTGTATGCTTATGGGCTCTGTTACTTACTTACACTGAAAATTATAGGGGAACAGTCTCCCATTATAGCGTGTACCTAATGATGCGCTGGACAAACATTCCTTGAACATTGCGTTTAGCATCTAGCCCCTAATTCTTTGCAAATATGAAAGTTATTTTCCCTACGTACATTGTCATTAGCCTAAATAAGTCCATTGTTAGATAGGTATGTCTATCAGTGGACACGACGTGAAGTATTACATAAAACCACGTATGTTTTCCACCCTATGGGAAACAGGCAGAATTTCGAAACTTATAAGTTGTATGTTGTCAATGAAACGCATTTGTAAGTGAATCGTTTCCGCAGAGAGCTTTCAGGGTAAACGTTTTTTCATCCCTAGTATGATCATTAATTTTGGATTTCATCGTTCAACATACCCCATGTTGAACTATGAAATTAAGCGCAAAACATTTATGACGCGTAATGCGTAAACTAAACATTAGTACTTGTACTTCATGTAGGTGTGAAGTGAAAATTGCGTGTAATTTACCCGACCGATGCAAGCTTTGAGTTTTAACGAGAGAGAGATCGTTTGATTAGTCTGTAACGAGTGTGAAATTAGGTTTTGCGGCGTGCCCACGAAACAATGTGCCGATGTGGTGTATGGCCGTATATGGTGAGCAGCGCTGTCACAAAAAGTCGATTACTGTCGTTTGTCTTGATGAGCGTCGAACAACCTTGCTTGTTATGATAGTTATATACGAATATATCAATTTGTGGGTATCGTCACATAAGTATAGAAATAACGGATTTATCATATCCTATTATTTTCTAAAGGGCGACGAACCGGAAGACGAAGCCACCCAATCGCGAGAAGTCGATGAATCGAGAAGTCCAATATTGTTCTTAGAAATGTATGAGGGAGGCCTTTGTCCTGCTGTAGACTTATTCAGGTTGAGGTGTTGATTACTTATACATAACATGGTATGGGACCATGAAAGTTCATAGAAGAATAGTAATTAACTAATGTCGAAATCACGATTCGTCGTCCTTTTATCCTACTAATATTATAAACGCGAATGTTTGTAAGTATGGATGGATGGATGTTTGCTACTCTTTCACGCTGGAACGGCTGAACGGATCTCGTTGAACCTTAACAGAGAGATTGATTATAGTCTGGAATAGCACATAGGCTACTTTTTATCCCGTGGGAATACCGGGATTTTAATCTGCGCGGGTAAAACCGCGGGGCGCAACTAGTCTTTTATAAGGGTTCTGGAGTCCAACAATCATCATTATATCTTGGCTATTGGCTTGTCAGTTTGTTTGTATTTAGTTCAAGTAAATTTAAAAGCTGGTTTTATGTACAGATGAGGAGTTATCTCCGTCGTACGAAGAGGCGCGAGGCGAGCCGGCGCGGGACGCCCAACAGGAGCGGCACGCCGGCCTCGTCAACATGCATGCCGCGCTGCAAGCGCAGCTCGCGCAGCAGTTGGCGCAGCAGCAGGCGGCCCTGGCCACCGCCATCGCTGCAGCCGCCGCGCACCACCACCACCAGAACAATAACGTCATTGGTGAGTCTTAAGGGAGTCCTACACGGCAGTAACACGGCAGCAAAACACGGCAGCAAACAAGCCATTCTGCAGGGAGCACCCCTACAAAAGAGCTTGTTTACTGTCTATTGTAGATTGATTTCTGCCTGTGGGCGCCGTTTTACAAGCAGGCAGGTTTCTCTGCAGGGTTGAATGTGAGTATGTTCCAAATGTTATATTTGAAATTTTGGACGTATCTCGAACTACCCGCTTAACCATTCTCAGATCTGGCGTTTGTACTTGGTCCGAACAGATCAGGAAATATCTGGGAATCCAGGTCGTGAGGTTGTTTCTGTTATTTTGTTCTGTTTCCCTTTATATATGTGTTAAGACGCACAGCACCGTAAGCCTCTCTAAATGTACCCAAATTCACACCGGCTCATAACTCATAAGGACCAAGAGATCGTAAATCATCACACGTGATCATTTAAAATTATCTTTTAGCAAATTTTCTTTGCAGTCCTCTTATCATGCTTGTGATATCAAATACCTCTTATTTAAATGATTATAGAAAGATTTCATAACACATTAATTAATTTAAAGATAAGTAATTAAATACGCGTTTCTGATAAAGTGAGATGAAATAAAATTGAAGCACTATTACTTCCATTTACTGCATTGAATTTTCTGGAGTTCATATACTCGCACATCTTTTAAAGATACAGTTTAGATACAGTTCCTGATGACAGGTCTTATGTCGTTATGTACCAATACCACCAGGGGTGATCGAAGGTGCGTGTGAAAGCCAGTCTTTCAATAATAGCCGTACGATGCGTACTTAACATTGTCGTGTTTTTAGAAAAAAATGAAAGCAGCATGTAATTACTTAGCTTGTTAACAGTTATTTTACTTACATTTGTTCACGGTAATTATATAAAATTAATTGCTGTTTAGAAATCCGTTTTAAAAACTTAATTTGTACTCTCCTACTTAATTAAAAATAATCAGCGCTATCTCTAACCTAACTTATAGACCTTTGTGGCTATCTCTCTCTCTCGGTTCTCATCTCAGCCGCGAAGTGTGGATTCGATACTCGCGGCGAGAAAAAGCTTGCATCATCTGTCAATATTTGGTGCGGATCTGTGTTGTTATTTAATGACTATGTTGGAAAGCTCCTACTCCGTCATTTAACGCTGACACTTGTTGTTTCTAGGTTCTTCTTCTCTCTTCTCTTAGGGTAGTCTTCTAGGTTTCTGGTCAAAGACCCAACAATATGAAGGTACCCAAGGGCCAAAATCTAGGTACATTCTTATTTAATGACTATGTTGGAAAGCTCCGATGACTTGTTTGTAGGTTTCAATTAATTCCTCTTTAGGCTCAAGACTTAGATGCAATTTTTTTACATGTTTCCTGTCATTGTCTTAGCAGTAAAAACTTACTTGTTCAGTGACGCTGACCTAAATTGAAAATTGTACAGGAATGCAAAATCGTAATGAAGAGTCGGGTTTCGTGGGTGGATTAGTTCCTATTTATCGCCAGCCAACTTCCTCTGTTGGCCTATTGGGAATAATTAAACGCGAACGTCGTATTCCTACTGCTAATTAGCTGTATATATTTTGTCGGTATATATTTTGCAATACGTTATACCGAAGTGCGGGTAAGGCGTGACGCGTGGCAGGAATTAGTGGCATCCTGGCAGGATGGCGCCGCCGATCGTTGACCCAACTAGCGCCCTAGACAAGACGACGAGAATTAAATGGATCGCAAACGAAACACTCGCAGGGAACTTCCCGCATTTGAGTGCTCGTGTCTTGACGACAACTGGTAAAAATAGAACGGAAATTATGAAGGCAAAATAATCGCTGTCATAATTCGTGGTTTTATAACTGATCTTAATGGGGATGGACGGGCCTAAATTTTGAACTTCGGTGTACCTATTTCGGTTTGGATTCTCTCAAACGATGAAGGAAAACATCGTGAGGAAAACGGCATGTCATAGAACTTGAAAAATTCTAAAACATGTGTCATGTGCTCGAAAAAAGCTTCTTTGAGGCGCACTTAAAATCCTTTCACCACACATTTTGGAAAGAGCTAGGACACGAAGAAGAAGAAGATTATTTGTTCCATCTCTTATTATCATGATGAGTCTACATTTTCAAACCGATTTGTGTCCGATGGTCACTTATCTGCTTTTGCAGGCTACAGACAGCCATTGCATTGGTTCACCAGCTGTTGACGTCATCAAGACGTGTCATATCAAGTCGAATACGGAGATCCCGGCACGTTTTCACTATGTCATTGTGTGGACAATCTTGAACTTTTAAAAGAGCTTTGTAGGATGTTGAATACTGATTCAGCCTTTGTTAGGCATTTTATAATACATTAAAATGGTGACAAATAGGTAAATATTTAATAGCGCTCTTTCAATACTTCTAATTTCGAAGTTTTGTTCTGTTATTATTAGATAGTATTTGTTTTGGTGACTCATTTGGTAAAAGCTGTGATAACGGCTTTTGAAAACTTTTGCAATTGCGTGAGTGCCCAATATTAGAACTACCATCAATCATCGTCTGCTCTCAAAGTTAGTGTAGTTATATTTTCTCTATAATTTATTCAAACCACCATTAAAAGGCTAGTTCAGCGATATTGAGCACGCAACGAACATACTTCACATCTCATAGCAAGCGCCATTGAGAGTCTTACGACTATATTGTCTACCTACAGCCTACGTAAGGTTTTCTCGACTTTCCCTTTGTGGCTCGTCAGCATTAGTCTTGAAACTGGAAAATGTAGATTTTTCTCTCTATGTCCGCGTGCAGTGCCGGCGTTAGCCATCTTGTGGTCACGTTTGCCGTGCATTTTTGCTACCATAAATATAGATTAATTGTAGCGAAAGTCTTGCTGAGTAAATACTTCACATTTTCTCGCTTTTTATGATGGATTTTATCGGAACCACAACGCGAGCATTTCAAACAAATTAAAAGCCTCCGGTAACCTTTGAAGGCATTCGGAGTTCGCAATTTTCTTATCTGGTTTTAATTTGTGACGTTTCACGTAATGCCGGTTAGGTTTAGAGAGGGTCTAACGACTAGGGGGTCTTGAAGTCTAGGTGATGTTGCCGACTTGCCGGTGGTTGGGGGCCGGCGGGGGCGCCGCGCCTGGCTACGGGGCGCGGGGGGTTGCGGCGCGCGCCTCAGTGTCGGTCCGCTCGCGCCCGCGCCCGCCGGCCCGCGACCTGGTCTACCTAAAGCTTTCCTGT
Organism: Plemyria rubiginata; assembly: GCA_963576535.1. Classification (NCBI taxonomy): domain Eukaryota; kingdom Metazoa; phylum Arthropoda; class Insecta; order Lepidoptera; family Geometridae; genus Plemyria; species Plemyria rubiginata. The sequence continues at coordinate 6,816,197 of OY754909.1, read as the reverse complement.
TACCCTTGCCTCGTCCTAACCTCAATCGGTTTCTTTACATTACCTGCCCACCCAGTTTCCACCTGACACATCTCCGAATAATCCAACGCACATCTCATTATTTTCCCGACTATCACCTAATCGGTGCACAAGAATGTTTTTTACTAGGGGAAACGGTTGTGATTATTTATGTTATTTATCGTCTTTTTTACTCTAAAGTAATATTTTATTGAACTATTCTAACATAAATAGTAAGTTACGCAATTGTAGGTATGCCTCTGAGTTTTTCATACTTTCTAATATTAGACTAATTGTTGCGAGTTGCATCTCGGCTACAATATCTTTAGCTGGCGCCCTATACAGATTTTTCTGTAAAAGGAACCATTCATAACCTACGGAATGCGAACAACATCGATTTAGATTTAGAACACGCTATAGTTTTCTATTTAATGAAGAAGTTCTAACTTCTACGCATAAAATATATATCTAAGTCCAGATCTAATCGTGATCTATTATAAGTCGTGAGATATAATATTGCCTTGAATAATTACGTTTCAATATGAAAATAAAACGGCCATATTGAGTTGCTCCTCCTTTTTTAACTTCGGTTAACAATGGTACTTTAACTGAATTTTGTAGATCAGTTATTTTTATTTTATTAGTATGGTTGTCGCGAGGTAGAGTTCGCGTGCGGTATCGATCGCCGGCCGCCTGGCACGCGATCGCGGCCGGTGCACCGCCGGTGAAGTCCCACGACACCCTTTGCCATGTTCCGATGACACTGTTCGATATTCATATATATCGAATTGCACTTTGATATGATATAATATAAAAGTTTGACATTACATTTGACGTACTTCACGACAGTCCAATACGTTTGTGTATAGCTAATAAGCCGGCCGGCGCGGCGCGGTGTCCGTCGTCGTGCATAAAGTGCGCGCGTAAGCAATATCGGTGCAATTTATTCGACAAAACAGTTCTTATTTTTAAGAGAAAACACCAAAGAATAAATATAAAGACTGCGAAAAGCTCAAATGAATAAGTTTAAATAAAAATGTAGGCATATCTTAAACAAGTGGGTAAACGATGCGTGTTCGTTATGCTATTAGTAGTTTATTAGCTGTTGCGAGTGTGTCGGTCCGATGGGTTATGCTGAGTGATTGGATGAACGGGCGCGGGGTTAAGAGCCGTGGGTGAAGGCAGGCGCGGTGTCGCGAGCGCCGCCTCACCGCGGCAGGCGCGTGCCGCCGCCGCCGCCGCCGCCACAGCCGCGCGCTCCGCCGCCGGCCCAGCGGGTGTCTGTCATGGGCTACATCATGGGCTGCGCTTGTCTGAGAGGTGAGGGAGAGGCTAGCGAACACAGCTATACCATACATAGAACTCAGACCCCCTCCTAGCTTTTCATAATAGAAGTTAAATCAAACTAAAACCGTTGAGATTCAAGTTGCGACATCCTAGGAGGGGGTTTTACCCCCCGCCTATGATGTTTCAACTTGAAAATAGAGGGTATGTCTATGTCTATGTTCAACAGTTTCTTAGGTCTAAGGCTGAGAAAAACTCTTCACTGTCTCGTGCCTCACTAAGTGTGCGGATCAATGATCACGTAAGAACATATCTGGCACCGGGGTAATAGTTTGACATGATGGGATGCGCTTTCGTAAAATAGGTACATGAAGGGCATGGGATGAGCTAGTTTGAGAAGTGCGAATATGCCTAGATATAGCGAACATAACTGGGACAGATAGAACGCACAACGCAGCACCTTGAAACCCAATGAAACTTGTGATATAATACTAATTACTACGTTCATTAGGTACTAATAACTATTCTATCAGATTCGTCGAGAACGTCCAAGGCTTAAACCGCCTTGCCTGCGTGTTAGCCAAGTCCCTTTTGACATAAATATTGGTTCTTTAGTTAAGATTTTTAGCACTAACGGTCTAGTGGTGGTGGCCTTCCAATCGTAAGGTCGTGGGTTCAAAATAAAACCACGGTCATGCACCAATATTTTTCTCAAACGGTGAAGGAAAACATCTAGAGAAAACCGGCATGTTGTAGAACCTAAAAAGTAAAAAAAAATTTTTTTTTGAGCCTCGCTTAAAGTCACGTCAATTGTCTGATTATGTCTAATCAGACAATTGACGTGGCTATAGTATATTTATTTAAGGTTTATCTCTATGCATACTTTTTTCTGTTTATACTGGAGAAATATAAAGTAAAAATATATACTGTAGAATAAGCAAATGCAATTTGGATAGGACCTCAAAATTTTACAAACTATTTTAAGTAAATTAAAGGCAATAATACAGTTTTGTTAAAACTTTATCATAATAATAGTATAAACTTTTTTCAGGAAACATAAAATCGAAAAACAAGAATAAAAAGAAATATTTAGGTATGCAATATTTGATTTCAAAATTACAAACTTTTTTGGGTATTTGGTAAAAGCTTCAAAGGTGACAAAAGTTGAAATTTTAATCATTATAACTCTAAACTAACATAATAAAATATATTGTTATTTTATTATGTTAGCTTTCATGTAAATAATACTTTTCACTACTTCTTTTTAGATTAAGTTTAGGTATTGATGAGCCAGATATATATACGACTCAATAAAGATGCTGTATATAAGCATAGTTACTAAAATCGATACTGTGTCAGCCGATTTTCTTTTTCCAATATCGATCAATTATATCAATGAAATCTTTTCTCGACAAAGCCGCGCGCCCGTGTCCGGTCCCTTATCTTGCGGTTCCGTCGTAAAAAGGAAATACGGGATGAGATATTATTACTCTTACGTATCCCGTACGAGTACTATCTCATCCCGTGCGCCTTTTCACTTGTTTGATTAAAATAGCTTATATCGATAGTGCACATTACAAAAAGCTACTTGTTTAGCTTACGTATCGTGTTATTATAATAATTTATAGATAGATGCGACAAAGTATTTTTTCATATTAGATTTACATATTCTTAGGTACCTACTCCATATATACCAACAGTACAATACCTATACACACAAACGAAAAAAGGAACTTCATAAATCAGAAATGCTGCCAATTGTTGAGTTGAGCAAGTTTTGGGTCTCGCAAAAAGTACAAATTATTCCACGTCTACCTACAAAGTGACATGCTGTTACGACATTGCTCGCCAATTGTTTGCCCGTCGTTTTCCGACTGCCAAGTCAGCATTATCATATGTTACAAAAACAGGCTGAATCTTAATCAAGTCGGCGTCTTGTCTCCTGACAATGCCCAATGGTTGCGCAAATACAGCTAGGGACCAGTTTTTACTGCTGTGTCTGAACATCTCCAAGTATGATTAAAACTAGGTAAGTGTAAGTAATATCAGAAGAAATAAATAGTAGTATATTCTGTAGAAAATATTTGTATTTAATAATAATATATGGTCTGGCAACAAACTATTAAACAAACCCTGAGCAATATATTTGTGTGCAAATGATGTCATTTGGCAGGCTTGGCTACAACTTTTACACATTCGTATCAAATCATTTAATTTGTTTGAATGTACCGATTCAAATTAATAGGTGTTGTCGCTCTCGTTGTGTTTTCTGCAAGGCATTATGCAACGACTTTACCAAAAGTGTAAAGTTCTATTTAACTCTTTTAAATTAAGTAGTGTTAAAAACTACTTCATATAAATTAAACTGCTCTACAGTATTTATGGCATATTTTTTATTAAGGGTCCGGTGACAGCGGCTCGCAATTTCGAGTTGCGATTGGCTATTATTTCATTTTATTTCATTTCGGAGAGGTTGTTTGAAAGAATAACTCTAAAGAAACACGCATAAATACTGTTCGAACACAAATAATACAATAATATAAGGGAAATGTGCTTGAGTCAGAAATCATTTTGGTATTAGGTAAACGTAAGACCAAACATACTAATACCAAAATGATTTCTGATTTGGGCATGTTTCCCTTATATTATTGTATTATTTGTGTTCGAACAGTATTTATGCGTGTTTCTTTAGAGTTATTCTTTCAAACAACCTCCCCGAAATGAAATAAAATTAAATAATAGCCAATCGCACCTCGAAATTGCGAGCCGCTGTCACCGGAGCCTTAATGGCTCAGGCATGCGTTATATACGCCCGCATATCTATTCCATAAATGAAAACAAACTAACTTCATCCCAGGGATACATATCAACAAAATTAATTATAGATAACATTATATAGTAAGAGTAGTAGAGCTCTTTGTGAAGGGCTCGTCCGGGGAAGTACTACCACCACGCCCTTTTCTGCCGCCAAGCAGCGTTGCTGGTGTTACGATTTGTAGAGTGTGGTTGCCGGTGTAATTACAGGCACATGGGGCTTAATTTGTATGCCTCAAGTTGATGGACGCAGGGCGTTGCATCGTAGGGCTCGTCACGTTCCCTATCGTGTGTGACTTACGAGGCAATGCTTTGTTATAGGTGATGGTTACCATTATAATCAGTTGGGCCATCTGCTTGTTTCATCTAGCAAGTTGTATAAATATGTATCCATTCTTAAATTGGGAAACACAAAATAGTGCAATAAAAGCGTAACAAGATCATAGCAAGCTCTTGATCCCTCTAGTGGCGGTACTATGTACGGGCACAATGAATATTTTAAATTGTAGAATCCATGAACTCGGACGACGGTGTCAATGACCTAGGTTTTCATCGTCAGAATTGTACAAAGTGAACGGGTATCTCTGGAATTCAGCTGGTTCTATGCTGAAAAGAACTTTCATTTTGGTTCTTCTTTATATTTCTTTTATTTTTGGTAACAACTGTAAAATTTTATACAGAACAACCTAACCGTTGCTTTAATTAAAAACTTTGTTAGCTATATACCTTTCTGCTACTTTTTTGAGTTCTTTATAATAAAACTAGCTGGTACCCGCGACTTCGTCTGCGTTCTTTTAATTTGAATATTATGGATTATTAAAAGAACGGTATAGATTTGGGTATAGCATTTGGTTAAAAGAGAGTAGGTATATTTAAAAAAATTAAAAAATATCTGTTTACATCCCTTTTTTTCGCAATAAAAGGTAGCCTATGTCCTTTCTCAGGGTCTAAAGATTGTCTGTGCCAAATTTCATCAAAATCAGTTGAGAGGTTTAAGCGGGAAAGCGTAACAGACAGACAGACAGTTACTTTCGCATTTATAATATTATTATAATATATTAAAGTAGGGATTGGACCATTTAGCTGCTGGAATCCTGCGAAGGCAACAAAAGCTATATAAGTAAAAACTTTTCGCTTGTGTTTTCAACTTTATATTGACACATTTAAATTATATTAAATAATATTATTCTAGTGATTTTATTGCATCATGTTTATTTCTAAAAATCATTGAATAAATAATGTTGAATGATTGATCACACCCCTTCAGAAATTACTTTTACGTTATAACTATTATTTCAATTCTTATTATTATATTATTAAGGTGAACAATCTTATTGATAAAATATAATTTCTGAAGGGATGTGATTTTCCTTTTTTTCCACTCATCTCACAAAAAATATAGCCTTATTACTAGCAATTAATAAAAAGTCCTAACTATACATTATTTCCGGTAGAAACTCCCCAAAAATATGAAAAAGCACGGTTGAAGTTTGGTTGGGCAAAGTGGACATTTATTTTCATTACAGATTTTTACTATATCTACTTATTACATCCTTGCATATTTTACTTTTAACTTTGTATCCGTGCGGAGCCACGAGACAAAAAATATCAATATATTTTGGAAAGTATCAATTAAAGCAATGATGCATTTATAAAAATGCCAACGCAGTTCATCGCACTTTCAATTGATTAGTGTTGCTCTTTTAATGTTTAAGCGTATGGCACGAGCGCTAGATGAATGGCGATAAATTAAAAATTCAAAACAAAGCGTGTCTGTGCGTGGGCGGGCGAACGGCAGAACTCTGAGGGCGGGCGGCGGGCAGCGGGTGACGGGCGGCGATCGAAGCGCGCGCGCGGTGCCGAGGCTGGGGGGACGGGCCGGCGACGTAACGATCGCGGCGTCGCTCGCTCGCTCGGCGGCCGCAGTCTTCCATCCGCCAGCGCGCAGCGAGCATGAGTGACGTGGGCACGCTCGCCGCTATGGACGCCTTCGCGGGCGGCGCCCGGCGCAGGCCCGCGCGCCTGCCGCCGCCGCCGCGCGCCCGGCCGCCGCCGCCGCCGCCGCCGCCGCGCCACGACCACTACTACGTGCGCCGCAAGTCCCCCGTGCTCAAGCACGCAGGGAACCTCACCCTCTTCACGCGCACTAATGGTACCACCGCACCGCACCGGCACAGCCCTCCCTCACATTGCACCGGCACTATCATGCATCGACGACGCATGCCGCTGTTTGTTATCAACTCTCATCTCTCGCCGTCCGCCGGTCCACCGCTTGCGACGTGTCACTTCTGAGAATCGTTGCACGTGCATTTCCTAACTGTTAGTAACTTTCTTCATAGTTTTTTAGGCATGATCTTTCTCTTTCACTACCATTGTCATCTATCGAAAGAAAAACACTCGCTACAAAACGATCATCCCATTTATCGCCGGCCACCACTAGCGAGCGATTCGAAGTGCGAAGTGCATTCACTCACAATGTCAATGTCACTACTGTAGTTCCTTCGCACGCGCAATACTCACTTTGGATGACGTTCTATCAACATATTATTTTTGAAATTTCTTTGACATCACCGACTAATTTAACTTTACAACCTTAGTTAAATTACTAAAGTTCTTTAAACCGAATTAGTTGGTGATGGTATTTAAAAAAACCTGTTGTTATTCTATTCATATTCAGTAACGAAAATAAATGCCTAAATACTTTGATGCCCAGGCACGGTAGATATCCCCGTATTCGTGGTACTAAGAGATCTCTAGATCTTCTGAGAATGTCGATTAGGGGGGCTAAGTGGTACGTTTAAACATTTCATTTCTCAAATACCCATACCCACATTTAGCTAATTCTTGAGTATTTCATAGGTATCCATATTCTGTATTTAAATTAAAAACAAACAAAATAGGCTCATGACTTTAATCCTCAGCCAAGTAGATTTCCCCTCAGATCGCTTTGGTACCAAGTCAACATTATGGGTACTACTATCGTTTCTTCTGTGGTATTATAATGTTCACTCTAAAACGTAATTATTTATTTATTTTGTGTCCTAAATATTAATTTGCAAGCTCAAATGTTGTCTAAAGTGGGTTTTACGAGCCTAATGGACTAATCAAAAGAAACGGCCTCGGTCCCTTTTCGAAAATGAAAATCAGCTTTATTTCCAATTACAAAAAAGGCTTTTTCTGTCAAATAACACTAAACATTCATTGTTAGTGTACCCAAAGGTACGAAGGATAAACGCCCGCCCACACGCCCGACCGCTTTTCATAAGTTTACTTTTAAGTAGTAATCTTGTGTGAATAATTAAAAGTTCATGCTTGAAATATTAAATATTCATGACTCCCACACTTTGATATTTTTGTTCTACATTGCGATAAAAGCGTAATTAGTACATTGTATTGTAATACAAGGGGCCAAAATTACCAAGTAACCGAGGTAGTTTTACTACCTAGCTTTAGCGAGGTACTACTGCTCAACTCAACTCAACTCTCGACTCAACACTCAACTCATTTCATTTCAACACGGTCACCAACTCCTAATAGAGAAAAATTCTAGACCGGCATTCTCAGAGACTTTCGCATTTTCGCAAGCAAACGATGAAAAAAAAATACTTTTCGCCCTATAGCGAGAAATGCTATTTTACGCCCGCTCTGGTACGCTATTATGACGGTCTTTTTGAGCAATCGTAGTGAAAACTATATTTTAAAACGACCAAAAAGCTTAAATGCCAGCTAAGTAAATGTATGTGAGCCATTGTATCTATTTTGAAAGAAGCATTTCAAATGAATCTAAAGCAAATGAAGTGATTTCAAATGAATCTATTAAGTAAAATCTATTGAGAAACAATTTAATCGGTTATTTATAGTTGATCTCTTGATCGAGCGGAATCGACGTGCTTTGAGAAAGGCGGATGTTTATTAGGAAGCCGAATCCATGTGGCGCCGACGATGAAGATGTCAATAAATAACGTAGTGGCGCATGCCGTGGCCTTGTGCAACTATTTGCGGCCTGCGCCTGAGTCGGTAGCAGAACCGAGCCATTTTAATTGCCCCGCGAATGTCAATCATCACATTCCACTGGGTAACGACATCCGTCTTCCTGAAACCCTGTATATCAAGTTCAATTCTCGTATCACGAAAATAGAGTTTGGTTCAGTTTAAAATTAAACAGCCGATATCGAATACGCTGCTCGAAACTTTTTGCGAAGAGCATAAATTAGAAGAATTATGTTTGACTTAGTTATTTCTACTAAGCAGTACTAAGCACCCATTTACATACATACTTTTGCATTATTTTCGCACATACATTATTTAAGTCGTTCCATTGCGAAAGAATTGACACAAGCATTTTTTTTTCGTATTGCCTTGCAGCCCCGTGCAATATATTCGGCTTTACAGCACTGAATAACATGCTCACGTTGTCTTGCATTATTCGGTTATGAAATGGTATAATATGTTATTACACGCTATTACTAAACTGTACAGCGCTTGATTTCGGAATGTGCGAAACTGAAAGAGCACAATCTCTTCAGTTGTAGGTAATTTTGTGGGGAATGGTATAAAGGCAAAGCAATAATTTAGAGAATGCGAAAAGGCTGGAGGGTTGTGGGCGCTCTCCGTCGCTTGCCAGCCGCAGGCCGCCCTTGACTCGCCGCGCTGCCTCCGGACTACCGCCCGATAACTAATGGCGGACTAAACTATCCCTATTTTCCTCTTACTAAGAGCTTATCGTGGCTTGAGAAAGGTAAACCATGTTTTAACAAAGGTCACATAAGCCTACAAGTCTTTGTTAGATATTATGATAAATATTGTTTTTGGATTGAGAATCAAAGTACGTAACATTATCCGTGCTATCCTTACACTAGGTAAAGTAAGTTAAATAGGTATTAGGCATACATTTTCCTCCTTCCACCAGGTACATGATGACGTACATTTTAATTAATTATAAGTACATACATACGTAGGTGACGTATTAAATTATTCACAAAGGAAAACTATAAAACGACTAATTGTTGTAGCCACTCCTTCACATTACAAACGATTCTCCTGGCGGTCCTAATACCAATAAATTATCGTGTCAATTGGCGAAAAGTTTTCCCTGTAGTCATTATTATTAATCGATTCAGCGAAGCTGTCGCGATGTTAGACGCTCCTATCTCGTGGCTCTAAGCAATTTTTACTGCGTACTTAGGCCACTATATTAATTGGTCTATCAAGTATGTGGCTCTTATTAACTACACCGCAACACCGCGAAACCTCAGTTGTAACTACACTACGTAAATCAAAGGTAATATTTTAATTCGTTATCTCGTCGGCGTCGGAGGCGCCACCCACCTACATGACACTCGTCAATGTCGCTAGTGTTTCTCGTCTTGGTCTCCCGAATTCCTCTAGCCAATATTGTGCGACCTAATTGTGTCGACTCGCTGATTATATTGTCCTCGTTACGAATTCAAGAATATTCGTCACTGAATTTATAATAGAAAATGATACAGTTTGGAAAAGTTCAACATCGAATCTCTTGTTTTATTTGTCAGCTCCGTATTAAAGAAAGGCTGATTTGAAATTGCCGCGAAAAAAATTTGAAAAAAATTCAATGAAATTAAAAAGGTCAAACCTATGTCAGTAATCTGAAAAATGTACGCCTCAAGGTTGCAATACCTTTCTAATGTAGCTATTTGGTTTAAATTATTAAATTCTAAAGCTGGATGTAATGATTTCCAAATCTCGCGAAGATGCATGTTTTAACGTCTGTTAGAAAAACATGCAAAATACCTATATCCTCACGTCACAGTATGTTTTCTTTACGTTGTTTTTAAAGTTTATTTTTATCTTGTTGGTACAATTATGTCGCATATTTTTGCACGTCGAATTACGCGACAGGCGATGTCTACGGCTATAGAAACAAGCCGAACACGACACGCCATCCTACTAATATTCTAAACGCGAAAGTTTATAAACGGGATGAATGGATTGATGTTTGTTACTCTCACGCCGGAACGGCTGAACGGATCTGGGTGAAACTTGGCAGAGAGATAGATTATAGTCTGGAATAGCATATAGGCTACTTTTTATCTCGTGGTAATACCGGAATTTAAATCTGCGCGGGTGAAACCGCGGGCCGCAACTAGTATTTCATATATTCTAACTTTTTTATAGTAAATTACTCTTGACATTGTACGATGTTATTGTGGTATCGCTCCTTTACTTTAGATGACATGTGGCTGCAAGCATACCTAATACAAATATGTAAATATTGAACTGAGCCAGCAAGTTATATAAATTTTATAAAATTAAGTACTATATGTTAATAAGTAATGTAATGGTTGTAAAGACGTTAGTCGAGTCTGAAAGTATTGACCCCTGGGAATCGTTTCACGATTTTTCTCGATTGATAATACTTACTAGATTTATAGTCGCAAGTTCGCAACACTATACAATACACCGCGTGCTACGCGTTGTAATTTGATCGTAAATAACCAAATCGACACTAATAGCATGCTAATAGCATTCCATTTCACGCCTGAAACTCTTAATGGATATCTCAGTTATTTGCCAAATAATATCGTGTTCACTAGGTGTATGAAATGTACGGATATGTCTGATAATTTCAAATAGGTACATTGTTATGCTTTTGCAACTGCATATTGCCTACTAAAAGCATTGACATTTATTTTGAAATTAGTTTCACAGAGGCCTACCGTTTAGGCAACGAAACAAATCGTATTATATTATTATATCCATGATTACCATTATTGTTATTAAATGCTGGTAATTTCCTCCCACGTAAAGAACATTAAAGGACATCGTTAGGTGAGTTTAACACGTGTAAGTAATTACATAACGCTGCAGCGGGCGGATGTCCTCGAGCTGAGCGGCTAGGCCAAGGGCGGACGCATTGATCGGCTCTCCCGGCGACCTTCCCGATGACAATGACGTAAAGGAACGCGCGAGCGCACTACTTGGAGCTACTGTCTGATGCCTTGGCTTTCTACACTAGTAAATGTTTATAATGGCTCCTAGTGTTTCTGGCAACCTCTGTTTTTCGTCTAGTTTTTGGAGCCCTTTCTGATCGTTATACCGAGTTGCGAAGACCAATGAGCGAGCATTGATCAGGCTCTCCCGGCGACCTTGTCCGTAAAGATAAACAGGGCATCCACCTGTTTCGAGTTTTGAACAATTAAGCTAGCTATTGTTTATGGAATGAATTTCTTAAATGTTCGCGCAAATACTTTACTAACTTAAAATATGTAGATTATCCACCCCGTGCTCTGGAAATGCTAAAACTTAAAGGTTTTGATTCAAAATTAACTATCTAAAATGGGACTATGAGTAAAATTTACGTCACGCCTCTCATTAGTCAGATGGAGGTCCGTTATCAGCCTAAAGAAATACAAACCAAGGCTTCAGGGTTTTGATTCAAAATTAACTATCTAAAATGGGACTATGAGTAAAATTTACGTCACGCATTTCATTAGTCAGATAGAGGTCCGTTATCAGCCTAAAGAAATACAAACCAAGGCTTCAGACAAAAAAACATGACAATTCCATTCGATCGATATCATATTTTGATACTGGAAGTCGCATTATAGGTAATTGGCAGTTATCTATGTCGCAATACATTTGAGTAACTTTGCCGTAGCGGGCTAGCGGGTCACGAAATTCCGAGGCTGGTGGCACCAGGTGCGCTGCTAACTCTTATTGCTTCATATAAGCAGGGTATAACGGCTTCTAACTGGATTGAACCATTTGTTTTGCATTACTACTGTACTGTTTCGTGACTTCTTCAGGTTCGAACTTTATTTTCGTAGTCATGCTTCGGCTCCTTTGCTGAAATAATGTTATTTTATAAATTAAATAACATATTTACGTCATCTTGTCCGTCTGAAACACAAAACACGTTTATTTTATTTCGAATCAAATCAAAGTAGTTTTTTGTATAAAACTAGGTTAGAGATATTTCTAATTTTATAAACGATTTCGTAGGTTGACCCAAATCCTTAATTCAACGCAAAAATACGGTTAAGCTAACTTATTTTATGATGAAATAATAATAACTGAAAGCAACTAAAGTGGAACACGAAAATACATGTATAAATAGCATTTACGAGTATCAATTTTTGCACGATGTGATGTAGGCGTTTTTCATGTACGTTTATTAGTTATTATATCTCGTCGAGTTACGGAGATGCGTCAATAATACAATTCCATGGGGCCAAGGCCGACGCCGACGCCTCGTCGGGACGGTGAATGGAACCGCGTAGGTATCTACTCGACTATCGCCTATTATTAGAATGATATCCATACCCACCCGTACAACTAGGCGTACAACATTTCACGCAAATTATGTACAACACAAACTTCCTTCGAATACCAGAGGATCGTTTTGTAAATGTAGGTCAGGTGTCAAGAAATTATGTTGACTTAGGCAGCGTTCCCACTACGCCGGACCGGCAGACCTGCCGGAAACCGGACACCGGACAGAGTGTTCACATTACATCGGATCCCGGAAGAAATTCAGACAGTCAAGACCTCAGTTGAATTTGGACCTGCGCGCACAATGGACGACGAAATTGTTGTGTTGTGGTGGTATCTTGTGGAGCGGGGGACAGATACCGGCACAAACTCGTTCACATTACTCCGGGCCCGGTCGTTCTACCGGCAATTCGTAGTGACAAAACGCTCGGTAAAAATGCCGGGCTCGGCAAAAATGCCGGACCCGGGATAATGTGAATAGCTTCATATAAATTGTACAGCCACTAGCCCTTCCGGCAGATTTACCGGCGCGGCAGATCTGCCGGTCCGGCGTAGTGGGAACGCTGCCTTACACAATAATTTTACAACTTCGGCTTTAGAAGATAATCATTATATTCACACACTAGAGCAAACCGTATCGCTCTGATGTAAATATGTAGTTCTAATTTTCGCAATAATATTCTAACAATGCAACACGGCTCGTAACACTTCTTTTAGAGTATACTTAAAAGTATGTTAATGAAGCGTTCTTGCAACTTTATGTAGGTACTTATCTTTCGTCTTGTTTATTTTCAGAACCAAAGAAAGACAAATTGGAAAATGGTGGCGGTGAGATGATGCGACCCGAGAGGCCAAACTCCCTTACAGCAGGGAAACATCCACGACGGATATGCTACCAAGGCGATGTTGGTAAGTTGCAGTTTTAATACCGATAGCTAATTGGTATGCATTCCGTTTTAAATAAAATGAACACTTGTTATAAAACGCATAAATTTCCTTGCACAAACTTCATATAAAAGATGCAAAATATGTAGCAGTTGATTCGGTCCACTTAACTAACAAACAACAACTAAAACTAATTTGAAATTCATAATGTGCCCGACAGTTTTTTTTTAATACAACTAGCTGATGGAACAAGCAGATGGCCCACCTGATGTTAAGTGGTAACCATCACCTATAAACAAAACATTGCGCCGTAGTCACGCACAATAGGAACGTGCCCTACGATTCACTGCCCTGCGTCCATCAACTATATTATTTTCTTACCTACTAAAGGAATAATGAAATGGTAGGAAACGGTTCTTAGAAAGAAATAACCAGATATGAAAATATCTTAGTGGCCTATCTTCCACCACTATATCTGTAACTAATAAAGTGGTTATTTATAAGCTGTTGCTTGTAAATTCGTCCGCGTAGACATCACTTTATGTGAGTTGAAATTTTATCGCGACAAAAAGTATCTACGCTTGGCCCATCGCAAGACGTCTCTCTCGTTGTTCTTCGAAATCAGTTCGGAGGTTTATCTCTAAATCGGGAGACACTATCGCATTTATAATTTAGGTGTGAATTGAACGAAGTACGAAGAACGGTCAGAAAGTCGTCCACGCTAGAAATCGGAGGAGCGTCGTACGGCTGAATTAATGGTGAATGTGATAAATAAGTTGTTATCTTTTTGTGCATTTTAGTGGGCGGCTATGGTCAGGTTGGCGACGGCGGCTGCGGGGTAAGCGACGAACAGCTGATGTTGTCCGACTTACCGGAGCCGCCGATAGCCGTGTCTGATATCGGGCCCATTCCTCCGCCGCCGATGTTCAGCTCGCCGAGTCCCACACGCCACCACCACACCAACACGCCGCATCATTCACACCAACACGCACTCCTGCAACATCCTCTGTCTGACTGTAAGTACTATGATGTTAGTCTGCTGCACAGGCAAAGTCTATGCTGGTCCTCACGAGACAGTACCCTGCCTCATGCCATGCGTAGTAGATGATTCCATGATCCGCGGGGCTATTTTATAACATTCGGAAATGTTTTTGATCAGAAACATCAGTTTTTCTTCGTTTTTTGTTTGTAAGCAAACAAAACAAGAGCAAGAGAGAGACACAAAACCTTTCCGATCGTGAGCGTTTTCGAATGTGTGAATAGCCCTGCTGCGCTGTCAATGTCTTTGATGTTGCCATGTTATATTAGTCAACTAAGTCAAAGTAGCTATACAGTTTAAATTGTAACAAAGACACGAAAAATAAGAAGTGTAGGTACAATGTTTAAATATACTCAATTTTCATCATTCTTGAGCACAGTGTCATGAATGTATCGGCCAGTCAGTAAAGTACAAATGCTCGCATAAAACAAATGCTGTAAACTACAAAGCTACCAATCTTATTTAGTTTTATAGTCTATCCGAGATCAGGATTCCCCTTTCGCCGATGTCCAGCAAGTTTTTAGAACTACCCGTTTTATTTAATGTATTTTCTTCTAAAAACTAAAATAGTTAGAACTGAGCGGGAAAACTATCACGCACTGACTAGTTTAATATAGTAACAGTGTGGAACTGGCTAATTATATTTGTTTTTTTATGCTTGCACACTATTTTGTAATGGTTTTATGTCCTTTCCAAAATCGGGGTTAATCATTCTGTACCAAATCTGTGGTAATATAACTGACAAAACATACCAGGCATTCCTATTTTCGTTGGTCATGCCGTTTCAAGCTATTATGCGAAGTGCCGTGCCAAATCGACGAATTTAATGAATATGAGTGTGACTCATAATATAACCCTTCAAAGGAAAATACACCGTGCCAGAGTATTTCCCCGAAGAAAAGGGGCTACTACTTCTTTCACCATATTTAAAAAGACATTGTATCTCGACTAATACGAATTTGTATCGAGCGCTATCTGTGACAAAAGGCTAATTACAAACACTGAAATAGCAAAAAAAACTTAGTTAGGCCTCAAAAATATCTCATATCTCAAAATACCGAAAGAAATGAAAACGCTCTTCAATCTTTAACGATTATATCCCTTCAGCCGAAGACGAGGACGACCAAGATGACGACGACGAGCCCCAAGACACAAACAGAGTCGAGGAGATCCCTCCCAAAGAGCCCATCTTCAACGCCATGCCTCTCAAGTCTGCTATGAAGAAGCGGCCCGCGCCGGCCGCCTCGCCCTCCGGAACTCCGATGACGACGCCTCTCACGCAGCGGCAGGACCATCATCACGCCAGCTTCAAGTCAGTATCTACCATGTTCTGTTGTCATCGAGCCGTTCAAATGTAAATAGGATGTGCAAGATCTCATGACTAACTTCTCATCTTCTCTTTATCGGTTAAAACCAACAGGTTCCCAGCTAGCGTTCTGTTATGACAGGAACTTTAACAAATTACTGAAAAATTTTCAATTGGTATCTTGACAGTACACTTAGTTTGGTCACAAATACTGTTAAAAAATCAATACAAAACACATAGGTATGCTATATGTTTGTGTGTATGTATTTGGACGTACCTCTGACTACCCCATTAGACATCCTCAAAAGATCTTATGCTAGTACTTGGCGAGAGATTTGAGGGGTTATGTACCGTGCATTGGGATTGAATTCTTAAAGCTGATACAGTTTATTGAAACATTTACATATTTAGGCCACGGATTACAAAATATTTACACACATGAAGAACTTTAAAATAAAAACTGGCCATCACTCAGCATTAATGCTATACATAATATCAGATGCGATTTAATGTGAATTAATTATTTTGTCTTGAAAAAATAATAATTAATTATTTAACCATCCTATTTTCATTTGAAACGTGTAGTAAATATGAATTTGCACTCGTCACACTGACAGCAGAACAAAATATTATTATAGGTATGCTCGACAGATGTAGAAATAAATTGTATAGTTCTTCTTGTTTTGTTCATTTGTACGTGCTTTAAGAGTTTATTGGCCTGTTGCAGCAGTCTTTTGTTATGATGATTATGATAAAAAGCTAAGGACAACGATGTCTGGTCGACAGTGTGACGGGTGCGTCTATACATGTATAATAAGCTAATACTATATGTACACCATATTGTATTATTCTGCGTATGTATTTTCTATGTCATGGGTGTTTGGTAAAAATAGCTCCATGATATTGTTATGGGTTTTTATGTAAATATTATTTTATATAGCCAACATATAGAAAATTTACTTTCTTTATTTATTTAGTAATAACACAGTTTGAGCTGACAGTCATGGACCAAAGAGCCCAAGAAAGTAGGACCTACCATCCTACAAATTCATGTTTAATTATTTAAATTTAATTCTTATAAATAATTCTTACATCAAGGTTTTACTGGAAGAATTATAATTATGCCCTCTTTATAGGGAGGAATATTTAATACCCACCCTTATTACGAACCATAATAAACATTACCATCAGAGTTCCAAGCTCAATTAACATAAATTAACATTACATGAGTTTAAAGCTCTTGGTTTGCCTCAAATCTCTCTCACTCATCAAGGTATAATTTTTAATTGGTTTACGCGTGATGCAAAATTTTATTGTTTATTTCCATCACGCGGGGCAGCAGGCGACCACCGCCTAAGCCGAGGATCCGGATCTGGTAATTGCATTGTACCGTCGATATCAGAGGCCCGCAGACGGCATGCTTTGCAACGCATCGTGCATTGCACGCTTCCCATCATCTGTTACCTCTATTTCTCGCGAGCTATTTCATTTGACCCCACGGTGGAACCTATTGGGGTAATACATCGCATTCGAATTTGCTTCATATCAACTTTTTTCGTAAAGAAAAAGCAAAAATTACTAATAATATAAATAAATAAATATAAATAATAAATAAATAATGCTGGACAATCCACACAGCACTATCTAGCCCCAAAGTAAGCTATTCAAAGCTTGTGTTATGGGTACTAGATAACTGATATATTTAATACATTATATACTTACATAGATAGATATTTTTTATTATACATAGAGAACACCCAGACCATTGGAACAAATTTCTGCAGATCGTACACAAATTTGTTCCAAGGCGGGAATCGAACCCGCAACCTCTTGCGTCGCAGGCAGGCTCTCGCCCGCTGCGCCACAGAGGTCGTCAAAATATAGACATACCTCTGGATACCCCCTTAGACATCCTCGAAGTATCTTGACTTGGTACTAGAAATCTGAGGGGATATCTGTCTGGGAATCAAGTCTTCAATCTGTTTTTTTATGAAAAAACATGGGGTGGTACATAATACATAGTAGTAAAGGACGCAAATCTGGTTCTAATAAAAAAGTGGGTACATATTAAATTTGAATGTGTAGCCTAAACCCAATGGGATGGACTTAGATGGGGTCAAACTGAAATAGCATCATAACGCATTACTAAAACCATGCCATGTTTGTGACGCTTCACCGATACCAATACATAAATTATATCAAAGGTTTCTCGATGTGCATTTCTTAGAATGATTGTTCCTGCAGATATGTTTTCTCGTTACCTCTATGTGTTGTTTTTATGTTGCATGTAAGATAGTGTACCAGATAGTGTTACCATATTAATTATTATAGATCAATTGATAGATCGTTGTAGATGTAACATGATGAAATGTCAAAAGCGCCTTATTCATAATAGTAGTATGAACATCCAATAACTAAAATGGATGAAAAATCTTTTGCCATCTATTTTCATTGACTTGAAAGTAAAGATTAAAAAACTACAGATGTTATCATTATCAATAAGGCCCATAATCTATTTGATGTTGTTATACAGCTTATTGTTATCGATGTTTTAAATGATTATTTCAGTTCTGTAATAAATGTTGTATAACTGATTTATTTTTGGTTGAATGATACAAGTAGGTACATAAGTATATTATTATGTTGCAAACATTGTGAAGCAAAAAAACACGTGTTAAAGGCATATAATATTAAACCATGCAGTATCAAGACAGTCTTTAAGATTTTACATATAAGTGTAATAAGACTAACGACCGGATTCTAAAAGCTCGATCAAAACTAATCGGTCGTCAACTCATTAGCTATTTCATTTTTTCTATTTCATTTTTTCTATTTCATTTTGACAGGCGATTAGTGTTGATCGAGCTTTTAGAAACCGAGGGGAAGCAAGTTAGTCTGGCGAATTAGACAGACCGAATGGGTTCAGCCGTGCTAGCTTGCTTTAAGACTGTCTTGATATTGCAGGTGCAATAGACTTTAAACTAACATTTGAACTATACCTACATGTTACACTAGACTAGAATCATGTCACTCACAATAACCTCACAATACCCCACACATCACAGAAAACTAATATACATTCAACAATCATGTACCTAGTTGCATTGTAAAAGTATTTATTTGATGAACTTATGCAACGGCATTTTTTAAAGGCTTTTACTTGTCTATTTATTATGTTGTACTTTATGTCAGTACCCAACAGACCAGCAACATAAAATACAAGCTATTTATTCTGTCTAAAAAATTATCATCCCTTGATGCATACTTGTTGCTAGTTACGTTATCAAGGACAGAAGGCCTCAGAGGACTCGGACGGAAGCTCTCCGTCTAAACACAATGCCAAAAAATAAAAATTGGTGGACACTTAGCTCCATAGTGAGCAAAGTTTAGATATACTCTTCGATCAACACAATAATCAAAGCTATAATTATTCTATACTAGTTGTGGCCCGCGGTTTCACCCTCTTAAATTTAAATCGCGGTATTTCAACGGGATAAAAAGTAGCCTATGTGCCAAGCTATAATCTCTCTGCCAAGTCTCATCCATATCCGTTCAGCCGTTCCGGCGTGAAAGAGTAACAAACATCCATCCATCCATCCATACTTACAAACTTTCGCGTTTATAATAGTAGTAGGATAGAAACCAGTTGAGTTAAAGAATAGTTCTATTTCAAATAAGTACTTTTTATACTCACTACACAACACACCCCATAATCATGAATAATACAAATGTTTAACATAGGTGGGATCCTGAACCCACTTTTGATGTCTATGCGTAGAAGTTTAATGTGTTGTTATAATGACAGTACCCGACCGGTTCGGATGGGCAACGCGCACGAGAACAAGGAGAACGCTCGGCCGTGGGAGGAGTCCTCGCATCGCGACGACTACCCCAACGAGTCTGCAGCCGCCAAACTCGCGCGGAAGGAAAGCCTCAACATCAAGCTAGCGCTGCGCCCAGACAGACAGGAGCTGATCAACAGGTAACTCACTCAACTTTTTAAACACTTCTACCTCTTTACTACAGGTCTTTGCATCCTATCCAAATTTTTTACAGCGCTGGAGTTGACATTCACGCACCCCTACGAGTTAGAGAAACTGTAGAGCATGGGATAGTATTTAATATAGAGTAGGCTGGCCCAGCGCCTTTATATTATCTCATCCTAGTCGGCCTCGGGATTAGGACACAGGAAACACATTGTTGACGCCGTGCAGAGTTGACTGAGCTGCGGGTTTCCCCGCGCTGTTTTCTCTAACCGTTCGAGAACACTAGTATGTTTTATTGTAGGAGTTTGAAATGATAAATTCGAAATAATTAGCGTAATTAAAAGTAATGTGCTAGTGTGTGTGTGTGTAATGATCCGAGCTATGCTCGGAGTTTCTCTGAAGGATAGAATCAGAAACGAGGTCATCCGACAGAGAACCAAAGTAGTCGACATAGCTCAAAGGATTAGCAAGCTGAAATGGCAGTGGGCCGGCCATGTTTGCCGCAGAAACGACAATCGTTGGAGCAAACAAATACTTGAGTGGAGACCGCGTTTAGGTAAGCGTAGTGTAGGACGTCCTCCGGCAAGGTGGGGCGACGATCTACGAAATGTAGCTGGCAAGCACTGGATGAGAAGAGTTGCAAACCGGGCTCAGTGGCGCGTTTTGGGAGAGACCTACGTCCAGCAGTGGACAAACATAGGTTGATGATGATGATGATAAAAAGTAATGTAAATGACGCCAAAATAATTCAAGGCCAAATACAATAATAATTGACCCTACGAATAAATAATATTTGATCAAAAATCTATATGTATCAAAGTTAAAAAGCATTTAATTTTGGAATTCTCTTACCAAATCAAATCATATGTATTATTCAAATAACACACGCCCTAAAATTTAAATTACAAGTCGTGATTTCGCGTACAGACCTTTCGGTCCAGCGTGACATCATAGAGCTACGATGTCAATGTCACGACCTACGTTCACCTGAGCACGTAATGAGGGTTGTCACTCGTTACTTATCTTTCGTGAACACAAAAGTAGAGCTATTTTTAAACGAGAGCTATCAGCTGAACAGGAACACGCATCGTTGATTCATGCCAATGTGCCTGTGTTGTTTTGGCGTGTTTCTATGCCAGCGTGTCCAAATTATTATACAACAGGTCAATGAATAATGGTACCATTGTAAAATCACTCTATTTTAATAAAATCATAGGGATGTCCCTGTCGACTAAACCGCTACTAAGCCCAAGCAAGTAATAGTTGGGGCTAAAGAAACATAAAAAAAAGAGCTGAAATTATTTTAATGTTAGTCTGCAGAGCAATGTTGCTGTTATTTCAACAGTCGAAGTTTTATTTGAAAGTTTTTTCATTTATGCATTTTAGGTTGAAAGTCGATTTAAAGTGACAAAGGCATACATATGAATTGTTAGAAAAATTGAAGTACTATTATTTACTCTGTGTAGGTAGTAATGAGCGACTCGTTTGTATCGCCGTAGTATCGCCCGGTGACAATGCATGCCTGGGAGTGTTATTTTCGTCAGCATCGGCAGGCAAAGTCATTGTTATCACCGTTTTTATTCTTCCTGTTTTTGAGAGCTCGCTCTTGGCAATGACATTGTTTTTATAAGAGTAGTCATTGGTGTCGTTAACGGTCATGTTTTACTGGTATAACTTTTTTGTAAAAATATAATAGTCTAATGTTATTCAATAAAGCTATTCGATAATAGATGTCTTCATAATATCTCTAATAAAACGTTGAGGTGTAAGTAGAGTTAAAACTTTATAAGTTGATTTACCAAGCGATGTGTTCAAACTATTCGACAAAGGAAAATTTAACAGCTAAATTCGTCTATTTGGATATTTATTAATAAAAATGAAGATTTCCTACAAACTTATTTTATTATTGAATATGGACCTAGATTACGGTATTTGAGCGCCTGCCAACAAAGGGTGTTGTTAATCGGAATTAATGTAATCATTTCCAACGCGCAAGCAAATTTTATATTGCCGGTCTGCTGGCACCGTTGTCGTTTTATTGTTAGTGTTCTGTACAACCTCGTTCAAACCAACGTCTATTAGAAACATACGTAATACGATTTTACAAGTTTGTGGAATTAGAGGTGGTCGAGATCAGATCGTTCAAAAAAAGTAAGTTGGTGTGACCTAGTGATACAATTTATGAGGCCGCCTAAAGAAATATGTCTAAAGCCAAAGCTTGCGACTTAAAATAAAGCTACATTTATAGATTAAAATTGAAAAAAAAAGGTGAATACAATTTTTCCAATTGCAAGTAGTGTATTGAATATTAAAATTGAGTGTGGGTGAAGTCGGGCTGTGAACGATGATAATAAAAAAGTCTGGGTCAATTGGTGAGGTTTTTTAAGAAACAGGGTTTAATGCTAGTATTTTTGGTGCAGGAATATTCTGGTGGTGCAGAGCGAGTGTGAGCGCCAAGAGTCCTGGGAAGCGATAGGCGCGCGGCTCATCCGTCGTCTGTCCATGCGGCCCACCGCTGAGGAGCTTGTCGAGAGAAATATTCTCAAAAGTAAGTCTTATTTTACCTATTATATATTTTTCACCTCACTAGTTTAATGAGGGCGCTTTTGTCGCGCAAATATAGTGAGCAAAACTCTACCTTTCTCACACTATGATAAAAACTAAACTGAACTTGAATTTAGAATGCTGCAAAGCCTGCTCTTTGCGGGGAAAAAATAATCTACAGTATTTTAGTACCCAATTTTATTTTTTACCTCCTAGGAAACTAATATCAAAGATAATAATTATTGTACCTAAATATATATATACTTAGCAAGATTTAATTAGAAAAAGAATTTATTCATAAATTATTTTTCTAATTAAATCTTGCTACCATTATTTTCCTTACATCTTGTATTTTTTCACTAGTAAGGTGAAAGTTATATGTATTACACGAAATAAAAATAATCAGTTGCATATGCTTTTGAATCCCTCACTACACTCAGGATTCTAACATAGATCACTCGCTACTTGTTCAAGACTCAGCAACAAACACAAATTTTGCTGTCTTATACCAATACAACGTACTATTCCTGATTTAGAAAGGTTTGTGATAGATTAAAAGATTTACCATCATCTTCAGCAATTCGAAAAACTTCGTAACTGAACGTAGGTTCCTGTCGATTTTCAGGACAAGCGATCTTGAGCCTTCTCCATTCAATGAATGACTTTTTACGAACTTCACTATGTCGGTGGCTCATCGCGTGTGGGGATTTATGAAGCTTTGTCTAACTTCACAATATCTCCGGCCAATCTGTTACCGTATTCCGCTTCGTCAAAATAAGTTTACAAGACAAAATTCATCAAAATTTGAATTTTCTAGCTCAGTGATTCATAACTGTAACTCTTTCTAGGTCAATCGCCGGCTGAAGAGAAAAAGCAAAAGGAAGAGAAAAAACGTTACCTGCTGCGCAAGCTCAGCTTCCGACCCACTGTCGACGAACTCAAAGAGAAAAAGATCATCCGTTTCAGTGATTACATTGAAGTAACACAGGTAGTGTAGCAATACCAAGTCTTTTGTAAAGCAATGTGTACGCTTCCAAATGAATGAAAACAGCTTTTTTGCGTTTGGCAAGAATGGTTATTGGAGATTTTCTTATTCGTTCTTTTTTACGTTAAGAAGCAACAATGTTTCGTTTAAAATGTGTAATATTGTAGGAATAGCTCGTAATTAGTAATCATGTTTATCTAGTTTTGTGAAAATAATGAATGAGTTTAAATTCTTTATTGAACACATGTCATTACAAATTAACGAAGGAAAAAAAACAAAGAATTATTTCTCGGTTTTTTATGAGGAAGCAGATTTCCCACCGATGTTGAATGAATGAATGTATCGGCTGTCAAGACACTTGCTATTTCAGCTTTTACATTATATTAGATCGAGATAGCAAGTGACTTGACAGCCTATTAGCTTTGATCGAGCTTTTAAGAGTTGAATAAATATTTCTATTCTGATAATTCGTCTATATTGTATCAGGCACACGACTACGACAGACGCGCGGACAAGCCGTGGACGCGACTGACGCCGCGCGACAAGGCCGCCATCCGGCGCGAACTCAATGAGTTCAAGAGCTCAGAGATGGCGGTGCACGAGGACAGCAAACATCTCACTCGGTAAATATTAACTACTCTATTTCTTATAGATCACTACATCTCTATTTCATTAACTAAATGCAATGTTACATGTGGGTACTAGTTTTGCGGTTTCACCCGCGCATATTTAAATCCTAGTATTCCCACGGGATAAAAAGTAGCCTATGTGCCGTTCTGGCGTGAAAGAGTAACAAACATCTATCCATCCATCCAAGTGGGATGTCCCAAATTTCAATTTCGTTTATACAATGTAACAATTATCTTACAAATTATGTCTGAATTTATCCTAACGTGCAACAAAATAAAAATAATCAATGCAATTACATAACATACTATTAAATCAACAATAATTAATAAATGTCACTTCTGGAAGTCTATAAAGTCTTCAATTGAATAGACACCTCTGACTCTCTTAGATGTCCTCAAAGAATAACTACCGTCTAAAAAAAGACGCGTCGTCGTAACGAAATTGTATCAATGATGCGAAGACCCGTGTACATACTGCGAGTAAAGTCACCGGCATATACTAGAGGATTTTAGTAGAAGTGCTAATAAGGAGATTTGAGGGCTTGGCGGAGTAAACTTTGGGGCTATTAAACATTCGGAAACGTCATCATTTGTCTCTCTGTATAGCTCTTGTTTTACTATATTTTATTGTATTATTTTATATGTGTACAAATTAATAAACTTGAAGACAGAAACAGACGTTTTCGTTTTTTCTATTTAGCTGGTGTTCAAGTTTTTTTTTAGTTGCTAGTTTATCAGTAGGTAATTTATGTGCGCAATGCCAGTGCTCTTAAACGGTGAAGGAAAACATCGTGAGGAAACCAGTTAGTATTCTAACAGCGGCGATGGGCTTGCAACCTGTCACGTATGGAATACTAACTACTGCAAAATGTGGGTATGTGCCAAATGTAATGTTTGGACGTACCTCTGACTACCCCCCTTAGACATCCTCAAAGAATCTTGAATTAGTACTTACTTGGTACTGGGAGATCTGAAGGGGTATCTACCGTGCCTGGGGATCAAAGTCGTGAAGCTGTTTCAGTTTTTTTCAGTTTATCAGTAGGTATAACGAAAGTGTGTTTGTTGTGACAGATTCCATAGACCATGACGGCTGTGCCTTAGAGCCGAAGCGAAGGGCCGCGCGTAAGTGGTGTGGTGGTAAGACGGAGCGCGCGCGCCGCTGCCGTCGCCCGCTCTCCGGAACGGAACCCACTACTCGACGGACACGCACTGTGATCATAAAACGTTAATCATATTGACCGCCTCCGAGCCCCGGAGGTTTGTACGCAATAACCACCAGACGCATCGGTAAAGTGTTGAATATTCTAAAGTTGCGTTACGACTGTTTTGATGTTACATTTTGTAAGCGAGTGCAACCTTGTTTTTAAATATGATTGTATAGTAGTTATTGCCGAGTACAATTAATATTATTACTATGGTGTCGTTTATCTTAAGTTGACGTATTCTAAGCGTACCTATACATTCTTTGAATTGACCTTCGAGAAAGGTTAGTGATACTGATGATTGTGGAGAAAATGCGCTTTCAAACGCGATACGTTGTTACGACTCTATCGTTTTGATTTGTAACACGTATCCATCTTATTCATTTTGTGATTTTTCTTATATATTACTAGCTTTTAGCTCGGTAGTCATTAAGCTAGATTCGATTATAATGTTATTTATTTCACACATTTGTATCGCATTTTATATCGTATGGTCACAGGTTTAATTTGTAGCAAATGAAATCATCTAAGTGTATTTTATTTAATTTTTTAATATTTGAAATGTTTTAAAACTACGAATATTGTCGAAAAATATTCGTCGCGGCTTTGTATAAGTACACTTCTAGCCGTATTATTGAGTTAATTTCTTTGAGATTGTTTCATCGGTTTTTTACTTCTCAAGTGTATTTGAATTCTAAAGAACAAAATGTAGGTAATTATTAATCGAACTTTATTTTCAACAATTAAGTATTTTATTAAATTTTGAAAAGAATCATTATTATTATTATTATAATAAGATAGGGTATATAAAAAAATAGGTGTTATATTGGATTGTTAGCCAAATGATTAAAGGCTCAGAATGGTGTTTGAAAACTTGCGTGTGCGTTCTTCCAAATGCTGTGCGACAAAACAATAAAGGCCTTGCTTTTAACAATCCGTCAAAATATTAACAACTCCTAAATGATACCCGACTCATACCAATCTAATGACGAATATCATTTAAAAGCATTGGTGTAATAATAGTGTACTGGGGATTTTTTTAGTCTTGCCACTCTTTTAACTTTTCACTTATTTTTTGAAATACAAAATAAAAAGTCAAGTTGCTTTGCTCAACTCAGCCAGATGATTAACCTCCGGTTTCTGCAAACTCGATCAACACTTAATCGGCTGTTAAGTCACTTGCTATTTCTGCTTTACTTCAAATTAGATAAAAATAGCAAGTGACTTGATAGCCGATTAGTGTTGATCGCACTTTAAGAAACTGAGGGAGAATCTCACAATATAGACGTATATGGTGAGATTCTCTCAATATTTTCTCGACCATAAATTTGTTACGCTGCACTGATATATCACCTATTTTATAATACGAAAAAAATGTTAATTTGTTTATTGTTATCTATGTCGACCGGCATTTCAGTTGGATCCGGTGCGTTCTATTGTTTTATCGTAGTGTGATTTTATGAATATTCCATTATCAATAATGTCCTTAAATTAACTGATTTAATAATAACCCGATTAGGGATAATTTACGTTTGTGATGAATAAAGACAACCTGGTCCAGAAAAAAGATTCCTAAGTACAGGGAAAGATTCAGTGATTAAAAACGCACTAATAGAACTCTGTTGTTGCTGAATTAGCGCAGATAATATTATACGGAGCTCAATGCAAAACGAGTTGATAAGGTAGGTTTTTTTTCACCCTTGAACGGAAAAATAAACCTCGACGGGATCAAAGTGTTTTTCATTGTAGCTCTAGACTAGAGTAGCATAAGATATTAACTTGAACGAACTATCCACTAAAGGACTATGTTA
Organism: Plemyria rubiginata; assembly: GCA_963576535.1. Lineage (NCBI taxonomy): Eukaryota > Metazoa > Arthropoda > Insecta > Lepidoptera > Geometridae > Plemyria > Plemyria rubiginata. Next base: position 6,789,465 of record OY754909.1, on the reverse strand, counting down.
ATAATTGAATAAGCTGTTAAAAGATGTAGTTTTTCTAAAACACATACGGAAAAACTTTATACAATGTAAAATTATAAGGAATTTAGTTGGTTTTCACGTCTTATTTTCTATTAAGCACATATTTTATTACTATAACATTTATTAACTCTGCTAGTGACCATAATTACAGCATGGGTCGACTTATAAAGGTAATACTAACCGTGACATTTATTAGTGAAATAGTTCTCACAGATAAAGTTAGTTTTCTATTTTTCATACGTATCACACAAACAACCATTAAACTACAATAGACTAGTCTTTTTATAGATTTTTCCCAAGAACATCTTTGATATCCCCACCAACAGCGAAGCTAGTACCCCGCTTTTAGCATACCGATGTTCAAGACAGATGTAATATTCGGTGGTTCTTTATTCCTTGAAATTTTAAAATTCTTTCTGTTACGGTTGATGTATAATCAACTGTGACATGGATTACCAGCTAAATTTAGAAAACGAAAAATAAAATCTATTATTTTGGACAGAACTCGTGAATTTGTATTTAAATTCCAACGTCTTCGTTTACGGGGCATTTGTAAATTGAGCTGTTCCTTTCCATCTCCACTCAAGTATTCTGATTTGAGATACATCAGTGATCTAGTTGTTACGTATCCTGAGATAACATTGTGTATGGTGGGTTCGATGCGGCATTGTTTTACATTGATAAAACTTTCTATACGATAGTAGGCATAGAAGAGCAATAATACTACTACTATCGACTTGTTGAGCTAAATTGTAAAATTGTTTCAATGTAGATTTTAAGAGCATTTTTTACATTAATGTATAGATAACTTCTTAGTGTTAACTCATAGATAGGATCAGTTATGAATATTTTTTTAACGCGATGTAACATTCAGTAGCGGTGCCATTTTGTGAAATTGACGTGTATTTGGAAGTCGAGTGATACTACTCTTGGTTTGAAAGAAAAAGAATGCCTTGGTTTTTGACTTATAAAAATAACAGGAAATACAATATTGTTCCACACGAACAACTAGTTAATTTGAAAACTTACTCATGTTCTGCGTTATTTATTGACGCGTGATTATCAATTATGACACATTATTACTATAATGAGTTCCAAATGGTTATTCATGAGACCATTCCATTACTTATAGAATAAAGAGGAAAGCCAAAATAACGACTTATTTTTCTAAACAATTTTGTTAGATTTGCGATTAAATATAAGGTTAAAATGTAGATGTTTATCGATATATAATATAAGACATTCAAGATTTCCAAAGATCTAAAGGCTCAAATAAATTCTTTCAGCATGCTTACGTACTCGTTACTATTGCTAGTAATGTTATATTCGCCCGTAGAGTTGTATCGCGGTTCGTCTTCGATGACATTGCACTGTCGACTAGGTAATTGAGAATATAGAATAATGTATTCAAAAACAGACATCACAAATAGATTTGTAAATGCATTGTTATTTTATCAATAAAATTGTGATACCATTCGTATTTAGTGTTTTGTATTATTTACTTGTGATTGCGTTGTGTGAATAATCTGACTGTCTAATGCTAAACGGTGCTATTGAGGGCATTAAAGCAATACTTTATTGGTTATAGTCTTGCTAAATTCTACAACTTTCTTAAATAATATGATTAAAAAACTCATTTTTATCGGTTTTTTTCTGTTTCACAATAATTCTTCTTTTCTAGTGTACCTTATCGCATCATATTGTCGCAGGGTTTGATTATTTAGAGTAACTTCAAATGACACACACTTATCTGACTGTTGGTTAATTACATTAAAATGTAGATGAATCTTATGCAAAATTCGATAGAATTCGTAGCAGTAAGTGCGTACAGATAATATAAAGGGGTTAGTTTCAAACAAACCTCGATGGAATAATCACGTAGTTCATTGCACATAACTTGGTACACTTGATTTGTGTTCGTTTATGGTTCTTTCAATTTAAATAAATGATTACTATTTTAAATTATAGATAATTTACTATATCGATAAACATTATTAAAAATAAAACCTATACCTATGTATATAACTTTTAATCGTGTATATTACGGAATCTCTTTATTTCCATCATACCTAATATCGCGCGCATCTTGTGCTATTTCAGTAAAATGTATACTGTTGCTTATAATTTAATATTGTGTAAATTAATGACATGTTGTATAAGTATATATTGATAGCCATACAATTACTTGTTTTATATAAAGTAAGTTTGTAAATATCATGATTATACATTAAGTTTTATACTATATTGTTTTTGTTTCATCTCCAATTTTCACAAACACTACGCTTGAAAGATCAATCAACGCTAACTAAGTGCAGCGCTATTAATTTTATTACACTGCTCTTATTGCATGCGCTCGATTATAGACACAAGCACACGTAGTGATAACTATCGATAATGTTTAATTTGATTTGATTGACACAAGAAAAGTTTGATAAGTAGGTAGGTACCTACCTACACAAAATTAGTAAAATACTGATTCCTCAGTAGTAGTGACAGTGAAGAGTTCTCAGTTTTAGAGAGTACTAATGAAGGCTTTGACCCGTGAGGCTGTCCCGGCGGCGCGGCAACGACTTTCGATGGTGCTTACTTATGGTCGTGCGACTGGGTTGAGATTGAGAGAAAGTTAACTGTAGTGCGTGCCATTTACCGCGAGACGAGACGCTCAGTCCGCGTCCGTCCACTGAGCTGCACAGACCGCGCGACGGGGCCCGCTCGTCAGCCCCCGCACAATGTTTGCCTCACATCCAGCGATCCGGCAAAACGGTAACAGAAAGCGACAGTGCTGAACAATACCTTCGCGTGCCGTACATCTGTGAATAGTGAGTGCTGCACTAGTGTAAGGTCAGAGTGCATAAGTGTAACGGTCAGAACAAAGGATCAGTTTGTTCTCTGGAAATATGAAGAAGAGTAAATCACGGACGAAGGACTCGTGGGAGTCAGAGGTAAGATGCTTTCAAATTAAAATGATAATAAAGATAACATGATAATTTCATGATCCTTGTTTTCTCTTTACCGGCATATATAACGTGCAAGATTTGAGAGAGATAAACATAAATGCCTCATTAGGTCTGTGCGACAGTTAGGTATTCATAATTACCACTTTCTCCTCATTTACATGTCTCTAGAGGTACCTATTATAAGTTTTTGCTTACACCATTGTGTAAAGCTGAGAACATGCATACTTATATGTGTGTGGCCAGGATTAACGAGAATACCATTCGGCATTCGCGGTTACCAAACCTAGCCCGTTCAACTTCCGTATCAAGAACGCAGGGTCAAAGTTTAGTCGAATATTAGTGTTTTTACTGCATCATATTTAATGCATAAATTATTTTAAATGAACGAGAAATTATAATTAAAATACATTTGCATTGAAATTAGCTTTATATTGAGTAGTAAAGAGCTGTAATAGATTAGGGCACAGGAGTCCTGTAAGTAAATGAAACCTATCGGGTACAAACACAGAAAACCCGGTAAAAAATAGGCCTTGACAGGCTTAGTCTTAGGTAGGTACATTCACATTGTTATGGAAATTGAAAATTGCCTAGGTTTATATAAATTTGATATATAATTCAAAGCATTCACAGCCCTCACAGCTCAGTTGGTAGTAGCTGTGGGTTCGATCCCCACATAGATGTTTGTTCTCTATCTTATAAAGTGTATACCTATATACTCGTAGATATATTGGTGTCGATTCTGTTGTTGAATTATCCTTTTTTTTTTTTTTTTGACGCTGGGAAAAATGCGTTACGCATTCCCCCCCATTGGAGGATGGGAGGGATATGTGGGACTCCCCGGTTTCCGCTACCGGTATACCCACTAAACAACCCAGCGGCACTCCTGCGTCGTCTTTGTTGGAGGGGAACTGGGAAACTGGCAGTCTTTTCATCCAGTCCCCCGCCGACGACCGCCCGCCTTTACAGCGGGGCCCGCAAATGTCCCCACCTTTACGGCGGGGCCCGCACGCCCCCCCCCTTTGCAGGGAGGGGCCCGGGAACGACCGCGAGTGCTCGGCCGTTCCCGCCCGACGGGAGTGGTGAATATGTGCAATGCGGGAGAAGGTGCCCCCAGGTCTTCTCCCGCTATTCACCACGTAGCGGCGCGAGAAGTTAAGGCGTCTCTCACGCGCGCTCTACCGCCTCGTCCGTCCGGGCTGCCTAAACAGCCCAGACCCACCTGGGCAGACCAAAAGGTCTGCCCGGCCTCATCACACTGTGCCCTCTGCTGATCAGAGGGACACGTGGAGAGGCCCGCCGTGTCGAATTATTAGCCACCATGAAACACGTCCGCAGTACTCTGCAGGCGTGTTTCATGGTGTTACCAGGGTGCACCACGAGGAGGTTACCCGACCTAGCACCCCTGTTGAATTATCCTAAACTAACCTAATCTGACAGCTCTAAAATTATAGCCGTCCTTGTTACGGTGTTTATAAAGGGCTGACAATATTTTTAGTGCTGTCAAATCAGGTTAAGTTAGGAAAATTAAACAACAGAATTGGTACCATTATCAGCTATCTGGTTCCCATAGCAAAAGCTTAGTGGCTAGATAGTAATTTATGGAATGTCCACCATTTTTTTTATTATCTCATGTTGTAGTCGCCGGCTGCGCCAGTAGGTACTTACGATCAAATACATAGAGGTTGTGATGACTCCTTGATTGTTTCAATTATTGTAGGCGGTAACCTCGTTAAAAGCTGTGTTTTGATTACTGCGTTGGTAGTCCGTGAGTAGTTAACGCAGCCCTCATGTAATAAAGCGTGGATCCACTGTCGCGACAAACCTGTAGCCTATAAGTAGGTATAATAGATTTTGTGATGTCTCACACATTCTCCCACGGCTTTGCCAACGTACAACTATACATTAGACCAAATATTGTTCAGGGCGTCATATACATATTCTAAACAGCGCCTTTGTAGAAATGCACTTTACTGATTACCTATACTCCGACTCAGTACTCGGCTGATTTGCCGCGTCTGCAGAAACTTGGTAGCTGCATAATCTTGTCTATCTTGCTGGCTAATAATTATTGATAGTGATCGACCCAACATGTGTTGTTCGGTAATTGATTGATAGCAAAAACAAGACAATCGTGCTTTGGACTGGTTTTATCAGGAAATACCTATTTAGGTACCTGATTATAGCTATGTACCTACCTAGGTATTGCATTACCTATAGGTGAACTCATGGTGAATTGTCTATTGACTGAAAAGTACAGCATCAGAAGCCTATACCTAGGTACAGCTGATATTAGATTTCAAAATTGTTTTTTTAAAATCTGTCACTCAGTTAGAAACTTAAAAAAATATTTTAACTAATTAATAAAATCCATTTCAAACTCTGATCGTCTTACTTTTGATGTTGACTGTTCCAGAGCACTATATTTATTACTCGCACACGAGATGCATACCACGTTTCGGTAAATCACGGGTAAAAGGAGTCATTCTGAGGCAGTGTGTCAGCTGTTAGCGGTGTCATCTGTGATCCGGGTCGCAATACGGCGCGGCATTCACGCTGACTGCCAACAGTTAGGTAGCTACTTTATATTATCTTCCTTATTGCTCGATTTAGTGAATTCATTATAATCATGGGCCCTACGAATAAATAGCTACGAATAACATGAGCCTTATCATTTGAAATTTATGAGAAATATATTGTCTGATGCAGATTTTGAAAACGAAAACTAAAAAATACTACTTTCATAGATTATGTGCAAAATATTTTCCCAAGAGTATATAACTCTACGCATATTTTCTTTTGTTTCGCAAACAAAACGAGAGCATGACACAAGGAATAGGTATAATACTGGCATGACAGATGAATTCTGTCGTTTCAAAGGAATTAAAATACTACGGTCATTTCCGTTCGGAAACTTTTAGAAATGTCCAAAGAGTAAACTATGTATAGTTAGGTACCTATCAGAAACTACAGATAAATGAAGGACCTATAGATGGCCATGTTCACCTACATAGCTAAACATAAATCTTAAGGATTATAGGTAACTGCACATATTAGCAAGGTGAAACAATTTCAAAAGATCACGACCTTCTAAAATATCGTCTCGGCGCGCGTAGTCACGAAGTCATCTTTGGGCTAAGCAATCGTATTTATTTACTTTACTTTCAAATAATCAGCGAAATATGATACCGTTCAGGTGTCTTACGAAATACAATTACTGAAATCCGAGCAAAGTGCACTGTGCAAATAGCTGTCTGTATCTGACTGGGAACTAGGTGAACTTTGAATAACTGCAGCTACCTGTATGTAATGTAGGTAGAGTATTCATTTCAAAACGCTGTCAAGAATCGCGGTCCTGCTATTTGATTACCTTTACCACAGAATATAAAACAACACTACTTTTGACCGTTTCGTCTGTGGTTTTGTCGTCATGTGATACCTAAGTAGTCTAGCCTAAGTTCCAGTTCATACACACCTACATACCGTAGTGGCTTTTAGCTAACTGAAAACACTACCTAAGGTATTTTATGATTTACATATTGTTGTCATCGACTTCTATGTTCCTATTTCTTAGATTTTTTTCTCACGCTACGGCTGTCTACGAAAAATCGTAGCTCCGTAGCTCAATAAAAAGAGTTCAACGCGCTCCTAGATAGTTAATTTTTGAAATCTTGTTATTGGTTATTTCTCACATTCACTCAAAAATTACACTTATCACCTCTCCTTACTTATGTAACTAGTGCGTAACACTTGGGCAATTAACTGAATAATTACTATCTTAATTCATGAGTAAACAACAGTTATGTAATAAGCAGAATTAATTATTTTGACAAAAACTCAATATCGTTTTGAATTATGGAATTTCCTTATCGGAACTCGGAAGGTATTACCTACGACAATGCGATTATTTGCGATCGACTTCAATAGCGGAAGCGTGAGTTATTTGATTTTATTTCTTATTGTCGTGCAACGCTTGATTGAACTTTAATAAATTATCACGAACATCTACGCAACCTCCCTTTAGATGTTAGTATATTTGCCATAGGAATCATAAATAAATTGCTCTTATATTCAGACACTGTCTTTTCAAAGAAAATAAGCGGTTGCAGTCGTGGTATCCATTATTTGTAAATGGGCACGAAACCAACGAAAGTGAGGGTGTCCGCATTGTAAGTTAGAGATCTTAATAGAAAACAGCGAAACTGCGTGCTTTGTTGCGGCGAGCAAAAACGTGAGCCCATGGATGTAGGTCGCGGCGACAAGTGTAAGCCAACGATGCGATTGCATGCGTCTTCTCTTGCCTGAGGAGAATACAATATATACCTAAGTTAAATCGATTTGGTTGATTATTTATATAAAACTATGGTAACCAACTAAAAAATATGCGATGAAGCTGGTGAAAATATGACATCACGTCACAATCAACAACAATTTTTACAAAACTAAAATTATTTTTTCGAGAATTCAGTTGGAAACATTCGCTAAATTAGGACATACCTACAAAGTATACAAAATACAAGTATTCTCCTAAAAGGCAGATACTTCTTACCCATAACAAGAGTGTACCAAACAGCCATGGCTCATTGGTTACCTACAAAGGTAACCTATGTTGCGACACCAAAAGTTTTTACAAGCTTACTTGACCTTGTTCGTACCGTACTAGTCAAGTGAAGGAACTATTCATTTGGAAATGTTCAATATACTCTTTACCAAGCCAAGCCAAAGTGCTATTCGGGTCAGCTTTTTACCTACACTTTTGTGAGCCCTAGCGCGCACATGACATTTTTTAAGAAAAATTGTATGACCGAAATATAAGCTAAGCCTGTCAAGGAAACCAGGGGAGTTCAGTTTGGCACGTTCCGACAAATGTGGTTATGTTGGAACAATTTCTTAACTTCAATGCATACAAAATTCTCCTGTCCAATCTAACATTACCTTGCCATTCCGATATCTATTAATGGCATCGAAATAAGTTTTGTTTTAACACCATTTTCCTATACCCAATAGGTATGTATAAACATTAAAATCCATTGAGTGTTGATAAAAGTATCCATTATACATAAAATTTATGTATATTTTACGATCAAGCGAGAGGATAGACACTATTTATATTAAATTGATTTAAGCTTCGAAATCTCAGAAACCAATAAACCAGAAAACTTTCCTAAAACATGCGAATCAATTCACAAGACTCACAAGTACTCTAGCACTCTACCTATCTATGCCTGATCTGGTCAAGTCATTGAATAGATTTTATCACATAGCGAAGACGCAGTAAAGGCTATAGGCAATAAAGCAATTATTATTTATAGGTAGTAACCAAAGTGCCTTGACGGAAATGCCAAAATAAATTGTTAGTATTTAATATGCATTAGACTTTCTATCTGTGTGTGCCGTGCACCTCAAGGTTACCGGCAACGATGGCTGGGTCATCGGCCATTGAATTACTTACCTACCAAGTTATGTAGGCCAAATCACATTGATTTTCACGGTTGTTCACGGATTCACGCGGTAGTCTGTTAAAATAAAATACAACATATTCTTGTTTCTCCACAATGATGATTGATGTGTAAGATTGAAGAAAACAAACCAGTTTACTCGTATAACAAGATTTTTTTTATACAACTAGCTGTTGGAACAAGCAGATGGCCCACCTGATGTTGAGCGGTAACCATGACCTATAACAGCACTGCCTCGTAAATCACGCACGATAGAAACGTGCCCTACGATGCACCGCCCTGCTTCCATCAACTTGAGGCATGTTAACCCTCATGTGCCTGTAATTACATCGGCGATCACACTCTTCCAACCGAAACACAGCGTTGCTGCTTGGCGGCAGAAAAAGGCGTGGTGGTAGTACTTCCCCGGACGAGCCCTTCACAGAAAGCTCTACTACTCTTGAAAGAAAATAAGTTCAAATGGCGCGTTTTACAAACTCCGTCACCGCCACTTGTTTTTAGGCTTCGCCCCAATCATAACTTAATGACCGTTAAAGCCATGACCCATCGAACCATGGAAGAGCTCAAATGTAAATGCCAATAGCGGTCACAATCCAAATGGAGATCGCGCAGAGCATCGCTAGTAAATTGGTTTACAATACCAAGCAAGCTACTCGACGAGCGCTATAAATTGTCTAAGTACAAGTCGTGTGTGGGTGAATCAACTTTTAAGGCACTCCTTTTGTGTCCCTGTCATGCAAAGAGCATAAAAATCCTAATTTCCTTATAAAATATGTTTGTTTTGATGTTAACGTAAACTTAGATCCTTTCCTAACATGCTAGTTTCATAGTATTTTATAGTTAATAGGAAAATTTTTGACTTTATTATGGTAACTCAGCAGAACATAAGCACTATCCATACAAAAAACATGTGTCCCCAGGCCTAGATGACGATACAATTTAGGACGTATCTTAAAAAAAAGGTATGAATGCACAGCCTTTTTACCCAATATTATGATTCAGAAAAAGATAAACTTACGTTTAAAGTTAACATTTAAAAGTTTGACAAATATTTTATATTTTTCGTGCATCCAAACTTTTGTCCCAAACTTTGATCAAAACATCAGTTCTACAGAGTTACCGATAAAAATTCATGACCGTTATCAAGAGATGACGCCTACCTTGGTGTCATCTAAGGCGATTATTGTCTAATATTTAGTTGGTATGATCAAAAAATCTCTACCTAGCTTTACCGCCCCCCCAGCCTAAATTAAGTTCTCAGCTGGTGCGCGTAGGTTTATTGTCGCTCTACAGCGTTGCAATGGATATTTATGAGGCACCCTCGTCACTTTTTCTAAAAAAACTCGTTAATATTAGCTTAGATGTCGTGCCCCACTGCAAAACCTAAAAATAGATATATTTTACAGTATATTTTCATAATATTTCGATGATTTATTTTTTATTGTTAGTTGTTCATAATGTTGTCAAAGGAGTGTCTTAAAAGTTGATTCACCCGTGTAACGAATTGGCGGCGAGGTAATTTGTTTCTTGAATCTCATGTCGTCGCTGTAGACCCAGAATAAGATGGTGGGACGCAGGAGATGTTTGCGAAGGATTGACCCACAACCGCACTAGACCGTGGATAAAGTTAGGGGAATGGAAAGACCCTGCAGGGGAGGAAAAGATTAAATTAATAAATTACTGATCAGGCGGTTAGAAAAGATAGTCCATTTTTAGTCACTGACGTGGAATAGCTTAGTTTGTGTATTGCACTGGCTACCTATGTTATTTTCAATAATTGTTAGGAAATGGAGACCATAAGTCAGGCTTGAGCGGAGATCTGGAGATGCCACGGTGTCTGGCCACAAGGAAATGGTAGAGGTACCGAGATATTACTAAACTGCTTAGGTATGCACTCGTAACAAGCAATTATTTTTCTTGTTCTAAAAGATGTTTTTAATCCATTTTTTTCGTAAGTATGACGTCTGTATCCTTAAAAATATATGGTAGTATTATTTTCACGGTAAAAAAAAGCTAATTATACCTACTTACATATAAAAATTTTGAATCATAATGGTTTTTTTAGAACTAAGCTAGTAGGCATGGGATTGCCCGAGGCTGACAAGGGCAGTGTAGTTTTACTTAGTTATGAACTCATCTATTAGTTATTTAGGTTTCTAAAAAGTCAGTATGGGGTTATTCAAAAAAGGCGTGTCAAAATATTTAAAGGGTCAGCAACGCGAGTGTGACACCTCTGGTGTTACAAACGTCCGTAGGCTACGGTAACCGCTTCCCATCAGGTGGGCCGTATGCTTGTTTGCTACCTTGGTAGTATAAAAAAAATGCATTTAATTGCGTAATTTGTTTAAAAATTATCATTTTCTTCTAAGGAGCCGAACATTGTGTAGTACTAGGTACCTACATTAAGAAAGAGATGGAGCGTGTCGTTCAATCTTGGTTGCATTGTGCTAACATTGAAGTCAATAATGGGTTAGCGAAATTTGCCTAAAAACTGTTTCGTTGAACTTATAGACTGAACTCGAAACCTTTCGTTGTGCACCTGACGCAACCGTGGCAAATAACAGTAGTAGTATTATGTACTACCACAAATACCTGCACCTGCCTCTTTATCTTTTTGCGCAAACAATATTTTGCAATAAAAACGATGGAAAAGGGGAGAACTTTACTAAATTGCAGCAAATAAATATGATTGGAAATTCCACAAAACTTTAAAGCTATATACTTAATGGATACTATGAGTATGAGTTATCACTCATACATTACTTTTATGTGATTTTAGTCAATACATAAGTAAGTATGTATTTATAATATAGGTACATAATGGCGCCTCTGAAACCAGCGCTGTATGGGCTTGAGCTTATTCAGCATTTGCACAAGCTGTAAATGCTGAATGAGTATATAACAGCTATTTTTGGTAAATTTAGATAATAGAGACACAATAACGATTTTTCTATTCTATTACATTTATTTATATATTAGGAGAACTATAAACCTAGAAAGAGAACAAATTATTATACTACAACGGTACTACTATTTATTTCTTCTGTGCTACAACCTCACTTGCAACAATGATGTCGTGGTCTAAATAACAATTTTTCACGCTTGCATTTTTATGACACTTACTAATCAGAGTTTGATGAACCCAGCTAGGGTATGGATGGACTCGCAACGGCAACCAGGCGTGCGCGAGGCACCGAGCACCGGAGTCGACCATGTCTGTGAGCAGTGACATCCGATTCACGCGCCGGAAAATGAGTCGCGGATGTCGAGGGTGCTGCGCCGCGACGGCTGCACTCCTCATCTTGCTGCTGCTTGCTGCAGTTGCAGTCTACCTCGGCCGTAGGTATCGCTTCCCTATACTTTTTTAAGTCGTCATCCGAGTCTTGCCTGACCCACATTTGTATATTTTTTTATCCACATTGGTATAAGAACGCTGTTATTGATGACGAATGTAACTGATAAAAAATCTTTGGAGGTTTATTAGTACTTACTTACTGCAGCTGGTAGGTATGGCAGGTATTTAAATATATTTTTTTAATTTGATGTAAGCTCCAACAACGTAATACAATGTAGGTACTGTGCTCATTATGACATAATTTGTGAGCAACTATATTTTTAAGAATCCGGTTTACATTGCAGCATTGAAACATAATCGAGGGTCCCCATTTTACTAAAAGAACCTTGCTTGCTCGAAGCTACCTTCACTTCCTAAAATAATTACCAATTCACCCTTTTCAAACCTTAACGACCAACATGTTTCATAATTCAGGCTAAAATTGTCAGCTATTCACCTAGAATCTAAATTACCTACTGTTGCACAACTGGCTACACGCTGTGTCAGTATGTCTAAATCTAAAAGCTTGCCATATTTCTCTAAGAATTCCCGTGAATATCATTCACGAACCACACGGTAAAATAATAATGCTATCCAACAGCCAATTATGTTTACGTAAATCTAAAAACAACAATGGGGGCAAGAACAATCATAGCGATAGAATATCAGAAAGTGCTTTTGTATGTGCCTTTCTAATAGGTTTATTTGTATGAATGCCATTCAAGTAGGTAAGTCACGCTTGCCTTCAAGTACCTACCTAGTAAGTAGCTATTTTATTGTGGTACTTATAACAGCCCTACTTTTCTAAATGATGAAAGCTCTAGCAAAAGTAGTTGCATTACCTAAATAATGACAAACAAAGCATTAGTAAAACTTACATCACAAGTAAATATCAGGGTTCCTCGTGCTAGGACAGACATTTCGCCCGTCACTAAGCAAAGGCCAGTGGGCGAGCGGCCTTGCGGAAAGCGTGGTAGGAAGAGCGACAAGTGTGTAGTGTCTTTGTTATCTGCAACAATTTAATTTTGATCTGAACTATGTGATAATTTATTGCATGATTGATCATGATCAAATAATGTCACAAAAATAACATATATTAGATATGGCTATTTAGACAAAGAAGTACCTAAGTAGGTACATAATTGTCTACATTCCTACACGTTTTTTTTAGTGAACCCCACCTCTTCTTTTCTTTCTCCATCCCTGCTCCCAATATTTGGGGTCGGATCTCCTTACATTTCTGCGCCAAGACAGTCTGTCTTGGGTTGTCGGCTCGGGCAATTGGGATTTCGTGAGGTCTCTTTTTATGTTGGTCCTAGTGAACCCTACCTATCTTTCGTAATATTGGGGTGCGAAAATTCTAGACCAATCTTAACATACAAAAATATGAATTAGATACAAGCCAAAGAATGAATACAAAGGAGTGAGTACCGAGATTACAATAAATGGATAGGCGTGAAAGAAAATCTGTTGCCCACTTCCACTCTAATTGGGGCTGGCAAGAGATGATAAGTAACAACTAAACCTTTTTGTGGTGCATTCGATCGTTGTATAAATAAATAAATAAATAAATAAATAATGCTGGACAATCCACACAGCACTATCTAGCCCCAAAGTAAGCTATTCAAAGCTTGTGTTATGGGTACTAGATAACTGATATATTTAATACATTATATACTTACATAGATAGATATTTTTATTATACATAGAAAACACCCAGACCATCGGAACAAATTTCTGCAGATCGTACACAAATTTGTTCCAAGGCGGGAATCGAACCCGCAACCTCTTGCGTCGCAGGCAGGCTCTCGCCCGCTGCGCCACAGAGGTCGACGTTGTATTGTTTACCATAATAACAAAACGTATTTTTTCAGATATGTACGTGTTCGGTGATCCATTAAATCGGCAGACGTTCCGGGGCTCGTTCATAGTGTCCAGTTGGCAGGTGGAAGAGGGCGCGCAGGGCAAGGAACTCGAGCCGAAGGGCAATCGCACCAGGGAGAGCCGGTTGCAGCAAACGCTATACAACTTGTATCACAGCTCCGAACTCAAATCTTGTTTTATATCGGCTGATATATTGGCGTTAGACAGGTAAGATATTTGCGACAGGTTTCTAGCGGAAATAACAGTTATAAAGCGTTAAACATTCCAAAGCAAACTGAGTTCAAAAACATTTTAGTAGTTGTTCAATATTTATGAGTCGGAAGCTATTAAACTACCCAAAATGCATGAAATCTACAAGCGAGGACTCCACTTACGTACTGATCACGAAAGCTCCGAAATTACAGGGCCTAAAGACCTTAGGGACACTTTTTGTGACTATAATACAGTAAAATGAATTCTTCGGCATTTTACTAGTTTTAGCTTACCTACAATTTTTATTCTTTTGCTTTATTTCTTCATTATTTATTTTGTACTTAAATTTATATAAGTGGGTACCTACTTAAATGAATAACATGAATGAAATATGCACATAACGTCTACAAATCATTAATTATACAGCTTTCTCCTACCTTCCGTAGAAAAATCAACGACTACGAAAACATCTACGCCGCTCTTGCGTAGGTTACTTTTAATTACGAGTATCGAAACAGATGACTCACACACACATGATTCAAGAATGAACTTACGTTACGACTTACGAGTATCTGCGACTGCGATATAACAAACCGATCACTGATATTAACGGAGAAAGTGAACTTTCTCGGATCTCGAGCTTGATGGAGTCAGCGCATGCTACATTTAGTAAGCACAAGCACCTAAGTAACTTGCACAACGCAACTTTAAGCTGCACAAAACACGAAGACGCGAATTGGAAGATTCGTTGCGCAATAAAAATGATTAATTTTAACATACGATGCACCGTCCAGTCCAGAAATTCAGGTTTCGGCTTAGGTTGAGGGTCAAGTTCTTCAAAGCTTAAGGTGACCTCGATAAACCACGTTCGATTGCAAATGACTTCCTTTGCTTAGAATATTATTTAAACTAGCCATGATGAATGGAGAAATTCTTTTAAGTAGGTTAGATTTTAGTATGGGTAGGTAGACATCTACCTACCGGTTTCCAATTCCGCTGACCGACTTTTGCAAAATCTACTAGCCTAAACCGGAACAGTAGGTAGCTAACTAAAACTGACACACAATGCCCTATACTACCCTACCTACCTACAATATGTTTATTTACATGAGAAAGAAAGCTATCCAGCTGAATACGTGATTGATATCGATAGCGTATTCCCATTGTAAAAGCGGAGCACGTTCCTTGTAGTCTACTTAGTAGGTTGTTCTCAATGTTTATAAATGTTACGACTCTTTCCTTTTGTGGTCTGAATCTCAATGATTCGGGGAGCAATTTAATCGAATAAGGCACTTAGCCACAAGCTTTGTACAAATTAAAATGTCTTTGTTTGTACGTAAATGGCCATCAGTTAGGCACACCTTGTACTTCTGCTAAGTCTTCTTTAATAGGTTAATAACAACTAAAAGAGTTTACATAAAAATAAAATTTTACGATAGTGTAACGGAAGAACAATCACACAGAATTACCTTTTATGTTTTGAATGTCCCAGATTTTTATTATAGGCTTACGTGATTGAGCATACTTACCTAGTTTTAAGAATCACTTCCGGCCTCAATAGATAAAAATCTATTTTAAAGTTATGCAACGTCATGGTTACTATACCAGTCTCTTAAACTCATGACAGGCACGCACACTATTATGATCATTTTATATACGGCTCTATGTATTTTAATACATTGATAGTAGGTAATTTAACTGTGTCGAGAGATGATTAATTTTTCTATAAAAAAAATGTGCGCAATGAAAAATATCGCATAAACGCAAAAGGATATCTATTAGGTTTAGGTATCTTTGTGTGTGGGGGGGAACAAAACAGAAAACCAATTTTTTATGCTTTTAAAAATAAATCTCAAAATGATTACCTACGAGATTAGGTAAATCATTTTTTTATATAAAATTTTCAATCATGTGGCCCAGCCGCCCTTTTGGCCTCCGTAATGGCGCTTTTTTGAAGCATGGAAGAGGTAAAATAGAACGCCACTTGCGGTCACCCTCCAAACACCGACCGTTAAAGTGAGAGAACTGAACGCACCTACTAAGTATGATGTGAATATTATCTGTTTGTTTTCAGTGTGGCGGAAGGCACAAGGGTCCATTTCGAAGTGGCGTTCGAGCCAATTTTCACTGCTGTGACCACCGGCGAGGTGACCAACGTGCTTTCTCGCGAACTCACTGTCCCCACCGTGTTCTTCAGTGACGTCACCTCTCTTCCGGAAACCCTTCACATCGAGGTAAACATTAAAGCAGTAATACCCATGCTGACGGTTAAAAATTAATTACAGGGCTATTTTATGAGTGTCAGTTATTTTTTTATGTTTAAAATAACAGTGGTTTCATAAGTTTGAACAATTACTTATATTAGGTAAGCCTCTCTACGTTGTCCAAAAGATGCATACGCTACAGCTCCTCCAACTGGGTGCGCTTTAGAACGTGAATAAAAAGTTTTAACAATTTACAGGAAAGTTCTATGATATCGTCAATGCAGTTGAAAGAAGCTGATAACACTCCAGCGGAGCCACCGACGACGGAAGCCATAGTATCCGAAGCAGTAGAAGAGATGAGAGAGTGCTCCTCGGTAGCTCTACCGCTCTGCTCACACTTGAAGTACAACTCCACAGCGTATCCAAACCTAGTGGGGCACACTTCTGAGGACGCGCTGATGAGGGACGTAGTGGCTTTCAGGGAACTCCTTGATGCTGAATGTTCTCATCTTGCACAGGTACTATATTTATGTATTTTCTCTGTACATTTTCAAAATCCTATCAATCCGACTAAGTAGGTATATATTCTACTAGTAGCGCCCTGCGGTTTCACCCGCGTAGTATTAAATCCCGGTATTCCCACGGGATACTGGCACTAGAGTCACCTAGTTTTAAGACGGTTCAAGATGGTCCTTGTGATTTTATTGAATAAACATATTTTGACTTTGACACAAAGTAACCTATGTGTTATTCCAGACTTTAATATACCTATCTCTGTGTCAATTTTCACCAAGATCCGTTCAGCCGTTTTGGAGTTATAGAGTAACAAACATCCATGCATCCATATTTACAAACTTTCGCATTTATAATATCAGTAGGATTTATACATTAAATTTGGAGTTGGAGAAAGAAAGCTTTCACAAACCAAATATTTTTTCACGCTTAGTTTTTGACATCTTCCGGTGTTTATGCTAAATAAGTAGACTGAATCCATGCCGGCTACCAATGTCAGCGTAAGCGTCAGACAAAGTCAACTTACAAGATCTTCATGATTAGAAACTATCTTTGTTGTCAGGATTTCGTTTGCCAAATGCTGCAACCACGATGTGAGGACGATCACTTAGTGCGTCCTTGCCGCGCCTACTGCCGGGCCTTCCACGCCGGCTGCGGAGCGCGACTGCCTGACCGGCTGAAGCCTCACTTTGACTGCGCACGGTTTCCTGACTACTTCGGTCCAGGCACTTGCACATTGGAGCCAGGTAAAAACATCAGCAATCATCATTCTTCATCATTTAAGTACTTGCCCTTATCCATCAGTAGACCTAATAATACACTGTTGATTTCACTGCTAAAAGCAATTATATCCAAGCGGATGCAAAAATCATCGAATACCGACTTTCTACTCGATGTTTACCTACCATAGTAATAACTTGCACAATAAGTGGTATCTATTAAATATTTTGCCGTGTTTCTTATAATAAACACATATCATCATGCATGTATTATACATATAAACCTTCCTCTTGAATCACTCTATCTATTAAAAAACCGCATCAAAATCCGTTGCGTAGTTTTAAAGAGTTAAGCATACATAGGGACATGGGGACATAGGGATATAGGGACAGAGAAAGCGACTTTGTTTTATGCTATGTACTATGTAGTGATGACGTAACTGCCTAGATTGCACCGGAAGCCTGCAGCGGCTGGCCTTATCGCGGCGTTCCTGCGACGGCGTGCCGGACTGCGCGGACGCAGGCGACGAGCGCGAGTGCGCGCAGTGCGCGGCCGCGGGCGGCGCCGGCGCCGGCCTGCGCTGCGCTCTGCACACGCGCTGCCTGCCTGCACACCTGCGCTGCGACGGCACTCCCGACTGCCCTGATGGAAGCGACGAAGCTGGATGCTGTGAGTATGGCGCGCGTCAACCAAAAAGAACGCTGGAATACAGTGGAGGGGATGTGTTTGCACATGCAAAATACCCGAACCGTCACAACCCCTCCCCCCGCGTTCTTTTTGCGTGACTCGCACTATAGATCACCTAAATACACAGTACCTACACACCATCCAATACTACACTGAAAAAAACGTAAAGCTGCAAGCAGCGTGGCTATTACGGAAAATTACATTCGAATGAAAGCAAAAAAAGAAAGTTGTTTTTGTTGTTAATAAACTGTATGGTTTTAACATATTACGAACTCACCCTGCGAACTAATTCAACCGTGTAATGTATGGCTTTACTAGGCAGACCCAGACTCAGTCCAGAAATCTTCTTATATCCAGTAGGTACTGCAATTGCTTTCATATAGTTTCCCACAACGTCATTAAATATAACTTCTTGAGAGCGAAGATTACCTCTATACCTGTATATTTAGCACCTACTACCATTATCTCCTGCTTCTGGGCTTGGCATATGACCGTATGTAGCGAGTGAAAGCTATAAACAAAAGCGAACACATGATGTTGCTTTCCACAAGCAATTCAATGTATTAAAACGAAATAAAATATATAATTATTTATAGTGTGGGTTTCCCGGTCCCTGGCATCGTGGCGTCGAGAAAACAGTGAAACGACCCTTGGAGCGATTAGAAGTCGGGCCGGCTACGCGGTGTGGTCGGAACGTGGGAGAGACGGGAAAATTTGCGCAGCGCCCTTCGAGAACGATAAACGAGCGCTGACGAGTGTGGCTACTTCGCTTTGCCGGGCTTTGACTTTCAGGTAAGATATTTTCAATGTTACAATTATTTATACCTTTAATTTTTTTATACCTTATGTACCTACAATAATATTCAATTTCTTGACAAGTAGGTATAGTATCACAAGACAAATATAAGAACAAAAATATTAAAGCGCGTTGAAGTCTTTTCTATGCTACGAATATGCTACGCTTTTGTCTACGGCGTATGCGTAACTTAAGTGCGTTGAAATATTCTTCATGAATGTATTTTTTTAAGAAAACGTTTTATACAATATTTTATGCATCAATTACGTACCTAGGTACAATAAAAATATGTTAGGTACATGAACTGAGGACCTCCCATCAGAGTCGTGAAGCTGTTTCTTTTCTTTTTCTTTTATAGTTAGCGTGTATACGTAGAAAAACATTATAAATGTTCAGTAATTCGATCATCAATTTCAGATCGGCTGTGACTGCAGAAGTTGTGCCAGATGCTGAAGAGACTGATAAAAACCATACTGACAATGAAGCTCCACAATACGTAGAAATTGTAGACCCATTTGCTTCGGAAATATCCTTCCTCAAAAGTAAATGTCCAGAAAGAAAAGTCATAAAAGTTGTTTGTGATAACCTAGGTGAGTATTTTTAGAACCTTATATTTTTTTGTACGAATAATTCTATGGTGACGTAAAATAACGAGTGGAGCTAAACACCACCGAAAAATAAAAGTTTAGTAAAGCCTTAAGGCTCCGGCGACAGCGGCTCGCAATTTCGAGGTGTGATTGGCTATTATTTCATTTTATTTCATTTCGGGGAGGTTGTTTGAAAGAATAACTCTAAAGCGACACGCATAAATACTGTTCAAACACAAATAATACAATAATATAAGGGAAACATGCCCGAATCAGAAATCATTTTGGTATTAGTATGTTTGTATTGATATTATCATATATTCCTATTATAATATAAGTATTATAGATATTTATTGTATATATACCTATATGTATAGATATGTATGTACTATTTAATTTGTTTTATTTATTTTATTATACATATTTAGATTTTTTATGTAATTTTTACAACTTTTTAAATGTATTAGGTTTAATGTATCTCTACGTTTTCCTCTCCCGTGCACTACTAACACATATACATATCTTATGTCCACAATACACAAAGGTTATCTGGAAGATAATGCTTTATAGCATTAAATTCGCCTTTGTACTGTTATTTTTTATGTGCAATAAAGTATTTTCAATCAATCGATCAATCAATGTTTGGTCTTACGTTTACCTAATACCAAAATGATTTCTGACTCAAGCACATTTCCCCGTATATTATTGTATTATTTGTGTTCGAACAGTATTTATGCGTGTCACTTTAGAGTTATTCTTACAAACAACCTCCCCGAAATGAAATAAAATTAAATAATAGCCAATCGCACCTCGAAATTGCGAGCCGCTGTCGCCGGACCCTTAAAAAGTAACAACAGTTTAAGACTTTGTTAAGATACTGTAAAAGCTTGAACCTGTGACCGAAATTATAAATCATCATCTGAAAACTCTCAACAGATAGCTTTTAAGAAACAATATTCCAGTCTAGTGCCTCGTTCATTGTAAAACTATAGAGCTTTTATGAAACAACTACTTGCGCCCGGCGGTTTCACCCGCGCAGATTTAAATCCCGGTATTCCCACGGGATAAAAAGTGGCCTATGTGCTATTCCAGACTATAATCAATCTCTGCCAAGTTTTGCCCAGATCCGTTCAGCCGTTCCGGCGTGAAAGAGTAACAAACATCCATCCATACTCACAAACTTTCGCGTTTATAATATTAGTAGTAGTGTAGTGACTCATTCATAGTAAAAATGTTTCCAGAATGTGGTATACCGTCTGCAAGGGGAGCCAGCTCGACAAAAGGAGTGGAAGGGCTGCTTCGTTCCGCGCAGCCCGGCGACTGGCCGTGGCACGCCGCTCTGCTCAGAACGCACGTACACGCTTGCGACGCTACGCTCATTCATCCTTCTTGGCTCGTCACCACCGCTTCTTGTTTTCAGGTAAACCTTAGATTCACTACTCTGATAGAATCACCAAAAAAAATTTAAAGTATGCACAATGTAGGTACATTGTGTACTACTCAAAATTAATTGAATAATTCGTTTGAGAAAATGCTTGACAATAATAATTATTTATTGCACATAAA
The DNA here is from genome assembly GCA_963576535.1 of Plemyria rubiginata. NCBI lineage: Eukaryota > Metazoa > Arthropoda > Insecta > Lepidoptera > Geometridae > Plemyria > Plemyria rubiginata. The sequence goes on along the minus strand of OY754909.1, from coordinate 6,768,551 downwards.
TAAAGTACATAGGCGAACATAATGCTTCTTAGCATTTTCTTCCAGCTAACCTTTGTCTTTGTTTTGACAAAGTGAGGAAAGTAAAAATAAATATTAAAATTTTATGACAACTAGATCGTTGCTATTTAGACCGATGTTGATGTCAAAAACGATCACCAGCAGTCTCGCAAATGTTACTTCGATGGTCCGTAACTGGGCCACTTAAAATTGTATTTTTTTCTTCTTTAAAAAAAATTTATTAAAATTGTTATTTTTTCTTCTTTAAAAAAAAAATAATGCGTATTGTATTGCAGGGTCAACCAAAAGCCGAGTGGACAGCAAGATTCGGTACTGTGCGCATTCAGAGCACGACTCCCTGGCAGCAGGAGCAACGGATCGTCGGCATGGTGCGCTCCCCGGTAGAAGGCAGCATGCTAGCGTTGGTGCGACTAGAAGAACCAGTTGAAATGACCGACTTCGTCAGGCCTATCTGTTTACCCGAAGACGGCGGCTCGGAGAAGAACATTTGTAATACATTGGGCTGGACGAGGAACAGGGATCAGTTACAAAGGGTCCATGTAGTGTCCAGTCCAATGAACACATGTGAAAACGTCAGCATTGCCGCGATCAACGGAATATGTGCGGAACCGCTATATGATCAAGATGACTGTGATGTAAGTTTAATCATCGAAATATGTAGCTAGTGGGTTATCCGACTGCGACAAAAAGTGTTGGTTCAATTCACACGGCGCCGGCCGGCGCGTCATGTCTAATCATGTTTATTTTCAGTAATATTAAATTCGAGTAGCCTTGCCAAGATCTGTTAACTATAATTACATACACATACATTATATAGATTTAAAATAACGAATGATTTTGTTTAATTTTTCTCAGGAAGAAGAGTATGCTGGCAGCTCTATGATGTGTTTCAATCAGGAAATGAAACATTGGTCTCTAGTGGGAGTCAGTGGATGGAGGATTGCATGCTCAAAGATTGGATTGGGTCGGCCTCGGATCTATGACTCCATCAGTTCTCATGTAGATTGGATTAGACGAACAATATCTAATTCAGCAAGGTGACAATCCACAAATGTAATTTATTGGTAAAGACTGCATTTGATGTGTATGATAGGAAATTAAGTTTGGAAAGTTTTGGTATTTAATTATTAAGTAATTATTAAATAGTGTAACTTTGACAGGTTTACCAGTCAGTAGAACAAGGATTGATCTACCATATACCTGACTAAATACTCTAGAATATAGATACAAACATTTCTTTTATATCCTGCATAACCGTAACAAAACCCATTGTTAGTTAAAACTGTTTGTTGAATTTTACAATTTTATACTTTGCTAAGTTTAGTTTTTGTATTAAGGATATATAATTTAAGATAATTTATTGTGAATTAATTTTTTTACCCTTAAAATGTAAAACATTTTTGTAAATATATAAAAAATATTGTTTTAAAGTTATGAACCAAATTGATTACTGTGACATAATAAACATGTGAGAGATAAATATTAATTAAAATTAATTAAAAAGAAGATTTTTTTTATGTTCATTTGCTGCATTTCCAGAGCCTCTGACAGACTCATTTGCTACTCAAATTGGTCTGTCAGATATATAATGAAAAGAGCTCTGAAATAGGTGTAATTTTCCCACTTTCTTTTTCCTAAAACTTTTATTATAGGTATGCTAAGTATCACATAAGATCCCACAGGATCAGCACAGGTGTTCCTATTCCTTTCAGTTCACTTATCAATTCTCGGTTAAACTATAGCAATCCTTGTACCTGGGTTGAGGGTTGGGGATAGGGGGGTTGCAAGTGGGGGTAGATGGCGAGTCCTACCCTTGAGTCCTTTTATCTATGAAATGAAAAACCAGAAACAAGGATTGCTTTAGCCAACCCCAAATCTCTAATTGGAATAATAAATGCAGAAATTTTAAGAGAATTATATTGTATACTCATCTACATTTATAACATATTTACCTACATTACAACTAATAACAAATCACCTAAGAATACCTTCATCTTTTAACTCACTTCGTATTTTCACCTGCACATGATCTGGTAGATTTTTAAGCTCCCTATCGATGTATTCTTGCAGATTTTTAAGTGGCTGATAGTATTGATGCACAATTTGAGAGCCAGCCAGCATCGAAAGCATTGCCGCAGAAGAAAATGCTAAGTACTGACTCCACGAAACTCCAGCAGGCATTATGAAGCTGCGTATTTCTTTATCTTTTCTTCGATAATATCGTGTGCTCTTCGTTTCTTGAATGTGTTATAAAAGTTTACCTCACCGACTTTCCAATTGATCATGGAAAATTCAAGACAAGCACCAAGAACGAAGAACATTGGAAGAAATCTATAAACTCCAAATGTCTTTCTTCCCGGCCATTTGTCCACGACTTTTTGAACCCAGCCTATTTTCATTGAATTTTTTTAACAGGAATAGGCTACCACGACGTAAACGGCTAATTCAAAGAGAATGTAAACTACGAGAAGAGGCGGGACTTAGCAAAGAGCCAATGAGAGCCAATGGGATCCTTTTACATGGCACTTCAATACCAACACAACGAATATGTACGTCAAACAACAACAGTTTTACCAACCTATCAGCCTATATAGTGTTGCGCGATGGCACTCGCTTTTATATCAATATCGATAAAATATGCGAGATCGAAATCGAGGTTTTTTTGTAATCCATTTATTGACTGAACCCACGTTTAAGTACAACCTAGGTCCCGAAGTCCTAGGTTGGACTTAAATATGGATCTGATATGAAATAAAAAGCTTTTTGCATTAGTACATATAATTTTTGTACCTAAACCTATTCATTTTATGAATTTGTTTTTTCATTTATTATAATGTTAAGTATGAGCAGGACAGACACGGTGAGCTTGACATGTTCTGTAACAAGGTATTTTTTATTAATTTCCAGTAGTTTTTTAATAAGTATTATACCTAGAGCATAAGTTTAATAGACTAATTCACGTCATATTCTTGAAAAGGTTATAATAATTTTAACAGTACAAACTTATTAAGCTATTTGCAACTCCCAGTTACTGTCATCTTTAGCATCGAATTTTTGTTTCTGAATAAGTGGGTACCTAATATGAGGGCAAAATATAAAAATCAACTTACTTTCACAGTCGCAGTTCTTATTAGGTATGTCATCAAAGCCGTAACTGTTACCAAAGTAGGTATGTGACCGAGGGCTCACTAATATCGGTAGTGGGTACTAATATTTTCATCTTTAGCATAGATTTTTCACTGGTAGTATCTGCAATGTTTAATAATATAACCTGATAATCATGAATTTGTGCATTTAGTAAGGAAAAATTTTAAATTTCAAAGAAACAAATACTTGATTACTATTAGCCACCGCGGAAAGCCCATTTTGTAAGACTGTGTATGTAGCCTCCTAGATGTGCATGTTATAATGGGATATTAGCATAGAAAGAACTGTCCGACACAGTTATCGATAATTACATTAGGTACATCACTATAACACGAATATTCAGTATTAACCTCTAGTAAATCCATAAAATCTCTTTTCAATACGATGCGTGCTGTTTGTTCGTTGATTGTATTCACTAAAATATCTAATTCAATGTTTACCGAGCCTCATCCAAAGAAACTAGACTTCCTTTTTCTATAATTTTACGGCTCGCTTGATCTCCACAATTTCGCACGTTATGAATCGTTTTTTGGAGGTATCGCCGTAAAATATTACGTTCACTGAACAATAACGATCAATTTCACACTTATAGACGTAATTATTGATAAATCTGCTAGAAATTTACAAAAACGAACAAAATACGAGTGGAAGCTACAAGTAAACAAAGCAGACAGACGAAGAAGAGAGTGAGTTGTGAAAGAACGAGAGAACACTGATTGAATGGAACGATCATTCGTTCCATTCAATCAGTGTCAATCAAGCAATTCAAGCAACAATCATGTCAAATCAGTCAATCATCCATTATTTGACATGCTAATTCCATACAAAATTTTTGACGTTCCTTGTTGCGTCAGGGTGGGCTAATTTACGACTTTACGACGAACAAACAAACAAGATTTTCTTTCAGTGTCTACCTTTTTTTTTTTATGGCTCCTGTCTATAGACAATCATGCCAGTGTCAAGTGATAGAGATTATATGCTCTTTGATAAGTTTCTAGTCACGTCAGTCGAAAGTCGGGTCAGTCAATTGTTTTGAAGAAAATGGTGGCAGTTTCTTCAAAACCTTAGAGCATTTATAACGGGAGATGCCAAGCGCTACTTTTAGTACTAAAATCTTTCTGCCGGTTTTCGCGGGAGGCGGGGTAGTACGGTACAGAACACATTTACATAATCACGCATACTAATGCAGAAAAATTAAGCGTCCCTATAAACGCACACGCAAGTAAAAGCTGTACACCAACACAAAAACAATAACACAATTAAAGAATGACTGTTGTTACACTTTTGTTTAGTTACACACTAACACAAAAAAGTAGTGATGGGTTGTAAAAAGACCGACAAAATGAATGATTTCATATGAATGAAACAGGATGGTTCAAAATCATATACTTTTTCTTTTTTTAGCCAAGATTAACAAACGTGTACCTGTCTAGCCTAGTAGGTATTACTAAATAAATAGAGTGCTGGCACCGACTCCAAAAATATCAGTAATTGTATAATGTCATAATAATAAAATTATAAGATTTGTTGAAAAAATGGATACCTATTTGTAAGTAGATTGAAATATAAATCCATAATGCAATTATTTTTAACTTTTTAGTGTATTTTTCATAACAAATTGGATAGCAGTTTTGGAGTCGGTTTTTTTTTGTAAAAAATATTTTATTAAGAGTTTGTAGAGCGTAATCTCTGAAACTACTGAAACGATTTTAAAAATTATTTTACAAATAGAAAGCTACAGTGTTGTTGAGTAACTTTAAGCTATATTCTATTTTCGCAAGTAGTAAGTAATCTTTCAAGTAAGTAGTCTTTCATGAATACATTTTTAGATAAATATTTTGTTTCTTTATTGGTATGATGTGTCCAGCAGTGGACTTACATAGGCTGATGATGATGATTGGTATGACGGGGTGAAAAAAATGAAGAGCATAAGAAGAATAGCGGCTGTTAACAAATGCTCATAGCCCATGTCCCTCTCCAGCTAACATACTACAGCTATACAAAAATCACGTTTATACGATTCTGCGTTCAAAAAGTACAAAGAAAATAGCAATAAACCAACAACACAGCACAACTAAAATTTTAAGGGAGCTCCATGAAGCGACGTATTGAAGGCAGAATGACAGAGACAGTTTTTGTAGAGTCCAATACTGAACATCCTTTTTTTAAATCGGTTAAATATGGGTACAAAAAACACATCGCATTTTATTCTAATTTTACGTTCATTCCATCATTCATTCAATCGATTTCGCTCAACTAGTCCCCACACTACGCCTTCTACCAAGGAATATAAATTCACCGACACCTCCTACCATCGTATTAAAACTGTCGTAACTGGTATTCCATTAAATATAAATTAAACGTAATTACAAAAACAATTGCCTAAAATATCACTTACTTGTGATAGGAAATACCGTGTTCCCTAAAGTTTGATGTCTCTGATCTCCTTTTACACCGAAATACCGCACAATTCACCATTTTTACTGAGCACTACTTCGCGATACGAAACGACAACTAATGGCCGCGCGGTGATGAGTAAAGTAGTTTTATATAACGTGCATGGCCAAGTCGCGTCTTATGGCCGGCAGAGGGGTACGCCTTGCGTTAACATCTCCAGTTATAAATGCTCTAAGTTCAAAACATTTGAAACATTTTCGGTCAAATCACGATATCACATAATACACTTTCATTTCAAATGCTTACACTTTGTGCTAAGACCACAAGTAATGTTGGTTAAAATACCACCAAAATTACACAACACAACTCAAAATAACACTAGAAAAACAATTAAAATGAAAATGCTATATTGCTTCGATAGATGACAGAAAACGAATCAGTGTCTGTCTTCCTTCCTTGAAAATTTTTTTTTTCATTCACGTATCTGACTGTCATGTCCAAAGACTTTGTACTTATAACTAGACTGTGCACCAAAAAAATTTGTTTAGCTAAAATGAGATTTATTGTCTTATGTGTAGGGTAGCTATTTCCACAAAAGCGGTAGCGAGCAAAAAACGGTCCTGGTGAGAGGGCTCCTGCTGGGAGTGTGTCCTTGTCTGACGTCTTGCCAGCTCAACTAACCTACCGGTTTGGTAGAAATGGTACAATAAAGTACATACGTTTTGCTTTTTTATGAATTACCAAAACGAACGTTTATAATCTTTGAAACTATTAAATATTTCTAATTCATACGCGAAGCAGTGAGCGCACTGAACAGACGTGTCAACATTACTCAAGGAAATAAAAATTAATACTCCAGAGAAATATAAACCTTAACACATAAAGAACAAAACTAAATTTCATAAGTGTATCAGGTGAGCTTTATGTCGTTCTTGTTCGATAACCACCAACTACAGTGACTACTTTACCCCACCATTCCTCACCCTGTGAGCCGGAGTAATCAAACAGTTAATCGGCCGTTAAAGTGAAACTTCCTTAGCCGTCGATAGTGTCCATAATGAATGTCAGACGCAGCCCACCCGGAACACCTAGTGGTAGTGAAGATCCACAAATGCCACCTTACTACCGTACGGGACAAGATGGATTTCCAATTCCTAAACTAAAAAGGAAACAACCAGATGATCTTAGCACATTTAAAAAAGAACTTGCGGACTTTCGCGCGGACATACTCTCCGTTCTCCGTGACTTCACAAGTGAGCAAAATAAAAATATATCCAAAATAGCAGCAGATATTACATCGATTAAACAACAAATTCAAGGCATAGAGCAAAAAACTGACAGTATAGTACTGGAACAAAATAAATTGAAATCGGAAATAGCGTGTATGAAAACCTGCTATAGCAGCACTGAATTGAAAGTTTTATCGATAGAAAACGACATCGAAATACTAAAAACAACAACCAAGCAGGTTCCATCAAATACTTCTCAGTGTGAAGAATTCATCGCCGAATTGCGAGAAAGATCTACTAGAGAAAGAAATATAATTATAACGGGCATACCCGAATTAAAGTCAACTTCCTCCGACGAAAGAATATCATACGACATAACTGAAGCTATCAAAATCATACGAATGGCATCTCCAGACTGCTCGGAGCCCATCAACTGTATCCGACTGGGAAAATATAAGACTGGAAGTTCTAGATCGCTGAAAGCATCCCTAGTATCTGCTGAGTGTGCAAAAGATGTTCTCCGTAATAGAATGAAGGTAGATAAGAAAATTGCCAGTATTTACTCAGATAAAACTCCGCAACAACAAAAGCACATGACTACTCTTAAAGAAGAGTTGCATGCTCGCCAAGGCCAAGGAGAAGAAAACATTGGAATAAAATTTATAAAAGGTGTACCCAAAATAATAAAACTAAATTTTTTTCCCAAGGACAATAACTCTATACAGTGAATCAAAGATTTATTTATTATTTATTATTAATAATATAAACTAATTAATGCATTACATGAAATCGAATAAAATATTAAATAATATTTCGAAATTAATGAAGGTTACCGTATGTCTAGTTTGCATTAAATGTATTAAACTAGGTACTTGTAACAAGAAATAAAATAAGCTTAGATAATATTTTAATTCAACATAAAAACAACAATTTATCCCTTGTACTTTAGCCATATTTTTAACCTTACATTTCTAACAATCACTTTGGCACTACACCGCTTTGTTGGTGGAACCGGGTCCCAGCATAACTTCTGATTTTTAGTTGGTTAGAAATTTATCCAAACTACCCGCAATTTATGATTATAATGCATAGTACACAACTGTACATTGTCCATATTATTATTCGTAATTATTTTGTGTGGCATGATATTATTATTGGCATGATTTTATTGTTTTGTTTTAAGTACATAAGTAAATGTTTTTTATTTAACAAAATGCTCACTGCTCCAAACAAAAATGTAAATATTTAAGAAAAACTATGTTCCTCAGTAAGTGATTTTATTCTAAAATTTTATGAGAAATAAATATCTTAAACCATAAACCATAAAGTAGGTATAATTAATCATCAATTCGTTGTATTTCATAAATAATCCTTCAACACTGAGTATGTAAGAGTAGTAATTAAATGTTTGGGCCTGGTAATACTAAATGCAGATGGCGGTTTGCTCATATGGTTGTTTGGATGATTCTCGTGCTTCGATTTGTGATAGTGTAAATTTTCATAAAACCTGTTAATTTTAATGAAAAATGGTGAATTCTTGTTGTGTGACAGGGTGCAAAAATGAATATCATCCCGTTAGCCGCTTTTCTTTCCATGGGTAAGTAAAAACAACAATTATGTTCTAAGGGTAACCATGAGTTTTGTTGATCAAAGATTTTTATACAATCTCGTACTAGTAGTAGGTAAGTCGATACGTCTCGACTGTCATAAATTGGAGATATTGGTGAAAAAAAAGTTGTTCTTAACGCGTTCTTTTACTTTGAGACGATGACGTTTGTTGTTAATAACTAATTCTTGTATTGTAGATTTCCAAAGAATGAAAACTAGAAATTGAAGTTGGAAAATGAAGTACCTGGAAAAAACTCAGTCGTCTGTTGTTTGCAGTACGCATTTTAAATGTGACGACTTTATTCCTGGATATACTAGTAAAATGCTGAAACCTGATGCTGTCCCGTCAATATTTCCTAAGGTAAGAATTAATCATTCGAGTGTGTCCGCGCATTAACAATAACCTAAAAAGGCATCGCAAAATTTGAATTTTCATTCAAATTTTGCGATGCCTTTTTCACATAGTTTTACTGAGCCGAACGTGGTAAGAGTTTAATTTTTAGTTTTGTTTTGTTTGAATTTTTAAGGTAATATTTAATTCAAAGTTAAGTAGGTAGGTATGTACTAGTTACGTTCTTGTTTAAATTTTGTTTCGCCTATTATTTATATTCGTTTATGTTGTATTTAAGAGTAGTAGAGCTCTTTGTGAAGGGCTCGTCCGGGGAAGTACTACCACCACGCCTTTTTCTGCCGCCAAGCAGCTACGCTGTGTTTCGGTTTGAAGAGTGTGGTCGCCGGTGTAATTACAGGCACATGAGGCTTAACATCTGTATGCCTCAAGTTGATGGACGCAGGGCAGTGCATCGTAGGGCACGCTCCTATTGTGCGTGACCTACGGGGCAATGTTTTGTTTATAGGTGATGGTTACCACTTAACATCAGGTGGGCCATCTGCTTGTTCCATCAGCTAGTTGTATAAAAAAAAATTATTTATACGTCTAAATATATAAATAGAAGCTCTCATCTGCACTACTCTGCTCCAGTCTACTCGTCTACTTACCTACCATGTCCCATTATCTTCAAATATCTTTACAGGTCGTGCCCTACAAAAAAAGAGTGCATGTTTTAAGCAATGTATGTACCTATAGAAGAGGTAGGACCAGCACCAAAAAAGGCAAAACTACAAGAAAGTGCCATTACGGACATTACCATTACGGAGTGTTTGTACACAAACAGAATCCACTGCAACTACTGACACGCCACGTAAAAAGAAATTACGTCGAGACGTGAAAGTGTTACAACAACGCCTGAAAGTGTGTTGGTCGAAAATTCTTAAATTTAATACATAGAAGCTACGGGAAGTCTCTAACCCTCAAGCATGTAGTACATAAGGCTACATTAAAACAAAAATTGCGTAAAACAGTAGGTATCCAGCAATGTATTATAAAACCAATTCAATAAAAAAATATTCCAGAATATTGCATCAGGTGTTTATATTTTGACCTCCTCTATTTTACTGGTTTAACAATAATAAATATGATATTATGGTTATATCTCACATATGACAAACCTAGCTTTTTTTAACTACCTCTATAAGGAGCGAATATTGTTAGGTTTTTTTCATATTAACGGTAGATGATACTTACCTATTATAAGGGGAAGAAAAAAGTATTTCCGACCCTTAACCCACGTGTAAGGAAAGTGATGTAGATTTCAAAAAAATATACACACGCGATGTTTTGGCAATTTTTTTTTTTACTTAAATAAATATGGTAGCGTAAATAGGTCATCAATATGTTAGGATACGCAATCGTACAAGCAATTTGTCCCGTGTTCTGTTTGGTTATTCATGGTCACCTCATTAGAAAGGGACACACTCCCGCCAGGAGCCCTCTCACGCGGACCGGTTCTTGCGCCTTGGTGCACAGTCTAGATATAAGTACTAAAATGACATGGTTTTTTTTTTTAAAGGGCTTAAATGGCTTTGTTGTTGCTGGGAAAATGACATGTTGCTTCGTAAAAATTTAATGACCTTGGAATCAAGGAATTTAAATTCCTTGCTTGGAATGGTATGGAATCTTAGAGCATTTATAACTCTAATTCTAAATGTTCTAAATGCTCTAAGTATGGAATATATCCGACTTGTCAAAAGTAGTTTTGGACAAGGAATATTATTCAAATTCCTTGGTTTTGGATGAATTCTTGTTTTACGAAAGCGTAGTTGTAGTACTAAAACTTCAAATTCCTTGACTAAAACACGTGACAGTGACAATATTGTGTCGTGTCGTGCGTGTGAGGCAAGGAATTTACTTGATGATGGAACAAGGAGATAGCTACCTCATGTGAAGTGGTAACCATCACCTATAACAAGGCATTGCCTGGCAAGTCACGCACGATAGGAACTTGGTGTGAGGTGGTGTGAGGTACCGAGAAAGGAATTTGAATACAAGGTACCGAGCGAGCAGCGTTGCCAGATGTACCGCTGTTCCGCTTTTTACCTCCGTGTTCCGAAAATCCGAGTTTTTGAAGCCCGGCTACCGCCTTTTCAATTGTCTCATCTGGCAACACTGCGACTGTGCGAGCTAACGCATCGACTAAGGGAACGTACCCATACTACGTGACTTATTTTTTTAGTTTGTTCGACCCCTCCCTCCCCTCGGTGACCACTCGTAGTATATGCCAAGAACCCCCTCTCCCCCTTTAGTTTTCACGTAGTAATTCATAATTATGATTTTTAATCATTTCAAAGGCTAAATTGAAAAAAAAAAATTGGCTCATACTCGTCTATATTGCATAAGACTGCATGCATACTTAAATATATTCGAATATAGATTGAAAAAAATACGAGATTTCTCAGTAAAATCGACTACGTGACAAAAACCTGAGCCACCCCCCCGCTCCTGTGACTGACCGTAGTATTTTAAAAATTCCCTTCCCCCCCCCCTTAAACGGGTCACGTCAAGGAATTTGAATACAATTCCTTGGGTCACGTAGTATGGGTACGTTCCCTAACGCATGACTTACGTCTTAGCGTAGCGTTATGTTGTACTTGTATTCAAATTCCTTGCGTTATGTTAAGCCGCGTACAGATATCGCGAGGCGTGCGACACGAATGGTTCGTCTCGCATGCCTCGGACTGTGTGGACGTGTGTGCTCACAGTGAGCATTCGCGCCATACGATCGTTGCGAACGCCGCCTCAGTACGAGCCGTGCGCTCCATGTGGACGGTATTGTTTGCGTTGCGCGCATGCATCATGGAGGCCAATACCGAATCACTGCGTGAACTTGTTCAACTTTATGAAAATAACAGAGTGTTGTGGGACTCTAAACATTCTGATTATTACAATAAATGTAAAAGGGAAGACGCGTGGCGTCTTTTCCACGGCTGGCCTTATTAAATTCGTAAGATGCTCCAAATCTTCCTTTGAAAAGCGTAAAAAGTTTTTTATCATCTTCTTCGAAGGTGATATCGTCGTATAATGTATTCCTATAGTGTAATCGGTTCGTAAAAAAACGTTTTGTCCACCAGCGTCTTTTTTTTTTTTCTCTTTTTTTTTATTATTGAATGAATCACTATATAGGCCGCAGCTGCAATCTGCACGTCTCGCCTTGTCGGAGCCATTTTTCTACTGACGAACACGGTGCGTGGTGGTTTGCTTGCTCAGCTTGAGCATGTATCGTTCGGGACGCACGTATAAATGTACCGTCGCGTCGTACGCCTCAGGTTGAGGCATGCGAGACGAACCATTCGTGTCGCACGCCTCGCGATGTCTGTACGCGGCTTTATATACTCTTGGGACTTACGCCAACATCTCGTGTATGTAGTGTATGCATGTGTTTGTTTTGTTTTGTATTAATGTAGGTTTTGTAGTTTGATTGATGTTGTTGTTTATTTTATTTTTCTTTCACCCAATGTAAGCAATATTTAATCACTAGCGAATGAATACCAAAAGGGTTGAGAATAAATGAATAGTAAAAAAAGCCCTTGTGAAGTTTATGAAAATTTTGCTCCTATAAAGTTAACCGAAGCGCGGCGAACAAAACTTCTTACGAAAGGATGGGGAATACTAACTGAATATTATCTTGAATCAGTTAAAATAAACCGTAGAAAAGGCACTGCGTCGTCAGCTGCCACTTTGAGAATTGTTGATAGATCTGGGCAGACTACCTGCATTGTGAAAGGACTTGGAGTGGGATTATTATTTGGCCTACTCAAAGAAGAATGGGAGTATGTGGAAAACCTATGCTACCCTGGACAACAGCTTTTCTATAGAAATTTTAAAGATGGGATCAGTAAAAAGTTCAACTATGAACAAAAACTATTCTACACATTCTGTGCCACAAACCAGTACAATGAACCACTTGTTACTACATTTATAAGGTGTATAAATAGAAGAAATAATTTTAAAAATGATGCATGTATTGAAATTGTAGATATACGGAAATGTGATGATCATCTGTTTAACTTGTACAAAAGTCATCTCCGAGAGGAGCAAAATCATGAATGAATTAAATATAATATTTTTTTGTGATTAAATATTTTTATTGTGGTTTGACTTGTTTATTTGTTTGTTCACAATGTGTGGATTGCAGATAGGTTTATAGGTGCCTCCTACATGCTTTTTAACACCTACTCTGAGTGCAAATAAGTTTTAACCCAGCAATTTCACTCATCAACACCTTTGTTTGAAATATGAAATAATTTTCTTTAAAAAATTGAGCCATTAACCATCTATTTAATAGTTAAACAACAGTTAGCAGGTGTATTTACTACTCACTCGTGTTGGTAAAAGATTAATTAAAACATAAATTGTGAAATCTTTGTAAGCAATAATGATTACTACCTAGCCATACTAGAGTGTATTAGTACAGTCAACACCAGAAGTGTATGACCTTTTAGTTTTTTCGTAACTTTATATAGGTACTTGTTTCTATTAATTATTAGGTTTTTAAACTGAAACAGCTTCACGACTTTGATCCCCAGGCATGGTAGATATCCCTTCAGATCTCCCAGTACCAAGTAGGTACTAATTCAAGATTCTTTGAAGATGTCTAAGGGGGGTAGTCAGAGGTTTGCCACAATTTGCAGTAGTTAGTATTCCATACGTGACAGGTTGCAAGCCCATCGCCGCTGTTAGAATACTAACTGGTTTCCTCACGATGTTTTACTTCACCGTTTAAGAGCACTGGCATTGCGCACATAAATTTTTCGATAGAAAAATCCATTGGTGCACGACCGGATTCGAACCTGCGACCTTACGATCGGAAGGCGGGGTCACTCCCACTAGACCACCGGTGCTCTTATTATATTAGGTTTTTAGATGTGGAATAATAATAAATCTTGATCAACCAACAAGTTAAAAAAATTTCAAGGTCTATCTATAACATTCTACAAAGATAGGTAGGTACCTATAGATAGAAAGAAACAGTCACATGCTTTTATGTTTAGTAGATTCTGTTAATATCTTTGTTTTCATGTGTGGATATTAAGAGTGGTAGGTACCTACCTATACCACTCACAAGTACAACATACAAGTTGGACATGACCACATTTTCCAATCTAAAGCAAACCGTATCATCACACCTTTTGACTCCTTGCTCCTGCGCCGTTGCGTTGGTAGGTAGGTATCTACCTATGTACTTATTGTGTTTAGTTAGATGGTACCTACTAGGCTAGCACCTAACTCAAGAAGCGCGTGGGTGGTGTGCGACCTACGTCTGCTGATTAGCACAGGCCCCAGTAGGTATATAATGCATACCTACTTAGGAAGATATCTATCCATAATCTGATGTGGGCGAAATCAAGTAGGTAAGGTTTTTGCCAGTGACGAATTCAAGGTAGGTAAGTACCTACTTATTCAAATTTATTTTCGTGGGCTGAAGTTGTAGTATCACGTAAGCGAGCGGATTCTGGTGGTGGTGCCACCAGCACACCGCTAGCGCGGCCGGCCGGGCGCTCGGGCAGTAGTCTTCGAGCCGACGCGAAAAGCGAACGTGCGTCCGCGTTTTACCGATCGGGCCATAGGTACCTAGTGCTTCCGAGTGTAGCTGCAGCGATCGAAAGACAACAGCATCAGACATGGAAATAGCAGATCGATGGCGGCGAGAGTGGGCAGGATCCGCTGAATACGGGAAGGTGAGTTTTTGCTAAAGCTGATTCATATCATGAGTTATTATATAGGTACGTAGGTATAATACGAGTCTGAAATAAAGCCTTGTTGTCTTGCAAAAGCTCTCTGGAAGACTAGATACCTACCTATAGGTAAAGTGTCTATAGCCATGCTTAGTAGGTATCTTAGGTAGGTAGGTACCTAGGTACATAGTTTCTTGTGTGTGCATTTTAATTAATATCATTTTGGTTTACCTGCTTATGAAAGTTGAATCTGAAATGAATTAGCGAGTAGGTAGGTAAATAGGTATAAACTTGATAAAACTTTGTGGCATTTCAATCAGGCGGTCATTGCCAAAACGATATACCTAGTGGACTTGGCCTAATACGGAGTTAAAAATCCCAAAGTGGCAAGACAGGTCGGGTTATCAATTTACATCCATTTTTGAACTGAGTCTTGTGCACCGCTAACTTAAGGTTTAATGTTGCCGGCAAAAATATTTGACCAAACCTGTCTGAGCCAGTTTGGTATCTTTTCCAACATTGGTAGGTGAACGCACCTACAGGTTTTCTTTTACTAGATGCGCTACTTATCTGGGAGATTTAAGCAGGTGTGTCAGACTTGCAATTTTGCAAATAAGTAACTGTTTTATCAATGTTACAGCGAACCTAGGAACCTACACCTTCCGATAAATGATCCCCTATTACTCTATAGGTACTCATCATCATCACCAGCCTGAAGTAGCACACTTTCCAATACATTTCAGGAGAAAACTATTTTTACCCACTATCCACTGACTGACTGCACCCGTGCAAAGCCGGGGCGGGTCGCTAGTAATAATGGCAGGATGAGGAAACGACTCGCTCAATGCGATTCGATTCAGCTTCGCAGCAGGTACCTACATGTTCTATCATGTGTTATGTGTCTAACATGTGTTATCCAATGGTGAAAGTAATAAGACGTGAGGAAGCTGGTAAATAGCCAGTACCTACCTAGGTACCATATCATTTAAGTCTTTTATAAAACCTAAACCATAAAAAATATATCTCCAACTTTAAGTTACCCATAGCTACAGTCTTACTCTGGTTCCTTATCATTGACTTACCTTACCTACCACTCTTATTTGTAAGAAATGAAGATTTGATGAAGACAAAATAACAGCTTGAAGTGTCAAGATCGTTTCTCATTCTTGTTTCAGGTAAGACCCTTGAGCATTAGGTACTATTGAAAAAACCAGCACGCTAAGGCTTAATAAAACTTAATAAAATAAAGCTTAATGTTTTTTATGTAACTATTTACTGTTTTTTTTTAATGGACTATTGTCTGAAAAAAATAAAAATCTATTATTAACTATTATTATTAAAACCCCTCATTTTAATCGGGAGTTAAAAATAACCAAACCAGGCTTCGTGTTGTACGTTGGCCAACTAAGGTTTTTGTACTTACATAATTATATGTATTGCTACTAAAAGTAAGAATATAAAACGTCAAACTATTTCTTCCCTAGAAAAGACTTCAACGCGCACCAACTCGTAGCACGTAGCACACAGAATTTCTTACATTTCTTTGAAATGCCTGTCCATTTCTTCCCACATTTGTGTTATCTCTTATGGATTATACTGATTATTGATTTTCAATTTACTATTGCACCTATTGACTGGGCACCTAAGAGTAAGTATCTGCCTGCCAATAGGTGGAAATCAATAATCAGTAACATAAGCGTGTGCAGAATATGCGAATGAATGAACAACGGGTGGAAATTAAACAAAGGATTATGAATAAACTAATCCTACTATTATTATAAATGCGAAAGTTTGTATACCTATACGAGTAGGTAAGTATGGATGGATGGAATGATGTTTGTTACTCTATAACTCCAGAACGGCTGAACGGATCTCGGTGAAAATTGGCACAGAGATATATTATAGTCTGGAATAAAATAAATAAATAATGCTGGACAATCCACACAGCATCATCTAGCCCCAAAGTAAGCTACTCAAGCTTGTGTTATGGGTACTAGATGACTGATATATTTAATACATTATATACTTACATAGATAGATATTTTTTATTGTACATACAAACACCCAGACCAACGGAACAAATTTCTGCAGATCGTACACAAATTTGTTCCGAGGCGGGAATCGAACCCGCAACCTCTTGCGTCGCAGGCGGACTCTCGCTCGCTGCGCCACTGAGGTCGTAACACATAGGAATAACACATAGGCTACTTTTTAACCCGTGGGAATACCGGGATTTAAAACTACACGAGTGAAACCGCGGGGCGCTACTAGTATAGTCCAATGATTATGGATCTGGATCAGATGATAACGCCTAACATTTTTTTTTCAAAATGTATATCAACGATGCATGTCATCCTAAAAATCGCCATGAACGAAATCTGTTTATAGGACCTGTGGTTATAGGGACCACATGGTAATCTTCAGCAGGTAGGTACCTAACTACATGATTCCAAATAAAAATAAACAAAACGTGTTTACTCGGGCTCTCACTTCAACATGGTAATCTTCAACTGGTACCTAAGTAAGTAGGTACATGATTCCAAATAAAATAAGCAAAAAGTTGTGTTTATTCGGGTTCGTGAGCACACTGCCGGAAATCCTGCGCAAAGGCCGTGGCCCGCGAGGCTGTGCCCGCCTGCGCCATCCGCCTGGCACCGTGTTATTTATTTGTGTATACTTAAAGTTAACATCATTTTGCTGATGTTGTATAATGACTAGCAATTTGAACACAAAGGGCTTTGATTTGACAACTCACATATTAACTTAATGTCATCGGGATATCCTTCAGTTTAACAGCGAAAATGATGTTGATGTGTTTTGTGCCACTTTCGAAAAATAGCTGATGGTCTTGCTTAAAATACCGACTTAAAAAACACGAAGCAACAAACAATGATCCAGTTGTCTAAGTATTCAGTTTGAAGAACTTGTTGACATTTGCATACTTTTCCGTGTGCACACTCATCGAAAGACGGCATTTAGTTTAACCGGTTTTTAGACTGATTCGAGATGATTCATATAAAAATCATATTATCATGTTTATTTGAGGGTTTTCCTTGGGAGTTTCTCGAGAAACACAGTGTGACGACCCCGCGCTTCACGGACTCCCCGCTAAGTATCTGTGCATCTGTGAATGCCACTTCACGTCTCACGGAACAGACACCTTCCGGGCACATCACATCTCTTCAATGTTCACACATTTTTAATTGGCACTAACAATGTATGAACTGTTATGTAGCCGAAGAAACAACCGCTAGAACATGTCACGTTAACTCTTTACTTCCATGTAGTTACGCAGGTAGGTACTAAGTATAACAACGAATAAGACATGTAATGAATTATTTTAGCTTAGCTGCGTTGGTATAGGTATAGCGATATCGAATAACTCGGTTCAGCCAATAAATAAATAAATTAGTGGTTTTTTACATAGTCAATTTATCTTGCTCGACTCTTAAGCTTTTTTATAGAAATTGCTTCATCAAAATTCACAATAATTTTAGCAGGAAAAATTGTTTGAATCAAAATGAAATTTTTGTAGAACCTTCTTAATGCCTTCTTTCTCCGAAACTTAGTTGTTTTTTTTTAGAATTGTCATAACTTCATTCAGTGATTATAGATCTTCTTTCAGCTCGACATATAAATGTTTAACTTTGTGCGAGCTGAAAGTACCTATATTGGCGATAGTCTGCGTCTGTGTTCGTAACATAGCTCCATTTGTTGGTCTGAATTATGTTCCCATTGTGAAAACCAGCTTGGTCCTTTTGACTCGGTCCAAAGACGCTGTGAGAATCGTTGATGATCCCAAGCTCACAAGCGGTATTGAACCTTTAAGTTTGAGGAGAGACTTCTCCTCTCTGTGTGTGTTCTACCGCTTGTATAATGGGTTGTGTTCTGAAGAATTGTTCGATATGATGCCTACAGCTTCATTTTATTATCGAACTGCACGCCATAGGCAGGGGGTCCATCCACACACCTTGGAGCCAGGATGGTCGCGCACTGTTCGTTTTCAGAGGAACTTCCTCCCGCGCACTCTAAGGTTGTGGAATGCGCTCCCTGCGGATGTTTTGCCTGGAGAATACAGTATGGAGTTCTTTAAAAAAGGCGTATTAAAATATTTAAAGGGTCAGCAACGCGAATGTGACACCTCTGGTATTACAAACGTCCATAGGCTACGGTGATCGCATCCCATCAGGTAGGCCGTATGCTTATTAGCTACCTTGGTAGTATAACAAAAAAAAAAAAGTAGTTTCACTAGGTGTGTATGAAAACACATACCTAGCGTGAATATTAAATAAAAAATATCATAATGCCGGCACATAGACTACACACTATTTATATTATATTAAAATACGAACGCATTATGTGTATGAGGCAGACTTTTGATACCGACTGTACCTAATTATTGATGACCTATTTGATAGAACGAAAATTAAAACAACACATAGGATTTTGGTAGGTAACTACCGGGTGGGACATATCGACAGTAGGTACGCGATTTAAATTGCACGGTAGCTAGAAAAGCTCATTGTTCTGTCAACTTCTGTCAAACATTAAGCACGGAGTATAGTGGGCTGATTCTGCGCATGCGACCTTACTTTTGATTTTACTGTGTTCGATTATACCAGGGTGACGTCACATCTTCAGAATTAACTCGCCTTGATCCATAAAAAATAAGGTAGTAAAAGGCTGGCGCGATTTTACCAATAGAGAATTAGCCAAGTGTTTTTTTACGCAGACACAAATAGCTCTTCTTAATATCTATAAATCGAATCTGATTGATCTTCATTATTATAAAGGTTCCTATTTAATTGCACGAACATTTCGGTTATGCAGGAAGCTGATGTCATAGAGTAGTTTCCTATGAACCTCGAACGTGAACGAAGTCTGATGGATTTATGGAACACCTTTGACGAAACGAACTAATACCAGCTGCCTACCCGCGAAACCAAAATGGTCATCGGAATCATGATGAGGTTTTTTTGTATTTTTTTTTATCTTATATTCAAAAACATTTGATCTAAACTACTTATCTCCTATAGTAAAGTTTTAAAAGATTTAGATACTGCTTATATACTGTAAAAATTATACCTGATTAAAGTTTTGATTTCCTCATTTTGTAATTTTGTAATCAGTTAACTTGTGTTAGAGCATTCGCAGAGGTCCTTTCCTATCGGTTGAAGTACCGTTATGATGCCGTAACCATATTCAAATGATTTGTGAATGATCGATATATTTGTACTACACCTACGCGAGTGCAAAAGCGGGTTCAATGAAAAGATCACAATCACAAGACATCGCCATTTCATATCGCCCCCGCTTTAGCGATCACGTCACATAAATCTTGTACCTACCTACATACATGTATTTTTGTAGGTAATTAATCAAAATAAATTCTAGGTCAATATAATGTATGAAATAGTACATTGTTCACCGAGAGGAGAAAGTGACCGATTACCGTAGAGGGTGTCGTTTGAAGCCCGAGCCGTAGGCGAGGGCTTTAAAACACCCGAGATCGGGAATCGCACTTTCTCTCGAGTGATACATAGTGCTTTATACAACACCTACGAGGAAAATAAAAAACTAAAACTGAATCCTCAAACAACACACAAATTGAACAATGGCGTCTGCAATTTTCACATGTTCTTTTTTCAAATTGTTTATCCTGCCGCCGCAGGGTCGCACTGCCAGCCCGACACCATCCAACACACAGCTAGTGGCCAGTGTCATTTTGCGAACTTGGAGATAAAAACTCACCGTAAAAACTTTTTGGCTTTTGATATTTAGGTTACCGGCGCATAGTCTTACCCAAAATTAAAAAAGAAAAACCACGTAAGAAATGGATTTTCATACACTTTTCTCTCCCGCTCAGATGCGTTTTCTCCCCGCATATTTGTTCGATATGCAATGACGTACTTTCTACCAAAAATTTTATAAAGTATCAAGGTACTTTCCAAGCAGGTGTAGTATAAAGGTACATAAATAACTTCTTCAAACGATCTATGATTCTGCAAACCAATAAACAACCAATATTGAATAGGTGATACACACCTTGCTTATTAATTTTCTAACAGTTACACGCAAATTTTTAAAAACGAGCAGGAGAATATTTTTGCCGAAATCGACGGCTAAAGTACCTACGTAAGGTACTTAGGTAGGTACTAACATTGCCAAAACTCTTATGGACATAATACGGGCTGTGTCGTTTCAATAATAGCTTATTTATGTATAAAATACCTTGGTGGGTACTAAATGTTGAGATTAGCAACATGTTAAACATGCGGAACACGAAAGTTGTTGTACAACATTTAGATTATGTCAGTTTAGTGCGAACTCTGACGAATAGCATTGCTTGCATTTTAACCACATTTAGACAGCAAGTTGTTTGTTATGCTCTAGCTAGAGTAGCGGCCACTGGACAGTTATATGTACAGTTGAGGTCATATTATGCTCATGAATATTTCATATTATTCTTATTTAATCAGGCAGTTCAATCTCTACAGTATGCTTATAAGATTTTAGGCGAATAACTGTGTGTGTTACACCTATTTTTCGCACTGATATTACAAATTAGGTACCTTCTTACAAAATAAATTAGTAGGTAGAACGTGTTCAAAAATTACTTGTTGAATTTCTTAACTTGAAGCTCTACTAAAAGCTGTTCATAAGTAGGTAATGTGTTTTGCATTGTCAAACAAAGAAATTACTCATACTCACCTACGTATCAAACAGTTCACACATGCATTTTTTAATTACAAATGTTGGTAATTTCATTGATAAATTGATCTCGTTGATTAATATAAAAATCTTACCATCAAAAATATTTTAACTAATTGTAGGCACTATTTCTACAAACGATATTGAGCGCCCACTCATTGCATTTACCTTGAAGTCTCACTCGCTTCGGTAGAAAACTTTCGTTTCCACTAAGTCCCAAGTAAAATTTTCTGTGAACTCCTGTAGATGGGTTAAAGGGTAGGTTGTTTACCTACTAGGTAATAAACAGTACACTGGATAGAATAAGCGGAGGGTAGGCATATTATGCTTATAGTAGTACTAGCGACCGCCCGCGCGCCCCTGATTCGCACGAGTGCACATATCATGCATGTATTATACCTACATATAAACCTTCCTCTTGAATCACTCTATCTTTTAAAAAAAACCGCATCAAAATCCGTTGCGTAGTTTTAAAGATTTAAGCATACACAGGGATATGGGGACATAGGGATATAGGGACAGAGAAAGCAACTTTGTTTTATACTATGTAGTGATGATTCAAGCTCAATCCACATAATATCCTTTCCCAGGCACTTTAGTGTCCAGTTTAAAGACATGAGTGGAAAGATCATAAAACGATGAATAAAAACTAGACTGCCAAATAATGTTGTGAAATATAACGGTTTGGGATGAATCACGTTCCGCTACCGCCATTGTCCGCGAATTGTGAGAATTCGGAGAGTTCTTGAACTCTTAAGTCAAGATTACCTACTCATCATAACTTTAAACGAAACAGTGATATATATTTAAATTGAGGACAATGATTGATATTGATTGATATTGACGACCTCAGTGGCGCAGCGGGCGAGAGTCCGCCTGCGACGCAAGAGGTTGCGGGTTCGATTCCCGCCTCGGAACAAATTTGTGTACGATCTGCAGAAATTTGTTCCGTTGGTCTGGGTGTTTATGTATAATAAAAAATATCTATCTATGTAAGTATATAAGGTATTAAATATATCAGTCATCTAGTACCCATAACACAAGCTTTGAGTAGCTTACTTTGGGGCTAGACGATGCTGTGTGGATTGTCCAGCATTATTTATTTATTTATTATTTATAATGACCTTGCTCAACTAATTTTGGAACGTGAGTTGAATAAAGCCTTCTATCATATAGGTCGCGTCACGCAAAAAGAACGCCGGAAGGAGGGGGAGGGGTTGTGATGACGCGAGTTTTTTGTTTTCCCAAACACACTCCCACCACTGTTTTCCAGCGTTCTTTTTAAATGACGCGACCTCTACTCTCAATGCGTTTAATGTTTGAAATCAAGTATGAGAACCATTTTACTGGTCGATTACTATACCGGAAGTCTTTTTTTTTGTTATTTGTTTTCTGTAGGTAGGGGAAGCAGGGGTAATGGTGATCATGTCGGGTAATACCGCTCACTCCAATAACTTTTTAAATAAGGTGACTTTAAACACAGCGAGCACGCTGCAGCGCAGGGGTGGTATCGCTTGAGCAGACAGAGTGTCTAAACCTCAAAACTAACTTATGACAAACTAGCGACCCGCCCGCGCGCCCCTGCTTCGCATGGGTGCACATATCATGCATGTATTATACATATAAACCTTCCCCTTGAATCACTCTATATAAAAAAACCGCATCAAAATCAGTTGCGTAGTTTTAAAGATTTAAGCATACAAAGGGACATGGGGACATAGGGACAGAAAAAGCGACTTTGTTTTATACTATGTAGTGATGAAAAAACAAATAGAGCATTTTCCTCTCAGGTGATCGGTATTCCCCCATCTTCCCGTATACTTTGATTTTGTCGGGCGTCGGAGAACTCTCGTTCGTGCCTCTTTACAAATTAAACCAACAAAACGTTAAAAATCTCAGCACTTGAGGTACTGACTGAGTCTGACCTAAAGCTACGAGACAAGAAATAGCTAGTAAATTGATAACGTCTGTTCCGCAGGTAGTAGAAGGCGGCGTGACGCGGCGAATAGCCCGCGCGATGGAAGTCCTCCACGCCAGCGCGCCCGGCGCACGCATGAAAGTAATGCGCGCTGCCTACCACACCACGGCCGGCCCAGGGGTGCCTGCTTCCTCCTACATGGTCCACGCTTCGAGAAGGGTGAGGCTTTACCATTTGCTAATCAATTGTAACGCTAACTGACATAAACATTTCTCACTCATTACAACTTTGTCAAAGTAAATGAAGCTTACACCTTTTCGAACACTGGTTAGTTGTTATGACATTCATGTACCTATAAGATTTTTTTATTTACAGGTATACTCCTCGGGTTTCAATTCTTCCGGTTACCTAGAGCCTCCATCGATACCGACAGAACCCTTAGAAATATCTTCAACGCCACTAGCACTGTTACAAGATCCACACGCTGATACAGAAAACTACAAAGTTACCGAACCTGATGACTTCGAGATTTCAGAACCTTCGAAATGGAGAAGTTCAACAGGAGGGTCGATGAGAATGCCCAGTGAAGAGTCTTCTTCAACAGACAATGCGAGCATAATAGACGTATCGAAGAATCACAAAGGAGTGTTCAGAAAACATTCATGTGATTCAGAAAACAGTGATATACCCCTCAGTAGAAGAAGCAGTGGAGTATCACCATTATTAGATGGCCCCGCCCTCAGCACTCTTAAATTCAAATCGCTTCTAAACGGCAATAACGATTGGAACAACAGAAGGAAAAGCTACAGCTTCGAAGACGCCTCACCGCTATCGGAAACTATAGTACACAGCAATGATACTTTAGCGATGGAATCATCGACTGATAGCGGCATTTGCAAGTCAACGGAGCTTGTCAACGAAAATACAAATGATAATTCTCATGTTAGATACTTTGGGTCTAAGGAGAGTAGTGATCATAAGTCTGATAACACCTTCGAAAGTTGGCTGTCCAAAAACAAACAGAATAACTACTACTCAGGAACAAAATTCAATAACTACCGCGACCATGAGGGGTTAGATCCAGATTTAAAAGATAACAATATTACACAGCAACCGACAGGAAAAGTTACCATAACATTGCCGATAACTCTTGAAACAGATCAAGAATACGCAACTAGAAAAAACTACGAAGAGCATCAACGAAAATTTAAAAAAGTTGAGTTCTGTAAAACTGAGCTTCACTTTGCCGCTGAAACTGGTAAGGTTAATATAATCGCGACAGACGAAAAACCTCCGCCATCAAATGATTTCAGGAAAAGAAGAAGTGCCTTTGTTCCTATGCGCGACCTGTCTGAAAAACCGATAACGCTTTTTGGTGAAAAGACTAACGATTTCTCGAACGAAAGTAATTCACTAAGTTTCACAATTAGTGAGTTTAACGAAACCGAAGAGAATGCGGCAGCTACAAAAAGCATTCTTAAAAATAAGATTCCGAAGCCCAAACCATATCTCTTGGGAGAGAACATGGCATTTGGGGCTCGCGATGAACTGAAAGTTGATGATGGAGACGACATGTCGCTTACTCCAACAGCTGTGTCACTTGTAAACAAGCAACTGCAAGCAGAAAAGCGGAGTGTTGAAGAATTATCGGCTAGCTTTTCCCGTCAGCATACTGTTTCGACAAAAACCAATGCATTACGGACTATGAATCAAAGTAGGGGTATACACATTATTTTGTAGATAAAATAAACTCTTAGGTTTGTTCATCCATGATAAAATTCTTAATAATTATTTAAATTACAGGTCCGCCAGAAGAAATGATTGCCCACAAACAGACGTATGAATATGATAGAGGAAAAACACAAAAGGTAGTGAGGATACATGATGATAGAAATAAATTTAGTTCAGCGAAGAGAACTCCCGCAATAGTACGATCGCCAACTCCTGCTAGACTTAAAACGAGGAAACTAAGAGAGAGTGATCTTACATATTTTGGAGTTGATAATGCACTGAGAAGTATTGAGAAAGCTAGACGCAGTCCACCTGTTGAGTTGCAGGAAGACCCAGTTCTTCACGACTTATTTCAATCAGTTCGGTTGATTCAACAAGTCTCCAACAGTG
Organism: Plemyria rubiginata; assembly: GCA_963576535.1. Taxonomy (NCBI): domain Eukaryota; kingdom Metazoa; phylum Arthropoda; class Insecta; order Lepidoptera; family Geometridae; genus Plemyria; species Plemyria rubiginata. Next base: position 6,743,330 of record OY754909.1, on the reverse strand, counting down.
TGTGCAATAGTGAGTCAGAAGATGCACCGGAATATCAAAACATTCCAATGAATTCGTACTATGTTCCAAAGCCTGCTCCACGCATACGTTCAAAGTATGACGATAAGCCAAATCATAATGATGAAATCGTACTTAATCCTATAATTGAACAAGATGTAAGTTCACACGACGATTCTACAACTTATCGACAATCTAAGTCAAGAAAGCAAGAACAATTGATCTCTATAAAGAACCGAAGTCGCTCAGAACCGCGCAAATCCTACAAATCTAATTCGATGGAAAACAACCAGCAACTCGATCAATCAACAAGGTATGTACCTTTCTTTTAAGCACCTCGTTGTATCATGGACGTTTTTATTATTTTACCCTTTTAACGTGTTTTCACTTATTCCAGAAAAACGAGAGATCACTCAACTATTGAAAACGACCTACGTCACAGAAGACAGGACACAAAAACTCCAACTTACAGAGCAAAAGCGGTACCAGAAAACGACAACCCTATTTATATTAATCTTAAAAAACTGTGTGAACAAAATACAAAGGACGCCATTTCTAGAGATATTAAAACTAGTAGCAATAGTCAGCAGCGAGTTCTTAAAAATCGTGATCCTAGCATTATTAAAACGCACCGTAAATTGGATGGCACATTGTCCAATAACAGTCAAGATACAGACAGTAAAGTGGGGCAGAAAAAGAATCAGATAAATGAAGAGAAAAATCACACGACATTTGAAAGGAAGAAACATCTAAGTCTTAAACGAAATAACGATAAGCAACTCCTGGATATAGGTGAAAAATCACATAGTTCAAGGCACAAAACACATTCGGAATTGTCTAATGATGCCGGTACAAATAAATCCTCTGATAGCAAGACTTCATCCAAACAAGTTAACTCTATTCCAGCCAAGAAAGAACATATGAGCAGATCATTGCACAGACATGCAAAAGCAGCGCCTATAGGAGCAATACCGGAAAATGTTACTACTTCTACAATTAAGAAAGATTCATCTGAAAATGAGCAAGTGAAAGTAGATAAACGACAATCATCAAAAGATAGGAAAAGCAATCGAAATAACTTGGTGACGATCATTCCAAAAGTTGGCAAAGATTCAAATGGTAACAAGTCGACATATAAAGAACCAGCGGTTAGGCACGGTAGCAGGTCCAGTCGACGTGAATACGTCATAAACTACGACGATAAAAACGGAACAGTATCGTCAGTATGCAAGATCAGATCTGGATCTGCTTCACCTAGAAGAAAGAAGGGTGCAAAAGAAACAGTTAAAGAAAAGTTTAAAGAAAACTTGAAAAATAAGTCATCAGACAAAGCTGCTCTGCGTAAGTAGTCGTTGTGCATGCTCTAATACAATTCTAACAAAACCAAGCCAACACATCTATATAAATGAAAATATTTCAGTGCAGATCGAAGATCATCAAAGGAATTCATATCCATTGGATGGAGACAGAAAAAGGAAGAAATCAAAAATCGAGAGAACTTGCCAAGTTTTATAGTCTGAACAATTACCAGTAATGGCATTTTATTAAATGCACTTGTAATTTTCAGCGTAATGCCGGAAGCATTACGAAAAAAGAATTGCTATATGATGATCTCACTTAATATTTAATTACTACAATCTAATCATAAGAATTAATTAATAAATAACAACATAAGTTAAATCTTATTTTATTTAAGTACCTTATACAGTGACAAGTGGGTCCCTATCTTCCGTGCTTACATTAACTTCGACTTGATCATCCAATCTCTTTTGGAGTTCAGGAGAGAATTTCTTCAAAAATCCTCTTTCTGAGTCAGAATGGTTGGTGAGAATAACACTTATTCCTTTTTGAGTTGCATCAAGAATGTCGTGGTGGAGCATTTCACCTACAAAGAATAAAAAAAATAAGAATAATCCACAGCCAAACTCTATAGGAAATAGCAATTATTTTTTAGGCTTCATTTTTTTCTTCGCACCTGTCAAATAGAGATCAGCTTGTGCTCCTTTTAGAACTGAAGCTCCCGAGCCCGCACAGATAGCCACAATCCTTACTGCATTTTCCATACATCTGTTTTTGCCTAGGGCCAGCCTCACGTGTTGCAAACCAGTTAGCTTCTTCACTCTATCAACAGCATCAGCTATAGTAAGAGTCGAATTAAAATTATCTGGCTGGATGGTTAGGATTCTGAAATATGGTAATAGGTACATACATCATCAATAGGTTCATACATCTTAATGAGGTAAGTTCATAGGAGTTTTAGGTCGCCCAAAGCCCTAACGCCAGCTATAGAGAGGAACGACTTCTTAAAGTGTCCTCTGTATAGCACGGGAGGGAATAGCACAGGAGCGCTCAGATTAAATTGCTCAAACCTTAATGTTAATTGTAGTGGCCTTTACTGTAATTACCGTAAAGATTATAGTAACTGTGGCAGTGGCCTTTTTTATACAACTTGCTCCTGGAACAAGCATATGACTCACCTAAGTGGTTATCATCACCTATGCACTGCACAAAGCATTGATCGTATGTCACGCATGATAGGAACATGCCCAACGATGTACTGCCTTCATCGTCCGCATCCATCAACTTGAGACTAACAGTTGTTAAGCCTCATGTGCCTGAAGTTTGACTGACAACCACACAGTAATGCTGCTTGGCAACAGAAAAAAGTAAACCAACTTTACCTGCCAGCTCCAAATTCCGGATTTTCCCCAGGGGTGATGGGTCTGGATTTGTCATGAGGGAAGATTGACGCTAGCCAGTCGTTGACCCCGCCTCGCACGCAGTCCCAACTTGTGTGTGGAGAATACAGGGCTATCTGATTTTCTAACAAGAATGCAACAATTCGTTCCTTCCAAGATCTGTTACAAAATTAGAAAAACATTTAGCAACATACCAATTAAGTAAAAATACGTCTTTCATACGTCTCAACTATTTATTTTTATATTTGTTTCGCACTTCTAACTCACCTCTTTACGACGGATTTCATCGGCGCAAATATTGGAGGATGGTATGATACAATCATTTCACAGGCTAAACTCTTAGCTTCTAGAGCTACATCTTCTGTAAGGTCATTTGTAAGTAAGACTCTTGTAATTTTTCTGAAAAGTAATAAATACATTTTACTAATTCGAGGTTTTATACTGCTCTTAGAAGTAATGTTACGAAATACTAATGTTATTAGTCATGTGAGTAAAGCGATCGAAGATCTTAGTATCAATCAGCTTAAGCTATTTAGCACTGTATGTGGGTCGAGAATAACTGTTGAATCTACGGTAAGATTCTGAAGAAACTTACCGTATGGAAATGAGTTTAATTGAATGTTGTTAAGATAAAGGGTTCAAAAAGGGGGCAAAAATTAATTAGTTACACAAACAGGTAGGTATGAGTGAGGTGTCACATTTGTTTAAACATAATGCATTTTTACATTCTACAATGCATGGTATCTAACATAGATACCTACAATGAAAATAAAATTTACATACTTAACTAATACTAGTAGTAAGTAGGAGGGCTACAGTATTGCCTGGGGTACCCGTTTTGAAAACAAATTGTTACAAACCTGGGTGTGTATGGTTCAACTAGAAGTCCTGTATTGTCCCAGCTCTCAGCAAGTGCTTTAGGTGCAAATTTTTCCAGTGCAGCCACAACATTCTCCAGAGGTAGACCAACTTTTTGTCCAGAAGACATCTTCAAAGGATTTGATGAAAAAAGTGCAATACTTGACTTATTTGCCTGAATTAATCTTCCCAATTTGTAAATCATTACATAAAAACTGAAACAAGGATCTTGTTAATAACACCTAGTCAGCAAAGCATATTTTAATGTATTTAAGTAATTTTATTCTTACCCAATTATGATCAACATTATGTATAAAAATAATAGGAAAACATTATAATGAAGTGAATTAGTTGTAATCCTGCATTAAAAACCAAAATAATTGTAATTTATATCCCATATATTTAAGTTTTATCACTAATTAAACAACAAACCCACATTAAGACATTATTAACTAGTTACATTTAAATTATTATTTAAATTAAACTACATAGATTGTAGTTGCTGATCATCCTATGATGATACTTCCTAACTAATATTTCGTTCTTATAAATAGGTGGGATAGATAGTAATTCTACTCTTCAAATTTCCATAGCCTAATTTCTCCATCGTCACTGCATGAGAGTAACTCTTGATTGCCAGAGGGATTCCATGTTACACAGTTGACATCCTGAGTGTGTGCATTCAATTTAGTGCAAATAAGGTCAAATGTTGGTGCATTAGGGTCAGAATCTTCAGCTTCTTTAAATATCCTGATGATGTCATCCCCACTTGCTGTAGCAATCAAGTCAGTCTTGTGGCACCATGCTATATCATAGATACACCGAGAATGATAGCCTGATAATGTACAGACACATTTCCATACTGATTCATTATCTGTAACTAGAACACCTTCCTGATTGTTGGGCTTGTATTCTTTCCAAATCTTTACAGTTCTATCATCACTGGTTGTAGCCAGTCTCTCTCCAGTTTTATCAAAAGCTAGACTCCACACTGTGGACTCATGAGCTTGCAGTGTGGCAACACAAGTCCAATCATTGTCTGCCGGGTCTTCCTTGTACATTTTTACAGTATTGTCATAGGATGCAGATGCCAGAATGTCTAATGTAGGGTGCCATGCAACCTACAAACAAAATAATAAATATGTAACTGATTTTTATTGTTTCTTTTGTGAACATAATACTTAATGATTTACATACTTTCTTCACATCTTGATTGTGTGCATTGAGTACTGCTTCACACTCATATTCATCGTCTCCTGCCACCTCCCATACCCAGACTGACTTATCTCGGCCGCAGGTAGCCAGCAGTTGTCCAGAGGGTGACCAAGCCACACTCTTGACTTCATTCTCATGTCCTTCTAGTGTTGCATTGCATTCAAACTGACCTATCAAAAGTTTATCAATCAGAAAGTAGCTTGAATGTATCATCTTAACAAGAGTTTCAATTATACTGACCACTTTTCTTATCCCATATTGCTGTGGTAGCATCAAAACTGGCTGATGCTAGGAAATTTCCACATGGCGACCATGCCACTTCTCTAATGGTGCGCTGATGGCCATCAACAAGTACAGTTTTTATTGTCCATTCATGACCTTCTTTGCTCCAAAGCTTTATGGTTTTATCTTCGCCACATGAGGCAAAAACTGTTCCTAGAGGATGCCAGGACACATTCCACACTATTCCTTTATGTCCAGCTAAGGTTTGCGACAATTCTAATTTCGCCATGAATACTAATGTTTGATGATTTGCTATGGATCAGAATGAGCAAATATAAGCCTATAGTTGAGCGCTTCAGTTTGCATAGATTTACATATTCTTGTATTGTTGCTAAATACCTTTAATGGAATCGAGTTACTGTAGGTTACATTCTCAGTTACAAAAATTTACAAAACCTTGTTATTACAAAACCTTGGGGGCTAAGACTGCTAAGTACCTACCTATTTTGTGCTACTATTACTTTTGTAATAATAGACTGTAGCCCAAAAAAACACACTTTTTACGAACTTAGAATAAATAAGTTATACTAACCTATAGAATACTAACCTTGTAAAAATAGTTCACCGGGTTCTCTAGCTAGGGTAGCATCCACTTTGTTTATTTTATTGGTTGGTTACGTTCTATGTATCTTTTTTATAAAATGGTTACATTACAAGCAAAAACTCAGCAAATACCTAATTTGCTCTCATTCATTTGATTTGCATTCCATAGAAACTTAGAAGAATGATATAAGCTTGACTTGACAACATTGACACTGACATATGCTCACACATGCCTAATGAAAAAATGTGTGACGTACTTTTAATATAGATCAGTCAGTGGATATTTGGTATTTTTAATGATTTGAGCGTACGTTTTTGAAAAACCAACCACTATTTTTCTAAAACAAAATGATCGCAAAATTGAAAGGCTGGTTTAACATAGAAAATATGTAACTGTCATGATGTTTGTATTGTCATGTCATTGCATAGGTATGTCGTCGGTATGTCATCAATCAATAATGTCATGGGTTATTTTTTTTGAGGTTATGACTGACCTGCAAAGAGAATGCTGACTGACTGAAGAAGCTGGCTGCTGCTTTTTATTTTAAGATTTTTTGACTGTTTATGTAGTTTGTTTTACCATTGAGTTAAGTTTTTACCTACTTTTCTGTTCTGAAATAATGATTTATTGATCGGCGGCACATTGGCTTGCTAGCAGTTGGCAGCAGCGTTAATACTCTTGGGTTGGCAGTTTTAGCAAAGCGAAGTGTTCGTTAAAAGGTTTCTTTACTGAAGGCGTTAGCTCCATAGTTATATTGCAAACATGACAAGTTTGAATGATTATATGATTGTGCCACCACATCTCAATGCAGAAGCTTACAGAAATGATACTTCAGGCAATGGCCTAATAACTTACCTAGATTACATGAAGATTCATCCAGGTAATTACTTCTAACACACCTATTCTTAATAATCAGCCAGACAGCCTCCACACCTCAGTTGGTAGTAGCTCTGCTTTCTATGTTGTAGGCCATGAGTTTGTTCTGTACGGAGAACAAACATTTGTGTAATAAACATAGATGTTTGTCCTCAGTGTGGGTGTTTACCTACAAAAAAAGTATGTAGTGTATCAGCTACCTATTTCCCATATCACAAGCTTTGGCTTAGTTTGGGGCTAGATGGTGCTCTGTGGATATTCCACCAATATTAAAATTTATGAGAACGAATTTAAAAGACTTAAACAAACTGCCCAAAATAAAATAATTAAAGTTTTATTTCACTATGACTTTCTGACATGCACACAAAAACTTTACAAAGAAACCCAATTAATGAGTATAAATAAAATGTACACTTATAACACTTGCTGCTTAATTCGTAAAATAATTTCAAAAATCACACTGATTTATCATTTAAACGAAAAACCAAATACACACATACAATACAAGAAGCTCTAAAAATTTTATACTAATACCACCTAGGACAAACTATGGAAAGAAAAACATAACCTATGAAGGAGCACAACTGTTTAATAAATTACCTAATAGCATTAAAGAAGCCACAAGTCTACACTCATTTAAAAAAAAATTAAAGGAACATGTCATAAAACACATTGCCATATTGTAAGCATACCTACTGTCAACCTACTCCTACTCTCAATAGTTACTTTTATGTATAGCACTGTTACCTAGCTGGAGTCAAACTAGTACACTGTGTACACACATTCTGTAATATGTATATTCTCTGTAAGTGAACTTTGTTCTTTGAGAAATAAATATCTTTAACCAGATTAAAATTTATAATCGCAAGAACTTACTAAAATGAACATTAGTCTGTAGTTAGTTTATGTAAATTCAAACTGGTTTGCTGTTTTATAGATGGAACTGCACTTATTGGAAGTTCAGAAATAACAGGGCGATATTGGGATGGTGGGGCCAGCGTTTTCGTCAATGTTTCTGATGGCAAAACAATTGAAGCTTATGAAAAGCGCAGTATTAATCTAAATAGCGGAACAGCTGATGCCTGCTTTGTGGAAAACTCTAACAAGGTAAACAATCTGGTTTTGGTTTGATTATGTTCTGTTCGTGTAATTATGTAGGTAGTTATAGTAATGAATGAATCCATAATTCAGGTATTAATTTGTGAAGACAATGGTGCACTGAGCATTTTTAGCAAAACTGAAGATAATCCCTGGCAAGAATGGATGGAAGACAAATCTGTGGCTGAACATGATGATGGGACTTTAGCTGTGGACTGCCTAGACCCTGGAAAAGAGTATGTCACTGTTGGAGCTGATGGAAATGCTAAGGTTGTTGAAAAAAATTTAAATCAATCCTGCTTCCTTACTCATTAATAGTGCTGATAGTAATAACAAATATTTCATGGTAGTGGGAATAGCTCACACCAACATTTAAGTCACTTTCCTTCCTGGCTTGGTTGTTTAAAAAAAACAATCCTGATTAAACTTGATAAGATTCACTAAGCAAAAGTTAGTCAAAAGAGGACAGTGGTGTCGATTCTGTTATTTCATTATCCTAAACAACCTAATCTGACAGCTCTAAACTTGTAACCTTCCTTGTTTCGGTCTTAGGGCGGCCGTACACGGACTGCTCGAGCAGTTAGCGGCTGAGTGACGTACACGGACCGCCCGAGCGGTCGGCGTCGACCGCTCGAGCGGTCGGCGTCGACTGCTCGAGCGGTCGGTTATTGACTGCTCGAGCTACGCTACTAACCGCTCGAGCAGTTGATTTTCTACACAGTCGAGTCATGGATTCTGACGAGGAAGCACTGCTTTTGCTGCTTCTGCTCAAGCGGAAACGACGGCGGCGACGTCAAAAGAGAAAATTTTGGGATCGTCCAATTTTCGAATTAAGAGAACAACATAGACAATTCCATCAATGTTTATGTCGACTGCTCTAGCTCAGTTAACGGCTCGAGCAGTCTGTGAATGCCTCGTGACCGCTCGCGAGCGGTCGATGGCACGATGGAATTTCTTCATGCAGTTGTCGGCTTGAAGCGGTCGCGACTGTTCGAGCAGTCGTGTTTACGGCAGCGAATTAATAACTATAATTCACCGCGCGGTCGCGGCTTTAAGCAGTCGGTCTCAACTGCTTGAAGCAGTCCGTGTACAGCTACCCTTAGAAAGGGATGGCAATATTTTTATTGCTGTCAAATTATGTTAAGTTACCATTGGATCTTGCTTTCTTTTGGATAAGATATCTATTGAAACTAAAATACCGGTTTATTAATTCCTAGGTATGGGATATTGAAGATCTGATCTGCGTAAGGACTTACCAAGCTCACACCCGACCCATCCATGCTGTTGCCACAAGACCCAACACTGCTGCATCATTTGCCACTGCATCATTTGACACACATGTCACTTTATGGGATATTAATACAAATATTGCAGTAGCAAGTAAGAATATTTCATACATTTTCAGTTGTCTTAAAATGTAAGAAATGCAAAATATAGTCATGCCCTGAGTAATCAAATCAAGTAAAGAGAGAGTTTCATACAAGATCATTTCTTTTTGTATTTTATAGATATCTTCTAAGAATCTTGATATCATGGAATCTGAGGGGTATTATGGAAACTGACTTTCATTTTATTTAATACTAGTTGCGCCCCGCGGTTTCACCCGCGCAGATTTAAATCCCGGTATTCCCAAGAAATGAAAAGTAGCCTATGTGCTATTCCAGACTATAATCTATCTCTCTGCCAAGTTTCATCGATATCCATTCAGCCGTTCCGGCGTGAAAGAGTAACAAACATCCATCCATCCATACTTACAAACTTTCGCGTTTATAATTATTAGGATAGGATAGGATTGCAAGATTGTTGTGCCTGTGTTTTATCTGCAATCAGTTATTTTAACTATGAGCAAATATTTTGTAAGTTTAATGTCAAGCAGAGTATGTTGAAATTGCCTTCTCAGTATGTACACTTCAAAATTGGTCATTCAAAAGCATGACATGTTTTCTCTTAAGTCTCCAAATGTATGTGGGATCAGTAAGTCTGTGCTAATATTGCAAGTAAAAAAAATACTTTCTGTTTCAGCTTTAGGAGTGAATGACTGTGCAGTACGAGCACTTCAATGGTTAGATGAATTCAGAATCCTCAGTGGCGATGATGCAGGCGTCTTGCGGTTAACTGACATCAGAATGGCTCTCTTGCAAAAGCCAACATCAATTAAACTAGCTGAATTCCCTGCCGGTATCCACAAGCTAACAGTTAACGATATGTAAGTAAAAAAAGGATATTAGTATCCTTGTTTAGTATTAGATTAGACTAGTTGCGCCCCGCGGTTTCACCCGCGCAGATTTAAATCCCGGTATTGCCACGGGATAAAAAGTAGCCTATGTGTTATTCCAGACTATAATGTATCTCTCTGCCACGTTTCATTCAGATCCGTTCAGCCGTTTCGGCGGAAAGAGTAACAAACAAACATCCATCCATCCATCTATCCATCCATACTTACAAACTTTCGCGTTTATAATATTAGTCGGATAGTGCTGTGAGAAATGCTTTGACATTTGTATACCTTAAGATGGACGCACGGTAGTGCATTGTAGGACACATTTATACCGTGCTCCTCGTGCGTGACTTGGGAGGCAACACTTTGTTAAGGGTCCGGTGACAGCGGCTCGCAATTTCGAGGTGCGATTGGCTATTATTTCATTTTATTTCATTTCGGGGAGGTTGTTTGAAAGAATAACTCTAAAGAAACACGCATAAATACTGTTCGAACACAAATAATACAATAATATAAGGAAAATGTGCTTGAGTCAAAAATCATTTTGGTATTAGGTAAACGTAAGGCAAAACATACTAATACCAAAATGATTTCTGATTCGGGCCTGTTTCCCTTATATTATTGTATTATTTGTGTTCGAACAGTATTTATGCGTGTCACTTTAGAGTTATTCTTTCAAACAACCTCCCCGAAACGAAATAAAATGAAATAATAGCCAATCGCACCTCGAAATTGCGAGCCGCTGTCGCCGGAGCCTTAACACTGCAACACAGTTATTTAACTTCTCAGGATTTCATCGTTTTTCAATATGTTTCTATAATTATTGTTCCAAATATAAACTTTTCTGAATAAGTATATAACTTTTGATCATTCTGTTACAGGTGCAACAAAGTGGCAGTTTGCTGTGACAACAACATTGTTTCCGTTTGCAAAATCGAAGGATCCTCAAGCCAAGTATCATACCACGATAGACATATGCACCACAACTTCGTTAGGGGAATGGCGTGGGATGCTGAAAACTCGAACATTCTTCATTCTGTAGGATGGGACAGCGTTATTCAATCTCACATCGTTGAATAGAACTAAATGTGTTTATATTCAAAACTTAGAGGGCCTTACTGCAAAAAGGTGTCTAACTTTAAACAATGTCTAAAATTAGCGCTCTCTCTGTTTGCCATTACGCAATGGCAAGAGATGTCAAAGTTTAGGCAGTGTTTAACGTTTGCCTATTTTTTTGTAGTAAAGCCCATAAGATCTATCTGATCAGGTACTTATCTCTTCCACCTTTATAGTAAGTGTAACAGAAGCTTTTGACAGCCTTAAAAACTCAGTTGATAGTAACTCTGCATTCAGCGCCAAGCCGTGGGTTAGATCCCCACCGAGAACAAACATTTGTATAATGAACATAAATTTTTATTCTCTGTCTGGGTCATGTGTATTATAAGTATGTAGGGGAAGGGTGGGTAGCCCCGGACGGCGCGGGTACCCCCGGACATCTCAAATGAGATGTGATATAGATGGCACGTTGAATTGCATCATCTAATAGGTGTGTTTATTTGTTTTTTAGGTATGCGTTAACACCTCATATTTGAAGTGTCCGGGGGCACCCGCCTTCCGGGGCTACCCACCCTTCCCCTATTTACAAAAAAAGTATGTATGTATTAGGTATATCAGATATCTGGTATCTATATTACAAGCTGTGCTTAGTTTGGGGCTAGGGAGTGCAGTGTGGAAAGTCCACCAATATTATTATTTTTGTATTGCATTCTGAACTGATTGGAAATTAAACCACGCTTGGGGCGTGGGTACGGTAATGTAACGTAAAATAGCTAATAAAACTATTATCTAATTGGATTTATTTACGAACTCGAAAATGAATGAAATGTACTTAGTACCTCATTCTATGTACATACCTATATCTATATTATTATAGTGACGTATAGATGTTATATTTTTTAAGTACAGTTTCTCATACTTCATATTATGTAAACAAATGCTTATTTTTAACACAATACATCAATAAATGTATAATAACTAGTACTTCAGTATGTATATTTTTTTTCTGCAGACCCTCCCCTGTCCTCGAATGGGGGCAACTTAGAGCATTTATAACTAGTTATAAAGTTATAAATGCTCTAAGGGGGGCAATGAAGCGTAGGACGCCCTACTATTCCACGGCCTATGATGACATTGTAAAAATCGCGGTAAGTCGGATGGCCAGGGCTCAGAATCGTTATTGCTAAAAATAAATACGAGGACATTCTTATGGTTCGTAACTAACAAGGCAATGCTTTACTATACGTGACTAGTTGCGCCCCGCGGTTTCACCCACATTTAAATCCCGGTATTCCCACGGGATAAAATGTAGCCTATGTGCTTTTCCAGACAATAATCTATCTCTCTGCCAAGTTTCATCCAGTTCCGTTCAGCCGTTCCGGCGTGAAAGAGTAACAAACATCCATCCATCCATCCAAAATTACAAACTCGCATTTGTAATAGTAGTAGATTATAGGTTGTAGGAAAATAAAGCCGCGCGGACGTGTCTATCGCGTCAATAAAATAAACGCTAAATGCTCATTAATTGTATTGAAGTGAACAATGAATACAGTGCGGGTTGTAACTGTGACTTAGTAGTTAGGAGAAGCAGGTCGGCGCTCCGGAGAGGCGCAGGGCGAAGAGCCTCGCCGGGTCGAGGTTCCGGGACTCTTCAGACGTACCATCGTGTCCAGATGACGGAATCTGAAACAAATACACATGTTTAGCATTCCAATAAGAAAAAGTGTATAAGGATTAAATACACATTTAATCGTCACAAAGATGTGAAGGGCTCGTCTGGAGAAGTACTGCCACCACGCCTTTTTCTGCTTCAAGCAGCACCGCCTGTGTTTCGGTTTGAAGTGAAGAGTGTGGTCGCCGGTGTAATTACAGGCACTGTATGACGCAGGGCAGTGCATCGTAGGGCACGTTCCTATCGTGCGTGACTTATGAGGCAATGCTTTGTATATAGGAGATGGTAACCACTTAACATCAGGGGGGCCATCTGCTTGTTCCATCAGCTAGTTGTACATAAAAAAAGACATTTAATGTAGGTTTAATGCAGGCAACTAAAACCAAAATCCGTAGATAGTTAACTATGTCTGGATTTGAACTTGGATCGGAAGGAAGGCCGGGTTGCGGTGCTTATAAGGTACTCCAAATCGCTCACGGAGCAAATTAATATCCTTTACGGCATTACGGCACCATTTCATTTGTTTTTTTTTTATTAAATACCTAACTATATGAAGGAACAGGCAGATGGCTCACCTGATGATATGATATTAATTTAATACCCGTAGGTACATACAATTACCTAATAAGAGTCATTGTTTTGTCCCAATACTTAGGTTTACCTTTTTTTTCATTTGATTTATTCTACCAAGTGATGTTATGGTTGCTTGGGTATTTTCGTGGGATGCCCAGTTAAATTAAAAATGTATCTCCTTCTCCAATGTTCATTTACCTTAGCGGCAAATCGTTAGCCTCATGGTCCACGCTCTGGAAGAAGAATCCGAGCGGCCAGCTTATCCACGAAGATTGCTTCCTGTAAAAATTACCACTCATTATTATTTTTCTTCAGACCAGTAACAACATCAGTCCCGTTTTACTTAGGTAAACATTGATCATTCCTACTTAGGTATACTCGTAGATAGGTACCTACCTAACATGTATCAAGTGCTTTTTGAGGCGCACTTTTTTTTTAGAACGAACTCGGTATGACACCTTTACATTTAACACAACAAAATGAAGAATAGATACCTATATTTATTTTATTATTTAAAAACTTTCACACAAAACAATGTAGTGCTAGGAGGACTTAATGCTAATAGCATTGTCTACAAGTCTTTCTGGTTCTTAGTCTTTTCTTGTAGATACGTACGGTGTCGGCGGCAGCAATTGCATGTCTTGCCCAGGAGTGTCGGGGGTGGTGGGCACGGCAGCAAGAGGCGAGGTGGGGGACGTGGCGATAGGCGGCGGAGTCTTGTTGATGGCAGGGTTGTAGATCTTGGGGTCGCTGACCATGCGGACGAAGAACGAACGCTTGTGCGTCAGAGCGGCGCGGTTGCGACGCGCGCGCTCCTCGTTCAAGTCCTGAAATTAGGAAGTTTTTCAATGACGATTGATGATGAAACAATCGAATAGCAATACCCTGTAGATCACTTTCCTGGGACTATTTGTGGAATTTCATTGCGTCCATTTACCTACTCATTCGTTAGTCTCCTGTAACTGACAGCACTGGCACCCATATTTACAGCTTTCAGTAGATCGGAACACAGCACAATGCTAGCAGACTCTAATGCCTATAAGTACCTAGGTACCTATAGTTTATGGTGTACTAGTTGCGCCCGCGGTTTCACCCGCGTAGATTTAAATCCCGGTATTCCCTATTCCCACGGGATAAAAAGTACCTAGCCTATAATCTATCTCTGCCAAGTTTCATCCAGATCCGTTCAGCCGTTCCGGCGTGATAAAGTAACAAACATCCATCCATACTTACAAACTTTCGCGTTTATAATACCTAGTACTTAATTAATAGTAATCTAGTAGGATGAGTCCTTTTATTTTACCGTTCTCTTTCTACTACGGATTTATTTGTTGGTAATAGACATTTATCTTGATGATTAGATTATTTTCCAGGTAAGAAATACGTACTCTTTCCTTGTCAGGTCCTTCAATAAGTTCAGTTGCGAAGTCCGTAATGATATCCCATGCTATCTCTGCAACGAAAACAAATATTACAGATAAACGGACATTTTCAAGCAAGCAAGCAAATCTTGTTTAAGAGTTTGTATCCTCACCAATGTCCTCACGCGTAGCATGTTGGTGCACTACGCAAAACCGAATGACGAAGTATTCGCGCACCGATGCAGGCACCATGTGCAGCTTACCCGAAGCATTGATGTTAGTCAAGAGCTTCTTGTTCATGTCGTCAATCTGCTCCTTTGTCTCGCCCGAGCCTCCGCGGAGGCGGAAACAAACCAGGCCCAACTACAAAATATATCTTAGAAGAAAGCTTTATCTTTACAAATTTTTATATTCGTTTTCATTATTTTTTCTTGTATGTACCTAGGTATGTTAGGTATATATTATGGAGCTTAGTTTATCGTCATTTAATTCAAATTGATTTATATTTATATTTATTAAATTTTATCCAAATTTCCACGCACCAACGCTTATTTTGTAGAGTTCGTAGTTTTAAGTTTTTTATGTTTCATCCCTGAATTGATGAGTGTAATAAAGGATTTTCTGTAAATCTACGATGAGCAAGTACCTTTGCATTATGTTATTATTTAATTCAAGAAATTTTATTTATTTATTTATTAGTAGGAAAACTAACAGAGAAAAAAACAGGAAATAGATAATAATATAGTAGCCTAAAGCTAAGAGGTTTTCACCAAAAGAATGTAGGATCCTACAGTGATCCCACCCTCATAGTGCGTGATAATATTGGACTAGATTACTATGTTCAACTTACCGTAACCTCATTGCAGACTTCGAACCTGTCATCCTTTTTGACGAGCTTCTCGAAGTACTTTGCCAGCTCGCAATGTTTCCGCACGTACTTCTGCAGGCCGCTAATGCCGTAGCTCCTCAACATAAACCACACCTTGAGTGATCGGAACCGTCGGCTTAACGGCACTCCCCAGTGCCTGTAATCTATGGCGGTGTGGTCGTAGCAGTGCTGCAGATAAAGTGGGTCCACCACGAGCGCGGAAGTTAATAAATATCTATTAGTAACCCAGAGCAGCGAGCAGTCGAAACTAGTGAGCATTAGTTTATTGGGGTTTGTGTTGAAAGAATCCGCGTACTCGACGCCTGCAAGCCTGTGTTTATGTTCGGGGCAGAGGAAAGAGCTGCCAGCGTAGGCCGCGTCTACGTGGAGCCACACGCAGGGGAACTTCCGGACGACTTGCCCAATCTCTGGCAAGTTGTCGTAGGAGCAACACGATGTGGTCCCCAGTGTAGTCGCCACGAAGAATGGTACTCGGCCGGCTTCTTCATCCTCTTCCATTGCCTGAAATAATTGTTGCCCTTATCATTATTATCACAAACAAAAATCGCCACTTGACCTTAGCTATGTCTAATACATTTTGACTTGAACTTGGGCCTGTCTAGGTAGTTAAGGTAGAGAGGTATCTATATTGGTATACACATTATTAAGATTTTCTAACGGATGCCCACGAAGATCGCAATAAATTTTAATGAATCCTATCTAAACTCAAATCACTACATAGTATTAAACAAAGTCACTTCCCGCTGTTTATCTGTCCATATGTTTGCTTAGATATTTAAAACTACGCAAGCACTAGGTAGATAGAATGATTCAAGACGAAGGTTTACATGTATAATACTGTGCACCCGTGCGAAGCCGGGGCGGTAAGAATAAGAACAACGCGCAAGAACTACAACTTGAAAAAATTACTTAACTCCTCTAAAATTAAATGAAAGCGGAACGCAATTAGGAGGTCACTCATAAGAGGGTCGTATCGCGAAATTTCAATATTCGCGGCATAGAAAGTGGCACACAATGCGGCTCCATTACCGCTCGGCGCGCTACTTATTTCCGGAATCCATGCCGACTCCACAGACTCATTAAATGCGACGGCGGGACTGCCTGCCTACCCCCAGCCTCTTCAATTACCGCTCGATTATCCACCACGGTCACGGATTATTCCACGGTCCTCCGTTTCATTTTATCCAATCTCGATTAAAAATTTACACAATGATTAGGACGTGCTGGGCGAAAACCATGTGGCTGTTATTATTAACCTCGGTCCTTGGATAAACTTAACCAAAAGGCACCTTATTGTCCTTTATTTCTGCTGAGTGCTTACGAAGGTACTGGTAGTCCTAGTCATAAAAAGATCAACTGATGCCGAGCTAAAGCAATAACTATTTCTTTATGACCTTTAAGACTTCACGTACCTCTTTCAAAGTGTCGCCCCTCAACGAAGCATGTTCGTCTGGCTGTAAGATGCGTAGCTTCACAAAGCAGATCATCGCAGCCTTCTCCACGCAGGAGTGCGCTTCCTTGGAGCAGTAGGCGATCAGCTTTGAGAGTAAAAGACCTTCGTCTACGTTCGGGAACTGGTGCTTCAGCCGCTTGATGCCGTTGGCTCTTGCAGCGAGCATTGAAACAAGGACGCATTCGCTTGCTGACCCCTACAATTTTTGAAAATGCGTCAAATATTGCGACTTCATATTACCTATGTAGCTCACATAGCTTCTCATGGATGGTAGTACAGATCTATCAGTCCAGTCTGCATAGAAAGTTAATCTTCTATCGTGTCAATAGTACACTAAACACATTTTAAATAATGCTTGGCCACCTGTACTGCATTGTCGGTGGCCTTGTTAAGGTTGTCCCTTGTGCAGGTGTTGGGACACAAGGGACAGATCAGTAAGTGAGCCATGGTCTGTGGAGCTCCGCAATCGCATCCAGTCAAGGAGGGTTCCCTCATTCCCCATTTGCAAAGGTTTTACTTACGCGTATATATTGTGTGGTGTCAAAACTATTTAACAATTTTTGTACAGGTCAAATTATTATGATCACATTTTAGAACCAAGGCAAATTATAGAAAATTTCAAATTTCTGAAAAAGATATCAACTTCTAATACATTCGGTAACTCTCATTAAGACGCTGACAACAGTCAGACAACTTGCACCTAAACATTTTAAATTTTTTGGAGATTATAAAAACTAATCTTTTATTCGGGAAAAATTGATTGATCAAAAATATATTTTTGTTGAAACTGTAATTTTATTCGAAACTTGGTTATTTTCCATTTGTTTTGTCTGTAGGTTATCAGCGACTTAAAAGTAACGTCTCGTGCTAACGAGACGTGTAACTTTTAGCAGGACATTCTTACATTTATAACGCCACCTCCCTTGCTGCCTTCTTCGAATGCTAAAAATGCCGGCGGAAGGCCGATTGCTTTACCTGAAAAAAATAATGTCGTGAACTTTGGTTTTTCAGGTTCTTGGAGTGATACAAAAACGTACAAAACTTACCCATCCAATCCAACATAATAATTTCCAACTCCGTGCAAGCTGGGCTAGCAGCCTGAAAATAAAGAACTTTGTGATTTTTGTTTTCAGAAAAACTTAAAGTTTTTCCTTTCGCAAAGTTATAACTAGGTGGTTACACGGGGCTTAACCGCACAGGAGATCTATACTCAACTTACCATGTAATTGCTGTTACATTACTAACGAATAAATAATTATGTTTACAAAACTCTCTTATTTTCGTTGGCAACTATATGTAATTAAAATGGATTCTGAGTCTATAACCAAAGCCATAACCTTGAACCTTCTAAGCAGGCAATAAGTCAGCTTTTTTTCAAGCTCAATCCGCTACGAGACTTATGAACTACGTAACAAGTGCTACGAAAACACAAGACTTGCGTTTTTATGAGAACTTATGAGTTGCGTAACTTGCTCGGTTGTTCATATGAGGCAGTCAGATGAGTGACCGCTGCTAGTTAACTTTTCCGAACAATGGACGCGACTGGATTTACACAAACTCACTCCAAAAACAAAAGAAGAAGGTTCACAGTTCGACAATTTTTTTTGTTTGTTTCTTTATTACTTATGAATTGAATTTAATGGTTTTTTGTTTAGTTGGTTATAAGTACTTAAAAGATAAATGTAGGGATAAAGAAGAATAAATGTTTGGAACAAAAGGCAATTTGACTGTTTTAAAGAATCGTAAAATGTGTGTTTCTCTTTTTTCAGAAGATGATCCTTTTCTAGTATCTAAGTAAATGTTGAAACGAAACCCTTATAAATTCGTCTATACACTGGCCACTGCTACTTATGGACTGGACTGGACTGGACCTACTAATCTGGACCGGACCGAATCAAAGGATGAAAAGGATTTATTAAAAAAAACTTTTATCTTCATTGCGAAAGTACTACACACTACGGTACGACTGAAGAACCATAATGGATGTAATGATACGAGAAGCAATAAATGCTTGGTGATATTGATAATGGTATTTTACCTGACCGCCCCCAACGAATACAAGCTACACAAAGCCAAATAAAAATCGTGCTCACATACTTTATGGACATAAAAGCGAGCTGTGTATATCCTGATGGGCAGGTATCCGTTTACTACGAGATGGTGAAGGGTCATCAGAATTAACACTTTATCACTAATATTATAAAGAGGAAAGATTATTATGTTTGTAACAAATAAACTTAAAAAGTACAAGTCTGATTACGAAAATTATTTCACCATAGAATGCTACAATAGCAAATGAAGGTAATGTCCAGTGTCCCTGTGCGAAGCCAAGCCGAGCCACAGTTAGGGTTACTAGGTCAAACCTATCATTTGAAAAGGCTTGATTCTGCTTATTCTGCCTCTAGGTTTTCGTTTTCATTTAAGGGCACGTAATTTGAGAATTGTGAACCCTCAGTGAGCGAGTCAGACTCAGACAGACACTGTATGGAATATGAACCTGTATGTACCAACCTGTCACGTATGGAATATGAACTATATAATGTATTGTTTGGAAATACCTCTGAATTGGCACCTGGAGATCTGAGGGGATATCTACCGTGCCTGAGGATAAAAGTCGTGAAGTAAAAGTTGTGTTTTTCAGTGAGCAATCGAGTTGACTCGTTCTTGACCGGTCTGTTAGGTGGGTTAACAATAAATAAATACCCACTTTCACCTTTTTGAAGCATAAATTATTGGCCTTATTTTCACCCCTATCACAGTTAAGGAAATACCCAGTAAAGGGGCCAGGCTTTCTAAGGAATTCTTGAACATAATTTGCTGTAATTATATTATTTCCTTACATAATTTAGTTAAAATGTTGTTACATGCTGTTAAATGTTGTATGTTGTTGGAACCTTACCTATAATCGGTATGACTTCCTGTACTGATGACAGATAGTAGTAGTGGAGCTCTTTGTGAATGAAGGGCTCGTTCGGTAAAGTATCTACTACAACCATGCTTATTTCTGCCGTCAAGCAGCGTTGCTATGTTTCGGTTTGAATGGTGTGAGTGACAGTGAAATTACATATCCTATCCTATTGACCCAAGTTGACCGACGTAGGACGGTTTATTGATAATAAACCGTGGGGATTATGACAATCTTCAAAAGTTTTTTGGCGTTTTTCCCACTATCATTTTTTTATCTCGCCGGTCGGTGGAGCATCCCGGGGCCTCTAAAGTATTCAAATTCCTTGGCCTCTACTCTCTACGCCTCTACGCTACGGTGCGTCACATGCGACACTGCCTTGTTATTGGTGATGGTATCTCTTAGCATGAGGTAGGCAATAAGTTTGTTCGATCAGTAAATACTAAAACTAAATGCTGTACCAAAAATGCTAAGTACCTAATCGCTAAATATTAATGTTTTCGGATATGAACATATGTCTAGAGACCACATTATTCGTAAAAGAAGCCGTTCTAAGAATTTGTACCATCATGCATAAATTAAACCGCAATTACAGTCAAAATCAATACGGCTGCAATCGATGGCATGGCATTACTAAACCTGGCTGAACCGATGTTCCTGTAACAAAGATAAAATAGCAGCCCAAAGCAAAAACACCTATATAATTTAGCACGTTGTCACTGTTTGCAGTTTATGAAGTAGGTATACGTACCTACTCCATACGTGTCAGTAGACTATACATAGGTACATAACGTACAGCACTTCCCATCGCCGAAGACTATGTTAACCGACTTCAAAACGAAAGGTTCCACTGTTTTTTTATTTCGCTATGTTTTTGATGCTTTTTTTAGTTGGCTATATAAGTACTAGTGATTGTCCCGTAAAACTATATCAAAATTGATTCAGCGCTTTCTTGAAAAGGAACATAATCCAAAAATGCGTACTACACACAAATGAAAAATGGTAAACTAAAAACTGAACGTATAGTTTATACCTTTCACCAAAAGTTTTGTGTTATCTTTTTTGTAATAAAATGTATGTTATTATTCGAAAAAATTGTGAATTACTGCACGGATGGAGGCGTTGACAACACCTAACATTTCTCTCGCTCGCACGATTCGACATTTTGAAAGATATAAAATCACAAATTCCAATTTTGAAAAATCGCAAACAACCATTTTGTGTGCAATCACGTTGCGCATAGTTTGGTAAAAATAAAATTTTAATTGATGCAAGTTTTCCTATTCAAAAGTTTGCTTATGTACGAAAACTAGAAAAGCAAACTTTTAAGTAGGAAAACTTGTATCGATCAAAATGATTTTTTTACTAAACTGTGCGCAATGTGATTGCACACAAAATAGTTGTTTGCGATTTTTCAAAAACGGGTTTAGTGATTTTATATCTTTCAACAAGTCAAAACGTGCGAGCGAGAGTCACATTAGCTCTTGGCTCGCTCCTACTAGACCACGAGTAGTGTAACTCTAACAATCTTGGTAACAGAGTTCTGTAGATTGAAATTTGCGACTATGAAAATTTTTGAATCTTGAAAGTTGTAACTAAGTACATAATAAAATCGGTATAACTTTAGGGAGGAAGCCAGTTTAATATCGCCTAACTCCTTGTTTTTAGGTTTGACATTGGTATATTACCTACCTACTCTATTTTAATCTAACTCTATTTTAAATTGCATGCTTATGTGGAATATAATTGAACATTGCACGCCTGACATGGCAAAATACACTAAATTTGTAACACCTAATATACCAAGATTTATTCTAGCAATAAATTGATTTGATTTGATTACTGTATTCGTTTTCTCACGAGTGAACATTGTAGTAGGTAGTTAGTTCTCTTAGCTGAGTGTGCCGTGGGAACGAAACAGTAGCCCAACGTTAAGTTCAAAGAAAGTCAAAAGAGAGCAAATTTAAAATGACGAATTAAAAGACGAGAACATTTTTCAAATAAAAAATCGTTAAAAAAGTAGCAAGAAACAAATGACACATCAATTTTATTTGAAAATCGTTTAAAAAAAGTAGCAAAAAACAAATGACACATCGGAGATGGAGTCGTATTTAGAATTTTCGTCGTACCTAAATCGAAAACTACTCATCATAAAAAACACGTAAAGTGTTTCTTAGAATTTGCGAAGTACATTCAAACCCCACTCTACCTATTTTATCATATAAATATTTCAATTTGAATAAGAACTGGACCAGATAGATTTAAAACTAGCTTGAGAAAGTAGTTGATAAAAAAATTCGACTTGGCAGACAATCAGACAAAGTCGCAGCACCGTAAAACTGTTATAATTTGATTTTTAACAAGAATCACAAAAAATGCACATGTAACTACATAAGTATAGAAACTGGATATTTTGTTGATGATAAGAACTTTAGTTTGTAATTAGTCTTCGATCAATCATGGGCGTGCGTGACATACGGAACTCTGGTGCATAGAAAAGCTTTTACTCAGCATTTAACTTTTATGGTTGTCATTTTTACTTCATGTATAACCGGCTGTCATCAGCTGCATCATGATATAATAAGTCCAAGTTCTTTTTCTCATTTAGTTACTTACGTCTGTCATTCTGGAATTATTTTCCAATATTATCTTCTGTTTAAGACATACCTTACGTTTAATTAAAAACGTCAAATAAAACTTTATTGTTTGAGAATAATAAAATCGTATGACAATTTTGCGAATTCACGACTTTAGGTACAAGAATTACATTAAAATGTATATGTTAACGGACTCCCTCAATAACACTAGGTATTGCTCTATGAGTTATTTTGAAACATAACTGAATAAACTGTAGGTACTTAGGTACTTACCCACGAAAATCCAATGCACCCGATTCCGGCCGACAGCATATCCCCCAAGATTGATGGGTAAGCATTTCCTGCCGGGAAATAAGCATGGAACCTAGGATGCTGCCAGTGCGTCACCCCTGGCATGATCTTCTTCTCCACATCAGTCATGACGTCGTCCCAGGCCTCAGGGTAATGCGGGGCTTCAGCCGGCAGCGCGGCGCGCAGATACCCTGGCTCCACGGAGGGCACGACCCGCCGCGAATTCAGGGTATTCATATATGTACAAATATAATCCACCATCTCCTTGCCACGGACGCGAAACTCCTCGACATCCATGGCTAAGTTTAAATGACAAGTTTGTGAAATAAAAGGTTTTTGTTGAAGAATTTCAAAGTATGGTGTGTGGATGTCAGCGGCGCAACGGACTCCGGCTGACTCGGCGGCCGCACCAGCACTCCTGCGGTCGAGGGAGGCGGGGGTGGATGCGAGCGTGAAGGCGCTCGCTAGAACTCATGGTGGTTGTGCCACAAGTCATAAGAGTTGATACCAAAAATTTAAAATCATCTCTCTGTTCACAATGTTTACATTGCAATTGGCAGTCACTAGTTTATGTCGCGTTTCACTTTTGTTCAAGGAATATAACTAGTATTCAAATTCCTTGCTTTTGTACCTACTTTTTTATCTCTGTCTGTCTGTCATTATTTTTATAGCTGTTAACTCGCATACCACAGGCATCATGCTGTATTTGTGGGAGGTCGTCAAGTTTGCTGTATTGTTTTGCCTCTACATGTTTTTTTGTATTTTCTCTTTTGGAGCTACATCACTATCACATTCATACATTGCATTACTATCAGCTTGTATTTTTGAAACACTTAGTAAAAATAAGCGTTAAATACAGACCTGTTTATAATATGAATGTGCCTTTATAAATTTGCAAATATTTTTTTTTGCCTTATGATATTTGACTTATGACTTCAGAAAAAGAGGCCAAGAAAACATTAGACAAGAGGACAGAGCCTCTATGAGTTCCAAGATTAATTTCAAAACTGCAATGGTCTAATCACTAGTTTGTAGCATGAATCTATTTATTGGTAAGTACATGTATTTTTTTATATAGATATAAGAACATAAAGAAAATTTTATAATTTGCAAGTTCTCCGTCCGTGGTTTTCCCGCTCCGCTCATACCGTATCTCTTTGCCTCCGCCGGCCAATGATACGGCGCCGCCCGCCCGCCCTTGATGCCACTTCATTGTGTCAGCTGAATGCTTCCCAAGTATATTCGACTTTTAACGTGATTCTATTTTTTCATCGCTAATATGGCCTTCCACTGTACATACATCCAGTGAGTTGGTACCTACACTTGATCGAGCCGCAAGTTTAATTTTTACTGTGGCTTAGGCAAGCATTGTATGTTTTGTATTATTGTATCAAATAGCTCTACATAATCACTATCTACACCTGCTGCATTCATATCTACCTTTGCTGAGCGTTATGGCCAACAAGATTTGGCTCGCGCAACGCGAAGCGATTCGAGTTCGAGTTCTATTGCTGATGAATATGATGTGCAATAATAATTTGTACGTATATTCATCCGAGCACTGTTGTTGTGTACGGTAAACCCGACCTGCGGCCTTACGCTAATGTCTGGCAATCGAGATGGCTTTCAGTTTGGCATTTGATCAAGGAATATAAAACTCTCTGATGAGAGCATTTGATGCCGAAAGTGTAATAGTGTTGTATAGTCCTCATATGTGTATGTTGCAAATAAATAAATTTTCTTTCTTTCTTTCTAATAGCAACATATGGATGGATGCTAAATTCCTTGGATGGATGGGAATCAAATGTCAAACTGAAAGCCATCTCGATAGCCAGACAATAGCGTAATCGGTCCGCAGTATGCGGATTTGGTTGGTCAACAGGTGGTTCTATCAAAATTCGCTAGTCAGATTATGAGTTAAATCAGCCAAGGGATACTGAAGCTCTTGGCTTCAACAAAAGTTAACACATGGACATTGTTTTGAGACACGAAACTGTTAGAAGTCTAGGCGTTATATACATATTATATGGACCTATGTTAGACCTACCTAGTTAGTAGCCTACTACCAATATTCTTAGTGCAAACTCTCTTTTTATCAATTCGGCTGTTTTTTATCTCATAAATTTGTACTGGGTGAACCGATTTTGATGATTCTTGCATTGCATTTGAAGTCGGTTTCTTGAAAGAGTTATTCTTTTGAGTTTACTCTTCCATGGGATTGTTTCCCTTTTACGTGGCCGACGATAACCAGGTTTTATATGTTGTCGACGCCTTGTCTCGCATTATTGCCGAAATAAATTTGACGATGATATTCGTAGATAGGTTTTAAATGGCTTCAAAAAAAATTAATAACTCCGTCATTCAGAGCTCGTTCGCTCGCACGAGCGTAAAATATATATTGCGGTAAAACCCGGTGTCGGCGCTTTCGATGTTGGTATAGTCCAGTCGGGGCAGACATAAAACTAGCCTGAAAGGGTTCGCCGCCATCTTGTTTTAAAGTTCAATTTTTTCGTTTTTCTGAAATAACTCGTTAATTTTCAACTTTAGAGCAAAAATGGTAATGGCAAAGTTGTTGGAAATTTAATTTCTCACAAGTTTGGTCATGATAATTTTTACGCTAGGATCAATATTTGCAGAGTTATACTATAAATTTAAATATAATTAAATATAAGTTTAAATATAAAATATATGAAAAATAAAAACAATTTCAGCTCCAATTTGAGTATAAATCCGAAAATATTGATCGTGGAGTAAGAAAAGTGCGACAAATAAAAAGTTAAAGAAAATTCCACCCATTACGATTTTTTTGACAAACTTGATAGTATAACTCTGCAAATATTGATCCTAGCGTAAAAATGATCAGGACCAAACTTGTGAGAAATTAAATTTCCAACAACTTTGCAATTACCATTTTTGCTCTAAAGTTGAAAATTAACGAGTTATTTCAGAAAAACTCTAAAACAAGATGGCGGCTAACCCTCTACCGGGATAAGTTCGAAAATCGAGATTTATACTTCCAACGGGTGGTTGGAAGTATTAATCTCGATTTTACGACGTCTAAAAAACCCCCGACGTTTAAAAAAAATCGCTCCCAGGATTTATTTCTATTTAAATGTCTATCTCGACTGGACTAGTACGGTACTACGGTATTATAATATCCACCAATATTTATTCATTATTTCAAAATGGTCCTCGTGCGACCTGTCGAGGTGCCATTTACTACCAGCCATGAAGAGGAAATTAGAACTTGAAAGATGTTTAACTATCAGCTCGAAATTGAATAATCTGCAAAAGCAGTGAAAATAGAGGTTTATAAATTACTTAAATCTCGTTCAGTTGGTGAAAGGGAACTCCTTGTCTCTGAAGAGTCTCTTAGTGCGGCCGCATGAATATTCAGAGCTCATCCCTTCTCTGGATACTGGAAGTATCCCACTAAGCTGCGGAATGCAACGTTTCCACTAAATTTAACAAAAGACTCGGCAGCGTAATCGGATTTTTAACCAAAATCACAGGTGATTTCGATTTTTAAATAATATTTCCGCAAGGTTCGTGACGATCCCGGATGACGACGAAATATGGAGATTCCAACAAATCATTACATTGGTATGAAAAACGAACAAAACGCAGGCACGTTTTGTATTCTTTTGATGGTCTACGAGTTCACGTAGAGTTACTACGACGTAGCAGTACCACTGCTACGCTACACCATCATACCACCTACGCGTAGGTGGCATGATGGTGATAGTGTAGTGTAGCATTCATAATTCAATATTACTTTACTTTTTGATCCTAAAGCTGACTCTATCTATGCAGCTGATATAAGACATTGACATAAAAGTGATATTGAAATGAGAATGCTTCAACAGATGGTGGTACGGGCCCAGGTAGGTATGTAACTTTTTTCTTTATTGCCTGGCTGATCAGCTTTCTTCGCACGAGTTAAATAATAAATAAGATTACCTTAATATACTCAGATCAGATAGCAAGTTATTGTAATTGGATTATTAGATGAATTTTTTTATACAACTAGCTGATGGAACAAGCAGATGGCCCACCTGATGTTAAGTGGTAACCATCACCTATAAACAAAACATTGGCCCGTAGGTCACGCACAATAGGAACGTGCCCTACGATGCACTGCCCTGCGTCCATCAACTTGAGGCATACAGATGTTAAGCCTCATGTGCCTGTAATTACACCGGCGACCACACTCTTCAAACCGAAACACAGCGTTGCTGCTTGGCGGCAGAAAAAGGCGTGGTGTTAGTACTTCCCCGGACGAGCCCTTTATATTATTGATTGTTATTTAGGTAACTATAAATAATTATTATTAGAGTGGATGTCATTTCAACATTTCGCATTGTACCTACCCAATGAAAGTATCATAGTAGAACGTTTTAGGGGAGAAGTGGATAATGGGAGTCACTCACTTAAGCGGGAATGAATATAAAACCATAACCATTCGTAAACTATTCATTGCTTTTGCCCTATTAAAAACTTTGGTTTTTTGATCTATTAATTGAGATAACCTTCAATCACTTTGGATTATTACTTTAGGAACTGTGCCAAAGCGTGTTGCTATAGTTACACGGGCGCTAAACAGGTGGCTCACGAAGACTCCAGAGTTTTTGGGCCGCTTGAAAGTCTCAGACAGCGAGGGTTCTGTACATACCAGACGGAGAACAAACATCTAAACGTCTATCACACAAATTTTTGTTCTCAGTGGGGATCGAACCCACGGGCTACGGCGCAGAAGGCAGAGCTACACCAACTGTCCAACTGAGCTGTGAGGGCTGTCATTTTTGCGAGACAAATGGTTAAGAATGTTAAGATGCTCCGACGTAATACCGCTTGTTCTAATAACTGATTTGTCATGACTTAGGTACCTACAATTATTGTTGTGTACGTGTATATCGCAATAGATAACCTTTACATCTTCGCTGCGGCGCAAATAAATCATGATCTTCTCGTCCTATACCTACCTACTAACCAAGTACCTACCTCTACCTACTTAACTACGTAAATATACATATTGAAAGTATTTGCGATTGCTGTCTTTTGTAAACTCAAACAACGTGTTCTATATAAATTAAATTTATAGATATGTGCTAAGTAAAATAACAATTATAATCTATGTATGTGAATGATGATTTATTTAGCAAATGAATGAATGAATGATTGAATTAGTTTTAATGTTTTTGCAAAATAATAGCAACAGATACATTTTAAGTTAGCAGCATTTCGAGATACCAATTAAAAAAAAGGTGTACTAGATTTTCTTACAATACTCATAGGTTATTGTAGGTAGGTACCTAGGTATAGGTGCAGTAGGTACCGGGCTATAAATATAAAAGCTGCAATACATGTTGGCCGAGCTACAGCCAACGCGAGCGTAGGCAAATCGATGCAAGGCAAGTGCTACCGTCTAGACGCTCGGCAAGTCTACGCAAACTATTGCAAGCGACCAATGTAGACGAGTTTTCTGTGAAGCTGCCCACACGTTGGTAGCCGTCAGTTCTTGTTGTGCAATCGAACTAAGTGGTCATCAAGCAAGAAGTTGAAGTTGAACAACCGATGTTTTGTTTACTTTATTTGATTTTGATGGATGATGATAACAGTGATGGTTGTGAATAACAATAAATACATTGTGTACTTAACTAAATAAATTACTTTTATTTAATATAATTTTTCCTTGAAAAACACCTATGTCAAAATTTTACATATTTTTTTTGGAAGAATTGCCTATGTCAAAGTTATTTTTCACATTTTTCATGGGTTTACATGGAATATTTTCTATGGCTACAATGATAAAATTATAAGTGTTGCTTCATGATCTACTTATGTACATAGGTACCTACTGTTCTTTCTAAAAACGTTTTTGGTTTCTAGTTTTACTTTTACCAAAATTGACGTTGGTTGTATTTCCAAATAACTCTTCAATTATGCTCACATTTTTGTTTTACGAATC
Organism: Plemyria rubiginata; assembly: GCA_963576535.1. NCBI lineage: Eukaryota > Metazoa > Arthropoda > Insecta > Lepidoptera > Geometridae > Plemyria > Plemyria rubiginata. The sequence goes on along the minus strand of OY754909.1, from coordinate 6,714,778 downwards.
AGAAAGTTTAAAATGTGAAAAAAGACCGAATGAAAGTTGAAAAAATTCGGTGGATATAGGCGCCCCGTAAATAAATACGTGCGTGCGACGGTGACCGACGCCAACCGCATAATGGCGGGCTGACAAACATGTGGACACGATTGGCCGAGCGCTGACAAGGGCCTTTGATTTGTGCAGAAAAACCGACACGGTTCCGAGGTGAGGCGAGTGGCCGCAAGCGACAACGAGTGGTGACAAGTCACTGCAAATGACCTCTATACACGTTGGCGCTTGTATTCACTCGGCCAGCTAGGCGAGCGACACCAAGCGATGGCAAGGCAAGGCAAACATGCCGTCTAGGCGTTGGTATTGGCGCTCACTCGGCAGCGTTGGGCCAACATGTATTGCGGCTTTAACACATTGGCCTTTTATTAGGTATTATAGCATCGCGACGGTCTAGTGGGAGTGAACTCGCCTTCCGATTGTAGCATTGTAAGTTCACAGTTCGCTATACTCCGTTAGTATTCAGTATATTTATTGCATTATTATGTATGTATGTATGTAGATTTTACATTGTCAGGACTTATGACTAAATAATTTTAATTCAATACATAATGTACCCCGTTAGGGTGTTGCAATAGAGAGAAGCGGACCAATATGAACAATCATCCAAATTTAAAAGTCAAAAGGTGACCTTGATAAAAAAGACACTAAAATTCAGTGTTTTATAAATGCAGACTTTAGTGTTTAATAATTAAACCAAATTGATCATTAATAATACTGTTGATTCATAATTTCAAAATTATAGAAAAAAAAGCCTGGCGCATGCCTTTTTTTCTATAATTTTGAAATTATGAATCAACAGTATTATAAATGATCAATTTGATTTAATTATTAAACACTAAAGTAAAAAAAAATGGTTTTCATACAAATCCTACCCGTCCCCAAGCAATTCTAACTGATCATCATCATCAGCCTACAGAAGTCCTCTGCTGGACATAGGCCTCTCTCGATGAGGCCAATAGTAAGCGATCACGTCTCAGTTCGGGGGCTGAGGTCGGGAAAGGACATAGAAGAAATGGACATACTTTTTCATAGCGGGTAGCACCGCGGGGCTTAGCTAGTGTGAGTGATTAAATATCTAACGATGCTGTATATATAACATTTCTCCTTGACTTGTCAGTATGTTTTGTATCGATAATGCGCCTCTGCATACAAAAATATTGATTTGCGAGACTATAGGTAATATTTTTTGTAAAAAAACACGGATTAGAACAGATTTGGAAGTTGTCCATTTTGTCCGTGGCTCACAACGAGGCTGCGAGTGTTTGTTGTGCATCTGCTGTCTTACGACGGAATTTCAGTAAGTGCATACTTTATTATATAAATCTGCATTCTATGTTTTTTTACATTTAGGTTTAAATTTAAATCGTTGTATTCATAATATTATTGGTTAATTATATCTCTACCGACCGACTATGTAATATTGACATAATGTATATATGCTAATCTGCACAGTTTGCAAGAAATTACATAACTTATTTGAATATAATAAAAAACTCTGTCGTTAAAATAAGCTAACCCTTTATTATTTTACTAGATTTTATTAGATGCACAAAAAAGTCCCTCCCTACTATAGAGCAAGATGTATGTACTTATAGGTACATACAATACAATCCGAGTAAACATAAAAAACGAAGATAAGAACATAACATTCACAAATAAACAAAAAACTTCTCTTAGGTAAATTATCATATTAGTTAAACATAATTTATGGAAGACAAACTTATACAACACCTTTAACTTACAGTTAGAGCATTCCGTCAAATGAAGCCGTCCAACTCTAGAGGCAAAAGTGATTTAATTATTTGGTACATTGTGATAAGTTTTTGAATTTACATAACTTTAAGATATAAAAAACATTGTAATACCCCAACGGGGCTCACTTCCTGGACATAATGTAACTCCCCAAGGACTTCTACAAACAACTTGAAACTATGAAAACGTTGAAAGAAGCCTTCGGCTGCCTTCGTTTGGCGAAGTCCGACAAGAGCTTGATAAATTTATTTTTAACTTTACTGTGCTTTCCATGTCTAAGGTCAAGACAGTATAATCGCAAGTGAGATAAGAAGTCATCGGGAAATGTCACAAAAAAATAAAAAAGAGTTGTGTGCCTTCATAATCATTATTGTTTCTTCTTTGTCATTATTATTTATGCATTTATTTCAGATTAAACCCAAACAATTGTAGGTACCTATAGGTTTTAACAAGCAAAAAATTCTTGTTTATTTATTTAGACATAATCTGAATCTCAGAAAGAGCTCAAACGATTTTAATTGAAATTTGGTATGCAGGGCGTTTCGGGGGCTATAAAACGATCTAACCTTAGATCGACGAAAATGTTTTTTATCCGTGTATGACTCTTCTTGACATCTATTGGCGAGTATTAATACCATTATTATATATACCACTTTTAAGCTACTTCGGTATCAATTGAATAGTTTAGTTTGGTTAAGTTTTGACAATTCAGAAGAGCTATTAAACATTTGGTTGTGCTCCCATGTAATCGCAACGCGGTGAAGGCGTCGACATGTGGGTCGGCACGCGGGTGTTGCTACTCGTGGCGCTGGGCCTACTGGCCGGGCCTTCCGTCGCCAAGAAGAAGTTCAACATCACTGTCGGCTACTTGCCGTCGCTGACGGGCGAGTTGCGAGACAGGCAAGGCCTCACCATCTCCGGGGCGCTCTCTGTAGCCCTCGAAGAGGTAACTCATCATTACATACCCTCACGTTCACTGATCATCGGTATCGGATCGGTATTCCCACGGGATAAAAAGTAGCCTAGTGGATTATCCCACGGGATAAAAGTATGTGCTATTCCAGACCATAATTTATCTCTCTGCCAAGTTCCATCCAGATCCGTTCAGCCGTTCCGGCGTGAAAGAATAACAAACATCCATCCATCCATCCATCCATCCATACTTACAAACTTTCGCGTTTATAATATTAGTAGGATAGCAAGAAGGATAACAGTAAATGTATTTTATAACTTTTGTTATTGTTCTTATACCCAGCAGTGGATAAACGATGGTTTGCAATTTTTTTTTTAAGTTTTATCCAAAATTGTTGATGAGACCACTTTTATATTATCATTTTCAGCTAAATAACAACAGCCGTAACCAAACAAAAAACCTACTGCCCGATGTGGAGATCCTGCTAGAATGGCGCGACACGAAGTCCGATACTATGACGGCGACAAGGTTGCTTACAAACATGATTTGTTCTGGCGTCGTCGCCTTCTTCGGTCCCGAGGGACGTTGTCATACCGAGGCTATCATCGCCCAAGCGAATAATTTACCAATGATCTCTTACGTAAGCATTCTTTCATAAACCTGAGGAAAGTCTTTGGCTGTTTCTCTTTTTTCCCTTTGTTTCATAGCTTTTTGATTAATTTATTTTGAATTTTTTTTATCAAATAGAGCGATCCAAAAATTTTTTCGTTTATGAAATACCTACCAGTTTCTGCGTAAACGAACGGTGAACTGAATTACGCAATTGTTTTCTTTCAGAAATGTGCTGATTATCAAACGTCCACCCTATCAAATTTTGCAAGACTAGACCCATCGGGCGCTCAGGTAGCTATATGTTGAAATTTAACTTTTGGTGGCAAAGAGAGACGTAAGAACTAATCGTAACGCTTCAGCACAGTCAAGCTGTACCTACTTCACTTTTAGAGCCTAATAATACAACACTTATTACGTAACTTTAATGGAAATCAATTTTTCAGGCCACGAAATCGGTGATATCGTTGCTCCGGTACTACCGATGGAATAAATTCTCCATCCTTTACGAGGAGTCGTGGAATGCTGTGGCTCTGACCCTCCAGAACCAAGCTAAGAAGAATAACATGACTGTCAACCATCAGAGACCGGTCATCGACGTATTCAAGTGTTGCGCGGAGAGACTTACTTGTTGCGCGCCTGGCTCTTGGTACCAAATTATTCAGGACACTAAGAATAAGACTAGAAGTAAGTTTCTAATTGCAACATTGCCTCTCCATAAGGCAATATTACTAAATGCGTATTACGACTAACCTCTCGAATCGATTCTGTTCTGTTCTATTCTGTTCTGTCGAATGTTCGAATCCATTCGTGTTGTAAATTTTTCGTAATCGAAATATGTATGTTAATTGTTACAGGCCTAACCCGATTTTAGGATAAACTACTAGTTTAGCTATCAGAAATCGGTCCTAAGTATACTATACTTAGGACCGATTTCTGATAGCTCGATCAACACTAATCGGCTGTCCAATCACTTGCTATTTCAGCTTTTACTTCAAATTAGATAGAGATAGCATGTGACTTGACAGTCGATTCGTTTTGATCGCGCTTTCAGAAACCGAGGGTTAGCCTAAGGCTAAATTAGTTAGATTAAGTTGTTTTTATTGGATTCGAACCTGCGACCTTATGATGGGAAGGCGAGGTCACTCCCACTAGACCACCGGCGCCCTTGATTTTGTCTCAGGACTCAAAGCCCATAGTATTAGAGATAGAGAAGATTAATTTATAAGGGCATAAATATCGTTGTGTTTATTTCCAGTTTACGTATTTCTGGGCTCGACAGATGGGTTGATAGATATGATGACCGCTATGGATTCACAAAAGTTATTTGCAAAGGGAGAGTACATGGTTATTTTTGTCGATATGATGTCGTACGCGCCTGAGGAAGCTTTGAAATATATAACAAGTAAGCTTTTTAACTATGGTCTATAATGGAGTGGTTTTATGTGGTGAATACCCACCTTAATTCTTTATTTTCCTAACTGTAATCTTAAATATAAATTAACTTGAACAAAGCAATATGTAGTACTAATCCGCTGATCTAATCTCCTTAAGCTGGAATAAACATAATTAGACTTCGACACGTGTTACCTCGTCGAGCGCTGAGCTGAAAGTAAAGTTGACTTTCAGCTCAGCGCTCGACGAGGTAACACGTGTCGAAGTCTAATTAAGTTTATTCCAGCTTAAGGAGATTAGATCAGCGGATTAGTACTACATATTGCTTTGTTCAAGTTAATTTATATTTAACAATGGACTTCCGCAAAGTCACGCCTGAGTCAATTAACTGTAATCTTAAATACCTATACCGTTGGTCAAGCGGGCCTAAATGTCGTAAATAGCATTTCTTTAGACAAATATATATTTATTTATTTCACTGGAACGGTTTAGACTAATTACTCTAACATTGAAAGTCTACCACGAACCATAATATGAAGCGAAAAAAGAACGACGCAGCCATGCGATGGTCCGACGACAATGATTCATGGATTAAATGATTGAAAATTGATGATGGAGACATCGGTGGATGTATGTGCGTTCACCTAGAAAATGGGAAACAAATGAAACTACTAAAGATTGGCGGTCTCATCGCTAAAAACCTCTTTCAGACAACTTTTGGATGGACAAGAGCTTGAAATAAGATCCTATACTAATATTATAAACGCGAAAGTTTGTAAGTATGGATGGATGGATAGATGGATGGATGTTTGTTACTCTTTCACGCCGGAACGGCTGAACGGATCTGGATAAAACTTGGCAGAGAGATATATTATAGTCTGTAATAACTCATGGACTACTTTTTGTCGCGTGAAAATACCGGGATTTAAATCTGCGCGGGTGAAACCGCGGGGCGCTACTAGTAAAGATATAATTCATTGGCTTATATATTTATTTTATTTCAGAAACGGAAGATCGAATATCAAATTTATTAGTGTGTCCTTATACGACGGAGTTCAAGAAGCGCGCACAGTCTCTTCTAGTGGTGGTACCCTCGGAGCCCACCAGCGCCTATGGCGAGTTTACTGATAGAGTCCGCAAGTACAACACGCGGCCGCCTTTCAACATCCCCGATATCTTTGCTAATAGGTTTAATAAAGTTAGTGCTTTTTTTTTTTTTTATACAACTAGCGGATGGAACAAGCAGATGACCCACCTGATGTTAAGTGGTAACCATCACCTATAAACAAAACATTGCCCCGTAGGTCACGCACAATAGGAACGTGCCCTACGATGCACTGCCCTGCGTCCATCAACTTGAGGCATACAGATGTTAAGCCTCATGTGCCTGTAATTACACCGGCGACCACACTCTTCAAACCGAAACACAGCGTTGCTGCTTGGCGGCAGAAAAAGGCGTGGTGGTAGTACTTCCCCGGACGAGCTCTTCACAAAGAGCTCTACTACTCTTGCTTGTACCCTATCGAAGCACTGTGCACTGGTTTGATAAGTCTTCCTATAGGCTCTGTTTATCTATTATTCAATAATTTTTAACTGATATTATTTTTAAAAACATAGATGTAGATTTTATATAAGAAGGCAAAACGGTTAGCTTACCTCTCAACCTCAGATAGGCCATGCGTTAGCAATCCCAATCTGTCTGTGGATAAGCCATCTGCTTGTTACAAGGAATTTGAATACTAAGTGTTCCCTCAGCAAGTAAGTATATATAGTATAAAAAATCCCTTTATCAAATCTCTGTTGTTCAGTCACACAATGCTTATAGAGGTGATGGTGACCACTAAACGTCAAGTGTGCCATCTGCAAGTGGTATAAAAACAACAATCTCCTTGTTTTTGTATTTTAGTTCGTTTCAATCTACGCGGCTTACCTATATGATTCTGTGATACTGTACGCCACCGCACTGGATGAAATAATTCAGGAGCAGACGACGAAAGAGCAGCTCACGCAGGTCAAGCTGATCAGTATCGCTAGAAACGGATCGAGGATCATAGAGAAGATGATCAAAAACTCACCGTATAAAAGTAAGTTGCGAAATTAATATTTTATATTAATAAATAAGAAAATGTCGTAAAATTTGTGGTACCTAAGTCTAGGCCTGTTCACGCAGATTCAGCTTCGATTGATTAAAAGTGATGCTTGGGTGGGATTTAATAGTCTTCTAGTCCTTGAAAACCTACAATAATGAAAAATATCAAAAATCAAAAAGATGTCATACTTACCAATGTTATAAATGTGAATTAAGTTTGTTTGTTACGCTTTCACGCGAATTTTGAAGACCCGCCGGTAGGCCTCAGTACCCCACGGACTAGAGTCAACCCCAAGAGGAGCAAATACGTAGGCCCTGTCGAGACCCGCATATCTATATCTTCATGACCTTATCTTCAGTACATACTTTATGTTATTGTCTATTTACTTAGCGATTGTCATTACAGGTATATCGGGAATGTCGATTCGGCTGGACGAACAAGCCGAGTCAGAGGGAAACTTCTCAGTTCTAGCTTTCAAACCTTCAAAGTTCAGCAACGGAGAGATTAACTGCAGCTACAGTATGATACCAGTAGGACACTTCCATCACAGCTCCAAGGAGTTCCCGGTTAGTAATAAAACTTTTAATCAAAAAATTTTACCGCTGAAAAAACTGAGAAGCAAAAATTCAATATTATTATTGTATTTTACAATATTATTAAATAAACCTTTTTTATAACCTTAATAAATAACTAAGTTTTTTAAACAATGTACAATGGTGTCGATTCTGTTGTTGCATTACTTGCATTATCACTATTTACGTTTCTATCTTTACACAGCGTAGGTACATGTTCAATTTTAAAGTTTTCGTTTTTTTCATGTATTTTTTTACATTGATGTGTTCATTAAAATTGTAGAATTTCTTTTTGTTCTATCGGCAATAGTTTCCGCAGCGATTGAAAGACATTTTTTTACACCTGGCCAATTTTTTTACTCCTTACATTATTAAAGTTTTGGTAGTGACCTTTATTTCTTTCTAGAAATAAATGTATTAGCAGTTTTATCGGTTTATTTGTAGCTTGTGCACTATGTAATTTTGTGTAACATATAATATATTGCTTTAATTTCAGGAGTACGAACCCCGTGTACCGTTTGACTGGCCAGACAACGTGAAGCCAGAAGACGAGCCCTCCTGCGGATTCCTATAGATATATATTTAATTTTTATTTTGATATTTTACCATTAAATGGCACTCACTAGTTTGTGTCGCGTTTTCCTTTAGTACCTCTGTCTGTCTGTCATTATTTATAGCCGTTAACTCAGAGACTACAGTCACCATGCTGTAATTAGGTGCAGGGTTATCGAGTATGCTGTTTTGCCTCCATACCTACATGTTTTTTGTATTTTCTCTTTTGGCGCTACATGTCATACAAAGTATGTTAATAATGCCTGTATTGTGCTAACAAGGAAAAAGGTAACGCTATTCTTCATACAGAAATATCTACTTTAGTTTAGTATCCGCATCTACTTTAGTTTTCATTACTTTATTTCCTTTTTTGTTTATGTTTTTGATTTTTGGGGATAGATAGTATGTGCTGTGTTAAAGTATCCACTAATATTTATTAATTTATTCAAAATAGTCTGCGTGCGAACTGTCTACGTCCAATTTATCACCAGTCATATAAAGGAAATTAGAACTTAAAATATGTTTAGCTATCAGCTCGAAATTGAATAATCTGCAAAAGCAATGAAAATAGAGGTTTATAAATCACTAGTTGCGCCCCGCGGTTTCACCCGCGTAGTTTTTAATCCCGGTATTCCCACGGGATAAAAAGTAGCCTATGTGTTATTCCTGACTATAATATATTTCTGTACCAATTTTCACCGAGATCCGTTCTGGAGTTATAGAGTAACAAACATCCATCCATCCATCAATCCATCATCCAAACAAATCATGGTTCAATCAACAAAAATGGTTTGAAAATCGAACAAAACAGGCCGTGCACGCATTGCATTAGCATTCTTTTGATGGTCTACGAGTACGCGTAGAGTCGCTCCGAGACGACGACGCGACGTAGCAGTGGCTACTATTATTTCTTCTGTGGTAGCAGTAGGCGGGCACTCTACTTCAAGTAAGCAAGTAGGTAAACTTTTTTCTTTCTTCATTATATGCTGGCAAACCTGCATTTTCACATGAGTTTAATACTTAGTTTGACTAAAACCTAAAATCAATTACTCATCGAAAATTTAATCGAAATATAAGTTGAATAAGATTAGCAATTAAATCGAAATTGTTGGATTAAAAAAAACAAAAAATTACTTTACTGAAACTCATTTTACCATTTCGCATTGTCCCCAATGAAAGTAGGTACCTAGGTATAATAGTACACCGACCTTTATAATTCTTTGGCTTTTTAATGTAGCATGGCTCACAGAGCCAGTTTTTAGGCTACTTGAAAGCCTCAGACAGCTAAACGAGTCCTCGGTATCATATTGTCGTTAGTCGTGATTTGATGATAGGTAGATGATAGGTAGATAATAGGTAGATAATCCAACTTAAAAAAATCGCTTTGAAAATTACAATATTTCCAAGTCAATGAATAGTATTGTTAAAGATCCGATCGCCCCCGATTCAATAGGGCATCGCTGGTCGAGGCACGTCAAGGAGTCGCCGCCCGGCTCGACGCTTCCATCGGAATGCACATTCTTCCTCACTCCGGAATACCAATGCCATATTATTATGTGTGATCTCCACGGAATCTTAACCCTGTCCGACAGTACGGATGAGGTATGTTGACGTCTGGCTCGTTCTACTATTATGCGAGGATGCTCAGAGGGCCTATCACGAGTTCCGGTGCCGACCGCGATCGATCGTAGATCACACCGATAGACACCGCATTTCAAGGAAATTCAATATTATATATTATTCTTATACGGCTAATAAATTCTTATGATTTTTATCATTATTCTTATTATAAATATTATATATTATTCGCATTCTTTGAGAAGCTTCCCTTAAGATTCTCAAAGAATACGCTATAGATGCCGTTGTTTAATCTCCTTGAAATTCGGTGTAGATCGTTGCGATCTACGATCGATCGCGGTCGGCACTAAACTCATGATAGCCCCCCTGGATTTTAGCATGATTTTTTCCGCTATATTATCACCACCACCATCAGTTCTAGGTTATTCTATTCCGTGCAAAGATTTCTAGATTTTGATATCTCAGCTATAATGTTGCTTTGCTAAATGTCTTCTAATTGTGTAGGTGTATTAAACAACAAAGAAAAGATCTTTACATAGTCGAGGTACTACAGTTACCTACCCACATAAGCAAAATATATTTTTATGGAATAAAATGTTGTTTTATTTTACCTATCGGAATATAAACCAAAAAGGTACATGCTGCATTTTTTCAAGATTGGCCTGGAAGATTTTACCAAAGAAAACAAAAGAGAATTTCTAAATTTTGAACAAACAATAACAAACTCCTCCACTTGTTTCCTACTCCTCCGGGTCTGAGTTCCTTTATTGTGCCCTACATCTATAATAATGCCTCTGAAGACGTCTTAGTCGTCGTTTATAAACGCAGGTCACGTATCTAGGTACTCAAATTATTCTGCTGCCAACATAATTCAGTGGCAAGTGTGTACTTTAACCTACGACTATTGTAGATTTTAACCACCCTAGTACCTGGTTTCTCCCATAATCCCAACTAATATTATAAATGCGAAAGTAACTCTGTCTGTCTGTCTGTCTGTCTGTCTGTCTGTTACGCTTTCCCGCTTAAACCTCTCAACCGATTTTGATGAAATTTGGCACAGACAATCTTTAGACCCTGAGAAAGAACATAGGCTACCTTTTATTGCGAAAAAAAGAGATGAAGAGATTAAAAGTACGCAGACGAAGTCGCGGGTACCAGCTAGTAGACCATAAATAGATATTTATTTATTTTTATAATTTTTTCAATGCTCTAACAGTAAAAACTAAATCGAAATTAAAAACAACGTATTTACACACAATTACAAGCTTCAATAGATGACGTGTCTTTATATTTTCAAAAATGTTAAAATGTGCGATAGGGGAAACTGTTGGGTCTGCGTTCTAGAAGAGGAATTGGTCTTATTTATAATCCCTGCCATGTTCACACAATATGTTTAGGGGGAAGCTAAATGACGAATAAAATTATCCGGTGTCATGTGTATTGCGTCTATACTATGTCTATTATTGTAAGGGTGAAGGCAGGTAGAGGAGCGTGCATTTTTAGAGTGGAAGATCTCTACCATTCCAACGATATTGATCTAAAAACGTCTACCAGATGAGTTTAAAATAAAATAAAAACGTTAGACATTATTGAGTTTGCTTTTAGTAATTTGGTCTTGGTCGGAACGCGGAGGCTTGCGACCTCCTTGTGACTCAATTCGATTACGGAGGGAGCCGCCTAAATTGTTTTACCGCTGTCGATCAGTCTCGTGGCACGGTTCTTTCCTTTTTCTTAGCTATAGGTAGGGAAGCGCGAAAATAATAATTTTTTAGACATTCCTTCGGACGGTATACAAATAATAATTTATCAACCTCAACTGTTCTGTAGGCTGATCACGTAACTATTGTTGCATTCAACTTTTAGTTGCTTATGTCAATTTTGGAAGTTTTGCGATCACGTAGTAGCTTCGATTGCAAACAGAAACGGATTTTAATTGAAACCCATCTTTGACAAGGAACTATCGCTATTTTTGTTAGTATCATTTTTCTGTTGCTAACAAACCTTTCTTAGTAACAGAGTTAGGTGATCAGCCTGCTGATGAACATTTGACCGTAGCATTCACATTTTATGCATTTGGTAGGAGGTAGGTAGATACCTATTACTATTTATTTCTTCTGTGGTACTAGGTATTAAGAAGTAGGTAGGATGGGATAGGATTCAAACTAATAGGGGCAGTATGATTTTGTAAGTAGGGCGGTAATACCTACATTATAAAGGCTTTCTGGAATAGGTTATTGAATTTAATAGATAATTATTTATTCTAATTAATAAATAATTATCTATTAAATTCAAATTTATATTTAAGGGTCTTTCAACGAGAAGTTGAAACAGGTTATTAAAGAAATAATTTGTTCAAAGCAAATTGTTTCAAGCATTTCCAGCTATAATTTACCATCAGCGTCTGCGAACACCACAAACAACGGCATAACATCCTCGACAGATTTTTATGACATCTCGAAGCAGGCGCTCAATAAATATCGAGGAAATAAAATGGTGAACTCGTAGTGGGAGACTCGTTGAAATCTAATTTCGCGTAACCATAACGGGCACTCCAGACCGATGAGCCATCGTCGCCAGACGCCGCCGGCTCATATCAATTCCTAATTGAGGAGCAAATTCTTCGCTCGAACGCTTCTTCTGAAAACCCCGACCATTCTTTTTTACGGCTCACTGTTCACAACAGCGGACTTTATTAAAATTAATAAGAAAAGTTGAAGTAAAACTATTGTTGACATTTTTTATAAAACAATAAGAGCTCTGTCTTCACAAATACTTTCTAATACTAAGCTAAATGGAGGAAGTACGTCTTGTAGGGTTGGGCAGACTATTACAGCCGGTAGATTTATTAATTACTTGACTTCAGCAGGAATGACAGGATCATCGATGACATCTCTCGGTAATGGCTCGCTCAGTGAGTACGGTCCCTCGTTGCACTTAGGGCCTTCACATGAGAAGTTATCGAATTCACAGTATTCACCCATTACAATCTGAAAAGAAACAAAACTATAAATATATTAGGTTTAGAAGGTGCTCCAGCCAGAATATGCATAATATACCCAAGCTAAAATAGCTATCAAAACAATAACTTCTTTTTGCAATGTTCATAATACGAGTATTTTACACATTGCAAAAACAAGTTATTGTTATAAAGTACCTACCTTTTATGTAAGTTTCATTAGAATTTGCATATACATAAAAGAAAACTTATTTCCAGGCAAAATAATATACTGGACTAGTTGCGCCCCGCGGTTTCACCCGCGCAGATTTAAATCCCGGTATTCCCACGGGATAAAAAGTAGCCTATGCGCTATTTCAGACTATACCTACCTATATAATCTCTCTCTGCCAAGTTTCAAGTTCAGCCGTTCCGGCGGGAAAGAGTAACAAACATCCATCCATCCATCAATCCATACTTGCAAACTTTCGCGTTTTTGCAAACAAAATATCTCTAAAAGTTAAGACTCGTTTTTTATGCAAACAAAGGAATCAAGTTATTTAAAAATTAGGGTAATTGGAAAATTAGAGGTCCAAAAATGATAAATGGATGTTGTTAAATTTTGAATAATAAAGGTAGGTAAGCTTATAGGTACTTACCTTGGTTGGCTCGTCAGGATATGGAGTAGAGTTGCAAACACAATGGCCGCAGACGCATTCGCCTCGTCCAGAGCACTCTTTCCCTTCGGAGACTCCTGGTGGATAGCACTGCAAGTCCATCTTGCCGCCCGCACAGGAACACTCAGCACTCTCCTCGAAACTTACTGAAATTGACATAAGACTAGACCTATGGTGTAGTACCTACACTTCCTGTTCTGATGCATATCTTCAAGTTTCTATGATGACACCACAATTTTTATCCAAATATTCCAGACTCCTCCTTACCTGAGATAGTAGGTACTTACCTATACTACAGATAGGTAAATGAGATGTCTATTACCTACCTACTGTGCTTTAGAGAGATCAAGAAGTTACCCGTTGCCAAACGGGTATTAGGCGTTTGGCGAATATGCCATTCGCCATAAGTTCGCCATTGACTATTTGCGTACCTACCTAAGTACCAACGGCGAACTTACGGCTCAATTTTTCGGCAAAATTATTTTTTTTTGTTTTAAAAATGTTTATTATATTTCAAATCACGCTCGGAGATAATAACTTTTGGGACAATATAATTTTTTATGTCACATTTGACACCTGTCAGTTTTACTCAGATTATTGTCAAAGTAAATCGTAAAATTGCCATCTTTCGCACAATTGCTTCACTTTTATCAGTTAAACATAGGTAGGCAGACATTTTATTGTAATAATTACAAAAGAAGGCAATTGTACGACTTAATTTGGCTAGTAAATCAATGTAAACATATTGTAATGATTAGATGTCAAATGTGACCTATTAAATTGGCCCTACAGTAATCTACCTAAATTCTGTGATTTTTTCAATTCAAAAATGACAAAATTTGCGAATGAAATGCTGTTGTTGTTTGCGTCTCAAAGAACTTACATCCATAGTCCACGTGATCAATAGTTTCGTTCTGGCAGAAGTCATTCATTAACTGCTTTGAAAAGCATTTGTTTTCTGTTTCACACCACGAACAGTGTGGTAACTGCAGACAATCGACGCAGGATTGCTTCACCCCGCACACCCACTGCTCTACCAAAGCAAACGGACCCCGTGCTGTAACTGCAACCACTATAGTAAAAACTAAAACTATCGGGAAATACATTTTAGCAAGACAAAATGGTCAAGTTGCGCCGACAATACCGTTTGTTCTAAATAACAGTAGTTAACTGATAACTGTTTAGCCATGACTTACAATTGATTGTGTACGCGTATATCGCAATAGATAACCTTTAGTTCTTCGCCTGTGGCGCAAATAAGTCATGATCTTCTCTTAGACAGACAGCCTTCATGGCTTAGTTGGTATGGTAGTAGCTCTGCCTTCTGCGCCGTAGGCCGTGGGTTCGATCCCCGCCGAGAACAAACATTTGTTTTATGAACATAATGTTTGTTCTCGCAGTATGGGTGTTATATCTTTATGTATAACTATAGTTGCGCCCCGCGGTTTCACCCACGCATATTTAAATCCCGGTATTCCCACGGGATAAAAAGTAGTCTATGTGCTATTCCAGACTATAATCTGTCTCTCTGCCAAGTTTCATCAAGATCCGTTCAGTCAGCCGTTCCGGCGTGAAAGAGTTACAAACATCCATCCATCCATACTTCCAAACTTTCGCGTTTATAATAGTGTAGGATAATATTATATGCATAAAATATACATATAAAAGGCAAAAGTTGTTGTCTGATGACAACGCACAGGCCAAACCACTTTTTGTCGCTGATTATACCGGAGTACATTACATTGTAATGTGGTACCATCCGCAACCGAAAAGGTAGCGCTAGGGCCGCATTCAGACATTCGACATTTAGTACATTCCGGGACCTACTCGTGTCTAGGTAAGTACGTCCATTACAAGTTTCATTTTCTTCTCACTCCCCGTTAGGAGAGTGGGGAGAGGGTTTCAGGGCTATGTCCTCAGTCTCTGGCCGGTCTCCGCACATTTCTATGGACGGGTCTATTGGGTTGTTAGGTTTCTTTGGGACGCCCATTGCAGCGCTCCTAAGTGACGGTGATTGCTCAGGGAGGCCCAGCGAGCCGATCAGCAAACGAGGCAGTGGTCGCCAGCGACGGCGTTCTCGTCCTGTTTGATGTTTCTTCTGTGTGAGAACTCGCCTTGCTTGCGCGCTTTTTAAAGCGACATAAAGGTTTTAATTCCGTAATATCTTTTAAATGGAATGTCCGATTTAAAAAAGCAGCCTTGCATACAAAATGATTTGTTTGGTTAGAAATTAATATAAAGGTATAGATAACATGCCCTGTTTTTGGTCGTAATTTCTATCAACATTTAAAATGCAAAAAAGTAGTTATAAACATAGTTATAACATAACTACAACAGTTAGACGTTGCTATCACTGACTTATTTGTAGATATTTGTGTGTTCTTTTATATTGTAGATTTCTTTTGTTCTATAGTTAAGGTGAAGACAATAGCTAATGTGACTCTCGCTCGCACGATTTGATTTGTTGAAGGATATAAAATCACAGAACCCGTTTTCGAAAAATCGCAAACAACCATTTTTTGTGCAATCACATTACCCATAGTTTGGTAAAAAAAAACATTTTGATCGATACAAGTTTTCCTACATAAAAGTTTATTTTTCTAGTTTTCGTACATATGCAAGCTTTTGAGAAGGAAAACTTGCATCGATCAAAATTAATTTTTTACCAAACTGTGTGCAATGTGATTGCACACAAAATGGTTGTTTGCGATTTTTCAAAATTAGGCTTAGATATTTTATATCTTTCAAAATGTCGAATCGTGCGAGCGAGAAGTAAATTAGGTCTTGTCAACGCCTTAATACTTTCCGCAGCGCATGCGATGAAAGACATTTTATATGTATTACACCTTGGGTTACATTTTTGATGTTTCAATAGGGATCCTAAATTTTTTTCTAGTAATAAATGTAGCCTATGTTACTCAGGGATAATGTAAGTAGCTTTCTTATGGTAAAAGAATTTTTGAAATCGGACTAGCAGTTTTTGAGCCTATTTGAAACATACAAAAATACCAAGGTTTCCTCTTTATTTATTAGTGTAGACGTGTAGAGTAAAAAAAGAAAACTATTCACTACGATTGCTCAAACAGACCGTCTTAAGGTGCGTTCAACTCACGCGCGGCTGCCGCGCGAGCCAGTGTTCGACCGGAGAAGACGTTATGAATTTGGAAGACCGCGGCTGCCGCGCGCGGCAGGCGATCCAGCCCGCCACATTCGCCACGCGGCACGTTCGATGTTCGATTCGAGCTGCCATGCCAGTTCGGCGACACCGTCGCGTCGCGTGTCGTCCACATAGCGCGTGGCCGCCGCCTAGTCCATTGAAAAGTTACATTTGGGGTTGCGTTTTTTAGAGGACGCAATTTTATTTTTTTGATATGTAGGGGGGGTCAGTGTAAAGCTAAAACCAAGTTTGTGGGGTCAACACCCTTGTCCCATGGCCGCCATCTTGATAATAGGGGTTGAAATGGTTTTTACGATATATCTCTTAAACTATTTATTTGATAAAAAAAAAATTACATTTTTTGTTGCAAATTAAATTCTCTACAACTTTGGTCCAGTAACTTTTTGTCGTAGAACTGTAAATAAAAAAGTTATAAGCGAAAATCTTCAGAAATTCGAGAAAAAAAATTATATTTTCCAATGTAACTTTTTTTTGTCATTTTACGAAAAAATGATATCTGACCATTTTTGTATATCGTTTTTTGAGGAACAACTTTTATTAGCAACATTTTTTCATTAAGTCAATAACTAAGGTTTTACAGCGCTCCGAAGTGAGTACTATTTTTCAATATTCTTAACTATACCTATATTATACGTGTGTACTAATAATATGTCATCAGTTATTGTTTTTTTTTTTTTTTACTTTGTTATTATAATTTTTTAATTACAAATTTTGCAATATTAATAATAATTAATTATTGACTCTTTTCCCCACCACTGGACTAAAGACTTTTAAGAAAGACTTATTTATTATTTTTATATTTTATTTCTTTTTTTATTTTACTTTTAAAGACTTTTACTGGACCAAAGTTGTAGAGAATTTAATTTGCAACAAAAAATGTTAACAATTTTTTTTTATCAAGTAAATAGTTTAAGAGATATATCGTAAAAGCCATTTCAACCCCTATTTTCAAGATGGCGGCCGTGGGACAAGGGACCCCACAAACTTGTTTTTAGCTTTACACTGACCCCCCCTGACACATCAAAAAAATAAAATTGCGTACTCTAAAAAACGCAAGGTAAGGCCTAAAAAATGTAACATTTCAATGGACTAGCCGCGCGACCGATGTTCGTGTTTCCGCGCGTAATTTGTACGCACCTTTAGTAGCGAGCAAGGAACATAAATAGTAGCGGGCGTAAAAGTGTCATTGCATTTCTCGCTCTAGTGCGAAAAGTAGTGAGGTATGCAATCTTATTAGGTATACGATGTAGAGTTTGTATTATCTTTGCTAAGAAGTCGCATCATTCAAAAAAAATTTTTACTGTTACTACTTACTTATTTATTTTTATAAATATGTATGAATAAATATATTATTATGTTATAATATTTTGCTGTGCGTAGCTATGTAGTAGGATGTAGTCTTGATTATAGATAAGTACAAATTTTAAAACTGTATAAAAGTTTTGTCGCTGATTATAGGTACATTTATTTACATTGTAATGTGGTAGGTACTCGCTACCGAAAATGATAGGTATTAATTTTAAAGTAGCGCTAATAGGGCCGCATTTGGACATTCGACGATGGTACCAGCTGGGAAATATTAGAAGCACTGGCCTAAGAAGAATTACTGGCCGCACAGTTACCAACTGTCCGACAGTCAGTGCCCCTGCTGCTGTGCGTAGGTAATGTACGTGAATTGACGTCGTTTCCAGGATGTTCCTGTCGAACAAAAAAAAATGCAACTTAGTTGCGCCCCGCGGTTTCACCCGCGCAGATTTAAATCCCGGATAAAAAGTAGCCTAATAGGCGTTATTCCAGACTATAATGTATCTCTCTGCCAAGTTTCATTCAAATCCGTTCAGCCGTGTCGGCATGAAAGAGTAACAAACATCCATCCATCCATCCATACTTACAAACTTTCACGTTTATAATATTAGTAGGATAGTAAAATTATGAACTTAGGTATATACATACGTAGGTAATTAAATGGTAATTAACCAAAGAAAAAAGTGATTTATTACTAGGTACTTCTAATTTTAACTTACCTTTTCAATTATTTCTTCATTACCATATTCATCGACTTCAATTACATCTGCAATGAAATGGATAATCATTATTGATTGAGTGAGCTAAGCGAATCCCTATTGGACCTCATTTCTGAATTCGTGTAGTAGGTACCCACTGGACCTTCAAGATTATACCCTACTACAACTGTACCCACTGGGCCTTATCTGTGGGCCCCGTTCGACCTTCCTAAAAATTCTACTGAAAGTGCTTATTAAAATAATAAATAAATCAATAAAAATAAATAATGCTGGACAATCCACACAGCATTATGTAGCCCCAAATTCCAATTCAATTTATTAAACAAGAAGATTTATTAAAAAATAAAAAACCCGAGTGCCCGAACTAAAAGTATGTATAGGTAGGTAAATAAGATAATGTTTTATGGTACTTTTTAATATTGAAATCCTTTCTTCAGTCTTGACGAATGATAAAAATGTAAAGATCGCAGGCAGTCGGAGGCTCGCGTACCTATGTCCTAGCAGTTTACTGACGCCTGTGGTTGAAAAACTCATTTTTATCAATTTTGGGTTACCAGCAATCACATTTTTTTATTACAAAACTCTTAATATCTTCGAAACGGCTTCATCGATTTTGATGCGGTTTTTTCTAAACGATTTGTATGACCATAGGGAAGGTTTTATGATATATTTTAGTATCACTAATGGCCTAGTTCACTAAAGTGACTTAACGAATTTTGCGTTCTGGTTTTGTCTTTGAGGGTTTACTTTAAATCAAAAACTAATACATTATTTGAAAACACTTTATCACTCTCTTGATTTTGATACCCATATTGCTATGATAGCGAAAAGATTTTTTTTTATGTGAGAGAATATTGCTCCTGCTTTCCTTCCCATGTGACTTTTTGGGTTTCTTTTATTCTAAGGACACCTGGGAAGATGCGACAAATCTTTTTATACCAGAATCATCTAAATCCATCCAGCCGTTTGGTTGCTACGTGGTAATAAAGGAAATATCGAAGGAAGGATACATAAATACATACATGGATAGATACACGCCAAACACATAACCCTCGGCACTCGGGTAATAACTGTATAATAACATTACAGTAGACAGACCGCGTCAAATGCGTTATACAAGTTAAATTAAAACTATGTACATATTTACAAAAATTTAAATGAAATCAAAATTACATATACCTACTAATAAAAATAGAATAATAAAATAAATAAATAAATATAATAAAATAAAATAAAAATAGCTCCAAAGTAAGCTACTCAATGCTTATGTTATGGGTAGATAGATAACTGATATATTTATTACATTATATTTTTTTTTTATTAGCAATTAAATATCTTAATACATACATTTGTGGTAAAAATAGCATCTAAAAACCACTAAGGTTTATGTCGGTGCTATCGCGAGTTAACGTATTTTAACAATACATCTGATTGCAAGTACCTAAAAAACTGAGAAGCTACATACTTACATAGATAGATATTTTTTTATTATACATAGAAAACACCCAGATCAACGGAACAAATTTCTGCAGATCATACACAAATTTGTTTCGAGGCGGGAATCGAACCCGCAACCTCTTGCGTCTCAGGCGGACTCTCGCCCGCTGCGCCACTGAGGTCGTCGAATTGGATTATTAGCCATTGGATTATTAAGAAAAGTACAATCATATAAAAATTACAGACTAAAATGAAATTAAAAGTAGGTGTAATAGTGTCACTGAGTAGGTAATTACTGTAGGTACGTACAGGCATGCAGTGACATAATTAATAATTTAGCTATTTATAATTTATAACCAAATTGAGCTTACGTATGTTTTAGTCATGATGAGCAATCTCTCGTAGGTATATTGTAAAAATATGATTCAAAATCATTTATTTATAGTCATTTTTTATTTGTCTGTGATTAATAACCACTAGGGTAAAAGTTAACGTTCCTATTGTTTTTAAAATGCGTAATTTCAAATAAAAATATTAGACTTTTGTATATTAATATCTGTGCAAACACTTGAATACGAGTACGAGTATAAGCATAAAGGTCGTGAAGTTTCTTAGTCCGATACATTTGATAAAAAAGTGGATGACGTCACTTTACATACTAATCTATCGTTTATTATCGTGTGCATGTCTCCAGCTTCCTCATATTGAAAATGTAATTTCTATAAATGCCAATATTTAAAGCATAATTAGTGCACTCATAGATTTGAATCATAATTTAGCTGCCAAATAAACAACGATGCTATAAGCTTATAATAGTGTGTAAGCTGGAGTAACATGTCTCCAGCTGCCTCAGTCAGTGTGGGCAAACGGCTAATGATAGAGATATATAGTAAACGCAAGGATTTAGTACCTATTTAGTGCACCTGGTACCAAAAATTTCAGGACTGTAGCTAGGAAACTCTTCGAGTTATAAGACTTCATGAACGTGTAAGCTGGAGTAACGCTACGTGAAAAAGCATATGCTCGTTCTCTGGAATGGCTGGAGCTAGCAGGTTGCTTTAAGTCTCCAGATTTAGTACCAAACGAATTAGCGAGGTACCAAATATTTGAAGTGTCTCTGTTCAAAACTCTATGAGTTACAAGCTTTTCCAGCTTTTTTTGTTTGTCCAGCTTGCACATGTTGGATCTCAGCAACCACAATAGGTACAGACTCGGTTGATGTCTCTGAACCGAGCTATGAATAAGTGCACTCGGTACCAAAAATTTGGAATCTCTAGGACAAGCAGTTCTGTTGTAATCAGCAAAATAACATTATACCGCCAAAAATTCAAAGCATTTCGACGCGACCAAAAAATGATGCGTTGCCGCTCTGAAGGTGATATTACGCTCTGCGGATTTGAACGTATTTTACCCGCGATAAGAGTCTTTTTTGTATGCACTCAGTCCTTTAAATTTCTGAAGGCATAATTATTATACCCTTCTCTTTCCGATGTGCGTTGAAGAGCGGGGCGTTGTGTGTTGCCATATCTAATTAAATAGTTTGGTATGGTTTGACATTTTATATTTTTTTTTTGATAAAATATACCAATTTTAATTTTAATAAAAAAAAAATATACCAATTGTCTCGGGGTAGCCTCATTCCCTAGAGACCGCGTCCCCAGGTGGCGGATAGGGGAACGCTCTCCGTGGGAGCATTGGCTTCCTCGGAGGGTAGGTGGGAAATAAAATACCTCCCGCGGACCAACAAGGCCGGAGAAGGACACTCCGTTAGCAAACCCCTGCTGCAGGCTGCTTTGAGATATAGCGAAGAGAAGGCTGCAGGCAGTGCTGCGCGTTTAGGCTGGAGCGTGCAGAAGGAATGGCGGCGGAAGAATCCCAAGTGGATCAACGGCGGCGTCCGAGTTTTGTAAAGACTACAGCCTTGGCGTCAGGTGGCAACCGGCCGTAAAACAACATAGCCAACAAAAATTCTCCTCACAATGAAAGTACAAATAAAAGGCAATAAGGGTATAAATGTTAGGGCGTTCCCCGTAAGCGACGCGAATGCGAAAAATGCGAAGAATGATGATGTCACAAATGCTAGGGCGTTCCCCCGAAGCGACGATCTTTTAGACAAGAATAAGCATTCGCATAAACATCTGACACTATGTAGAATAAGACTAGCAACATGGAATCTGGGGTCTCTAACGGGAAGAAGCCAAGAATTGAGTAACACTCTAAAGAAACGCAACATAAACATCTGTTGCCTACAGGAAACAAAATGGAAAGGTTCAAAATCTAAAGATATTGGCAATGGCTACCAGGTGGTATACTTTGGCGAAGATAATAAGAGAAATGGAGTGGCGGTGGTCCTAGATAATGACTTCAAAACACGCGTAATAAATATCACCAGAAAAAACGACCGTCTGATTGCAGTCAAACTTGCTTTGGATAACCAACAGATTACGAATATAATATCTGCATATGCTCCCCAAACAGGTTGTACCCAAAATGAGAAATATGATTTCTGGGATGATTTTGACGATCTTATACACACTATCCCATCAAGTGAATACAAGATAATAGGAGGTGATCTAAATGGCCACGTGGGAACTCATAACAATGGCTCGGCTGCACACGGTGGGTATGGGTTTGGTGCATTAAACAAACAAGGCGAAGAAATAATAGACTTTGCAGCGCGACATTTCTTAACTTTGATCAACACAAACTTTAAAAAGAAAACTGAACATTTAATTACCTATAAGTGTTCGGGTAAAGCGTCACAAATTGACTACATACTAGCTGACATCGCTGTTAAACAAAAATTCAAGGACTGCAAAGTTATTCCAGGAGAGGCATTGACAACTCAACACAGAATACTTGTCGCTGTTTACGATCTGCCCAAACCCATCAAGACGATTATTGACAGAACACCCCGAATAAAATGGAAGGAACTGGAAGGGCCAAAAGGTGATAGTCTGTTAAGTGAAATGAAGGAGTATTTAGAAACTGATAATGAAACAGAGTACCTAAGTGCCAATGAAATGTGGTCTGAATTCGAAAAACTTGCCATAGCCAAAGCTACAGTGATTCTAGGAATTACTAAAGGTGGACTTAGTAAAGCAAAGGACCCAACTTGGTGGAGTAATAGAGTAAAAGAAGAACTAGAAAATAAGAAACGTTTATTCAAAAAGTGGCAACATACGAAATCGGAAGAGGATTGCAATTCTTACAAAGAGGCGAAGAAAAAGGCAAAGAGGTGTGTAGCACAGGAGAGGGCAATATCAAACGAAGCTTTTTATAATAAGTTAGAAAATGCCACAAATGAAAATGAGCTTTTCAAGATTGCTAAATACAGGCACAGGTCGACCATGGACATAAAAACCAATAAATACATAAAGGGTAAAGATGGCATTTTAATTACAAATAACGCACAAATTAACAACCGATGGTTTGAGTACTACAAAGCTCTTCTAAACGAGGAATTTCCAAACGCAGACCCTGTACCGTTGAAACCTGTACAGGGCCCCGTACAAGAAATAACGTTGGACGAAGTGAAACAGGCCGTGTCCAAAATGAAATACCGGAAGGCACTGGGACCTGACGAGATCCCGGCAGACTTATGGAAAAAACTTGGACCGATCGCTTCTATTTGGTTAACGAAATTATTTAACAATATTTTGAAAACAAAGAGTATCCCTGAATCATGGCGCCGAAGTTACCTTGTACCGTTCTATAAAAACAAAGGAGATGTTGCGCAGTGCGAAAACTATAGGGGCATAAAACTTACTTCGCATACCCTGAAAATATGGGAGCGTATCCTAAATAAACGCCTCATCACCCTCTCTGAAATAACACCAAATCAGTTTGGCTTCACCGCGTCAAAATCTACCACTGATGCTATACAGGCAATTAGAATCGTAATGGAAAAGTACAGAATGAACAAAAAAGATGTGCATTTTGCGTTCATCGATCTCGAGAAAGCTTTTGACCGGGTACCGCGTAAGTTAGTCTGGCATGCTCTGAGAATCCAAAACGTACCAGAGCACTATATAACACTCGTGCAAGACATGTACTATAACATCAGTACTAGCGTCAGATGTCTAGCCGGCATTAGCAAAGCCTTCGAGGTTAAAGTGGGTGTGCATCAGGGTTCGGCTCTTAGTCCATTACTTTTCAATCTAGTTATGGACTGTTTAACGAAGGACATCCAGACGGCATTGCCATGGTGCATTTTATATGCTGACGATATAGTGTTGGTCGCCGATAATGTACAACACCTTCAGAAGACACTAGACACATGGACAAACGCTCTGGAAAAGTTCGGTCTTCGAGTTAGCAGAACCAAAACTGAGTATCTTAAATGCCTTTTTAGTGGATCGCATAGCAACGAAATCATAAACATTGGATCATCACCCATACCTACAGTTGAGCAATTTAAATATCTAGGTTCCATGATAACGAGCAATGCAAATGTTGATGCTGACGTAACGCACAGGGTCAATGTTGCCTGGATGAAATGGAAATCTTTGACAGGTGTCTTGTGCGATCCGCGAATGCCCATAAGAACCAAAGGCAGAATCTACAAGACAGCGGTTCGTCCAGCGCTAATGTATGGGTCCGAATGCTGGACTGCAAAGAAGACGCATGAACATAAACTTCATGTTAATGAAATGAAAATGCTAAGGTGGGCGGGAGGAGTAACAAGACTTGACAAAATCCGTAATGAGTACATTCGAGGAAGTTTCAAGGTTGCCCCAATCTCAGATAAATTAATAGAATCACGCCTAAGATGGTATGGTCATGTCAAAAGACGTACCGAAGAACATGTGGTGCAAATTGCGCTGAGTCTACCAGAAGAAAAGAGAGGCAGAGGCCGCCCGCCATCCACCTGGTGGACCAATATAAAAAGAGACCTCACGAAATCCAAATTGCCCGAGCCGACAACCCAAGACAGACTGTCTTGGCGCAGAAATGTGAGGAGACCCGACCCCAAATAATGGGAGCAGGGATGGAGAAAGAAGATAAAATATACCAATTATATTGCAGAATTTGCAGGCAAGGCAGGGAGCGAGCAGCACGTCCGTCCGTCCGTATTTTGACAGTTTGACAGCCAATCTAATCTTGCTAGTGTCATGTCAAGTGAATCGTCATCAGACCTAAGTCAAGTCATTCGAATTTGAGAGGTTAAAATATACCAATTATATATATTGCAGAATTTGCAGGCAAGGCAGGGAGCGAGCAGCATGTCCGTCCGTCCGTATTTTGACAGTTTAACAGCCAATCTAATCTTGGTAGTGTCATGTCAAGTGAATCGTCATCAGACCTAAGTCAAGTCATTCGAATTTGAGAGGTTTTCGATTTGCAAAAACAAATCCTTCCTACCTATATAAACCAGTATTATGGTAGGTAGCAGTTAAATAAATAATTAGGTAAATTTAGATTTACGTAGGTACCTAATCATTTATTAGTTTTACTACTTAACTTCTCCTATGGGTACTGTGGTAGGTGTTAAAGAACTGGCGCTTTGAGTAGGTACCTATGTAGATACAGATACAACTACGTTATTTTAACACTGCCAAAAAGGTAAAAAAAGGGGCTACCTACCAGTAAAAACGCACCTCTTGTATCTATGTATGTTACTTCCGCATCGATTTGGACATCCGCATCGCACCAATAATGCGGATGTTCATGCGGATGTGACAAAAACAAAAAATAAAATAGACGCAACCAGTGACTGGCGCGTAGTATCACCTTCAGAGCGGCAACGCATCATTTTTATGGTCGCGTCGAAATGCTTTGAATTTTTGGCGGTAAAATGTTATTTTGCTGATTACAACAGAACTGCTTGTCCTAGAGATTCCAAATTTTTGGTACCGAGTGCACTAATTCATAGCTCGGTTCAGAGACATCAACCGAGTCTGTACCTATTGTGGTTGCTGAGATCCAACATGTGCAAGCTGGACAAACAAAAAAAGCTGGAAAAGCTTGTAACTCATAGAGTTTTGAACAGAGACACTTCAAATATTTGGTACCTCGCTAATTCGTTTGGTACTAAATCTGGAGACTTAAAGCAACCTGCTAGCTCCAGCCATTCCAGAGAACGAGCATATGCTTTTTCACGTAGCGTTACTCCAGCTTACACGTTCATGAAGTCTTATAACTCGAAGAGTTTCCTAGCTACAGACCTGAAATTTTTGGTACCAGGTGCACTAAATAGGTACTAAATCCTTGCGTTTACTATATATCTCTATCATTAGCCGTTTGCCCACACTGACTGAGGCAGCTGGAGACATGTTACTCCAGCTTACACACTATTATAAGCTTATAGCATCGTTGTTTATTTGGCAGCTAAATTATGATTCAAATCTATGAGTGCACTAATTATGCTTTAAATATTGGCATTTGTAGAAATTACATTTTCAATATGAGGAAGCTGGAGGCATGCACACTTTATTATCTTTCTATTTTATTTTACCTTCAACAAAGAACTTTGACGAATGTAATATTTATTACCTTATGATATAATATGATGATGATAAAAAATATACGGTGTAAATATACTATATACCTACGCATATTCAAAATGTAATTAAAAAAATTTATATCGAAGAATTTGGGTTTCTATAAAATTAAAGATCTTTATCACATTAATTATAACAATTTCACCTGAATATACCTAATCAACAGCTTCAATAATTCGATGGTATCCGAATCACCACAAAAAAAATCAAAACGGTGTCCGAATTAATTTTGTCCGAGTCGTCAGCGACTCAAAAATTTCACTTTACTAGAATTTACTGGATCCATGCATAAAATTTTATCTCATAATATTTGTTTCAAAACGTTTAGTAGTAAGTTATTTGCTCTAAATCAATCTTAGATAGGTACCTACTTTATTGTTAAAATCAATTTAACTAGTTTTCCACATACATTAAAATTTGCTTTAATTTCGTCACTTATTACAATAGTATAGTGTCGTCGGCGAAAAGAACCATGTCTGTTTCGTTTTCAACACATGTCATTTATGTAAATAAGGAACATTGAAGGCCCTAAGATAGAGCCTTGGGGGACTCCTATGTCTACTGAACTAGATTGCGAATTATGACCATTATTGTATTCTGTAATAATATGGTACCTGTCTTGCTCAGGTATACCTACCTACGCTTGTAGGCTACTAATATAAATATATGGTCCAAACTCAAGATGCAATATTTAAAAACAAACCAGTAGTAAAAAAACACTCTTGACTAGGTATCCTACTACTATCATAAACGCGAAAGTTTGTAAGTATGGATGGCTGGATGGATGGATGTTTGTTACTCTTTCACGCCGGAACGGCTAAACGGATCTGGATGAAACTTGGCAGAGAAACGTTCCACGATCCATCGATTATTGCCTGGAATAGCCCATAGGCCGTTTTTATCCCGTGGGAATACCAGGATTTAAATCTGCGCGGGTGAAACCGCGGGGCGCAACTAGTTTTACATAATTTACATTTCTTTTCGATTTGCGATCTAGCCTAAAATAGGTATGTAATGCTCACAATTATTTCTTAAACTCGACATCACAACGAGAATTATAGACTTTTTAATGAAATTCGTTATAAACATTGCATCTTGTGTTTGGACAGGGTATTATAGGTATACTTAGGTATATTTACAGATCTTCTTTGGTGTGGACGCGTTCGAGTACACGACCAGCTGTAAACCAACAAGTTTTGTTAGTATTAACCAATTTCAAATTTGACTATTCAGTTCACTAGTCATGACAACTCTCTACACGTGAACCCAAAGGTACCTACTTATCTTAATTTAATCTCCGAGTTACAACAAAAACCTCTCGATGTATCCGCCATCAAGTCGAGTTCATCCATGTTCTAGTTCTAGTACCCACATGCCCCGAACCAACCAAAATGATCTTATATAGGTAAATTGATATGTAATGGGATGATACCTACTACAGATCTAATTTAAATACCTCAAGTAAGTACGTGGGATATATAGGTAGGTATATATTAATTATCCCACTTGTCATCTACCTAAGTATTTTCGATTGCTTTCAATGAAGATGAAATCGAGACACTTGGGTAGCATAAGTGTTCCGAGTAGGTAATAAAATAGGCGTTAGCAGGCAAAAGGTGGGTAAAGCTTACTTAGCTCATCATCATCTTCAAGATTAATGTACGAAGTGCACAACAGGTATTCTTCATTCATCGTATTCTCTACGGAAGGAAGGAGTAGGTAGGTACTACCTAACCTTCCTGCTTACCTACAGGCTACGATAATGAGAATATTGCGATGTCTGAGGAGTTATGGGAAGAGAGTGAGAGAGGGAAGAAAGCCACATTATTAGAAGTAGGTACCTATATCTGAATGAGGGTGGTTCTAAGGAAAAGTTAGGTATCTATAGGCCAAAAGTAAAGATCGAAAGATGGTGAAAAAATTCAAGGATAACTTTTGCGCCATCCCAGTATGTCGGCATGCGACATCTAAGGGTAGGTATTAGGTACCTATTCAAAGAAAAATAAGACGTTTTTTCGAGATTAGATGGATACTAGGTTAAGAGCAACAACATGATGAAGAAAAGTAAAAGTTAATAAAAAACTTACAGCGGCGAAGGCAACAAAAATGGCGAACTTCATGTTTATTAAGCGAGTGGATAGTCAATGATAGTTTCCAATTAATGTCGCTCTTTTTATACCCTCCCAATGTGTGACGCGTACCTATACCGCGGAAACAATATTTAAAACATAATTTATTTCAACATTTTAGGATAAACTTAGACTTAGACTCCCGCGCTTCATTGCCCACGCCCTCGGCCGCTTTATCTACACTAATCTACACTTCTACATATACACTAATATTATAATATAAAGAGGAAAACTTTGTATGTATGTTTGTATGCTTCGAATAGGCTCGAAAACTACTGGTCCGATTTCAAAAATTCTTTCACCATAAGAAAGCTAAATTATCCCTGAGTAACATACCTAGGCTACATTTATTACTGAAAAAATTAGGGATCCCTACTAAAACTTAAAAAATGTAACCCGAGGTGTAATATAAAATATCTTTCACCGCATGCGCTGCGGAAACTATAGACGATAGAACAAAAAAATGTTCTACAATATTAAAGAACACATAATTATCTACAATTAAGTCAGCGATAGCATATGTCTAACTATTGTACTATGTTGATAAAAATGCCGACCAAAAACAGACCATGTTATCTATACCTTTATATTAGTCCTTATCCAAATAAATCCTTTTGTATGCAAGGCTGTTTCAATACCTATCGATTACTTCTTGAATTTTTTAAATCGGACATTCCATTCAAAAGATTCATTCATTACCTACGAAATAAAAAACATTAGTGCATTTTATAAAGCGCGAAAGCGAGCCGAGTTGTCAGCGCGAAGCATAAGGAGTCTATGAAAAAAAGTCTACCCAACCCATGCGAAGCTGGGACAGGCCGCTAGTCCCCTATATACCTAATGCGAATTACTAAGTATGTACTTATTTCATATAGGTGTACACAAATTTTGAGTGCTATTTTAATAACTTATATTTTGAAAAGGAGTTTCGTTAGATAGACACTAAAGTATTGATTTCGCCAATCGTTGATTCGTGCAGGAAATACCTTAGATACCTATCTTATTATGTTTTAGTTGAATTGTGAACTACCTATTTTTCTATTCTACATATTATTTCCTGATTTCTTAATTATTGAAATAACTTGAATTGATCGAGAAATATGACGCAATTACCCCAGTTGACCTTTTAATCAATGCCGGCGAACCTATGAAGGACGCATGACATGCGTAGATAACATGGTTTTCCAGAAATTTTAGTTTATCTAGGGTACATCTACTTTCACTACTAATATTTTGAAGAGTAAACCTTTGTATTTTTGTATGCAGCGCAGCGCGTGGGGTAGGTTCGAAGCGCAGGAATCTAAGTCTAAGGTTATCCTAAAATGTTGAAAAAAATTATGTCCTTCTTCTTCGCATGGGTGGACATAATTTAGTAGTACCTATAGTATAATAATATTCAATCCGCAAGTATACTATAATAATATTCAATCGATTCCGTACCCACTGGACCCCAATAATATAACATTTACATCGTAGATTTTTTTTATAATATACACATCAATATCATAAGGTAATAAATATTACATTCGAGAAGTTCATTTGTTCATTCTTTGTCGAAGGTAAAAATAAATAGAAAGATAATCACTATCACTAACATACCTAGTATAAAACAGTCGCTTTCTCTGTCCCTATGTCCTCTTATCCCTTTGTATGCTTAAATCTTTAAAAGTACGCAACGGATTTTGATGCGGTTTTTTTTAATAGATAGTGATTCAAGAGGAAGGTTTATATGTATAATACATGCATGATATGTGCACCCGTGCGAAGCAGGGGCGCGCGGGCGAGTCGCTAGTAATTGATAAATTAGTATGCTAAAGTGACGTCATCAACTTTCTAAGGTAGGGTCTTGAATCTTGAAGGTCCAGTACCCACCATGCGAATTCAAAAATGAGGTCCAATAGGCACATTGACTATATGCACAATTTTTAAGGAGGTCGAATGGGCCCTATAAATTAATGCGGTCCAATGGGCACTTTTTGCTTTTGGGTCGAATCTTGGAGGTCCAGTGGGTACTGAACCATTTAATGTGACGACTACCATCCAAAATAATAAACAAGAACTAATTCAGTCCAATGTACCTATCCATATTATGGATAATGGATGGGTGTCCGGCTTGAGTTGTCTGATATTAGGTAGGTACCTACAACTTATGGCCGCTCTGAAGAAAATGTGAAACCAAAATATATCTTATGTAGGTTATGTAACCTACCTTGGATTATTTCGAGAAAATTCTTTTTTTTTTATCTTATTTTACTCTAATGAACACTAGAAATGAATGAATTCTATTGGTTTTTAAAAATAGATTTATTAAAAATACTGGAAATTAATAAAAAATACTTTGTTACAGAATAATGTCAAGCACACCGTGTCCGTCCTGCAAATACTAAACCTTATAATAAATGAAAAAACAAATTCATAGAATGAATAGGTATATGTACAAAAATTATATGTAATAATGCAAAAAGCTTTTTATTTCATATCAGATCCATATTTAAGTCCAACCTAGGACTTCAGGAACTAGGTTGTACTTAAACGTGGATTCAGTCAATGAAAAAAAACTCGACTTCGATCGCATATTTTATCGATATCGATATAAAAGCGAGTGCCATCGCGCAGCACTATTTAGGTTGATAGGTTGGTTAAACTGTTGTTGTTTGACGTACATATTCGTTGTGTTGGTATTGAAGTGCCATTTAAATGGATCCCATTGGCTCTTTACTAAGTCCCGCCTCTTCTCGTAGTTTTACATTCTCTTTGGTTAACCTAGTGTTGGGTAGGACACGGTTTCAAAAAGAGTTTGAGTGAGGCCCTCGTTTTATTTCGTGAGGTGGGACAATGTTATGCTTCAAATGTCATGTCACATAGGTACAAAATGTCATATTGTTGAAGTAGGTACCTAGTCCTAGTTTGATGATTTCATTTGTCATTGAGGAAAATCTGTCACACAGCGTCACAGCGTCACATCAACGATACCATTTCATTCAACGTGATACGACCCCTCATTTCGGTCATACAATACTCACTCACTCACTTCTTACAATGAAATTTTCCTTGTTCGTCCCGCTGACGCAAGCGATGTCGTCTCAGTCAGACAGTGAGCGACTGTATGGAGCACTTAGAGCATTTATAACGTTATAAATGCTCTAAGTATGGAGCATGACAAAAATGAGGTGGTACATGAATTGAAAACGAGGACCGGGACATTTTTGAGTGAATGAATGTGACAAACGAGGTGCCTCACGTATGTCCTACTCAACCAATGTCTTTGTACTCAACCTCAACACAGTCAGTGTGATAATGTATATACTCTGCAGTGTTATCGCATTTATCGCTCAACCCGGGATTTGTTTGTTTTACTTATTTGTGATCAAAACAAATGGAAAATTATACAAAAGGGAAAAATGTGGAAGCATCTTTAGAGCGGGATGGTTTACCATTCAAAGATTTACCCCAAAACTTTCTTTGGATGCAGGTAAATAAGTCTGATAGACATAAGTACCTTGTATGTACCTACCTGAGGGTTGGGGATAAGAGGGTTGCAAGTGGTGGTAGATGGCAAGTCCTTCCTTATAGGCAAGCCATGTCCTTTTGACTAGGAGATTAAAAAAAATAATTACTTCAATTTTTAAGTAAAAAAAAATAACCTTCACCTAGTGGTAAGTCCTACTCTTGACTCTTTTTGTCTATGAGAATAAAGGTACTTACACTTCGATTTTCTCAAATTAAGGGCCCGGCGACAGCGGCTCGCAGTTTCGAGGTGCGATTGCCTATTATTTAATTTCGGGGAGGTTGTTTGAAAGAATAACTATCCAGTGGCACGCATAAATACTGTTCGAATACAAATAATACAATAATATAAGGGAAATGTGCTTCAGTCAGAAATCATTTTGGTATTAGGTAAACGTAAGGCCAAACATACTAATACCAAAATGATTTCTGATTCGGGCATGTTTCCCTTATAGGTATTATTGTGTTATTTGTGTTCGAACAGTATTTATGCGTGTCACTGGATAGTTGTACTTTTAAACAACCTCCCCGTAATGAAATAATAGCCAATCGCACCTCGAAACTGCGAACCGCTGTCGCCGGGCCCTTAACTTAAAACCCTAATCTACCTACCTAGTTATTTAGCTGAAAAAGTGAAGTAATTTTTTATTTTTTTAGAAAAAGGACAAAAGAAGGACTTGCCACCTACCCCGACTTGGGGTTGGCTATAGCAATCCTTGTACCTGAGTTGAGGGTTGGGGATAGGGGGGATGCAAGTGGGGGTAGATGGCAAGTCTTCCCCTTGAGTCCTTTTTTCTAGGAAATGAAAAAAAATACTTTATTTTTTCAAGTAAGTTACTAGTTAGGTTAGGGTTTTTTTTTATATGAAGAAAATTGGTAGTAATATTTCATCTCTATGACAAAAAGACTCAAGGGAAGGAATTCTCATTAGGTTAGGGTTTTTTTTTTTAAGTTAAGAAATTTTTTTTTCATTTCCCTGAAAAAAGGACTCAAGGGGAAGACTTGCCATCTACCCCCACTTGCATCCCCCCTATCCCCAACCCTCAACTCAGGTACAAGGATTGCTATAGTTTAACCCCGACTTGCAACCCCCTTACGACGATTGCTATAGCCAACTATTTTTGTAGGTGGTTGTTTGAGGTGGTGGTGGTGGTTTGAGGCATGTAGTCAGTCATAGAATAGGTAATTGATAATAGGTAAGCTTTGGTTATGGAGTAATGTAATTGTAATTGGACTCCTTTTTCTGCACGTAGACTCAAGGTTGGTCCATTGTGCGTCAGGGTGTGCTGGCTATATCTGTAGCCAGCCCAACTCCTCCCAAAAGCGCAGAAGTTTCCTGGGGGCTTCGCAGGCTTGGAGGAGTGACCTGGGGTTGGCCAGGATTTCTTGTCGTTGAGTTGCTACTACCTCGCATTCCAGGACTATGTGGGCAGCTGATTCTTCTTCGGATAGGCATCCTCTGCAGAGTGGACTGTCTGTGGCTCCGATGTTATATAGGTGTTTGTTTAAGGGAATGTGACCCGTTAGGGTTCCCACAATGGTTTTGAGGTCTAGTCTGTGCAGGTTAAGTAGACGGCGTGTCAGTCTGGGTGTGGTTGTTGGTATTGCTGTTCTTGCCTGTCTGCAATCAGTTGTGCGTGTCCAGCGTTGGTTGTGTTGGTTCTGCGAGCGCTGCCATATCCAGGTTCTCAGCTGGGAGAGAGGCAGAGGCAGGAAGGGGTTTGGTCCTTCCGTCAGAGTTTCTGATACTCTTCTGGCTAGCTGGGTAGCTGGTCTGCGGCGTCATTGCCAAGTGATCCGCTATGTCCCTCCCTTTATCCATTGTAGAGTTACCGAGTTCTTTGTGGCAATACTCTCCAGGACTTGGTGACATTCGTATATGAGCCTGGAGTTGCAGTTGTGACTCTCTAAGGCTCTGAGTGTTGCTGTGCTGTCTGAGAGGATCCGTATGTTGTAGTTATCAATCCCTCTCCTGTTGATTGCTGTGGCAGCTTCGGTGATGGCCACACATTCGCATTGAAAGATGGAGCTGTGTGATCCTAGTGATATTGATATGTTAATGTTGAGATCAAGCGAGTGCACTCCGGCGCCTGTTCCCTGTTTGGTTTTTGAGCCATCCATATAGATTCGGACTTCGTTAGTGCCTGATTGATCTCTTTGGTCCTCCTGTGTTTGTATGTGGTAGTGTTTCTGGAATATTTGTTTTTTGGGGATCTTATCGCACGGTGCTGCTATAAGCGGTTCGTAACAGGATGGATGCGTGCGGGCTCGTGGAGATTCCCCAGAGTTCCGAATGT
This sequence comes from Plemyria rubiginata, assembly GCA_963576535.1. Lineage (NCBI taxonomy): Eukaryota > Metazoa > Arthropoda > Insecta > Lepidoptera > Geometridae > Plemyria > Plemyria rubiginata. The sequence goes on along the minus strand of OY754909.1, from coordinate 6,680,585 downwards.
TTGAGTCTAATAGCGGCCATCGTCGCTTCTTGTTGTATAAATAGGTCGAGGAGTTTCAGGCCCAGGATGATTTCAAGGGCTGCTGTTGGTGTTGTTCACATGCGGCCCGTTATTGCGGAGCATGCTAGTCTCTGAAAGCGTTGCAGCTTCGCAATAACGGTGCTGAGTTCGGTTCTGTTCCACCATACGATTGCTCCATATGTGAGTGTTGGTCTTATTATGGCTGTATAGAGCCAGAGGGTTATTTTGGGTGAGAGTCCCCATGTTTTCCCTAGCATTCTGCTGCATTGGAAGAATATTGGCGCTTGCTCGTTTTATTTTGAAGTCAAGGTGCTTGTTCCATAGGAGTTTGCTATCGAGAATGACTCCGAGGTACCTACTAGACTTCGTTGGTCAGGCTTAGTTCAGTGTTAAATAGCTTGGGAAGTTTTAAGTTTCCTGTGCTTCTTTTGTGTGTGAACATTATGAGTTCTGTTTTCGTGGGGTTAACTGACAGGCTATGGCTGTTACACCAGCTTTCTATTGTTTTCATAGCGGTTTTCATTAGGTCGCATAATACGCTTTCAAAACATCCTGTTGCCAAGATGGCAAGGTCGTCTGCGTATCTTACCGTTTAGAGGCCGTGGCCATTTAGTTCCCGGATGAGGTCATCCACCACTATGTTCCACAGTAGTGGCGACAGTACGCCACCTCGTGGGCAGCCTGTCGCTACAATACCTCTTTCTTGTAGTGGTATTTACTTGTATTGCTACAGACACAGACAAGTACAGACTTGAGCATGTTATTTATCCACTCTGCTAGCGTTGGCGCTACACCGTATCTTGCCAGTGCTAGGTCTATGCTGGTGAATGTCGTTTTGTCAAAGGCTCCTTCTATGTCTATGAAGGCACCCAGAGTAGGTTGCTTTACTGCTAATCCGTCTCCAATTCTAGAGACTACGCTGTGGAGGGCGGATTCTGTGGATTTGCCCGGGCTATAGGCGTGTTGGTGTGGGTGGAGTGGTTGGCGTACCTAGGATTGTTATCTCTGATTTCCTGATCGCACAGCCTTTCAAGGGTTTTGAGGAGAAACGATGTTAAGCTAATGGGACGGAATGATTTCGCCATTGTGTAATCGCTTCTACCTGGTTTTGCTAAAAATATGACCTTCACTTCTCTCCATTTTTGGGGTATGTATCGGTGAGCGATACAGCCCCTAAAGATGGTTACTAGATGGTCGACTAGTATGTCACCATTCCATCTGAGGAGACCTAGGAATATGGTTGTGGTGTATTAAACTCGTGTTATGTTGCAGGTAAAGGGGGGTAGCCGGCTGCCTAATCTCATATCACATGCGGCTGGTATCCTGGAAAACAAGGAAGCGTCAGTAGTTGTATGGACTGGAGCTGGTGTTGGACTTGGCAAAGCCATAACTTGTGCTGAACTTACCAAAAGGGAATTCAAAATACCACATCAAGTTACCAAACTCACATACAAAATGTAAGTAACAATCTCGACTTGAAAGCATGCATTGGTTTTTTCATGCAACTATAATGTGTATAGCCTAATATACAAATTCAGTGGAAACTGTTCAATATTTGAAATATTGTTTCAGAGATGAAGAATATTGGGACCCGAAACTAGAAGGCCTAGAGAAGATTGTAGTCAAGCGTCAGATACCAGTCATTCACATACTGCTCTCTGTTGAAGAGGAATTTGACATAAATCAATCTAGGTGAGTGAGTCCATCTTCTAATTACAACATTCATTAGAAACAATGTTATTCTAATAATAAATATTCTTTTCTTACAGTTATCAATCTCTCAATGGTAAAAAGTTTTGGCAAACTACAACAACCAATCAAGACACTAGAAGTAATCAAAAAGGCAAAGGCAGGGGCAAAAAGCAAATTAAATTTAAAGGTACTAAAAATAGGACCGAAAAATTATAGACCACATGAAGTTGAGACAAAAATTATGTTGATTTACTAAATAAGTGCAATTTATTTAATAATTGAATAAAAGCTCAAACAAGTAACTAAATGTATTTCCTAAAGATGTCAAGCCTAAAAGTAGGCACAGCAAATGTAATATTTGGCCATGCCTCTAACTACTCTATTAGACTCAAGAAGAAGAATATGCAGGTGAAGATGCAGATGCTATGAAACAGAAACTGACAACTTATAAATAATTTAATAAGACACTACAAATACAAGTATTTCTTAAGATTTTAGATACAGTCGGTCTTATAAGTTAAAATATTTCGAAACAATGACAACACTGAGTGGGACAATGTTAAATACATCTGATAATATTGAAAAATGGTGTAGGTATTCCAAATAGATACAGATTAATATTTAATTTTAAAGTAGAGCTAAGCAACATTATTTATTTAAAGATACCTACAAATATTTTCTTAAATGCATTAGTCCTGCATATCCAATAAGACAACTTACTAATTTGTTCTTATTCAATGGGTAATGGAATTACTGAGTACTCATCAATTCCTAATTAAATAAAATAAACTCAATCCATAAAATCTAGTGTACCTAGACAGGTACAAAAACTGAGAGGAGATTTACTACATACTATTCTACTTTTCGACGATTTCTACTGAGTCTGGAGATTATGATTGTTAGCATTGTCATTTGGAATCTAATATAAAGGTACCTTACCCATTAGACACCCTCAAAGAATCTTGAGTTGGTATATGGTACTGAGAGATCTGAAGAGATACCTACCATGCCTAGGGATCAGTCGTGAAGCTGTTTGAGTTTTTTTTTATTTGGAGTAAGCTTTAGAGCTGATCTAAAATGGGCAGTATCTGAATGTCTTATAAGACATTGGAGTCAATAATGACGAAAACAAGGACTTGCAATTGCACATTCCATATCAAAAGCAAGCAAAGATAGTGGTATCGATTTTGTTATTGCATTATCCTAAACTAACTTATTGACAGCTCTAAAATTATAGCCATCCTTGTTGTTTCGGTGTTTTGAAAGGGATATCAATATTTTAGTGCTGTTAAATTGGGATAAGTTAGGAAAATTAAACAACAGAATTGTCACCACTGTTTGCATTAAATTATTCTTGAAACAATGTTCATTTTATTAATGTATGTTATTGGGTGGCTATTCCCAATAACATACATTAAAAAAATTATACATTTTATCCTCATTTCTTGATTGTTTAATAGAAATGAATAAGCTTCTAAGTTTATGAGTACCTACCTAATAATCAAAGTTTCAATGAAAATGTGACATTACTATATCAGTAATACTAAACATCCAAAATCCACTGTACTGGTACAAGAAAATAAGTTGAGTAAAAGATCAGTTCATTAATTACTGACAAAAAAACTCAGCATAACTAAATACACCACCACTATTGAATCAGAGCTCATGCTTCAGATTCACCCACTGGGGGAGCAATTGGTGTTTCATCATCCAATTTTGGCAGGATCAGTATTTCCTTTGAAATTATAGAATACTTTGTCACAAAGTATGTGAAGCGTTTACACAAATGTGTTTCTTTCTCAAACGAGTCAAATATTGACCGATGATGAAAATAGGCATGGGAGAATATTCTGTAGACTCTCCTGCAGACTGATCCTAGTTTGGCAACGGATGATTCCTTGATGCTAACTCTGAAAATGTAAGAAAATATGATTTAAGCTCAATACCCCAAGTCTGATTGGTGTTCACTGTTTTCTGTGTATCGAGATTAACCTATTAAGACTTCAGTTTCAGGTAAAATTGGGGCCACAAATTGATAAATAGCCTAAACCCATTTTCTCACCTGCTGGGAAAGTATTTATTACTATTGAGCAGGCAAGCTGCACCATCTAAGGTGTGTCTAGTGTAATCAATAGCTGGGCACTCCTTAGGTGTCTTGTGGGCTGCACACAGGAATATCCACTGCTCTGTAGCAGTCATTTGAGTGCAAGTCTCTGGTTTACACTCTGCTTGTAATCGAACAGCCAATCCATTGAGTTCCATGCAGAATTGCCTAAAAAATATCATCTAATCAATAATGTTTCAAAAAAGAACATAATACGGGTCCCTTGAATAGTTGTATGTTCTTTTTAAATACCGTAAGTGTTCATATTTCCAAACTCCTTCGTCTTGGGCGTCAGGCATTTTCAAAATTGCTTCAAGATTCGAAGGGTCTCTTCGAATCGTCTGTTGAATAAACTGCTGCACTGCTAGAGTGCTGTCCATTTCCTCAAAAGGTTCATCCGGCCAGCGACAGAAATCCTGCAAAATGGTCTGGAATGTAGGGCTGGGCAATGATCGAAAGCCTACTTTACTCACAGAAATACTACGATTTTACCTTTGCCTTAGATCCGGGGCGATTGCGTCTCAATATCTCAAACTCAGACATGACTTCTGCTGCTGACTGCTTGTGCTAAATAGGTAGGTATCGTATTGTGAAGCTAATTCTCTGCCGGTCTGCCAGTAGATACTTTACTTGCAAAAAATCGTTCAGCCTCAAATCAGTGGATCAATCATCGTCGCCATTTTCCTTAATATTTATATGTACCTACCGACTTTTTTTTTCTCACAAATCCGGTATTTACTGTCAAAACTGACATTTGTCAAATAACAAACTGTTTGCTTTTGATTGCTAGGAAGTTATTCGTCGAGCGAGCTCCCTCCCTCCATTCCAATCGGTAGCATAAAGGCCCATTTACATGATGTCATTTTCTTGTACGTACAAGAGCAATAATTGAATGCAATAATGGAGCGCAATAATAACCTTTGAGAATTGCAAGCAACTGTTTACACGCGGATACTAGTAAAAAAGTTGAATGCAAATCTTGACAAGAAATAATTGCAGCTGTCTTTTGTTTACACCAATACGATAATGTTTAGGAGATTATTGCTTTCAAGCCTTGCTTTGTCTAAACACAGACTTGTACGTGCGCGTACAATTTTTCGGTGCGTTCGTTCAAGTATTGCTCGTATTTGCGTTGGCAAATTTTTCATTCAAGTGTTGAACGTTTTAGATTTTTTTTTTTTCATTCATATTTTAGAATTCGGTTCTGCTGATTTAATAAAGTTTATTGAGATATATCGGATACCTACACAATGAAAATTTTAATTACAAGAACCGTGATGCACGTAATGCTGCACTAGCAGCATTTGGAAAGGAATTCGGAGTTTAAAGGTTTCGAACATATGGAAATTTCAAACAAAAATAAAAAAATTGAGCATCCAATTGAATACAAAAATTGCATAACAAATTATTGTACTTGCTGTTTATACCAGGGACAGTTTTGAATGCAATAATTGCCTACTATAGCAAGAATTTGACATGATGTACAGATGATGCCAGCCAATTATTGCTATAATATAATAATGTATGCAACAGGCAATAAACTTGCATCGTGTAAATGGGCCTTAAGCCTAGTTTGCCGTCCTAGGATTTCTAGGCCTGCTCAGCCTGGTGGTAAATCCGCCACTGCGTCCGAGACTAAATGATGATCTACCCCTGATGTAGATAGGTAGGTACCTACCTAGGTATTTCTTCGCCCATCAACAAGTTCAGCAAAATCTAAAACATAAGTAATTAACTAGCTTCAGAAAATACTTAAGTAGAATTATACATGTACAAACATTCATTACGAAAATGTAACGATATAATACCTTCCTTTGTTTTTCGGTGCGCCTATGTTCACCGACTTTTTTCAACTTTCATTCGGTCTTTTTTCACATTTTAAACTTTCTGATTCGTAAAACAAAAATGTGAGCATAATTTCATAGCTAATTGATATCTAAATAATGTTTATGCATGCATTGTCAAGAAATTATTATAAAATGATGAGACAATTTATTTAATGCACTTTAGCAAATATTTATTACGGCGGTATAAATCTTTACTGCATTAGCTTTGAGAGATACATAGAATTCAACATAGTTAGTATGTAAAAATGATGATGATGATCTAGAAAGTCGGTAGGAATAATATTATGATGAGTTACAGAATACCAGATAGTTCCAAATCGACCAGCCTTCAGTTGATAGCTCTATCTCTGTCACTACAGCGAATGCGTCACACTCGTACCTACTGATGCAATGACCGCCGCGCCGTTCTGCAACCATACCTAGGTACCTACCTACGCAATTCTCCCTGCCCCGCGACCAGATTTTAGATAACTACCTACCTATCTAGATATTTATGGGTTTTCTCTGTTCCGTGATATTTAGGTACTTTTTACTAGCTACGAAATTTCAGTAAGTAGGTAGGCCTAGTAAATTTTCGCAATGAATGTTTGTACATGTATAATGCTACTTAGGTATTTTCTGAAGCTTGTTACCTACTTATGTTTTAGATTTTGCTGAACTTGTTGATGGGCGAAGAAATACCTAGGTAGGTACCTACCTATCTACATCAGGGGTAGATCATCATTTAGTCTCGGACGCAGTGGCGGATTTACCACCAGGCTGAGCAGGCCTAGAAATCCTAGGACGGCAAACTAGGCTTAAGGCCCATTTACACGATGCAAGTTTATTGCCTGTTGCATACATTATTATATTATAGCAATAATTGGCTGGCATCATCTGTACAGCATGTCACATTCTTGCTATAGTAGGCAATTATTGCATTCAAAACTGTCCCTGGTATAAACAGCAAGTAAAATAATTTGTTATGCAATTTTTGTATTCAATTGGATGCTCAATTTTTTTATTTTTGTTTGAAATTTCCATATGTTCGAAACCTTTAAACTCCGAATTCCTTTCCAAATGCTGCTAGTGCAGCATTACGTGCATCACGGTTCTTGTAATTAAAATTTTCATTGTGTAGGTATCCGATATATCTCAATAAACTTTATTAAATCAGCAGAACCGAATTCTAAAATATGAATGAAAAAAAAAAAATCTAAAACGTTCAACACTTGAATGAAAAATTTGCCAACGCAAATACGAGCAATACTTGAACGAACGCACCGAAAAATTGTACGCGCACGTACAAGTCTGTGTTTAGACAAAGCAAGGCTTGAAAGCAATAATCTCCTAAACATTATCGTATTGGTGTAAACAAAAGACAGCTGCAATTATTTCTTGTCAAGATTTGCATTCAACTTTTTTACTAGTATCCGCGTGTAAACAGTTGCTTGCATTTCTCGAAGGTCATTATTGCGCTTCATTTATTGCATTCAATTATTGCTCTTGTACGTACAAGAAAATGGCATCATGTAAATGGCCCTTTATGCTGCCGATTGGAATGGAGGGAGGACTCGGGAGAGGAGGGAGGGAGCTCGCTCGACGAATAACTTCCTAGCAATCAAAAGCAAGCAGTTTGTTATTTGACAATATGAAATGTCAGTTTTGACAGTAAATACCGGATTTGTGAGTAAAAAAAAAGTCGTCCAGTAAATACCTACCTTGTCTTTATTTTGATTTCATTGATTTTGTTGTTATTTTGTTACTGTACAGTGAACACGTGTACACACACGAACAGCAGTTTCAAAAACCATGCATGTAACAGTTCTTATTGGTGGTCTACTTTGTCTACTATTACATCATTGTGCTGCAGTTACAGATATGACAGAAAGTTCTTTCGGAAAGCACACTGAAGGTGTTCTTGCTGCATTTGGAGACTTCAACTCTGATGAATTAACAGATGCCTTTGTTATAGAGAACGCTTCTAATGTGGTAGTGTATTTGGCTTACGACAAGGAACCGTTTCTAAGACCGTCATTATTTGCATGTAATTTTAGTGACTTTGTTATCACTAGCATAGTACCTGGTGATTATGATGGAGATGCTTACATGGATATAATGTTTACGACGCAAATCCAGAATGATACGTCGAATTTACAGGATGTTAGAATCCTTTGGGGAGGAACAGATAGCCTAAATTGCTCCGATGCTCTGCTCACTAAAGCTACTTCAGTTGGACAGCCTCTCGCAATGGACTACAACAGAGATATGACCTTGGACCTGTTTGGTGTAAACAAAAAAATGAAAAGAGTATTTTGGATATTTGACAAGTCTAGAGATACACCTACTGAAAAAAGCATGGGTGAAGAAATATTCAAGGAATTGAAAATGCCACACTCACATTCATTTTTGGATGTAAATGATGATAATGCTGCTGATCTGCTACTGACAACTACATCCAATGTAGAAGTGTGGCTGAGTGATGAACTAGATGGCTTTAGATACAATAATAGCATAGAAATGCTTGTTGGACATACAGCAATCTATGGACAAACATTGTTTGTTGATGTTGCTCTTTCAGGGCAGTTTTTTTTAGTTGTACCTGTTTGTTATGATGTTGACTGTATCAATAGCACAATACTGATTAATGATAACCACCAGTGGCATGACTTGCAGGTGGATTTCAATGATGGCAAAGGCACTGTTTGGCGATTCATACCACCCAGGAATGAAATATATCTGGATACTATAACAATGCGTTGTGGAGATTACAATATGGATGGTTACCCTGACATTTTGATGACTCTTACTCCAACAAATAGTAATGGAACTAGATCATTTCTTCTTCATAACACACCATGTGAAATGCCAGGATGCAAATTTTACAGAACCTTTCAAGTGCAATGGGACAAATTTGATTCATTTGACAAAAATGTAGTAATGGCCACTTTTTATGATTTTTACATGGATGGTGTCCTTGACATAATTTATGTTAAAAAGAATTTGACAACCAAAGGATACACAATGCATTCATTTAAAAATGAACTAGAGTATGACACCAATTTTATAAAAGTTATAGTTGTTACTGGCCTCACTAATGAGAAGATGCCTTTTATCAATAGAACTTTGTACAATAGGAAAGGAACATTTGGTAAGTACCTAACATTAATATGATTTAAAAGCATGTAAGAAAACTTGATTTTAACTATACCTATCTTTATTTCCAGGGACAAATTTACCAGGACCTAAAATTGGATACAACACTTGGTCTCAGGAAGGTAACTACAGAACTGGAGTTTGTGCTCAGTTATCTCAATCTGCATACTTTTCTCTACAGTTACCATACTCTATTTTTGGACTTGATCGAACTCCAAACTTTGTCGACACTCTGAATGTTGGTTTATCAGGATATTCCAAAAGTTGGACTCAAATTATACCTAACTCTCAGATAGTTGTGATTCCTGCCCCACCAAGTGATCCCTCACAATGGAAAGCACAACTTTTTGTCACTCCCAGCAAAGTTATTTTAAAGAGTGTATTTGTGTTGACTGCCATTATTGTGATAATTACTGGATGTGTGGTGTATCTGCATTGGAAAGAAAGGAATGACAGACAGGATATTATTGAAATTGATGAAAATACCTATGTAAAAATTTAACCTCATATTTTTTGTGTATTTAATAAGCATCATTTAAATTTGAGGTGTGACCTGTGGACCCTATGGCTCGATACATCAGTAGGATAAGAGGGAACTGAGTACATGAACGAAGTGGGATCAGAAGGAATGCATGTGCTTATGTTTGTAAAAAGACACAATTAATAATTGGTTTCCTCAGTGGATTTGGTCCCTACCATTTAATAAGATCTCTAATTCCCTCATTCCATTGGTGGGTTGAGCTCAGTGGGTGCCCAATACAACTTTTAATTTTATACATTGCTAAATGTGGATTTGTAAATTCTATTTTATATAGTAAAAACTACTCTATTGTTTCTGTGATATTTTAATAGTTTTAAATATGCTTATAAGGTACAAGTAAGGTATTTATATCATTAAGTGTAATGATATGCAAGCAAACCATGGTGCAACAGTGTAAAAGATAAAACATGAAATTGTCTTCTATTGCCATTGTTAAACATTATTTCTTAAATAGTAATGTTTGAAACTAGTCTTGGCTATGATAATAATTTTAATTTAAAATGGGATATTTATAATGATTTGTGAGTTTAATTGTTTCCCAATATTTCGGCACAGTTGCATGCACCATCATGGGTCAAACTCACAAATCATGGTAAATATCCCATTATAAATGATGATTGTTTCCCGATATTTCGGCACAGTTGCATGCACCATCAAGGGTCAAACTCACAAATCATGGTAAATATCCCAATATAAATGAAAATTAAATTCATATTAATATTTGTTATCACATTTAAATAAGGGCAGTGTTTATGAAAACAGCTTTGTACTATTGATTGTCATTATTCACAAGGCAAGCTAAATGTTAATCCAATACACCAGAAAATAACTATATTACAATATGTACTAAGTTATTTCCTCATACATAATTAAATTTTATTTAGTTGATTTAATGTTTTTTGAGTTTATGTTTCTTATCCTTCTTGTCTTTTTTTTCCATTTTCTCAAGTTTCCTGAAAAATACCAAATGTTAGGTACAAAACTATTACTTATGGAAAATGTTTATAGCTAGTGTAAATATTGGCTCAATGATAAAATATACGTACAAGCAAAGCAGTCCAACGTTTAAACCTTTTTACAAAGCTCCATTGAAAGAAGTTTGTCGGTAACGATGGTAATGTAAGGCGCGTCGCCGACTGGTAAGTCGAGGCGGGGGGAGGGACAGGCGGCGTGGAGTCGAAGCGCGGTCGCGGCGTTGGCTCTATGTGGAGTCGAGGCGCAGGCGGTTATGCTTCCTTGGCACATTTTGGACCGAAAAAACGAAACGGAATGGCAATGGCTGCAGAGTCACGGCGCCCTCGCCACCTCCCGCCTCGACGCCGCGTATGTGCCGCGACTCCAGTATATAAATAATAAATAAATAAATAATGCTGGATAATCCACACAGCACTATCTAGCCCCAAAGTAAGCTATTCAAAGCTTGTGTTATGGGTACTAGATAACTGATATATTTAATACATTATATACTTACATAGATAGATATTTTTTATTATACATAGAAAACACCCAGACTATTGGAACAAATTTCTGCAGATCGTACACAAATTTGTTCCAAGGCGGGAATCGAATCCGCAACCTCTTGCGTCTCAGGCAGGCTCTCGCCCGCTGCGCCACAGAGGTCGTCGAAGTATGTGAGCGCACTACCATTCATTTCTAGAAGCGGCGCGCCGCACCGCCTGTACCTCGACTCCAGCTTGTGAGTGACAGGCCTAAAGGTGCTTATTATATGAAAAAATGTAAAGGTGCTTATCAAATTTAGAAATCTTTAAACCAGGCTTACTTTAACAACTTTTTCTTCTGTTTCTTAGTCAGCTGACTGATCAGATCTATCTCAGACAGATTTGCTGAATCATTTTCATCAATGTTGGGTGCAGATAGAGGTAGGGCCCCAGGTTTCATGACAAGTCCTGTGTCACGCATATGTTGCATCAGTGTAGGGATATCTGGCTTCTCTTCTTCTTCTTCTGGAGTTGATGCTGATGTGGCTTGAAGAGCTCTGGCCTCACTCATAGATAAAGTATACATGGCACATTCTTTATCTGTAATGAAAATAAATAGTAGATTTGGTGTTTTGAATAAATGATCTGGCAACACTTAGCGGATGACGGTCGGCGGGTCGGCTCAAGTTGGCTGTCTCAGTCTAGCAGGAGCGCTTGATTGAAACAGACGTCCTGAATCAGTGACAGTTACAATTTGAAGTGTGGTTTTATTACATCTACATCAGTATACATATAGCCCTGAATATCGGTACTTAACAGTAGTAATCAGTAGGAATTAACCACGGAGGACAAATTCAGTGACTAGAATGATGTCATGAAACATGCTTTAAATTTATTATACAGACAAGGTTGTATTTTTTTATTTTTGATGATATTATGCTAAAAAGAAAAGTTCCTACCTACTAACATGATAAAAAGTTACATACCTGTGTTGATATGTCCCCACTTGTGACACTTAATGCATCTTACATTTCTGACCAATATCCCAAACGGCTGGTCTCTGATCTCATTATCACCCTTACAATAGCTCTCTCTAGGAGCATTGTACTTTCTTTGCCATTCAAATTTATATTCCGGTTCATTGTCCTCCCTTTCTCGCTCTTTTTTGACACCAGGTGGTGGCTCATACATGAAATTTAAACTTTGTTTGTCTTTACTTTCTTTGCTTAGCATGGCTCTGAAAAATGAAATAGCATAATTGTTTTAGCGCGAAACAGCGCAGTTACATCTTGATTTGATTACATAAACAGACAGATCCAATTTAAAAAGTTTGCCTGTTGACTCACTTGTTTTCATGTAGTTCTTGTTCCTTTTCATATTGAACACGTAATTCTTCTTGCTTTTTCTTATATGCGTCTGTTTTCTGTTCAGCCATCCATACCTAAAATTATACGGTCATTGCATTAGCAGTCCTTGATGCAGTAACATTGCGATTGCGTCTAAGTTAAGAAATATCTGATAATATTCTTACCCTTTTCAAGTTATCCCTTGAAGCAGGGTGAAAGAACTTTTTACACATGTAATTATTGAATCCTTTTCCCATTGTTACAGCGTTTAATTACACAGTAACAGAAATCAAACCGACCACAATCCACAAATAAACAAAACTACGTCGCTTTGCTTGCATGCACTCCTCCGGCCGCATTCCGAAATGGCTATAATCGCGATCACAGCGCTCACATCACCTCACAGGCGTTCCGAATTAGGATATTGCGATTATGACAGCTCAGCAGTGCAAGTACCGTTCTTATCGATCGCTTAATTTGACATTTAGAATCGTCAAAATTCGTTAAAACTGGTTTTATCCATTGATGAAACCGTTTTTAACGAATTTTTGACGATTCTAAATGTCAATTAAGCGATCGATAAGAACGGTACTTGTACTGCTGAGCTGTCAACAATTCGGAACGCTCGTAAACGCACTCACAGAAACATCCTAAGAATCATAATCTCAAACCCTGTGTAACATACTGTGTGGGACTGCTTGGATATTTTCTGGATTTGTTTTTTTATGATCGCAGAACATATTATACCCTATAACGACTATAATGCGACTGAAAACATGTAACCTCATCACAAATAACAACAAAACACAAATGCACAACTGTCATTTTTGACAGCGCTCACGGCCGCATTCCGAAATGGCTATAATTGATCACAGCGCTCACATCACCTCACAGGCGTTCCGAATTAGATATTGCGATTATGACAGCTCAGAGCTGTCAATAATTCAGAACGCACGTAAACACACTCACAGAAACATCCTAGGAATCATAACCTCAAACCTTGTGTAACAAACTGGGACTGCTTGGATATTTTCTGGATTTGTTATTTTATGATCGCAGAACATATTATACCCTATAACGACTATAATGCGACTGAAAACATGTAACCTAATCACAAATAACAACAAAACACAAATGCACAACTGTCATTTTTGACAGCGCTCACAGTGATATTAGAATATGGCATGGTCGGCGTAATCGCAAGAGATCGCGTGTCATGACGTCATCTATGACGTTTCATGGGTCATCGTTATCGCGCTCACGCTAATTCGGTACGGGTTTGTGAGCGCTCAAATCGATTATAGCGTATTTCGGAACGCGGGGTCCGTCACGCACGTCACAGAAAATCAAAGAGTATACATTATCTACAGAAAATGACGCCGTGAGCCCAAGGAATTGTGTGACGCACTTAAAACTACGAGAAGAGGCGTGACTTAGTACAGAGCCAATGGGATCCATTTACACGGCACTTCAATACCAACCGAAAGAATATGTACGTCAAACAACAACAGTTTTACCAACCTACCAGCCTAAATAGTGCTGCGCGATAGCCCTCGCTTTTATTATCGATAAAATATGCGAGACCGAAAACGAGCTTTTTTTTTGTAATCCATTTATTGACTGAATCCACGTTTAAGTACAACCTAGATCCTGAAGTCCTAGGTTGGACTTAAATATATGGATCTAAATTGAAATAAAAAGCTTTTTGCATTATTAGATATAACTTTTGTACTTATTATCTATTCATTTTATGAATTTGTTTTTTCATTTATTACAATGTTTAGTATAAGCAGGACGGACACGATGAGCTTGACATATTCTGTTACTAAGTATTTTTAAGTAATTTCCAGTAGTTTTTAAGAAGTATGTACCTAGAGCATAAGTTTAAAAAAATAATTCACGTCATATTCTTGAAAAGGTTATTGTAATTTTAACAGTACAAACTTACTATGCTTTTTGCGACTCCCAGTTATTGTCATCTTTAACATGGATTTTTTTGTTTCTGAATATAAGTGGGTACCTAATATTGTGTAAAGTATTATGGGTACTAGATGACTGATGTATTTAATACAATTATTATACTTGAAATTTTTGATAAATCTGCTAAAAATTTACAAAAACAACCAAAATACGAGTGGAAGCTACAAGTAAACAAGGCAGATGAAGAAGAGAGTGAGTTGTGAAACAACGAGAGCGCACTGATTGAATGGAACGAATGAACGGCCGCTATTATTTTCCATGCAAACTCCAAACAACATTTTTGTTGTTCCTGGTTGCGCCAGGGTGGCACGCAGTATGTAAATGGTTCCACAGAATGAGAAGTACATGATCCTAGGTTTGTTCTGTTCTGTGGCTTGCTTGCCCTGTCGTCCGTCGATTCGCCGTTCTTGGCGTTATACTCTTGGGTTCTTGTCTATCAAGCAAATGAAGAAAAGGAAAATGAAACGAAACTGGGTTTTTTTTATTGAAAAGTGGTGTTGTTTTGCGTAGATGTGTTAGTTTACAGTTTAGCCTAGTGGTTAGAAAATAGTCAGATTACAGAAGTCGAATTGTAAAACCTATGACTTTCTAAAGTCTAGCTTTGTGTAAATTCTAAACTGCTTCACAAATTTTTATTTGTTCTTGGTTGTTTGTGATAGAAAGATTGGTAGCATTTCACACCATTCATTCGAACTACATAGTCCTACTAATTCAATCGGCCAAATTCTAAAATTGACTTGAAATTCTAAATATTTGGAATAACAATGTACAAACCTTTGATATTGTGGTCAGATTCTATCCAGTAGGCATCATTGTGTCATTTTACACATTCATGTTTTATCATGTTGATTTATTTTTAGAACCCAACTTACAAGAAGTGCATAGTGTCCTACCTACTTAATGTGCTGTGAACATTGCTTGATTTATTTATAAATATTTTAAGCAAAAAAAGTGAGTGCATCAATAAAGTGTTGATAGATTATTGGCGAATGAAGTGTGAAACTGAGACATTTTACCCGGGCTAACAAAGGATTCATGGTGAGTAGAAATTGATCATTCTACCTATGTAAGTTTTACTTAGTAACAGTATTGAATCCACAAAATAGAATAGAACAGTAGTTGCCTACTATCCTACCAGCTAAGCAGCATAGTATAGGTATGTACCTACCATCACAAGGCTAATTGATAAAGGTGCAGTTTATGCTAGTCAAGTTACTTTCACAAGGTTTAAGTAGGTACATACACAAAGTTTGGTATGACAAATTTGATCAAACATAGTACATTATTTCTACAAAGAGACCCAGAATAACTATGAAATGAACTTCATATAATAATATAGCTTATTCTTCAAAATCAAACCAAAGCACTCCTTTCAAATCATAAAATCATACCTCAAAAAGAGAATTGTTGGTAAACTACAACAACAACCTTTTCTTTTGGAGTCCCGCAAGCCTATCTGTGTATCACAGAGCTTTGGCATTTGATATTATGACAGATCTATCCGCCCATGACAACATACTGCTCATCTTTATAAAATGTGAAATCAACTAAAATGCTGAAAATTTTTGTCACACATAGGTCTACACATAAGAAGCCCACATCTAAAATTGTTTTGTAAAAAAGACAAATTAGCATAATAATCATGGGTTTTGAGGGGTTTGATCAATAAAATGATCATTTTTTAAGAAAATTAAAACTACCTACTTCATTAAAAAAAACTATTTATGTAGTTTCAATTTATCATAATACAGTTATAAATATTATTAGTTTTAATATATCATAATACAGTACAATAATTTCATTCCATTTGAAACGTTAAGACCATTTTTTTCAAGTTGTCTAATATTTATCAGATTTATTAATTAAGTACCTAAGTTACTCATAATACCTAATAACATAAACCATAATACTCAAAAGATTTCAAATTGTGCAAAAAAAAAGTGCAACTTCAATACATATTTCTGCTTTTTTGTGCAATTCTAAATGGGGTATTGGGTATTGCTCTTGGCTCACTGGTGGAAGTATTGTCCTATCATATATCACAAATTGAATAGTGTTCAAATGTTTGATTATTTTTTATGTACATTCAGTATTTAGTGTTATCTCCTCTTGCTGTTAAAGCTTCCTGCATATGTCTGGGCATTCTTTTGATTAAATCATTAATAAAAGTTTTTGACTCAATGAGGAAGGTTTTTCCAAACAACTCACACACCACATTGAGCTTTCATAGTGTGCTGATCGAGGGAGAGAGCAGCACCATGTCATGGGCGTATCCGAGCTTGTTCACACACATTGTTAATGAAGCAGCCCACATGCATGCTGCTCAGTCGCTTGATCAGCTCATTTACCTACATACAGGCAGAAGAGAGAGGTGAGGGTGACTCCCCTGCCACACCACACACTCCAGCCTGGATGTCTTCAAAAACTCACCGGCCCATCTCATATATGGTTTACCTGGTTAAGGTACCAACGCCGGAAAATTGATTCTAACTCTGGCGGTAATCCCGTATCCCTAAGCTTCTGTCACAGACTATTGTAAGAGACAAGGTCAAAAGCCTTTGATAGGTCTAGGAAACAAGCATAAACTGGAGTCTGTGTCTATCCATGTAGTACTTTACAGTGTGCTTAAGACTGAAAATGGCGGTCTCGGTTGAAAGACCGGGCCGAAACCCGAACTGCCTACTTAAGTAAAAACCAGCGCTGCTTGGCAAGGTAGGCTACGTACATTGTTAGGCAGCAAAAGCTGAGTCTGGGCCTTTTTGGCGTACAATTACCTCTGTTTTCTTTTTTTTGGTACATAGGACATTAGTACATTCTTTCGTTTTGTCTGTCTGTTTAAGACTGTAATTATGTATACTTATGTACCTGTCCGTTCTATAGGTATATGTATTTCTTTTCTTGTCAAATACATGTATTTTTTTTTCTTCTATTTACTTTTAAAAAAGAGCACACTGCACACTGTCCAGAACACCACAACTGCAGCTATGTGAACTTGGCTTGAACTTTTGAAAAAAAATTGTTTTTTTGGTTTTTTTGGTAGATTTAGGTTAGTAGTGGATAGTAGTGAAGTTATTTTCGTTTGTAGTAAAACCAAAAAAAAAATAAAAAATCGCGTTCCCCCACTTTGCAAAAATAAACTTTTTCCAGCTGATTCTTATAGAGAAACGTTAGTAGAGGTTTGTAGTGAAAGAATTTTCGTTTGTAGTAAGACAGTAAATGAGAAAATTGGGATAAACATGTTTTTTGCGTTTTAAATCTGGATAAATTAAAGTAGAAGGTTCATAAGATTACTACAAACGCTTAAAACGATGAGGATAGGTTAGTAGAGGTTTGTAGTGAATTAGTTCACATAGCTCACAACTGCAACTAATGAAATAGGTCTGTAGATCTTCTAGGTACTTCCTACTAATACCTATTATAATGCGAAAGTTTAAGTATGGATGGATGGATGTTTGTTACACTATAACTCCAGAACGGCTAAACGGATCTTGGTGAAAATTGGTACAGAGATATTATTGACCGAGCGAGCGAAGCGAGCGAAGTGTCTCAGTTTCCACATTGGCCAAAAATGCGTTTGTCCGGATGTCTGTCTGTCTGTCTGTGTTTGTCTGTCTGTTCTCCTCTACAGGTCGCATTTTTCAACCGATCTGGACGAAACTTGGTACACAGGTTATATGACTTTTATGCTTTTATACTTTTATTTATATGAACAACGTTGGATATGTTAGGTATACGAGTTTTGAAATTGCGAAGCTTAACAATTTTTTTTAGCTATTAAACTTGAAAAAAGCTGTTGTGTACCAAGGGTTGGTGCTAGTTCTGTTATTTCTCTAGTGTTCACACCTATAGGTTCGCGCACATTACGCTGGGCCGCAGCGGGGCGGAGCGGACCGCAGCGTAGCGCAAAATGCTTCCCTGGCACATTCGTGACGGTCGCAGTGTATTGACGGTTTTGAGTACAGTGTACGTCTAGAATTTGCGTGCAACTGTGCCCAATCCGCTTGCTTGTTATAGGTAGCACACTGTTGACGGGCCGGGGCGGACCGCACGGAAATCTGCCTCGCAATAATGCGAGCCGCTGCAGTCCGATACAATGTTCAATAATTCATACAAATTGTACCTATTGAAGCGATTTTATTATTTTGATGACCTCAGTGGCGCAGCGGGCGAGAGTCCGTCTGCGACGCAAGAGGTTCCGGGTTCGATTCCCGCCTCGGAACAAATTTGTGTACGATCTGCAGAAATTTGTTCTGTTAGTCTGGGAGTTTTCTATGTATAATAAAAAATATCTATCTATGTAAGTATGTAATGTATTAAATATATCAGTTATCTAGTACCTATAACACATGCTTTGAGTATCTTACTTTGGGGCTAGATGGTGCTGCGTGGATTGTCCAGCATTCTTTATTATTATTATTTGGACGGATTTTTGCGCTCCGCCCCGACACGCTGCGGCCCGGCATAATGTGCTCACTCCTATCAGGAGTAAATACAGCTGTAATAAATAGGCAACTTTATGTTGTGTCTAGTTACATTTTGGAAATTTTGAATGCAACAGACAAATGAAGTTACGTGATCAACCTGCTGAAGTTTATTGTCACCCATAAATTATTCGCATGGAAGTTTTGTTTGAGAGGTAGAAAAGTTGTTTGAGATTAGATAAATTTGGAATACACAATCAACGATTGTGTACCAATGGGGACGTGGTGCGGTCGATTTTTATTATCTTAGGGGTACGTAGGTGCGGTAGGGAGTGGCAGACCAAACATCGCTGGCGAGATCGATAGCCTGTATGGACTATTCCGCTTGCTTACTATAGGTGCGTGCTACTTCACGTGCGTGTATGTGTTTGTGTGTATTGTATACCTATCTGATGATAGGTACTCTTGATAAGCATATTTCTTGTATTTTTTTCCCTGACTGTAATTTTTTACCATAATCTGTGCAGTGCACTCTATATAGGGTTAAGCTCGCCTTTGTACATGACTATTATGTATTTTTTGTGTAAATCAGTTTGTGTACAATAAAGAATAAAGAATAAAGAAATAAAGTGCAGAGTGTTCGCGCCAAAGATTATTATTATATTTTCCGTTCTGCCGGCCAAAGTGTAAGGACGTCGAAATCGAAGATGGTTTTTTAAACCCATATTTGTTCATGTTTTTGCAATAAATCTGAGCTAATTCCATTTTTATCAGGTAGTTTTATTCGATTACTATATGTGCAATCTTTTTTGTGGTCAATATACTGGATCATAGCATAATAAATTTTCCATACATATAATAATAATCTTTGGAGCGAACACTCTGCACTGCACAGATTATGGTAAAAAATTACAGTCAGGGAAAAAAATACAAGAAATATGCTTATCAAGAGTATTTTGATCCCTAAATGGAATAGGATCGATATCCTAGGTATTTCATTTAGGGATCAAAATACTCTTAATGGGAAGATTTAAGGCATTACTGCTAGAATATATATTACCTGCGCCCGATTACGCTAATGGTGCCAATTCTGTTATTTAATTTTCCTAATTTAACCTAATTTGACAGCACTAAAAATAAGAGCACCGGTGGTCTAGTGGGAGTGACCCCGCCTTCCGATCGTAAGGTCGCAGGTTCGAATCCGGTCGTGCACCAATGGATTTTTCTCTCGAAAAATTTATGTGCGCAATGCTAGTGCTCTTAAACGGTGAAGGAAAACATCGCGAGGAAACCAGTTAGTATTCTAACAGCGGCGATGGGCTTGCAACCTGTCACGTATGGAATACTAACTACTGCAAAATGTGGGTATGTGCCAAATGTAATGTTTGGACGTACCTCTGACTAACCCCCCTTAGACATCCTCAAAGAATCTTGAATTAGTACCGACTTGGTACTGGGAGATCTGAAGGGATATCTACCGTGCCTGGGGATCAAAGTCGTGAAGCTGTTTCAGTTTTCATTTTTTAAAAATATTGACATCCCTTTCTAAAAGACCGAAACAACAATGACGGCTATAATTTTAGAGTTGTCAGGTTAGTTTAGGATATTGCAACAACAGAATCGACACCAGTGTCTGACTATCAAGATGGCTTTCAGTTTGACATTTGATTCCCTTCCATCCAAAGAATTTAGCATCCATCCCAAGGAATTTCGATACTAGATCCATCCATATTTTCTATTAGGTTCATTATGGCAATCAAGTGCTCTTGTCAGAGAGTATTATATTCCTCGATCAAAAGTCAAACTGCAAACCATCTCGATAATTCTCGATTAAATTGTGTTATGCTTATTTTTATTTTAAATGCTATAATTAAGAATAAAGAAAGAAAGAAAGAAAGAAACATATTTATTTCGTCCCACAAACACAAGTAGGTACTTACTTAAAACTAACAGAAAATAAAATAATAACCTACACTAATAAAGAACCTACCTACCGTTGTGCGGGGCAAAAAGGTCACGTCTCAGCTTAAATGCTGCACTAAACCTAGGTACCTAGGTACCGTAGGTACAGTGCAACGCTGGTTTTTAGACGTGGCCTGGCCTGGTGTGACATGCGACCGGTAGACAAGTAAAAGTAAAGAACACAGAATATATTTTAGGAAACAGTAGGTACATACATAGTAATTATAACAATAAACAACAATCAATTTACACCATAGAAAACAACATTTGTTTTTACTTACATCTTATAAAGTACTAGCTGATCCCGCGGCTTTGCTCGCGCTCGTTTACTTTGAAAATCTCATACAAACTTTCATCCCCTATTTTATCCCCTTGGGGGTAGAATTGATCAAAATCCTTTCTTAGCGGATGCCTACGTCATAACATCTACCTGCATGCCAAATTTCTGCCCGATCTGTCCAGTGTTTTGGGCTGTGCGTTGATAGATCACTATGTAAGTCAGTCAGTCAGTCAGTCACCTTTGAGTTATATATATTTAGATTTACATATAAAACCAGATTATTTACATATAATTAGGCAAGCATTACAAGATTTAAAGCATTTCAAGTCGAAAATGGCTTTCATTTTCTTGTGTGGTTCCCTACTTGCGGCATCTTTTGTCGAGCGCCGCCTCATTCATGGCACGCCCCGTAATTTTTATGGCTGTTTGAATTCTCGCCAACGCATTTGACTATAACATAAAGTTATGACTCCCTTCGTTTTATTATAATACTAGCGATCCACCCGCGCGCCCCTGCTTCGCACGGGTGCACATATCATGCATGTATTATACGTATAAACCTTCCTCTTGAATCACTCTATCTATAGAAAAAAAACCGCATCAAAATCCGTTGCGTAGTTTTAAAGATTTAAGCATACATAGGGACATAGGGACATGGGGATATAGGGACAGAGAAAGCGACTTTGTTTTATACTATGTAGTGATAGTGATGGGGTTGAAAATTAAATTCAGTGGGTATCCACATATTATTGCCAGTCGCTACCAGGCCGCCACACTAACGCGACCGACACGCAAGCAAGCCATGTCACCGGTGGCTCACGTCGCGTTAGGTCTGCTGTGTTTCGACGGTCTATGTCGATTGTGTGTTGATGCGTGAGATTTAATCATGATTACTTACCTACCTTTTTATTAAATTCTATTTATAGCCGAAAAGAGCGTTATCGTTGACGTTATCTCAAGGCGAGATCATGCCGCGTTGCTTAGCCTCTGACACAGCAGTGCATGCATGACCAGAGCCTGCATTGCAACTGGCTTGCCCAGTCTGCGAGGTGTCGGCTTGGTGCTCAGTCTCACTGCCGAGCCCACAGGGCCATCTGCGGTTATTGACTCTGAGTGCAGATACCAATGCGTATTTGCAATCGCGCTATACCCTTTATAAATAATCTCCGATACCGATGCAGCTTCATATTCTAAAGTAGACTTATCCAGTATCCAGTAGGTAAATTATTGATAAAATTCCAATTAATTTCTAAAAACAGAAAAACAAGCGCTACTTACTTGCTATATTGTACATGCACTGAACCAACATGGGAACGTGCTGATAAAGTCGGTATTAAGCCATTGAAAAACTTATTCTTATTAGCTTTCTAAGCAGCCCATTTATGAGGTGTATGTGGTCAAAACAGCGGCAAGTCCATTAGTTTAATCAGTCGCCGGCTGCGAGCCAATTATTTACTTGACATCATGGAAGCAATTCCTACATTTGAGGGCGGAAAACGCTGCAGGAAGACTTCCCTTTATTGAGTTACAGAAATAGACACGCTCATTGTCGCCATTACTGTGGCTCTCACTCCCCTTTGATTGGACTAACTTTAAAGGCTAACCAGACCATCGATCTAATCTGCACTTCTACTCTAATATTATAAAGAGGAAAACTTTGTATTTTGGAATGTTTCGAATGTGCTCAAAAACGGATGGTCCGATTTCAAATAAAAAATCACCATAAATGGTACATTATCCCTGAGTAACATAGGCTACCTACATTTAATTTTATTACTGGAAAAAATTAGGGATCCCTACTGAAACATAAAAAACGTAACCCAAGGCGTAAATATAAAATGTCTTTCATCGGATGCGCTGCGGAAACTAAAATAATGACGATAAACAAAAAAATGTTCTACAATATTAAAGAACACATAATTATCTACAAATAAGTCAGCGATAGCATATTATGTCTAACTATTGTACCTAGTTATGTTACTATAATTACTTTCTACATTTTAAATGTTGATAGAAATGCCGACAAAAAACAGACCATGTTAACTAATACCTTTGTATTAATCCTTATCCAAATAAATCATTTTGTATGCAATGCTGTTTCAATACCTGTAGATTGGTACTTCTTGATTTTTTTAAATCGGACATTCTAGTCAAAAGATATTACGAAATTAAAAACTTTAGTGCGCTTTATCCTAGTTGAAATAGAACATTGTTCACCGAGAGGAGAAAGTGACCGATTACCGTCGAGGGTGTCGTTTGAAGCCCGAGCCGTAGGCGAGGGCTTTAAAACACCCGAGATCGGGAATCGCACTTTCTCTCGAGTGATACATAGTGCTTTATACTACACCTACGAGGAAAATAAAAAACTAAAACTGAATCCTCAAACAACACACAAATTGAAAATGGCGCCAATGGCGTCTGCAATTTTCACATGTTCTTTTTTCAAATTGTTTATCCTGCCGCCGCAGGGTCGCACTGCCAGCCCGACACCATCCAACACACAGCTAGTGGCTAGTGTCATTTTGCGAACTTGGAGATAAAAACTCACTGTAAAAACTTTTTGGCTTTTGATATTTAGGTTACCGGCGCATAGTCTTACCCAAAATTAAAAAAGAAAAACCACGTAAGAAATGGATTTTCATACACTTTTCTCTCCCGCTCAGATGCGTTTTCTCCCCGCATATTTGTTCGATATGCAATGACGTACTTTCTACCGTAAATTTGATAAAGTATCAAGGTACTTTCCAAGCAGGTGTAGTATAAAAAATTATGTCCACCCAATATACGTAACCTTCTCTGGTTATTAACCTATCTTCACAGGTATATAAAAAATGCAGATTGAATTTCCAAGACTACGTGGATATCCCCAGGGCTTACATGTGAGCTAACTAAATATGAGGTCTCCATATAGAAGCACATTGGAGTTATATGTACCTGTCTACTACACATTCGGAGCAGTCGTCGAGTAATGTAGCATTTTGTGACTTCAAACGATAAAACTATTGTTACTTCTATTAAAATTAGTGCTTGCTGCATTTAGTTGTTTTGTTGTTCAATGTAGCATTGTAGACAGCAGGTTTATCAATCGATCATTTTAACATCAACAGGACAATGACTTCTAGGAGTTTCATGAAAGCTTATCAATCATATTATCTTGTGTGTCTTGCCATATCCTACATAGGGCTTACTCAGTGTTCACACAACAATAACATGACTAACCTTTTCTCGGTAGCCAGTTTTCCTCTGTTTTACTCTGAAGGTAAATTTCATTAGCATTAGGTAAGTACTATTTATTTTGAATATAGGCGATTATTATTGTATTATTTCATAATGTAAAATTTCGATCTCTTTAGGTACAGTTCCATCATGACATGCTACGCTTAACAAACTGATTTCCAATATTTTCCTATAATAACTTTTTTATTCTACTTTCAGATGAAACCTCAGACCAAATAAAAAAGTACCAAGCACTTTTTTATTTGGTCTGAGGATGGAACAAGCGGAAGTCCGAACTTGTAGTACCTACTTACTCCAAAAACTTATGTAACAAGCATATATTGCATACTAGTAGCGCCCTGCGGTTTCAACCGCGTAGTTCTAAATCCCGGTATTCCCATGGGATAAAAAGTACGCTATGTGTTACTCCAGACTATAATATATCTCTGTGCCAATTTTCACCAAGATCCGTTCAGCCGTTCTGGAGTTATAGAGTAACAAACATCCATCCATAAAAACTTTCGCATTTATAATATTAGTAGGTTAGTCTATTTTGTAAAAACACAATATTTATTGTATCAGTTTCCTAAGGGATAATAGTTATGTTCCGTCCTATTTAAAATTTTAATCGGGGTATATGTATACATACATACAAGACATATTTAGTTATATAGTTTCATCTCTATCGAATATAATTATGTAGGTAAGTAATATTGACATTGGAAGCCTTCGCTTTGCGTAGTCCGACACGAGCTTAATCAATTTATTTTTAACTTGACTCTGCTTTCCATGCCTAAGGTCAAGCCATTATAATCGCAAGTGAGATAAGAAGTTAATCGGGAAATACCTAGTCATATAAAATGAAAAAAGAGTTGTGTGCTTTCTTATACTGCAACTATAGTCAACGTTGTTTTTCTTCCCATTATTATTTAGGTACCTATTTACATCAGACTAGTTGCGCCGCGCGGTTTCACCCGCGCAGATTTAAATCCCGGTATTTCCATGGAATAAAAATTGCCTATGTGCTATTCCAGACTATAATCTATCTCTCTGCAAATTTTCATCCATTCAGCCGTTCCGGCGTGAAAGAGTAACAAACATCCATCCATCCATCCATCCATCCATACTTACAAACTTTCGCATTTATAATATTAGTAGGATTATTATCATGCATCATCAATTGTTTTTTATACAACTAGCTGATGGAACAAGCAGATGGCCCACCTGATGTTAAGTGGTAACCATCACCAATAACAGAGTATTGCCTCGTAAGTCACGCACGATAGGAACGTGCCCAATGATGCAAAGCCCTGCGTTATCAATTTAAGGTATACATATGTTAAGCCTCATGTGCCTGTTACACCGGCAACCACACTCTTCAATAGTTTGTCAATTCAGAAGAGCTATTAAACGTTTGTTTGTGCTCCCAGGTGATCGTAACGCGGTGAAGGCGTCGGCATGTGGGTCGGCACGCGGGTGTTTCTACTCGTGGCGCTGGGCCTACTGGCCGGGCCTTCCGTCGCCAAGAAGAAGTTCAACATCACTGTCGGCTACTTGCCGTCGCTGACGGGCGAGTTGCGAGACAGGCAAGGCCTCACCATCTCCGGGGCGCTCTCTATAGCCCTTGAAGAGGTAACTCACCATTATATACCTTCACGTCACGTTCACTGAACACTTGTTGTTCATTTATTGACACTTGACACACTGTTGCCTGTTCTTTTGGGCTTTGGTCACGTGGAACTGGCACCTAGATTCACCAAGTTTTAACTGAACACTTGTTGTTCATTTATTGACACTTGACACACTGTTGCCTGTTCTTTTGGGCTTTGGTCACGTGGAACTGGCACCTAGATTCACCAAGTTTTAAGACGTTTAAATGTTTGAAAACTAGTGATCCTTGTGATTCAACTGAATAAATGCTTTTTGACTTTGACTTTTGAAAAAGACATCGCGAGTATGTAGGTCTCGCGATGATGCGTACTGGTACTGAATCCAAGATAATGATGTACCACATTGGTTTCAAGAACAATATTCTAAATAAAGTGCGTTTTGTAAGATGCACCTACTTGTATTTTTCAGAGATCTAAAACTCACTCACTCAGTTGACAGACTCAGCTGAAAAATCTGCAAACTGCTTTCTTATTTCTGTAGAAGCTATGCTAATGTTGAAAAACCATAATACGAATTGTCAAATATTCAGCACTCTACCGCCTCTTAGGAAATCGTGTGAGTTCTCAAGAAACAACCATCGCTTCGGGCCCTGCTGAGTAGTGAACTGCCATTTAGTTTGGCCTCAACAAATCTGGGGCAATCATTTATAGGGCATTACACTTCTACCGGACCAAGCCAATACTTTGCAATGATTTGATTATATTTGAGTAATAACTATCTCACGCTGCCATACGGAACTTCACACCCACTGCTCAATAATGAATATCCTGTGAATTGACACTAATACTTATATAGGTATGGTTGTGTGTCCTTGAAACGACATAAGATTTAGCTATCACTTCTTGTTCTTTCGTGGTTTGGGTTGATTTGAGTTTTCAGTTTCTGAATTTAGTCACTAGTCAAGGTACTGGGCAGAGGATATCCGTTTTAACAACTTCATTTACCGTAATTTGTGCGTCCGTCTGAGCGACTTATCACACACGGCAAATGTTCTCTGGCCAAATTCACATACCAACATCAGGTTTTGGGCTAATTTTGATGATAAATGCTACCAGCTTCAATAATGTTATGCTCCATCAGTTAATCTTCCATTAGCTACATGGAACATTAAAATAAATATTGTTGGGGATATTTATAGACGCATGGGAGCGAGACCTAGAATCGGCCCGAGTCCGAATAGCCTTTCCAATATCATGATTCAAGTAATTTCAAGCAAGCGGTAAATGAACTGGAAATGGAAACAGATTTATAAATAATAAAACGTACATACATTGATAAAATATTATTTGATCAGCATAAAAATATTATGTACACTTCCGTGGCTATTTTTATCTCGAGGACGAGCTCGTCTTAACTTTTATAATGTGTACCACAAACACTAACCTACCAGAGGAATCCAGTGTTCAAGGTAACAGATTTGGAAGCGGGTCATTCAAATACAATTGCTTTTAACTCATCTGCTGGACGAGCCATGTAGGCGATCGCGTGGTTCCTATTTTTAGTATTTTTACCGGTTACTTAGTTGACGCTGGACGCATCCTCCTGTTATCTGTATTTATCCGATTTATTAATAAACTTAACGGTAAATGTATTTCATAACTTGTTATTATTGTTTTTTTACCCCGTAGTTCTTTAACATAGGCTGATTAAGATGATTTGCAGATTGTTTTTAATAATAGTATTATCCAAAAAACTATGCCTTACTTGCAATGCCCATATTTACCTCAGTTCAACTCCATTACCAGTAGGTCAGGCCATTATAGTAAATTATATCTATATGCGTAATATTTAGGGGGAAGGGGTCATGTTTATATTATAATTTTCAGCTGAACAACAACAGCGGTAACCAAACAAAAAACCTACTCCCTGATGTGGAGATCTTGCTGGAATGGCATGACACGAAGTTCGACACTATGACGGCGACAAGGTTGCTTACAAACATGAGTTGTTCCGGCGTTGTCGCCTTCTTCGGTCCCGAGGGACGTTGCCATACCGAGGCTATCATCGCCCAATCGAATAATCTGCCAATGATCTCTTATGTAAGCATTCTTTCTTATACTAAGGAATAAAGTCTTGGGCTGTTCATCTCTTTTTACCTTTTTTTTTATAGCTTTTTGTTTAATTCGTTTTCATATTTTTTTTTTATTAGGAAGGGCGAATCTAAACATTTTTCGTCAATGAAATATGTAGTCTCTTTCCGTAAAAGAACGGTGGATTCAATAAAGAAATTGTTTTCTTTCAGAAATGTGCTGATTATCAAACGTCCACCCTATCAAATTTTGCAAGACTAGAGCCACCGGGCGCTCAGGTAACTATTTATTGAAGTGAAACGGTTGGTGGTAAAGAGAGACGTAAGAACAATATAGTAAAGGTTCAGTCACAGTCTAGCTGTACTTCGTTTTTCGAGCATAATAATATAACATTTATTGAAAATCAAAATTTCAGGCCACGAAATCGGTGATATCGTTGCTCCGGTACTACCGATGGAATAAATTCTCCATCCTTTACGAGGAGTCGTGGGTGACTGTGGCTCTGACCCTTGAGAATCATGCTAAGAAGAATAACATGACCGTCAACCATCAGAGACCGGTCATCGACGCATTCAAGTGTTGCGCGGAGAAACTTACTTGTTGCGCGCCTGGCTTTTGGTACCAATTTATTCAGGACACTAAGAATAAGACTAGAAGTAAGTTTGTAATTGCAACTTTGCCTTATAAAGTAATTGCGTATTACGAATAGCCTCTCGAATAGATAATTGTATTTATTAGTAGCTCAATGTGAATTACGAATCATTAGGCATCATACTTAGTGAAGTCACATTTAAGAGAAACGGCAGACTAGCCTTCCGATTATGAAGTTGCATGTCTATCGATTTTTCGTAATCGAAATATGTAAGTATGCAATGGTGAATGAAAACATCGCGAGGAAACCCTTCACGATATTATTATAGGTAATTTATTTGTAAGGGAATAAAAATCGTTGTGTTTATTTCCAGTTTACGTGTTTCTGGGCTCGACAGCTGGGTTGATAGATATGATGACCGCTATGGAGTCGCTACAGTTATTTGCAAAGGGAGAGTACATGGTTATTTTTGTCGATATGATGACGTACGTACCTAAGGAAGCTTTGAAATACATGATAAGTAAGTATTTTTAACTAGTCTGTAATGGAGTCGTTTTATGAAGTGAATACATACATTTTTTTGTATGTATTTTATTGTATGTATGCATTAATGTTTCTATACAGCGACCACCTACTTTAGGTTCAAACAATACACTAATAAATTATTTACGTGAGTTCAATTCCCAAACGGTCGTCGGAATGGCAATGCATCGTTAGTAAAGATCACAATTTTTGATACAGTGGATAGCTTTGCAATCCTTATTATAACGTTGTCTAAGCGGACCTAAAAGTCGTCAATAGACGGAATTTTCTTAGACAAACACTGGAAGGCGACCACGGGCCAGAAGATGAAGCTAAGAACGGCTCGACATCCGATGGACCTAAGAAATTGTAATGATCTCGGAGAGATCGGTGGATGGATGTACACCTTAACAAACTAAGAACATAGGAAACAAATGTAACAACTAAAGATATATCGGTCTTATTGCTAAAATCTCTTTCAGACAGCATTTGGATAGAGAGGAGCATAAAATAAGATGAAGATATATTATAAATTATTTACTTAGGTATTTATTTTAAATATTTTATTTCAGAAACGGAAGATAGAGTATCAAAGTTATTAGTGTGTCCTAACACGACGGAGTTCAAGAAGCGCGCACAATCTCTTCTAGTGGTGGTATCCTCGGAGCCCACCAGTGCTTATGGCGAGTTTACTGATAGAGTCCGCAAGTACAACACGCGGCCGCCTTTCAACTTCTCCGATGTCTTTGCTAAGTTTAATAAGGTTAGTGTTTGTACCCTCTCGAAGCGCTAGTTCGACGTCTTCCTAGGCTCCCCGTTTTTCTTTTAACTAACTTTCAATTAAAATCATTTTCAACAACAGTTTTTATATGAAAAGGCAAAACGTTAGGGCTAGGTCAGGTTTGAAAACTAAACCTAATTTTATAAAAGAAATTACTTATCGTGTGGTATGTTACTGTAGATCTCGTGTATATCAATATCCTTAGGAAAATTTGTGTCAGGCAAGAAATGTGCACGCATTACATTTAGTATTAGTGGGAAAGTAATACCTCCATGCCTATATCTGTCGCCGAGCAGTGTTGCTGTTTCGCTTTGAAGAGTGAATCACCTTTGCCTTTACATCTTTGCGCCTCAAGTTGATGGACGTAGCCCAGTACATCGTAGGACACGTGCTTATAGTGTGTCTTCCAACACATAACCTATTATAACAATGCTTTGTTATAGGTCATGGTTACCTCTCAACGTCAGAGAAGCCATCTACTTGTTCCCTTAGCAAGGAGTATAAAAACAATCCTCTTATATCTACTCTGTTCTTAGGCAATGCTTTATCATAGGTGATGTTAACTGTGTGCTGTAAACGTGCGTACAGCAGAAATGCGAATGTTGAGATAGATGGGCGGAGTAACAAGGATGGATAAGTTATAGGAATGAGTTTATTAGAGGAAATTTTAAAGTAGCGCCTGTGGCGGATAAGTTAAGGAGGTTAGCGTGGCATGTCATGAGGAGGGAAGAAAGTCATATTACAAGAAGAGTGTTAGACATGGATGTGATGGTTTTAGAAAGAGAGGTAGGCCAAAGAAAATATGGATGGAGTGTGTGAAAGATGACATGAGTAAGAAAGGAGTGAGCACCGAGATGAAGAATGATAGAGGAGAGTGGAGGTGTAGAATCTGTTGTGTCGACCCCACTTGAAGTAGGTTAATAATATACCTTGAAGTAGGTCAATAAACGTCAGGTGTGCCATCTACTTGTTCTATCAGGAATTTGTATAAAAACAACAATCTTCTTCTATAAATACTTGTATTTCAGTTCGTTTCAATCTACGCGGCTTACCTATACGATTCTGTGATACTGTACGCCACCGCGCTGGATGAAATAATTCAGGAACAGACGACGAAAGAGCAGCTCACGCAGGTCAAGCTGATCAGTATCGCTAGAAACGGATCGAGGATCATAGAGAAGATGATCAAAAACTCACCGTATAGAAGTAAGTTGCGAAATTAATATTTTATATTTTGTATTGACCTATGAAAATATAGTAAGCCTGTTCACGCAGATATAGTTTTGATTGATTCTCTGGGCCTTGCTACAAAACGGTGTCTAACTTTAAACAGTGTCTAAACTTAGCGCTGTCTCTGTTTGCCATTACGCAATGGCAAGAGATGTCAAAAGTTTAGGCAGTGTTTAACGTTTGCCTATTTTTTTGTAGTAAGGCCCTCTATGTTTATTAAAAGTGATGCTTGGCATTTAATAATTTTCTAGTTTTTGAAACCTTCAAAAACTTAATAATATCAAAAAAATATAATTACTTTGGGATTTTATTAAATCTTATTGGTTTTCCATGTAGGTAAGTACTAATTAAAATTTTAATACCTTTTAACATTTTTGTATCAATTAACGCTTTCTAAGATATAATTTAATATAATATTTTCATTATATTACGAAACTATAGTAATGGTTTTTCTCTAATTTGAGATTTATTAAAACTTACTAGTCCAATATTTAAAGTACTTCTTCTCCATGTAGCACGGTCGGGCCACACTTTATATTCCAATCTTGTTATTGCTTATTTACTGCGCAATTTTCATCACAGGTATATCGGGAATGTCGATCCGGCTGGACGAACGAGCCGACTCAGAGGGAAACTTCTCAGTTCTAGCTTTCAAACCTTCAAAGTTCAGCGACGGAGAGATTAACTGCAGTTACAGTATGATACCAGTAGGACACTTCCATCAAAGCTCCAAGGAGTTCCCGGTTAGTGTAGTTTTGCATGCAGGCAGTAATAGGTACCGCGAAGAAGATCTTATTAACAAAGTCGATTCTGTTGTTTTATTTTGATAAATATTTTAATTTCAATATTATCAATGTCAATTTTCCTATCTTTTTAATATTTATTATCCTATTCCCACTGATCTGTAATAAACAGAGACCAGTGCCTATTCCGGACGAAGACAAACCCAAAACACAAATTAAATTTTAGGTACATGGTAAATTTTACTTACCATGTATCTACCTAAAATTCTGACAAAATTAAATATTTGATTTGATAACATCATAAATATTGTACCAGACGTTCTTGAGTTATAAATGGTGTAGCTAACACGACTTTCTTTCATATTTATGTATAACATAAATACATACAGCGCCATCCGAACCAAATATTTAATCTTCGTATTTTTTGTATGATCATTAATAGTTAGTAATAAAGTCTAGATAGATAGACGGATAACACTTTATTGTACATAAGAATACATCATGAATCTAGGCGTAACTTAATAACGTACAATGGGTGGCCTTATCGCTGAAAGTCTAATGCAGTGGAATCATTGATATGAAAATACAACTTACATTTGATATTTAATTAATTATGCAATTCAATTTACCATCTCTGCTCGATACAATGAGCACTTAATGACTTCAATCAATCGCTCATTAGGAACAGGTAAGGCATAGAGAACAAGTCTAGTTCCTATTTTTAGAATCGATAAGCTATAAGGAAAGTTTACCGTCTCGCGTTGCGGTCTGTAGGCTAATAATAAAACAGAGACCATGTTTATGTTTTTGGTTTGGTTGGTTTGAGCCATAATATTAAACAAAGAGTAATAATGTAAATAATATTGATTTTGTTGGTGTTCACTTTGTTGGTAAAACTTAATAATCCTACTAATATTATAAACGCGAAAGTTTGTAAGTATGGATGGATGTTTGTTACTCTTTCACACTGGAACGGCTGAACGGATCTGGATGAAACTTTACGGAGAGATAGATTATAGTCTGGAATAGCAAATAGGCTACTTTTTATACCGTGGGAATACTGGGATTTAAATCTACGCGGGTGAAACCACGGGGCGCATCTAGTAAATAAATAAATAATTATTTCTGTCGGTTTTATGATTGATATATCATGTTCATAGCATCTCTAAGACGCAAAAAGTGCCTCTTCGACTTCCGCAAAAAACGTTAGCTCTATTGCAATTATTTGTTAAAAGTTTGTCTGAAGTACAGACAACTTGTTTCTTAGTTTATAACAGTTCCATCGTTTTATTTGTAACTCGTGTACTCTGTAACTTTGTGTAACTTAAAATCACAACGACCTCAGTGGCGCAGCGGGCGAGAGTCCGCCTGCGATGCAAGGGGTGGCGGGTTCGATTCCCGCCTCGGAACAAATTCGTGTACGATCTGCAGAAATTTGTTCGCTTGGTCTGGGTATTTTAAGTAAAAAAAAAAACTATACATATATGTAAGTATATAATGTATTAAATAAATCAGTTATTTGGTACCCATAACACAAGCTTTGAGTAGCTTACTTTGGGGCTAGATGGTGCTGTGTGGATTGTCCAGCATTATTTATTTATTCTCTATGACATAGGAGATTCCTTGCCCCAAACCGTGTGAAGTCACAACGTGATTTTGGACTTTAATCTATATAAATAAATAAATAAATAAATAATTCTGGACAATCCACACAGCACTATCTAGATATTGATATATAGTCGAGATATATGTGTATATGTCGAGATACTTTGCCATAACCGTATAATGTCACAACGTGATCTAAGCGCAAACGCGATTGGATTGGACATAACGCCCAAGCCAATTTTGTACTTTAAAAAACCTAACAACTTAATTATTCATCCAGCTAAAAATGTAGTGGATACGGATTATTAGGTGTTCATTACCATCCGGTACATTATCATGCGGGCATTATTAGCGACCCGCCCGCGCGCCCCTGCTTCGCACGAGTGCACACACAGAAATATAAATCGTTTACTCCGTGGGTGCACATATCATGCATGTATTATACATATAAACCTTCCTCTTGAATTCAACACTATCTAAAAAAAACCGCATCAAAATCCGTTGCCTAGTTTTAAAGATTTAAGCATACATAGGGACATAGGGACAGAGAATGTGACTTTGTTTTATACTATGTAGTGATAAATATAACTTTCAGGAGTACAAACTAAATCCCCGTCTACCAATCGACTGGCCAGACAGCGTGAAGCCGGAAGACGAGCCTTCCTGCGGATTCCTCAACGAAAAGTGTCCCAAAGACGACTCACAGATCACGTCACTCGTGGTCGCTGGAACTCTCGCGGTCACGTTGTTCTGTGCGCTAGTCGTCACTGTTAGCATCTATCGCAAGTGGAAGATTGAACAGGAGATCGAGGGCTTACTGTGGAAGATAGACACAAGCGAGATTGCTGGATACTTGGGCAGCGGGCTTATCTGTTCACCTAGTAAGGTAAGCACATTAACGTATCTATACGTACGGCTGCAAGAATTGGTTAAATTTTGAGGAAATATTATTTTTGGAAAACCATAAGTGGCTGAATTATTTAAAAACAAGTAGTAGCAGTAACACATAAATGAGTCGTTGCTTGTTCACTAAATAAATTTTCCGAAAGAAGGTTCTCGATTGTTGACTGACCTCAGCCAAAAATTAATAGGTATACTTTCTAAAACTAAAGTTTAACTTTCGTTTTTATTCAACAACCAGCAAACCATTTTACGCTACTGCTGTCGCGGCTTGCGTACACACTACTTGCGTAGGTTTACATTGGCGCAGTGTGTTAAAATAGTGTAGATAACCATATAACCCATTTTTGCAGCTGACTGTACATAGATTTTATCATTTATTCTCATATAATGTATCTTAGCATATTCTCAATATCTAAAAGTCCTATATCACAGCATTGGAATCATTTGTTTAACATTTTTATTTCAGTTGAGTTTAGCCAGCGGTATGTCTTGTGAGAGTAAATGTTGCACACAAATATTTACAACCACGGCACAATATAAAGGAAATGTTGTCAGAATAAAGGAGTTGAAATTCTCCAAAAAGAAAGTAAGTACTACTCGTATTTCATAATTACAGCTCTGAATTCAACCCTGTAGCTTCGATTTATGGTCTTTATTTCAAAAATATAATAATAATCTTTTTTTCGTTTAAAATTAAACCTTATTGCACTCAAGATAAGATTCACCCACTTGTTTCAGGATATTTCTCGAGATGTGATGAAGGAGATGCGACTCCTTAGAGAGTTACGTCACGACAATCTGAACTCCTTCATTGGTGCTGTCATAGAACCTATGAGGGTACTGCTTTTAACAGACTACTGCGCCAAAGGAAGCTTGTATGTAAGTTATTTACAAAACTAAGGCAGGTTTCATGCATTTCTCGCAGACCTTCGATTATGTGACCTTTATGTGGTTGATATACAAAATGCAATAAGTCATGCGTCCCGCGGATTGAAAACGACGTAATATTTTAATAATATAATAATAAGACAATAATATAATTTAAGACATGTTGCTTTATTTTAGCCATACACCCATCGATTTATGTTTTTGACAGCCTTCACAGCTCAGGTGGTAGTAGCTCTATCTTTTGCGCTGAAGGCTGTAGGTTCGATTCCCACCGAGAACAAACACTTTTGTAATGATTATAGATGTTTGATCACTCTTTGGGTGGTTTATCAATGTATTTACAAAAAAATACGTATCTCCCATAGTACAAGCTTTACTTAGTTTGGGGCTATATAGTGATGTGTGATTCACTATTTTTAGATGCTTAAATTATTTATTTTAACCGAAGTCTTGTTTTTCTTCAGGATATAATTGAAAATGAGGATATAAAACTGGATAAAATGTTTATATCTTCGCTAATACACGATCTCATAAAGGTAAGCTAATAATAATTTGAGTCAACGTGAATATTATCCCACTAAACGCTGGCTAATTAATATTCCTGTTTCAGGGTATGATGTTTATTCATACTTCGCCATTAATATTTCACGGAAATCTCAAGTCATCGAATTGTGTAGTCACGTCCAGATGGATGCTTCAGGTTAGTACCCAAAGGTTAACTGGAAGAAAATGCTAATTAGCATTAAGTTCGCTTAATGTACTTTATTTATGTGCAATAAAGAATTTTCTTATCTTATCTTATCTTACGCCTATAAAAGAGTTTTAAAGAAAGTAAATATAAATACATTTGAAAAGCGTTTGTAGTTAATGGTACGTTTCCATTTTTTGTATAGTATCCGCCAAACTTCTTGGCCAAACGACCTTGAATAAAAAAAGAAACGAAAAATAGGTCTCTTTGGTGGTGCGAAGAGTGCAAACCTATCCCCTACCACCTCGCGCGATGGCCAAGAAGTTTGGCGGATACTATATTTGGTCTGGTAAATGGATTTTGTATTATATTAGTATTACCTACGTCAAATAAACTACCTGCGTAGTGTTAATTTTAAGTTAGGTATGTTTAGTTAGGTTAGTACCGTCAGTTAATACGAAGTCAATTTTGGATATATATATAAAATAAAAATGTAACATCATAACTAAAGGAATCGGTACATAATATTTTATTATTTCAGGTTACAGACTTTGGTCTCCACGAACTGCGGTATTGCGCAGAAAATGATTTTATTGGAGAGCATCAATATTTTAGAGGTAATTTAGCTAATGACTCGTGCACGGACTGCGAACGTACATAATGGTAACAAAACAGAACTGAGCACCCTACGTCGCCTTACGATGCAGAGTAAAGAATAACAAAAAAAACTTTTTTATTAATTTGCACCAAACACTACCATTCATATAAGTAATACTCACCAACATAGCCTCAA
The DNA here is from genome assembly GCA_963576535.1 of Plemyria rubiginata. Lineage (NCBI taxonomy): Eukaryota > Metazoa > Arthropoda > Insecta > Lepidoptera > Geometridae > Plemyria > Plemyria rubiginata. The sequence goes on along the minus strand of OY754909.1, from coordinate 6,644,155 downwards.
AAACAAAAAAAAAGGATTTTTGTCTAGTGAAAGATACAGTAATTCTCATAGTGCAATAATTGTGAGACTAACACCCGAATACTCAAACGCAACTCAGATTTGAGCACGTCTCAAGTCGTGGTTTTTTGACAGTTTTTAATGAAATTCCGTCAAAAACTCGTCACATGAGACGTGCTTAAATCTGAGTTGCGTTTGAGTATTCGGCCGTAAAATGCTCTTCGTTTCCAGGCTTATTGTGGAAATCACCGGAGTTGCTGCGGGAGTTAGACAACCCGAATGGCACGGTCGGCGGGACGCAGAAAGGAGATGTTTATGCATTTGGAATTATACTCTACGAGATAATCGCGAGACGGGGCCCGTTCGGGGTCACAGCTATGGAACCCAAAGGTTCGTTAATTTTTATTTTTATAAATTTACTAGTGACCCGCCCGCGCGCCCCTGCTTCGCACGGGTGCACATATCCTGCATGTATTATACATATAAACCTTCCTCTTGAATCACTTTCCCGCAAATATTCAAATACATCTCAGAGTTGAGCACATCTCAAGTCATGGTTTTTTGACAGTTTATAATGAAATCCCGTCAAAAACTCGTCACATGAGACGTGCTTAAATCTGAGTTGCGTTTGAGTATTCGGGTGTTTATCTATTAAAAAAACCGCATCAAAATCCGTTGCGTAGTTTTAAAGATTTAAGCATACATAGGGACATGGGGACATAGGGATATAAGGACAGAGAAAGCGACTTTGTTTTATACTATGTAGTGAAGCTATGATCGTTCTGTTGCAGTTTTATTTTGATACCAAATGTTTTAATGAACATTTATTACCTACAAGATAATAAGCACCTAGGTAATGTTTTCAAAGGCTTTAAAATTGAGGCACTGAGGCCAACAGTATAAAGAAATCTGCCTGTTTTGAATTAAAAATTGCAGTCGTAAAATTTCAGTCAGATCTTACATGAATTTCCAGATATAATAGACCGCCTGAAGAGAGCAAAGTCGGACGGCGAGGAGTGCTTCCGTCCGGACACGGCCGTGCTGGAGGCCGCGCCCGACGACTCGTATATAGTGTCGTGTATGCGGGACTGCTGGGCGGAGGACCCCGGCGCGCGGCCCGACTTCCCCACCATCCGGAGCCGGCTGAAGAAACTCAAGTCGGGGAAGTAAGTTGTTTAACAAAAAATCTTTCAAAATTAAATTTTGACAGCCTTCACAGCTCAGTTGGTTGTAGCTCTGCCTTCTGCGCCGTAGGCTGGTTCGATCCCCACTGAGAACAAACATTTGTGTGATGAACAAAGGTGTTTGTCCTCTATCTGGGTGCAATAATATATTATACTAGTTGCACCCCGCAGTTTCACCCGCGCACATTTAAATCCCGGTATTCCCACGGGACGTATTATATTAGCTATCTGGTTCCCATTACACAAGCGTTGGCTTAGTTTGGGGCTAGATAGTGATGTGTGAAAGTTCCAGCAATATTTATTGAATAGTTTATTTCAGACCGCAGAGTCCATAGAGATATACAAAAAAATTGTGCACACAAAATTAATGAAAACACTTAAAACGAACGAAATTAAAAAATAGGCATGCCGCTGGTGTGGATGCTATCAGCATTTGCTGTATGAGTACAAACGCCCATACAGTCATAGTATTGCAAATTGACTGATGATTCACATAATGAAGAAAGATCTTATCGCAAATAATAATAAATGTCATGAAAATCATTTACAAATATTACTTACAACTTTCGTAACTTTTTACTCAATGATAAAGTTATAAAATAAACATAGGCATAGCCTTAGTATACTCTGAGATTTCTCATAGTATAGTGGTCGATAAATAAGTTGAATTCTATCAAGCTGACCGCGAATATGATCTGCGCCAAGTCAACGTACGTTCAATGTTTCGAAATTCGCTTAAACGATCTGCCTACGTGACTCCCGTTAGAATACCGATAATGCACTTCACCTACGTGACTAACACGCAGTGTTCCCGTAAGACTACCGCAATGTAAATAAAATGTAATGTAAATAAAAAGTTATTACAAATTGGTGTAATTGCCCCCAGGTCACGCAACATAATGGACCAAATGATGGATATGATGGAGAAGTACGCTAACAATTTAGAAGAACTAGTCAACGAGAGAACGAGGCTGCTCATCGAAGAGAAACAAAAGACAGAAGATCTGCTTCATAGGATGCTACCAAAGTATGTTCTTGTCTATGTTTTTCAGTCTTTCCCCCCGGTTTCTGAAAGCTCGATCAACTCAGTCGGTTGTCAAGTCACTTGCTATCTCTGTCTAGTTTGAAGTAGCAAGTGACTTGACAGCCGATTAGTATTGATCGAGCTTTCAGAAATCGGGGGTATATTCATATTATCAGTGACATGAAGTAGAGACCACGACAATTGAACCAAGTCAAGAAATAACTTTCTTCATCTCATTTAAAAAAATATGACTCGATATAATGAAACTACTTTACGATCTTACGAAGCCATGTTATGCCGATCAGATATATACATAAAAAGTTAATCAGTGATTAAACAATCCTTTGTTGTAACTTCAATTCGAATGTATGCGATTTACATTCTATCGTCAGCACAGGCAAGTCAAGCTTTGGTGGTCTAATAGTTAATTGCATGTACATGTTTTAAGTAACCTGTGTACATTTCATTGTAATAGTATAATTTTAAGCGACTCGCTTAATTCTTTTAACGTATTTTGTACTAATTCAAGGTTTTCTGTATTGGTGTTTGTAAGTGTGCACAAAGACGCAAATACAACAAGCTGTATGACATACCTGGACGACGCAATAATGTGCGCACTGCTTTACATTCGGTCCAAGTCTACGTAACCCTACGTAACCCTTTAGGCGCTGCGCAAACTAAGGCAGGGCGCAAACGTGGACACTTTTGTGTCATGTTTCAGATACAAGCTACCGATGAATATTGATTTCTAAATAACCATTATAAAATCATCCACTCCCTGCGCCATCCATTCCAGAGGGCCAAACGCGATCTCTTGAAGCATTCTTATTTTTTGATCATAAAGTCGACTCTATGCAGTTAATATAAAACATTGACATTAAAGTAATATTGAAATAAGAAGTCTTCAAGAGATCGCGGTTGGCTCTCAGTTCGTTAGTGTTTACGTTCGTGCAGCGCCGTTAGACAATTGTTTTTTTGTTGTGAAAACCTAACAAGTTCTATAACATGTGTCAAGTGCTCGAAAGGAGCCTCTTGAGGCGCACTTAAAATCCTTTCACCACACTGTTTCGAAAGAAACTAATGACACGATAAGAAGAAGAAGAAGTAGACACTTTTGGTTTCCAGTTGACACGGCACACTTGTTGTTAAGTGGAAGCAACTGGACACTGTTTAAGCATGCGCAGGGAATGGATAGTTTCATACTGGTTCTATAGAAATAAATATTCATCGATAGCTTGTATCTGACACAAGCTTCGATGACACAAGACACAAAAGTGTCCACGTTTGCGCCCTGCCTTTAGAATAAGTAAAGTGGATGCAACTTTATAACGTCGTCTATCTTTCTCGGAGACATCCTACTTGAGAGAGCTCCCCTTGAGTTGTAATCATTAAAAAAAAAAGTTTTTACAACAAATAAATAAGCAAAGCGTGTATCATAAAACTGTTGGCTGTAGTTTATAAAAAAAAGGTTTTTTGACAAAAATTCTGCTCAAAGTCGGAAAAACTGTTGCCTCATTTTATTTGAGATTCTTTTGATACTAAACAAGTTACAAGTTAGACCTTAAAGTATGAGAATCTCAACGTCTTCTAAATCTTTCGGTGAATACAGTAATGAAATCATCGCTCGGCTCCTAGCGATAATGCGGGTTCGAACCCCGCTTATTTACAATTTATATCACAATTAAAAAAAAAGCATTATTGTGATTAATAAAAAGAGTCCTAAAACAGGAAACAGTAATTTATTTTCCAAACCCGTCAGTACCATCGACATGGACTTGGTGTAAAACAGTCGTACATTCTCTAAATCTCAATGTATTCACTTTGTTGTACTTGTGTTCTTTTCCAGATGTGGAGGTTGAATCCATTATAGAATCGTGAAAATGTATTGAGGTAATTAACTCCCTATTGGTGATTGTAGTTACTGATTTGCCTTTCACTGCAGGAGCGAGAGAGTGGCTCACTTGTTTTATTAACAGCGTTTGAGTAGATTAGAGCTTGCTTGGGATTCTGTGGTTATCGCATTTCGCCGATAAAGGTGATGGATTTTACTATTAATACGTTTTATTAGGCCGCTTTTGCACGATGGCAGTAGTCGAGCGAGTCAATAGATCTGAGGTACTCACGACTGGCTGGTGGTGAAATGCCTACAATCGTCCCTGATTCTGTTATTGGCGTTGTGTGAAAAAGCGATAGCCTCGCAAATGATTTGAACTACACTACTATTGGGCTACTTTCGGATTTTCCACGGAGCGTAATTGCACTTTTTTTGAAAAATTTTCATTTTATTATCATCATAGCAGTTTGGCGTTTTGGTGATGGCAAACTGAACTTTTCTCACATTTATTTCATCCACAGGTATGCATTGAATGAGCATGGACGTAGATCAATTTCTTATTTACAATCTAGTACCTATTTACTATTTTTCACATTTGCGTGATAATTTTCAACACTTGTCGTAGTTAACTTGCATCCACTGTAATTAGTTAGTAATCTGTGATTGGGTGATGTATTTTCTCAGTTCTCAGTAGTTACACTGTAGCTGTGTTTGTTTATGTTATTTAAAATTAATTACTTACTATTTTTTTTAATTATTTAATTTTGATCGCTCATCACGTTGTAGTAATCTCGTGCCATTGGAAACTACATGCTTCGGTTTATAGAGTTTTATATGAATTATGTAAGGTGGTTCGGTTGTGGTTGTGACGATAACGTGGCTGCATTCATGTAAACGCAACAGTTTTACATCAATGATGAGTGCGGTTTATACGTATCAGTTGATAAGTATTCGTTCAGTCCCGAGGGTTACCATCAACGCATTGTTGCAGGTCAGTCGCTCGCCGGCTAACCACCGGCGAGGGCGTAGAACCGGAGTCGTTCGATTCCGTCACCATTTACTTCAGCGATATCGTCGGATTCACTGCGATGTCTGCTGAGAGCACGCCTCTGCAAGTTGTCAACTTTCTGAACGATCTGTACACGGTCTTCGATAGGATTATAAGAGGCTACGATGTTTATAAAGTGGAGACGATCGGGGATGCCTACATGGTTGTAAGTAAAGTGCCTACTGTATTTATCTTCTTGCGTTACAACTGAAGTGGTGGACAGGGCATGTCGATCGTATGATCTTCGGGCCAAAATAACCGATTGGATTCTGCAAGGTCGGTGCTGTAGAGGTAAATCTAGAAGGGGGTGGTGGGACGATCTTCATTGTCATTTAAAAGACTGGTCCACTGTGGCCAAAGATAGATAAGTATGGAAGGATGACTGGGAAGCAAAGAAGAGTAGGACAAATTCCCTGCAATGTGGCGAAACAGGCTGAAATAATAGATGTGTGACCATTTTAAAAAAAGCTCAAAACATTTTATTTTTTTCTAACGAATACAAAAAATATATTTTCAAATCATTGTCACAGTTTTAAATTAAATTAAATTAAATAATAAATAAATATTGGTAATCTTTGCACAATGCACTATCTAACCCCAAAATAAGCCTTATGGTATGGGAATCAGATAGCTGATATACTACTTATTTACTTTTTTGTAAATACATATTACATATATTACATATTTACATATTATAAAAAAACGTCGAATATAAACCTGTTAATGCAAAGTAAGCAAAAAGCAACGCGCTTTATTGTCCTAAAAAGTGGAAATATTAATTAAAGTACAGAAATACAGGCACAGACGAAAAACAGACACATACTCATACATACATACATACTTACTAATATATTTTTCTGTAGGTATCAGGACTTCCAATTAGAAATAACGATAGACACGTGGGAGAGATCGCTTCGATGGCGCTAGAGTTACTGAACGCAGTGAAGAGTCACAAAATATCGCACAGACCAAACGAAACACTCAAGCTTCGGATAGGAATTCATACCGGTAAGTCAAAAAACTAGTTAAAAAAAACCAATGTAATGTACCTGAACCAAAACATGTCTAAGCAATGAATGTATTGAGCACTAGCTGCGCCCCGCGATTATACCCGCGTAGTTTAAAATCCCGTTATTCCCACGGGATACTAACTACCCTATGTGCTATTCCAGCCTATAATCTATCTCTGTGCCAAATTTCATCCATATCCGTTCAGCCGTTCTAGCGTTATTGAGTAACAAACATCCAACCTTGCACATTTATAATTATAGTGTGATTATTTCTTTAAAAGTTTTGAAATGCGTGCGCTAGCAGGTAGTTGTTTGACCAATGCCTACGTTTTTAGTACATCTATTATTTTCTATTCTTACAGGCGCGGTGGTGGCGGGCGTGGTGGGTCTAACAATGCCTCGCTACTGCCTGTTCGGGGACACAGTAAACACTGCGTCCCGTATGGAGTCGAACGGCGAACCGCTGCGTATACATATATCGCCGAGCTGCAAACAAGCGCTCGAGAAACTCGGAGGGTACATTGTCGAGCCGAGGGGCATGATACCGATCAAAGGGAAGGGACAGGTGAGTGTCAACTTTAAAGTACATCGTCTGTTGTTGCTTTCAGATGACTTTGACAACTTTTCCATTTTTCGGATATAAGCTTTTGAATTTGGACTGAGAACTAATGTTTTTTCACGCCGTAGGAAAAACGGAACGGACGGTTCAATAAGCATAATTAACCATCTCTGAGTTAAACTATCTGTCAGATATAAATATTTCCGTCTTTACAATATTTTTCTCTGAGTCAAGTCTAACTTTTTACAAAGTAGGTATATTTTTTGACCCGGTCCTAGTATTTTTGGAATCTGCGCATTTTTAAAGCCTTGTTTCCATATTAATTGCAAAAAAAATATTTGCTAATGTCAAATGATTTTTTATCTGACCTAGTTATACTCTGAAAATTCTTAGTGTACGATTTTTTATAACTATGTTCAGTGTCTAACTTCAGAAATGTTGAAGTTAGTGCGAGAAAGTTGGTAAATTGTTTGACGGCTGTCTGTGCCTGAAGTAACAACACGTCACGATTTAAGCGGTGTTTTGTAAGCGCTATTGTTGATTACAGGTGCAAACATTCTGGCTGCTCAGTGCGACAGAGAAGGCTATACAGAAGAGGGCGGTGGAAGGAGAAGAGCGGCCATTGTTCCGTCGCCCGCGGCGGAGCCCAAAGCTCGCTGATTCGAGGCATCCGTCACTTTCAGGTAAATTATGGATTTATAATATCTGTAGAGCACTGCGCGATTATGACGTAATCTCACTAACTGCCACACTTAAATAAATGTAATGGTATACACTTGTCATCTTCGTCATCCACTCCTTAATGATTATGCTACTTAAATCTATACTAAGAAGGGGTTTGTTTAGCAAATTGTCTCAGAGTGTGACCATAAGATGCAAAAAGTGCGTGTTGCATTAATCCGCTCGCGGCGGTCCATGTCAGTTGTGTGGTTAAAGACATCTAAGATCTAAATTTTTTCAAGGAGCAAGTCGATTTAAATAATTAGTTATTATGTTTTTAGAAATTTATTAATGCGAGTATCCCAATAATTTCGTTGTCGCCTTACATTTATTACAATTTGAAATGGCGCGAGGGCCGGTCATATTTCCGCCCTCAACCCCCGTCAACCACCTTGAATACTACTTCGTCTTATAAAAATGTTATGTGTTATATTTCAGGTGGCGTCCGGCAACGTATAGCGAGCGGCGAGGCAGGCATGCGCGGGTCGCGATGCTCGCTGCCCGCGCCGGCCTTGCCAGCCGCCACGCCGCCCGCTCAGCGCCGCCCGAGGGACGCCGCGAGACCCAGGTCAGATTGACAACATTTACACATTTTATTTATTTACTTTTTACTAGCTGCGGTCTTGGTTTCACCCGCGTATTACAATATACAAGTTTTAAATCCCGGTATGTAGCTTACTTTATAAAACTAGGTCAATGTTAAATTATCTATTAGCCGTAATTATGGCTAAATTGTAATATCATTAGGTATGTTATAAAATAATAACGTACACTATTTAAAAAAAACGGTTTTCTCACGGGATAAAAAGTAGCCTATGTGCTAATCCAGGCCTATATCTCTGTGCCAAATTTCATCGAGATCCGTTCAGCCGTTCTCGCGTGATTGAGTAACAAACATCCATCCATCAATCTATACTTACAAACTTTCGCGTTTATAATATACTGCACTACTATACCTACTAGGGTAGGATAGGATAGGGGTCAGCAGTGTCATAGATTCTGATTATATACAGAGAAATCTTAATGATTCTGCTTGTGATAGGTCTCCGATGGCCGAAGGCATTGCCACTCCCAAGTTTGAGGATCCGCCGCGCACGCGCGCGCCGCTACTGTAAGTGCGTTGTGTGTGTCCGTCCACTTTCATGTGTGTCTCACTCGTGCTCTATGTAGGTACACAAATGGAAATTTGCTCAGCATTTTCAATATCTAAACATAAAACTACTTTTAGAGTTGTTTTACAATATTTTCGAAGGAATTAAAAAAAATTAAGAAGTCTAGAAATAAAAAGGTTTATCGTGTTTTGAAATTAACGAATTTGTGCTAAATTGCTTGTTTTGCTTTTATGTGGTGATGAGAATGGCTGTACTGAAATGAAGATGGGAGATAAATTAAAATGCTAAAAGACCATTTAACGCGACTTAACAAATTGTATAAAATAAATGACCATGAGACCACGCTAGTCGGAACGCAGGTTCACTAAAAAAATGTAAAATCACAAGGATCACGTTGAATATTGGTTTTATTTCCAGGCATGCTCTGAGTTCGATCGCGTCATCCACCGCGTGCGAAGGAGAGTGCGACTCCCTGGGGTCAGTGGCCGGCGCGGCGGGACTGGCCTTACGCGGCGCGCGCTCTCTGGACGCGCTGGCAACACCGCGCCTTCGGCGGCATCACACCACGCGCTCTTTGGACGCCGACCAACCGGTAGCGACCGTCTGCGGCGACCCAGTCTTCAACGGAACCATCGTCGGCATAGTCACCGACGACCTACCCCGGCGCCAAGCAGAAACCAGTCCGCTGCTACGCAAATGCAGCTTGTACAACAAGTTAGACCGACCGCGCAAAGTGCACGACGCCTCGTACATCGAGTTTTATAAGCGCTGGCGCTCACTGGAGAACGTGGCGGATAATAAGGGAGAGAGGAAGTTGCCGCGTTTTGCTATTCGTTCGTGGTTGCTGGGTTTTTTCGGGGGAGCCCCGCGCGGCTCTAGTGCTTCGTTGCGACGCGCGCCGCCGTTACTTGACCGCGAGTCAGCTGTCTGATTGACCAGACCCGGTCTTATAGCTCGACGTTTGCTTAGTTCTCTGTTTTGAAATATTCGGAAACTTTAGTTTGTGTTTTGTTTATAAGCAAACAAAACAATTAAAAGAGAGTAATTACATTTATTTAAGACACAACACATAACAGAGATGTATTCTAAAGTTTCCGATGGTTTTAGAATAGCAGAGCGCTGCATGCAACTGAGTCTGGAACTTTAGGTGACGAGAAGAAAGAGGTGAGGGATACGCGATGTATTTTCGTGCCTATTTAGCCGGATCCACACTGGACGATTCAACGCGCTCCGATCGCGCGCGGTAGGAGCGCGATCCAAAGGCGTGGTCGGTTTGGACGTGCCGCGTGCGTCTACTTTTGGTCGGTTTTTTTGGCCTGCCTCAAAGGCGCCTCAGTTGCGTGAAGCGAATCGGCCTAGTACGATGCCGAAGTCCACACCGGGCGATCTACGCTCCACTCATCACGATCTACGATCGCGGAGCGCGGGGTCGCCGATTCAATTTGGATCGTCCGGTGTGTAATCGACCTTTGAGAATCGAATGGAAAATGTCCGGCCTAGTGTTTAGCTGTGGCGTAGTCTTTAGATAACTGTAAAAACTATTTTGGAGTACCATTATTGGCCGCTACTTTTACATTTAGTAAGTAATCTTGTGTGCAGTCAACAATGTTGCTGCAACAATGTTTAGTAGGAAGTAGAGTTGCAACACTGTATATTGATTACCCTATTATATGTATGTATATGAACTGCTGTTGTAAATAATATGTGTAAGTAAAACGATGTTACCGTCAATTGTGAAATAAGAGTTTAATGTTATTAAATAATTTCTATTGAACAATTGTCTCTTAGTAATACTGACGTAGATCACAATTACAGCTACTTATTATATACAGGAGAGGTATTAGCAACTACTTATGCTCTATCATCCTTATCTCCTTTACAAAAATTATCTAGCGTTGCATAAATTACTGTCTATGCACATCTAGTAGGCGAATGAAGAGAGAAATTTCAAGAAGTGACCAATCTCTGTATTGAAATATCGACAGGCTTAAGTAGGCCCATTATGCCCTTGGCAGAAGTTTAGTTTAATGTGCCACCACCATACTGAGCATAAAATCCTCTAGATTATCCCCAAAATCATATTTGAAATCGGTGGAAAATGTAACCGTATACAAAACTGACCCGAAAGGACGACAACGCGAATGAGATTCATTTCGCGGATATCGAGTAATATTTCTGATTATTAATTTTACCACCTAAACGTGCATAGAACCTAATAGTAGAGCGAACCGAGTTGACTAGGATGTATAAATAAACTAAGCATCGGCTAGGAGCGGAATGCCAGCTCCGTCGCCTTCAGATAGCGAGCAGCCATTGATAACTAGTTTGATGTCACACGCCGCGGGCGACGTGTCCGCTGGCTGTGGCAGCGGTAGTAGCGGCACGCAGGACGCCGCGGCCGGCGGGGGCAGGGGACATTCCGTGTGTTCTATGATAGGACAGGACACGCTCGTGTATTCGTGGCGGAGGCTCGGCGCTTCTAGGAGGTCACCGCGTTGGGTAGGGGCTAGTCTGCCTTCACCTACGACCTGTGTATTGAAAAACTCAGTGAATATGCTTGGTGACCATAATATTTTAACAGTATCGATTGAAAAAAGAGTGCAAGCGAAGGCGTTACTGTCAACGTTATTAGAACAGAATTGAGATTTTCAACATGGCAGTTTATTTGACAAAAATAGAGTATGTACAACCCATCCAAAAGCTCTTTAGGAGCTCTCATATATAAAGTTTTATTTTGAAATTAAACGTTTTCCAACCATAATTTCAACATCTCATATTATTATTTAACTGATGTCAATGACTATACATGTTGGCATATTATGATAGTTTTATGAAGTCTCACAACTTACCTCCATCAGATATTCATCGCTCCGATGGTGCAGTACACTATCCGTATGGGATTCTAAGTGGTTTCCAGATGCGAAACGTAGTTTCTTCGGAGATTCCAAACTGCAGCATCTGACAAGAAGAATTAATCAAGCTAAATCAAAACTGAACAATCATTATATCAGTGGCGCAGCGGGCGAGAGTCCGCCTGCGACGCAAGAGGTTGCGGGTTCGATTCCCGCCTCGGAACAAATTTGTGTACGATCTGCAGAAATTTGTTCCGATGGTCTGGGTGTTTATGTATAATAAAAAAAATCTATCTATGTAAGTATGTAATGTATTAAATATATCAGTCATCTAGTACTCATAACAAGCTTTGAGTAGCTTACTTTGGGGCTAGATGATGCTGTGTGGATTGTCCAGCATTATTTATTTATTTATTTATTATACGTCGTGTAACCGACAACCGAATGGTGGCCAAGAACCGGGTACAGATGCGTGGGTCGTCCTGGAGCGAGATGGCATGACTAGCAGGTCGGAAATGGATCATTGTAGATGTCATAAACTAAGGGAGGCCTATACACAGCAGTGGGTGACGTCGGGCTGTGGATGATGATGATGACATCGTGAAAAGGGCTCATCAGCGGCCTACTAACAAGGGGAAACCAGTCCTCTCACCGAGTAGTTTATAGGGTCAAGTGGGGCAAATGCGAGTACACCTACCATAGCTACAATTTGGGGCATATAAATAAATAAATAAATAATGCTGGACAATCCACATAGCATCATCTAGCCCCAAAGTAAGCTACTCAAAGCTTGTGTTATGGGTACTAGATGACTGATATATTTAATATCATTATATACTTATATAGATAGATATTTTTTATTATACATAAACACCCAGACCCACGGAACTTTCTGCAGATCGTACACAAATTTGTTTCGAGGCGGGAATCGAACCCGCAACCTCTTGCGTCGCAGGCGGACTCTCGCCCGCTGCGCCACTGAGGTCGTCAATATGCGATTACAATAACTAGAATTAAGTATTCAACCATACACAGCTTTTTAGTTAGTTATGCTTTAAAATCCATAATTCCATGTGTATCAAAAAAGTAAGTCAGAAATGGCAGCACTAGTTTTCTTATAAAATATACCTTCACACGCTCCCGTACTTTTACCCCGTTATTGCATTTTCCCCTCACGACTATAGTACCCATAGAAAGGTTTCTCTATTCCGTGATAGTACCGTATTCGTGATCAAGGAGCAGATAGTTAGATGAGTCCGGTTATTGTACGACATGATAATGTACAGCACGATAATTGGAATCCAATTTAATAAATTAAAAAAAAAAAAAACTTACAACCTATCTAGTTGTATGTAGTAGCAGTAGTGGATACGGATTATTGGGTGTACATTATTGGGGTGTATGTTACATTATCATACCGGGCATTATTGACTCCCAATTAGATAGAATATAGGAGTACCTGTGTAGTCCTCCGACCTGATGCTTCCAGTTCTTGGTTTTGAGCGAGCTCCGTTGGCCGCGCTTCTCAGCCGGCGGGTCCTCGCGCTGCGCGCGGCGGCGGGCGCGCGCGGCCGCCGCTGACGGCTCTTCGCCGCGCAGCCAATACGTCACCTGCAACGTTTTACTACTATAATGCCGGCGGATCCACAAATTGGACCACAAAATGGATCTAAATTTGCGTCCAAGCTTGGCTCTGATTTGGAATGGCCAATATTGAACGAAACTTTGTCCTTTAACTGTCCAAGATAACTGTCACGATCTACACATTGGTGTCAATAAACCAATGTGTAGATCGTGACAGTTCAATCCAAGTGATCCAGTGGATCCAATGATCCAACAGTATAACTTGGAGCCAATATACCCCATGTTTGGCGCCACCATGACAGTTAAACCATACCTAGGTACGTTTCGAGTTGGGAGCGAGCGCGCTACACGACACTTTCTTGGACGGTCGGAGCGTGCGGTCATGCTACGAAGCCATAAGCAACTAGCCTCCTTGATTTATTTTTAAGTGCGTTTAGTTTAATAGTTGTTGAAATGTTTTATTTTGTGCTATGTGACTTTGGCTCCCAGACCAAAGCGCCCGAAGTTATGAAATCGCATTAGAATTAGGTCTGCGAATGCCGGATCAGTCAGTCAAGTCGATCAGGCCGATTAGCCGTCCTGGTATATCTATGATCATACCTAATCATATTGGTCACTGAGTGCTTCAGTTACCTTCACCACAGATAAAAGAATACTATACTAGTAGCCTTCACTAATGAACTTTTCTCTTAACTTATGTGTTAAGCACACCTATCGGGGGTGAAAAAAACAATCGTTTTCTGCAAATCGAATACGACAATCGGTTACGGAATATGAAATCCGAATTAAACGAGTCGTCAAAAGTCAAAATATTGTAGGTACCTAATTAAAAAAAATCTGAATAGGCTGACTTCGAATTTGTGGTTTACCTGGTCGCGTTTTCCTTTCATTGAAACAATGCCTCTCTCTTCCAGTAAGTATCCGCCTAACTTGTCAAGAAGAAGTTTACACGTTGAACTGCAGTGAATTTTCAGGGCTGAAAATCAAATGTACATTAGCCCTATTTATCATTAGGAGTTACTTGCTCGATTTAAAAAATGTCACACACAACTTGTTTTTCTAGAGTAAAGTGTAATAACTCACGTGCTCCAGTAGATTCAAACCGGCTGGCCGTGTTGACTGTGTCCCCAAACAGACAGTACCGAGGCATCTTCAACCCCACAACTCCTGCGCATACTGGCCCTGAACACAGATTAAAATTACACTGGCTAGTTTAAAAAAAATACTTTAAAAGTATATAAAAAGTATACAAAACTAGGTAAGTACAAGGGTGATATGTAATCCGTACCGGAATGTATTCCAACTCGCAGCAGCAGCCGCTGCTCCGGGCGATGCCTGACGCGGAAGGCGCGCGTGGCTGACAGGAGAGCGAGCGCCATCGACGCGACCTCGCCCGCGTGCACTATGCCGTTACGGATCGGCAGCCCTGACACCTGGGAAATACAGAACAATTGGCTCTAGACGACTGGCCCCGGAAAAGACTGGCCAATAGCCATACGATGGTTGACCTAATACCTAAACCCCCGGTCTCTGAAAGCTCGATCAACACTAATCGGCTGTCAAGTCACTTGCTATTTCAGCATTTACGTCAAATTAGAGATAACAAGTGACTTGTGGGCCGATTAGTGTTGATCGCGCTTTCAGAAACCGGGGGTTAGGCCCTTATTCGTAATGGTCACTGGGTGCTTATCAGACCGATAAGTCTGTTGCTGTCTCTTTTGTTTGGCATGAAAGGTGATGATGATGACAAGGATTATGAATTATGAGAGTAAATTTATTACTTTTCGGGGCCAGTGTCTCAAAAGTTATTCTCCGAGCGGGACATCCCGCTAATCGAGAGTTATGCTTACAACCAGTTAATCAACTTCCGTAGCTGACTGTAGGTACCGAAGGACAAAATGATGACAAATAATTGCAACTTACCACCATGTAAGCGTCGCCGATAGTCTCCACTTTGTATACGTCGTAGCTCTCCAGTATCGAGTCGAAGCAAGTGTACAAATCATTCAAAAAGTCTACCACCTGAAATAAATAAAGCATTACTTTTGCTAAAGTAGACTGTTTACGTACCGCAGAGCCTTATGACGAAAGTCTATTTGCTAATCAGTATAGGTACACTGATTAACGCTTACCTACTATTGGTCTCATTATAGCTTAAATTCGCACAACTGGCTATGTAGAGTAGAGATCTAGCTGGGAGTTTCACTATGTGATAGAAATCACGAGGAATCAGAAATGATGAACGAAAACCTAGACAAGGTTCAAAACCAATCACTTTTTTCAATCACCAAAAGCTTTTTTATTTAAATATGTTTGTGCACAGTGGCAGTACTTATGTACTCTCAAACGGTGAAGGAAAACATCGCAAGGAAACCGGCATGTAAAATTTTCTAAAAATATGTGCCTCGAAAAAAGAGCCACTTAAAACAATTTTGTTCCTCAGAGGTTCTGTCTTCTTCAGAGGGCTTAGCATGAGCCAGTGCGACCGATCGTGACGATCATTGTTTCGATCGTCGTCCAGTAAACCGTATTTTCTAAGTAAACAAAACAACGGCCTCTAGAATTCATTTATTTAGTGCTATACTTACATATTATTTTCTAAAATCTTCTTTTAATCATAAATTCGTACTCGTAGTGAAGCTTCTCAAATAATACGCTAGATGTCGTTGTTTTATTTCCATAGAAAATAAAACGTGAGGAAACCAGTTAGTATTCTAACAGCGGCGATGGGCTTGCAACCTGTCACGTATGGAATACTAACTACTGCAAAATGTGGGTATGTGCCAAATGTAATGTTTGGACGTACCTCTGACTACCTCCTTAGACATCCTCAAAATAATCTTGAATTATTACCTACTTGGTACTGGGAGATCTGAAGGGATATCTACCGTGCCTGGGGATCAAAGTCGTGAAGCTGTTTCAGAAAATACGATCATCATCATCGTTGCGATCGTCGTCACACTATAAGCCCTCAGCAGTGCAAGTGCCGTTCTTATCGATCGCTTAATTGAAATTTAGAATCGTCAAAAACTCGTTAAAAATGGTTTCAACAATGGATAAAACCATTTTTAACGAATTTTGACGATTCTAAATGTCAAATTACCAAATAAAATTATTAGCTGGCAATATTTTCGTGTAAAATAATGCATGCCTATATAATTATGTGCCTTTTAATTTAAAAACTGTTCTATGTATATCTTTGTGTGCTACAAATAAAAACTCATTCTATTCTATTCTAATCTATTCTAAATTAAGCGATCGATAAGAACGGTACTTGCACTGCAGGCCTGCTAAGGATGAAGATGAGGTGGCAGGTGATACCTGTAGAGGCGTGCTCTCTGCCGACATGGCAGTGAAGCCTACAATGTCGCTGAAGTAGATGGTGACTGAGTCGTAGCTCTCCGGCAGAACGCGCCGGCCGCGCTTCAGTTGCTCCGCCACGGGGGCCGGTAGCATTTCCTCTAGTAATGCCTCTGGAACGGACATTAAAACAAGATGGAGTCTAAATGGAGTTTTGTAAATAATATGACGGCTTTCAGTAATACACAGCACTGTTTTTTTTCATTTGTATTTCATTTCATTTGTATTGTTGGGGTTGGGGTTTATTTTATTTTTTGTGTGTTTGAAAAGTCCAGTAATATTCATTAAGGTTGTCACACCGCGTGAAAAACGATATGAAAATATTTTTAGGGTATATTATATATATATTATATGGGATATTTTTTGTAATGTAAGCACATTAAAAAAAATTGCCATTGCAACAAATTGCTTTTTAAGAAATTGATCCTTGTCATCTTATTGTGTTAATGTATCTCTATTACTCGAAGCCTGAGATTTGTATTTCGTTTTCTGTATCGTACGTTTTTGTATGGAGACTCGTTATGCGCTTAGAGGTACGTACAAATTACGCGCGGCAAACCATCGAATATCGGCTCGCGCGGCGGCCGCGAGCAGTCACTTCAAACTGCCGCACGATGCAAAAAAAAAACCGACTTCGCATGAGTTGATATGATTCTCATAAGTAGGTACCAGTTTTTTTCTTCTCTTCCTGTAGTTGGTCCGTCCGCTCGTCCACGAGAGCTTCCAGATTGTTGGCGTACTTCTCCATCATCGCTATCATATTGTCGAAGATGTTTGGTTTCCTGAAACGTCATTTATATATTATTATTTGCATTTATTATTTTTATTTCTAGCCTGCATCGTCCCACTGCAGAGCAAAGGCCACCTTATTCCTTTCCATTTTTCCCTGTCCCTGTGCTATGGATGACCATTGCATACATAGATAGATACCTACACAAAATCACGCCTATTCTCTGGTACCACAGATTTGTACCAATCATTGCCATAAAATTACAACTCATGGAATCGGTTGGAATATTTTTTTATAAAATATCTCTGGTTGTGAGACATTACCAGACAAATTCTTACGGTTTTGTTAACAATATTCTTAGGTACTGACCAATTTATGTTATCGCCACTAAAACCGCTTTATTGAAGAAAGCTTACTCCGGTACCTGACGTTTCTATGTTATATTGTTTTTATCTTATCGTAACCTGGATTAGCGTATTTAAGCACTTTTTATCCCAAAAAACCACCGGAAACAGAGTAGAAAATACGAACAAACTCAATGAAGGAAAAGGCCATAATAATTAATGAATGTTAGAATTTATTCCTAATAAACAAGAAAAGCCGAAAGACAACAGTACTGACATAAGAGCTTGTAATAAGCATCTTGAATTTACAGATAAATATAAAATTCAGGTTTATACTTACATGCCTTTCCTCAAAGGACGTAAGCGCGTCCGTATCGCTTTGAAGTCGGGTCGAGTTATTTCGTCTTCTGTCCAACATTCGCAGCAACACTCGCGTACACAATCCAATCTACCCGCTAGCGACTCCAACGGCGGCCTGGGACAACAAAGGCACAACTTAAAAAGGTGAGCGAAGCGAGTAAAACTTTGCTATCAATAAGTTGAAAGAATTAATATTGGAAGGACATACGAGCTTTCCGATCCTAAGGTTCAAACCAGTCGTGCGCTTTTGAAATTTGATGTTCAAACATTTTATTTGCACCCCATTTTTATTTGTATTTTTTTATTTACCTATTCTTTTTTTTTACCTATCCTATTTGCACTCAAACGAGGAAACCGGTATGTCATAGAACCTAGTAATAAGACTTGTGGTGTCAATTACTCGAAAGGACGTACGTAACGTAAGGCTTTTTAGTCGTGCGATACGATGCGACTGACACATACCTACCTGTAAGGCGTCGGTTCTGGGTTCGCCAGTCGCCGCAGTAAGGTCGGCGCGGGCGGGGCGTCCCCGCCGAAAGGGCCGCGTCTCGTATGCAGCTCGTATAGCACTAACGCGAATGCGTACACGTCTGACGGAGGCGAGCCGCGCCGCCACTCGACAGAGGAAGACAAGCCTTCTTTACCCCACCCACAGGAACGCAGGAGCTCAGGGGAAAGGTATACGAGATCTGGGAAAAAAACCGTACAGATCAAGAAATATATTTTTATGCACCTGCGGATTAAGAAAAAGACACGACAAACCTTAGACAGATTAGATTGGCGGATTAGTACTATGGACATGTTTTAGTTAATTTATATTATAAATAAATAAATAATATTAAACAATGAAATTCCGCAGTCACGAATCAATTAATTATACAGGACGGAAATACAAATAAATAAATAAATAAATATTGGTGGACTTTCCACACAGCACTATCTAGCCCCAAACTAAGCTTATGCTTGTAATATGGGAACCAGATAGCTGATATACTACTTATAATACTTTTTTTTTGTAAATACATACTTATAATATTATATAACACCCAGACAGAGAACAAACATTTATGTTCATCACACAAATGTTTGTTCACGGTGGGAATCGAACCCACGACCTACGGCGCAGAAGGCAGAGTTACTACCAACTGAGCTACGTAGGCTGTGATACGGAAGAAATAAGTAAATTAAAAACATCGACATGATTAAATTCTAGTTTCCGTTATGAGAGCACAGTGATAGTAGTTCTCTATAGATCCCGAGAAGGCGGTGCGGTGGATACAGAAAGCCCGAGATCGGCTTTCTTCGAAATATTTAGAGGAGTCTTATGTGTAGATTTTAATTTGACCACATTATAAAGATCGCTGGAAGTTGGCGGTTGCAGAAGTCCCGCAATCGTTCTTCCTGGAAATGTGTATACTGTAGTCTTTTTGAGCCTAATGATGATAATGATAATAACGTATTTACAGCTTACTTTCAACATGTGTTCTAAAAGCGGTCGCTTCTGACGGAGGCAGCTCTCCATGCCTGAACTCCTTGAGTCCAAAGTCAGCGAGCTTGACAACCCACCGCGCGTCCACTAGGCAGTTAGACGGACGCAGCGCGCCATGGAATTGTAGAGGCGATTCGTGGATGAAAACCATACCCTGGAATGATAACAATAAACAATCGAACGAAGTTTCACACAGACCATATATCCGCAAATTAACTAAGAAAACAAGATAACTGATAAACTAAGATTACACAGAACAAACATAAAACATAACTCAAAGTGTTAGTAGTGTGGTGTACGAGAATTCTTGTTTATTTATATACACAAGAATCTCGGAAGCGGCTCTAACGATTTTCATGAAATTTCGTATGCAGAGGGTTTTGGGGGCGATAAATGATCTAGCTAGGATTCATTTTAGAAAATGTTTTTAATCATTGTTTTTTTGTTAGGCAACTGAGCCAAGCTCTTTCACGCAGATAATAAATAAAAATTATTATTAATAAATAAAAAAAAAATTCAAACAATGTAATCGTCTCGTTTTAAAATAAACGAATGAATACTTATAAAGATTAGAAAACAATTTCAATTCAGTTATTCTTAAAAATACTTTGGACTAACAATTTTAATTCAGTTACGCATAGAAATTAATAACAAAATTGTTGCAAAACTTTTGATTCTGAGACGAAAGTTTCAAAGCGCTTGGACTCGTGGGAATGGGTTTTCAATTACTCGACAAATTCGAGCTTGCGACTAAACTTTTATCCTAACCCGCCGCCGCGGGCGAGTGCGACGCATGAGGTTGCGGGTTCGATTCCCGCCTTGGAACAAATTTGTGTACGATCTGCAGAAATTATTTCTGTTGTTCCGGTCCTATGTATAATAAAAAAAATCTATCTATGTAAGTATATAATGTATTAAATATATATGTTATCTAGTACCCATAACACAAGCTTTGGGTAGCTTACTTTGGGCTAGATAGTGGTGTGTGTATTGTCCAGCATTATTTATTATTATGATTATTTTATTAAATGTTAGACTAGCACTCACCCGAATGATATCACCAACCAACGACGCAATGAACATGTTATCCAATTTGATATCTTCATTTTCGAGAATATCCTGAAACAAAAGCAGCTTCAATATTGTGACTGGGTAAACAAGGGGTATTGGACGTCTTCCAATATAGAATGTTTACCTTGAGGCTGCCTCTAGTGCAATACTCTGAGAGAGCGCAAACATTCGGCGGCTCGATGCAAGCGCCTACAAATCCATTCACGTTGTCATGTTGCAAATCCCGCATCTAAGGACAATCAAGCTTACAGTCCGGACATAGAGCGCGTCAAGCAAAAAGAACGGAAAGAGGGGGGAGGGGTGTGATGGCGCGAGTATTTTGTACTAGTTGCGCCCCGCGGTTTCACCCGCGCAGATTTAAATCCCGGTATTCTCACGAGGTAAAAAAAGACTATGTGCTATTCCAGACTATAGTATGTCCCTCTGCCAAGTTTCATACAGATCCGTTCAGCCGTTCCAGCGTGAAAGAGTAACAAACATCCATCCATCCATACTTACAAACTTTCGCATTTATAATAGTAGGTGGATGCGAACACTGTTTTCCAGGGTAATTTTTGGTTAACGCGACCTATATGTCTTACTAGCTGTGCCCCATGGTGTTACCCGTAATTAAAAAGTATGTTCTTTCCCTCTATGTCCTTTTTTGTACCCCTTGTATGCTTTCATGTTGATCGGTTGAGTAGTTATGGCGTAAGCGAAAAAACTAAGAAACAAACTCTTTTTAAAATATAATAAATAAATAAATAAATAATAAATAAATAATGCTGGACAATCCACACAGCACTATCTAGCCCCAAAGTAAGCTACTAAAGCTTGTGTTATGGGTACTAGATAACTGATATATTTAATACATTATATAATTACATAGATAGATATTTTTTATTATACATAGAAAACACCCAGACCAATGAACAAATTTCTGCAGATCGTACACAAATTTGTTCCGAGGCGGGAATCGAACCCGCAACCTCTGCGTCGCAGGCGGACTCTCGCCCGCTGCGCCACTGAGGTCGTCAATAAACATACAATTCCAAGAGCTTGCCCCAATAATGAAATATCTAAAGCACACGTGGTAGCGTGAAGGCGCTCCGCTTGGAAATAATTGGAAAATTCTTTCACACGATGATGTAAATACTCGTGCATCTACGTGCACCTTATACATTACACTACCAAAAGTAAACTAAAGTTTTTAGTTATTCGTCATTGAAGGTGGCCTAACTTCCCCTTTCGTTTATGTTTTACTATAAATCAGATTGAAGTAATCTACGAAGATCGTAGATCCTCTACGCTCGTAGAGGCGCTACACTCGTAGACGTACTTATGTGATTTGTTAAATTAGGGGGGTTCGTAGAAAATGCTTGTGCATTAAGCCCTCCTTTTGTACTTTCTGGTATAAATGACAAATAATAATAATAATGCCTATTTGATAGTTAGTTTTATTAAATAAAATATTATAATATTACAGGTAAATGTATCTAAGAAAGGTTATAAAATAAGAAAGTAGTTTATACTGGACTGTAAGGAGTTATTTCAAGTCTCAACTTCAACCCTGCAGTAAGTTAGCGTACTTATCCGCACCTGAGCAAACTACTGTATTTACTTTCTTCTTGGGAACGTTTGCTTTTCAGCGCTTCAAAAACTTTACTCGGATATTTCATACGTTGTTTGCTGTACAATCACACTATGACGAGCGTATGAAGTTGTTTTATGGGTTGCTTCGAAGCTGGTATTTTTAACGTAAATATTTTGTTTGATGAAATCCCACCGCTCAAATGAAATGAGTAGGAAATTTTGAATTAAGGTACAGTTCAAACGAATATGGGATAGCAAGGGTTTTACTGAATTACCTTTTTTCCTGTTATTACGCGTCAAAACAAATCCCTGCTCGCCTAAATTTGGTAAATATTTTTGTTCAAGTAAGAAGATTGATATAAAACATTTCCTGTGCATCACATCATCATATTTTATACAGTGAACAAACACAGCTATTTATTTGTAAGCCTACCTGTGGGTGCTGGAAAGACGAGTGAATTATACGCGATTTGTCTCAGTCGAGTCACTGCATCCATCATATTTGTAAAGCTCTATGAAACTACAAAGTGTTATTTTCTTTCTTTGTTGGCATTTTAGACTTTAAGAAGGTATATTGCATTGGAATCTGTTCTGACTTTCCATGAGTACACCGTACAGAAAGACAGACAGACGCGAAGGACTGTACTTTGCATATATTTTAGTAAGAAGTTAGAGCACGTTATAGTTATACTAACATCATCATAATCATCCGCACAGCCCGACTTAGCCCACTGCTGAGTATAAGCCTCTCTTTGTATTCACCACTGTTGAATAACGGATGATAAAATATTGTTATAATAACGGATGGAGGATATTTCAATCAAATTCAATTTATTAACTGTTGAATAAAAACAAAAATAAATGTGCCAAAATGTAAAATTTAGACGTACTTATACCATATACCCTTAGACATTGTCTAAGAATCTCGAGTTGGGGCTTATTACTAATACCATATAACACCTAGATCTTAGGGCATATCTACCGCGCTTGGGGAAAGTAGGTAGTCAAACTGTCTCAGTTTTCAGTTATTTTCCAATCAAAATCATTAATTTTATAATATAATCAAAAAAAAAAGAAAAAGAAAAAAGTATTATAAGTAGTATATCAGCTATCTGGTTCTCCCATATTACAAGCATAAGCTTAGTTTGGGGCTAGATAGTGCTGTGTGGAAAGTCCACCAATATTTATTTATTTATTTTATAATCGCCTGTTTTTCTAGGCTTTTGAGGCGATGAACTGGCGGTGGATTCACGTAGTAGGTATAAGACGTTTTAAAGCGAGCCTTGTTGTACTAAATAAATACCGTTTTTATTTGATTTGATGTTAGCGTTCAAGTAACCCAAGCCAAGAGTCGAAGCGAGTATCTTAGTAATATTTGTTTGTTGCGGTGAAGCTTGAATTTCCTTCAGAGGCTTACGAGAAAATACGTTTCATTATAACGACATCTGCAAACACGGATATGGAATGGAAGTAGATTGTGCCGTGGATTTGCTCGCGACGAGAATAAAGCAATTTTGGAAGCAAATAATTGCTATCAAAGTAAATTCGTTTTATAACATTTCTGAGTGTTTTTCTACCGGAGAACATAGAATAAATTGAGTAATGGAAAAAGAAATTAAGTATGTGTACCTATCCATTTGTATTTCCTGAATGCCCGGCGTTTTGCTAGATAGCGTAGCAATTTTTTCATAGCAAATTTATCAAACACGCATTTCACGATTAATATTATTAGGAGTAATTATATTTTTTTTCAATAATTATATGATGACAAAACTTTTTGCACATTTTTAATGTTTGCAAGTCAAATCATGGAAAACCCATCGAAATCCAACCAGCGCCATACAAGTAATCGGTAACTAAGTGCACCTAAACTACAGAAGAAAAAATACTAATATGTTACTCACAATTTTGAGCTCCTTCTTGATTTCCCTATTAATATCTATATGGTGACGTCGGACGCGTTTTACAGCAAGCAGCCTTCCTCTATAGAAGGCGACCTCTGTGAAGATGGCTGAGTATCTGAAGTCCAGGTCAGGGTTGGAGCTGAGAGACACCTGACTGGAGCGTACGCCGCCGGTGCTTCCGTTCTTCTCTGTGGCGGCGTTGGTAGGATTAGCGATAACCCCCGCGCTGCTATCTTGCTGGAAAAAATTAGCTCTGACCAATTTGCATGCATAATTACACTGCTTCGCACGCTTTTTGTCTGGCGCTTGGAATCACCTAAGAAGATATATGTCCAAGAGTTTTATTATGGTTTTCTTTTATTACAACAATAAAACTTTTTTACTTCTACGTCATGATCGACTATATTTTTTGGGTAAGCGAACGTTTATTTAAATAAATGATTCATTTAATAGGGATAACAACACCGGTTTTCAAGTTTTAATTAAATGGTTTTCGCCATTAGAACGATGATCAATGATTTAGTTCACAAAATTAGCAAGTTGAAGTTAGAAAAAGTCAACAATACCACAATACAATAGTAGACGAACCACATCTGGGGAATAAAATAATCTCTGATGCTGACTTGTCAGTTATGCAAACTTCTGCAATATGTGAGTATTTGTCAAATGTAATGTTTGGACATACTTCTGACTATCCCCCTTAGACGTCCTCAAATAATCTGGAGTTAGTCCTCGGTACTAAGAGATACTGGGACTCTACCGAACCTGGGGATCTCTTGAAGCTGTTTCTGATGCTGCTGGAGGAAGGAGTAGGAAGATCGCGGGAAGTTAGACGGTGTAAGCGATGATAGTACCATGCGATCATGCAAACAACAACATAAATCGTTTACCTACTCAGTTTGTTGGCTTGCTGCTCCTCGTCAGGCAGATGCAGGTCGCGGAAGTCGATCTTCCACAGCAGAGAGTCCAGTTCCTGCTCATAGCGCCATCCACGGTACAGTGCCAAGGCAGCTAGCACTAGCAATACGAGGGTGCCGCCAGAAGCGCCCAAAGCCCACGCTCCAATATGACCTGAACGAAAAGTAATCCTTTCTATCTCTGTAGTCGGCACTTCATAACTAAAGATCGTGGTCACGCCTTGAAGAGGTATTTTCTATACTGGAGTGGACTGCTTGTCTCCAGCATTTTCCTTTCTTCTCTATAGAAAGGATTAAAAATGGAAGCGCTGCAAATCTCTAGATCTATAAATGAAATGGCCTAGAAATTGAAAATAGCTATAGTTTCTTATACGGAACTGGCTAATTCACTGATTTATCAATATATTTATTATTCATCTTCCGATGAAAAGTGTTGTGTAATTATAAAATTAATTTTATCATACTGTTTAAAAAAAAAAAAAAAAAACTTATCCAGCAGGCACATCCTTGAAAATGCGGAAAAAATACTCTATTAATATAGCACCAACCACGATATAGATAACATCACACCCTCTAATAAACGATACGTAATATCTACCTGAAAAATATATATTAATGGGCCTATTTATTTCTCACTATCCATTCTAGACACGTCTAAAACCAAGTTTTATTTACGTTTGCGTACGAGAACTGATGTGGTTCGTTTATTCCAAGTTAGTATTACTAGTTACATCGAGTCGTGATTAAATCAAAGCGAAGTTAAAAGTTTCAGTTAGCTTAGTGAGAGGTGCTTCATTAGGTCCATGTCAGGATTAAGCTTGGAACTTTTTGATCCCGAACTCTAAAGCTAGTACATTGTGGGTATAAGTACCTACGAGTCTCTACTTTCTAGAACTCACAAACATCGCCACGTCAGGGATAGTCTAACTTTCATTTTCTATTGAAACTAAACTTTTTCCGTCGTTTTATCTTATTGAAATGGGTTTCAAAATATTTTATCCATAAAATGACTAGTTTAATAATTTGTATGCAATATTACTTTAAACATTTAATTACTCATTTAATTGGCTTTCGGGCCAATTCCATATTGCCATACTGCAATGGACGTAATACATTTCATTTACTTTTAACGGTACAGCTTAGAGACAGTACCGCCATTGTTTAGTGTCTGTACCTATCGCTCTACATCGCTGCAAAAAGTCGCCATGATGCCCAATATTCTCCAACAAGTTAGATTATGGACAACGAAATTTTTGACACTTCTCTATTAAGATGTTATGTGTCAGATGTATGCTTACTCTCAAATATCTCATACGAATGTCTCATACGTTTTAAAGTAGAAAAGCATGAAATAAATGAATTGAAAACCTGACATATACCAAAATAAGAAAGCCGAAGAGAAAATCGTTTCGCGGTCTTCATTTACACGACTTTACATTTTAACAAGGTCTGCCTTTGCCTTTGACGGGAGCATGAATGCTTATTAAATGTTTGCATTCAATTTGTCGGATGCCAGAATCCAGTCTTACAAATCCGGAGGGAATACACGTCAATGGAGGAGACTGTAAAATGAAATTCAAATTGAAAAATAATCCTATGAATAAACGATTTGATTTTTATTTAGGTATCTATTGAAAGGAGTTTATATTTACCGCTTTAATACACATGGTTTATTAAGGATCAAACCGGACCTTTCAACACTTGTTTTTAAAATGAAATATTATTTTAAATGTTCGAGGTTTTTTCAGTAAATTAGTGGAACCAATAAAGGTAGGAAGGTTACCTAGTTATCAACATGAGGCTAATGGGATAGAAAGTTCTTTATAGTAAGAACAAATAACCCACCCACGTTTCGGCTTTTGATTCTTATTTCTTTGAAAGTAAGGGTTTGTTTTTAACCTACGAAGTTAATTAATAATTTACTAAAATAATTTGGAACCGAAAATTATGAATTCATGAAAATTGCCTTATAGAAAACCAGTTTGTGGCTTATTTATACAAATTTAGTCCACAACAAACAAGCATCCAGGATATTATTTAGAGTAGTTGTTTCCTTTTGTTAAGACAATTTTAGAGTCATATCCCATACCCCACAAAAAAATTATCACCATCATTGAGTATGCTATTGGGTATAAAATATATTTCTATTTTTCCAAGACCATTTTTCGTATTTTAATAATATATGTACTTAAAACAACACAACTATGCCATATTCTATACCGTCTGAACCTCAAGGCACTTAGCTTAATCTTGTCGCCAGGCGTTTAGGTAGTAGTCTAAAGCCTTTCTCGTGTTGGGAGTATTGCTAAGTATTGTTCTGTGTGGGCAGTTAATGCGCGCTGCGGGTCGCGTGCGCCCGATGGCAGTCCACATCGCTTGTCAGACTCGTTACGAGCAAGCTTTTACGAGCCACCCTACTTAGTTGTACAGACCCTGCACTTAACTACCTAGCTAGTTTCATTTTTTAGTTCGCTACAACATGGTACGGTACTTGATTGCCAGTAAACAACTGAAAGGACCGTAATTCGGGCCCACTTGATGATTGTATTGTAGTGGCACATGCTACGCCCGAAGTAATCTTGAATAATGAACGATGGTCAATTTTATTTAGGTTGAAAGAACATGCCCCTTACTCCGTTTTAATTCTCATTTTTAAAGCATTTTGAAATCCACTTAATTACAAACTAATAAGATAAAAATTTCAGGAGACGTATGCTCATAAAAACACATCTTATGATAATACGATTCCCTATTCGTACAAGTAAAAAAAACCCTATTCGTACATATAAAATTCACAAAAAAAGAAACAAAAAATACACAATCCAGAACATGAAGAAAACTGTGGACATAAATTAGCTTAATAATAACACAAGCTGTCTCTACAACTGATCACCAGAGCTGTAAAGTTTGGGTACTTACTGACACATTTCTCGCCGCGGAAACCGCAAGGTGGCTCCGATAGAGGCGGCTGTCCACCGGGCCACTTCAACTCTCGCAGAAACCTCACTTGCTGCAGATAAAGAACAAGATCTTGTATTATGTAATGCTCTATTCCTTTAAAATACAATAAATGTCCGTCAGTTCCTCACAGACCGGCGTCCGTTGGTTAATCTCACAACTCATTGGCTGGTGTAACAGTGTCATTTAACTCTAGCCAATGAGATGACATGCAGATAATTCGTTAGACGACTCCGTAGGTTGTATGAACCGGTGAAAAAAAAACTTACTTATTTAAAAACACCGTAACTCTGAGCGAACAAGACGCTACGTAAGCTTTTTATTAAGCTTTAAATTGGTGTGAAATTCTTAATATAACCGGCCCAATTAATACTAAGCTTTTTGCTCTATAAATTTACAAGACATTCTGTGTCTGATTAGTCCTACTGGTTTCTACCGGTAGGATTACAAAAAATATGGTGAAAGGCTAGATAAAACTAAAGGTTTTTTTTTTTGAACTACATGCTGATGCAGATTGGCCACCTGGTGTTACATGGTAACCATCATCTATAACGATGCACTGCCCTGCATCCAACAACCTGAGGCATACAGTTTTAGCCTTATGTGCCTTTAATATCACCGGAGTTTAACCCTGACAAACAAAACACAGCAACGCTGCTTTGCGGAGATAAACTTTATGACACAAATTAATAATTTTCGTTACGCATTTGTTTTTCTGTATTGCTCTTTCTTATCTATGGACAAGGTTTACTATAGTAAACCTATATTTACTATAGTAAGTCTAGGTTTACTATAGTAAACCTATATTTACTATAGTAAGTCTTCTTCACTGTAGTATAGTAGTATAGAGTGTAGTATAGTCACTATAGTAGTCTTCTATAAGTCATATACGAGTATGACTTGTAGAATGTAGTTTATGTACCTATGTACAAGGTAAACTTGAAGCCATTAGTTTCACGAACTTTGGCGTGGCATGTACTGCAATTTATCACTTAAACGAATTTACGTACCGCTCCAGGCTAAAAGCAATTTAACATTGATCTAATAGAGTGGCTGTTTTATTTGTTACACAAGGTGCTGTGTAGCATAGCATGCTTTTCATTATGTACCCTTATTTATTATGGTATTTAAAAACTCTAATTTGGTAATTCTAGATTAACAAGTCTCAGAAAAAAAAGCAAACCGTGAGCCTCACGTCTTCATATTATCAACTTATGTGTCTAACGTAACTTTTCAAAATAGTGTGATATAGACGATATAGTGTCAAATTACGAGCTCTAAGTGGCTTTTAATAAAATAGTGCAAGATGATAGAGCCTTCCATGATATACGCATTGAATCTTACATAATAAACTTAAAACATAAATACACAACTACAACTTGTGCACTTGTAGGTACTGTTCTGAATAAATATTATTATTATTACTAGGACAAAAAAAAATATACATATATATTGCGAATGTATAACGGGAAGTCGGTGGATGTACAATGGCCAAAATAATTATTCCTGGAAATATAAAGGCATATTGTATAACCTGAATGTTTTAATTCATCTACGTAACCAAGATTCTAAACAGATATGTATAAGGATTTTCCTTTCTTTTATCACAACTGGGTTACGAACTATTAATATAATTTTGTATTTTAGTTTTATAGAACTGGAAAACAAAATTCAGGCAGCATACTTTTTTTATACAACTAGCATATGGAACAAGCAGATGGCCCACCTGATGATAAATGGTAACCATCACCTATAACAAAGCATTGCCTCGTAAGTCACGCACGATAGGAACGTTCCCTACGATCCACTACCCTGCGTCTATCAACTTGAGGCATACAGTCAAGCCTCATGTGCCTGTAATTACACCAGCGACCACTCTCTTCGAACCGAAACAGCTTTGCTGCTTAGCGGCAGAAAAAGGCGTGGTGGTAGTACTTCCCCGGACTAGCCCTTCACAAAGAGCTCTACTACTCTTATACTCAAAGTCAAGACCGGAAAAGTAATAAAAAAGTTCCTTGCATTTAGCCTCATTGTTGTTCGGTCTATTACAATACTAAATTGCAATTTAAATAACTATTCGTTCCAGTTTCAGGACCTTATGTTTCGCAGTACCAAGCACTTGGCAGCGGCGCGCGTCTTACTAGCCAAATGTGACGTAAACACTCTGCTAACTGTTAAAACATCGCCATGCATTCTCGGCACGCGCAGATTTGTAAACGTGCGTTTGCAATGTGATTCACTCCATTACTACAAAGATTGAAAACGAGATGTCTGGCGACAGAGAGACGATTTATTTTTGACCTTTTCGATGTTTATATAAATGTAATTAAACATAAAAATAGCCCAGCTTAGCTTTGTAATTATAGGTTTTTGAATATGTAATTGATATGTAGGTTTGCACATACATAGATAGGGTAGGTTACCTAATAGGCTTCTCACAGTTCACTGACTTATGAACTGTGGTTACTAGTAAGTTAGTAGGTATTACGTCTATTGTGTGCGATGTATAGAATAGCGATGTGTTAAAATCAATACCAATATCAATTATTATTTACTAGTTGCACCCCGCGGCTTCACCCGCGCAGATTTAAATCCTGGTATTCCCGTGGGATAAAAAGTAGCCTATGTGCTATTTCAGACTATACCTAATCTATCTCTAATCTATGCAAAGTTTCATCAAGATCCGTTCAGCCGTTCCGGCGTGAAAGAGTAACAAACATCCATTCATCCATACTTATAAACTTTCGCGTTTATAATATTAGTAGGATTTTTATTGCGTACCTAGAGTTTATGAAAAGATCAAAGCTTAGATAATATTGGCTGATCTAATTTAGTATAGTTTTCAATTATGATAAAGGCCTAGACACATACTCCCTCTTGTCTAATTACAACATGATGTGGGGAATTTAATTTAGATAGCAGATTGAACTATCCAACAGGGGCTCTCGAACTGCGGGATTTAATATAATCTGTATTACTCAGTGGCGTTTCATTTAACAAACGCAAGCCTTTTTATCAAGGATTCTTAGCTCACAGAAATTTGCAAAAAAAAAACCGAAAGTTCGATGCTAGTATGAATGTGTCACAAAAATTCATTCTTTATTTCATAAACACTATCCAAAAACCATGAAAGACATATAAGTAACTCGAATAGCCTTTAGTTAATCAAGTCGCGATGTAACCATTTTTATATCCTGGCTGACTTTTATTAAACGTAGCAAAAACCAATTATCTACGTGGTTGGTTTTACCCAATTTGTTTTATGGGTAGGCGGCAGTCGTTTCGTACAAAGAATAGCGGGAGAATTTTAATTTTGAGAAGAATAAACGCAATTTTTCGGTTTACCGAACTGATTTGAGAGTTTAATCTTTGTTACATCAAAACTCTAGGAGAAAATGAATTTTCGACAATAGCAAGTTTATTAAGAAATGTTAAAATAAAAACGTCGTGTAAAAATATGTTAATAAATTTGGCAAGAAAGGCAATTTGAATGGAAGTCAGGTGGATGGATCCATCGTAAAGCGCATAACCAAGCAAATTAGAATAGTGTCCTTAATAATTAGTACGTGGCTTCAGTACAATAGTTCATCGAGTTTGCGTGGATAAGCCAAAACACTAAGGAAAGTCTTCGTCATTCAGAAAATATTTTCACGTGATATAACTTATTTTTGTGATATGCCATAGAAAAGAGTTAGTACTTCTGAGATGATAGGTAATAGAGGAGAATTGAAGAATAATGTGTTAACCCACAATCGTGAGTATAAGGACAGAAAAATAATCAAACTATACTTTTATAAACGCGAAAGTTTGTAAGTATGGATGGATGGATGTTTGTCACTCTTTTACGCCGGAACGGCTGAACGGATCTGGATGAAACTTGGCAGAGAGTTAGATTATAGTCTGGAATAGCACGTACTTTGTATCCCGTTGGAATACTGGGATTTAAATCCCGTTGGAATACCGGGATTTCAATCTGCACGGGTGAAACCGCGGGGCGCAACTGGTGATAATAATAAATGAACTTAAAGTAAGGTAATTAGATATTTCCAATTAATAGTCATCCATAGGCCGATGACACCTATCGTAGCATATCATATCATTTTAAGCTATTAAATTCCGAATAGTTATAATTCATTACAACTGTTATTACATTGAGGGTATAAAGAATCTTGAGTTAGTACCTGCTACTGAGAGATATGAAGGGATATCTACCGAGCCTGGGGATCAAAGTCGTGAAGCTGTTTCAGTTTTAGTTATTACATTAGTGTATAGGTATGCATTTTAGAGCTTTAGAAATGATCATAGAAGGGGGAATTGATTTGAAAATTGAAAGCAAGCAAGGCGGAGTTATAGATGAAGTTACTTACTGGCGCTAGTTTGTGTAAAACCGCAAGTGGGTATAAACCGGGCGGTTTAGTCGGGTCCACAGAGAGAAGAGTGTAGTTTCCTTCAGCGTCACCGTTGTCGTCCATATGCACCCAATACCTGAACAATTACTTACTTGAGAAACTACATGATTATTTCTACATGGTAACTTTGATTCAAAAAGATTATTTTAATTATAAGTCAAAGAAAACGTTCTATCGTTAAATCACTACATAGTATAAAACAAAGTCGCTTTCTCTGTCCCTATGTCCCCATGTCCCTTTGTATGCTTAAATCTTTAAAACTACGCAACGGATTTTAATGCGTTTTTTTTAATAGATAGAGTGATTCAAGAGGAAGGCTTATATGCATAATACATGCATGATATGTGCACCCGTGCGAAGCAGGGGCGCGCGGGCGGGTCGCTAGTTGGATATAAATAAATCCTGGTCCAAGGATCCTAATCCTGACAAGGAGCGGTAGGTCATTGAAATAATAAGAACTTTAAATTACTCTCTGTTTTCTGTTTTTTTTACTCTCTTTTATCCCGTGGGAATACCGGGATTTAAATCTGCTCGGGTGAAACCGCGGGGCGCAACTAGTGAGTTTTAGTAGTGAGAGATCCAGTGCATTCATTAAAATTTCACATCCATTTGTTTTTCAATTTGGTTTCTAATACCCTGAGTATTAGAATCTTACCATATTGTCACAAGATCTCAGTTTTGTGCTATAAAAACGTACTACTAAAAAATTAAAATTTTAATATTATCCGTTAGTGACTACACCGCCTTTAGTTTTAATTAGATCTTTCCATCCATGGTTGCCTGGAAGAGATCGCTCTCAGCGATAATGTCGCCCATTGTTTTGCCTAGATTCATGCTTCTAACCTGTATTTTGTTTCTGTGTGCTGAACAATAAAGAGTTATCTATGTATCTATCTACTAACCCCATGACACTTCTGTAGGTGGTATTCTTTATGTGCTCGACAATCGCTCTTCCGTCACGTGGATCCTCTCCAACGGTGAGCGCCGTGGCCAGCGCTCGTGCATACACCCACACAGAGTCGTGGAGCCAGGCCGCTTCCACCGGGATCTAAGCAACACAACGTAACACAACAGTGCACATTTCTCTAAAAAAACAGTTACCGTTGCAATATCCTGGCACAGCAGATATCCCATAAGAGCTTTGTAGAGGAGTAAGAGCCCCTTGCGATGTTGAACGGGTGTTGTCAGAGGCATGTCCGATCATTTAGATATTACAGGTATTCTCATTTTACTATAAAACAGGAACTACAAAACCGTAATTACTTACACGGTAATGTTATTAACATTCAGTCAGTGGTATTATCGTGGTAATTATAGAAGTCAGTTTGTCAGTGGGTATGGTATTATATTATTAGTAGCAGTAGTTTTAAAACAGCCTTATTTATAGTTTGTATGGACACAACAAGGGGCTGACAACCATCAAACAAATTTCTCACTCGCACGTTTCGACATGTTGAAGGATATAAAATCACTAGGTAAGCCCATTTTAGAAAAATCATAATCCATTTAAATAAAAAATAAATTAAATCGAAACAACACAATTTAGTAAACAAATCATTTTAATCGATACAAGTTTTCCTACTCAAAAGTTTGAATCCGTACATAAACTAGTTTATTTGATGGTTATCAGCCTCTTAACATGAGCCTGGCCATAAAAAAATATGTCACACAGATTTCGTTACCAGCGACCCGAGAATAGCGTAAAAGTACGTCCTACACGACGGCGACGACGGTATCTTTTAAAGTCAGGCTCTGTTACGTGACTAGTATGTAAGTAAAGCTCTAATATTTTAAAAGTCTGTCTTGAAATACGCTAGGTCATAAAAGCATCACATAAAAATGGTTAATTTATTTGAAACTAGGATAGTCGGTTTTTTGGAAACCTATGGAATTCACGTATGTGAACCGTGGGACAGAAGAAATAATGAATAGTAGTACCGTGGGATACCTGGTTCAGACGTTATCAAAATTTCAAGTAGGACAATTTTTTTTTGAGAAATATATACC
This sequence comes from Plemyria rubiginata, assembly GCA_963576535.1. NCBI lineage: Eukaryota > Metazoa > Arthropoda > Insecta > Lepidoptera > Geometridae > Plemyria > Plemyria rubiginata. Next base: position 6,610,110 of record OY754909.1, on the reverse strand, counting down.
TTTCTTTTATACAACTTAGTAGGCAAACAAGCTAACGGCCCGCGTAATGGAAAGAGTTACAGTAGCATACGGACGCCTCCAATACTAGAGGAATCACAAGCGATTCCGACCCTAAACGTCAAAGTAAATAAAATGTGTTTTAGAGTAATAAAATTGTAACTACCTAACTTTAACTATCTGAAACGGCAGCCATCTAGAGGCAAAATATACTGTTAATAACGCCACCATTCTTATCACTATCATCACTACGTATAGTATATAAAACAAAGTAGCTTTCTCTGTCCCGATATCCCCATGGCCCTAATGTATGCTTAAATCTTTAAAACTACGTTACAGATTTAGATGCGTTTTTTGTTATAGATAGAGTGATTCAAGAGGAAAGTTTATATGTATAATACTTGCATGATATGTGCGAAGCAGGGGCGCGCGAGCGGATCGCTAGTATATCTATAAATGAGAACTGTTTTGTTTATAAGAGAATAAATGTCTTAAAACCTATGTAACTGTGTAATGCTTATACTTTATTCCATATCAAAAGGCCAGTACCTACCAGTCAGCTAGTATTCTGTACAAGAAAGAGTAATATGTTATTTCTATTATTATTATTATATTTATTATTTATAGCAGACAAAAAGATCCGAAGCATATTATTAAATCGGGGTTTCCCTATTTTTATTGGAGCCACGAGCAATGCATCATTATTTTTTGTCACGTCACAAATGCACGTTCTACGTAGGTACGCTGCTCTCTGTAAATAAATCGTGCCGGCTCTGACATAATAATGTCTACCTGCATCGCAGAGAGAATGGACTTCATTAGTAGGATACGCTGTGGCGCCAAGCCAGCAGGTCTATCTAAAAACAAGCAGTAGAAGTTTAATGAGTCGTTGTAATTAAGACGCTGATAGCCGCTCATGTTCCTTTCTCAATCACGTTTTTTTTACTAAGTTATTTTGCTGAAACATTGATACAGAACTGAACTATACGGACTGATACAGAATAATTCAGGACTTGATCTAAGCGCTTCAATGCTAAACATAGGTACATTAAGTGTTGAATAGTGCCGAAAGGTCGGATATCCGGTTTCCCTGAAGCATTTACGTATTAGCTTTTAAAGAATAATCCGTAAATGCTAAAAGGATTTTTACCCTTTTTCGGGTCGACGACAGTTCTGTCGAACTGTTGTCGTACACGCGTTCCACTACTGTTTTATTGCACGATAAGACCTCTAATAGTAGTACCACGGTAATACTGTGGAATAAATCCTATTTGTATTTTATATTCATTGTTGTCCCTTTTATTAGATTATCGTCATCGGATTACCGCGCCCCTGCTTCCCGTGGTTTTACGAGACTCGTTCATTGCAACGGATAAATGAGTTACTTTCAGTCCAGGATCTTTACGGTGCAACATAATTATTACAGCGAGTAAGAGTAATTGTTTTGAAAAGTGTTTTTAAAACAAGTCAGTATTTCAGAAAAAAAATACAGAAACAGCTTAAGAACTTCAGGCACGGTAGTTATTCCTTCAGATCTCTGAGTATCAAGTAGAGGTACAAACATTAGGTTCTTTGACGATGCATAAAGTTCATTTCAGTTTCCTCACTTCGGTATTCACTTTTCAGAAACACAAAAATAACCACTGAATCATGAATTATTAGGTAAAATATGAGTCGTATGTACGCTGACTGCTATCTCTGGCTGACAGCTATTCTGTCGCCTTCTGATAGCGCTGATAAATCTAAAATATCGGCAAGAGGGTCTGCCTGGCCCTATTTTACCTGCTTACAATATACGCTATAAATAGGGGCCTATCAATAAGTAGCTCACCGTGATGTCAGCACAGTGTACGTAACAGCAACCATTAATCCTATAATAGGGGTATGAATGTATTGACGACCTCTGTGGCGCAGTGGGCGAGAGTCCGCCTGCGACGCAAGAGGTTGCGGGTTCGATTCCCGCCTCGGAACAAATTTGTGTACGATCTGCAGAAATTTGTTCCGTTGGTCGGGGTGTTTATGTATAATAAAAAATATCTATCTATGTAAGTATATAATGTATTAAATATATCAGTCATCTAGTACCCATAACACAAGCTTTGAGTAGCTTACTTTGGGGCTAGATGATGCTGTGTGGATTGTCCAGAATTATTTATTTATTTACTTACACAAAGTATTTGCATTGTTCAATTAAAAAAAAATGTATAGTAATAAATAAAAATAATAAATAAATATTGGTGGACTTTCCACACAGCACTGTCTAGCCCCAAACTAAGCTTATGCTTGTGATATGGGAACCGGATAGCTGATATACTACTTATATACTTTTTTTTTGTAAATACATACTTATAATATTATATAACACCCAGACAGATAACAAATATCTATATTCATCACACAAATGTGTGTTCACGGTGGGAATCGAACCCACGACCTACGGCGCAGAAGGCAGAGCTACACCAACTGAGCTACGTAGGCTGTCAATATAGTCAATATAGTAGGTATATATACACATTATATTCTATCGTCGTATCGTTATAATATCGTTAATCGTCGAACACATACAGTGTTCGACGATTGTTTTAGTGCGTGAGTTTCATGCTGATTCTATGTGGCATTCGTTCCTCACTAACTAAATTCGTTTCAAGTATTTCAGGATGCGACTTAATTACACATTACAGTGAGTTGTGTGGGCGATTGCATAATTTCACAGTTTCTATATAGCTTTAGTCAGATCTATGCGTGTGTCAGCGGTGGGTTTAATTTAGAATTGTAATTAATTTGCCGTACGGATATAGTTTTAGATGTTTTCCTACACCATGTTTTATCACCTTTACTGTACGTAGTTCGTCTAATTTTAAAATAAAAGTGCCCATAGCAGTTATTCTGATGTGTATTCTTATCCAGTGTAATTTGAGTAAATTTTGACTAAAAGCACAACAAATTCTCGATATCTGTGATGGTTTTAACCCAGTTTTTGAAAGAAGGCTGCAATTCAAGGCCATTCAGAATTGTTATTTTCAATGCAGGCCTGTTAAATTTGATCTTCATTGGGTAATTCCGATATATTCGAAAATACGTTTGGCGTTTTATAACTAACCGGTAAGTATCTTGAAAAGGTAATACGTATTTATGTAGGCAAACAAACAAATTTATCTAATATTTAGAAAGTCGACTGGCGACTTTCAGTCACGATTACACGATTAGTAACTTACCGTGTGATCTGTAAGTAACATATGGTACTTTATACCAGTTATTAATATATGTAGAAATCTAGGAAATAAAAATAGACGATAAGTACATAAGTTAATTTATAAGAAATTGAACAACTTACCACTTTTCCGCCTCCTAGAGCAAGTAATGGATTGGTGAAGTTAAAAGGCGGCATCTGCAATCTCCGGTTGACTTCTTGAGCAAACGCCGGGTACGATGGCGACGGCGACGGAGCCACTGCTAAATAAGAACGGAATGCCCTTAGTGTTCTAACTGCTGGTTCCTTCCGAAGAGGTCCAGCTAGATATTGACCAGCCTCTCCAGAGTTATACTTCTCCACGTCGACCCCAATGGCTGCGTATTCACCTGTCGATCATCGTTATGGTGAGTGACATATGAAGACTGACAGGCGACTGATTGGTTCATTTGTATTCAAATTCCTTGGGTTCATTAGTTGATTATGACGTGATGTGGTTATAAAATTATGTCAAAAGATTTCACAAGTGTACAATTTTCTCTATTCCGTGCTTTTCACGCAGGGCTTCACTCGGTAACGGGATAAAATAGTCTGTGACTATAACTGTTCAACTAATAATCTAGGATTTTAGGTCACAGGTTCACATCACTCTAAACGTTTCGGCATGATAGATTGAGTGAGCGAAGCGAACGAAAATCTTACAATCAACTTGGGCGATTTGGCATTTTATGTGTGTATGTATGTATATATGTTTGTATGTTTGTCCGACGATAACTTGAGAACCGTTTATCCGATCTGCATGAAATTTGGTAAGTCAATAGCTTGTACTTGAGAAATTTACTGGTACGTACCTATATGGGTAAAATAGTTGAGGGGTTATTAAAATGTAGGGGTTTGTAAGGGGGAAAAAATTACCCAAAAAAATAAAGTTACGTGTCATATGAAAGGGCTTGGCTTGGACATTCCAAAACCATTTATATTTTTTTTCTAGGATGCCCGCTTTTTTAGATCCAACAAAAAAGTTAAATTAAGATAACCAACGAACCAAGAGCTCCCATTTCTAAGAGTTTCGTTGGCTTCAAGGTTTTTCTGCTGGTCAGCCAGTTTCTTTGCATTTTCAATTATTTTTTTCTTGAAATAAAACTTGGTTCTCATTTAATGGTGATAGCGACCTGTTCTGATGATTGAGCCAAGGTCTGTTCAACGGAACTCTTCAATAAATAGGCCAATTCAGTTGAAACTTGGTTACCATATTTAGTTAGTAGGTGGCAGTCAGAGACAAGTACAACAAGGACTTGCCTTTGACTACCACATACCTATTTATATTTTCGTAGCGTTCGCGTCACCTCACGAAATCTCAGTTCGGGGCGAACTACTAGTTAAGTTACAAATATCTAAAATTTCTCATTGGGAAAGGATAGGTGTCATATGAACAATCAACATATAGTTGCCACTGATCCAACTAATCGCCGATAGGTTGGTTCGGGATTTAGTTTAAATTAGTTAGGGTACGAACGTGCTTCACGTGCCACAATCCTAACAAGTATACCCAAATCAATCCGAAAACTTCAATATTGCTGAGTTTCATAACTCAGACAGCTACGTGATTTGAGAAAAGGAAATACCGCACTCTGATCCAACAATTTCTAGTACAATTACAATACCAAATTATATTATTCAAATCACAAACCAACTCTTAGAGAAGTATACTAAATGAGCAAATGAATGATGAAGCTAAACATAATTTTGAAGTAGCTTTTCTATTCCTTTCAAGTTTTATTTACAGACAGTTGTTTACACGCCGATGAATATTTTAACTCTTGATATCTATTTCTGATTTCCACAAGTTCATAACGCGTAACGGTGAGATTTTAATAACTGTTTTTTAAACAAACTTTGTTTAGATCATGGTCTAAAAACTTTCAGAAGTACCATCATTCCTGTTTTTGACAGAAGTTGGTTTTGAGAGATTGACAGTCCTTATAGCTCAGTGGTACCAGTGCTGTCTTCTGCGCTGTAGGCCGTGGGTTCGATCTGCGCTGAGAACAAACATTTGTGTAATGAGCATCAAAAAATCAAAAAAAATCAAAAATATTTTATTCAATAACACAAGTTTCTACAATAATATGGGTTGGGATCTCCTCTTTTAAGTTATATAAACCTGTATTAGAGGAGTCCCCTCTTTTCTGTGGTCTTAAAGTAATTAGTAATGTAAATAATATTAGATTGAGTTTTAGGTGTAAAAATGATGTAACAGAGCAAAATAAAATAAAATAAAATTGTAAATTTGATAGGGTAGGTACGTGTAGGTATTAATCGTAAAGAGCGGCAAGTAGCAATAGTAATATAGTAGTAATAATAGTATAATATAGTAGTAATAGGTGGGTCAGGAAAAAAGAAAACAAAAATATATAAATATGTAGGTATTTGGACGGCGCTAAGTTATTGTATTGAATAGATCTTCTGTTTGTTGGTAGTTAAGGGTTTTTAGCCACGCTGTGACTTTTTTTTTGCAAAAAAGATAGGGTAAACTATATATATTTATGATTCTATTTACAGTATTGTATATTTTTATTGATTGAGCAGTGAACTGTTTTGAGGCCATTGAAGTTCTTGGCAATAATTGAAGCATAGATGTTTGTTCTCTGTCTCGGTGTTTATTTACAAAAAAAAAATCTAGTTCCTATATTATAATTTATAAACTTTGCTTAATTTAAGGATAGTGCTGTGTAAAAAGTCCACCAATTTTAATTTTAGAACGGTAGTCGACATGGCCTGATTAAAGTATGTTATAGAAATAACAGAGAATTTCACCGTGTAGGTAGGTATACCCAATAAGTTTAACGTTTAATGTGTAAGAAACGATTTCTGAGCAAGCATATCTTCGTAATACCCACAGTTACAAACATGAAAGAGCTAAACATAATAGCCGAATACATCCTACATCATATTCGCACAGCGATAATGTCACGAGAGCAATTTATCAAGTTCTATAGTAGGCACTATTCGTATTAACACTATCTACTGCCTCTTTATTACAATGATTGATCGGTTATTCCATTAGAATACATGTAGGTATGTAGTTTCGATAGAGCTTCGAATTATTATTTCTTTGAAATGGTCTGACAATTTTATCAGAAATACCGATGGAACAGCAAAGCCGTCTAAAATAAAGTTTTTACCTAAGTACATGTGAATGTCTTCAGACAGTCTTCAAACAGATACCTTTATAGGAAATAGCTGCGCCCCGCGGTTTCACCCGCGTAGTTTTAAAATCCGGTATTCCCACGGGATAAGAGTAACATCTGTGCTATTCCAGACTATGATCTATCTCTCTGCCAAGTTTCATCCAGATTCGTTCAGCCGTTCCGGCGTGAATGAGTAACAAACATCCATCCATCTATACTTACAAACTTTCACGTTTATAATAGTAGTAGGATAGTACCTATAAATTTGAAGTTAGGTAGGTACCTGTACTTACCTCAGTTATGACGGGGAGCTAAGTTGATTCAGTAATGATAATACCTATAGGTACTCCTACGTGAAAAAGAAAATAGGCCACATCGACAACATTGCGCCTAAGTACTTAGATACAGCGGTCCCAGCTTGGCGGCGGCGGCGGCTGCGGCCCGCTAAGGGCTCCGCCCCGCGCTTTGCCAGCCACCGCTGCGCCTCTTACGCCGCTCGCGCATTCCACCCGAGATAAAACCCTAAATTAGTTTTTTTTGTTATTTATCTATTTTTACTCTTAGTTTCAAGTCAATCGCACTACGCGTACAAAAATTCTCAAACAAACTTTGATATCCCTTTGCACCCTTATTAAGGGTAGTTTACAAAAACTAAAAATGTCACTCTTAATTATTTATTTAGAAGTATATTTACTGCAAGTTTGAAATCAATCGAACCACTCGTTAAAAAACTCCCATACAGCACCCCTTTGCACCCTTATTGGGTGTAGTTCTCAAAAACTAAAAATGACATACATAATTATTGAATTTAGGGTATCTGTCCGCTAAGTTTCAAGTTCCTAGGTTGAAGGAATAGGATTTTTCATACAAACGTTTTCAACCCTTTTTACACCCTTAAGAGTTGAATTTTGAAAAATCCCTTCTTAGTACACGTCTACGCTGTAAGAACTATGTACTCCTCAAATTTCAAGTCTCTACGACCAGCGGTTTAGGCTGTGCGTTGTCTATATGTCAGTCAGTCAGTCAGTCAGGACTTTGATTCTTATAGTTATAGATAAAACAGTTGCCCGTGCAATAAGATGTCAAAAAAACACTACTTGATATGAACGCAAAAGTCACAAATGACAAAAATGGATAAATGACAAAATCTCCAATTGGGAACAGTGTGCATCTTGTGTATTCGACTGTACCTACTCATTCAAAAAGGCTCTACTACAACTCAAATAAAAATAATTAACCCCAGTATAAAAAATGGATAACAAATATTTCAAATCGCAAGAAATCTTAAAACTCGATTTATTTCTACCAGTTAAACTAGATATTTCATCAAAAAATATAAATATATGTATTTATAAAATACAACAAGATTATATTTATGAGGCAGTATAAATAGCACCTACTGGAAGCTCTCTGGTAACCGTTGTAAATTGAACCGCTTTATTTTACTCCTGAATCACTTCTACATCGCTGGAAAAGCTGCGACATCCATTCATATCTCTTAAAATGAAATGGTGTGAATGGCACTTCCGAGCACCATTCGCATAACGGAATTCTGTCGACCCAACAAAGGGAAGATCTAGACAAATATATCACAGAGCTTATGGAAATCATATACGTTGTTCCTTTCAGTCAGCAAAGATCTAGCATGACTGTGCAATACTATGGGGATTTAACGCTTCTTTTCTGCGTATGTGATGTATGGATTTCTTAGAACTGTAGTTTAAAACAGCAAAGAGGTCGAGTTCGCCGAAAGCTAGTCAAGTATGTCTTGTAGTTTTCCGAATGAATGAATATTATTATAAACCTAGGCTCAACTTAAGCTTTCGATCTTCCAAACCTTGGCATTCTCAGAATTATTCTTCTTCTTGACGTATTACTTTTTTTTTGAGACAGTGTGTTGAAATTATTTTAAGTGACCCATAATTATATAATCCATGGAAAGTCGATACCGATGCCAACACGCGCCACTTAAAACTGGCTTAGACGTACTTTTTTTAATACGATTCAAAGCGATCTCTATCATTTTATACAGTATTTTCTAACGTTTACTATAATTTTGGATTGGGTCCAAATTTTCATAAACCTACCAGAATCCAGGAGCTGCATCGCGTCCAAAGCCAACATCAGTCCAATGTGGTCGTGGTAGTACCCCACGGTCACGTAAACTGCGAAAACATTTATATTTCAAACACTGCTAGAGCTATGAAACTGTGTTGATGAAAACTGCTCTAAGATCGCCCAAATACTGATCGATAGAATACCAATGAAATAAAAATTGTTATTATTGATAGCACAGAAAAGTTATTTGACTCCACTTAAACATATATTGAAATGACTAAAATAAAATAATATTTAAAACATTAAATTACACTTACTTCTAGTGTCTTTATAGGTATCCCTTACAATGTCCAAGAAAGGATTACGCGTGAAGTTTTCTTTTCTGTTTTCGTAGTAAAAAGGCTGCCTGTACACTTGCACCGTGCGTACTGAGATCTGGTTCTCTCTGGCTGCCGCTATGATGGCAAGGGCTAAGCGCGAGAAATCGTGGTTTGGTGCTTTGAGGTAGATAAAACTAACCTGTAAGAAACGTGATTTTGTTAAACTAGTACAATCGCTGCCGAAAAGGGATAGTGCACTAAGCTGGTTACCTACCTCATTTCATATTATAAATTTACAACACTTCATAATTTTACACAATAATTTTGTGTTCACGTCTTTTATGTGTATCATATTTAGTAGACCAGACGTTAATATTAAAGTAATGATAGAATTAATCAAAAGTGAATAATATAATTGAAATCATATTTTTTATTAATGAAGTGGTTGCATATTAAAATCTAATGTATGTTACAATAACGTCAGCCTAGCCTGCCAGTTTCCGTAAAACATAGAAAAAAGTCAGACTGTCGTAGTAATTACACCAGCTTCACATTAAAACCCTGTGGATAAACTTCAGAGCCCTCATTAAAATAGGTGCAGTTCAAAACATTGAACTATATTTTCAGGCGTCAGAGCCCGCGTTTGTTCAAAAGTTCAAAACTAAAAGTAAAGCAGAGTAGTGTTCTCGGAAGTGAGATAAATATGCAAATAAGTATTGTTTACATGCATGAAATTGAAATTCCTGAGCACGGCGACGACGGAGCGGGAGATATCGATGTCCGAGGGACGAGTGCGGCCAAATGTGGCGTACACGCGCTTGTTCGAACTGGCCACATCTCGGCAATACTGTTAAACAAAAAAAAATATGATTATACTTTAAGAGTAAGACTTACCTCCAGCGCGATCAACGCTATTCGGCTGTCAAGTCACTTGCTATCTCTATCTTAATTGAAGTAAAAGCTGAAATAGCACCATACCATAACTGGCAAAATTATGTACTGATCTAAAAATTCCCTGGACTATCTTAAAAATACATTCATAATAATGCAATAGAATACTCTCTGCTTATGACGCGTTGCATAGGGCACGTGCATAAGTCAGTAGCTATTTTCATTTATTTGTTCAGCGCATAATTTATGTTATTAAAAATTGTAAACATAATAAATATTGAACTTTTAAGATTGGTTTTATTTTAACTGTATTTTCAATAAAAGTCACTGCAGACAAAGAATGAATTGTATAATTGCATTTGCGCTATCGAGATTCCCGTCTTGGGATTCGCAAATCAATGTCTCCGTAAATCTTGACATAACGCGAAGGAAATAGAAATAAAGCGAAGCAGGAAAACATCTTTCGGAAACAAGCCATATAAAAATGAGATAAACTTGAGGCTGAACTACAGAACTTTGGTAAAATATGGACATCGATAACGATCTTTAAGTGTTGACAGACGGTAATATATCTCAGGTCAAATATAATTGCGAATTCCATAACATCTACAATTCTACATCTATAATAGGAAATTCCGTTTACGCATTAGGCATGAATCTCAATGACAATATCTACACAAAATTAATGACCCGTTCAATGTACGAATATCTACAGTTCCCAGCTACTCCTGTGGCACATGGTGGCGGAGACAGAAACTTGCGTCAAAACGTACTAATGTGGTTTGTACCATTCTGGGTGATCGTTGGCGCTTTACAAAGCCGCTATGGGGAGAGCCCAAATAAAGACTATAATAAATAACTGCCGGGAACTGTAGAACATTATGCGTGATTCATGTATGTATTTGGGTGGAGTGTAAAGTTTTACATACACATATAAAACCACATTTATAGTTAGATGTCAACTTACGAGAAAAGTGCTGGCGGCATAAATATTATTATGTCGTATACAAACGTATAAATTTTGTAAATTCTCAGAGTTTATATTTATTTTTGGTACTCTTACTAGTATTACCATTATATCGCTTCCCATCAGGTCCCATCAAGCTTTTTTGCTTATGTTTTTAAAGCGATATTACGGCGCGGCTACTGGTATTTAATCGTATATTTAGATTGATTCCTTTTTACTGGGTTTGTTTATGTTTTCTACTATGTTCCCGGTAACTTTTCGGGATATAAAGGTAGCTAATAATATCTATGTTAAGGACTATATTTGTTCCAAGTTTCAACCCTGACGGTTCATAAACATCCAAACGTCATAACTATTGCATTATACCTTATTAGGATGATAGGATTGTAGATGTTTTGGAAAAAAAAAACAAAGGCTTCATTCACGACTTTGAGCCACGTATGTATGTATGTAATTAAGAATCTGAATATACTGAGATATGCGGGTAAAAAAAAAAAGTAAAAATGTGTTTTATTGACATAAGACAAGCACAGGTTTAATTTGAATCCATAGGCTCCCGAACTAGTTAATAAACTGTGTTATGACTATAGAACCAATAGGAAAAAAAAAAAAAAAAAACAATAGGACAATACTCTAATTAGAAGTCATGATTGCATGTATTCATTGTTATTACAGGTGCATGTGCATAAATTACTATTGTTATTTGAACAATAGCTGCACATGATACATATGAGCTTAAACAAATATGGTGTTCAAAATAGCTGATGCAGCCTTCACCAAGTAAATATTGCTGCGAAGCCAAATTATTCGGTAAAGTAGCCCATTACTAAGAAACTTTGTCATATAAATATATAATTATGTTTTATATAACATAACTGAATTTAAGCATAGATTTTTCAGTTCTTCACTGAACAACTGTCGTAAAAATAAGATAAAAACTACAAGTAGTAAAAGGACCTAAACTACAGTAAGAAATAGCAGTAACTACTGTTTCCTTGCTGTAGTTAAAATTATATTCAGCTGATACCGACAGTAATGCCCCCTAAAGTTTCGCCAACCAAGCCTGATAGAGGTTGGATCATAAAGTAGAGCTGCGTTTGCATCAAAAATGCACTGAAAACGGATAATATAATCCCAAATTTAATTTATAATTTATATCCTTAGCGTCGGAAATGCAACCTATTTACAGTTCTATCTTTTATAACTCAAGGTACATGAATCCCACTTTGAAGTACCTATATCAATATTCTATACCTACTTATGCATGCCTATCGCCGCATCACTTGAACCTAAATGATAATAAATAGACGCAAAGTCACTTACATAGCTAATCATAGGCAGATTGAAGGCTGCGGCCATGCGACCTTCGTGCACGCAAGTCTCTTGCGGACCGATGAATGCGGAGACATTAGCTGCCCAGAGCGCGGCCACCTGTGGTGAACACAACATTTTACTGAAGCTACTACGTATAAGTAAAAATCTTTTAACTAGGATCAAACGAGACGACGCAAGTATGATATTCTAAAGTCATGTTATACCACGTAACCTATGGGTACACTTTTCACGCTCGTCTACATATGGGTGAACAACAGTACGAGTTTTATGTGATTTGTAAATTAAATTCGTTAACAACACTAACTCTGTAACGTGATTTGCTAGCAAACCACGTGATCCGACGGTCAAGTCGAGTCCCTGTTTTTTTTTACATTAAATCTGAAGGAAAATATCGTGTGGAAAACCGCGGCATAGCCAGCTTCGTAAGTATCATTATGGATTTGGCCGACTGGAGAGGATGAGATATGTAGGTACCAACTAGGCAAGCCAGTGCGCGCAGGCAGCGTCCCGTAAATAAGAGCATCGTGAAAAGTTGCCCCTGACGCTGTTTATTGTCTACTAGTGGCTTGTCCTGGCTTCATGCTGGACATTTTCTTTTTAAACATTTAATATGCCTTATCCGTTAAGCAACTGGATATGCGGTTGTAGCACCAGTGCCTAGGCCGATGTGTTGTAGACAGCAATTATAGTAGTGTCATACGAAAGTAAAATTTCCCTTGACTCTACTAGTAGTGCCAAAGAAAATGCATGCAATATGAAAAGCTTTATGCATAAAAGCATTAGCATGCCAAAGATTGAAAATTAACCTAGCACCTATCTGAAAAGGTCCTATAATACTTTTAGCCCAAAACAAGTCATACAAATAATATTCTCCTTGGTAACAAGTAGCGTTGAACCGTCGTCAACAATTCCATACAGCTCAACTTTACGAGAGCTGCAAAAAAACTGTAATAGAGATTTAATATGAAACAAAGATTTTACACAAGATTCTTTGCCCGACGACTTTAACGACAGCCTTTATTCCTATCGTAAAACGTAGGAATATTAAGCCCCATTTTGTTACAGCGAGTGGTAAAAACATAACGACACAATTTGCACTTGGGGATGGTGCGATCATCAATAACTCGAATTGATATAACATCTTCATCATAATATAATCCGTAGGTTCATTTTATGCGAATTGTCTGGCATACCTTAAAACGCGGTAAACGGGTGGTTGTTAATGTTACGTAGATCTTCTGTGGTGTATGAACACAAAACAGAAATAAGCAATTCATCCTCTGTCATTTCAGTTGTCAATTCATCTTTCTTTGCTAACAAAGGAGATAAAGCACAAGTGGCTAGTGTTGTGTGTCGTAGTGTTTCAATAAGCATGACACAATACATAGTTCAAAAACTGTGTCGCATAAATTATACTAAGAAAGTTTATATACCTACTTCAAATCCTACTACTATTATAAACGCAAAAATTTGTAAGTATGGATGGATAGATGGATGGATGTTTGTTTCTCTTTCACACCGGAACGGCTGAACGGATCTGGATGAAATTTGGCAGAGAGATAGATTATAGTCTGGAATAGCACATAGGCTACTTCTTATCCCGTAGGAATACCGGGATTTAAATCTGCGCGGGTGAAACCGCGGGGCGCAACTAGTAATGAATATTTGTGTCACACAGCGAATTCTAGACTAAAACAAGACAAACCAGGCAAACTACTTTTTGTACAAACACAATTAAATACGACACATTTAACACCAAAACACACATAACAAACATAAATGTTCATCATGCAAATGTTTGTTACGCGCAGAAGGCAGAGTAACATCCTACTGTTAGTAGTTTTTGAATAACTAATAAAGACTTTAGACTTCATAATCTGGCTATCTGCCTGACTGCTATCCACCAATGTTACAAAAACCCTGGCGTGTGAAAACACATAATAATGCGATTTTTGAAGTCACATTTAATTAGATTTATACATATAAAAATATAGTAGCTATACATACAAAGATTACAATAGGTAAGAAAACTACACCATTTCTAGGGACCAATAAAATAAAGTCCAGAAAAGGAACATAACGCGCGACAGAAAACCTACCATAATTAACTTCTAATGAGCTGTTTGTAGAGCAGAATACATATTAGTAGGTATAGAGTTCTTATCATTGAGGGCACACGACGCCGATGGAAGCAATTAGCAAACGACTTAGCTCTTTTGAATAATAAAGATGGGAGTTTCATTTCCACTAAGGCTCTACTCTAAGGACAAGGCCGCTATCCACTGTACTGTCGTTGCCAGTTAGCTGTTAGTGTTACCTGTTAGTTTAGCTGTTGCTGTAGCATCATAGGACGTGAGGAAAACTATTTGAACAAAGGTTTGTAAATCGACACCAGTGTTTGTCGGTAAAATTACAAACACGTAGGTATATACCTTGTCATGTTTTTAGAGTTTATGCAATCGTAGTCCGTTTATTTTGGAATAAAAATTGAAAAAAAGACCTACCGAACGAATGTTTTGTTTCAGTGGGAGATGGGCTTTACCCGTCTTAAGACGCACTCTCTTCAACGCTGATCCAGATTTACCTACTTCAAAAGCTTTCATTGAATCTTTTAAAGGATGCTGGGTCATAATCGTTTCATGAAATGGTAATGTTATGTCGGTAGGTGTTCCGTTTCTTGGCGATAACATTTTCATGGTTGAACCGAATATCAAACCTTGCAATGTGAGACTTTGATGTTCTTATATTACAAGATTTAGAAAGTTACTTTACAGTTATGGGCAAGTATTTGTAAGGGAGATCTTAAGCCTGTACTAGTATATTGAAGTACTAATAAATATTACCTGTAGCTACAATCTTTGTTTAATTTGTAATATTTTTGGGATTAGATTATGGCTGTGGGAATTATATTGCTACTATTGATACTATAGCTATAATAGTAGTACTACGGAGAAAATTGATAGTATGTTCTATTACGTGCTTATCATATGAAACATAGGTTAAACTAGATAAATAAAACCGTTTTCATTTAAGGCATGTGATGCGACAGCCATAAAGTTATGGCTCAAGTTTTATACACTTCTACCTCCCCTGGGGCGCAAGCTTCACTTTACGACATCTTCCAAAGCCTCTCATTTAATGTGTCTAATAGACAAATACCTTGGATGCCTTTTCCGTTCTTTTTTTGATAAAGTACGAGGAAAGAACCAGCTAGAAAAACAAGATATCAATTCACTTATCGACAGTAGCACCAACCTCGTCACAAATATTATAAGGCGTGAAATAATTACCTAGCAAATTTTTATGAAGGAGCTCACTTTGTCTCGCTATTGAGCATGCCCGTAAAAATTATCTCCATAAATTTGAACATTCGTTTGTGACTTTTTGTATTAAAGTTTGCATTATATTCATTAATCATGAATGACATAAAACAATGACCTTCTACCAGATATGTTATTCAGATGAGAATTGTGTATTTTAATATTTATGAACACAAAAAATACATTTGAGATGTTTCCGGATTGAATAGATTTACAATATTTTTTCTGAAATGCTAGCAAAATAAAGAATTTCAAGTGAAAATGGATCCCACCAACTGGAAATCTTGAGAGGAGACACGGGCCCGTGCGATTTCCATTTTATGCGTTAACAAGGATAATACGTCAAGCTACGCTCAGAGGGTGGTCCCCCGTTATTGGCGACCTAAATCTGCCTTTTTACTTTAACAGAGAAATGTTGTTTCTACATTAACCTAATGTTAGTCACTACAACTTCCTACGCAATGCATTAATGGACTGTATTAAAGAATGTGAAAGAGCTCAAACACTGGAATATGAACGAAATGATCTTCAAGATTCTCTATATCATTTCGTGCAAATTGAGGATGTAGACCTGTGGAGTGTAGACCTATAGTACATTGTTCACCGAGAGGAGAAAGTGACCGATTACCGTCGAGGGTGTCGTTTGAAGCCCGAGCCGTAGGCGAGGGCTTTAAAACACCCGAGATCGGGAATCGCACTTTCTCTCGAGTGATACATAGTGCTTTATACTACACCTACGAGGAAAATAATAAACTAAAACTGAATCCTCAAACAACACACAAATTGACAATGGCGCCAATGGCGTCTGCAATTTTCACATGTTCTTTTTTCAAATTGTTTATCCTGTCGCCGCAGGGTCGCACTGCCAGCCCGACACCATCCAACACACAGCTAGCGGCCAGTGTCATTTTGCGAACTTGGAGATAAAAACTCTTTCTACCGTAAATTTGATAAAGTATCAAGGTACTTTCCAAGCAGGTGTAGTATAAAGTATATACCAAACGTAATAAAGTATTACGTATATTTTCTTAAAAACCTGCCTTCAAATACAGCGAAAAACATAAAACGTAATTCCTCAAGCCTCAGCTTTTTTTTTGTTGAATTGTTTTAGAAATTGCTGTGTAAAGTGTGGGTTATCGATTGAGTGAGCGAAGCGAACAAAAATCTTACAATCAACTTGGGTGATTTGGCATTTTATGTGTGTATGTATGTATGTATGTTTGTATGTTTGTCCGACGATAACTTGAGAACCGTTTATCCGATCTGCATGAAATTTGGTAAGCTTGTACTTGAGAAATTTACTGGTAAGTATATGAGTCAAATCGGATGACTCGTTATTAAATTATGGGGTTTTTAAGGGGGCAAAAATTAAGAAAGTTAAGCAAAAAATTAAAATACATGTCATATGAAAGGGCTTGGTTTGGACATTCCAAAACCATTTTTTTTTTGCTAGGATGCCCGGTTTTTGAGATACAACAAAAAAGTTAAATTACAATAACCCAAGAGCTCCCATTTCTAAGAGTTTCCTTGGCCTCAAGGTTTTTCTACTAGTCGATCAACTTCTTTGTTTTTTCAATTATTTTTTTTTTGAAAAAGATTAAGAAGGTACTTGGTTCTCATTTAGTGATAGTGACCTGTTCTGATGATGGAGCCAAGGTCTGTTTAACGGAACTCTTCAATAAATAGGCCAATTCAGTTGAAACTTGGTGAACATACTTAGTTAGTAGGTGGCAGCCAGAGACAAGTCCAAACACAATGTTTGGTTGGACTTGCCTCTGACTACTACTTACTTATATTTTCGGAGCGTTCGCGTCGCGTCACGAAATCTCAGTTCGGGGCGAACTACTAGTTATTGGTGGTGAAGCGTCAGTCAGTCACCCTGCGTACATTGAGCAAAAATTCTCTCACAATACATGCAACGTTGTTCATCATATGAACGCTAGCCAAGTCGATTGAAGCAAAGTGAATTAAGCTAATAAGATACTACGATGAATAAAGCACGCGCTCGGGTTATTATGGCGAACATCACTAGGTCATTGCGATGCTTTTACGCAATGCACTGTATCGCGATTCAGGAGTCAATTTACTATACGATATTTTTTTGATCACATCATCATTTTATTCAATAAATAAAATATAATCACCATCGGCCATTACGCTAACTAACGTAGTAAACAAAATATTCGTAGATAGGTAGTGATTTGTTTCTAACATGGCTGTTTGTGGAAACAAACGTAATAAAAAACCTATAGCACTCCTAATTGAAAACAAATTCAAGCTCATTATGCATGCATTGCATGTTAATTACAGTTTGGTTAGCGTTAATTGGGAAAGCTTCCCAATATAAATTCCCCGTACTTTATTTGGCGATTCGTTTGTGAATACTGAATGTGTAGGGGATCGTTCCGTGGAGTGGTGAGATGTCGTGGGTATAAAATGAAAACAAATATTTGGAAGTTATAAAAGAACCGTGTCGCGCGCGTTGCGTCAGCAAGCTAACTCTCGTCTGTGCGCAAACGGCGGTAGACCTCGGTTTATTTTATTAACAAAAAATAAGTACTTAGAACAATATTTTCGAATCTACCAACACTTTATAAGGAGGATTATTTGGCGATTCGTTTGTGAATACGTGATGAGTTTTTCGTGCGAAACCAAAAACTACAGCTTATTAAAATTTCAGACGCATAGATCTGTCGCTTTAGTAGAGTTGGAATGATCACGATCAAGGATTTATGAGCGGGCTTAATGTCCGCCGATGCCGGATTCAGGATAATTTCTATGGGGGAGAGCATGAGTAGGTTTCAGGTACTTTTTTAATTTTTTTACAGCAAACATAGCAAAAAGTATGTGTAATTACGAGGTAATTAGGTATTGGGAGCAGCAGACAGGCACACTGAAAAGAGGGACAGAAAGGAGAGAGTTAAAAATATGGGGTTTACAGCTAACGCGGTAACGTTACCAAAATGAGTACCGAATGCCTGAAGTTCGTACGATATCAAGAGATCTGAGGGCATATATTATACCGTGCCTGGGTATGCCGTGAAGCTGTTTCAGTTTTAGTTTTTTCGTTCCCAAAATGTGTAGTACTTAATGCCTCATTAAAGATTTTATAATGTCCCAAAAGTTAGGTATTCTCCGAGCGGAGTAGTAAACACTATAAATCTAATAAAAAATAACGCCTCATTGCCCAAAGCGTAAGCAACATTATCTAAAATATTATTTCTACTAAACCACGAGCAATGGATTTTGGGGGACACTGCCCCCTGTCCACCCCATTTGAATCCGTCCTTGATGTTTGCATCGTCGTTTCCTCTATAATTTATTAGCAGGAAACAATCGTAAATTAAAGTCGGACCAAAATTTTCAATTTATGCAAAAAGAGTCCTAACGCCACATTCATCCATCAGTTCCAGAGCAGACATCAACAACTCGGGCAATCGATATAAGATGCCTATTAAAATGTTGAACCTATATTAACTGTATGGATATATCCTCAGACAAACATTAACTACTTTCGGCCTTTTACGGAATCTCAATCACAATAACGTTGCCGTAATGGTACTAGATAGTATAAATTATTTGTTATCTTCTTTTAGAATACTTCTGCGAATTCAATCTGTGCTCAGAACCTGTGAAAGAATAATAGGCAATGGCCACCGGGCTAGTGGGCATCGACTCCCCAAGTAATTTTGCAGCCGATTGGAAAAAGTATCCGTCTATTATACCGACTTCAAATGCCTTTACGAGAATTTTGTCTACTTTTAGATTTTATTATATCCAGGGCAAATCGTAAAATTTTATAGCGCTAAGAATATTAGTGGCACACACCTGTCGTATGGAAACTTCTTCTTGACCGTACGTTTCGGCGACGACGAAATCTAGAGTATGTCCCATAGGTCCCAACAACTTTTCATTAACTTCATCGACCGCCATGGATATTGCTCCTGTTGAAATATAAATATGATTGATATGAATCGTTTCCAGGTAAATTATTGAAATCTAGGTGGAGAGTATCGCAAAGTATCGTTAGTTTTTCATCAATCTACTTCACCGACCGCCGGATATTGGTGGTGTTGAAATATAAAATGTAAATATGATTGATGTGTTTCGTTTCTAGGTAATGTAGCAACGTGAATGTTTATTTGCTTTCCAACATATCGCTTTAGAGCGATTGAATAAAGTGCGTGAGCGCGTGCCAAGTGTTGGCGTGTATTCATCTTTGTGGGTCGAATCTCGGCTCCGATCGATCTGGCAGTAAAACAAACAGGTAGATCTATATTTGATTGATCGTATAAGCAAATAACTAAGTCTTGGTATGTTTTATGTATTAAACAATACTTAATGTAACAGGATATATTCTGCTATTGCATATTCATATAGGCACTTTGTTATTTGTATTCGGCGTATGGGTGAACTAGGGCAATACCTACGCAATATTGATAATGGATGTCCCCTGAGATAAGCTATTCATTACAAAGTCATCCATGTAGAACAAACACTACATTTTAACAAAAATAATAGTTAGAAGAAGTACATACTTAGGTACATGATGATTATGGTTTAGATAAGGTTTTTATGCTTGACAAGTTAAAATAAAAACGTAGCGAAAGTTTCATAAATATTTAGATTAATTAAGATATTTTTTTAAACTGCCTCACCTGATAAGACTCGGCCTGGCCTTTGGTAGCTATAGTCTCCAGGACGTCGCTGTGATCCTGTCAGATATCCAAGGGTGAATCTCTCGCCATATGTAATTGTTGTTATCCCGATCAGAAGGCACCAACTCCAAAAATACTGTAGACAAAGAAGCAACTATTTATAGAGAAAAAAAATAATAGCTGAAACTGTTGACTCTGTTAAATGAAAAAATAAAAAAGACCGTTTGTTCTCATCGCATCGCCTGCAAACTACGCTCGTACTTTGCAAAACAAGTTTTCAGCTGGAGCGAAATGTTTTGACCGCAATAAAAGTTGCTAAAAATGTAGCGCGGAAGATAAACGAACATAGAAAGTTACGCCCTAATTTCAAATTTTCACAGTAGCAAATCGTTTGAAGAGCACGTGCGGCCAACATTTTTCCAATATCGTCCGCTCGTAAAGCGCCTCTGGTATGGAAGTGGAAGGGAGCTTAAAACGACTGCTTCTAAGCCGCGATATACAAATGCCTTTTTTTTTGCGCAATTTTTATTGTGCAACTTCCCTAACACAACAACGTGTTACCGAAAGCCTTTTACAAGAGTCAATGGTAGTTTCGTAATAGGCGTATATAGGTACCTATTAATCTTTAAAAGCTATACGCGTCACTTGCACGAGAGGCATTATTATAAAATTTACTGAAAATTCCGGACTTTCGGAATTTCTATCAAATGATGTAAGTTATTTTCTCCGGATTTTAGATATTTTGTACTCTCGAACAATTTTATTATTCGTTCAAAAACTATGAAATTGTATCAGTTGCATGTCGAATAATATACGTTTAGCGAGCTGACAGGTTTACAAGTGCACATAGCAGTATGAACAATATTTATCTGTGAAAAGTAGGTACCTACTTAGGGATTCCTTTGTTACTGATATTTCCTTCGTTTAAAACACGTTTTGTACGATCTTCTGCATTGCCAAAAAAATTGATGTAACATCATAAAATCCTTTTGTTTGTCCTTGGATCCAGCAGCTGTTACTTTTTACCGTAAAACGTTAAATTTAGCGTCTCACGCGTGCTGCAAACCGATCTCACAGATCACACACTTTTGTTGTTGAGTTGAGCATGCGGTAAGTGATGCAGCTTGTGAAATTGCGTTATACTGGACAGTTACATTAAAAATGTCCAACCGGGAGAGATATCGGAGTTTGCTGACATTTTGCACGCGTCTTGCGCTACACGGGAGGGCTCATCCTGTACAATGTTTTTAAAAATAGCACCCGTGGGTGATATTTATGTAAGTACTTACCTACCCAACTATGACCTGGTTAAGTCAGTGGGAATCATAAATAGGATTTTAGGCACATTCTATGCATTTCGTACGGAATATAACTAAAACCACCGAAGACGACTCAAACAAACTAAATCGAATGTTATGTTCTAATGAGCGTAGGACATACCTAATAGGTACCTACATACAAGAAAGGTAGACGTTGGATGAATTACGATACAATTTTTCTACGATGGGCATATTTACTTTGTATGATTATGTTTCCTCTATTATCTACATTGCCTATAACTGCCTGATTAGGAAAATGACTAGGCGATGTCACAAACGTAATTTTCCAATACATCGAAGAGGTCGATGGAGCGCGATAGTGCAGCCACAGCGGTGCAGCGCGGCATTGACATAGTTGCTGCTTGTCGCGCCACGTCACATCGACGTCAACGGCCCGAGCGACCGCGTGCGCAGAATAACACACAATAAGAATTCTCCAAGACTCTTTCTTCAAGATTTGAAATTTTGAATGATTTTATATTGGTGGACTTTCCACACAGCACTATCTAGCCCCAAACTAAGCTTATGCTTGTAATATCGGAACCCAGATAGCTGATTTACTACTTATATACTTTTTTTTTGTAAATACATACTTATAATATTATATAACACCCAGACAGAGAACAAACATCTATGTTCATCACACAAATGTTTGTTCACGGTGGGAATCGAACCCACGACCTACGGCGCAGAAGGCAGAGCTACTACCAACTGAGCTACGTAGGCTGTCGTTTATTAATCACTAGATACGGCCCGCGGTTTCACCCGCGCAGATTTAAATCCTGGTATCTTCGGATAAAAAGCCTAAGTATGTGATATTCCAGACTATAATCTATCAACTGCCAAGTTTTACTAATAGTACTACTATTAGGAAAACTTGGCATATTTTGTACTCTCAAGATTCGAGTTTTAAAAGTTAGAGACAAATTAGAGATAGGAACCTAATTAATTCCACTGTGACAGGGTTACCAAAGAAAATTACCATTTCCAATTAGGTATATCTATAGGTAGAGAACAATGAATTTCACTGTTACTCATTACTGGATTGCTGTCCCTAATTAACCTGTGTCAAATTTAGCTTCATGCTAAATTTCACTTCCCGGTTTGAATACTAAATTGGCATTTTCTTCGTAAATTTCACAAGAAAAATTTGTATGTATGTTGCGTAGGCCCGTACTCGTTGTGACCGATTGTACCCGCATGATCGAAAAACAATGTCTGATCGCTGATCTTGTTGTCTACGGGCGCACCCGCGCAGCCTTCTTGTCACAATTGCGCACTCGATACATATTGATGTTGTGTTTAGCATCGTTTTAGGGTTTGAACTGCAGTGGTTATGCGTTTAATTTTCGCAATATATTAGGATACAAATGCTTAGAAGAATACCATAGTGTGTATTTTAAAACATTGAATCGAATTCGTCTTGGTAGAGTCACATATTTTATATCTTGCTTTCTGTCTTGTATCTTGATCTGTAGGTACCTACCCTCTGAGTTTGGTTTTTCGTATTAAGGCTCCGGTGACAGCGGCTCGCAATTTCGAGGTGCGATTGGCTATTATTTCATTTCGGGGAGGTTGTTTGAAAAAATAACTCTAAAGAAACACGCATAAATACTGTTCGAACACAAATAATACAATAATATATGGGAAACATGCCCGAATCAGAAATAATTTTGGTATTAGTATGTTTGGTCTTACGTTTACCTAATAATTCTTTTCTTATTCGGTAGGTAATACGTATATATACCTCGAAAATGATCTCATTGAAAAAAAATCAAAGTCAGTCGTGAACCCACTCTACCGTAAAGGTGGGAAAATAGGGGTGATTTATTGTTCACTCAGATTTTCATAATGAGCATTTTTGTAGGCCTTTACCCATGTTGGTAAATAATAAAGCCTTTTTTTTAAGATATTCATATTGTACAATAAACCTAAGTATTTTTGAGTGGGTGCAAACAATTAATTAATACCTAAATTAACAAAGATCACTAAAAAAGAAATAACCAAATCAAATTAACAAAGTAGGTACCCAACGTGATATCTCCAGCAATTTTAGATTATTTTAGATTTTACTTAGCTGAGTAACCCAGATATCTCAAATGTTTAAGGCTTTTAAACATTTGAGATCTAAGTCTATGTCATGAGACATGTCTTTCATCGCATGCTCCGTGGAAACTATTGAACGATAGAACAAGAAATTTTTCTACAATATTAAAGTACACATAATTATCTACAAATAATTCAGCGATAGCATAGGTATGTCTAACTGTTGTAGTAATGTAACTAGTTATAACTACTTTTCTACATTTTGAACCATCACCTTCCTGTCCTTATCCCACGCTAAGTAGGATTGGTGTTGAGCAGGGAGCTAGGATGTGCAGTGGAGGTTATGTGGGTACAGGCCGGCGTTTGAATGAAACTAAATTTCACTAAACCGAAATGGTATATTATTTGATTAGCGAAGAAATTTTTTAGTCTCCTTACTTATCTCAGTTCGGGGGGCGAACCTTCATCTCATAGTTAGTCTATAACGCTAGAATAGTGAGCTCTAAATGCCTTTGCGTTGTATGAGGTTTTTGGCACACATAGACATGTCAATTTTGCATTTCTGCGTAGGCTGCTATGGATGTATGCTCAATGCTCATTTCTATGACCGTCACGTTGTAATTGTCAATGTGGTGGCTGGTGGTGCCAATAGTGATTGATAGTTATTTCACTGTTATGCCTTTCTAGTGATGAAGTCTGTTATAAACGCGCATTATATTAGGATTAGTCGAAGTCGACGTGAGTAAATATGGACAATATCATAATTTAAAACCAGCTCAATAAAAACTAGTTTACCTACATATAAAATGCATTATTTATGTTCAAAAACTTATAAGTTTTATGTATATTTACCTTGAATTATAAGGAAGTAGTGACCGGAACTATTATTTAGTGCAGGTTTGAATTTTATTGGATGCACTGCATTACATTAGGCAAACCTCAGTAAAAATGAGCTCATTTGCTTAAATTAATTAATTTCGTTTCGATATATCAGTAGAGACTTATTAGGTACCTAGCCTATATACCTAGCATACCTCAGACAATTTCTAAACTACTATCTAAAAATATATAAGCTGTCTTTGCTGCGGTCTAGATATGAATCTGCAGTCCTTATAAATAAGTCATTTTAATCGATAATAAAAATTATCTGACTTACCACAACCGATGCCGAAATCTTCATCTTATTATCCACTTCACAAGAAAATGCCACTTAAATATTTATGAGAGGCTAAACTCGCCATTGATAGATTTATAAAACGTATATTAGATATTATTTAACTCAAGGTTTTGGTCTTTGATTATTTTCCCGCCATGTCGAAAAGTTTTCCCGCGATCGTAGCAAGTGAGTAAAGCTCGGGTGGATTTAGCGCGCGTCTCTCGCCGTTCGTCGACGGTTGCAAACTGGCAAACTGACGATGTTCAACTCTGGCGAAATGGTACCATGTCAGGCTTCAATGGTAAGGTCAGTCAGCTGAAGTGTTATGTATGATGGATGACAGAGAGGTGTCTGGTTTGGTTCGTCACTCAAGCACTGCTTTCTTATTATGAGTCAGCTGACAAGACGAGGTTCAGGCTGCATTGTGTATCTTAAAAGTATATCACTACATAGTATAAAACAAAGTCGCTTTCTCTGTCCCTATATCCCTATGTCCCTATGTATGCTTAAATCTTCAAAACTACGCAACGAATTTTGATGCGGTTTTTTTTAATAGATAGAGAGTGATTCAAGAAGAAGGTTTATATGTATAATACATGCATTATATGTGCACCCGTGCGAAGCAAGGGCGCGCGGGCGGGTCGCTAGTTTAGTATAATGAGTCCCAAGCTCTGTTATAAAAAGTATTCAGGGCAGGTGCCAATAAGTACCTACCTATAGAGATATTTTGAAAAATTAAGGCCAAATTATAACTATCTGGCCACTCGTTTTAGGAATAGAATACACTCATACACTGTACAGAAATGGTGGTTTGTTGAAGGTTTAATAAGTTTTTTAACCACAGTCATTACATTTTACGACTTGATCGTAAAATTAGAATTTTGAATATTGAAATTATCCTTGCTATATCGAGCAGCTAGTATAGTTGACCCCGGTATGCAATTAAGTGTGTATTGCTAATGGCTATAAAATTTTCTAACAGCATTATTTATTACATTTAAATATTATAAGAGTAATTTTTTAAAACCAAATTATTAAATTAACATATCAGACAGTACGAACCTAACATGTATGAATGAGTAACAAACATAATCGAAGTGCGGTCAAGGAGAACCGGCTCCTTGCATTACCTATAGCAGTTGACATAGGTACGTATCTACATGCTTGATAAATATTATGCAAGAACTGCATGCAAGTATCATGTATGAAGAACATAGGCACTTGTACTTTTCTGACAAAAACAAATCCAACGGATGATTTGATGACCTCCTTTTTCGCAATTCGCTTTAGATACGGAGTTCATCGTAATCTCAAATTATACAAAACTACTTTGCATGTGACTTTCGGCTCAAGGGCAAGAAGCATGGATAAGACTGAAATTGACCTCTAAAATGTACGAAATAGGGTCAAAAAGTATCATACATCCGTCAAGTCTGGTTTAACCAGTACAGTAAGTATTTGGTATTCTACCGTTATTGTTGGCTAATAGCAATACTACTGATAGGTAAATAAATGTACCTACCGCTTTCGAAAGGATAGGTAAGACAAGTTTAGTGTTCGTTTTTTAATCGACTACCAAAAAGGAGGAGGTTCTATGTTCGTCAGCTATGTATTTTTTGTGCATGTCCATCGATATTTACGATAATTGTGAACCGATTTTTAAAATTAATTTTTATTTGGAGATGCTACAGTTGTGCAATAAAATATTCCGGATTGAGTTGTCAATGTAGGAAAGTGAATTTTAACTTAAAAATTGGTATGGGTACACTATCTGGGTATTAAGTCGGTAACCATAAAGATTAGTTATTTAAGAAGAAAGTTCAGTTCAAACTAAATTCGTAAAAATGTACTGGTGATGGTCAATCATTAATCACGGCGTTATCGCTAACTGCCCTGAAAAGTTTGGAGCCTAACCATTAATAAAAGTTTAGGAAAACAGGCTAAGTTTAGCCGTTATTAAAACAACATCTGGTTACAACTACTGAATTAATTACCGACTAAATAACTTTTAAGGAATTTCATTAATTTAACGTAGGTACTTACAAAAACAGTCATGCTTCGTCATCTTCTTATAAATTTATTGAATTACAATAACATTTCTTATTTCATAATCAACTAAAAATACATTTTCAGCTTCTATTGCACTTTCTGAAACAAAACAAAAAAACAATTTTTATAATAGCAACGCAACACTTATACAGCATTGACAAGAGCTCTCATCTTTTACATCTTCCTTGGAAAATGTAGAAACTCACCATAGTAATTTCAGGGAATATTGTGCTGAGGTTGAAGTTAGCTCGTGACGTTATTGGAATGCTGGATATGGACCTGTCAACGTTGGGCCCTGCAGCCTGCATATTGGAAGGCATCAGATGGCTGTTAAAGAACTCTGGTTGATACTGCGAATGCATTTGGTTACTGACGTAATTTGGGAAAGGTAACTCTTCGGCCATCAAGTTGGAATTCCTCTTATTAAGCGGCTTGTTCTGCCAAAGCGGATGAGAGGATTCGCTCCATTCTTCTACATCACTATTGAGTTTTGCTCTTTTGCTTTGGTACTTTTTGCTAGATTCTTTTTTAGAGCATTCTAGTTTATGTTTGGCTGCCGAATCTCGGCGTGAGCTTTTGTAATTGGCAGTCACTTTATCGGCTTGGAATATTGATGGATTGTTCCGCATTTTAAGCTCTTCATACTTATGATTTGTGAAGTTGCATTCTGACGACTGATTATAATCGATAAATTCACCAGTGAACGGGCCACTTGAATAATTACTTGACATTAAATTGCTGCTCCCAGGCATAAAGTTTGAATAGAACGAATTAGACAAAGTATTTGTAGTGGCATTGTATAACGACGTTCCAGAAAACTGCTGGCCAGTATAACTATTTTCCGAGTAGTCAATTAAAGGCGGGAAGTGTGATACTTGGGCAACACTGCTGTCAGGCGCCATATTAAAATCATTGTATTTTTGTGGTGGCATCAGAAACTTCGAACTGTGCTCTTGGATTTTCTGAGTACAGTTTCCTCCACGTAGCAATGCCTCAGCTGAGTAGTTATTTTTGTGTGCTTTTACATTCTTATCGGATTTGTTTGTGCTTTTAGATTTGTTTTGCGAAAATTGAGCCATATTTTCGTATGGATGCGTTAATTTAGGATTATTTAAAATATAAGATTGAGGTGCATGGTTCTCAACGCGAGACGTCATAGTTTTTCGGTTACTATCATTGGAGTAATGTGTAATATTGGGTTTAGTAACAATTGGTTTTGTTGATTCTACTTGAGTTGGTTGATATCGAGAGGTTACGTTATCAGTTGTCCGATTCATAAGTTGAGTAACTGAGAAGAAGTTGCTACAGTTCTGTAAATCTTGTTGAGGATTACCTCTATTGGTTGGGTCTAAGCTTTTCTTTTTATCGTGTGGGCCAAGCGCCAAATCACCGACCAGTGTCGGTAAATTGATAGGAGGAGGGTCAATACTAATTTCCGTAGTACCCAATGGCCTCGCCGAGGGCCATACTTGGAAGTCCTCTTGAAGTGGTTGTGTAGGAAAATTGTGCATTGATATTGGAAAGTAATTATTTGTCTCGTTATGTTCGTTTCTCTTAGAAGTGTGGTCCACGTGGTTATAAGGTATTTTATGCGGTTCTTTAATTTCTACGTGCATAGGGTTGTAGGCAGTTTGCATTGGCCTAATCTCGGATGTCATCCAATTGATGTGCATTTTACTTGGTGATTTCTTCGTATACTTTTCATTTGTTTGATGAGACATGGTATTATTGGTAGTTTTCATTCTATTCTCTACATTCGTGTCAGAATTGCTTTTGATGTCGTAATGTTTAGGATTATTCGGCTTCACATGAGATATTCCTTGCAAATTATCGGTAGGTAACGGATAATTTTGGTGTTTGGACGGTAAGCTTTTAGGCACATTTGTGTTGTTATAAAACGGTTCTTCTGGCCAAAAGTTATGTTGTGGGTAGAAACTTGTAATGGTATCAGCAAAGTTGGGTTTACTAGCGACAATATCTTTTTTATTGGATGTCGATACCAAAGGAACATGGAACTCTGGATTGAATGGATTGTACGATGTGCAAAAGGGAGTAGAAGCGGTAACAGTCGTCATGATGTTGTCCTTACCGAATGTGGTATTGGAAGTACAACTGACAAAATCGAAGCTTTTATGCGACCAGCCGAGGTCAATATCGTAGGTCAATCTGGATGATCCAATTTTCATTGTGTCATCGATATTTGTAAAGTCAGGTTTATTTTTAGGGGCATACTTCTCCATCGCACAAGGGTATAGACCAATTCCATTAAAGTCATGATTGGAAGTTATATTGCTTGTGCTGTATATGGTGCTTTTTGCAGTGTTGAATGGGTCATTTTTGTAGAAAATATTACTGTTGCTTGTATAGCTTGATGTTATAGGTTTATGTAAATTACTTTCAAAATCTAAGCCAAATGTGGTATCAGACAATGAAGTCGTTGAAGGCATTGGTAGATTCAAAAACGGATTTTCATTTGAGACATTACACTCAGACACTGCCGTAGAAACTTTAGGTTCCAGTGGTTTCGAGGTACCGCTGATATATTTAGGCGGTTCGTTTTGTTTATTTGCAACAGAACTTGTTACAGTTTTAGAATCTTTAAGTTTTACATCGCCGTTATTCGTTTTTTCAAAGAACGTAGATGTCGAAGAATTTTGCGGAAAAATATAATTTTGTTTATTAGTTTCTTTTGGATTCGACGGCGGGTTCAGATTAACTGTTTGGTTTTCATCGGCAGGACTATCTGCCCTATTGCCACTAACCAGAGGGAATGACATGAGGAATGCGGCAGTGGGTGAAGCAGCCAGAAATTCTTCCGCTAGTTCGAGACGAGCATTACCAACATCAACTACATTGTCTAGGGTTGTATCAAGCATGTTGGTTAGTTTATTTTCTTTAACTTTGTCTTCTGAACTAAGTTTTTTTACGACTTTATTACTAGTTTTATTGATTTCTTCACTTTTAATAATATCTTTGACATCTGTTTTAGCTGTTATATTATTATTCAGAATCGTTTCTGGAGTAGGATTTTCATCAATTACTGTTTTGTTTGTCAAATCAGTATTTATTGAGGGCTCAGCTTCCTTGGGTTTGTTTGAAGAGGCATCAACACTCTTCTTAAGAATGGTATTGCTTGGTGTATCCATACTATCTTTTTCCATTGGTGTAAGAATCACAGAAGATTGAAGAGGCGTAGTTGTAGTGACTGGAACTATTTCAATAACTTTACCACTGACATTGTTTTCGTTAGCCGAATTGCTAGTTTTATTTTCTTTTATCGGCTGTTCATCTGGCACTGATTTAAAAGTTTCATTACTTTGAATAAGCTCTTTTTTCTTTTCCAATGCTTTTATTCTATTTGTTGGTTTTTTAGCATCTGATTTTAACTTAACATTACTTTTTTTTTGTCTAGAGGCGGATAATGGACGGGAGTATGCCGAAATGGGCAAAATATTGACCATAGTAGTTTTAGTAATATCTGTGCTATTTCTACTTATGATAGGAACTGCTTTATTTAATGCTTGTAAATTACTATCAACAACTACAATTGCTGGGGGCATAGATGGTAGTAGAAAGGGTCTTTGGGGGAAAATATATGGAGCTGCTGGTAATACAACAATTGTATTTTCTGGTACTGAAATAAAAACATAAATTTTTTAAAAGTGTTCAATGTACAAAATATATTTTAGAATTAATTTTAATAAGTTGATAATTTCCTTACCTTTTTTAGGACATAAATTATATTGAGGCAGTATCATTGGCATTTTGGATGTTGTTGGGACTTTAATCTTAGCTTTTTTATTCACTCTTGTTTTTGTTGTATTATTTATGACTTGTTTTGTGGAATCATTGTTTTCTTTAAGATCATTTTGTTTAGGACTTTTATTCTTCATCAATTTCACATATGTAGTCCCTGAAAGAAAATATCTAAAGTGAAATTTTATTTAGGATGAATCAAATTTTAGGACCAACAGAAATGCGAATTTCAATAGCATATTTTTTTCAAGACTTACTGTTGCATTTAACTTGTGTTGTTGCATCTTTTCTGTTTGATTTTATCTCTTTGACTTTCTCCAGCTCTACTTGAAGTGCCAAAATATCAGCTTCTATTACAAACAAAACACAATATTTATTTATTTATTAGAAAACCAACAGCAATTACAATATTTTGTAAAATATAGCTGGTTGTGTGTGAACAATCTTAAAAGAGGCCAATAACAGATTTTCCTAATTAATCATATCACGAGAAAAATTTACTGCCCTCCAGCATAGCTTTACCTACAAAAAAAGGAAGACAAAAAGGAAGAGTATGTATGTGTGTACACGCATGTGTGTAGTTATAGTGTATGTGTATTATAGTGTGTGTGCGTAGAGTGAGTGTAGTGATCTAAGTATTTGTCTATTATCATTATTGTTAATATGGATACATTTTTAACTAACAGAATTATTGCAAAATCCAAAGAAAATAAAGTGTCTAGAAAACTGTAATATTCATGTTATTGAAGTACTAGTTGCGCCCCACGGTTTCACCCGCGCAGATTTAAATCCCGGTATTCACACAGGATAAAAAGTAGCCTATATGTTATTCCAGACTATAATGTAGCTCTCTGCCAAGTTTCATCCAGATCCGTTCAGTCGTTCCAGCGTGAAAGAGTAACAAACATCCATCCATCCATCCATCCATCCATACTCACAAACTTTCGCGTTTATAATATTAGTAGAATGTAGATACCTAAATGTGACAGTGTGCATGACTATCATTAGAATATTAACAGATTTTCTTTCACCACTTGGGCGCTGGAGTTTAGCAAATACATTTTCTATAAAATCTAGGTAAGTATTATTTTTAGCCTGTACTGTAGTATGAAAAGATTACCAGAAAATTAATAGTTATAGTTAAGGCTCCGGCGACAGCGGCTCGCAATTTCGAGGTGCGATTAGCTATTATTTCATTTCGGGGAGGTTGTTTGAAAGAATAACTCTAAAGTGACACGCATAAATACTGTTTGAACACAAATAATACAATAATATAAGGGAAACATGCCCGAATCATAAATCATTTTGGTATTAGTATGTTTGGTCTTACATTTACCTAAACCAAAATGATTTCTGACTCAAGCACATTTCCCTTAAATTTTTGTATTATTTGTGTTCGAACAGTATTAATGCGTGTCACTTTAGAGTTATTCTTTCAAACAACCTCCCCGAAATGAAATAATAGCCAATGGCACCTTGAAATTGCGAGCCGCGCCGCTGTCGCCGGACCCTTAAGTAAACCAATCTTAGAGATTATGGATCACATATTCTTTATATAATGTAAGTAGAGAAGGCAAAACACATAAATTGTGTGTAGGCTGAAGCAAATTACATATACAGGGTGGATTTTTGGAACAGGGCAGTAGGGTACCTTAACCATTATAGTTACAGGAAAACGTTTTTAGAAGACCTTTCATAACTATTTTAGATTTTCTGATGAGCATTCACAGATTTTGGAAAATATGTAGGTACAGTTAGCTAAAAAATTCTGTAATACCAAAAAAATTTATATGCAGGTTGATAAAATTTTATCTAGGGATTATGAGACTATGGTACCAATGAGTACTAGCTAACTTGTAAGATAAAACGATTAATCAACTCTAAATATTTTTTGTTGGTGAGAGATTTTTTGTGGTTAAAGATCTATTTATCAAAGAACAAAGTTCACTTACAGAGAATATACATTTTACAGAATGTGTGTACACAGTGTACTAGTGTGTAACTGAAATTTGAGTACCTACAGAAACTACTAAGTAAGTAACAAGATTGGGCATACATTACATGCAGGTACCTTAAGCAGGTCATATTGAGCAATTTTTTTCTAGTCTAAATGCTGTGTGTAATTTTTATAAATACCTAGGTACTTAGGCAGTTTTTAGCAGTATCTTACTTAGTTGGGTTTTCTCCTGGGCACTATTAGTTAGGCATACAATAGCTTTCTGCACAATTTCAATTTTTGGATACTTCACATTATCAACAGTCTTTCCTATGTCTGCATCTTTGCCTGATGTGCTGGCCTTGCATATTGCTTTCACAATTTCTCCAAGTTTAGTGATTGCATCATTGAATTTATTTCTCCTCTGTTTTTCCCATTCTCGACACTGGCTGGAAACAATAGGTAGAGTTCTATATTGCGATGTAAGGTGTAACTAGTCGATAAGTTCATCTGCTTATTACACAGCGAATGGGGATGCTTATAGGTATCCAGCCCACTCCTGGGGCTTATTTAGACTGCTAGTGAAGCAGATAAGTCCTAGATAATAAAGACGTCCACGATTGCGGCAAGAGAAACCATTCTAATAAATGGATAGGTTTGTTTTTCAGTGACACTGGCTGAAGGCTGGCCAAAGATTGTGAGTGTATTAGGTGATTACCTACTTCATTGGTATTGGTACACTTACTGCTGATTTCGTGGCTTATTTATGGATTCCATTACTAATAATAAATGTAAATGAGTTGGATTAAAATCAATGTTTTCTTCGCTATCATACAACCACCAACACCAAAACCAACCAACACCACCACAGAACATAATATCCTGAACACCACTATTTAATTTATTTCATTTTTCATTCATTCTAATTTCGGCTACTTTTTTAAAAAATTTTTTTTTTGGCTCTGAGCAGACGAGCAGAAGCAGAGCAATGCTTCCGCTTCGCCAGGCTTCGCCAGTCCGGAGTCGCTCTGTCTGTTTGACATTGACACAATTAATACTGACACAATGACAGTGGCACTTATGGCACAGTGACAAATGACATACAAGATTATACGTCCAACGAATGAAGATACTCGAATTTTCGATACTTTGGTCATACAAAAGTGTTTCCACCTCCGAGCATTATGCTCCGTAACGAGGTTTTAGGACACAATAATGGGCTAGTTAGCTGAAAAAATTAATTAATGATGCACCTTAATATCTACTTTACTCCAAAAATCTAGTATTTTTAATAATAAATCGTATATAAAATATTAATTTTGCATTTAAGAAAAACAATTTCAATTATCGTCAAAAACGCTCAGACTTACATGGCGTCTTGAATGATATCACGACATTCGAAACAAAACAGTTTGCTAGTCCGTTTTGTTCCATAAAAACGTCAACCACAACAATGTTTTACACGGTGCAGGGCACAGTAGAACGAACGTTTGAAGCGCGGTGGACTTAGTTAGCCTTATTATAAACAAATTAAACCTGGGTTTAAACCTAGCTCGAGCCACGTTTTCTTATTATAAACAACTTAAACCTGGTTTATCTCATAAATTTAGGATCATCTAAGGTTTATCATTTTCGTATTACAAAAGACACTTTAGTCGAAGACTACATAGTACCTGAGATAGTCCATGATTTTTTTTTAATATTCGCTCCTTGGAGCAGGCTATAGTTTTAAACCATACTGCCTAGTCTTAACGTAAATTTTTTTTTTACTTAAGTTAGTTTGTTTAGTGTATTTCTTGCGTAAATTAAATATCTTTTTAATGTAATCATATCAGTTACAGATACACATCCGAGTGAAAACATACCAATAGCTGGTACACATCTGACTGTTTTTATACCAATTTTATAACTAGATGGCGCTAGTAAAAGTGTCCGAAAGGTAGATCGCGCTAGTGATGCGTTTTGACATTTCAAATTTAGATCGGAGTCTATAGTTTGAAATGTATGTTGGATAATGCAGTGCTACAAGTTGTTTTATTGAATAAACTTATGTATATATATTATTACTTGAGACCAAATAAAATTTGGCAAAATGAGATTTTTATTAGTTAGACCATACTTAAACTAGGGGTCGTTCGGGTTTATCTTTAAACCGTGGTTTAGGGGATAAACTCCGTTTTATAATGACGTCTGGTCTAAGTCTTTGATTTTTCTATAGAGCAGGGACCAACTTCGGTATCAAAGTTAGACCACGGACCAGTTAGTCCTGGCTTAAGCCTAGTCTAACTCACATTTTTATAATAAGACGGAGTGTGTTGATGTCAAAACGTGGTAATTTTATAGTGCTATCGTGTTTCTATTATGTCAAATAAGTATGTACAGTGCGGCACAAAGGAGTAGAAACGGAACTAATTTTGACATGCGGGTGTTTCGCCTAGGCATGGGCACCCATCTCTGGAACAGTTTTTTAGTTCCAAATAGACATCAAAAGATGGTGATACAGGTTTCGATTGAAATATAGGTTTTTGTTTTAGTCTAATTAAGAAGAATCATGGTCATGAATAGCCTGAGTTATACTGTGAAAAAATCTCCCATAAGCAAGGGAAGATGAGGAATTATGCTTTTATCAAATTCTTTATGTTTTTGAAAATGTTTTATTTTCAATATTCATCTCACTTTTTCTGGAAGCAAACAACAACGTAGTAAAAATTACAATTTTTACTACGTTGTTGTTTGCTTCCAAAAGTTTGTTTTGTGTATTGACGGATGGCGCTACTTGCTGTAAACGATTTTTTTGTGTTCAGGCATTTCAATAATGTATGTAATATTTCATATTTTAATTACTACTGTCCTATCTACATAGTAAAAAAAAATACATAAATTGGTTGCAAGTGCATTTTACGCGATGCCGGCCGCTTTGCGCACAACGCAACTTAGCGACATCTAGTGGCTTTGCGGGCTATTTTGCTTAGATTTGCGGGCAAAACAAAATAGCCCGAAAAATAGCCCGACTTAAGACGGGACCGTTTCAATGTATGGGATGAGGTATCTGTACTAGTATAGTATTCTTTTAATAGGCCACCCTAGATGGATATAGGCTCGCACTGCGAGCAAGACCGGACATGAGTGAACGTCGAAAATGTATGGAAAGTGGCGCCCCTATCATTTTCTACTCTTGTGTTGCAGTGTAGGTAGGTATAAAATTATAATTGGGAATTTTTTGGGAAATTCAGAAAAACGCTTGGGGAAAATTTTTGGTAAAAGTTGGTAGCACGAGTATCTAGCGTACGTATACGTACGTAGCGCTACGATTTTGTGCATGTATGTACGTGTTGATGGGTGACTCATTTTACTTGATTGATTTGTTGGTTTTTTTGGGTTACGTACGTTTATTGTGTGTACTTATACCTCACTGATCTGTATTATACTGTGGTGTACACCCTACCTTTCTATTTCCTCGTGTGTTCTTTTCAGTGCAGTGCAACTCGAAGAATTTTGATAGTGACCTAATTGTTGTTTTAGAAATATCTAGCCGTATTGTGTAAAAGAAAGATATCAAAATGTCGCTCTACCCATCTTTGGAGGATATGAAAGTGGATAACATGGCGAGGGCTCAGATGTCACAATATCAGGCTTACGCAGCACCACCGACGACCTCGTACTGCCCTCCAGCGGTAGCGGCCCCCAGCGCCCCAAGTGCTCATGTTTATCCTGCCCTCGGGGAATACATGGGACTTGAGCTGTCGTCTGATGTTATTGCCAGGAATATGCCCGAATATCAATTGCAAACGGTGGGTAGGAACTAAAATAATATATCCTGTAGGTAGGTATATAGATTGTTTTCAAACACTTATAGAACATTGTGCAATGAATCAGCTTTGAACTGGGTGTGTCCAGTAATACAAAAGTAGGTACTATCTGACCTACTGAAGTTAATTGTCATAATGCTATCAACATCATCAAACATTAGTGTGCTGGGGTTGGCTATAGCAATCCTTGTACCTGAGTTGAGGGTTGGGGATAGGGGGGATGCAAGTGGGGGTAGATGGTAAGTCTTCCCCTTGAGTCCTTTTTTCTAGGAAATGAAAAAAAATACTTTAATTTTTCAGGTAAGTTACTAGTTAGGTTAGGGTTTTTTTTATATGAAGAAAATTGGTAGTAATATTTCATCTCTATGACAAAAAGACTCAAGGGAAGGAATTCTCATTAGGTTAGGGTTATTTTTTTTTTTTTAAGTTAAGATAGTTTGAAGTAATATTTTTTTCATTTCCTAGAAAAAAGGACTCAAGGGGAAGACTTGCCATCTACCCCCACTTGCATCCCCCCTATCCCCAACCCTCAACTCAGGTACAAGGGTAGCTATAGTTTAACCGTGTGCTGAATGAAATGAATCACCTATACATGCCGGGTACCTAAATTTAGATACCTACCTACTACTTTAAGAGTAGTAGAGCTCTTTGTGAAGGGCTCGTCCGGGGAAGTACTACCACCACGCCTTTTTCTGCCGCCAAGCAGCAACGCTGTGTTTCGGTTTGAAGAGTGTGGTCGCCGGTGTAATTACAGGCACATGAGGCTTAACATCTGTATGCCTCAAGTTGATGGACGCAGGGCAGTGCATCGTACGTTCACATTCCTATTGTGCGTGACCTACGGGGCAATGTTTTGTTTATAGGTGATGGTTACCACTTAACATCAGGTGGGCCATCTGCTTGTTCCATCAGCTAGTTGTATAAAAAAAATACTGTATTTTGGGTTAAGTTGTGACGTCATCTAGCAAATAATAGTTACTCATAAAAAAATTGTTTTTTTCAGGTTCATGCAAGTGGAGCTGTTACTAATTTGGTTGCTCCTTTATCATCTCAATCTGTATCGTTGCCAAAAGCTACTGTCACTCAAGCTATTAGACAAGTAGTCTTATGCAA
Organism: Plemyria rubiginata; assembly: GCA_963576535.1. Taxonomy (NCBI): domain Eukaryota; kingdom Metazoa; phylum Arthropoda; class Insecta; order Lepidoptera; family Geometridae; genus Plemyria; species Plemyria rubiginata. Next base: position 6,573,002 of record OY754909.1, on the reverse strand, counting down.
GGATAAATATGGCAAGTGTGGACTACGTGTGCACTCCATTAACAGTGGCTTGTTTGTTTGCTATGTCGCTGCCAATAGCCCGGCTGCTTTGGCTGGATTGAGATTTGGGGATCAGATACTGGAGATTAGCAACCGAGCATGCGCTGGCATGTCAATGGATCAGGCACATGCATTATTGAAGAGTCTTCCGGTCAATGGAATTATGTTGGCGGTTCGAGATAGGTATGTTCACATTTGTATCTTGACTCCTCGATGACAAATCTCCTAGCTCTCTAGATATTGAGTATTGTGGTTAAATGATGAAATAAGATTTATGTGTCATGTTATGATATATTGACTTGTTATTGTATAGCAAAGGGCTAATTGCCTTAGTATCTTTCTTTATTAGTTTGATAGCTTGCATCTATACTAAACACACATTTTCAACATAGTTGGAGCCCTTGCTCTCAAGTCATAGTCAAGTGTTTACAAGTTTACTGCAAATTTTACAAGTGCATCTTTAAATTTTATTAGGTACCTATAACCCACATAAGCCTACTTAATATCTAAATGTTATGTTTAGATTCATTGAAATAAGTATATGTAAGCATCTCTAAATAATATGTTAACCTTTTTTAAAATAATTTAAATTAGTATTAATATCAATTATTAATATTTGTAAAGCAGGAAAATTCCCAGAGTACTTATCAGTAAATAAACTTAACTGCTTATCTAATTAATGCTTTTTGTATGTGTGTGTATAGCAAATAAATGGTGTCTTTGTCTTTCTCTATGTCTAATTGATGTTATAAATTTTCCAGGCCTTTTGAAAGAACAATCACTCTGCACAAGGATTCTCTGGGTCATGTCGGTTTTCAATTCAAAGATGGCAAGATTGTAGGTCTTGTAAAGGACTCTTCTGCCGCCCGTAATGGTGTGCTCACTGACCATCAGTTGTTGGAAGTGAACACTATCACTGTTGTGGGAATGTCAGACAAGGAGATATCCCAGGTTATTGATAAGAGCCCTGCTATAATTAACATCACTATTATACCGAGCTACATTTATCAGCACATGATACACAAGTAAGTGTAAAATGATATTACTTACCCACACATACAGCCCCAACTCTCATTAGTTTTATTATAACTTTTTAGTGAAAAAACTTATTTGGATTAAGATTTATTAATATTGCTTGAACATAATTTGTTGATGACCTCAGTGGCGCAGCGGGCGAGAGTCCGCCTGCGACCCAGAGGTTGCGGGTTCGATTCCCGCCTCGGAACAAATTTGTGTGTGATCTGCAGAAATTTGTTCCGCTGGTCTGGGTGTTTTCTATGTATAATAAAAAATATCTATCTATGTAAGTATATAATGTATTAAATATATCAGTTATCTAGTACCTATCACACACGCTGTGTGGATTGTCCAGCATTATTTATTTTATTATTTGTATATGCTATTCTCTAAGAAAATGCAAACTAATTGTAGCTGAATATGATGTGCTAGACAGACACATAGAAATTGGTTAACATTTTGCTTTCCTGGTTGTAAAATAAATGAGGCAGGTAGGATGGTCACATCCAAGTAGTTTTTTAAATGGGGTATTACCTAATAAGTTTAATTTGATAAATAATGATATTGTCAAGTCTAAATAAATATTGTCTCTTTTCTGTCTCATTTTGATGTATTCTAAAACTTTTTATTTTGTTTTCAGAATGTCTACAAGTCTTTTCAAGGGATTGGACCGCACTCCTGCAGTTTAAATACCATCAAGACACGAAATTTCTACACACTTTATTTTCACGAATTTATAATAACCGATACACACTTTTGAAAAACCTTATGTTTAGATTATTGTGTGCACACACACACAGATAGTTTAATTATTCATGTTAAAAGTAGTAAGTATTTTAAAATATGGATGTAATACAATACCTTACCTATCAATATATTGGTCTAGCTGGGTTAAAAGATAGCACCTAATGTCAGAATCAGATTTTAACATTATTGCAAGTTTTTCAATTTGAAATTTAAGCCCTGTTTGACTTCAGCACCCATCCAATTAAGTCTGAGAAGTTTGCCATAAGTATGTTATATTTATATTTTAGCATTATGTTAGTCAGATAAGGGCTGTGAGAGTATCCTGAATGACAAGGATGTGGTCAGTTCAATAAGGACAATATTAATTAAACTACTAAAATAGACGCACCATACACAGGTATTCTTTGTTAACGTTATATTTTCGGTCTTAACAAGGATAATTTTGTATCAACAAACCAAGTGATGTCCTTGATGGACATAATCTATTAAATCCATTTTGAAGCAAGCATTCACGATCAGACGAAGCCTTGAAGAACAAGTAAGAAATCGATAGCATACAGATTTTTATAAATATGATCCTTTTAAAAAAAAATCCTTTGCCTTGTCATACGATACTGAAGCTACGTACGTAAGTGATCTATATCACATGAGCAGATCCATGTCCTAACATCAGCTCTTTTGTATGGTGTCGATCTCCCGCCGCGTGCGCTAAGAACTCACACGAGTCTCCCTACGTTAGGGACGTTACCAAAAACTAAGACTAATTTGTGGTAGGTAGTTACATAATAGTCCTGATCCAAAAAAGATTTCCAAAATGCCTAAGAAGTAAAAGGCTTAAAATGAAAAATGCCTATTATGCAAAAACTTTGAGAGAAAAATTATTGTTTGTTTCAATATTCTATCAAAGAACAACATGGAGTTTAAGATAATGATTGTCTTTACGTGAACTGCTTGGTATGTAAGGATCATTGTACCGTGTGGCTGAGTATTTTAACGTTTTATACAAGCATTTTTGACACGGTGCCAAAGACGTAATGCTTAGATAATACTGGAATGCAGATAAATTGTTACCTCTGATTAAATGACGTATTGCCTAGGGTGTTACCAAATCAATCGAACGATCTTCGATCGACATCGATTGAAGTTGATCAATGGGATTGGATGGTAAAAACTATCGATCGACCTAGACCAACCCATTCTACCATCGATCGATTGGTGTGGTAACACCCTTAAATACTAGAATGCAGATAAATTGTTAGTTTTGATTATAAAGTAGTTTTTTTTGGTTCTGGGCGTAATTACATTCCTACAGGTTTACACATTTTTATTAAATAATCAAAATGTAAGTAGTGTCGTAACTTTTTAAACTTTAAACATTATTTAAGAAATAGTGCTGTACGTACGATTTATTATCATTAGAGATTATTTCATGATTATTATTGTTCGTTTCTATAATTATTATTAGCGTAGTCATTATTGCGCTTATGTTAAGATGTAATTCTTTATACAATATGCCCCATAATATTATTAGTTATAAGATCTGAATATAGCCAAAATATTGACACTTACTAGGTTTTATTTTAATCCCTCATTTAAAATAACATCTATTACTAAATGAAACAACTGCAGTTGGAAAGTTTTTGGTAACATGGTTTTATTATGTAAATCAAATGTTTATAATATTTAAATTAACTTATTTTAAATAAAGTCATAACTTTCTTATACAATAGGTTAAATTATCTGGGTAACCATCCCATAGATACATAAACAATATTTAATAATCATATAAATCTTTTTGCATGTACCGAAAAAGACCGGATTATTTTTTAGGTACATTACATTATTTAACATTGTAAAAATAAATAATCATACTAAACAGGTGTAAAACCGACTCCCGAAATTTGAAGAGGTCTCTCGTACGCGTAAGAATTTATCAGAAACAAAAGATTTTTCGGGGATGACAAATTTGTAACCCCTTATAGACTCTGCCTGCAGTAAGTACCTACCCTGTAACCTGGATGCACCTACTTGATTTACGTAGGCAATAGGTGTAGGATATTCGTAGAATTCAATTATTTTAAAATGGACCCTTGAAACTCCAATCCGGCTTGAGGATGATTTTCGGGCACGACCACGATTTCGGTACAAAATAGCTGTCGTCTTGAGATGGTGGACAGTTTTTTCGTGCGAAGTATTCCATTGGGTATAAACTCCACAGCATACCTGAAAATTATAAATTGATTGTAGGTAGGTACTACGACCACGAGTCTGAGCGCAGCGCCAAGAAATACCCCCAAGAATAATAATAGACCAAAGCCAAGCCGCCAAGTCAAGTTGCTTCCAAAATCGTGAACAACTGTTAAATTCCTACCTACCTACTTTATTTTTGATTAAAAATAAATAAATAATAAATAATGCTGGACAATCCACACAGCACTATCTAGCCCCAAAGTAAGCTACTCAAAGCTTGTGTTATGGGTACTAGATGACTGATATATTTAATACATTTTATACTTACATAGATCGATATTTTTTTATTGTACATAGAAAACACCCAGACCAACGGAACAAATTTCTGCAGATCGTATACAAATTTGTTCCGAGGCGGGAATCGAACCCGCAACCCCTTGCATCGCAGGCGAACTCTCGCCCGCTGCGCCACTGAGGTCGTCAACTTAATAAATGTAGATTCCTTACACCCGCCTATACTCCCACATTTAATTGGCCAGTGAGAAAACGATACCGCTACCCACAACAAAAACACTTAGGATACTAACCATTTCCTAAAAACAATGCCAGCCACATGAACAGATTTAGAGCGTTGGGGAACTGCTTTCCTATCGAAGAGGTGAGAGGCAGCATCATGACTCCGAACACTCCAAACTGCATCAGCAGCACCGGGTAGAAGAAGCCAAATGACAGCGCTAGTATTAGCTCGTGCGCGATCGATGACACCTGGAACAAGGATTACTAGAGTAAATAATGGAGTCGGTCGTCTAGTGGTAGTGAGTCCGTCTTCCCATCCTAAGAGTTCAAAACCGATGATGCACCAAGCAGTTTTCCTGTGCAAACAATTATGTGACCACTGAAGTGAAGGAAAACATCGTGTGCAAACCGGCATGTCATAGAATCTAAAAAGACCTAAAACAAGTCCTCGAAAGTAGACTCTTTGAGGGGCACTAAAATCCTATCATCACACTATTTGAAAGAACTAAAATAGTGACACAAAAATACATAAAATATAAATATTGTATTTGCATATAAGTAAGTAGTGTGTATTTGCATATAAGAGCACCGGTGGTCTAGTGGGAGTGACCCCGCCTTCCGATCGTAAGGTCGCAGGTTCGAATCCGGTCGTGCACCAATGGATTTTTCTATCGAAAAATTTATGTGCGCAATGCCAGTGTTCTTAAACGGTGAAGGAAAACATCGTGAGGAAACCAGTTATAGTATTCTAACAGCGGCGATGGGCTTGCAACCTGTCACGTATGGAATACTAACTACTGCAAAATGTGGGTATGTGCCAAATGTAATGTTTGGACGTACCTCTGACTACCCCCCTTAGACATCATCAAAGAATCTTGAATTAGTACCTACTTGGTACTGGGAGATCTGAAGGGATATCTACCGTGCCTGGGGATCAAAGTCGTGAAGCTGTTTCTGTGTGTTTGTGTTTATAAGTAGTAATTATTTTGGATAATGCTTATGTATGTAGGTAGGTAAACATTATTCCAAGTAATTGGAATAACTTATTCCAAGGATTTGTAATCGAACGCGGAGTCGCTGCTACCACCGCGCCACCAGTGCCCTTTATTAATTTTGTGCTCCTAGATGTCTCGCCACCCAATTAACTCCGACCAAATCTACTACGGTATAATTGGACTACAAACGGATACAAAGTTAATGAAATTGTTATTTGGAACAGGAAAAGTAAGATGTTTGGAGACTCGTTTTTCCGTTAGGTTCTAGTAATGAACCGTTAATATGAAAGCACGTAAATAAGGTAAAATAAAGTTATTAAGTTATTATTTACCTACGTCCTTTCTAGACTGTCGTCGTAAAAACTATATTATCGAACTAAAATTATTGTCCATAAAAGGTTAAAAACAAAGATTAAAAGAAAAAATCTATTATTTAGCATTGAGAAACGAAAACGAACCTGAATCCATAAGCTTGAGGCCACACGGACAGAAATTCAGTCGCAGAATTGGTTTCATATAAAATTACGAGACTCACATTGCTTTTTTGTATGAAGCAAATTCTGCGACCGAATTTCTGCTCGTTCGGCCTGACCTGACACTAGAATTTCAAGCAAGATCATAGACAGTGCGAGATCTTATAGCTCGACCGTCATAAACTCGACCCTCCTGGATGGTATGCGGGACGCGGGGCGGTGTACACACGGCATTGCGTCACACAGACCGACACCGATTGACACATGCACCGACACCTGACTGGTTGATTTGTCGAGTGCACCCCGCCCCCAATCGGGAAGGTCGACTTTATGGCAGTTTTGTTCTGTGCTTTAGTGTTACATTTTATTTTTAGAACTTACAAAAAAAACCATGAACGTAGAAAGAGCCCGGCCGGCCCGCGGCGCTAGAGGCATGTAGATGTAGTCACGCAGCCAACAGTGGACCACGCGGTTCCACAAGCGGTAGAAACTTGCAAATCTGGATGCTGTCCACCATTCCTGTAATATACAAGTACTTCAGCTTACCAACAGTCTTCTTAAATCTACATTATGACACTCATAGCTTGCTTGGTCAAGGAAAACCTGTATCATGTTGTAGACATAGGTAGCCCTCCTCTTTAAATTTAGGTATTTTATAACAAAATTCACAGCTCTTATATTAGATACAATGTATTAATACTTGGATTTCCAATATAGGTACAGGCCATAATATTTGAAACTGAAGTGTTATTAGGTAACACAATTTTGTTCTAAAATAAATAAATAAAATGTTGCGGGGACATTTACATGAAATACGATATTATGTTGTTTGTAGTTTGTTCTGTGTTGCTCGAAATTAAAGGTATAATATTTATGTGCTAGACAGTCAGAATAATAATAGGAGGTTTGGAACAACATAAGGTGACAGTAATTTGGAAGTTGTTTATGTTGTATTTTTATGAATGGCACCGACACTTTTATTTGCTACGTAGTGCTACGAGGTGCTACGAAAGGCTACGACAGTCATAACTTTCAATAAAGTAGACGTACGCACCATTTCTTTATGTTTTTATATCTACCTCATAGAAAAGCCTGTCTCCGAATTTCAACATCTCAGCAAAGGCATTGCACCAGGCGTGTAACAAGCAATAGAATCCGCACAAGAACGATATAACTCCCGGAAGAACGCACGCAAACATTCCTCTGACCACTGTGCTCAATTCTACCTGGAAAAATAAACAGACACTTTTGAATCATTATATCAATATCTACATATTTTATTATGTATATGTGTATAGTACCATCTTGCCCATTAGATTAAAAACGACTTAGCTCGTCTTAACTCGCCTATGATTAAAAACATTATCAAAGTAACTTAGTAGGAAGTTTAAACCTAACAATTTATTAAACTTCTGCCGAAAAGGAAGGAAGCTTACGGGCTCAGCAATAAAGATAAATCGTTCAAGGTGAATGGTGTCAGCACGAAAAGCAATGTTTCAGCGTTTACAGTGATCAATTATGTATAATAAAAAGTAACGAGTGCTATTGAAAACATTCAGCTTTCTCTGCTCAGGTTTTTACGTCTTTGTTGTAACAGCAAAATTCAAATTCAAATTCATTTATTTTACTAAAGTGTTTAAACATTAATAATTTTGCAGCAAAAGGTACTTATTATCCAAAATAAACATTCTATTATCATATGATGATAACTATAGCGACAACCTAGCGTTAGTGTGTTTGTGTGTTGTTTCAGAACACGCGAAACTGTCGTTATATGCTGAAGTACTTATTATTATCTGAAGATAGAAAATTAAATGTTGTCTGCCATTGAAAATGGTTTCCCAAGATAGTATACATTTGTATGTACACTTATGTCCACGAAAGCTTTATTAAATTCCGCATCTTATAAAAATAATTATTTCCATTTGACAGCCAATTAATATCATCACTAAGTTAATAAATGATCCATTAAGATTTTCCTTCCTTAAGGATGCCTCGAAATACTTTAGATATTTTAGAAATTAGGTCATCTCTTCTTATGTAAATTTATACCAGTCTATTTATTATTTTTATTAGAATGACTTTTAATAATGAAGTATAGGTGGAACGTATACGTTGTATTATACATAAGTATACAATGTATGTACCTAATAGTATTATAGTATAATGAAAATCCTGATTTTATCCAACACAAACACAATGCAGATAAGTATAAGTATAAATAGTTATATTAAAAAATAATGCCTAGCTGAAAAATGTTTATATTCATGGCAAGAATTCGTGTTATACTCTTAGATTATTATAACTAAGCGTCCATAATGGAATATTTGCTGTGTCCTAACATGGTTTACGTTTAAAACAAACAATGCATCTACTAAGTTAAATGTAACAAGTTAAGTGCAATAAACATTTCTATTCTATTCAGGTACTTACCCTTTCTTCCTTTCCGAAGTTCGACCAATATGGCAGAATAAACCGCTCCCACATGATGGAGTTGTAGAAAACAATTGCAGCTACTTCAACAAAATGGCACACCACCACGCCCCACCTAATCCGCTTTGTCCTGGATATCAAATGAAAAACATGATTTGTAACGCTCCATGATTTACGGGCCAGACTCACGCAACTTAAAATTTATTATATTTTCGGCTTGGAGGAATGTTTTTTTTCAACATTATGAAGGTCTATCCTAACGTTTTCCATAAAAGATAAATAAACATACACATAGGTACACAAAACAAATGAAATGAAGATTAGATCTGAGTTCTGAGTGCCTACGTTTTTGAAAGAGCTAGTTTTTGGCTTTCAGATTAACAAATCAGATTCACAAAGACTTTCTGGGTCAGAACTGGGTAGCAAACTTATCAAGCTGACGTAACCTACACTCGAAAGCAATGAATCTGGCACACCAACACATACTCTAATATCTACATAACTCAGAAGGTTAGATCATTAGACGCTGACTAGGTACAGTCGAAAACAAGCCAATAGACTGTCAAGTAACATGCTATTTCAGCTTTTACTTCTAATTAGATAGAGATATCATCCTTAGAGAATCTTGTTGCTATTTGGCACTAAGAATTATACGTTAAACCCCAGCACAATATTAATAATAATCAATAATCATTTATTTGGTAAGCATATTACACATAGAAGCCGTTGCTCTTAAGATCGATATTTATACCAATAGGAATGGTTCTTTTCTTGAGAATGGTTCTATATACTACTTATGCCTGAAAACTGTTAAGAAATAATAGTGATGACATACACTTTATTATTGGATATTTTTACTTCTGGACATTGGCTTTGGACATTTTTCTTTTTTAACATTATTCGTGCAAATCTATTTTACTACTGACCTGGGATATTGATCTCTGTATATAAGCGTTGGTGCAAAGATGAAGTACATGTAGTGCTGGAAAGTAGGAAGAGACAAGCTGTCCTCGAAACACCGAGGTCCGCAAGATATTGCTGCTGCATGCATTTTCATTGCTAATCGGAACTGAAACAAAATACCTTCATTTCTTGTATGTAATTTTAATATTTTTTTCATCCCACCATCTCGGAAAGAGTAATTTTGCTCTTCAATATCTGAGTGCAAAAGCCGTTTTTATTCTCTAGAGGATAAAGTAAATTGAATTTAGAACATCGTGTGCACTAAGTTTGTGAATTAAAAAAAAACATTAAACCTATTTACTGCTACCTCTATGGTGCCGAATATATCAACTTTTTTTTAATTTGTTAAAAACTCAGACTCGGAACCTTCTTGGTGTTCTTTTTTCAATTTGCTTTGTACGAGGTTCTTTAAGCGGCATTTTTTCACGTCATTGCTAAACCTTATATTAAAAACAAGAAACTTGAAAACAAGTGAAAAATGTAGTAGTTAATACCTAAACTGAAATAAAAGTACCTATCTTGTGATTGTAAACTTTTTTTTTTGCATTTAGTAATTTCCTCGCTGAGGTGGAATGAAAAGTTACGTGTTGCACTCGAGTGCAAAGATTTTTCACCTCGTGCTCTTTTGACTCCCTCGCTAACGCTCAGGATTCTAATTTTGAATCACTCGCTGCGCTCGTGATTAAATTTTAGAATCCTTCGCTTGCTCGGTCATCAAAATTGAACACGCGGTTAAAAAGCAACTTTGCACTCTTGTATAACAAATAACTATTTCATCCCACCATCTCGGCAAGAGTAATTTTGCTCTTCAATATCTGAGTGCAAAAGCCGTTTTTATTCTCTAGAGGATAAAGTAAATTGAATTTAGAACATCGTGTGCACTAAGTTTGTGAATTAAAAAAAAACATTAAACCTATTTACTGCTACCTCTATGATGCCGAATATATCATACAACTTTTTTTTAATTTGTTAAAAACTCAGACTCGGAACCTTCTTGGTGTTCTTTATTCAATTTGCTTTGTACGCGGTTCTTTACGCGGCATTTTTTCACGTCATTGTTAAACCTTTTATTAAAAACGAGAAACTTGAAAACAAGTGAAAAATCTAAAATGAGTGATTCTAGCGACGAGGAAGTTTGTTTGACGCCAGCATGTGATTGTAAACGTTTTTTTTTTGCATTTAGTCATTTCCTCGCTGAGGTGGAATGAAAAGTTACGTGTTGCACTCGAGTGCAAAGATTTTTCACCTCGTGCTCTTTTGATTCCCTCGCTAACGCTCAGGATTCTAATTTTGAATCACTCGCTGCGCTCGTGATTAAATTTTAGAATCCTTCGCTTGCTCGGTCATCAAAATTGAGCACGCGGTTAAAAAGCAACTTTGCACTCTTGTATAACAAATAACTATTATACAACTAGCTGATGGAACAATCAGATGACTGAACTGATGTTAAGTGCTATCAACTATTACCTACAAAGCATTGCCTCGTAAGTTACGCACGATAGAAATAAATAAAATAAATAAATAAATATTGGTAGACTTTCCACACAGCACTATCCAAATGTGCCCTACGATGCATTGCCTTGCGTCCATCAACATGAGGCATACAGTTGTTAAGCCTCAAGACCGTTGCGTTCAACTTCAGATTTGTTGACACCATTGATTCTTAAGACATGGCAACAAATCTGTATGTGTACACGAAGATCTCAAGACAAAACATTTGTTCCGTTGTGACACTTTCAGTTGTGCGTGTGTGTGTGTGTGTGAAATGCCAACGTGCGTGGTAAGAAGCTCGTGTTCGAAGTGAGCGTGGATCCACTGGGTGATACTACCCGTGGTGTTGTTTAGCATCGACACCCAGATCGATGGAAGGGATTGCATGTTGGCTGAGTGAGACCCGCAGCACTTCAGTGTTTATTTACTAACCACAAACACCGGGCTTAACCGCGAGGTTTGCACAAACATGGAAAGGTAGGCAAGGCAGAGCGCCTGTGTGTGTGCTTGCAAATCAGTTCCAGAGTAAAACTTAGAACTTATATTATTTTTAACTAAAATAACTCTCAATAAAAAACCCGACTTCAAATACACTGGAAAAAACACTCATACTAGGTAGGTACTGTAACTCAAAAACTAGGTAATCGTCAGGTCAGATCTGAACACCCAGAAAAAAGTTATAAGGTAACAAACGCAAAAAAAGTAGAATTGAGAACCTTCTCCTTTTTTGAAGTCAGTTAAAAAACTAAATATGCTTCACGACTTTGATCCCCAGGCACGTTAGATATCCCCTCAGATGTCGTAGTAGGTACGACCATTTATTTAAACGAATTCATAAACTTTTATGCTTCGTTCCAGCTGTGTACTCGCACCACTGCATAAAGCAACTAATAACAATTTAAAATTATAATACGATTAATAAGCATTTACAGGTAAGCTTAAATCTTAATTAAATACTCTGGCTAAACTTTGTTTAATAGCGGCTTTCAAAGTCTAATTAAAACAAAGTTAGAGGTCGTTCATACCTTTCAACTCGTTTAATATTTCAATCGAGAGTGTCACATTTTTATGTTACCTACGTGCAAAATGTGACGAATTCAATCTAAAAGCTCCTATTTCGATTTTTATAATGGTGTTTATTGTAAACTATGTTTTCTGAGGTCCTATCGTAATTGGTCTTAGCCATGTAATGACTGTTGTGGGTACGCCTGCGGAGAACGTACCTAGGCATAGAGATCACTGGTGGTCTAGTGGTAGCAGCCCCGCCTTCCAATTCTAAATTCGTGGGTTCAGAACCGGTCGTGCATCAATGGTCTGTTCAAAAAAGGCCAGAAAAGTTCTAAAAAAACTTCAAGTCAAACTTTAAGTCTTCAAAAATGGAGACTGAGGCGCATAAAATCCTTTCACCACATTTCGAAAGAAGATAGGGGCCTGACAAGGAGAAGAAGTAGGCAAAGTAGTTACAAAGTCAAAAATTTAACAAAAAACCGCGTTATTTATGTGTTCAGCTATGAACGGTCAATGTTGAACCGTATGAACCTGAAAGTAACGGTACTTAATTGGAATGAATGTGTCCTGGGAACACGAGAGGTCTCTTCAGCGCCGCGTCGTCAGCGGCAGGCGTCACGCTGTTATTTACTGGCAGCCTGACAAGGGTACTCAGGTGATTTATGTAACATTTCACTTTCAGACCTATTTCATTACCAAACTTTTTAGGCGTCATCGTCCTTGTTGTACATTTTCCTAAAATACAGATTAACATTTTATAACTATACGTACATATACGCGTAGGTTATGACGGACATAAGCTAAAGGAAATTTATCCTATCCTATTTCCTTAATCGCACCCTAATCTCTGAAACGATTGGGTTGAAATTGTAAAGAATTGTAATCAATTATTAGTAAATTTCTCAAATACCATCTACCAAACTGTTAAGATCAACAACGGTACTACATACAAACATTATAATGGCAAATCGCCCAACTTGTCTATCTGCCCAACCAAGTTTCGCAGAATTCCTCACAAAGGTTCAGGTAAGAAGATTTGTTTAAATCAAAACAGTTTGTTTTATAATCTTGGTGGGATCCTATCATCCTATCACTAATAGTTATTTGTTATACAAGAGTGCAAAGTTGCTTTTTAACCGCGTGTTCAATTTTGATGACCGAGCAAGCGAAGGATTCTAAAATTTAATCACGAGCGCAGCGAGTGATTCAAAATTAGAATCCTGAGCGTTAGCGAGGGAATCAAAAGAGCACGAGGTGAAAAATCTTTGCACTCGAGTGCAACACGTAACTTTTCATTCCACCTCAGCGAGGAAATGACTAAATGCAAAAAAAAAAGTTTACAATCACATGTTGGCGTCAAACAAACTTCCTCGTCGCTATAGAATCACTCATTTTAGTTTTTCACTTGTTTTCAAGTTTCTTGTTTTTAATATAAGGTTTAACAATGACGTGAAAAAATGCTGCGTAAAGAACCGCGTACAAAGCAAATTGAAAAAAGAACACCAAGAAGGTTCCGAGTCTAAGTTTTTAACTAATTAAAAAAAAGTTGTATGATATATTCGGCACCATAGAGGTAGCAGTAAATAGGTTTAATGTTTTTTTTAATTCACAAACTTAGTGCACACGATGTTCTAAATTCAATTTACTTTATCCTCTAGAGAATAAAAACGGCTTTTGCTATCAGATATTGAAGAGCAAAAATACTCTTTCCGAGATGGTGGGATGAAAAAGTAATTTAGCTAGTTTTCTAAACACCTGACTCATTACCGACCCAAATTGTTACGTAGCGTAGTTCGAGACACACAATACGAAAGTTGGACGGCTGAACCAATTTCGTAAATTTGCTTTATCCGCTCACTCGCAAGTTTCTCTTTTATAAAGTAGATTAATCGAATATCGGGACCTACAAAGTTTCTAAACTGTGATAAACAAAACACATAATTTGTAGGCGTTTACTTTGTTAGGTTTACCTACTTGATAATTCCGCGGTGGGTCAGCCAAAAACAACAAATTATTAAAAAAAAATTAAATTAGGGTCTTGCCATAGCGCTTTTAATCATAAACTTTGCTACTGATAGGTGACAGTAGTACAGTGTTAAATAAATTCTGACTGATGAACTAGGTACCTAAGAACAAGAAAAAACAACGTAAGTGTCTAAATACCTTGGTACTTACAAATTTAAAATATGAACCCGATGGAAGCTATTGTGTTGCCAAAACTCAATCAATTTTAGAGGTTTGGTATTTATCAGATTACAAGGGTCGAAATAGATCCCAAGGTGAGTCCGCACCGTATGGTAATGTTAATGGAAGCAAAAACTTGGTAACGAACTAATGCATGAAGCATACCAAGGGACCGTTCATTGGGACCTTCTATTGGGACATAGGTACTTCAAGGTTGAACGTGAGAAAGATATTGATAACAAAGATATTATTGAACAGTCTTACTATTATAACCTATTTTCGTACTTGCTATCTGTGTATGATAAAAAAAGTACATAACGTATAAATAGAATCACATTTATAAGATAATAGTTTATACGTTAATAGCTTATATTATTATATTAGTTAATGCAATTTTTTGAGCACGCACCTGAACAACTAACTGGCATTCGTAGGACCCTCTTATTCGTAGCATTTGTTAAATAAACACCCGTAGCATTTTTACCCTTTTACTGGCGTACCCATACTTTTACTTTTAATGTATTTTATAAAATTATTTACCATCCGATCTGTGGCTAGAATTGTTATTCTGTTTTTTTTTTTTAATTTATTTAATTACTAAATAAAAAAACAGATAGAAAACAGATTGAAAAATCGTCAACTGATCTTCCGATCTTTACCAGCGAGCTAGTTAGCGAGCGAGTTAAAGTAGAGCGAGTTTAATGTTAAACAAACAACAAATGCTTGACAGTGTGATAATCAAACCCACATAGGTACCTAACAAGGAAATCACATAATAAGGTACCTAATGTAAATTTTACATTCATCACAGAAGGCAGAGTGAATGAATATCAACTGATCTGTGATGCTGTATCTACTAGTGAATATACTCGTAATGTTTAAGATAAGAAATGAAGTAGAGGTAGCGTTGGAAAGACCGAAATGGAAGAATAACAAGTTTTGGAATGTAATAAATTCGCAAGAAATTTATTGAAAGCGAAAAAAAAACTCGACTTTTGACTTTAGGTACGTAATTTATATTCCTTGAAAACTGGTTTTTGAAAGTTGAAAGAAACAAATGACGTGACTTGACTAAAAATTATTTTTACAAATCACTTGACACTGGCAAGATTGTCTGCACGAACAGGAGCCTTAAACAAAAAAGTTATGATAGCGTAGATGATAGCTTATTTATTATGTATATACCAAGTAGTGGAATGTCTGCCAATTTCCCTCCATACTGTCTTGGGACCGTTTTATTGGCAATATTGACATTCCACTGGTTGTATAGGAAGCCAGTTTATATGGCTGTGACCTGAAACTGCTAGCAAATATTTTTATATTTTACTGCAATATTTTGTAATGGATTACTTCGAGTATTTTTATAAACTTACTCCATAAACCAAGACGACACTGATGGACATAACATCACTCATTTCAATATTTTTGAAGATAATTAATTATACAATTACGGAATGTAGTTATAAAATCGCAAATAGTTTTGAAACAAGGTTCATACCAAAAACATATATTACTTAATTAGAAAAGTTTGAAAACTTTTTGATATGCAAACTTTTTCTACACTCGCCGGCAAATAAAAAAAAATAAAGCGTTATAAAAACCCGTCTTTTCTTTAAATAAACCATTTAAAATAGCGCGATCGCGGCCCAGGCCCCGCTGACTAGGCGTGATCACACATTTTGACTCGTACCGATATCCGACCTTACTGTGTCTTCGATAGGGATACAATAAGTTTATAATTTTAAATTAAATCTAAAGTTAAATTAATTCGCGAAAAGGTACATGGCTTACCATTTCACACGTAACTGATACCGAGGAGCCTAGAGCCAAATGCTGTCTATTGAGGTCCCAAACCGGCACAGCGAATAGGGTAGTTTGAATAGCTATCAATCCCAATACACCGATTATCTTCCATAGCAGTCTTAATCCTGTAAAAAACATTAAAAAAATTAGCGCAGCTAGTGTATTGGGGACGCTTCCAATTGGTACATTTTTATACTTTTTTGTTTACACAAGCATAAGACCCGCCTAATACCAAGCGGTTATCGCAGCCCATCATGGACGCCTGTAATACCAGTGGATTTGCTAGCGCATTAAAAACGACGATCGACAGACTGATTTGGATCAGTTCGTCAATCTTTAAATTATAAACAACGGTCAGCTTGCAAAAAAATGGTCTACAGAAATGTCATAGTTTAATTAGTATATTTTTATACTTTTTTATTACTGTAAAATAAATATTGATTCATCCACATCTAAAGTGTAGATTAAAAATGTTCAATATACATTCCGAAAAAAGTATCTTGCCTAAAAACTTATAGGTAATAAAATCTAAGAGGCAGTTAAAAGTACAAATTTTTAATAATAATACTCCAGTGTCTGATTCCAAACAATCACTCTCAGATTAGGATCCGACGGTACTTAAAAAGTTTAAATTAGAAATTATTTTAGATAATAAAATTCACAAACAGTATATCCCAACAAAATATGCGGACAGCTCGGTGCCTACCTAATTAAAACTTTCAAAATTTTAATAAAACTTCATCTTGAGAGCGTTTCTATCTAACCAATATTTGTGTTAGCTCTGTTTATTTTATCAGTCCATAGCTTGAAACTTCTTCTATATTTAATTAAGTCTTAGCATTTCCTTGTTTAGCTATGCAACATTTCTCACTATTGGCTTTTAGCTGTCATGTACATACAAGTAGGTATTTCATACAATGGTTTGTGCCAAAAAGTTAAATAGTTTCTCTCTAAAGTTATTTCACAAAAATACTGACCTAACCTATACCAATACCACTGTATAAAATGAGCAATGGGCTAGATAGGTAATCTAGCCCATTGCCAATATTGGAAGATATAACAATATTTGCATGAAGAATTTAATATTATTTCACAAAAGCTCCCAAGTTCATGTTGAATTAGGTAAGGCAATAACAGTAAGAACGTATATGAAAAGCAGTGAGGTGGCAAATTGGCAGGCACATCGAAACGTACCTACCATTAGTGAGTACTTATATTATTATACAAGTTTGCCTATAAAACCAATCACCAGAAAACAACTTGTGCTACGTATTTTTCTGGTAAAGGTATATTTGTAACGCCAACAATAGAAACGTTATTTCTGAAACAATTATTGTTAATCTTATAAGCCTCATAAGGGTATTATTGCTTAAAACTGTCACTGTCTTCTATTAAAAATCTATAATAAGTACCTATGTATTTGCATTTAGCTGCATATTGTACGTTAGAGTTAAACAGAATGGCTAACAGCATGGAAGACAAGGACCCTGGGAAATCTGAAGAGCTCTGCCAATTAGCAAGACTCGTCCATGAGCTTTTAAAGAGTAGCTTAAACTCTCAATAGCGCACTTCTCACAAAGTATTTCACGAACGATACGAATACGAATTTCAATTAAATAGACTGTGCGCACGTAAGAGCACAACGGAACATTTTCTCTTTGGATTTCCTTACTCTCAAGAAAAGGTTTTGTGCAAAGAAGTTCTATAATTATTTGAATAAATAACTTCAGTAGCCTGGCATGAAGCCACTTGACAAATTGCAAACGGAATAAAAAGACCTCAGACTGGTACATGAAGAAAATTTTAAAAAAGGTTCTCTCTTCCCAAGTTGCATACTCAACTCGACTTCGGAATTGAACTTCAACTTTGAATAAATACATTGAAGTGCCTACGAGCAACTCGAGTGTATTCCAAAGTAGATAGAGAAAAGTTAAGCTAACAAGAGGATTTAATTTATGTATACCTTCTCCATATCAGAACACGGCTCATAATGGACTAAAATGGGAATCGAGATCGGAAGAAATGCATAATTTTATTCCATTAGATTTATTATTAGTATTTGGTACTGAGAGATCTGAAGGGATATCTACCGTGCCTGGTGATCAAAGTCATGAAGCTGGTTCAGTTTTTTTTATTTAATGATGATATATTTCGATACTCATCATCATCATCATCTCAGCCCGGTGTCACCCACTGCTGGGTATAGGCCTCCTTCATTTTCTGCCAGCCTCCTCTGTCTTCGATACTCGTAACTTTAAAATAATAGACAGCCTTTTTGTGCTATGCTCGTAAACGCCGTACCGGTCATGCAACTCTGGCAACCACTTGGTTTTCGGCTATGCACGGCCCAGGCACGGTAGATCTCCCCTCAGATCTCTCAGCACCAAGCACCAGTTCAAGATTATTTGAGCATGTCTGAGGGGTGGTCACAGATACACACATATACCCGTCCATGACATACCCACATTATGCAGATAGTTGGTTTTCCGTGATTGTTGTAACCCCATTGCCGCTGCTAGAATACCAAGTTTTCCTCGCGATGTTTTCTCTCACTGCTTGAGAGAATAAATAAAGTTCAGTGTGTATTGCTAGACAACTGAAGTGTTTGTTTTTCGGAGATAAGTTTTGGCTCGCTTCCCATTAAGTTGGTAGCATTACTTGATGTATCGCTACTGTTAACCGCAGTTGAAATCTGCACTCTGCGATTAATGAATGGATGTCGAGAACTACGAGTTACAGCGTTTTTGTTGCTTGTTGGTTTGGCACGATTATCTATCGCTAGATTGGTTAGTAACGATTAAATATATCTGAGCTTGGCGACAGCCGTGAGATAAGCTGTCGCTTGGCATCAGTAGGTATATACCTACTATCAAGTATAAATAGGCCTATAATATTGCCTACCAAAACTAACCAATCAAATTAATTTAAAATAAAAATATTTCGCTATTTAATTAAAACATTTATTTTACGTATGAATTTAAATAAATAAATAAAAAATAAATATTGGTGGACTATCCACATACTCCACACAGCACTATCTCGCCCCAATTAAGCCATAGCTTGTGATATGGGGAACCAGATATATAGATGCTATACCACATAATATAATAATTCTTTTTATAAATATACTTACCTATAATATAATATTATATGACACCCAGTCACGAAACAAACATGTTTATCACACAAATGTCTGTTCTCGGTGGGGATCGAGCCCACAGTCTACGGCACAGATGGCAGACCTACTACCAACTGAGCTGTGAAGGCTCTCAACTGTAGAATATTATATTCAGATACTATCTGTAATTTAGTTCTATGTATTGTATGATGTTTGTACTTACCAGGATCTTTACCAAAATATCTCCCCAATACTCCGTAAAGTAAAAGAAGTGGGTGAAACACCACAGCCACTGAGAATAGGTACAGCCATAGCTTCAGGCCTCGTGCTACGTCTCCGAAACCGTACCGTATCGTTTGGAGACCTAAGCTTACTCTGAAAATAATTGAAAGGTTAATTTCGCAAGTGTTTTTATTTTATAATCATCTTTACACAACTGATAAGAGGTTTGAATGAATTTCCCAAATGTACAGAGTGAAATTCACAAGCAGGCTTAGATACAAATCTGATGTGCTTCCATACTGTATTTTTGCCAAAATTAAAACACTAATAACATTATCTATAGATGCATGAGACGGGTTGTACTTAAAACCCGTAAAACCTGAGATGGGTATTCCTTATATAGGTACATTCTAAAGAGTGTTGCGGGCCGAAACCCTTAACGTAAAACACCTATAATATAAAAAAAAATGCTATAAAACTGTGCTTATAATTATCATCATCTTGTTTATGAAAACTCGCAATCGTAAAGTTGTGTGCAATTACACTGCGCACGTTAAGGAGAAATACAATATTGAACAACAAGTTTTCCTTATACAAAGTTTGCCTATCACATTCATATCTGTCGATTACCTCTATGGTACATCCATAAATCAAGTCGATAACTTTATAACGAAACCAAGCAAGCTAGTGACTCCACTGCTTATGGTTAGATTAGACTCAGTTGCACAGCTTGCGTGTCTAGACGAAATTATCGCTATAGTTTACGCCGGAGTAACAGCGCATCGCCCACTTGAATGAAATTAAGGGGTGAGAGTCTTACAAACAAATAGTCAAGACATTTCTTAATTAAGTAGCTGCGGTCGCCCATAATATGCTACCAGCTTGGAATAATGTCCTTCTATTACCGTGTGGATATCGTAAAAAGTGACTAAAGGAGCGTAAGGGGATATGTGATGTGATAGGGTCTCTTCAAGGCAAGACTGAAGAGGTGTCTTCCAGACCGTTTTGCTCCATCGTACCTTACCATCAGGTGAGATTGTTGCCCAAGGACAGTCATAAACTATCTGTTATTAGATTGGTTTGGTCGGCCTGCTGCCACAAAAGGTGGTTATTAAAAATATTTCAATAAATTAAAATTTTAGTAAAACCTTTTAATTATCTGCTTCGAATCGAACTGAATGCATCGAAGCAACCAGCAAACCCGTAATTGCAGTGAGGGCGCTTTATTCTGGATCAGTGAATTGCAATGGTAAAAGTTGGAAATTGAAAAACTTTAACATGCAAATTATTATGAACACAGCTCACTTACAAAGAAATCTTCTTCATTTTTTCACCAATTTATTAGTTTAGTTTCTATGTGACTTACGTATACTGTATGTACCTACCTACATGGAGTAATGGATCCTCCTTGGGCACCTAATTGGAAATTTCTGTGTTGGTTTTGTTGTCAAACTTTTTAGATTTGTATTGCAAACTAACATACCACAAAACAAAGTCACATTCGTACTACTACCTATATAAAATTCCATCATACAAAATTCCATTTTTGAAATCAGCCGCGTATTTTTCGTGAACACAACACAAAAGCTGTAATGATATAAGTGCGGTAAGTTGAAAATTACAGCCGAGGCGATATTGCCAGCCCGAGCCGTAGGCGAGGGCTACAAGAAAGCAGAGGCTGTAATTTTCAAAGCGCACGTATGTCATACGACGTTTTATAACACATTTGCGAGCAAATAAATAAAACTCGGACTTTCTTCAAAGCATAAATCTTTATTCACTTGTTGAAGCAGTTACAAAAATTTGAACAATTTGTAAAAGAATTAAATGCTTATTTTTTATCTCCCAAAGTCAATTTTATTCATAAAATGTTGACCACTTTACTGATAAAAAAACTCTTTGCTAAGATTTAAAAAAGGTTCCGTTCGTTTTAGTGGGAGCATCTTGATAAACCGTACGTTTTACATTACCATAACGCACGAGTGCGTAATGACATACATCACGATACTGAAATTGGTGAAATAAGAGACCCTTTACGAGCAAATGTGTTATAAAAGCTAAAATGTTCCAAGAATGGCTTAGAACGCAGTAGGTATACTCTTTCAAAAGAAAGTTGGTACCTACTAAATTAATTAACGGGTCTTTAGCAGAAAGAGTTACTGATTAATATCGCAGACGTAGAAAAATATTATCTTTTAGAGTTTTAAAGTGTTTATACAATTTTTAATACAGGTTTTCGTAAAAAAAGGTTGGCGTAAGTAATTTTGTGTCGTTCTTGTGTCTACAAGAAAATTACTTTGCATCCTTGTACTTGCTACAGTAGATTGTAGTATGTATTCTATGTAGCTAAAGTAAACTAGGTAAACAATACACGTGTCCGTCCATATGATACTACTCGTATTACGGTGATTACGACGGTGATTCGTAAAAAAAGGTTGGCGTAAGTAATTTTGTGTCGTTCTTGTGTCTACAAGAAAATTACTTTGCATCCTTGTACTTGCTACAGTAGATTGTAGTATGTATTCTATGTAGCTAAAGTAAACTAGGTAAACAATACACGTGTCCGTCCATATGATACTACTCGTATTACGGTGATTACGACGGTGATTACGATTACGGTGTTACAACTGAGTGTTTTTTTTCGTTCCCATTGTTATGTTATTAACCGACTCAAAGTAACGGAGGTTTTAAATTAGACTGTTTTTTATGTTTGTAAAACCCAGCTTTCACAGCTCAGTTGATAGTAATTCTGACTTCTACGCCGTAGGCCGTGGTTTCGATTCCCACCAAGAACAAACATTTGTGTGCCGAGCATAGATGTTTGTTCTGTGCCTGCTATTGTGCTGTTTGGTTATGTGTGTGCTGTTTGTTGTCATTATTAGCTTTCTCGTTCCCATAGTACAAGCTTTGGCTTAGTTTGGGGCTAGATGGTGCTGTGTGAAATGGCCACCAATATTTATTACCATACATTTTTTACTGGGTGGACCGATTTCGATGATTCTTTTTTGACCGAAAGCTGGTGCTTGTCATGGCAGTCCTATTTAAATTTGAGTGAGATCTGACGTGCAGTTTTTGAGTTATAGTAAGTAGTAGGAGTGTATTTTTCAGTGCATTGAAGTTTTTTCTTGAAAGGGTCAATAATTTCTTTTTTAAGTTTTATTTACGCAAAAACATTGTTAGGTATGGTAAATGCAACTTAAATAAACTATTAAGTAATAAAACTATTATGGTAAATAATCGTTTCTAAAAGTTGTTTTTACAAATTTTTAATACTGCTGTTTTCCGAAAAAAATATATAAAATAATGAAAAGTACTCACATTCCATTTTCGAACAAGTCGAAAAATATTGTGTCAAAGATCATCACCACAAGTATAACTATGAATATGTGGTAGATGGCCCTTATATGGGCCGAGTCATTAAGGAGATTTGTGAGAGGTGATTCACGTATGGCAAACTCTGGGTCCTTATTTTTGTCCTCCAGTTTAGCTGTTCCATTCTGTAAATTATTCTGCTTGGAACGCTTTCGCGTAGTTTGAGCCATGATTGTGTTATTCTAGAAACATAAAAAATAACTTTCACTATAAATTACTCTCAGCTTATTTATTATCTGCGCTGGTTGTAGGTTCGATTTCCACTAAATAATGATGAATAAATGTTTGTACTTGAGTGTGATTAATTCATTATTAGCAACGATTAGGAATGGAAGCGATATTTGCATTTTTTTCTCAATTAATTTAAAACGAAATGAAGTATTAAACATGTCATACCTGGTGTTGAGCAGTTAGTCCTCCGGCGCTCTGTGAGAGTTCTGACAATATTTATCTTTACACATGCACATTACTTACACTGCGACCATCACTCTGATACGTAAATGGTTTCAGTCTTATTGTCTTTTTAATTATACCATGTAACAAATTTTAAATCAATTCCTAGAGACCTTGTACCGGCTTTCTTCTATCAAAAGAGGTTTTAAGACAGTTACATTATATTTAGATTCACAATGATCACTGACGTATGCACAGCCAAGCCGCCACAAAACACTGTTTCATCAAAACATCTATGAGCATCACAAAACTTTATTAGGTAGGTATAGTTCTTATTTATCTGAACTAACAAATGGACTAGTGACGGTAGATTTGAATCAACAACTAGATTATTTATCTATTCGTGGGTACACGCTCGGTATAAGGACAGAAGCACTTACTGTACCAGTTAGCCGCACATTAGATAATAAGGTTAAACAATCTTCTAACCTTTAGACAGCTAATGGAGCAAGCAGCTTCCCTTTTTTGCAATTAGAAATTAATTTGATTTACACTCGTACAGCGTACTCGTAAAATCGTAAAACACTTTTGTAATATTCTGTGTTGCTATGTAAACGCCACTATAGTTTACAAAGATGTTAATTTTATTTAATTTTTCTTTGATATCAACATTGCTTTAATTGTTTTTATGAATTTGTTACAAAGTATCGCGATAGTATTAATAAAACCTGCCTACGAGTATCATCAACTCTGGCAAATTATTGACTGAATGCCGTATTTTATTACTATATACTCGTAGATATTCACAGGTAATCAAAAAAATTCCTAAACAAACTGTAGGTATATAATAGATAGATATTAATATTATCGTAAGCTGTGTGATACTAAATCGTATATGTAGATCTACATAAACATACAACCGCCTATGATTTCGTAACTAAGGATTTATTTGTAGATATAATATACGTACCATTAATCCTATTAGCAATGTAAAAATGTTGATGTTTGTGGCTAAACGCCTGGACCGATTGATTACGTTTTGATAAAAAGATTTTAAACGTGCGTGTCGATTCTCATAGAAATAACAAAATAACGCGGATATACCTAGTGCAGGGCTTCCCAAACTTATTTTTATTGTGACGCCTTGAGAATGTAGTTTTTTTTTGCGACGCCCTTCTGGAGTTCTAGGAGAAGAACTCGGTCGCAACTCGCATCAACATGCAGACTATGTGGATAGCCACGACAACGCTGCGACGGACGTTCCCTTGGTATAATGCTGACGCACAGTTTGGCTGACCTAGTGGTTTCGCGTTTACTTCGATTACGAGCTTCGCCTCTCGCGAATGGCGCTAGTGGGTGATGGGTGAATTTAAGACAGAATGCCGAATTCTTAACAAAAGCCCAATGTACTCAATTTGATCCTCAACTGGATGTGTATCAAGGAGCTGCTGCGTTCCACAAAATTTTTATTTTTTGTATGATAGTTTTTACAGTATTAAAAAAATAAAATCGTAATAGTTATGCGTAATGAAGCTCCATTAAAAAAATTCTCTTTTAAATCTGCCGTAGATGCATTGCATATCTCGTGACTTACCCCTCTAAACATGATTTATTTTCGTTCTTCAGTTTTAGCCTAGAAAGTTTGGATGTTTGGATGGATGTTTGTTACTCATCCACGCCAGAACGGCTGAGCGGATCTGGATGAAGTAAGCTAAAATTCAAGCTCCGATGTTTCAGTATACCGTGTGCGTCTAAACCCTTACTACGTGAGTTTAGATTAATATAATTATCTTCAAACGTAGAGAATGAAATTGACATGAAACACGTTTAACCTTTCACCAAGGAATATAAATACTACGTATACCTTTCACGCAGCGTGTAGGCTGTTCTCTTTAATTTACGAGTAAACACCTACATCCCATTCGGTGGCTTATCAAATCAAGTCGAGTTTATAAATACTGATACAGAAAATGTCAACATAAAAGAATCGGATATTTAAATAATTTTCCTATAAGCATAAATATTCGTTTATGGCGATAATAATATTTTTGCTAATATGAAAACGTAAGGAAGGTGAAACATAACATAGTCTACCTACCTCCTCTCACACTACGCGGGATTGCATTCCTGGGGTTCATAAGCTTTCTCCCCAGTTCAGCGAACTAGTAAATGTTTTGTGTCATTCGTTATGTGACCTTTTGTACTTTCTGCTTAGTATTTCGAAGTTCGAGTTACATTGTAAATTACCACTATGATGTAAAACAACAGCAACGTTTTAGGTTGATTAAAAAAGTCCCCTGGTTCTATGACTGCTTGTAATCAACAAATTACAAAATTCGAAAGATAAGGCTAAAAGCTAAATTGAATTGTTCACAGAACTCGAACTCGAATGGTACATTTTTTCGGTTGAAAATCTATCAATTTTAATCATCAATATTTTTATAGTCATCATCAAGGTATAATAGGTGAGCAACACGTCGCGAAGAGTTTAGAAGATCTAAAGTTTTGAACATCATCGTCGCAGTCGTTTGCCTATCGGTATTTCTAAAGGTTACATTTTGGAGAATGTGCCCAGGAACTTCACGATCACCACTCACGTACGGCTCAGTGCCTACCTACCACCTGGTAAATATACTACCCATACGCATAACGACTGGTTCGTACTGGTCGAGTAACGCGTCGAGTAACACCTCCCACCATTCGTCCGTGCTCACTGGTTGGCTGAATCAAAATATCGCTACTCGACCAGTGCGAACCAGCTCTAGGTGCTTAGCCTTCTACCTTCATTATGCGACTCACCAAGGAGTGGAAGTCATTACCGTTGTTTGTTTTTCCTGGCCAAGGCTTTTTTATAATCCTACTAATATTATAAATGCGAAAGTTTGTACGGATGGATGGATGTTTGTTACTCTTTAACACACTCCAACTTAACAGAACGGCTGAACGGATCTTAGTGAAAATTAGTTGAAATAGTCTAGTCTTTTTTAACAGTTGTTTATTTTTTTATAATAGGTATATATATAAAAATCAAATATTATTGTATTATATTATACAATAATGTATTATTATTTAAACCATTAAAAGATATATCTAATTGGATATATTTTTCTGCTACAAATTTATGTTTTATTACGGAATAGTGTATAAATTGAGGGGTGTAACAATCTGCAATTTTATTAGTCTTTAAGCTGGAACGTGTTGGTACGTGTACAATCTAGCTCCTGGCAGGGACCTTGTTACAGAAGCCGTTGAGACATTTCAGTGGGTCGCGGCATATGGCGGAGGGCGTTTGTCCGATTTCCTTGTCGTAGATCTTGCAAGGTGCATTTTCACCTGAAATCAATGAAAATATTCCGATATAAGTAAGTTCATATTTTAAATTGGTAAGAGTAAAAAATTTTTGTTTATAAAAATAAATAAATATTGGTGGACTTTCCACACAGCACTATCTAGCCCCAAATGTGTTATGGGAACCAGATAGCTGATATAATACTTAAACACTTTTATATATATATATTATATAACACCCAGACAGAGAACAAACACGGTGGGAATCGAACCCACGGCCTCCGGCGCAGATCGCAAAGCTATTATCAACTGAGCTGTGGAGGCTTGCTCATCCTACAAACAATAATACGGCCACGTCTACGTACGCCTGCGTTGAGGTATGCGTTTGTAGGCTACTCAAACAACCTCGTAGATACTTCTACGAAAATGCAGAGCGTCGTAGCATGCTGCTACGCAATTACGAAAAGCTACGCTTTAAAAAAAATCAAATCAAAAAGTATTTATTTTATCTTTTGGAAAGTGTGGTGTTACAGAAGGACTTATAGAAGTAGGTAGGTTGGTACGAGATATCTATAGATTGGTACGTCAGTACCCATCCAGTTAGTAGTAATTTGTGAAGAAGAAAATCAAGGAATCGATTGATTAAAGATTGACAAAACAATAGCATATTATCTTCTGTTCAATTACGTTGGGGTCGCTTATTTGTGATTTTACTTTCGATAGCTCAAGCGAGGTTACACAGAGGGAAAAATGGAAAAGAGATAGGAAAATCGGCACGCACTGACCTTTGTCTGGCTGGAGACCTTCAGGATACGTCCAAGCTTTCTTCTCGTCTTCCACTGCGCTGGCGCGGATCGCAAACATACGATTCACACGGCCAGAATATGATTTCCCACGACACCCATTAATGTTTATTGTTATATTTGTAAAGTAAAATAGCGGAGAGCGGTAACGGCGGTCTAGAGTAGCCCGTAAAGATCACTTTCTTCCGGAGGCGCGGTAATTAGCGAGATGCGTATGCGATGACGCTTCTATTTTGACTGCTAATGGCGGTTATGCGATTGCGGCGATCTGCGATGCGATGTCCATCCATAGAGGGCGCTTGTGCGCGCCTTAGGGAGAGGATTATTGGATAGGTAGGTAAAATAATGTAACCTCACTATGATAAGAGATGGCGTTACCATTTCCGCCCGCTCTAGATGGGTCACCATGTAAAAGCAACCATAAATGAGACTAGAAAAATAAATATCTCATAGCGTAAGGGGAGACTAGGATGAAACCCAATATCTCATATAGGAGCTCATAAAAGAGCAATCTAAAACTAAAGACATGAGAGTAGTTCTCTGTAATAGAGTAGAACTCACAAGTGCGGGAAAATTATATATAAATAAGAAGCGGTGTTACTACATATATAAATTGATATAATAGATGCTTACAAACTACTTAGATTTAATTTATAATACTAAACTACTGACGCGGTATTGGACATAAGCGAACGGTCGGACGAAGTAGACTTGATCCATTAGCGGATTTGACAGTACAAGTACGGACTACTCCATCCTTTGAAGGATGTACTTTCTCTACGATTGCTAAAGGCCAGGCTAAACTCGGTACATTATCTTCTATCACGACTACTACCACTCCTGGAGCGATAGGCGTGGAATGCGTATTCCACTTCTGTCTAACCTGCAATGCATGAAGGTATTCCATCCTCCATCGCTGCCAAAACGATTGAACTAACTTGTCCAATAGTGAATGCCTTTGCAATAGGCTGAGATTATCAGGCCCTACCTCAGGCGCGGGCATCGAGCATAAAGGCGCAGTATGTAAAAAATGACTCGGCGTAAGAGCTGAAGGCTCTGCGGGATCAGAACTAAGCACTGTCAGCGGGCGCGAGTTAAGTAAACACTCTACTTGAGTGAGGACAGTACAAAGTTCCTCATACGAAAGAAGCTGCTGACCGATTACACGGTACAGATGCGTTTTAACTACCTTAACCATGCTTTCCCAGGCTCCACCCTTGTGCGGAGACCTTGGGCTGATGAACGACCAACTGAAACGACTCTCAGCTACCTCAATTTTCAGCTTAGGATGATATTCATCATTTAAGAATTTATATAAATCGCGTATATATGCAGCGGCGCCTTTAAAATTAGTAGCATTATCCGAGTACATTACTTGCACAGGACCGCGACGCGCAAGAAAACGCTTGAGCGCGGCTAAGAAGCTGGGAGTGCTGAGGTCAGTGGCGACTTCGATGTGCACAGCTCTAGTCGTTAGGCATGTAAACAGGCATAGGTAGGCCTTTTCGCTGCGCACTCCACGACGGCGGATCGGAGTGTAAGCGATAGGACCAGCGTAATCGCATCCCGTATGCGTGAAAGCCTTGACTGTTTGACGTGTGCGACATTCGGGTAAGTCGGCCATGAGCGGGTAAGTTGGACGAGGGTTAAGTCGAAAACAAGTATTGCACATGTGGACTCGTTGTCTCACAATGTGGCGAGCGGACAGGATCCAGAACCTTTGTCGAAGAAGCGACATTAGTAGTTCAGGTCCAGCGTGTAGATATTTTAAATGATAATAATCTATCAGCAAGTTGACAATATGGTCACTGCGCGGCAAGACGACCGGGTGAATCTGAGCATAATCCAAACCAGAATTAACGAGACGACCGCCTACACGAATCAGTCCGTTTTCGTCTATGAAAGGCCTTAACCTATTGAAGGTACGAGAACCTACTTTATTTTTGCGGAGGTTATCAATTTCTTCTGCAAAATATTTCATCTGCAGGGCGAGTAATAATTTATTTTCAGCGAGCTGAAGTTGATCAGCTGTTACTGCAATAGTAACACGGCGGGGCATTAATTTAGCGAACGTAAAAACGTATACAAGAATGCGCAGTAGTTTAGACCACGACGACAAGCGCAATGCAAGTTCGTAGACTGCACACTCCGTCACAGGCGTACATACAGCATGAGTCATAATTTTTTGCTCAGGTATGTTCTCGATTGGCTGGCCATCAAGGTATCGGAGAGGCCACTGGGAAGGGTCCAGTATGGCCCAAGAAGGCCCATGCAACCACAGAGGGTGCGAAACTAACTTCTGAGGCGTAACTCCACGCGACAAACAATCAGCTGGGTTCTCGGTACCCGAGACATGGTAGAAGTGGTCGGCCGGAATATTCTTCGTTGCCTGAACCACGCGGTTAGCCACAAAAGCCTGCCACCTGTGAGGCGAACTTCTTATCCAATAAAGGGCGACTTTAGAGTCGGTGAAAGCGTATGTTTTGATTGGGAAGCGATTAGAATAATTATTCAACACAGTGCGCAATAGCTTAGTAAGTAGAACTATACCACAAAGTTCTAATCGAGCGATTGTGAGCGGCTTAGTCGGTGCGACCTTTGACTTGGCGCAGACTAAGCGAATAGTGTTACCACCGTCTGACCTGACGTGTAGGTACACTACGCCACCATAAGCATGCTCGCTAGCGTCAGAAAAACCCAAGAGAGTGACAACGCAGTTCGCATACACACCAAGATGACGCGGTATGCGCAGCTCATTGAGCGCTGGTAGTTCAATACAGAACTGTCTCCACAAATTAATAATGTGGGGCGGGGGGGTATCATCCCAATCCAAGTTTAAATGCCACAGCTGTTTTATTAACAACTTGGCGAAGAGAACTGTGGGAGCCACAAATCCCATAACATCCCACAGGCGGGCGATAGTAGATAAGATGGAGCGTTTAGTACACTCATCATCTGCGGGAGGCGTTATTTTATAGTAGAAGACGTCAGAATCAGTCGACCAATGCAATCCTAATATTTTATGTTGCACTGATTTGTCAAACTCAACCTCTGTTGAAACCTTGTGCGAAGCGGGAATGCTGTCTAAAACAGCGCGAGAACTACTATTCCATTTGACTAATTCCCACTGCGCGCCCTTAAACAATCCGATCAGCTGCTTAGAAGCGGCGACCCCCTCCTCCTCATTCCTCACCGAAAATACGACATCGTCCATATACAAAGATGAAGTAGCTATATCTCTAGCGAGCGGGTACTTGGAGCCGTCGTCTTCGATCAGCTGTCTGACCGTGCGCATTGCATGGTACACAGACGAGGCTAGACCGAAACAAACTCGATTGAATTGATAAAGCGTCAGAGGATCTTGCGGTTTGAACCGATACAATATACACTGATAGCGACGATCACATTCACGGACGGCGATCTGTAAAAATTGTTGACGGCAATCTGCAGTCATAGCGACGGCAAAAAGGCGGAAATTCAAAATTATTTGAAAAAGATCACCTTGCAAATTAGGTCCATGATGCAGTATATTATTCAGCGAAATTCCAGAACTAGTTTTACAGCTAGCGTCGAGAACTATGCGAAGACGCGTCGACGTCTTATCCTCACGGATAACACCGTGGTGCGGGATTACATAGATGGGCGATGAGTCATCGGACATATCTGGAGGTGCGGGTGAAATATACTTTTTCTCCAAATATTCTTCGATCACGCCATCATAAGCGGTTCTCAAGCTACGTGAAGCTTCTAGCTTTTTCTCGAGACACAAGAAACGCCTGCGTGCGGTTTCGTAGGATCTACCTAACGAGTATATATCCTCACTAAATGGTAGGCCAACAGTGTATCTACCACTTGTGGGATCGCGGGTTGTAGTACATTTATAAAAGTTTTCACACTCGGCGTCAGCAGGACGCAGAGCGGGCGGCGCGGAGGGAGGCTCTTCGAGCTCCCAGAATCTTTTAATAAGATTATCTACACCATGCTCCTGTACTAGGCAGCATGTTAAAGCCTGGCGGGAAAATATTGTAGGTACGGGACCCATGACTACGTATCCCAATACCGTACGTAAGGCTTGCGGGGCCTGCGAGACGTCAGATGCTTGAGTCACGTTAGGCAATAAAAGGTGGACGAACAATGGCGCGCCTATCAAAATATCTATTTTGTTCGGCGTTCCGAAAGTTTCGTCTGCGAGCGGTAATTCGTGCAAGTGTGATAGGACAGTCGTATCTACCACGGCACTAGGCAGTGTGTCAGTAATTTGATCAACCACCAACGGCGAAATATTAAACTTAATATTTTTATCAAAGCGCGAATAGAATTCTAAGCTTATAGAACTTGAGTGTATCATCTTTTCAGCCCCACCGAACGCCTTGATAATAGTACGTCCGATGTTATGAACCTGAATATTTAACAGCTTACATGCCTCTCTTGTTATAAAATGACTTTGCGAGCCTGAATCTAACAAAGCACGCAATAAATGCCTATTGCCTGTACTATCGTATACTGCGATTTGAGCGGTTGCAAGTAACACGGTACATTGCTCGTTTTGAATCGGCTTAGACTGCGGGGACTGCGCTAAGGCAGCAATAGACGTCGCACATAACGCAACGTCCGCACGCTCAGAGCGCGCTGGGCCGGGGTCGCCCGATAAGCGGGCGGCAGCGGCGACTGCCGTGGACTGCGGTGCAGTTACAGCGGCTTGGGGTGCGGGTTCGACTCCCGACACAAAGTGCAACAAACTGTGATGGCGAGATTGACAAGAGCGGCAGCTCGTATCTGATTTACAGTACGAAACTCGATGTTTTATGCTAAGACAATTTACACATGCGTTTCCCTCCTTAACGGCTTTAAAACGTTCTTCGGGGGTTAATTTATGAAACTCAGGACATTTAAATAAATGCTGATGCGTTATGTTTGTACATAAACATTTAGAAGCGGAATCAGCGGTGTTTACATAAGCGTGATATTTTGGAGGCGATGATTTAGCATTAGTGCTTTCTTTCGAGTTATGATAGCGATTTGTATTAGTAACCTTTTCAGCGACGGCGGCGGCGGGAACAGCGACGGCGGCCGACGTCGTGCGTTCATAAACCCTTGTACGATTTTTTATAAATAACTCAAGGTCAGCAAATGTAGGTATTGAAGACTCAACACTTAACTCGAAAGCGCGGACAGTACTTGAATCTAATTTCTTTAAAGCGATGTAAACTAGAATCAAATCACCTAAATTTTCTATATTTAAATTTTTCAGAGCGCGGACAGAGCTAATAAACTGCTCGTTAAACAAATCAAAGTTAGCAGCTGACGCTGTACCTAACGGTTTGAAGTCGAACATCTGATTTAGATAAGCGGAGGCTACCATGCGCTTATCTTCATATTTATCAATTAGCGTTTGCAATATCAGTTCATAATTCTCTGCGCAAGGAGTATTACCTGAACACAAAGTCTCAGCCTTACCTGACAATTTACCTACTAAATAATATAGTTTTTCTGCATCGGTGAGCGTTGGATTGTCATGAATAGTTGACTTAAAACAGGCATAAAACACTGGCCATTTCCTAATGTCTCCTGCGAATCCAACCAACTCGATGGGCGGTAGTCTGGGCTTAGCTTTACTGAGAGAAACCGATACAACATTATCACTTGGTGACGACGGCGAATGTTGTACTTGCAATCGTTTAATACGACTGTATAATTGTTCGAACGCAACCAAACTTTTGTAGTCAGGTTTTGCAGTAGGAGTAACAACTAAAAGACGCGAGTTGTAATCATCCAACACCTTTATAAAATCACTGCGTAACGTATCTACACTAGCGCTTTGATCGAGGAACCGTTCTCTCGATCTAGGAGAAACGCTCGATGACGAATCATAAATACTCTGAATCAATTCAAAAATAGCTTCTCTTTTAGCTTGTAATAATAACAGCTTGGAGTCTACTGTGCTGTCAGTGACAGAAACATTATCGGCACTTTTCGATGTTGTAGACATTTTAATTACCTACGTAACTTACTACAATCAGATATTACGTGGCTGAATACAATATATCAGATGACTAGCAACAGAATACGAGAAGTGTGACCTAGTTAACTCGATCGGATTATATCATAGCAATAAGATTAGCCGGGCCTCAGCTGATCATACAATGAACAAAGAACCGTACGACTACTTATTTCCGACCGGTAACTTGCGGGTAGATATGAAAAATGTATTTTACGATGAAAATTAGCGAAATAAATGCAATTAATTTATCAATTTATGCGAGTAAACACCATATAAAATAGGGAACACACCTTAAAATTAAAGTATGTTGCGAGATTAAAATGATTTTGTCAGATTTAACACGACGCAATGTCGCGGGCGGGACGTCACAATGACGAAAAGTATGACAAAATTATCCGAAATACGCAATGTACTTCTTGGGGACAGCGGTAAATACACTTATTAGATCAGTAAATTAGATATTCTAATAAGGGCGGAATTTAAAAGAGGATGTAACCATCCGGCTCGAAGGACCAAAGAATGGGGTCGCTTATTTGTGATTTTACTTTCGATAGCTCAAGCGAGGTTACACAGAGGGAAAAATGGAAAAGAGATAGGAAAATCGGCACGCACTGACCTTTGTCTGGCTGGAGACCTTCAGGATACGTCCAAGCTTTCTTCTCGTCTTCCACTGCGCTGGCGCGGATCGCAAACATACGATTCACACGGCCAGAATATGATTTCCCACGACACCCATTAATGTTTATTGTTATATTTGTAAAGTAAAATAGCGGAGAGCGGTAACGGCGGTTACCATACGTAGTATCAGTTGGTTGTATTCGAATTCCTTGGTTGGTTGCTAAGGTGAACATCATGTTGTCAAGTAATTGTTTATGAAAGATTATTTAAATAGTATTTAAATAAAATGTTTTTCTTATAAAGTCCCAGAAGGCTTTGTTTTGTGTAGTATAAAAAGGTTTTTGCATTAATGTAGGTAGGTACTTGCTAGCTATTCTTTAGAGACTTGCTCGCTATTCTTCAGAGACTTTAAAGTTTGAATCCTCAGGTTTTGTTTGAACACAGTTTTGCTTTATTCAAGTTTATTTGAATCAAATCTTTATATTATTAAAGTTTGAACATTTAGGTTTCTGTATTTAAAAGTAGAAAATAATGTTATAAAAATGTAGCAGGTAGTTAAAAACAGAGTTGAATTTTTGGCGACAAAGAGTGCAATGGAAGATAAGATTATCGGCAGGATAGTGTTTGAAGAACTGGCTCATTGCCAAAATCTATAGAAATTTAAATAATAAAAAATACATTATTTACGAACTCGAGTAAATTCAATGCATTTTTCGAGTTTTCATGTTTAGTCAAAAAAGTCACTTCTACGAGATTTCCGAAACTTTAAGGGCCTTACTACAAAAAAATTGGCAAACGTTAAACACTGCCTAAACATTTGACATCTCTTGCCATTGCGTAATAGCAAACAGAGACAGCGCTAATTTTAGACAGTGTTTAAAGTTAGACACCGTTTCGTAGTACAACCCTAAGGCTTTTGAAATATTTTTGCCAAGTTTCATCCAGATCCGTTCAGCCGTTCCAGCGTGAAAGAGTAACAAACATCCATCCATCCATACTTACAAACTTTCGCGTTTATAATATTATTAGGATAGGATTTAACATACCGAGGAGTGTGACACAGGCCGGGCAGCAACTGCATCTGCCGGCGTGGTTGGCGCGGTACACGGAGGGATGGTGGCAACTCTTGCTGGTCACGGGAGAGACGCACGGGTTCTGCTTGCAGTAGTTAGTGCCGCAGACCAGGTCTCCGCAGACCAGGGTCGTAGCGCACGCGAGCACGAAGAGAACGAATACAGCCTTCATTCTGAAATGTATTCAACTACATGGTAATAGTCACCTCAGTGGCGCAGCGGGCGAGAAAATCTGTAGTAGGGTAGGATAGGGTACGTAGGGTGGGATAAGACGTTCACGACTTTTTATCCAGTGGGAATACCGGGATTTAAAACAACGCGGGTGAAACCGCGGGGCGCTGCTTGTATGTGATAAGTATGACATGCATGTGTTTGGTTTCATTTAATATTGCAGATAATTTACCACACACGGTGCAGGGAAGGCAAAAAGTACAAACTACATATGTTCTTATGTATCTAAGACTGCAAAAACTGTAAATGTATGTAGCTAAGATGTGTATGTTTTTTATTAATATGATCATATATCATAAAGAAAATTACAGGTAGAGAACATATCACATATCGAATAACAATTGTGACTAAAGTGAATTCCGAAATCGCAGCAGTTTATTTTTAGGACTTTTTTATTCGAACATTTTGCTTGAAATCACATCAACATCTGTTGCTAAATGAAACGTGGGACAGCATGGAGCTACTTGAATGGTTTGAAGATTCGATAAAGTTTTGTTCATTTCAATTTTACTCTATCTTATTTGCTGAAGTATATATACACTTATATATAATATAGGTACAAGTACGTTATCCAAAGGAATTACTTTTGCGAAGTGCAACTCAACTTTTACCGCCGGCGCCGGTTTCCGAAACCTCGATCAAAGCTAATCAGCTGTCAAGTCACTTGCTACGAGTATTTCAGCTTTTACTTCAAATTAAACAGAGATAGATGACTTAATAGCCGATTGGTGTTGATTGAGCTTTCAGAAACCAGGGGTTTATGTTTTATTTCTTAACCAACTGTTGAAAAACATCAACTGGACTTGCAAAGGAGCGGATTAGAAGATGAAGTTGAAGACTTTTAATAGTAATATAGATAAAACGTAATTATTTCAAGAAAAAGCAGACTTAAATTTCACTGGAAATATCACATTACTATAAGTCAAAAACTACTTGTTAGATCTGCCTCAAAAGATACTAAAATATTTGCTTAAAAATACTATTCGATCTCGATTATAAAATGAATCATCAAAATCGCTCCATCCAGTAAAAGCTTATACAAAACTTAAAAAAAAAAATTGAATTGAGAACCCCCTCCATTTTTTGAAGTCAGTTAAAAATATGCACAGTACTTATAAAAGTTGGTTTAGTGTTTACATTTTTTTATCAATTGCTTTACTAAATATATACCAATATATTTTCAAAATTTACTGGTTAGATATACCTAAATAATAATATAAAATTAATTAAACAATAAATAAAAATAATTTTGATAAAGTAACTCACGTAGGTAGGTTGATGATTGTTGGAGGACTTGCTCAAACTGATTGCCTGTCTCCGAATGATGTGGAAAGTAGCCAGCAATAGCTTAGATAGCCTCGGTGCCCGGTAACCTCTGCGCTCTCATGATTACAACTATCTTTTGTTTTTACTGCATACATACCTCTTTCGTAGAATTTTATTATCGTGAAAATGTTTTAGGCAAGAAACAACAAAGGTTACACGTGTAATAAACCTGGTTACGTTTGTATAGTTTTTTTTTTCTATAATGGTACCTACCTGTCAGACTTTTGAGTACCTGGGTATCTACTTTATAAGTGAAATAAATAGTTGTCTATTTTTGTCCAATCTACTAAGTAGTAAGGGACTTGTTTTTCAATGCCCTAGAGGGCTAAACTCACAAACCTTTGTGTACAAGCGTTTTCGAGGAAAGGTTCTTTGGTAGACAAATTAAGAAAAATATAACCTTAGCTATTTCCTAAAAATTTAATTGCATGTAGGTGATGCATTTCTTATTTTTCATCTCTTTTATTTTTGTGGTTCTTTAATTGTTGCTAATGTGCCGGCCTGAGAATTTTACCGGTAAAACAATGCGGATTTAAGTGAAAGACGATGAGAGTAGAAATGACTAAACGAAAAAGAAGATAGAAATTTTGAGAAAAAATAGTAACGATCTAAAATTACGGTGGATAATTCTCACGATGATCATTAGTCGAAATGCAAGGGAGACTAATTACACTAACGAGATCTGAATCCGCCGTGGAACAGCTCACAATGTACCTATTACACGCTTCAGATGCACAAAGTCAAGAGAACTTAATCTGCAATTAGAATAGAAACAAAGAAAGTTTGCTTATTTGAGCCATTCTTTATGTTTGAAGCCGAAGCGCCTCGAAGAAGCACGTCGTTTTGCTTTCTTTCGCCACAGCGAGGATTTAATTTATTTTGAACAACGTATTCAGAATGTGAAAGTTCAACGAGTTTTAAGAAAGCAACATCTCTAAAGAAGGCTCTAGTTTTGTTGCCAATAAACCTTTTTTGTATGGCAGAGAGCCATCCGCGCTCGCCAGTACCTAGTCCGGTAACGCTGTCGGAAATCGTATAATACGATTATACCAGCATTATAGTCCATTGGAAAAAAAAAGAAAAAAGAGGGCTCTAGTTATTACCTAGAATCCACGGCTCACGCATGGTACAGCTACATTAAAATAAATAAATAAATAATGCTGGACAATCCATACACAGCACTATCTAGCCCCAAATTAAGCTATTCAAAGCTTGTGTTATGGGTACTAGATAACTGATATATTTAATACATTATATACTTACATAGATAGATATTTTTTATTATACATAGAAAACTCCCAGACCATCGGATCGAATTTCTGCAGATCGTACACAAATTTGTTCCACGGCGGGAATTGAACCCGCAACCTCTTGCGTCGCAGGCAGGGTCTCGCCCGCTGCGCCACAGAGATAGTCATTAAGTTACGCTTCACGGCTATTCGTGGAAAAAGTAACCTTAGTTACCTAATACGCTATTCCAGGGCATGAACTCCGTGTATTTACGTCCTTAAGTTTCAACTAAATGCGTATGAGATTTTAATGTTATTTTTATCTGAATATTCATGTAAATTATAGGTTGAAATAATACTTCTTCATTTAACGAAAGATATTGCCATGGTTACCTAGATTTCTGAAAAACCTTAATGGTAAACGTAAATAATGGCAATAACGTAAGCAAATATTAACAGAAGTGTTTCGAATGAAAACTGGCAATTTTTATGTTCTTTGAGAAGTATACCTAATGTGAGTAGTGGTGTTCTGGAGAAAATATATTCAGAGCTGAAATTGAACATAGAACAATTTTTAAATTCTTAAAAAGTCATCACCCTCTGATGCTGTCTGTGCTATGTTTACATTTTAATGAACCAGTCCTCGCTAATATAATGGATGATGTGAAGATTCCTGAGGTTGACCTTTGGCATTCACTCACCATGCCATGCCAGGGCCTAATGGACTTTTATTGGACCTCCCTTCTAATGAAATTTGTGTACCCTAGCCGCAGCTGAGTGGTAATTGGCATATCGTCTTACTGTGAACATGAACAAAGACTGAAATGTCAACCACTTTACCTGAGTAGGCTATTTCTGTCGAGCTATATATGAGACATTTATAGGTAGGTCGCACTTTATGTATTCAAGGGCTTTTGTTATCCATCCTCTTGACGAAATGTAATTGTGTATCTATCGAGTATTAGTTGACATTCAAAGATATATTATTTATGGGACGGAAGGTAATATATTTTTCATCCCACCATCTCGGAAAGAGTATTTTTGCTCTTCAATATCTGAGTGCAAAAGCCGTTTTTATTCTCTAGAGGATAAAGTAAATTGAATTTAGAACATCGTGTGCATTAAGTTTGTGAATTTAAAAAAACATTAAACCTATTTACTGCTACCTCTATGGTGCCGAATATATCATACAACTTTTTTTTTATTTGTTAAAAACTCAGCATCATGGAACACCTTCTTGGTGTTCTTTTTTTCAATTTGCTTTGTACGCGGTTCTTTACGCGGCATTTTTTCACGTCATTGTTAAACCTTATATTAAAAACAAGAAACTTGAAAACAAGTGAAAAAACTAAAATGAGTGATTCTAGCGACGAGGAAGTTTGTTTGACGCCAACATGTGATTGTAAACGTTTTTTTTGCATTTAGTCATTTCCTCGCTGAGGTGGAATGAAAAGTTACGTGTTGCACTCGAGTGCAAAGATTTTTCACCTCGTGCTCTTTTGATTCCCTCGCTAACGCTCAGGATTCTAATTTTGAATCACTCGCTGCGCTCGTGATTAAATTTTAGAATCCTTCGCTTGCTCGGTCATCAAAATTGAACACGCGGTTAAAAAGCAACTTTGCACTCTTGTATAACAAATAACTATTATACTACAATTGCTTGGAAAGTACCTTGATACTTTATCAAATTTACGGTAGAAAGTACGTCATTGCATATCGAACAAATATGCGGGGAGAAAACGCATCTGAGCGGGAGAGAAAAGTGTATGAAAATCCAATTCTTACGTGGTTTTTCTTTTTTAATTTTGGGTAAGACTATGCGCCAGTAACCTAAATATCGAAAGCCAAAAAGTTTTTACAGTGAGTTTTTATCTCCAAGTTCGCAAAATGACACTGGCCACTAGCTGTGTGTTGGATGGTGTCGGGCTGGCAGTGCGACTTTGCGGCGGCAGGATAAACAATTTGAAAAAAGAACATGTGAAAATTGCAGACGCCATTGGCGCCATTTTCAATTTGTGTGTTGTTTGAGGATTCAGTTTTATTTTTTTATTTTCCTCGTAGGCGTAGTATAAAGCACTCTCGGGTGTTTGAAAGCCCTCGCCTACGGCTCGGGCTTCAAACGACACCCTCGATGGTAATCGGTCACTTTCTCCTCTCGGTGAACAATGTACTATTACTTATCTAAGGCACTTTATAAAATATGTCATTATATTATATTATAGTTTACATGTTTGAAGAAATCAAGGATAATCGTTTTTATTATCATTTTAATTTCACACCCTTTTTGCGCCTTGTTGTCAAACAATGCTGTGATAAATGACCGATACGACCATTATCAGATGTCCATGTCAGAACGTTAGGGTGTATGACGCCAGTACCTTGATTGAAATAGAAAAAAATGAATAAATGAACAAAGTGCCCACTCAAATGACGTGCACTGTACGTGTTTGGACGAAGGCCCCAGAGTCCTTTTTTTTTTTTTTTTTTTTGTTGACGGGGAGGAAATCTGCAAACAGACACCCTACCGCACCGAGGGATGCGATAGGGTAGTGTGAGGTTGACGGACTCGTCGACTCACTAAAACCACCCCGGTGGCCAGCCTCAATGCATGTCAAGGGGCTCCGACGACTCTAAAAAGAACATTTCGGTGCCCCTCTCGCATAACGCTAAAAAGCACGTCCCGGGAAGACATCCATTGCCGCCCCCAGCTCTCGTGGTGCTACGGCTGCACATGCCACGATGTGCCAGCTGCCCTCCCGGGGTCCGCTGCTGACCAGCCAGAGCCCTCGCTCCGACCGCCCACAGACCCGAAAGGCCCCCTGTTTGGCAGGGGGTACCACACTCGCCCCTCATGGGGCAGGCAGCGCGGGGTGGCCGTTGCCAGCACCCCGCCGCCGCCTCCTCCGAGCGGGATCGGCCCTCTCCCGATCTCGCTCGGCGGCCTCTTTCCGAACCAAAACGGTCTCACAGAAAGAGGCCACGGCCTTCCAAGCCGTCTCGTCTACCAACATAGCTTCCACTACGCTTGGTAGAGAGAGGTCCTGCCCGATCCTGTTTATCAGGATTCCGCGCTCAACGCTCCACGCTGAGCACTGCTCTAGCGTGTGCTGCGCGGAATCCCGATCCCATCCACAATGGTGGCATTGTGGTGTCGGTTCGCGTCCGATCCTACTCAGGTACTCACCGAAGCATCCATGCCCGGTAAGTACCTGTGTAAGGCGATAGGTGACGTGTCCATGCTCCCTTCCCAGCCAGGCTTCGAAGTTTGGCGCAATGGCGCCAACGATGCGCTGGCGCGAGCTGCGCGGTTCGTCGAACCGCTCGCGCCACTCCACGAGCGCACGTCGGCGCTCCTGCACCCGCACTTCGGCGGGCGCGGTTCCACTCCCGTCGTCATTGCAACGGAGACGCCGATACACACGTGCATCCATCTCCGCCAAGACGTCAAGGGGCGGAAACCGCGCCAAGAGTGTTGCCGCCTCAAACGATATCGTCCGATACCCTCGTGCGATACGAATGGCCATAGTACGCTGTAGACTATTGAACAATAGCCTATAGCGCCTAACTCCCGCCAGTCTTGCTGACCAAACGGGTGCTCCGTAGAGTGCCATCGATCGCACGACCCCTCCATAGAGGCGGCGAACGCCTTCCCTAGGTCCCCCAAGATTTGGCAGCAGTCTGTGCAGCGCACCCACTACCTTCTGAATCCGGGGGACGGAGCGGCTGAAGTGCTCCCCGAAGTCCCAGCGACTGTCCAAGATGAGGCCCAGGTACTTGAGGTACCGCCCCACCTGGACGTCGACGTCACCTACGCGAACCGACATGCTGGGTGGTTCCCTTCCCCTCGGGAATTTGTGGAACCACAGCGCCTCGGTCTTGTGAGGCGCTGTCCGCAGACCCAGCTCGTGGATTTTGTCCACGACACGAGACATCCCAAGCTCGGCGAGCCCCTTGGCCCCCTCGAAGTCGTCCCCGCCGGCCAACACTAACGTGTCATCCGCATAGCAGACGACGTGTAGGCCAACGGGGAGATCGATGCGCAAGACCGCGTCGTACGCGAGGTTCCACAAGAGCGGGCCCAAAACGGACCCCTGTGGAACCCCACAGGACACCTCCCTCTGGTGCAATGTACCGTCCCTGCCAACATACTGGACACATCGATCGCGCAGGTAGGCTCCAACAATCCCCTGCAGGTAGGGGGGGACCCCGTGAAACACGAGGGCCTCCCTAATCGCCCTCCAAGGCAAAGAGTTAAACGCGTTGACGATATCTAGGGACACTGCCAACATCCTCCCGCCTCGGGACACTACCTGGCTCGACAGCGAACGGACTCTAAGAATCGCGTCCACTGTCGAACGAGCCTGCCGGAAACCAAACTGGTCATCCGACAGGTCGGGGCCTACCCTTGCGAGATGCGTGCACAGACGACCGGCTATTATTCTTTCGAACAATTTGCCGGCCTCATCCAGCAGGCAAATGGGGCGATACGCAGAGGGAGAATCCGCGACCCTGCCATCCTTCTTCAAGAGGACCAGTTTCGCCTCCTTCCACTCCTTGGGGAACACGCCTGTACGGAGACAGCTGGTAAACAGCCGCCTAAGGCGGTCGCCCAATCCGGCGGATAGAGCCAACACCCATGCCCGGCCTGGAATACCATCTGGGCCAGGTGCCGTGTTTCAAGCCCTGAGGCGCTTCACGGCTCGGTCCAGCTCCTCTTTGGTCACCCCTAGTTCATCGTCCCAGGAAATCGGGCTCGATGGTAACACGGGGGGTGATGAGGGACTGTCCTGGATCCTAGGGAAGAGTGTGTCAACCACGTCTCCCACAAACGTAGGATCCAGGGTTTCCGTCAACGGAGGGGCCCACGGTCTGAGCTTACCCAGTACCATCTTGTACGGGCGCCCCCGTGGGTCCCTATTCAGTCCCTCGAGGAGTTCCCGCCAGGACCGAGCCTTGGCGTCGGCAATGGCGTGTTGAAGTGCCATTGTAGCGCTCCGGTATACCTCGTAGGCTCTATCCACCTCTGAGGCAGGGGCTCGCCGTCTTCTCCGGGTATTGGTGTACAGGCGTCGGGACCGGAGGCACGTCGCACGCAACCGCGCTATGTCCTCCGACCACCAGTACACCGACCCACGCTTGGTTGGCCCAGTTCTGGGCATCGATAGGTCGCAGATCGACGTCATCGTTGCGCGGAACCAGGCCGCCTCACTAACAGGATCGGGCAGATCCTCTCCGGCTAGGCCTTCCGACCAGGCCGCGACGATGGTGGCGGCTTCGAACAGATCTCTGTCGAGCCGCTTGAGGGCCCATCGTCGCGGCTGGCTGTCACTGCGGCGGGACGCACGTCCGGGGGGGCGAAGGGCTACATCGAAAACGATGTAGCGGTGGTCAGATAAAGTGACCACCTCCTCCGCAACTCTCCAGCCCGAAACTAGATGTGTGGCAGAAGGAGTCGCCCATGAAAGATCCACGATCGACTCACCCTGCCACCGCACACATGTGCTTACAGACCCCCGATTGAGTAACCGAAGTTCCATACCCGCCGCCCAATCTAAGATTGTCTCTCCTCTTCGGTCGTCTCGGGGACTCCCCCACTCACGTGAGTGAGCGTTGAAGTCGCCCAAGACAAGCACAGGACGCGGAAGGCACCTGCGAATGCAGTTTCCCACCGCGTCCAGGTACGCCTCGTACTCGACGAGGGTACAATTGGGAGAGATGTAGCAGCCCACAACGGCTAGATGACCCCACTCTGTGGCCACGAAACCCTGGCCCTTTTCAATAAGGGCGCAGTGGGGATCACCTTGACCGCCGCCCCAATATATAGCGACTGAGTCCATATCGTCCCCGAACCAAGCCATATGGCCCGGGACACAATAGGGCTCCGCGACTACGGCAAGTGCAATCGACCACTGCGCGAGGGTTTGCTGGAGCAAGTCCTGCGCGCCTCGGCAGTGGTTCAGATTGCACTGGAGGATTCGAATGGTGTAATCCATTACGAGGCCTCCATGCCTTCCTGGGGCGGCGGGTTTTGACCCGACTGAGCGGCCCCCTTTGTTGGGGCCGCTTTGCCTTCCGATGCTGGGGCTGAGCGAGGAGACTTCCTCGCGCCCTTAGGAGGGGTGCAATTCTTGCTCCCCATCCTGTGGTCAGCCTTAAAGCCCTTGTCCGAGCACAGTGGACACTTGCGCGGATTCGTGCATTGGCTCGCCCGATGGTCGGGCTCGCCGCACGCGTAGCACAAGTGGCTTCGGTCCACCGTACTCGAACACATGCTGCGTACGTGTCCGTACTCCAAGCACCGGAAGCACTGGAGTGGTCTCGTGGTCAAATAATCGACCCGAGACGCGACCCACCCTACTACGACGTGCTTTGCCGCGGCTAGCTTCCGCACGGAAGCTAGTGGACAACGGACCCATACCGTGCCCAGGGCATTGGATGAGCGACGTATGTCTCCCACCCGCACGTCGAGGACCGAGCAGCCGCCGGCCTCGGCAACAGCAGTCTGCACCTCTTGAGGTGTGACGCTGTCGTCGAGGTCCTTAAGCCGCAACTCCCCCGTTTTCATTG
Organism: Plemyria rubiginata; assembly: GCA_963576535.1. Lineage (NCBI taxonomy): Eukaryota > Metazoa > Arthropoda > Insecta > Lepidoptera > Geometridae > Plemyria > Plemyria rubiginata. The sequence continues at coordinate 6,528,902 of OY754909.1, read as the reverse complement.
GGCGCGCAACACGCACACCCAAATCCGCGAGGGAGACGCGCAAGCGTTCGGCCAGGTTGTCTGCTTTGGAGGTGCAGTCGGGTCCTGACACCTCCAAAATAAGCCCTCCAGTTATGGCCTTCCTGGATCGAACGTTGTCGATTCCGAAATCGGCCAACTTAATGCGTGCCTTAGCTGCCGCCATGACTGCAGCGAGGGTGTCGTCGGACCCTTCCGATACCGTCACCGTAATCGCCGCAGACGTTGGCAGCCGCGTAGGCTTCGCCTTCCTGCCTGTCTTCTTCCTGGCCTTCTTGCTAGTCTTCGGGCTAGCCTTGGGGCTAGCGTTTGGACCAGCTTTCGGGCCAGGTTTCGGACCAGCACTTGGGCCAGGCCGCGCCGGCTCTGGCGCTGGCCCTGGGGCCTTCTTCTTTGCCGCCTTTTTCCTCCCTGTCACTGTCGCCCACGAAGACTCGTGCGTCTGCGACGCTTGTGTCTCCGCAGTCTGCGACTGCACAGGTGGCAGAGGAGTTACAGGCGTGGGTCGGGCGTTTGCCTTCCCCTTGCCAGACGGCCCCTTCTGCGCTGCTGGAGCAGCGACACCCCGTTGGACTGAAGGAGGCATGGCACCCACAGCCACCGCCAACTTCCTGTCCATTAGAGCGCCGATGCGCTCCATCAACCGGCCTTCCCAGTCTCCCCCGGTGGCAGGTGGAGTCACCGCCGCCGGTTTGGCCGCGCTGGCATCAGCGACGGCCTGGGAGCTAACCATCTTCTCCACCTTGGCGGATAAGGCAGCCATCTGGGCACGCAACGCAGCGTTTTCGGCCTCGAGCCGCTTAACGTTGTCGTCCACCGCAGTGCGTAGCAGGAGCTCCGCAGAGATCGCTGCCGCTCTCCTCACCGACGTCCGCAGACCCTTGATAAGGTTTCCCTTCAAGTTCCCTGACTTGTCGGAAATCTTCTCGATGGTCTGCAGCTCCACCGTCATGCAGGCCTCCAGCTCCTGAGAGGGGAGCGCCTGCATCTCCTTCGCCAGTTCCTCTGGCTGAGGGAGAAGCAACTTCGCCCTCGTCGCCTCTGGCGGGACTTGGGGGTCGAAGATTTCATCTTCAATGTCCCCCTTGTCCTTCAAGAACATGGCGCGCTTGGACTCAGGCCCGCCATCTCCACCACCCTTTTTGGGCTTTCGCCCCCTCCGCATGCCGCGGGATACGTCCGACAAAACGGACGATCGGGAAGAGAGGGACGCTAAGGAGCCGTCCGACTCTTCTCCCGCATCACTCGCCACTGGCGTCGCCGGTCTCGCGAAGCTCCTCTTCGCCGAGACCGCTACCTCCTTACGTGAGCTCCCGGAGCTCCCGAAGCGATTGTTGCCCCCCCCAGAGTATGAGGGGCAGGATGCCGAAGCACCGCGGGATTCTCCGACGTCGGGGACGCCGGTACCCGCCTGGGTAGCCTGGTAGTTCCTTTTTACAAATCGCTTTCATTTTTGGGGGTTTTTTTCCTCTTTGAGGGGAGAGGTCTCCTTTTCGCAGTAGTGGCTGGTAAATCGACCAACCCACCCTGCCGACAAGTCGTCCCTGAAACCCTGAAACAGAATGTCACGGACGACTTGCCAGCCGAGTGATTCGTTATGCTGCGTAGCCGAACAAATATCGAGTTTTTTAACGAGGTGAACTCCTCACAGCCCAGGCAGCAAAGCCAAGGCCCTTGGACGCTGGCTAAGAAGATACTCTTCTTAGCCCACTCGGTGGCAGTGCGAGTGCACGCCGAGCACGTCCCGCTTCATCCGCTACTTCCTCTGATTAGCAGAGGAACGCGCAGAGAAGCTCCTAATCCTATTTAAACAGGCGAGATAAGGTATGGTTTGCCATCCCTTATCCCCCCTTCCTACCTCTAAAAACACACACACGCATATCCAGGCACAGAGTGTGCGTGGATGTGCGCGTGTGTGGTGTTTTGTCCGCGCCGGTCTGTCGCTAGCTTCAAACTCGAAGCTATCGACAAACCGAGACCCCCTATCCGCAACCCGGGGACGCGCCACGTCGGAGTATCACCTCACCGCCTACTGGGACCTCCCAGCAGGTTCGTGGAGGCCCCAGAGTCCTAGGCTGACCTAGAGTCATCGTTATAGTTTCTTGCCTTGTTTTCTGAACATCAATGTTTTGACTTTGATCACCAGGCACGGTAGATATCCCCTCAGATCTCTTAAAGTACTATTATTATGTGACCGACGCAAAGATTTGCCGAGGGTTTATGATTATCAATATTAAGTGAATTGCCATTGAAATAATTCAGAAATGTCATTTCATTAAAATTTACGAAATAAAATCAAATTGACACTTCAGCGTTTAATTTGCGAAAGCGTTTACTTCGATGTCGTTTTGTGCTTTATAGGGTGTAAAAATTATATAATTATCCAAAAACTGAAGGTGTACATTTTATGTGCTTATCCCTTCAATACCCTGTACATTAAATTATAAATAAATAAATAAATAATGCTGGACAATCCACACAGCAATATCTAGCCCCAAAGTAAGCTATTCAAAGCTTGCGTTATGGGTACTAGATAACTGATATATTTAATACATTATATACTTACATAGATAGATATTTTTTATTATACATAGAAAACACCCAGACCATCGGAACAAATTTCTGCAGATCGTACACAAATTTGTTCCACGGCGGGAATCGAACCCGTAACCTCTTGCGTCGCAGGCAGGCTCTCGCCCGCTGCGCCACAGAGGTCGTCAATTGAGAAATATAATTAATTAGAAATAGATCTAATACCTTTATACGAGCAATTCATGTATAAATGGTAGGTTGACTTGAAACAAACTTGAAACTTAATGCACTGATTATATAAAGAATAAAGACAATTTAGGTTTTATTTGATATACATAAACCTATTAAACCTATGTTGTCTGAATCTCGGAAACGGCTCCAACTAATTTCATGAAATTTAGTATGCGAGAAATCGATCTAGCTACTAAAAATGAGGATTCATTTTTAGTAGCTAGATCGATTTCTCGATCGATTTTTAGTAGAGATAGGTGATCGACAAAGAATCTCGTTTTATCCATGTTTTCAGGCAATGCAAAACTCAACTTAAGAAAAATATGACTCTTCCTGAAATCTATTGGCGAGTAATCATACTATTATTTATTCAGCTACTTCAGTAGATGGCGTTGTTAAGCAACCGCGAAAAGCTCGGTCATCCAGGTACCTACATAACAGGATAGAATAAGACAATGGCCAACGATAATTAGATGACTGGATTTATCAGAGTTGATTAAGATAGAAGGAAAGGATAAATTAAATGAAGGATTAATTTCGGAGAGATAATAGTAATAATAGTAGAGGTCGCGTCATTTAAAAAGAACGCTGAAAAACAGGTGGAGGGGATGTGTTTGCACTTACAAAACACTCGCACCATCAAACCCCTTCCCCCTCCTTCCCCTTCTTTTTACGTGACACGACCTACACCTAAGAATGTTTTTTTTTTCATATTACCTAATACTTTTATTTCTGTGCTATTATGCTTTCTGAAGGAACCAGCAGTTGGCCCGAGATGACAGTGATAAGAACGTGAGCTTGAGGCATGCAGATGTTAAACCTCTGCCTGTAATTTAACCATACCCTTCAAACCGAAACAGAGCAACGCTGCTTGGCGGCAGAAATAGGCATGATAATGAAATACGAGTAGTTACACCGTAACCTAGAAAAATTATGGTACCAGTTACTATACTTAACCGAAGGGTCCAATCTACGCAGCAGATAAATGTTTTCTTGGGAACACGGTCGAGGAAAGCCAACGCGACCAACGCAACCCCTGTCAACTGTCACTGCCTCCGCCCTGCGGGCCGACCGCCACCATAGAATTGATCTGTCAAATTTTAGCATTTGTGAAAACTTTCTTGAAAACTTTACTGGCTTGTATAAGTTGACCTCTCACACACATATGCGAAGATTAGCTGACATGGTTTTGTTGTCTTTGGACATTTTAAACTTTTTTGTCGTTCTATAAACTTTTTTTTCGGTAATTTTCGATTTTCTCTATCAAGGAGTAGAAGACTCACAAATGACTGCCTCCGCGCGCGTTTACACATGGCTAAGCTCAGTTCACTAAATTTAGACAGTAGCATTTTCGCTCTAGATTTGTATACTAACGGCCGGTTTCGGAAAGCTTGATCAAAACTAATCGGTCGTCAAGTCACTTGCTATTTCAGCTTTTACTTCAAGTTGGATAGAGATAGCAAGCGACTTGACAGGCGATAAATGTTGATCGAGTTTTCAGGAACCGAGGGTAAGTTAATTATCTTGCTAATTAACTTAGTGTATACCTATATCTGATGAATTTCGAGGTGAAGGTCAAAGCAAAAAGATATTTATTCAATGAAATCACAAGGATCACTTTAAAACGTCTCAAAGCTAGGTGACTCCAGGCGCCCGCGCCCCTTCCACGCAACCAAAGCCTAGAAGAACAGCCAAAAAACTTAGGGCTTGTTTTTTTATACAATTAGCTGATGGAACAAGCAGATGGCTCACCTGATGTTAAGTGGTTACCATCAGCTATTACAAAGCATTGCCCGTAAGTCACGCACGACAGGAACTTGCCTTACGATGCACTGCCCTGCGTCCATCATCTTGAGGCATACAGATGTAAAGCCTGATGTGCCTGTAATCACACCGGTGACCACACTCTATAAACCAAAATATAGCAACGCTACTTGGCGGCAGAAAAAGGCGTGGTGGTAGTACTTCCCCGGACGAGCCCTTCACAAAAAAAGAGTTCTACTACTCTTTTGTATGATCCTTTAACCACGTACTTTTATAATTAACTAGTTGCGCCCCGCGATTTCACCCGCGCAGATTTAAATCCCGGTATTCCCACGGGATAAAAAGTAGCCTACTTATGTGCTATTCCAGACTATAATATAACTCTCTGCCAAGTTTCATCCAGATCCGTTAAGCCGTTCTGGAGTTATAGAGTACAAACATCCATCCATACTCACAAACTTTCGCATTTATAATACCTATTAGTAGGATGTAGCTAGGTATCTAAACCTTAGATATCTGTTAGATTCTAAAGTATGGCAAGTTTCCATAATTGTGTTATTGTAAGTATAGGTAACTAGCGGCCTGTCCCAGCTTCGCATGGGTGGACATAATTTTTTTCAACATTTTAGCATAAACTTAGACTCCCGCGCTTCGTAACACACGAAGGTGAAAATACACGTGACAGTAAAATGGTACAGTAGCGAGCATGCAAGTTACAGGCATGCAGGATTTACGGGCACATTGTGGATACATTTGCAAGTTAACTCGTCAGGTCAGGTATCGCGACGGTCACACATGCCGGTTTCGTAGCCCCCCGCGTCCCCTCGCTTACGTGGCATGCCAACACGTCAGGTACTGGCATGCCTGTACTTGTCGCGACGTTCACACATGCTGGTTTCGTAGCCCCCCCCCCCGAGTCCCCTCCGTCACGTGGATGCCAGAGCTGACCTAAAATAGAATGTTGTGCTAACTACTTGCATGCCAGGTACAGGCATGCCAATTAGCGTATGTGTCTGTAGCTTGCATGCAAGTGTGCCAGCTACGGGCATATACACATGCCCGTAGCTGGCACACCATTGTGCCCACGCTGAGTGAGAACTCGCCTAGCTTTCGCGCTTTCTAAGGCGCGCTAAAGTTTTTAATTTCGTAATAATAATATCTTTTGAATGGAATGTCCGATTTAAAAAATTCAAGAAGTAGTCGATAAGTATTGGAACAGCCTTGCATACAAAATAATTTATTTGTATAAGGACTAATATAAAGGATAACATGGTCTGTTTTTGGTCGGCATTTTTATCAACATTTTAAATACAGAAAAGTTGTTGTAGTAACATAACTACAATAGTTAGATATATGCTATTGCTGACTTAATTGTAGATAATGATGTGTTCTTTAATATTGTAGAACATTTTTTTGTATCGTCTATAGTTTCCGCAGCGCATGCGGTGAAAGATATTTTATATTACACCTCGGGTTACATTTTTTAAGTTTTAGTAGGGATCCCTAATTTTTTTCAGTAATAAATGTAGCCTATGTTACTCAAGGATAATTTAACTTTCTTATGGTGAAAGAATTTTTGAAATCGGACCAGTAGTTTTTGAGCCTATTCGAAACATACATACAAAGTTTTTCTCTTTATAATATTATTAGTGTAGATAAATAGCTCTCTCATATCCGTAAAATGTAAAATCTCGCCTTAGTTTTGGGTGGCGTGTAATTATACAACCATCCCTTACCTACTACTAGTGAAACGTCATTAAATTGCAGAAAATATTATTATCGACACTCCCTACGTATTGTCGCGTAACTGCCAGATACACACTTATTATATATACGTTTGATGCATTTTTGGCATCTACACATTATTATCTATTTAGGTAAACTGATACCTAATAACTCGAACTGACTGTCTTGAGCTGCACCTACAGCTTTAAATAAATGAAATGAAATGTATTTCTTTGCCAGAAGTTTGGTGAATCATGGTCTAAGTGTAATTGTGGTCTCACAAACTTCGTCGATAACCGACATGCAACATTTTTAAGTAGGTATGATAATATACATAATTCTCTAAATATATATAAATAAATAATGCTGGACAATCCACACAGCACTATCTAGCCCCAAAGTAAGCTATTCAAAGCTTGTGTCATGGTAGATAACTGATATATGTAATACATTATATACTTACATAGATATATATTTTTTATTATACATAGAAAACACCCAGACCATCGGAACAAATTTCTGCAGATCGTACACAAATTTGTTCCAAGGCGGGAATCGAACCCGCAACCTCTTGCGTCTCAGGCAGGCTCTCGCCGGCTGCGCCACAGAGGTCGCTTTAGCTGCAGTAGAATCTTCAGGAACTTCCATTTTAATTGCTTCTATGAAATCGTTATATTTCTTACGCGTGTGTGTAATAGGTATAACAATATACCATTTCGAGTAAAATGTATAAGTAAAAGTTGCGCGTGTGTGTGTGTCATGTATTGGCTTGCAAGTGCAAACACTAATCTAAACGCAAACCTCTTTAGTTCTACTAAACTAGCCATAATGTAAAGCCGCCATTAGCTGTCAACTGAATAATTGTAATTGGACTAGTTGCTACCCCCGACTTTATCTGCTCCTAATAATTCACTAATACTTAAAACGAAATAAACTGTTTAGGTTCTGTAATTATTAAATTTATTCGTTAATCTATTTGATCACTTCAACTTGCTGACTTAAACACCACTGAAAGCCACTGAGTTCTGCACAGTTCTGTATCAATCCTACTAATAACTGGATGGATGGATGTTTGTTGCTCTTTCACGCCGGAACGGCTGAACTGATCTGGGTGAAACTTGGCAGAGAGGTAGATTATAGTCTGGAATAGCACATAGGCTACTATTTATCCCGTGGGATTACTGGGATTTCAATCTGCGCGGGTGTAACCACGGCGTGCCAACTAGTACCTAATAAATAATCCACGTAGTTACGTAATGTTTCTTTCTTACTTTCTAGTATTTTGCCGTTTACTTTTTTTAGGGGTGCTCTGCTCCGACTACCTCAAACATAACGATACGCTTACTAGGTTTCAGTTCAATAGGCCAATTTATTTCGTTCAACATTACTAGGCTCCATCGTCGAAACATCATGCTGTCACTATTTTGGATTCACTAAATAAATACTAGGGGTTAGCCACGAACTGCATGAGATCTCGTAATGCGATACGAAGGCTTTGAAAATAAAGTTGGTGGTTGTCAGAGGCAAATCTAAACATTATATTTAGACTTGCTTCTGACTACCGCCTTCTATAAAATGTCCAAATCAACCCCTTTCATATGACATGTCACTTTTGAATATTAGTAATAGGTATTACGACCTCTGTGGCGCAGCGGGCGAGAGCCTGCCTGCGACGCAAGATGTTGCGGGTTCGATTCCCGCCGTGGAACAAATTTGTGTACGATCTGCAGAATTTTTTTCCGATGGTCTGGGTGTTTTCTATGTATAATAAAAAATATCTATCTATGTAAGTATATAATGTATTAAATATATCAGTTATTTAGTACCCATAACACAAGCTTTGAATAGCTTACTTTGGGGCTAGATAGTGCTGTGTGGATTGTCCAGCATTATTTATTATTTATTTATAATTATTTATTCAAGTTAAAACTATCGGATAATTTATGGAAGAGTTCCATTATACAGACCTTGGATCCGATATCAGACATTCACTGTCACCATAATAAGAGAACAAAGTAGGTACCTTCTCTCCTTTAAATAAGTCTTGATCAAATATGGTAATAATAACTCAATTATTGATTGAGTGAGCGAAGCGAACGAAAATCTTACAATCAACTTGGGCGAAGAGCACCGGTGGTCTAGTGGGAGTGACCCCGCCTTCCGACTGTAAGGTCGCAGGTTCGAATCCGGTCGTGCACCAATGGATTTTTCTATCGAAAAATTTATGTGCGCAATGCCAGTGCTCTTAAACGGTGAAGGAAAACATCGTGAGGAAACCAGTTAGTATTCTAACAGCGGCGATGGGCTTGCAACCTGTCACGTATGGAATACTAACTACTGCAAAATGTGGGTATGTGCCAAATGTAATGTTTGGACGTACCTCTGACTACCCCCCTTAGACATCCTCAAAGAATCTTGAATTAGTACCTACTTGGTACTGGGAGATCTGAAGGGATATCTACCGTGCCTGGGGATCAAAGTCGTGAAGCTGTTTCAAGTTTTTTTTTTCTACTTGTGCGATTTGGCGTTTTATGTATGTATGTGTGTTTGTCCGACGATAACTTGAAACCCGTTTATTTATCCGATCTGCATTAAATTTGGTGAGTCGATAGCTTGAACTTGAGAAATTCCCTGGTAAAATCGTATGAGGGGTTATTAAAATATCGGGGTTTTTAAGGGGGCTAAAAATATAAAAGTTATGCAAAATATAAAATGACATGTCATATGAAAGAGGTTGATTTGGATATTTCAAAACCATTTTAATTTTTTTTCTAGCTTGCTCGCTTTTTGAGATAAATGAAAAAAGTTAAATTACCTACTACAACTACCAACCAACGACCCAAGAGCTACCATTTCTAAGAGTTTCGTTGGCATCAAGGTTTTTCTACTGGTCAGATAGTTCCTTTGGGTTTTCAATTATTTTTTTCTTGAAATAAATAAAGAAGGTACTTGGTTCTCATTACCTGGTGATAGCGACCTGTTCTGATGATAGAGTCAAGGTCATCGGAACTCTCTTTAATAAATAGGCCAATTCAGTTGAAACTTGGTTACCATTCTTAGTTAATAGGTGGCAGCCAGATACAAGTCCAAACACAATGTTTGGACTCGCCTCTGACTGCCACTTACTTATATTTTCGGAGCGATCGCGTCGCGTCACGAAATCTCAGTTCGGGGCGACCTACTAGTTTATAAAGAAAAACAATAGAAATATGTGAAGGTATCAGCTTTTTGTATTAATGGTTTTTAACATGTACTCGTAGGTACGTATCGAATCATGAAATAAAGTATCCACCTTCGGGATTTAATATAATATCATCCAATTCATCCAATCGGCTTAGCCGTGAAAGTTTAACATACAAACAGACAAAGCTACAGACACACTTTCTATATAAATAATTGGAGGAAAGTCGGATGAATATAGATGAATTGGCCTTTCTTGTAGCGATATATGTTTTTATGCTTCAGAAAGATATTAAATGTTTGTGGACCTCTCTGTGGTAGGTAAATTATAAAAAAGTGGCCACAGTTTTTACTTATTGTATTGTCTGCTTAAAATAAACTAGCCTAATTAAACTGAAACAGCTCTACGACTTTGATCCCCAGGCATGGTAGATATCCAGCAGATAGGCAGCAAACGAGAGTCCGTCTGCGACGCAAGAGGTTGCTGGTTCGATTCCCGCTTTGGAACAAATTTGTATACGTACTGCAGAAATTTGTTCCGTTGGTCTGGGTGTGTTCTATGTATAATAAAAAAATATCTATCCAAGTATATAATAAATTAAATATATCAGTTATCTAGTACGTACCCATAACACAAGCTTTGAATAGCTTACTTTGGGGCTAGATGGTGCTGTGTGGATTTTCCAGCATTATTATCGTTATTATTATATCCCTTCATATCTCTCAGTACCAAGTACTACCCAACTCAAGATTCTTTGAGGATGTCTAAGGGGTTAGTCAGAGGTACGTCCTAACATTACATTTCATTACATTTGGCACATACTCACATTTTGCAGTAGTTAGTATTCCATACGTGACAGGTTGCAAGCCCATCGCCGCTGCTAGAAAACTAACTGGTTTTCTCACGATGTTTCCCTTCACTGTTTAGGAGCGCTGGCATTGCGCACATAAATTTTTCGATAGAAAAATCCATTGGTGCACGACCGGATTCGAACCTGCGACCTTACGATCGGAAGGCGGGTCACTCTCACTAGACCACCGGTGCTCTTTACAACCTAATGGGCACTATAAAATGTAGTAGTCCCTTTCTTCAACTGAAGCAACACCTATTATGATTTCAGCATTTTAATATGAATCAATTTAAGTAAAAGAAACCAAGCTACACCTAGGTACTGAAAAAAAATCGCTCTGATTTTTAGACTTCAGAAGCTCGATAATAAGAGAAGCATTGTCGAAGCATAATCCTACTAATATTATAAACGAGAAAGTTTGTACGTATGGATGGATGGATGGATGTTACTCTTTCATGCCGGAACAGCTGAACGGATCTAAATGAAACTTAGCAGAGAGATAGATTATAGTCTGGAATAGCACATAGGCTACTTTTTATCCCGTGGGAATAACGGGATTTAAATCTGAGCGGGTGAAACCGCGGGGCGCAAATAGTATGAGCATGAATTGGTTTCAAAATAAAACGCTTAATTAACTGATTCTACTTCAACGATAATTTGATACTACTTAAACACTACAACACAATGTTTTTAAGTTTATTTATAGTCATAATTAAGCTACCTTATTAGAAGAACGAAAATAACTAATTATCTATGCAAGCAGCGCAAGTATTCATTAAGAATTTTATCTCTTATATTGCTGCAAACTCTTGAATGTTATGTTTTAAAAACGCCAGCAGATTTGTGCTCTTATTAACATCTCTGAAGCTATTCAAGGCAGGAAACCCCGGAATCTGATCGTCCAACTCGTCTTCTACTCCAATAAGAATGTTCCTGACGTAGGAATCCAGCCTATAACGACAAAATAGTTGTTGAAAAATTTATTGTGGTGAACCTTAGCTTCTGACTAATATTGATATGACGTGTTTAGATATTTACCTTTCTATCAGAGCACCTTTTTTACCAGTGGTAGATGCTTTTCTTATCCGTAGCTTATCATTTAATTGAAATACACTCCACGTTGAATATATTTTGGGGATCTAGCAATTATAATAATTGTAAACAAACATAAACAAAAATGCATTATGACAGATCCAGGTACGATGTAACATAGCGCCATCTGCTTTCAGCTTTCACTTTCGTACCCCAATCCAAAGTGGTCCTTGTGTTAGAAATGAATAAAGACCAATTTGCTTTTGGTTGCCTTTGTGAAATGTCAAATAACTTTTGTGAACATAACCTCAACAAAACATTTTTGCTTAAGAATTGGTACCGCCACCATTTATAAAGCTGACAAAGTGAGCTAAATGTTTTTCAAGGTCTCGGGACGTTCAGAAACTAAGTGACATAAATTTTCAAATATTTTCGGTAACTTGCGATTTTTGGATATTAGTAAAAATCCTTTGGTTCAATCCTTTAGTCTATGAAAATCATAATTTTCACTTTATTTGGTAAATTTAAACTACAAAGATGCATAACTTAACATTTTTAAGTCATTTTGTGGCTGAAAATTGTATATAAATTATTACAAAATGGTACAAACTATTTATTGCTGGGAGAGATTTTGAATGCATCATTCAACCTGACGAAGATTTATAAGGGTCCTTACTACCCTCTGAAGGATAAGTATGCTTATTTATTTTTATACAAGCATTCGCGTGATATCTATTGAAATAAAAAGTAACCTATGTGTTTTTCCGGGTCATAAATTACGTTTCAGCTGAATTCGTTAAGGATTGGGAAAGGGGCATTGTATTTGTAGGATAGGAATCTAAAACATGATTTTGCTCCTTTCTTATTACGCACTAGCTGCCGCCTGCGTAAGCGCTTAGGAAGGAATAAAACTCGCCAAGCAATCAATATTCTACTACTATTCGGTATACCGAACGCGAAAGTTTTTAAGTATGGATGTATATTGTTACTCTTTCACGCCGGAACGGCTGAACGGATCTGGATGAAACTTGACACAGAGATATAATATATTATAGTCTGGAGTATCACATAGGCTACTTTTTATCCCGTGGGAATACCGGGATTAAAATCTGCGCGGGTGAAACCACGAGGCGCTAAATATCTATCCTATATAAAGTTATTTACACTTACAATAATACCTAATCACATTTTATTAAGAACCTACCTCTCACCTCGATAACTGAACTGACTAAAGTGTAGAAGAATAACGACACCTTTATCGTATAAGAAATAACAACAAATAAATAATAATATCTGAATTCGACTTTAAAAACTAGATAGAGTAACTTCGGGTAATATGGCACACCATAAGCCTTTTTGCAAATAAATACGAAATTTATGAGTCAAACAAGTCTTTATTGGTTCAGTCCTTTGAAGTTAGTATTAATCAACAATTATAATTTTATTAACTTTAGAACGTAACTTAAATAAACTTTATTTTTATCTTAAATAATCATAAACATGCTAACATGCATGTCCTACTACGAAGTAGGACAACATGGCCTAGGTGAAATTGGGAAGAAAACTTACATTACCAGAAGAACTAATGAAACAATTAGTACGGTATGTGTTAGCTATGAAAGTTGTTTGGTATACCGAACAACTTTTTATTGTTTTTAATTGCCAGCTGATAAGCTAAAACCTTTTAGTGTTATAACACCAAAAGATTTTAGGTTATCAGCTGGCAATTCAAAACAATAAATGTTCCCATTATCTTATATCATTTCAGTCTGCTATGGGCCAGCTCCATCATTTTTTTTTCTATACCGTAATTGTATAGGTATCGGTTAAATAACGGTACAATCATACCTTTTTTTAGGAATTACACCACCGTTACAAAGATTCAGTTAAAAAACATGCTAAATAAATTAGAAGTTATTGCGAAAATTCATTATGGTCATAATGACCAACATCATTCCCAATATGCTCTTTTTGGTACGAATCTTCGCCGGGTTAACGTCATTACTGCCAGTCAAGTATGTCAATTGACAGGGTTCCAATTATACTACATTGAGCGCTAGATTTGACACTTTTATGGGACAAATGGCGAGCATTTAAAATGTTATTACTAGTAGTTCGCCCCAAACTGAAATTTCGTGACGCGACGCGTACGTTCCAAATATATAACTAGTGCTTAGTTTGCTGCTTTTCTCAAGGCGTGACTGACGCGTGTGGGAAGAGGAGAGGGGTGGGGTACGAGTGTACTTTTACGGAATAATGTGACAACGAGTTGCATTAGTATGTTTCATCATGTGTAAATGATGAATATACTGTTTTATGTACATTGAGCTGCAAGTAATAATTATCATATTTTTTTCGAACTTTGACACGAGGTACGACCCCTAAAAACCTAACAAAAAAAAATTAAAAAACTAGGTTCGTTTTTTAGGTGATAGAAGCGAATGGTGGGCTGACGCAGTAATTTTTCAAAAGTCGAAAAATAAGAAGCACCCTAACGTACATACATACATAAATACATAAAATGCCAAATCGCCCAAGTTGATTGTAAGATTTTCATTCGCTTCGCTCACTCAATGAACAATATGAATTTATTCATAATCATGAGTGTTGTACATAAAGTTATTTTATTTTATTTATTGAATAAAATCCACAACTCTTTGTATTATATAAGTAACATAATGAATGTAGCTGAAAACCAATAACGGATTTTATTTTTTTAAGTTAACTATCTATTATTATAGTAAAGGGTATTTAATGCTCGCCATTATAATAATAATGAAAATCAAACGGTGTAAACCACAAAACAGTTGCGAAAAAAGTTCCTCTTTCCACATCTGCTAAAAAGTGTCCAGCTACGGGCAAGCATTGCCACACTGGTCACAAACAACACCACGTGGTACAAATAAATGTCAAAAAACCTGGTCAGCTTTTTCAAGAACGCACACATACACACCATGCATGTAACGTGTAAACGGATGTGTTCCAAATTCAAAATTGATAGCACTTAACCCCTAGACGGTGTTATACGGCTGCAGGCGGGACTATGTACCTATCGATATCAAACGACTTGTTTCCATAAATTACGAATTAAATTAATTAATTAATTAAATAATGCTGGACAATCCACACAGCACTATCTAGCCCCAAAGTAAGCTATTCAAAGCTTGTGTTATGGGTACTAGATAACTGATATATTTAATACATTATATACTTACATAGATAGATATTTTTTATTATACATAGAGAACACCCAGACCATCGGAACAAATTTCTGCAGATCGTACACAAATTTGTTCCAAGGCGGGAATCGAACCCGCAACCTCTTACGTCGCAGGCAGGCTCTCGCCCGCTGCGCCACAGAGGTCGTCTAAGTGAATGGATGTAATGTACTTAAAATTATTACAGAATTCTTTAGAAATACAAAGTTTATTAGCATTATGATAATACTAGATATTAGATATTACTACATACCCATAAAGGATTCAAAAATAAACATATTTTACAGAGTATTCGTTTGAAACTGCAAGATGAGTGATATAAAAGGTTTAGTAAGACTACCAAAACAACTAAGAAACATTGTTTTCCATCCTTGTGTATTTTTGTAACGAATAATATTGGATAAAGCAGTTGAGATTAGTTTTCGACGCATAACTTGAACTGCATCCTAATATACACGCCTAATTTTTATCCAACTGCCACCGCCGATAGGCGATCTAAACTTGAAGCATTTGACGGGTTACATGAAGCCAACGAAACGTCACCTAGTACGAAAAAACTAGTGAGCTATTCCTATAACTGGTTGAATGAATGACGTTTAATATTTGGTAGCTCGCGGTACGAAATTGACGTTTCAAGAAAGTTTTACGAGCTGGCGGTCGGTACCCTGGCCGCCATTGTACTATATTTAACTTACTTGAAACTTCCAAGGATGAGCTCATAACATACAAAAGAAACGGTTTCTATTGTAGGTACCTATGCCTTTGGATTTTTTCTTCCAACAGAAATTGTAGTCTCTTTTTTATACAAGCTATGTAATCACTTCATCGGACTACGGTATCTATATCAATTTCTAAATTCCGAAGTTTATTTATAAATATACTTAAACTTTCTAATAGTATTGCCCCTTTACATATTTAAGTTAAGTATTTGAATGGAATGATGTTAAGCATTTGTTTTAAATTCACATTTATAGTTTTAAAACAAGCATTGCCAACGTTTATTTTAAAAATTACTGAATTTTCAATTTTTGTAGAATATTTCTTATTCGCACGAGTGTCGATAAGATACCGCCCCCTCGGCATAACATTTCAGTTATTAGGACATCCTATAAAGTAGCCTTTTTTATATCCTGGAGGTACCGCACGAGCGGAATGAGGCGGATTCTAGTATACATAGTAACAGAACAAGTCGGTAGATACCTACCTACAACGACTTATCCATGGGTCTACAAGTTTGCAATCTCGTTATATCCCAAGAGATGGTGCCCTCATAGATTGAATCAGTCGTCCTCTATCACAACTAATGAATTCCTTTCACCACTATCAACCGATTGAAGTGTTTACACGGTACATTGTCAGACCCTAAATCAATCTGGATTCCGACGAGTAAACAACTCTTGATTAAATAATCGATAGTACTCAGGTATATCCCTATCCACTATGGGTGGGATGGTTGCAAAAACTGGCTACCTGATAGGTAGGTACTGTCAGCTGCTCTAAGAGATACTAATACTAATTCCAATACGACCAATATGACGACCTCAGTGGCGCAGCGGGCGAGAGTCCGCCTGCGACGCAAGAGGTTGCGGGTTCGATTCCCGCCTCGGAACAAATTTGTGTACGATCTGCAGAAATTTGTTCCGTTGGTCTGGGTGTTTATGTATAATAAAAAATATCTATCTATGTAAGTATATGAGGTATTAAATATATCAGTCATCTAGTACCCATAACACAAGCTTTGAGTAGCTTACTTTGGGGCTAGATGATGCTGTGTGATTGTCCAGCATTATTTATATTTTTTTTTTTTTTTTTTTCCTTAGCCTATTCCGTCCCACTGCTGGGCAAAGGCCTCCCCCAAGGACTTCCAGTTCTCTCTATCCTGAGCCTCCTCCCACCAACTACCTTCAAAGGCATCTAGGTCGTCCCGCCAGCGCTTTCTCGGCCGACCACGAGGTCGACGTCCGTCAGGAACCCATGGTGTACATATCCTTGCCCACCTTTCGGGAGGCATCCGGCTGACGTGGCCCGCCCAACTCCATTTGAGCCTGGCAGCTTTTTCCCCAACATCGCTTATGCCAGTCAAGGAACGCAACATGGTGTTCCGCACTCGGTCAATGCGCTTGAAACCGAGAATGCTGCGTTCCATGGCCCTCTGGCAAATTTTGAGTTTGGACTTCTGGAACTCTGTCAATGACCATGTCTGTGCACCGTAGGTTAGGACGGGCAATATACACATGTCGATGAGTTTACGCTTAAGTGTGAGAGGAAGGTTACCCTTCATGTGCTCCTTCATGGACCAGTAGCTCTTCCAGGCGTTCTCGATACGGCGATCGATCTCCTTGTCCTGCCTATTCTCGAAGCTCGCTAACTGGCCCAAGTAAGTATACTCATCGACATAATGTATTTGTTGCCCATCTACCTCGACCCTACGTTTCGTGCTGTTAGACATGCACTGCGTCTTTGACCGGTTCATTTGAAGTCCAACTTCAAGACTCGCCGAGCTCAGATCTTGGAGCATTTGTTGGAGTTCATGCGCTGTTGGGGCAAAAAGGACAATATCGTCCGCAAAACGTAAATTTGTAAGGCGCTTGCCATCGACAACTATGCCCTTATTTGCCCATGTCACTGCCAGTGTTTTAAATACCTCTTGGAGGGTGCTCGTAAAAAGTATGGGAGAGAGCGGGTCTCCCTGTTTGACGCCTTTTTGTATCTGAAATGCTGGACCAGTAGTGTGGAGCTTGAGAGATGCAGTGCTATTATTGTAAATCAATTTGATGAGATCGATGTAGGTTTGGTCTATTTTTTGGGATTCTAAAGTTGCAAATATAGCGGAATGTTTTAGGCTGTCAAAAGCCTTTATGTAATCCACAAAGGCTAGATAAAGTGGTTTGTGGAACTCTGTGTGTTTTTCAATTACTTGGTTTAGAGTGTGCAAATGGTCTGTAGTGGAGAAACATGGCCTAAAACCAGCTTGTTCCGGGGGTTGGTGTTGATCGAGCTTACCAGCGATTCGATTTTGTAAGACTTTGATAAGGGCTTTGTACAAGTGTGACACTAGGCTAATAGGTCTGTAGTTACCTATGTTGGATTTTTCACCTTTCTTATGTAGGAGAACAATATTTGAGTGACACAGTTGTTGCGGAAGTTGACCTGTTTTCAAAATTGTGTTAAATAAATTTGTGATATGTGGGAGTAAACTGTGCGAGCCTATTTTCAGTGCCTCGGTGGTTATACCATCCTCTCCAGGGCTTCGGTCATACTTCATAGTTTTTAAAGCATCATGGACTTCTTTACCTGTAAAGAATGGTATTGAGTTTGGTTTGTTATACTCAATGCTCAGATCGCACTTAGAAGCATCCGAATATAGGGCTTTGTAATAAGATGTGCAAATATCTGCTATTTTCTCGCGACTATTCTGCTTGACTCCATTTTCATCTGAGAGACTGTTGATCCATTGTTTTCCCTTTGTTATTCCCTGCTTAGCTGTCCTTAAAGAAGTGTTTTTTTCGATCGCAACCTTAATGAGGTGTAAGTTAAATAATCTTATTTCTTTTCTTATACTTCGTTTCACTTCTCTGTCAAATTTTTTATACTCTGCGGTACCCTTATTAAGTTCTTCACGGTCTAATATTAGTTTTCTAGTTTTCGCGGAAAGCTTTGCTTTGTTTTTCTTATCTCCTTTTATTTTCTTACTACTAGTCTCTATTGATTTTATAATTGATCCATATTGTTCGTCTATATCTTTAATTTCATCGATTTTAAGAATTGAAAACTGATTAGTAAGTTCTATGTTAAATTGTTCGGAATTTTGAAAGAGTGTGTGTTTGTTATGTCTACTAATTTGGTTTCTGAATTGTTTCATCCTGTGAATTTTAAAATCAAATTTTATTTTAGCACGTACGGGTCTATGGTCGGAACTATATTTAAATCTGTTTATTACGCTCACGTCTTTCACTATATATAGGTCTGAAGATAAGATAAAGTCTATTTCATTTTTTACTTGTTGATTAGGAGACACCCAAGTCCATCGTTTTTGTGGTTTTTTGAAGAAGAAGCTGTTCGCGACGGTCATGCGCTGCCCACTAGCGAACTGAATCAATCTGGTGCCTCGCTCATTGCGTTCTCCCATGCCAAATCGACCCAGTATGCAGTCATTGTCCGTGGTTTGCCTGATTCCTATTTTGGCGTTGAAGTCGCCGAGGACTATGTTCCATGTGCCTCGGTTTTCTTATTTATATATTTTTATTATTTTTTATTATTTATTATTATTTATATATTTATTTATTTATTATTTAATAATACGAGTTAATTTCTTTTCTAAAAAATTCTACCTTCTGTTCATATTCAAGCGGTAATCAGATTATAACTTAAGATTGTTGAAGTGCCACCTTGTGTAGGTAATTGGGTTTGCATCCAAGTTGCCAACTACAAGTTGTATATGTCACAGACTAGTAGGGATCCGTGTAGCTGTGTAGCAATTAGAATATTGCCGAAACGCTTTCCGCATTTTTTTTAATTGCTCCATACCGCTTCAGTAATTACTCCAGATTGATCAATTCATCATTCGTGATGCCGAGCATTTATTGCTCGAAAAATTGCCCGTGTAAGCGCACATTTAAGAGGTGGTTAAATAAAATTTTCTTGACACGACGCGCTTAAATAATTTTTGATATGAAATTTAATTATAACGACTCAATTCGGTGTTATTAGATAGGTAAATATTTTAAGTACCTACGTTTTTACAAAAAAGTCTATCTTTCCTTACCACAGCTTTGGCTTTGTTTGGGAATTGATACGAATAGTGCTGTGCGGAAAGTCCACAAATATTAATTTTATATTTATTAAGGTGCACATATCATGCATGTATTATACATATAAACCTTCCTCTTGAATCACTCTATCTATTAAAAAAACTACATCAAAATCCGTTGCGTAGTTTTAAAGATTTAAGTATACATAGGGACATAGGTATATATTAGGGACAGAGAAAGCGACTTTGTTTTATACTATGTAATGATTTTCAAATATGACTAATACTTACACAATTTCCAGTTTGTGAAAATATACCTACGACTTATGTGCAATACAGAGTTTAGAAAAGAAATCATTTTGAACAACAGGTTTTCCTGCTACAAAGTTTGCATAGTACGAAAACTAGTAGGTAAAACAAACTTTTAGTAGGAAAAACTTGTTTGAAACAGTTTTCCCACTTGGCCATGTATCGTGAAACTATTTTTATTATTAGGTATTGTGTATGAGAATCAAACAGAGCTTAAAATATATGATAAGTTTGGTTTCTACTATAATAATAATCATCATTAATATAATTGATTTCTATTACGAACTTAAAATATAAGCTTGAAATATAAAGCAATTAAAATACCAAGAGCTATGACGAAGGCCACCGAAAGGCCATATTGTTTCGTTACCAAACCTAACCTAAAAAAAATGAGCGTATGCACTTGAGACTACTAGGTGTATGTACCAAATAGTGCAAATAAAAGAAAAAGTGTTGCACACGGCACGTGGTAAAAGCTAAAGTGCTTTTGCACGTAACACTTTTGTGTGTTGCTTTATTTTACATTCTTGCTTAATTAAAAGTGGTTTTGTTCTAGCAGCTACGGTGGGATTGCAACCTTAGAATACTAACTACTGCAAAAAGATGTGTATGCTACCAAAAATACCAAAAAAATAACCTAAAGGACGTATTGTGTGTGTACGTGGTGTTACAGCTTGTATAAAAAGTCTAGAAACGGAACTAATTTGACATGCGGGTTTTCGCATAGGTGCGAGCGAGACAGCATGCAAGTGAACGTCGAAAATGAATGGAAAGTCGCGCCCCATTTTCTGTTCTGTTTTGGCAAATTAATGGAATCTCTGATACTCTATAAGGTATCATAAGGAAGTCGTTGATCATAAGATGGTACTACTAAAAGATCTGAGGGTAGCAAGTATCTATCCATTCGTGAAGCTGTTTGTTTGTTTGGGAAAAGTTGTACATTTCGTAACAAAAGATATTTTCAGGAGTGCACAAGACCCATACAGATTGGCTTAAAACTTTACCGATTCGAGTATTCTTCAAGTTCCAATTATTATTGCAGACGGATACGCTTCCGGGCAAATCTCGAAACTAACTGCGAGAGAATCTTGCAACTTAAACTGGATTGATATCAGCCTAAACTTCATTTGACCTATTTGTTAGCTCAAGGTTTTGTTCGAACTCTATTCAAGATAAGAAAGAAATTACTTTCTGCCTTGACAAAGCATCTATAAATTGTGAGAGCAACTGAATTGATCATCAGTCCAGTAATAGGTTACATGCTTCTGCTAATAGGTAGGTACCCACTACATGTATAATTAGGTACCTAGGGTATGTTATTGATTTATTCTGTTTCGTCAAAATCGGTGCAGTCGTTACAGCACACCGTGACTGAGCCATAACCATTTTATAAATTAACATTTAGCATAAGAATAAAAATGAACATAAACAAAAAAACTTTATTGCAGAGTAGGTAAACGAAATGTCACGCTGCTTGTTTGGAAGGAATTTTTACCTCAAAATTACGAAAACCGTACTCATATTTAAAGAATGCCGTATTATCGTATGAATAAATTCAATGTGTCTCGCCTGGAAATACCTTTTCTAGGCGAGACACATTGAATTTATTTTTTTATTTTTTTCATAGAGCAGTATTTACTTTGGCAAAATACGAGGTAACATACTTTTAGTATCAATAGAAGAGCGAAACTCGAAAATATGTCTAAAAATTCGTAAAGAATTATGATTCCTATCCTACGTCCTAAATACTTATCGCAGAAATGTGCAGAGGAATTTGCAAAAACACTTCCACTGTGGCAATAGTACAATTCGAAAGGAACTTCGAAAAATTACCTTCGAGTATTAGCTAAACGATTTTGGATTCTATCAGTTTGTGAACCCTTCAGCATAATTAATATTATGATAGAACACATAAAAAGCTTTACAAAGCGTCTTAAGCTCATCACGACATAGCTTAAGTTTAGATGTGCCAATAATGGACTAATAAGAAGAATTTAGAACTTTGAAAATTTGACTCAACACTTATCATAGAACGAATGCATATTTATTTATAGAAAAATAAAAAAGGCTAAATAAACTAGAGCATTATTAACGCATTAAACTGAAGCCAAAACGCATAAAATGTAAACAGCAGTGTTCGCGAAATACGCTTCTGAAAATCTTGACAGTTATTAATCGTTATTCTAAATCATTTGAAAATAAGGACTGGATTACAAGCTTCCGTTTTCCTATATACGAGAAGACTCGTAATTTTTTTTTGGGCTGAAACGGACTTCACTAAGGAAATGGAAATTGAATCATAAAAACGGTACGAACCAAGCAGCAAGCTTCTCCTGTCCTTTCAGTAGAAACTACAACTAGTACTTGGTAGCAACTAGATTCAACGTTTAAAACAGATTCGTGTGTGATTTTGACTTTGGTAAGTCATCGATCAATTAGCGAGTCGCAAACGACACACAGCGAACTTAACACAGCGGCGAACTTAAATGGTCGCACCAATTCACGTTCATTTTGGTTTTAATTTCTGAAACCATGACTTATAAGCATATCCTAGGATAAACATTTATATATTGTCATCTAAATGACTTATAAGCATATCCTAGGATATATATTGTCATCTAAGCTTTTACGCCCGCAGAAAACGGGTGCTTGTAGTACCTAAGTATTTACCTACGAACTATTATGCATTAGGTGAAACGGAGATTTAGGCCATTAGAAACAGCTGCTCCGGCAATAATACCTTCTCTAATGACATGCATTCCGAGTAATTCATACCTGGAGCGACGATGTGTGTACATTATACGCTTTGAAACGCTAACATTTCGCTCATGTACCTGCATAATATGAAGCATCTGGTGTAATTTTCCACTAAACGATCGCTCTCAATAATAGGTTAGGTACCTACCTCACCTACTCGAATTACAAGCAGATAATGTTACCCTGTGAGAAAACTTACAAACTTAGGCATAGTTTGACGTCTGCTAAGAGCTCTATTTTGTCTAGCTCTACAAAAGTTCTGTATGAGTTGATGAATCAATTCAACTCAAATCATAAAACATTTATTACCTACTATTAAAAGTGAGAAATGACAAAAAAGAAAAAAAAGAAAAAAAACTCACGACTTCGAAGTTCTTCTTCTTCTTCTTTCTTCTTTTTATGGCTCCTGTCATAGACAATCTTGCCAATGTCAAGTGATTCAGAGATTATACTCTTTGTAGTTATGTTTCTATAGTCACGTCAGTCCAAAGTCGAGTCAGTCAATTGTTTTGAAGAAAATGGTAGCGGTTTCTTCAAAACATTTGAAACATTTTCGGTCAAATCACGATGTCACATAATACACTTTCATTTCAAATGCTTACACTTTGTGCTAAGACCACAAGTAATGTTGGTTAAAATACCACCAAAATTACACAACACAACTCGAAATAACACTAGAAAAAGAATTAAAATGAAAATGGTATGTTGCTTCGTTAGATGACAAGAAACGAATCGACTTTGAAGTTCAAAATGGTTCAAACTTTGATCCACAGAGCCTCTCTAATGTCTTATTACCAAGTACCAACACAGAATTCATTCAGGGAATCTAAATAGGGTAATCTTCTCTTACACTTGGCACATATTCACATTTTGTATTAAATGGTGTTGCTGGTATACGTTCCCATACGACATTGTGAAAAGAGCAATAATCGGAATCAAGAAGTCGATATGTATACTCGATTTGCAAGCATGCACGAGACAAGATATAAAGCATATGTAAGATATGAAACAAGCAATACGTTGTGCTAGACGTAACCTCGATATCCATCTTCCCTGCGGAGTGCAGCAGATTTTAGAATTGCAATTGTACGGAGAAGCAAGGATTGTGGGCTATTAATATTCTAAACAATACCTGAATACCGCTGTTGAATCATATTATTACTAAAATTATTTATGCTTATGAAAGTACGTTTGAAAGTATGAACAATTAATTGAGCTCTAAGTAATAACTAATTGCGTAGCTTATAATCGAATGATAGCAAATCAATAGGAAACCACACAGCATCATCATCATCATCAGGTGGGACATCTGCCTTCCATCAGAAAGTTGTATATAATTGAAGTAAAACAAAGTACAAAGAAAGCTATAATGAATACGAGTATTTACATAGCGTACAAAATATAAACACTAAAGTGTATGGATCAAGACGATTTAGAGTATTGCTTATGCTGAGTTGGGACCGTTTGCAACTGTTTTATTTTTATTATTTGTTTGTCTTTTAGTTTATAAGTTTATTGTTTATTTTCAACCTTTTGTTATACCTTTTGTTTACTTAGTTGCAAATAAACGTTTTGATTTGATTTTGCTGCAATTATTGAGGATAAGCCATTATTTTAAATTTTTACATGTTATTGATTCTTTTAACAGTATTCGTTCCGTGACTTACGTGGAAGTGCATAATAAATAGGTGATGGTTACCACATACCATCAAGGGGCTTGTTGCATCAGCTATTTGTATAAATAAAGTTAAGCTTATTGCCTGCTCTTTTAGGATTTGGTCGCGTGGATCTGGCACATAAAGTCACCTAGCTTTAAGAACGTTTTATAGTGATCCTTGTGATTTTGTTGAGTAAACACCTTTTGACTTTGCGTTATTTTTTATTCACAGACCTTCAAAATAAAATGTAAAGATATCTCAACTAATCCAAACCAGTGCTATTTCGAAGAATTCAGAATCGAAGCCCTTAAAAACACTTATTTCTCGACGAATATTAGTAATATCATTGTCTGTGACAGGCGTGATTGTTTTCTACAGTGACGAGCCTCACCGAGATGGATTGGCATCTCAATCAGTCATGTTACCGAACCCAATATTCAAATAGCACGCTAGGTACCCACCTACCCGAGCCAATCAAATCCGGTGGAGTAATAAGAAGTTTCCAACCGCGAGTCACGAACAAACGCATGCGTAACCACCCGGTGGTACACCAAGTTCATATTTTTATTTAAAACTACTTTTCTTATGGAACAAGCAGATGGCCCACTTGATGTTAAGTGACAACATCATTGTTTAACGTTCACAGCCCTGCGTCCACCACCTTGGGGCATATGTACAGATATTAAGCCTCATGTGCTTGTAATTTCATGCACACTCTTTTTTAAAAAATAAAAAAATGATGAGCCCTAAACAAAGAGCTCTACATACTCCTTATTATTTTCTGAAACTAAAACAGCATTTTTGCAACCCTATCGCTGTTGTAAGGTAACTGGTTTCCTCACAATGTTTTTCCTTCACCAATATTTTCGATTCAAAAAAGTACCTAAACTAGCAGGAAACGCCTTAATGAATTTACCCAAATCTCGTCTCATGTATATGCACAGGTACAGTATAGGTAAGCGTTTGCAGGTGTCAGATTACTCTGCTCGGATAGAGGATTGATTTCCTAGTGTAATACAAACTACCGTATCGAGTCTATTTTTATCAGACTGCAATGATCTCTTTGATATGTTCGTCTCAAACTTTGTATCCTATTACCCATGATTGCTTGCATGATGCTCTATGAGAGTTCAATCAAATAATGGTAGATTTTGTATCCAGATTTACTTTTTATCTAAGTTTTAGTATTATATAGTAATTATTTCATGACATGATGCTGTTTTGTTTTGGATAGGATTACTACAAATTCACACAATTCTTTTTTATCGTACTGAGGCAGGGATGTGTTTTTGTTAAAATGTTTGAGTTAGGTTAGGTTTTTGTCCAGTACCTAACTTAACTATAATATAGAAGAAGCAATTATCTTGCAATATACGGTAATTAAAAGCGTTACTTGAGATGAGCGCTAAACGAAGAAATTGTGCAGGGTGCTACGACAGACTGCGGAAAACCTTTAATAGTACCCAAGCAAAAAAAAAGTTGTGAAAATAAAAAAATATTGCAGGAAATGCAACCTAAACCTTTGCACATGTTTCCAAGACAGGCATAAGTAAATAAAATCATTTTTCAGTTCTATTACGATAATTATGTTTAATTTTCGATATCCCCTTTTTTTTCTATGTCCCATCACTACTAAAAATACTTTCTAGTGCGGTTCAGGTCGATATCAGCCTGCCGCTTTTCCTGCTTTATTTCTCATTTCCTGTTTGGCAGATCCCGGGGCGAATCAAACCTAAGGACCCAACTTGGGTTCAAGGTCATTCTAACAATAAAAAAAATTTATACCTACATTATGTTTCCACAAAGTTATAGCAATTTAATCTATCCCAGTACTGGTGGGTCTAGAAAGACCTGCCACGCACTGGCGGAAATATCATTGTGGGCGCATTTTGGCCTGCCCCGCTGCACCAGATGAAGAATTATGATTTTACTTGCCGCAGTAAACGTGTTAAGGTACCAAGTTATAGTGGTACCTTAAATAATGTACACTACCTTTTACATTGAAAATATACCTATTTATTAGAGAACCAGAAGATTTATTTACAATAAAATTAATAGAATAAACCCTTAGCAAATAGAGGTTAAATATTATTTTTAGCAAACTTTCAACATAATTGGAATTAAAATCTAGAAAGAGGGTATACCGATTACTCCACGTCTCATAATCGTGTAGGAAGCGAGTAAATTACAAGTACACAAATAACTCTCACAAAGGAACGCTCGCTGTAAAGTTTGCGCGAAAACAAATGTTGTGGTAGGCCCGCCCGCGCCGTTGTTAATGGTACAAAAACACGGTAGATAATTAGTGTGCGTGTGCGTGTGTATTCAATTATTCAGGCCGCGGGCAGAGGAGCCGGGGTTTTATCCACAGATGAAATAGGTAACTGTCGGCAGAAGAAAGTTTGTATGGAATTCAGAGGTTTGGGGGAACAGGATAACTACTAACAGCGTTCATTTTGAATTTTTACATTGCAGGTTACAAGTATACAAGATCGCAATAACGGATCTTGTAATACATATTTGAAATTCAAATTCTTCAAA
Source organism: Plemyria rubiginata (assembly GCA_963576535.1). NCBI lineage: Eukaryota > Metazoa > Arthropoda > Insecta > Lepidoptera > Geometridae > Plemyria > Plemyria rubiginata. The sequence continues at coordinate 6,502,336 of OY754909.1, read as the reverse complement.
TTCAAATAAAATTAGGGTAGTAGATAGAGCTCTTTGTGAAGGGCGCTCACATACTTCGACGACCTGTGTGGCGCAGCCGGCGAGAGCCTGCCTGAGACGCAAGAGGTTGCGGGTTCGATTCCCGCCTTGGAACAAATTTGTGTACGATCTGCAGAAATTTGTTCCGATGGTCTGGGTGTTTTCTATGTATAATAAAAAATATCTATCTATGTAAGTATATAATGTATTAAATATATCAGTTATCTAGTACCCATAACACAAGCTTTGAATAGCTTACTTTGGGGCTAGATAGTGCTGTGTGGATTGTCCAGCATTATTTATTTAATAAACTCAAGTCGCGTGACAATTAAAGTTTTCTTATGGATCTCTGTATAAAATATATACAGTTTGTAGTTTTTAATAAAACCGCTTTACTGACACCCAAGCTTTGTATTACGGTCTCTCGCAGATTAGAGTGAAACGCCAAAGGTCGCGCCCTTTTCCTTGCATTCAAACATTTACCAAACTTTTTCAAGTAGGTAAAGCACTCTATCTGATCTCGCTTTGGCTTAGATCCATCACTATAAATTGTGCTACAACAATTTATTTCCCTTCAACCCCGTAATGTGATTCCCGAAAGATGTACACTTATCGATTCTGTGAAAATATCTCGCGAGCCTCAATATTTTTCTGATATCGTAAGCTCACAAATTTATTTTACAATCTAGATAAGTTTTATCGGCGAGTGTTCGAATAGGGTGCAAAATTGAATTCACCGATATCGGTAATGTTGGTTTAATACGTAGCGCGTACACACGGGCTAGAAAATACTGTTGGCATGGCGCGTGCAGCTATGCGATAATGCCGGATTCGATATTAATACTGCAGTTAACCGAGAGAGGCACTTTATCACAGCCACTGAACAAAACTTAAAGGGAGTATATTTTTGAGAATCTTTAAGCCACATTGTGGCTAACGTGACTATTTGTCCGTGTTAGGAAAGCAAAGATTCCATCTATTTCAACACTTGTAAAAAAAACTCAGATCTAGGGATTTAATTTTTTATTGTAATTTGGAAAAGCATAACCACAAAATTTTATAAAGCTACATTATAATCATAAATTATTTATGTGTAGCCATTCCGCCACTTATTATTACACCACCCTATTAAGAAAGCTTATACTATATTCGTACATTTAAATATGTGAGTGAGACGAAGTAACATAATTTTTCAAAAATATATAGTAAGCCAATATTCGTACTCGTTCACTTACCTCCTATATGCATGTTGCGATATTGCCAAAGCTTCGTGACTCGCTAGAGCTGGGTAATAATAAATATATAAATTAAAGTGTCCCTTGATAACAACCGGCGGGTAACGAAGGACAGGTGTTTAGTGAACCAAAGTGAGAACCACGAGTAAAATAGTTTTGCTAGTGAGTTATAAAAATGCTTGATGCCTTTTTATAACTGACTAGCAAAACTTTGAACTTCAGAATAAGTTTGATCTCACAGATCTTAATCTCATGTATTGTAATTCATATTATAAGCCTATACACCATTATTTTGTAACTACCAAAAAAATATTTAAGGGCTGTTTCAGCAGAGGCTACTGATGATAAAAGCGTCGTCAGAACTTCTAAATCTCGATCTACCACCAAGTTATCGAGGTTTGCTTTTAGCCAAAAACGCGACAAATGTTACAAAAATTGTTCCCAAAATACTTCACAAGTAAACCTCGTACGCGTTGCGTATGAGGTTGACTTGAGGTTAATTTTCTAGTACTGTGCCCATAAAATTGGTCTCGTTTTGGCTAAAAACTAAAAAAATCCCAAATATGTTTAAAAAAATGTTCTGCTCGTGCTACTAATAGCATCAGTAGCCTCTGCTGAAAGTCCTTAATTTTTTTCTGGTAGTCACAAAATAGTGATGTATAATGACTGGCCTCATCCCATCTGTCAACACAAAATGATCCTGAATTAAAAAAAACACACTGCTTCATGACCGTCCGTCTCGTGTGACGGAATAAAGACAGATGGACAATAATATCAGTCTTTACAATATACTCGCTGAGACAGGCACGACCATCGGAAGTCATAATTTCGGCGACAATAGGCGAGAGTCGGCTTCTCGGAGGGCTACAAACTGTTAAGTGGATTAAATGTCTCACAAGGGCAGTTTATTTCTCGCAGCTTGCCGTCACAAACACACGTTCATTGTCAACACTTACTTGCTATTGTTTGTCCCCTTGCTCTGTACGTATACTTACCTACCTATCGTTTAGGTATTTAAAGTCCCAGACGACACGAGAGCAATTGCTAGATTTGAGCCAGACGGTTTTTGTTTGGACAGCAAGCTTAAATTAGATCACGTCGTCGCTGACTTTGTTCCCTCAGTAAACAAGACCAAAAAAAGTGTTCATTATGAGTAAGTATTAGTTTATCGCACACATCATTGTCTTTTAGGTTTAGGTCATTAGGATCTTACATGTTAAGGAACATAACTTATGAATATTGTATACAAATATTATATTTGCCTATTTATTCATTAACACTACATATTACAGGTTAGTTAATGATATATTGCGCCAATAAACTTTAAAAGGTTTTTCAGGTGCTCACATTCGTCCCCCTGTTCTTAACCCTAGTGTATTTCTGAAAATGTTACCGACAACTAAAGCCTTAGGTAGTTGTCGTTAAATAAATTTAGCTATCACTGTCTGACGAAGTTTTCCCAAATTGAAGAAGTTACATCCAAGATACTGGAGGATAAATCCCTACGCTTATTCCTTGCATATAAACATAATCCTAAACAGTATCAAGTGGCCACAACCGTACCGTTGAACCCGAATAAGATGAGATTGGAAAATGTATAGCAACCGCAAGGCGAGGAACGAGCTAGCGAGGATTTTTGGAGGTTTGGGGATGACGTCAGAAGGGTCTCCGAATGAGTGTCGGGAGGAGGGGGCGAGCGGCGCGCGCCGTACAACGCAGCCGCGGCGAAGCGTCGGCGACGCCGCTCGCTGCGGCCGCTGCCTGGTGCCTACCGACCTAGTAGGCAATATCTGTTGCGCGCCGAGCGCGGTGGACGCGCACCGCGAAGCGCCGCCCTACACTCGTAAACAAATTCTTCGCGCTCAAACCGACATTTTCTCTGTGAAAGCTTTCTACAAAAATAATAATCTCTCCTTTTGTGATTTATGAATTTTAGTGACTGACTGCAGTTTTGTGGGTAAAAGTGCCGACCAAAGGTAAACGGCCCGTCAGCCGCCCACGGAGCGTAGTACTGTTGTAGTAACCTTTGCAAGACTTGAAGCCCATTGGGTGATGCACCGAGACTTCGCAGAATTTAGGTACTTACCAAAACATAAATAAAACATTTATTTATTAAGCAATAAGTATCACTGATATATTTATCGCATGCATTTATTGGGTTTTTTATTTTTTTATTATTAAACTAGCATAGCTTGCACTGTTATGTCTTTAATTATCTCAGTGTTCGAATTGTCTATAAGTACCTATCGTTAATTTTTTGAGCACAGAATAGTTGGTTCGGTTTTTAATGAAGTAATAATAATAATTACATAAATAAAAAAATTAATTAAGGAATTTTGTGAAATGATGATTATATATTACTCGGTTATACAGGCAACTTTTGGTATTTTAGAATTTCTTAGACCTGATTTTACATAGGACATGATGAACTGGCTACGACAGTTTATGAACCAGTTATAACATTTACAGAACTGTTTCTGCCCAGCATGCCAGTTGTAATAATTGGGAAAATAGACTTTTAAATTATAGCATTATTCAGATATAACTAACTTGTACTGCGTCTTAGAGCCAGACGGCATAATAAGCATTATATATTTATGATTTTTTTCAATTATTTTGTATTTTTTAACTTTAATATTCTTCCCGTTAGAAAATTTTACGTCGTTGTTTTTTCACGGTAAACATTCACATACAATCAATCAACAGTAAAATTAATAAATTATTTTGGTTACGGCACATCAATCACTTCAGCATAAATAAAGTCAAGGTTTTGACAAATACCCACTTTAACATTCTGTGTATACTTTACATACCTAATAATGTATAGTAAACATAGAATGTACTATAATTTAAGTACGTCAGAAGCTAGGAAAACTTTCAACATTCACATTTTAGACAAAACGATGTTAGTAGTAATAAAGTAGGTAACTAAGAAAGAAAGAAAGAAAGAAAACATATTTATTTCGTCCCACAAAACAAGTAGGTACTTACTTAAAACTAACAGAAAATAAAATTATAACCTACACTAATAAAGGACCTACCTACCGTTGTGCGGGGCAAAAAGGTCACGTCTCAGCTTAAACTAAGTAGTCCAAAAAAGCTGACATGATGATGATTCTGTATTACTAATCATCATTGTATTATTCTCCATATTATTTACTAATTTTAAAATATTTTTCATACTATCTGCTGATAATACAAGCAAATTGATAACCCCCTAAAACAAAGCAGTGCCTCGCAAGAGTCGCAAGCCACGCACTACAGCCCTGCATCCATTAACTTGAGGTATACACAATTAAGGCCTCAGATGCCAGGCATGTATATCCTTCAAACCGAAATAATACAAGCCTATGTTAGGTGCCTTTAGATTTAAAAACTGTGTGTGTGCATGCCTTGTGGGTTGCAAATAAACTTATTCTATTATAAACTGCAACACTGCTTGACGGCATGGTGGTCCTACTTCCCTGACGGGCCCTTCAGAAATAGCTCAACTACTGATAGCTAGCTAGGCCAGGGTTTTGATGTTATGTGTTAATGTGATATCCCATCAATCAATCCAATTCGGTCTGGAAATGATAAAAATATAACTCTCATGTATTTATATCATTCAGCAGGTAGGCTATTAATATAAACTGTCGGAATGTTTTATGAAGACGCATGCAATACCATTAACCTAGGCTATTAGCCTATTTGAAAATTTATTTTAATGGCCATAGGAATTTGACTTATTTGTTCATAAATATTATTTACTAGTAGCGCCCCGCGGTTTCCCCCCCCCCCCCCCGTAGTTTTAAAATTTCGGTATTCCCACGAGATAAAAAGTAGCCCATGTGTTTGTTATTCCAGACTAATGTCTGTGCCAATTTTCACCAAGATCCGTTCAGCCGTTCTGGAGTTATAGAGATCATCCATCCATCCATCCACCCATCCATACTTACAAAATTTCGGACAATTTGTCGACTTTCGCTCAATCTGTCGGATGATGTATTTTATGTACCTATTAACTGCTGACTCGTGGTCAATATCAAATTGTCACACTGGTGTGACCACGGAACAGAGAAAAATATTTCTGTGGGTGTGACTAACCGGAACATATTTTACTCGTGGTCGCACTGTGTAGTGTGATAAAAGAAAGCTGTTTAAACAATTCAAAATTTAATTGAAATAAAAAACTGACACTAGTTAATTGTCATGAATTTCATCAAAATCACAACATCAAATTTAGCTTCCTCAATCTTTTTAAATAGGATCAAGCAGAATATCACTGATAATGTCAACCAGACTAAAAGTTTCCAACATTCAGTTATAAAATTTTCCTTTATTACGCAGCGCGTGCAGCTCCTAAAACATCAGCTTGTCTGCTCCGCTCAGCTTCGTAAATTCACATCCATCACGGTTTTCATTAAGACTAAATTAGGCGTGAGAATAGTCTCGGCCACAGGCCGCACCTGGCGACATCCCGCCAAGTCTCTGTTCAACTTGTACTTCACTGAGATTGAATAGCTGTTAATAGTTTGAGCGAAAGCCTACTGCTGACCCGATCCACGAATGCTTAGTTTCGTTAATGAAGGCTCATTCCAGAACTAAACTTTAGCTAAGAAATGCAAGCATTGATTTTGGGAGGTGTTTATTTAGATCACACCTGTTTTTGCTAGTCGTGTCACCTGTTCTTTTTAAAGTATGGTGATAGGATTAACTTGCTAATAGGCCATATTGGACCTAATAAGATTAACGATTTTCATAAAATTTTAATAACATTATACTAACCCCCGGTTCATCTAATATAACTATAAGAATCAATGTCCTGACTGACTGACTGACATATAAATAACGCACAGCCTAAACCGCTGGTCGTAGAGACTTAAAATTGAAGGAATACATAGTTCTTACAGCGTAGACGTGTACTAAGAAGGGATTTTTCAAAAGTTAACCCCTAAGGGTCTAAAAAGGGTTGAAAACGTTTGTATGAAAAATCGTATTCCTTTAACCTAGAAACTTGAAACTTAAGGGGCATATACCCCAAAATCAATAAGTAACTTTGTCATTTTTAGTTTTTGAGAACTACCCCCAATAAGGGTGCAAAGGGGTGTTGTAGTTTGTATGGGAATTTTTTAACGAGTGGTTCGATTAATTTCAAACTTGCAGTAAATATACTTCTAAATAAATAATTAAGAACAAAATTTTTAGTTTTTGTAAACTACCCTTAATAAGGGTGCAAAGGGATGTCAAAGTTTGTACGAGAATTTTGTTACGCGTAGTGCGATTGATTTGAAACTAAAAGTAGATAATTAACAAAAAAAATATAATAATGGAGGGTTTTATCTCGGTTGGAATGCGCGAGCGGCGTCAGAGGCGCAGCGGTGGCTGGCGAAGCGCGGGGCGGGGCCCTTAGCGGGCCGCTAAGCTAGGACCGCTGTATCTAAGTACTTAGGCGGAATGTTGTCGATGTAGACTATTTTATTTTTCACGTAGGAGTATAAGTATCATCTTTACTGAATCAACTTAGCTCCCCGTCATAACTGAGGTAAGTACAGGTACCTGCCTAACTTTTCACTCTGTCGATCCAAGCTTACCTTAGCGATGACTGCGACGCATATTTTTATCGAAATTTCGTAATTTTTGCGCTATTTTGGTGACACAATACGTGCAGGTGAAACCGCGGGGCACAGCTAGTCAACACTAATCGGCTGTCAAGTCACTTGTTATCTCTATCTAATTTGAAGAAAAAGCTGAAATAGCAAGTGAATTGACAGCCGATTAATGTGCGAGGTTAATGTGATGGTCCACGTGGACAAAAATGATATTATGCAAAGTTAGTCTTGATTAGCAATTATCTAGATCACATTTTAGATATGAAAATTCAATGCCTGTGAAATATTTTTATTGAATTTGCATCTGGGGTTCGTACATTTTGCTCAGAAATCTAGAGGGGATATTTATCGTCGGTCACGGGGATCAATGTCTTGCAACTGTTTTTCTTCGCTGCTGATTATTCAGTACTAAACGAAAGCCATACAATGCGAGACACTATTATAATAACTTTTCATAGCTACTATTCTGGTCATTATTGTTGTGTAATAATGTTACCTGTGACTAAAAAAATAGTGACTTATACATAAAAGACACTATAAATAGAGTCCTTCGTCTGGTTCATCTGCTTTCCTATAAAACACAGTAATTTAAACGTGTAGAAAGCCATCAAGTCTAAGAAAATGGATCCTCTCGCAGACTTCGCAAGCAAAGAATTAATTGAACCTAACGTCACGGCTCATTGGGCTGTTTTATCGAAGCAGTCCTTAGCCTCAATCAAAGCTATCGGTCTAAAAAGGCTGTATGTTTTCATAGAGAATATCCCCATCCTTTTTGGCTACAAAATTGACAGTCAACTGTAAAATTTTATCATCGTCTTAAACAGACAGATGGATTCGTTTCCTGTCATCTAACGAAGCAACATAGCATTTTCATTTTAATTGTTTTTCTAGTGTTATTTTGAGTTGTGTTGTGTAATTTTGGTGGTATTTTAACCAACATTACTTGTGGTCTTAGCACAAAGTGTAAGCATTTGGAATGAAAGTGTATTATGTGATATCGTGATTTGACCGAAAATGTTTCAAATGTTTTGAAGAAACCGCCACCATTTTCTTCAAAACAATTGACTGACTCGACTTTGGACTGACATGACTAGAAACATAGCTACAAAGAGTATAATCTCTGAATCACTTGACATTGGCAAGATTGTCTATGACAGGAGCCATAAAAAGAAGAAAGAAAGAAGAAGAAGAAACAGACAGATAAAACAAGCCAAAGATTAAAAGGTGAATATCGTTATTGTTATAAATAACAAGGATCACTTTAAAACGTCATAAAGTTGGGTAAATTTACCAGTTCCACGCAACCAAGAAAAACGGAAAAACCAGCTTACGTCTTGATTTCTACGAGTACCTACTTCTGAGGAAGATACTACTAAGGTACTTATTGGGTAGGTAGTATGTTCTGAGTTGCATGGATCTGGCAACTAAGATACATTTATTTAGCTTTAATGACGTTTCAAAGAGATCCATTATGCTTCAATGAATAAAAAACCCTTTGACTTTGGCGTTCATATTCTATCAATAACAATGATGCTGACCTTAGCCAAGCAGTTAGTTAAATGTTGGTATAATTGCGAAGCTTACTCCTAAAACTATTCCGTCATGTCGACTTAAACGTAACTTTCTATAATCTTTATATAACTTTCTATATTTCTTACAACTCGAGTTGTTACCTACTCATAGTTAGTGAATCGCGTAGTAAGTAATAACTCAAGGGATGAATTAAGGACACGTTTTTTTTTATTAATATATTATTCCTTAATATACCTATAGATTAAACACTCATATTATGATCGAGTTAACGAGATTAACTACTTATTTAATTTAAAACCTCGACCTACCTCCATGTTGCTATACCCTAGGTATGCAGGGTTCATGTGATACTTACTTGCACCTAACAACTATGTATGTACTTACTAAACCACGTAAGCAATAAATATATTGAATATTGAACTGGTTTGTTTGAATTTAATAATTTTAAAACCAATCAAATCCGAATTTGAATGATTGGCTTGGAAATGATTGGATTTGTTAGTGTTTATTTTTCGAATAATTTGGACGTTTCCAAAAAAAAAAAGGTAGAATGAATCGCCTTAACTATCGTCAACAACGCAACAATAAAACTTTGCCTATCATTTTAACTACAAACGAACAGTCATGTAATAATATAAGTAATAACAACAACAGCACCTCCCATACAACTGATAAGCTTTTATGAACTAAGTTTCAGATAAACTTGATACGAAATTTACTTGGAAAGCGAATAAATACGTGTAATAATAATAATTGCATATTTCAACAAAATATGCAATTTGCTTTTGTATTTCGATTCTAGGATTACATATTTCTTTCTTTTATTTTGATTTAAAGCCATTACCGTAGCCATGCCTTACCATTTTAGCCATACAATGAACCGATTTTGATGAAATTTCTATGAGCTAATCTGAGCGTAAGTATAGTATCCTCATAAATAATAAGATTTTTTAATCAGTTCATAAATAACTAAACGGGTAAGTATTCACTATTTTCATGAGTTCCATTTTCCATTTTGAACGGAAATAGAATCATCCGTTACCGGCATTTGAAATGCATATAGCCAACGGCGAGCGCTCAAGAGCCACACAGGTTAGCAAACGTTCACGTCGCACCATTGTAAAATTGTAAACGACACACGTGCCATCGGGCTCTACTCTCCTCCGTCCAACTAATATGTAACTCGATTTAGATTATAATATACTAGTTGCACCCCGCGGTTTCACTCGCGCAGATTTAAATCCCGGTATTCCCACGGGATAAAAAGCAGCCAATGTGTTATTCCAGACTATAATGTATCTATCTGCCAAGTTTCATTCAGATCCGTTCAGCCGTTTCGACGTGAAAGAGTAACAAACATCGATCCATCCATCCATCCATACTTACAAACTTTCACGTTTATAATTTAGTATTAGGATATTCGATGAATAAGTTATTCAATCCTCGTCTGCGCGTTTAATTGTGCATTTAATTTTAGTGATTTTAATCGAATAGTAGTGAAATGGAACGTAAATTTCGAATCGTTTGTTTCTATGATCCATTGAAAATCTTTGATGTGATGCAATAGCTGGTATACTTTACATTTATTTAGCAAGCACAAAGTATGACTGATTTATAGTTCAATGTGAGGTATGGTATACCAACGACTGCAAAATGTATTGGTTGAAGGTGAAGGTTCCCTGTCTTGGCTACCCCCTTCAGATATGCCTACAGGATCTTAAGCAGGTCAGCGACAGCAGTTAATGAACATATTTTCTCAATTTTTTTTTTATTTTGAATATTTAAACGATTGATCAATTAAATAAAAACCTCTTGTACTAAGAAATATTTTGCTGATTTATTTTCCTTTTACATCTAAGAAAAGTAGACTTCTCTAAAAGATAAATAAATAGAAAGACATTACGTAGATCACGTCTTGTCTAAAACTAAACCTTGAAAATTAAACCTTAAACTAAACTACGATACCCCGATTAGTTCGATGGGAAATGAACCTATACGGCCTACAGCGTAGAAGGCAAAGCTCTACCAAGTTAACTGTAAAGAATAGCTGACCTCTGGTTGTATTGATGCTTTTTTTTCTAACCCTCATTGACCTGCGCTTCATGGCATGGTTCATCAACCAAAGATCCAAGATGGAATGTCTCGGTGTCGACAGCTAACCTGGCAGCATTTTCCCTCCATACTTAAATAAATTGACGAATCATAATAATTCAGCGCACGTACGACCGAGTGAAATAAATTGTTTGGCGAAAACGTGAAATGTTAAATAAATAAAGGTATATTATTATAAATATAGGTATATTATTATAGGTATTAATATATATATGTATTCTTTGAATTTATCCAAAGGGAATAAGTCAAAGGTAAATAAAATATATCATCATCATCATCAACAGCCTCATAGGCCTCCCCTATCCGCTTCCAGGAAGAACGATTCTGAGCCCTTTCCATCCACCGACTACCCGCGATCCTAACAATGTCGTCAGTCCATCGGGTAGGAGGGCGTCCCACACTTTGCTTTCCTGTTCGTGGTCGCCATTCAAGAACCTTTATCCCCCATTGGTTGTCAGTTCTTCGAGCTATATGACCTGCCCATTGCCACTTCAACTTGCTGATTCTGAGAGCTATGTCGGCTGCCTTGGTTCTCCTACGGATTTCCTCATTTCTGATTCTATCTCGTAGTGAAACTCCTAGCATAGCTCTCTCCATAGCTCGTTGTGCGACATTGAGCTTGGTGATGAGACCAATAGTAAGCGACCACGTCTCAGTTCCATATGTCATCACTGGCAACACACACTGGTTGAAGACTTTCGTCTTGAGGCTCTGCGGTATGTGTGACGAGAAGATGTGGCGTAATTTCCCGAACGCTGCCCATCCGAGTTGGATTCGTCGGCTGACCTCTTTATCGAAGTTGTACCTACCTAGTTGGATCATCTGACCCAGATATACACGTAGTGGTCAACAACTTCGATGATATCGCTCCCTACATGTACCGGCACGGGTGCGACATGAGCATTAGACATGATTTTCGTCTTGCTCATGTTCATCTTAACACCCACCTGTTGGGAGACAATATCGAGGTCTCTGAGCATTGTGCCTAGATCCAGCGACTCCGCAATTATGACTATATCGCCGGCAAATCGAAGGTGAGTGATGTATTCGCCATTGACGTTGATGCCATGTCTATTCCAGGACTGCAACTTGAAAACATCCGCCAATGCCGAGGTGATCAGTTTCGGAGAAATTACATCTCCCTGTCTCACCCCTTTATGCAGTTGGATAGGATCCGTGCTCTGATCCTGGAGTCAGATAGTCATAGTGGCTTTGCTGTATAAACACTTCAACACTTCGATATACCGATAGTCAATTTGACATCGCTGGAGTGACCGCAGGACTGCCCAGGTTTCGACTGAATCAAAGGCTTTCTCGTAGTCCACAAACGCTAAACATAGCGGCTGGTTATACTCTTCGGATTTCTGTATAACCTGATGTGGTCTATCGTGCTAAAGCCTTTTAAGGTAAAATATAACATTTGAATTATTATTTCAGTTATTTTTCTAAGAAAAACCATTCGTAGACAGACGAGTGTGACAATTTAAAAGCACTTTCTTATGTTAGGCAGATTGTAAAATAAGTAACAGTTAAAAGTTACGCTTTTCGTCATAATAGCCACAATCACATTTTTCTATTTCTCACTACCAAGCCTCTATAGGCCCTTTGCGGGCATATTCCAAGATTTTAAGGCACATTACGTGTAAAGCGTTGGTGTAATATGCATTTTCGTAGGCAACGAGAAGTTCGCTAGTTTCGGCTAGAGGCATTTTTCGATTTTTCGTGTTTCAATACAAAAATGGGTTTTATTTATAAACGATACACTAGTGAAATATAGAACGGAACAGAATAGAAAAAGTGACAAAATAACTTAAACTATTTGTGTGCCTTTTCCATTCGTTGTTGGTTTTTTAATTTCTGGAAAGTAGTTATTTCGCTGTTGGATTTCCAGGCCTTTTCAAAATGAATTGACAAAAGGTCGTAACGAACTAAAAGGTCAGTTGAGTGTAACCTTTAACATTTTATCCTTACTTATGTTTACGATTTCCCGACATAGAGGCGATTAGCCAGAAAGCGAAGAGAACTATTCGGTATAGACGGATCACGCACGACCGAAAAAGCTCCCGAGTGCATTTGGAACGGAGGATTATAAACCAATCGGCTCCCTTGGAAGTTATGAACAATAGAAAATCGATTGTGTCTGGAATCTCGCCATTTCAAAAGTTAAAAGTAGAACGGACTTATTTACGACTAGTTCCGCTGATTAGTTTACGCTGTTGAAATTGAACGATTTTTCAGTTTTCTGAAACAACCTTTTCAACAAAAAAATAGAATACCTACCATCTAAACGTACCTACGAGCACCGGTGGTCTAGTGGGAGTGACCCCGCCTTCCGATCTTAAGGTCGCAGGTTCGAATCCGGTCGTGCACCAATGGATTTTTCTATCGAAAAATTTATGTGCGCAATGCCAGTGCTCTTAAACGGTGAAGGAAAACATCGTGAGGAAACCAGTTAGTATTCTAACAGCGGCGATGGGCTTGCAACCTGTCACGTATGGAATACTAACTACTGCAAAATGTGGGTATGTGCCAAATGTAATGTTTGGACGTACCTCTGACTACCCCCCTTAGACATCCTCAAAGAATCTTGAATTTGTACCTACTTGGTACTGGGAGATCTGAAGGGATATCTACCGTGCCTGGGGATCAAAGTCGTGAAGCTGTTTCAGTTTCAGTTTAAACGTACCTATGAGAATTTACGTTAAACGTGTAACGTTTCATGGCGGCATACTATGATGTGTCAAAATATAAAGAACTGCATGTGTTTCACAGTGGGCATGTATGTATATGCCTAGTGGGTATTGTGGACATTGTTCGCGTCTCATGCATAAACCATTCTCGATGCGCACCGTGAGGACGCATCCTTTTTAATGAATAATAGATTTACCTACCACAACAGAATATTACTACACTTTCTATCTGAAAAGGTAGTACCGGATTTTGTTTAGATTTTACCGGTGATCGATCACAATAAATTATATTTTATCGCCGCTGTAATATTTGACAAGTTTCAAAGTGGATCATGAAATTCATTTGCGCGGCCTGACATTTGCGAATAATATTTGCTTTTGTTTCTATTTAAAAAAAGTATATTTTGCTACGTACTCGCGGATGACTTCAGCTCAACCCTAACGCAATTAGGATAAAGCGGGGATACAAAGAATATAAATTAAATCACGCCCGCAAGGGTATCACAAAGACGTTTTATTTGATTTTTTTGGCTGAAACTTAGCAACGAAATTGATTGTCCTATGTTTCAGAATATTAAAAGGGTTCATTTGTAAAATTTACTTAGAAAGCTTTTCGTTGTATCTAGGACTTTTGTTGCAAGTGACATTGTAACATTCTTTGACTTCGTTATTAGTATATAAGTTAAAAAACGACGCGACGGACGTGCTAAAAAAAGTCTTCAATAGAATCTCTGAGTCTACGAGTAGGTATATAGCATTTATCTGACCGATCAACATCTTCAAGTCAGTCATAATTATAGACGGCGAAAAGACAGTCTTACCCCCGGTTCTTGAAAGTCCGATCAACGCTAATCGGCATGTCGAGTCACTTGCTATCTCTATCTAATTTGAAGTAAAAGCTGAAATAGTAAGTGGCAGCCGATTAGCATTGATCGACCTTTCAGAAACCGGTGGTTAGTGTAATGTTTAATTGTTGGAGCATCAATAATACAATACAAATACCTAGCTAGACTGTTCTGGCAAGGGCTGGGACACTAAACTCAAATTATTCATTTGCATTTTTATATTTCTTTACTAGCGACCCGCCCGCGCTTCGCATAGGTTCTCATTGTTTTTCTACAATATCATGCGTTACACATAAACCTTCCTCTTGAATCACTTTATCTATTAAAAAAAACCGCATCAAAATCCGTTGCGTAGTTCTAAAGACTTAAGCATACAAAGGGACATAGGGACAGAAAAGCGATATTGTTTTATACTATGTAGTGATAAAGTGTTTGTTGCAATGCATAGCTATCGTGCTAGTAGATACCAATATAAAACGAAAACTACAGATTCTAACTTCATTTAGTGGTAACAGTCTTATAGAAGTTTTTTTGACAGAACTACTTTGAGAACCATCATGGTTGTATGGAATTGATTTTTAAAATAAATTCCCCGCTATTTTCGCTCACGTCGCGTTGCGTCGGTCGTCGGCATTCGTCGGTATTTTTACGAAACGCTCACGTCCCCGACAGTGCACGGGTGAATAAAACCTCTAGGTAGTCGCTGAATAAAATAAAATAACGGGGTTACCGAGCTGTTCCCGGTTGTTTAGCAACATTTAAGAATAAAAAACATTTTATAAAAATGAATCCTTAGCTAGATCGATTTATCGCCCTCGAAACCGAATAAAATTTCATGAAAATCGTTGAAGCCGTTTCCGAGATTCAGATTACAAAAATTTAGATACTGCGTTCATAAAATTGGATTATTTGTTGTTACTTGATCCAATATTTACGCTGCAAATTGTAAGTTGCGGTGCGGTCTGACCGCAAACATGATTTATAATACAAAATATATTAAACCATAGTGAAATTTTATGTCCGCAATAATCCGATTTACATAATTAATTCGAATGTTTAAAAGTCATGCCGTTTTCGTTTCGGGGTAATTTATTCAGGGTCAAAGGTCAGAGCCATATTTTCAGTTAAGGATCATACGTGCCGCTAACATTTTCGGGATGTTTGAAAATCTGAAGCCAGGCCGTAACAGCTGAACCGATTTTTTACTATTAAAATGACATTGTTGTTTCTGAAATGACACGGACGTTATTCAAATGAGAAATATAGCTATTCCACGTTTTGCTTTTACCTTGAAACTTTTAACGGGTCATAATATTTGTGGTAAGTAAAGAAAAGTATAAAATGTGTCCTTGCTTGGTAGTAGGAGTGTAGTTTTATAACTCTATTTTGAAGAATAAAGTTTCATAAACATAATAACGTACTCGCAAGTTATATGGTTTGGAAAATGGTGGGGTGTATAAGGTTACTATATTGCCAACACTAAAAGTTGGGTAAACTAGACTGGGTGCTCGCCTTGTTGGGCCTGTATCTTGTGTCAACACAGAACCTAGTAACCTAAATGCTGCTCCGAGAAACATCGCAGCTGTCACAGTTTGCGTTTGATAGGTTCTCGTTGTACTGAAAGTGACAAAGATTTCGCTTTTTATGTGTAGTGAAATTGATAGATAGATAGATAGATAGTAGGTAATAGAAAATTATTTATTGCAACTAAATGTATCGTAAATAGGCGAACTTAATACTAAGAGAGCATTCTCTTCCAATTTAACTTTGATAATTTTGAAATAACCGAAAGGGTAGTGCACAAACATGGATGATGGGAGTTATTTTCTACAATAATTTAATCTCCTACGTAATCCTATATAAACCACATGTCATCCTTTATACACTTGATGTGCCAACGGGACTCTGGCACTTCCGTAAATACGATATTTCAGGCAGCAAGTCATTATAAAACATTCAGGGCCTTACTACAAAACGGTGTCTAACTTTAAACAGTGTCTAAAATTAGCGCTGTCTCTGTTTGCCATTACGCAATGGTAAGAGATGTCAAAAGTTTAGGCAGTGTTTAACGTTTGCCTATTTTTTTGTAGTAAGGCCCTCAATATTTTGTCTCGAAAAAAATATTTTCTGTAATATTGTAGCTGTGAGTTAGAACTAAACATAAACATGCATATAAAACCAATGCAGAAGATCAGTATTTATTCAAACCCTTTACTTGCAAAGGCCAACTTATGAACTTTCAATCAAATGTAACTTTGTTTAACACCCACCCATCAAACAATTATTGAAAACAAACATGGTGTGATGTGACGGCATAAGCGGTCTGCCTAATTCTATAAAGTTAACCTTGACCGATGGATTTCCAATTAGAATGTTGAGTTTTGGTAGAATCAATACTGTAAGCTATTGGGGCCGTGTGGGTTTAGTGTTGGAGGCCGCTTTCATGGTAGAAAGCTAGTGGCCGGTGCCGCGGTAGCTCCATTCATCACGATATCAGTATGGCGTCAATGGTGTTCACGCTGTTAGCTCTCAGAGTTAGCAGGCTGAAGTAGCAATTGGCAGGCCACCGCTGGAGAATAAAGTTAACCATGAACTGGAAACAAGCGTAAAATTGCCTGCTATCCAATGATGATGACGATTAACCTAAAATGTTTTCTCAAAGGTTAGCTGTCAGATAATGCTACTGAACATTAAACTCGCCTGTGTTCAGTATTTGTGTAATGAATATTCATTTAAGAACCGGCTTTCTACATAATTGCAGCCTTATGCGGTTTCAGGTTTCAGTCTGCGGTTGAGTAGTCGGGGCGCCGACTTGCAATCAACCCGTTTCCACTCCAGTGAGTGAGGCGGCAAGTCGGTAGGCAAGTTTGGAATAAGCACATACCTACCACTTACGTTGTACTTGAATAAAGGTTTGAACGCACCTGCTCCGATACTCAAGAACTATACGTGTCTAATCAATAGGGCATAGGGCTTGGCCACAATTATCGTATCAGTTAAATCCAAGGAGCAGTATCAAAACGGTTGAATAAACTCTTGGATGAAGAATCGATTAGAGTAGAGAGCTCTTTGTGAAAGGCTCGTACGGGGAATAAATACCATCATGCCCATTTCTGCCACGAAGGAGAATGTTGCTATTGCTGTGTTTCGGCTTGAAAGGTGCGGTTGTGAGTGAATTTACGGGCACATGTCGATGGACGCAGGACTTCTCGTACGTGCCTTGCGAGACATAATGCTTTGTTATGGCGATAACACACAAAATATATATACCACATAAAATCTGGTGGGCCATAAACTATTTGTTTTATCAGCAAGTCAATGATGTATTTGTATTAATATCCAGTTATTTATATTTCTTGAAAAATAATTATATCAAGCCATACTTATTTATCAAAGACAAACATTTATTGTTGTTCTATTTTTATTTATTTCCCCTTACTTTCACTTACTTTTTTTTACTTTTTTGTTCTGTTACCTGTCATTATTATGTGGTGTGCAATAAAGTATTTTCTATATAGGTATCTATAGATAGATACCTAGATATAAAATACTTTATTGCAAAAAACTTTATAAAAAAAATTTGCAAGAAATAGTAAATAGATCTACTATTTCTAAAAGAACCAAGAACCAAAATAGAAGTCAACAATTTTAGATCAAAGTGCTACAAAACTGTACACATAACGAGAATGTTGTACCTACCTTTCATAAACATTAGGTAGGTACGTATGAACGTATGAACCTCCCCGGAGTAATATTGACGAAGATTATCTGAGTGATAGATAACCGTTCGGTAGCATGTTTACGTTCCACCGCCAAAACCCATCTGTGCCTACCTACTTAGAGGAATATTTGCAACCTGAAGCTCTTTATTCACCGAGCAACTTTTGCTGTGCAACAACATTACCTACTTTGATAAAAGTAGTAGTGTATGGCACTGTTTAAAATGTCGAGTATCCGCTGGGTCTTAATTTGACCCGGGGTTAATAACTTATTTGTTCATACCGTAGGTTAATACATAAATATTATTAAAATCATTGTGACGCCTGACTTTGTAGGAAAACCTAAACAACTAATTAAATATGTTTAAAAACTTATAGGCTTTCCGGAACGCACTTCACATACATAATTATAAATGATTTTGTGATTTCTAGAAAATATGCATAATATGGGATTACGATGAAATCTTTAATTGTCTTGAGATCTCGCTCTGACTTATAGATTTATTTTTAACGTATTATTATTTCATATCAAGTCGACCGGAACAAGCCGATGGCTCTTTTCATCACATCACAAGTTAAAAATATAAACAAAAAATAAAAGAAACTTCCCGATTGAGAAACTGATTGCCCAATGTTGTCGCTCTATGATTGACTAGTTGCGCCCCGCGGTTTCACCCGCGCAGATTTTAATCCCGGTATTCCCATAGGATAAATAGTAGCCTATGTGCTATTCCAGACTATAATCTATCTCTATGCCAAGTTTCATCCAGATCCGTTCAGCCGTTCCAGCGTGAAAGAGTAATAAACATCCATCCATCCATCGCATACTTACAAACTTTCGCGTTTGTAATAGTAGTATAAATATAATACAACTTGTATTGTGAGCAGTTTTGCTAAAGAGCTTTCGCACACGTTGGTCTTTTCCTCATGCAATCACTTATATGGGGATTCTAGTTCTGCGGTAGAGTAAATGGAACAGATTTCTTTGACAATAATAAATCTGACATTTCCTTGCCCGAGGGAATACATCACACTCTGCGCAGGCCAAAGAATATTAATACAGGGTGGCCAAAAAGTCGTTAGATCAAACGCAACTAGGGGTTAGATGGGGTCATCATAAAAAAATTGTTCTACGAGAAGTTATTATGTCAACCCTGCAGAGTTATAATTAATTTTGTAATGTTTTTATGAGAGTTGATAACATTGATAACTTAGTATGTGCCAATGCTTAAATTTAGCTCTGACTGCTCTTACTGTTTCAGATATCCTCAAAATATTCTACGAAGAGAGCTAAGAGGATATCTAAAGTACAAGGAGATCACAGTTGAGAGCACATTCCCAGTTTTGGGCCTTATCCAAGATTTTCCATTTGGGTTGTTCCAAGCCTTAGTTCAAAAGAACGTTACTATAAATCTGCTAGATCCTGGCAAGTTCAACGTCCATATTCTGCGTACAAACTAGATTAAATATAAAACTATTTTGCATACGCGTCTTCTTCAACTACATAACTTGTGAATGTAGCTCGCTGGCAAAACCGATCTTTATTTGTTCAGGGTGGTAGAAACATGCGAAAATTTATTATTGTTTGTGAATTTAGTCTTTTGGATTAATAAATTGGATAAAAGCGTCACGGAGCATCGGTACGGTGGCGGCACCGTGTTGTTATTGTGACGCTCTTGTACAAAAATCTTACGCTAATATGGAAGAGATCGCGTCATTTTCTATTGTCTTGTGAATATTTTCATGAATAATTATACTGTAAGGCGACAAATACCCACATAAATCACATTAAGTTGTTTCTATCGATTTATGATTTTTTTTTAATTTGTTGTATGTAAATTCCTTGGATTAAACATACTTCAAAATATTAAAATGTGCGGGAGAGAGGTACTTTAACAGGTGTCAGCCCCATAAGTCTGTTTGTCGCGATTTTGTGCTATGAAGTTATACACCTTCTAAAAACAGATATGGTACTTTTTCCGCGAAAAAATATCTGTTCTAGCGAAAAGGTTCACGTGATCGAAGATGACAGCAAAAGTTAGTATTGTGAAAGTACCTACAGCCAATTTCCATTGGCTTTTAATACATTTTCGCATCGCTGCTGGTTCGACGATAAGGCTTTTGGTAAGTAATTTAATAAATTGACCAAGCGCGTGTCGGATCACGCACAGGGAATACACTTCGTCAGGGCGGTTTTCTCTTGAAATAGGATACTTTATACTTGAACCAAGTGACAGCAAAACCATTTATCTTCGTTCGCTACGATGCATAATTTTTATTAAACTTCAAAATATTCTTATTTCTTTCATAAAGTTTATTATGAGACTAACGAGACCACACACGGTAGGAAAAATTGTCATGGCAATGATTAACGTAAATAGTAACGGCCTATGCTAAACTAAAATGTTGCGTAATAGTGGTAGGATCGTGTTGGTGGGACTCGTAATGGGACCGAAGGGCTTGGCTAGTTGGCTACACTAAGCGTAATGGTTTCACATTGTTCTACAGTACCTTAAAAATAAAATCAGCAAGTTTATAAGTTTTATTTTTGTAAAAAAACCTGGTCGATTCTGTCCCACTTTCATTACAGCTATTAGCCACCCAGGCAAAGCAACAAGGATTTTCTAACTGTCATGTAGGTAGAAGTCATAAAATTAGAAATAAAAACAGAAACAGCTACAAAACTTTGATTTTCAGGTACGGAAAATATACCCTAGGGTGGCGACTCGAGTACCAATCTAATCTTATGTTTGATACATAAGATTAAGGTCGGTACTCGCTCTCACTTTGCTTGCTCCACAAGATTCTTTGAAGATGTCGAAAGAATCAGTCAGAAGTAGTACGTCAAAATATTACACTTGACACGTGCCCACATTTTGCAGAGTTGGTATTCCATACAAAACATATAGTTAAACCAGGATAGTGCTTATAAAACCTGTCTATAGAATCGAATATATTTTATTTATATTGAATTGAATATTCGAACCTTTTAATCTGATTGTAATTTAATATATTCTACCCCAAACTGGCTTAAAATAGCAACACACTTCATGCCAATGTTTTATCCTAAATTTAATTTGGGTTGTCGTTCCTGAAAGATAAGCTATAGTACGGATTATACGGTAGAGCTTGGTGGAGTAAGGAACTTAATGAATAAACAGGATTATTTGTTAGATACGCAAACTGGTTTAAATCAGTTACGTAAGCTGCGCCCGTTTGTGAAAGAGATGCACGTCACCAATGCAATAGGTGCAATAAGGGACATCATAGGTGACAGATAAATAAATAAAAACAAATAAATATTGACGATTGATGATATGACAGGTAAATGAAAACAAATAAATATTGATGATTGATGATATGACAGGTAAATAAAAACAAATAAATATTGATAGATTTGTGCCACCACGGAATAGAGAAAACGGTGCCACACAGCGAATCTTACTATACTATGGGAACTAGATAACTGATATAACAGTTTTTGTATACAATACCTAACACTGAGAGAAGGAATACACAGCTATGTTCATTGCACGAATATAAATGTTCTGGGTGGGGATTGAAACCACGGTCTCAGCGCAGAACTACTACTAACTGAGCTATGAGGTATGCCTGGAGAGTTTGATTATATTATATCTTACTAGCGACCCGCCCGCGCGCCCTTGCTTCGCCCGCGTGCACATATCATGCATGTATTATACATATCACCTCTTGAATCACTCTATCTATTTAAAAAAACCGCATAAAAATCCGTTGCGTAGTTTTAAAGATTTAAGCATACATAGGGACATTGGGACATGGGGACATGGGGATATAGGGACAGAGAAAACTACTTACTACTTTGATGCCTAGCTGATGTTAATTGGTAACCATCACCCAACAAAGACTTTCCTCGCATGTAACGTACGATATGAACATATCTTACGATACACTGCCCTGCGTCCATCAACTTGAGGCATATAGATGGTAAGCCTCATGTGCCTGTAATTACACTGTACCTAATTATAATAAAAATTAGCTATCTACAGACCGTTGTAAATGATCTAGAGATAGCTCAACTGATCCAAATCAGTGCCAATTGGAACGCCCACGACGAATGTCTGCATTGTCACGCTGCGTTGAATGGAAATTACTGATGCGCTGATGATAATGCTCATCAGTATATAAACTACATAATATCTGAAACTCTACCTAATATTTGTTAGATATTAAAGAAAATGCAAAGTACCTACAACTAAATCAAAAAGCAATAACGGGCGGTTAGATAACCACGACGTGTCCTATCTCTAATGCGGGTACGTAATCGATTATCCCGTACAATATGTGCTTACTAGAGCTCCTATCCCCAAATGCTAATATAAGTATCCTAGCTTTATATTGGTGTCAATTGTGTATATATTTACAAAAAAAGTATATGAGTTAGTATATCAGCTATCTGGTTCCCATATCACAAGCTTTGGCTTAGTTTGGGGCTAGATAATGTGGAAAGTCCAGTAATATTTATTTATTTATCTTTATATAAGTGAGAAGTATTATTAATTACCTAAATAAAGCTGGCCTGGCATGGTATACACAAGTTTAGTATTGACTTTTTAAATACACGATTCTCTTTTCCGTGAATACACGGCACACACGGCTGGTAACTAAACCGTAGAGCAGTTACCAGATAAAATGTCAATAAGAAAATCGTCGTTTTGCGGAGTAGACTCAATCTAATTGACCGAACGAGCGAAGCGAGCGAAGCGTCTCAGTTTCCACATTGGCCAAAAATGCGTTTGTCCAGATGTCTGTCTGTCTGTCTGTCTGTCTGTCTGTTCTCCTCTACAGGTCGCGTTTTTCAACCGATCTGGACGAAACTTGGTACACAGGTTATATGATTTATTAGAATTTTTTGTCGTCGGGGATTTTTGATTGGAGGGGTACTTCCCCCAAAAAAAGGGCAAAAAGGGAGCTATTTGATATACTGGATATCTCCACCAAATGAGATCCGATTTCGATTATTCTTTTTTTATTTGAAAGGTAGTAACTATAAGTTGGTCTCATAAAAGTTTGGCGAAGATCTGATAAGGATCTTCAGCATGATGAACAGGATAGCTCATCAAACAATCGATGGTTTTCAATCAAATTTGAGAGAAACACAAAGGACCTCATTCTACACAAGATGATGCAAAAAAAAATCAAAAAGATCAAAAAAATCACAAAACGGAAAATGCACTTGCACATTACATTCCTCAAAAATTTACAGAATTAAATAGAAAAAACATAACAAAGATTAAACAGGCTGGTAAACATGTAAGGGGTGGTGGGTCAAGGGGTTTCGGTAAAAAAGGGAGAATGAGATAACCTACAGTGGGGGTTGCGGGTGAGGGGTGGGTGTCAGGTAAGAAGTAGTGGGGATGGGTATTTTCTACTTCTCTTCAACATTGATAGGTTTCTTTCAAAACTCTGAAATAGCTTTTGCTAAGGCAGTAAATAGCTCACTTTTAGTATGCTCGCGAGGTCTACAGCTCCCAGAGCCACTAGTCTTAGAAATAACTCAGGAACCAAAAGTTGGCCGGTGGATTTATTTCCACGTCCAACTCAAGCAGATATAGGCCATCCGATATTGAGCGGTTACAATGAACTTTTATCTTTTACTTCATTGAACATATCTTCTGAAGACGTTGTCTATGTGGCATTTGACCGCCTCCATTTTCGTTCAGTTAGTAAGTAGCTTTGCCTTCTGCGCTGTAGATTTTTTATGCAACTATCTGATGGAACAAGCAGATGGCCCACCTGATGTTAGTGGTAACCATCCCCTATAACAAAGCATTGCCCTGTAAGTCACGCACGATAGTAACGTGTCCTACGATGCACTGCCCTGCGTTCATCAACTTGGGGCATACAGATGCTAAGCCTCATGTGCCAGTAATTGGGTACACCGGCGACCACACTCTTCAAACCAAAACAGTGTTGCTGCTTGGCGGCAGAAAAAGGCGTGGTGGTAATACTTCCCTGGACGAGCCCTTCACAAAGAGCTCTACTACTCTTAAAACAAACATTTGTGTGATGTTTGTTTTCTTCAACATAAGTATCTCTCTATTAGGTATCTGGTTCCCAGCTTTTCTTAGTTTGGGGCTAGATTGTGCGCTTTTATATCCTTGTAATAACTGTCATTATTTTTTGACTCAAAAATCAGGGCACCCTTGAATTTTTTACTCATTCGTTCGTACATATATCAATTATAATGTCAAATGTAAATTTAAGGGTGGCCCGATTTTTTTGCACGCCAGAGTATTTTTATAAATTTGTACAAGTCTTTTAAAATACCTTAGAAACCTGCAAATATAGGGAGATATCTTAGAATAATTTGAGTATCGCATCGTTCAAAGGCCTTTAAAATGCAAATCCGAACGTGATTATTTTCACTCTCGATCAGCGCTTTTGGGCCGTTTCCCACACATTTGAAAACTTTGCATATTATAATATTTTATATACAGGTAAAAGATAAATATCATACAATATTATAATAACCCCATATTTTTCTTTTCTTATATTGAAAATTATTCCTTATATTTTGAACGTATTTGTAGATAATATATATGTGGTAATAATCTATTAGCTCAAGAGATCTTCGAAACGGGCCAAGAGATCTAAAATTCCAGGCATTATTTGAGGGGTGTGTAGCTCACTAAGAAACGATTATTGAATATTTTAACTCCAAATGGAAATAGCGTCATGAGAACGAAGTGGCGGGAGATTCTACTTTTACATACTATCTGAGAGACCTAAGCCCTCCTATACATATACATACAACTCGATCGGTCAACTCTATTGCTCCACATGTGATCGAGTATTTATTTAAGAATAAGTTTGGTCTAGCGAGTCACATTAGGGCTCATGCTAGGAAAAATTCGCCTTTTTTAGTTGGGGTCGCCGTCATCGAAATTGATGAGGACAACGATATACTACTACTATCGTAAGTACTTGGTACATAATTATATAAAAAAACGAGTACTAGTAATGATCTTCGACGATGATGGCCTAGACTAGACATATACATATAGGCAATCAGTTTATTTGCCACAAGAAGACACAATTAGGCTAAACATCAGGAGTGAGATGTAGGCGCATGCCTACAATGCATGTAGGATAGGATACACATTGAAACAATGGCTCTGTCAAGAGACTTTTATTCTATCACAGTGATCGTTGTACCTTGTTTAATTATACCTGTGATGCTGTAGGAAGCCTATGCATAAATCCAATAATCCATGCATCGTAAAAATTAAGCGAAACTGCCGGCACGTTAGCACGCTCCGTCAGACCTCTAGATAGAGGCCTGCTTACATTAAATAAGTAGTACTAAATAATTGTACGAAGAAAATTTGTTTGTTAAAAATAATAAATAAGTCAATATTCTTGGTGGGGCATTTTCACGTTTACCTAGCTAAAAGATATATTATATTTAAATACCTCATTAACTTTTCTCTTGAAGACATCTAAATTATAAGTCCCCCAGAAAAACGGAATCGAGTTAGGGAAATCATTATTGAGGACTAAGATCACACGCAATAAAAATTGGGAGAAGGAAACAGGAGGAAACCATGTTTATTTTACTTTGGGAACCAGATATCAGTTTTTTAATCCATACTTTAAGCAACCGTCCAACCAGATAATAGACCCGTTACTCAAGACACAGCTAACTGTTAAAAATCTCTCGCTGACGTTTTATCTTTTTTAATTATCTAAAATCACTAAAACTATGAAATATACCAAGCAACAAAATTTCTTAGATTAACATGACACCTTTGTTTGTAATTTCAATTAGTTAATAATTAACACAGCAATATAAAAACGTATTTAACTTAAACGGTAATTAATGAGCGAGACTTTACCTATTTATAGATAATATAGGTATAACCATGCACTATCCAACTGAAAACCTCTTGTATCCATGTTGCTATACCCTCATGCAGGGTCCATGTGATACTTTCTAACACCCAACAACAATGTATGTACCTACCAATGTAAAAAAACACATTCATTAATTAATTAATATATGAGTATAACTTGCGACAAACAAAGCCGATAAGCGAAAGCCGGCCCGACCGAACGGGTGGAAGGCGGCCCGCAGCGATGAAACGCTCCAAAAAACCGCTACCACCAAACAAATATGCTTCGCAAACAATCACTTAGTCTGGATTTATAAGTTTCTGCACTAAAAACTAAGAATTATTGCGTAAAAAATACCTTCATGGAAACAGGTAAAAGTTTTTTATGTATGTTATCACAATCGATCGAACACTAATCGGTTGTCAAGTCACTTGATATTTCAGCTTTTATTTCAAACTAGATAGAGATAGCAAGTGACTTGACAGCCCATTAGTGTTGATCGAGCTTTCAGAAACCAGGGGTAAATATCCTGCTTTGCAAAAATGATTTGACAAAACATATGTTGAGGTGAAATGTATAAAAAGTCAGACGTTACAGTTTCAATCCCATTCTGATTAATCTTACTCAAAAACTCCAGAAAACTCGACAAACAAAGCAAAAGGCGATTAGTTCTTTCACGAAGTGTGAAGTTTCTAAGTGGATTTTTGTGTTCTGCTTTGTGTATAACCGACAATTGATAACTGAAAAGTTGAATCGCGAGAGTTGAATGTTATTATAAGGAGAACATGTTATTGTTTCACGTTCAAACTCGAATGTTATGATATTATGTTTAAAAAAAGATTAATATAGTTTTTCTCGAACATATCACCAACTACAAAAAAATAATATAATCATAACTCAAGACCAGTAGCGATTTCCAATTGACGAACCTTTGATACGGCATTCCAGGTTTATTGCGTGTTTTGGTGATAAAAACATAATAACAATATCAATATTTCAACTGATTGGCTAATACAGTCCATCCCGCTGGGAATTAATGGAGTAGAGAGTGGTTTTCACGAGAAGTAGTTCACTGGCTGCCGAAAACGTTATGGGAACTTTATTAATATTTTATTATGAGCGCACCCCAGGATACCTACTGAGTGGTGTATAACCAGTGGCAGTGTGACTATAAATTTCGGTGATTTAGCTATCGGGGGAAGTTTTGGTTGTCTACGCAACCATGCCTACGACGTACCTTACCTACGTTCTTATTTTTATTCTGGACCTATAAATAGTAACAATAGTACCTAGGTAATAAATTGCTGAAGTTATATTTTTGCATTTACTTACTTGGTACTAATTCTGAAGGCGTTGCTATTTTTATCGATTTCGTACTTCGTCATAGGTGTTTTTAAAATACAGACTGAATCTAAAGGAAAATTTGTGGGTTGTTGTGTATTTTTGTTATTATAGAAAAAATGATTATACCGATATTGAGGACCTACTTAAGTACGACTCACTATCATTTTATAAGCTAAAACACCCCATAAACATCCACACTCTCATACAAACACACACATACACACACACGCGCACATTCATTCACACACAATTACACAAGAGAGTTCTCCTGTGAAACCCTGACTCTTAAGAGACTTGTGTAATCAGGAGAACTCTCTTACATGCACGCGCACACACACACACACACACACACACACATATACACACACACACCAACATACACCAACACACACACACACACCCACACACACACTAACTTTATATTTTTTTAAGTCATTTATTATTACTTAGATATAAATTAGATTGCATATCTGTATTAATATTGTGTTGGAGTAACTATATGTAGGTATGTAATAAACTGTAACTATAGGTATATTTTCATACGAGGGAGTACTATCTCCTGGGCCATAGCTAAGGCTACTCCAGAAGACAGAGCCTCACACTTACTGTAGATTGTTAATTATTGCAAATAAACATTTTTCATTTTTCAATACTTCAGTTTATAAAGATAACGAAGCATCTTATCTTTATAAACTGAAGACAAGATGATCTTTTATATTAATTATAAAGATAACGAAGCATCAAACGACCCTACAAAACCCTTAAAATGTGCTAGAATAAACAATCAGTTGCCGTCTCCGTTTATTGCAGATAATTACTGTTTGAAGTCCACTTCCTCCAATAATAACTGAACATAAATAATTACAACTTCAAACGGCTTTAATCATGATTCATGCTACACCGGGCCGGAACCATGCTTTCCCCGTGCCGTTAATTGAATTTGAACCCTATTTAAACTAAAATGAGTTGAATATATTATACACTTCGGTATTTGTGCCTAGCGTAGTCTAGCGCTATGATTTAAGAGGCCATACTCAACGATATCGTCGTACAAATAACGTTAAAATCTATCGATGGGCGCCGGCCGGCGGCCCGATTACGCTAATGTCTGGCTATCGAGATTACTTTCAGTTTGACATTTGATTCCCATCCATCCAAGGAATTTAGCATCCATCCCAAGGAGTTTAGATACAAGATCAATCCATATGTTGCTATTGCACTAAGGGAATCAAATGCTCTTGTTAGAGAGTATCAAATTCCTTGATCAAAATGTCAAACTGAAAGCCATCTCAATAGCCAGACATTAGCGTAATCGGGCCGACGGTTGTAGTGTGAATCCACTGCTAAAGAAGCGAATGAAAAGCAGTCCGTCTCCTCTGATCGCATCTGTAGTTTCTGAAGCAACATTTCTGTGTTACTCAATATCGCACTCTGTGTAAGATGATACTATTCATTTCCAACATTGGATTCAATATGATCGGTGTACTATAATACACTGACAAGACCACGGAACTGAGAAAGCACCAGACTATTCATCTCACAAAAGAATCGTTATTACGATGTGAGGGTGTGGGTATGTGTGTAGTACGTAATGCGCAAGGTGTAAACAACATGTCAATATTAAGATTTTTCGACTCTGATGCGAGCTTCTCAGTTATTTTTTATATTATCTGAAGTTATCAGTAAATAAACCATATTAACACCACAACGCGTGCAGATCCAGTGATTTGCCAAATTTTACCAGCAAGGATTTGAACGATGACGATAAAGACGATCTTCGATATTTTTATACATATAAAACTAGGAAACATGAACGAATTAATCCAAATAGAAAATATTATAAGACTTGTTTTAGTTTATTTTTATTTTCTAACTGGATTCGCATTTAATCATACCGATCGCTCAAAACTGCCTTTAAATTATTGTTAAGGTCGGTTACGGGTATATTAAAGTTTTTGAACATGGAAAATATACAAAATACCTACCATGTGTTGCTAATAATTGACATAGTACATTTTTCATTATTTATGGAGTTGGAACAAAGTGGCCTTAAAATTTCTGAAATGTAGACCATTGTAGTATTTTTTTACAATATGCAAATAATTTCTTCTTAAAAATACACTTCAAGATTAGTAAAGTAAAAAAAAAGAAACTTAGTCACTTATTTAAAAAAAATATGATGGATCTACTGAATCGACCTAACTAGACTCGAAAGTAGACTTCAATCCTTAGGCACAACAGACTACCCAGACTTGTTAGAACCCAAGACCCACTCAAGATCCTTTGGGATGTCCAATTGAATCTAGGATTTTTTTTATAATCATCAAAACAAACTAATTAGTCATTTACAGGCATAGTTACAACTGAGAGAGCTGTTTATTATTATTTCTTCTCTTCCACTTGAAAGTAATTCAATCCAAAGCTTCAAGAGCTATAGTGTTGCTTAGTAGGAGCCGAATTCTCTGTACGTGACCACAATTTCGTGAACTTAATTGTGCTACTCAATTCCTGAAACTACCAAACCGTGGCAAATTGGCGAGCAATTCACTTTACTTTTCTTGTTGTTTGAAACTTCAGAATAGCGAACGTTCAAGTTACAAAGTTGAAGAATCAAGTGGTATAGATTTAGGTATTCTTGGTTTTTCTTTTACTTCATGGATCTTCATTCACTAGTTCTCTTTAAACAGTGTGGTGAAAGGAATTTAAGTGTGCCTCAAAAGGTTCCTTTTGAACTCGACACGTGTTTTTAGAGCTTACCGTCGTACTACAAAACGGTGTCTAACTTTAAACAATGTCGAAAATTAGCGCTGTCTCTGTTTGTAATTACGCAATGGTAAGAGATGGCACAAGTCTAAGCATAGTTTATCGTTTGCCTATTTTTTGTAGTAAGGCCCTTCCTACTTCCTACTAATACTAATATTATAATCGCGAATGTTTGTAAGTATGGATGGATGGATGTATGGATGGATGTTTGTTACTATTTTACGCCGGAACGGCTGAACGGATCTGGGTAAAACTTGGCAGAGAGATAGATTATAGTCTGGAATAGCACATAGGCTAGTTTTTATCCCGTGGGAATACCAGGATTTAAATCTGCGCGGGTGAAACCGCGGAGCGCAACTAGTATACGATATAGTATGCCCCGGTTGGTTGATTCAGGTTTAAGTTCAAAGCCACGGTCAAAACACACAGAGCAGTGGTCACCTAAACAGATGAGGTCGTCACCAAACGTTCGATACAATCCGAGTTCAATATATTAAATCTCAGGTGTGATGAAAGTTAACAGTTATCTAGGGACTTGGCGAGATCCCGAATATTCAAATTCCTTGTCCCATACTCACAGAAAACGTCGATTCTTTCTTTATTTTTTATGGCTCCTGTCTACAGACAATCTTGCCAGTGTCAAGTGATTTCGATAGAAACTTTTAAGTTTCTAGTCACGTCAGTCCAAAGTCGAGTCAGTCAATTGTTTTGAAGAAAATTGTGGCGGTTTCTTAGACACATTTGAAACATTTTCGGTCAAATACACTTTCATTACAAATGCTTACACTTTGTGCTCAGACCATAAGTAATGTTGGCTAAAATACCACCAAAATTACACAACACAACTCAAAATAACACTAGAAAAACAATTTTCAATGAGAATGCTATTGCTGAATCACGCCGTTTCTTCAAAGTTTCATAATGTTCTTTTTCAGTGTAATCAGTGTCACTGTCAACACTGTTAAAAAAAAAGTGTCAAGGACGATTTCATTTTTGAAAATAAAAACAATATATATGTTCTGTGGTAGAAACTACCCTCTATGTTCATTGATTTAACGCATAGTTTAAATATTCCTGGTCGTAGCTTTGTCATTTACAATTTGAACACTTCAGTACACCTCTAAAGGTACAAGTAAAATACGTTAGTACGTACGCTAGCGATGATGTTGTGTAGGCAACGTTACTATTGATAGAAGTGGAACGCATGTGAATTATATTATTGTTGGATAGCCCGCATGCATCCACGAACTGTTTGCCCTAGAAATGTGTATTTTGGCCATTATGCTGGTACTTATGCTAATAATGTTCTGTTTTCGCAGATGGATGGCTTCCTCCAAATAGTGACCAAGTACTTCAGTAGGTTATTTCAATTCAACAAGGTAGATTGTACTGTAGACACAGGGAGGTCTACAGTACAATCTACCTTGTTGAATTGGAGAAAAATAGATTGTAGGTACTATGTACACAGGTGGATCTGTGTCCATAGTACCTACAATCTATGTTTCTCAAGCTTGCACACAGTAGTCAAATGATATCATGCAATCCAATCTTTCTCTCCTATGTTTTCTAAATTGGGCTATTTGCTTTTGGTAGGTTTTCTATATTATTATTTTGGTATTGATAAAAAGTACCCACTGTCTACTACAAGAGCTTTTTTTCGTTGATATTTTAAGCATTCTAAAAAAGAAGAAAAAAATACTTAAAACTAAGTTTATAATGTTCTACCTTTACATTGTTAACCTAATTATATAGTTACTAAAACCGCTATTTTAGTATAGATAAATGGGCAATGTATTGTATTAGTGAACTCGGCTTAAATCTGATGTCACGTATTTTCAATTGAATCTACTCTAGAGCCATGTTCACATAACTTAGCTTTTACGCCATTAAGCCCGAGACAGGCTACGTAATAACTTTTGAATTACTAACTTATAAACAGTTTGAACTAGCGCGCGTAAACGAAGACCGTAACGTCTTTAATATGTACGTATTTTGTTTATGTAGTAGTTAAATATTTCAGGAATTTCACATAAGTAAATTATGTCTTCTCTTATATTTTCAGGAAGAATGATTTTGAGCAATATTTTCAACTGACTTTTCTCTATTTCGACGATGTCTTTGAGCCAGTGTGGTGTCGTCGTCCAACGCTTAGGTAATTCATCTTACGTGATCGCCATTTGAGAACTAATATTATTAGATTATTATTAGTTTAGATGCACGTGTATTTGTCGGTACTACGAGCTATATGACTTAAAAAATAAAGCTCAATGCATAGCTTTGAAATGATAAAACCGGGTGGGTTTAAATGTACGTTTTAGAAACTTTTACGAGCTTTTTTACAATGCTTTTTGATGGTTACCACTTAACATCGGGTGTGCGATTTGCATGTTCCATCAGCTGTAGTACAAAAAGTAGTATAAAAATGATTCGAACTTCGTTGGGGCTTGTAAAAAAAAGTTTAACTATAGGCACCTAGTTTGTTAGCTTGTTTCTTTATTTTCCGGTGGGCCAGCTGCCTGTTCCATTATCATATCAAGTTGGATCTGATATCCATAAACGCTCATTCGAAGCATATTTGACATCATGAAACCGACGGAATTTTAGATTTGTTCCCCATTCGCCCCGCAGAGTTTCGCCCCACATGTAAAATTCCGCATTCGTCCCACATTATATTCCTTGTTCGCCCCGAAATTAATTTATGGATATTTTAATATTATTTTTCCGTGTTCGTCCCATTTTGAGTTCCTGTTTCGCCCCGCAAGTTTTTGTGATGTATTTTAGTACAGTCAGAACAAACAACCCTTCAAGCATTTTGATGGTCAACTACGTAAATAATATTTAGGTATTATATTTTTAAAACTTACAACTACACTATGCAGGTAAATAATGCAATTTCTGAGAACAAAAGGTGGTCGGGAAAAATCCCTTGTTTCAAGGCCAAATAGGCTAAGTGCTTGGCCAATCACATCATTGCTTTGCAATTGTGCAGGTAAAAAATGCTAATTTTGAGAACAAAAGATAGCCGGGCGTAATCCCTTGTTTCAAGACCAAATAGGCTAAGTGCTTGGCCAATCACGTCATGGGATTATCAGTAGACCAATCGCAACAGTACGGAATATGGACACTTACTATGAAGTGATAATATATAGAACAATAATGAGAGTAACGTAGTGTTGACAACAAGTTGCATGTCATTGTGTGTGAAAGTGCCAAAAATAATTATTTATTAACATTCGTGCCAGCGTAAGTGTGAAAAAGGTATTTTTATTTAACTTAATATAGCGTTTAATTGTTTTTCTTGTTTGTAAGTAAGTTCTTACTAAGTAGTTTACTAATTAGAAGATATTTTTTTATTGATTTGTCCCCAGTATGGCTTCTATTTTTTTATTATTATTTTTTCTTTCTTTTTTGTTATAATATATAATATTTTTATTTCGGGTTTCCATCTAGGTATGTCACTATGATGGAACCCAGCAAAATCGCTACGCCATCGTCATCACAGAAACATTTAACATACATAGAGTCAAAAAGAGGTGAGCCAGTTAAAATTTTATCTAATTAATAACTTCTATGATTTATGATTCAGTGAGTTCATAATAATAAATATTTTTACAAACATTGATCAAATGTTTTTATTTGTCAACTGTACTCCCAATCCCTTTGTTGTAGGTACTTTACAAAATGTGGGGCGAAACGAGAAATATTTTAGAGGTGGGGCGAAAGCAGAAATTTTTGGAATGTGGGACGAACGCGTGGGGCGAATGCGGAACAAATCGAATTTTCATCGCAATTGCTATACTTTGGAATTTTGGATAGGCTTGGCATTTTCTTGACTCGCATTAATAATAAACAGGCGGAAATCCTTTTGTTTCGAATCGACTCTGTT
The DNA here is from genome assembly GCA_963576535.1 of Plemyria rubiginata. Classification (NCBI taxonomy): domain Eukaryota; kingdom Metazoa; phylum Arthropoda; class Insecta; order Lepidoptera; family Geometridae; genus Plemyria; species Plemyria rubiginata. The sequence goes on along the minus strand of OY754909.1, from coordinate 6,468,725 downwards.
TTTAGTCACTTTTGAATGCTTGTTTATGTTTATGAAATTACTTTTACATGAAACGGTTCTCAAAGCTAAACATTTTGCATTATCATCAGCAGTCCACTTGTAATACACAATCGCTTACCTACCTATTATTTATGTTATTTTTTAATAGATGCTGAATGAAAACGTGCTAGATACCTACTACTTCATATTCAAAAGTCGCTATATCTGGATGTTTGCGGCATAATTAAACCACAATCATACGCTCGATATCACACACCACTAAACCGATAGATAAAACTAAGTTCATAACCTGAATTAACATAACTGATACTAAGACAAAAAAAAACCACCAAGAAAAAATAAGCAAGCAATGCCGCCGGTAACAGCTAGTAAGAGATATAGCAGCGTCCATAATACGAGCCCAGGTGTTTATACTTGTAGATTCGGCTCTATATTATGTAGTTCAATAAAAGCGATGAACTTTGTTTGAAGCAGCTGAATCGCCCGTATTATTTAGGAGCAATCAATTGAAATGGAATAAACAACTTTACGACCGTCATCGATCGAGCTCGCTCCAGCTCTAAATGGTGATTGCGAATCAATTGGAGACATTGTTTGGGTTTACAGCTCATTCCTATTAGACAAGCAAGCTACAACACAATAAAATAAATCAAGTATACAACAGGCTAAAATAATATACGCGTGTTTTCAGTATTATCTACCGTCTTGTTTCGGATTCAAAAGACATCATCAGACTCATCATCTGTAAAAGTCCACTGCTGGACTTAGCTCTTTCCTATCCATTTCCAGGAAGAACAGTGCTGACAGATAACAAACATCTATGTCAATCACACAAATGATCGTTCTCGGTGGGGATCGAATCCATGGCCTATATGGCACAGAAAGCACAGCTACTACAAACCGAGCTGTGAAGGCTGCCATTATATGAATATAACCAACATGGATAATGTGTATTCTTGGAATTACGCCCACCAGCGATTTATTAGATGCGGTCCAGTGTTCCGTCCGTATGCTTGTTTAGGCTCAATCTTAGGGTAGGACCACATCATTCTGTCACCAAATTTTATGTGTCTGTTTGTATATAAGTAGAGTGCGTAAAATTTTAGAAATGTAAAAGTCAAAGGATGTTAAATTAAATAAATAACAAAAAATCATTAAAAGGTACAAACTAGGGCGCCAGTTCCCCGTGACGTGAGACAAGAAACTAACGATATGGTTCATAGGCTTTCATTAATATTCCTCGCATATCGTGGCTGTATAAAGTTTACTTATCACTGTCACATTCATGTCAACGAAAAGAGATAGCAACAGACTTATCGATCATTTTAGCTAATGGAGCCCTCAGTGACCTATATGCATAAGATTACTACCATTTTTACGCTGGGCTCCTGCTGCAATTGCTTTACGTAATAGTTATGAAATAGTGGCGATGGCAACCTGTCACGTGTACAGACGGACCTCCCTTAGACGCCTTTGTACTTGGTACTAAGAAATTTGAAGGGATATCTACAGAGCTAAGGGATCAAAGCCGTAAAGCTGTTTTTCTAGTTTTTTCTCAGATTATGAAAAACTACCTACTTATCTGTACGTCACATTTGTATGTCGTTCTCAGACCGTAGCCGTATGTCTGACCCTATCTGGCATACTATGTGGTAATATTTATTGATTTATCGCACAGAGAATGCTGCTGGCATTCAACGTTCTCAATTATAGTTATAATTGCTACGCGTTGCTTGAATAACTAACGCATAGTCCTATCCTATCCTATCCTACTATCCTACTAATATTATAAACGCGAAAGTTTGTAAGTATGAATGGATGGATGGATGTTTGTTACTCTTTCACGCCGAAACAACTGAACGGATCTGTATGAAACTTGGCAGAGAGATAGACTATAATCTATGGAATAGCATATAGGCTACTTTTTATCCCCTGGTAATACTGTGATTTAAATCTGCGCGAGTGAAACCGTGGGGTGCAACTAGTTTTTGTATAATGAGAAGACTTTGGATATTTGAATGGTCTTACAGCGACTAAGTAGGTACTTACTTTCTTCTTTCTATATTTTCACTCTGAGGGACAGAACGTGATTTATGGGTCTTAAAACTGCTTAAAATTTAACATCACACCCATGTGGATTAGTCCTGCTTAAGTAATACCGTTTTAAAAATGTGACACTGTTTGAAAAAATTTCCCCAAAAAGAGTTAATTTGGTCAAATCAAAACTTCAATTGACAAGAAAAAAACAAGAATTAATAAGACTGAACCAAGATTCAACTTTTGGTACAAGTCAGCCAAAGAGCTACCTATTTGTTTAAAAGTAGTCTTGCATCGAGACATTGTGATAGTCATGCAAGATTAATAGATAAGGAACTTGTAACTTTCCGAAACGGATTTATCAACAAAGATAATCTCAAACACTTAAGATATCACTAGTTAAAAATACACACGCCGCACGTATTGTAGATGATTTATCAATAGCCAATTTTATTATCATCAGTTGCCCTATTTACCTACAGGATGCTGTATTGTCACAGCCTCAGAAAAAAACATGAACGGCCAGCAAGCTTATCATCCTCTTGATCTAGTTAGTCTTCTTCAGCAGAAAGATCAGCCAAGTTAGTAACCTTGCCAAGCATCACTGACAACTATCGTAGACTAGTAGCGCCTCGTGGTTTCACCCGCGTAGTTTTAAATCCTGGTATTCCCACGGGATAAAAGCCTATGTGTTATTCCACACTATAATTGACCGAGCGAGCGAAGCGAGCGAAGCGTCTCAGTTTCCACATTGGTCAAAAATGCGTTTGTCCGGATGTCTGTCTGTCTGTCTGTCTGTCTGTTCTCCTCTACAGGTCGCATTTTTCAACCGATCTGGACGAAACTTGGTACACAGGTTATATGACTTATTAGAAAAAAGATCAAAAAAATCACAAAACGGAAAATGCACTTGCACATTACATTCCTCAAATAGCTCACTTTTAGTATGCTCGCGAGGTCTACAGCTCCCAGAGCCACTAGTTTATCTCTGTGCCAATTTTCACCAAGATCCGTTCAGCCGTTCTGGAGTTATAGAGTAACAAACATCCATCCGTCCATCCACACAAACTTTCGCATTTATAATATTAGCAGGATTAACTACTTTGTTATGTAGCAAAAGCTCAGTCTGGACCTTTTTGGCATACCACTGCAACGGAATGGGTCTGGCTGTAACTAAGTTTCTAGTGTAACTATTTTTGACAATTTTTATAGTGCTCTAAGCTATAACGCGGTTAAATAAATAATTCTGGACAATCCACACAGCACCATCTAGCCCCAAAGTAAGCTACTCAAATCTTGTGTTATGGGTACTAGATAACTGATAATATATTTAATACATTATACTTACATAGGTAGATGGATTTTTTTTTTATTATACATAGAAAACACCCAGACCAACGGAACACATTTCTGTAGATCGTACACAAATTTGTTCCAGGGCAGGAATTGAACAAGCAAACACGGACTCTCGCCCGCTGCGCCACTGAGGTCGTCAAAAATCGTTAGTGTTTAGGGCGCAAACTGTATGGCAGACGCAAACAACCCTGACTTTCCTATCGCAGTGAAAATCAAGCTCAATAGATTTAATGGTGATAACATTTGACTGGATAATTGTACAAAGTGAATTTTATGGCTGATAACACACACCACCGCTCAGTTGGTAGCTCTACTTTTGCGCTGAAGGCCGTAAGTTCGATCCTCACCGAGTACAAATGTGTGTGTAATAAACATACCCGTCGTTGTTTTCAGTCTGCGTGTTATATAATATAGGTAATATGAGTGTGTAGGTAGGTAACTATTACATCAGCTATCTAGTCTAGACTTTACTTGGACTTATGTAGTGGTGTGTGGTAATGTTCATCAATATTTATTATATCTTGTAAAAGGGTAACGACGACTTTTTACGGTGATCTAAAAAATATGTAGGTACAATCATAAAACAGCTACAATTTATATGCAACTAGCGATCCGCCCGCGCGCCCCTGCTTCGCACGGGTGCACATATCATGCATGTATTATACATATAAACCTTCCTCTTGAATCACTCTAATCTATTAAAAAACCGCATTAAAATCCGTTGCGTAGTTTTAGAGATTTAAGCATACAAAGAAACATAGGGACATTGGGATATAGGGACAGAGAAAGCGACTTTGTTTTATACCATGTAGTGATAGTGATACCTGCTGTCGTTGGTCGTGTACCAAATTACCAGTAATCTTCATGTCATAATGAATACCTTCTTACACCAAACAGAATGCGTTGGGTGTCAGCTTAAAATACATGAACTTTACTATACATCAACGCTAGGTTTTGCACCCATTACAAGAATTTGACCTTAGTTAGAATAAGGTCGAATATCGCTGGTATACAATAACTGGTGATTAGGATTGTTAGTCGTAGGCAAGGAATTTGATGTACTTGTATTCAAATTCCTTGGTCGTAGGAGACCACGGAATATTTCTTTTTAAATTTTGAATACGATGGCGCCCTAAAATCCTTGGCGGAAACATACTTTACGCAATTTTGACATTTTCACGCACAAAGCTTTTGACAGAATTCAAAAAGTGAGTTATTTTCCACTAGGGGCGTTATTCACTATGACCAATTCAATCGCGTTTGCGTTTAGATCACGTTGTGACGTCACACTGTTTGGGCAAAGTATCTCATGTCATAAAGACTAAAGCCCAAGATCACGCTTTGGCGTTACACGGTTTGGGTCATAGAGAATAATGCCCCAGCTAGGTATTCGGTGGCAGAAACCTTACCGTGAAAGTGCGTAAGTCCTACCTGACGTTTAAAAACTGTAAAATGTGTTTAAATTAAGGAATTTGAATAGGTTTAAATACATTTGCTTGTAACTCTGCTGAAGTTGCCATCCCGCCGCAAAAAAATATTCACCTATAGGTATTATTACCTACGGGGATTGGAATTTTACGTTGATTCTAGTACATTATGGTACAAGTGTGGAATGTTGTTGATTGCCGCTGAGGCGCCATTGAGACCTGAGCCGTAGGCGAGGGTCTTAAGAGAGCCGAGGACGGTAATCATCAATCCACACGTGTATCATACGACGTTTTTCAACACATTTGTGAATAAAATAATAATAAAAACTCACAGAACAGATATTTTTCCTTGGAGTTTTCAGGTAGTAAAGTTTCCATACGTTAAGGGCTTCACATCATAAATCGGGCGGTGTACAACATAAATCATTTTCTTCGTAACTAGTACTTGTAGACATTTTAATTAATAAACAACTATAATTTCAACAGTGAAAACGAGTTGTGAAAAATGTTTCGCTTCGGCGGGAAAAATTAAGGGTCCGGCGACAGCGGCTCGCAATTTCGAGGTGCGGTTGGCTATTATTTAATTTTATTTCATTTCGGGGAGGTTGTTTGAAAGATTAACTCTAAAGTGACACGCATAAATACTGTTCGAACACAAATAATACAATAATACAAGGGAAATGTGCTTGAGTCAGAAATCATTTTGGTATTAGGTAAACGTAAGACCAAACATACTAATACCAAAATGATTTCTGATTCGGGCATGTTTCCCTTATATTATTGTATTATTTGTGTTCGAACAGTATTTATGCGTTTCACTTTAGAGTTATTCTTTCAAACAATCTCCCCGAAATGAAATAATAGCCAATCGCACCTTGAAATTGCGAGCCGCTGTCGCCGGAGCCTTAATCAGTTTTCATAAGCGCGCGCATTGCGATCGGCCACCGACTAAAGGGATGAGGTTTTTTTTTATTTTCCGCGCATAGGGTAAAAAGCATTGCGCCTATTCTGCCACGTAAAAAATGGGGATTTTAATTTTTCTTTTATTACAAAGAAAACAAAAGTTATATTTGAGTGAATGTTTGACTTAACTTGTTTGTAAGAGTTGTAGGGCTCTTTGTGAAGGGCTCGTCCGGGGAAGTACTACCACCACGCCTTTTTCGGCCGCCAAGCAGCAACGCTGTGTTTTGGTTTGAAGAGTGTGGTCGGCGGTGTAATTACAGGCACATGAGGCTTAACATCTGTATGCCTCAAGTTGATGGACGCAGGGCAGTGCATCGTAGGGCACGTTTCTATTGTGCGTGACATACGGGGCAATGTTTTGTTTATAGGTGATGGTTACCACTTAACATCAGGTGGGCCATCTGCTTGTTCCATCAGCTAGTTGTATAAAAAAAAAAAAACTTATTACACACGTACGAGTTAAAATTATCTATAATATAAGAAGTTGCATGAAATGAGCAAGCAATAGGAACATTAATTTATTTTTTCTATTGAACACGATCTTTTTTTTGAATAAAAACTTTTTTAGGAACAAAACAACTCAACCAATAAAATTTAAAAAAAAATCTATAACGCACTAGTGGGTTATAGCAATGAAAAAGTCACAGTTTGAATAATGGGTGTCATTCTGTGCCTAATTTGGTGACCGTTGAGCCACTTTATAGTGTTGAAAAATATTTTACATGAATTTTACATGCAATAAAAAAACTGACAATTTACTTTCCCGAATCCGATACCGAATGAATCAAAATAACTCCGGTCTCGGATATGCGCCATCGCTCGATTGTCTTTCCGCATCGCAATCGCTTCGGTCTATAGCTGTTCACCGGCCGCAAAGTAGCCTTGGACGTGGCAATCATAACCTCAGAATATCTAACGACTTCGTATTACGTGATAAGACAGGGCAGTCATAACAATCTTAGTTATGATTCACTTTATAATTCATCATTTTAAAATTCAAAAGGGAATTATTTTATAAGCTTATATTTAACTTGCAATGTACTCGTATTGTTATAATATGTAAATATATGTTTGGATCTTGCAACTAAATTTTGAAGCTCAGATCTTTAACCGATTGAGCTAAAATTTTCTACTAATAAATTCGTCCTAAGTTTTTCACATACCCCGGTTTTCCATTATTTATTTAGAATTCATGAAGGTATAATAAAAATTGATTTTTAGGGCAAGGCCGAAATCGAAACCACAGCTATTCGAGATAAGGTTCAAAACGCCTAGGTACACTTGACCACCATGCACCGTCACGCGACCTAAAATAAAACCCGTCAAGAGGGAATTCAAAATGCATTGCAGCTGAAAATGTAATGAAAAGTGGCCTCTACATTCTTGCTAATCAAGACAAAACGTGAACCCAGCTGTGAAAACAAAATGCTGTAGAAATATTTATTTATTTTTATCATTGTTACAGATCGGAGTAGGTAATACCTACAGTCAAGAAATAATCCGAACGATGGTGGACCGGGCTATCGGCTATCTCTCCCGAATATACACCAACAGTTGTGAGTACTTACAATTTATTCTAATAAATAAATAATGCTGGACAATCCACACAGCATTATCTAACCCCAAAGTAAGCTACTCAAAGCTTGTGTTATGGGTTAAGTGATATACTTAATACATTATATACTTACATAGTTAGATATTTTTTTATTATACATAGAAAACACCCAGACCAACGGAACAAATATCTGCAGATCGTACACAAATTTGTTCCGAGGCGGGAATCGAACCCACAACCTCTGCGTCGCAGGCGGACTTTCGCCCGCTGCGCCCCTGAGGTCGTCAAATGATTCAAAGACACAAAGGCAAATAATGTAAACAATAATAAGACTCCCAAAAACGCAAGGCACAACAAACATCTTACCTATCCTATTTAGGGAACAAATATCCTGTATGTACTTCGTATATTTCATTTTTATTAATTTAATGTATTCTCTTATTCGTATAAATGGTACGTTTGCTTATTTCAACGCTTCAATGTAACATGTAAATGAGCTCATAAGACAAGTTAGCAAATGGCAGCTTGGCAGCTCATTTGTTGCTTGTCTGGCATACAGTAACTTTTTTGCTTAACTTTGCATTGTCTGCAAAAGATTTATGTTCCTATTCATTTCGAAAATGACAAATTAATCTAGACTGACATAGAAGGTAATGTAATTAAACGCCCTCCTACCCGATGGACTGACGACGTTAGGATCGCGGGTAGTCGGTGGGTCTAAAGGGTTCAAAATCGTTCTTCCTGGAAACGGATAGGGGAGGCCTATGTCCAGCAGAGGCCATCCGTAGGCTGATGATCATCCTCATCATCTTCCTGCCCTTATCCACGCTAAGTGGGGCGGCACAACAGGTTCTACTCCTCCACTCTCCTCTATCATTCGTCATCTCGGTGCTCACTCCTTTCTTACTCATATCATCCTTCACACAATCCATCCATATTTTCTTTGGCCTACCTCTCTTTCTAAAACCAATCACATCCATGTCTAACATTCTTCTCGTAATATGACTATCCGTAGGCTGATGATGATGAATGTAATTATATCTGCACAGTGATAGGTATTTAGGTACGTTCTAATCTTAGCACATAAATCTGCCTAGTAAGTAGTCTTAGGTCAAGATAAGTGATAAGTAATCAGATCGATAAAATACATTATCCCCTCTATACTAGTTCTGATGCTTTTCTTCTTCCATGACGTGGTTGAGATTCAATCTGTTTGTCCAGTAAGTGGCGTGGAGTACCGGTGAGAGGGGATGGCGGGCGCGGACGATGATGACTCGGTCGACTGGGAGGCGCTGTACCTGCGTCTGCCGGTACAGAATCTCACCTGGAGCGGTAACGGCTCAGAGCTGGGCCTGTGGAACGTGACCGAGGGACCCAACGCGACGTGGTGGGACTCGGCCGCGCCCTTCGACTCGCCGGCCGCGCTCGTCCGCGCCGCCGTCAAGGCCTTCGTCCTCGGCCTGCTTATTCTCGCCACTGTAGTTGGTGAGTAGGTGTTTCCATCATAGAGTAAAAGAATATTAAAAAAAATTACCGTCACACTTGCAAGGAATCCGCCCTAATTTCAATCCAATGAAAATTACAATGAATCAACTAAATTAGAAATTATGAATATAAAATATCACTAAAATGCATTCCTATGTTCAACATACATATTCCTTACCATTTTAAAACAGCTCTGTGAAGTGTATCGACATTGTCACTTTCATGTCAAGGAAAAGAGACAGCAACATACTTAGCGGCAAGGAATTTGAATACAAGTCAAATTCCTTGATTAGCGGTCATTTTAGCGGATCCCTAAGACCTCAACCAATACAATGACCAAAAGTGTCTAGTATAGTTGCAGGGCAGCAGTCCCTACTTTTCCTACCCAATCGTTCGAATAGCAAGCTCGCTAATTTTAGCCGAGAGAATCGGTTGTAATGCGGCGTGTCCCATATCGAGCAAATGAAAAGCTCTATTCACGAAACTCAGTCGAGCGGTGCACTTCATGATTCATGCAACTTTGTTCGAGCATATAATTTACCCTTAAAAATCCAATTATATCCGAGAAGCGAGTCGATATTGCAAGTTTGTCTGTCCATCTATTATATAAAAGTCTCGTAATAGCGTAACATTTTATCCGGGCGATCGTTCGACTACTTACGTGCTAACGTTCGTCTGGAGCGGACCATATTTCAAACACGAAGCACAGTAATTTCTTCACATTTTCCTCTATACGGTTTTATAGATGAACACGTTACGGTCAACATTAGTCAAAATAATGATGCGATAAAGCCAGTAACATCCAAAATTTCGAGTGATGACGCGTAACATAAATTAAAAACAACTCTGATCCAACACAATCCTACTATCCACCTAATTATAAACGCGAAAGTTTGTAAGTATGAATGGTTGGCTGGATGGATGGATGGATGGATGTTTAGATGGATGTTTTAGTTTTTTTAGATAGAATATCTGGAATAACACATAGGCTACTTTTTATTCCGTGGGAATACCGGGATTTAAAACTGCGCGAGTGAAACCGCGGGGCGCAACTAGTAAAATCATATTTCTTTTTTTCCAGGTAATGTATTCGTGATAGCAGCAATATTATTAGAGAGGCACTTGCGCAGTGCTGCGAACCACTTGATCCTGTCGCTGGCGGTGGCAGACCTGCTGGTGGCGTGCCTGGTGATGCCGCTGGGCGCCGTCTACGAAGTGGCTCAGCGCTGGACGCTGGGCCCGCAGCTCTGTGACATGTGGACCTCAGGGGACGTCCTCTGCTGCACCGCTTCCATCCTGCATCTAGTCGCTATTGCACTTGATAGGTAAACGTCAACTTTTACAACTCTTCCTCAACTAACTTCTATTAGAAAACGAATGAAATCTTTTCTTTGTTCATAGGTATCGGGCTGTGACAAACATTGATTACATTCACGCGCGAACCCCGCGGAGGTCAGCGCTGATGATAGTGTGTGTATGGACAGTGAGCATCGGTGTGTGCATAGCACCGCAGTTGGGCTGGAAGGACCCCGACTGGAACCGCCGCGTATCAGAAGACTTGCGATGTGTCGTGAGCCAAGATATAGGCTATCAAATATTCGCGACAGCGTCATCGTTTTACGTACCAGTATTGATTATATTAATTCTCTATTGGCGAATCTACCAGACCGCCAGAAAAAGAATACGTCGACGTCGAGGGGCGACAGCGCGCGGTGGGCCTCCCCCGGTCCCGGCGGGCGGCGCGCTGGTGGCGGCGGGTGGCAGCGGCGGCATCGCGGCTGCCGTCGTCGCCGTCATCGGCCGCCCGCTGCCGACCATCTCCGAGACGACCACCACGGGCTTCACGAACGTCTCCTCGAACAACACTAGTCCCGAAAAGCAATCCTGCGCAAACGGGCTCGAGGCTGATCCTCCAACGACCGGCTACGGAGCAGTCGCCGCCGCATACTACCCGACTCTAGTGAGGCGGAAACCCAAAGAGGCGGCCGACTCGAAACGAGAGAGAAAAGCCGCAAAAACTTTGGCAATAATAACCGGTGCGTTCGTCGCATGCTGGCTCCCCTTCTTCGTGCTGGCTATCCTCGTGCCGACGTGCGACTGCGAAGTGAGCCCGGTGCTGATGTCGCTGTCGCTGTGGCTGGGCTACTTCAACTCGACGCTGAACCCGATCATCTACACGGTGTTCAGCCCCGAGTTTCGGCACGCGTTCCAGCGCCTGCTGTGCGGGCGCCGCCGCCGCCGCCGCGCCGCGCCCCCGTAGTCCCCGCCCCGCCCGTCTCATGCCCCGACATCCTCCCCGACTGACCTCTAGTTCATCATTACCTTATGTTACCTTGTTACATTTTCAGAGATATATTTACACCCTATTATTTTTTGTATGTGATTAATGTTAATAACGGAACCTATCTAGTTAATAAATCACAAATTCTCTTTATTAGATTTTACTTTTTGTATTTTATATTCAAAACCCCTCCTATGTATATCGTCACTATTTTAATTTTTCATAACAAGTTTTCTAATGGGTGCATGGTGATATTTTCGAGCCACGTAAGAGAAACCAAGGCCTGCCTCGTGTTTTTTTTTCACGAAGCATTCTCATAACAATTGATTGAATCATAAGAGACAGAAGAAATCGCCCCTTGACAAACAATTTTATTTTGTTGCAAGTTGCAAGTATATTTTATACACTAAATATTTTCTTCTATTTAATATTTAGGACACGTTTGCGAAGGATTAGACTACTGTCGCACTAGACCGTGAAAAATGGAGGGGGGTGGTAAATGCCCTAAATGGAATGACACAAGGTCAAAGTACCTACTCACTGGCACACATTTTTGAAAATATAAAATCACGACGTTATGAAATGAAAAACATAGTTTCGGAGGACAACAAATGAAAGCTTTAACAAAAAATAGAACATTGTTCACCGAGAAGAGAAGGTGACCGATTACCGTCGAGGGTGTCGTTTGAAGCCCGAGCCGTAGGCGAGGGCTTTAAAACACCCGAGATCGGGAATCACACTTTCTCTCGAGTGATATATAGTGCTTTATACTACACCTACGAGGAAAATAAAAAACTAAAACTGAATCCTCAAACAACACACAAATTGAAAATAGCGCCAATGGCGTCTGCAATTTTCACATGTTCTTTTTTCAAATTGTTTATCCTGCCGCCGCAGGGTCGCACTGCCAACCCGATACCATCCAACACACAGCTAGTGGCCAGTGTCATTTTGCGAACTTGGAGATAAAAACTCACTGTAAAAACTTTTTGGCTTTTGATATTTAGGTTACCGGCGCATAGTCTTACCCAAAATTAAAAAAGAAAAACCACGTAAGAAATGGATTTTCATACACTTTTCTCTCCCGCTCAGATGCGCTTTCTCCCCGCATATTTGTTCGATATGCATCAATGACGTACTTTCTACCGTAAATTTGATAAAGTATCAAGGTACTTTCCAAGCAGGTGTAGTATAAAAAAATATTTTTGATCCAAACAAGTCTCTTTGATTCAGGTATTCTATTATCTTGAAAAATATTAACATATCTATTTGACTGTCAGCATCTTAAATAATAATAATATTAGTACAAATTCCTTTCTGCAAACTCCGCAAAGTCACATCTGAATTACACACAACAACGAATATGAATTACACAATTACACTATCGTATCGTATATTACTGGAATATAAAATTAGACTAGAATGTCCTAAAATGAAGTAAATCCACGAGTTCACTGCCAAGAGGCAACCCTGTCAGTACCTATAACAGCTACTCAGAAGGTAACTCGAATTCCCGGGCGCTTTGAAACTTTAAACTACTCGTAGTGACATAAAAATGGTAAGTCGGTGTGAGCCGCATTGTTATAAAAAAACTAGCTGGTACCCGCGACTTACTCTGCGTACTTTTCGCAAAAAGGTAGCCTATGTCCTTTCTCAGGGTCTAAAGATTGTCTGTGCCAAATTTCATCAAAATCGATTGAGAGGTTTAAGCGGGAAAGCGTAACAGACAGACAGGCAGACAGACAGACAGACAGAGTTACTTTCGCATTTATAATATTAGTTGGGATTAGTTAGGATACTGTGGCTGTTAATAGGTCTTACTAGGAGTAAGTACCTATTATGTATCAGATCTGAGGGGTTATTAAAGAGTCGTTATCAAATTATTTAATCAAATATCCACTGCAAAGATGGCGTTTTATTGAACGTAAACCCCAAAGTATCGTTTAATGATGGAAATGTCCACATTTTTAATGTGCCATTAGATTCCCTGCTTGTCTTTTTATGTTGTGGACTTACAATAACTTTTTTATTATTATTGCTGAGGAGATAAGTCAAGTCGTTTAACCTTATCTTTGAGCAATAATAAACGGCACATTTCATTAGGACTCTATTAAGGACTATGTCTTTCATGGGCTATATTTATTTCTATTATGACAACACAAATTGTTTTGTCATTGTCGAGGTGATAATTTCGCGTGAACAGATGATGTTGTGATGAATGAAAGAATACGTCCAACTGAACGTTCCCTCTCAAAACCACGATCATTCGTTCGTTGCCGTTGTCAATAATTGTGACAGTCTGTGGTGAACGAGGAACGAACATCGAGATACAGTGACTCGGAAGAACACGGTTATGTTTTGCAACTAGCTTATCGAGAATAAAATAGAATAGAAGGAAAATAATCAAGGCGTGTGTGATAACTATTGTGCTTGCCCGGGCACAGCCGTGAAACTGGAGAGTCGTGGATGCAAGGTACGTGGTTTGGAATAATTGTTGGCTCGTATTCATCATCAGCTCATCGAATCATTTCATCGAATTTCTCTCGGCAATTATACTTATTTCCTACCGTTTAATTGACCCATGTTGCATGAAGTGCGATCTTATGATCCGGGATTGCAACATTTTTTGGAGGCCCCGACGAGATACGTCGCAGTGACGTAATAATTCGTCTAATTTCGCTACCCAGCGATCGTTTCGATCCAACTACCACGTATCAGGTTCATTACTCTTCCTGTCAGCACATTAATTTTCATCGTAATTGCTAATTAATCATCTAATCGTCTCATTTTCATCTGTAATTAGCAATTTCTTAAAGTCACCCACCAAATTCAATCGCATGTACCTACCTAAATTTTATTTTATCGTTGTGTTCGAGGGTATTAGTACGGCCTAGCATAACGGCTAACGTTCATTCGTTCAGTATTTTATTCATTCATTCACGTTCACTAATTTATTCCTTCTTTCTCATTCATTCTCTTTTCATTCATTCTTAGCATTCATACTTTGCATTCGTTCATTAGGGTTGGGAACGATAGTAAAATAATCAAGAATTTCAGTTATTTGATTTAACTTATATCAGTTCACCAATATCTTGAAATGACGTATAAATTGAATCAACGGCGTAGCTCTTCCAAAAGAGGCAAATCTGGTTCAATTGAGGTTGTGACTTTAGGCGTAGCAGACTTGCCGGCTTTAAGACGCAAACGCACTCTAGCTTTGAATAGGCTGAAGCGAACCTTGGAAGTTGCTAGGGAAGCAAAGGGAAATGCCTCATTGTTAAATAACTTCCTAGCGCACTTTACGGAGGTACATAAATTGCACGAGAAATTTGAAGAGGCTCATGAGGATATTCTATCCATTATCGACAGTTCAGCCGAGGAGGGTGAGGATGCTCTTAGGATGACCTTCGATGAAGTTTTCTTTGAAATTGTTGCTATCAACCGGGAGCTTACTTCACATGAGACCGACCATCACAATGAATCCTTCCAATCTACTTCGAACAACTCAGCGATGAAGGTTAAACTTCCGAAGATAAAGATTCCATCCTTCTCCGGCAATATTAAAGCCTGGCCCGAGTTTTACGATATATTCAGTTCACTCATTAACGATAATACTAGCTTGACGGACACAGAAAGAATGCATTACTTGATATCGAGCTTATCTGGGGATGCGTTAGGACTAATTAAAACTTTTCCCGTGCAGGGGTCATTCTATCGAGAAGCATACAAGACTCTAATCGCTCGTTATCGAGACAAGCGTGAATTGGCATTCACATGTTGGAAAGAGATGCTAATCATCACTCTTAAACCGAATTCACCTCATGATTTTCGTCGGGTTTTGGATATGTTTCATGAAAACCTGACTATTCTAAAGGGGCTTGGGCTTCCTACTGACCATTGGGATTTCGTCTTATGCTATCTTCTCCTTTCCAAATTGGACTCGAAAACCAGATATGAATACGAACAATCGCATCCATCTATCGAGCTACCTCGTTATCTTGATCTAAAAGAATTCCTTCACTCTAAATGCGAAGCTCTCGCGAGAGATAGTCATTTCTCATCTCATGATCGCGCTACCTCGTCTCGTGATTCGACGCAACCATCTTCCTCTACTGCTTCAAAGAAAGCATCCGCCTTCGTCGTCACCAAGAATGATGCCGGAAAACGTGCTGTCGAGCCATCTTCAGAGGTTCAAAAGACTGCCGTTCCCCCCCCCTCTGTGGTGGCAATCTCTAAATGCTCCTTCTGTGACCAGCCACATACGCTTTCTCAATGCGAGGTTTTTCTACAAAAAACTACTGATGAGAGGATTGAGTACGCTACGTCTCACCGTTGGTGTTTCAATTGTTTACGTCCATCACACAACCTTCGAGATTGCAAATCGATTTTTCGATGCCGCGAATGCAATCAAAGGCACCATACGCTTCTTCACAGACCATCTTCAGTTGGCGAGGATACCACTGAACCTGCAGCATCTAGTCCAAATACATCAACTCAGGTGGATAGCGTGCTCGCAAATCTAGGAGAAAGTGGCACTGTACTTCTTTCAACGGCTCAAATCGATATCAGAGACTCCGTAGGTCAATTTCAATCATTCCGAGCGCTTATCGATTCTGGGAGTCAGGCTCATTTCATTACTGATCGTGCCGTTGAACGCTTAGGACTTCACCGATCGCAAACAACGCGTAAAATTCGTGGCCTCGGTCAGTCTAAGGCTTCCGTTTCAGGTTCGGTGCGTCTTGAGGTTGGCTTCAATGGCAAAACATTCGTTCATATTGATGCCTTATCCTTGCCGAACATATGTGGAGATATGCCCTGTGCCCGGTTGAACCCGGTGTCGTGGCGCCATTTGCAGCATTTGACACTTGCTGACCCTAATTGTTATGAACCGGGTCCAATAGATATTCTCTTGGGTGCAGAAGTATTTTCGTCACTTCTTCTGCCTGGGAATGTAAGCGGTGGTGCCAATGAACCGTCTGCCATGAACTCAGTGTTCGGGTGGTTACTCCTTGGGAATGTTGGTAGTGATGAGGATAATGTCCTCAATTCTTTTGTATCTCTCGAAGACACGCTCCATGAGGAGGTCCAAAAGTTCTGGGAACTGGAGAACATTCCGAAACTTTCTCATTCATCACCTGAGGAGCTCAGTTGCGAACGATTTTATACCGAAACCACTTCGCGCGATATCACGGGAAGGTATGTAGTGGCTCTGCCATTCAAGGATGAAAAAGAGTACACCTTTGTTGGTTCAAGGGACATTGCGTTGCGTCGATTTCACTGCTTGGAACGCACTCTACTCCGGAAACCACTTTTACGTGAGCAGTACGTAGCCTTCATGGAAGAGTATCTGCAACTGGGACACATGAGTCGTATCTCTGCAACCGACCTTAGTAAAGGGAAATATTATATTCCGCATCACTGCGTTCTTCGACCTGAAAGTGTGAGTACGAAGCTTCGAGTGGTCTTTGATGCTTCTGCGGGAGATTCCACTAACACATCGTTGAACGACAGGATGCTGACTGGACCTAAGCTTCAGGCTAGTATTTTGGGATTGCTTTTGAAATTCCGAGTTCACTTCGTGGTGTTCACTGCAGATATGCGTCAGATGTACAGACAGATATTAGTGCGTGAGCCAGATCGTGACTTTCAGAGAATCTTCTGGCGAACCGATACGACGTGTCCGATTCAGGAATATTGCTTAAATACCGTAACGTATGGGGTTTCTTCGGCTCCATTCTTGGCATGTCGAACCATTAATCAGTTGGTGGCCGACGAAGGTAATGATTTCCCACTAGCCCGTCGAGTTCTTTCATCGGATGTCTATGTCGATGACATTGTAAGTGGAAGTAGCACACTGTCCGAGGTCCAACAGATGAAAGGAGAAACCATTCAGTTGCTTAATCGTGGTCATTTAGAGCTTCGCAAATGGGCTAGTAACAAGCCGGAACTGTTAGCTGATCTACCATCTGAGCATTGCCTTACCGATTTTCCTTCCATGGATATTGGGAAATCGATGGATGTAAAAATCTTAGGTTTACGATGGGATCCTGTGCAAGATGTTTTTACCTTTGACGTTGCACCACTGAACCTGAATTGTACGAAGCGCACCATTCTGAGTGAATTGGCTCGGATATTTGACCCTCTAGGATTTCTCGCACCATTAACGTTTGTGGCGAAACATCTCGTACAAAAGCTGTGGCTACTGGGCATTGGATGGGATGCATCACCTCCAACTGAGATCGTACTTCGGTGGGAGCATTTTTTAAGTCAGCTGCCATGTCTGACACAGTTAAAATTACCGCGTTGTGTCTCTGTCGCACATACTGTGAGCTCTCAGCTTCATGGGTTTGCGGATGCTTCTGAAGCCGGTTTTGGAGCTGTCGTTTATCTCCGTGCCGAAGATAATCAAGGTATCGTACACATCTCCATGTTATGTGCAAAGTCTCGCGTTGCTCCAGTTAAGTGCATCTCTCTTCCACGGCTTGAGTTGTGCGCAGCGGTTTTATTGTCGGATCTCATGCAGTTCATTGTGCAGACGTATCACTCATTATCCGTGTTCAACGATATATTCGCATGGTCGGATTCAATGGTAGTCTTAGCATGGCTCAAGTCACACTCCTCTCGTTGGAAAACATTCGTGTCAAATCGAGTGAGTCATATCCAAACAACCATACCAGATGCACGTTGGAACCACGTCAGTTCGGCCGACAACCCAGCGGATATCCCTTCACGTGGTATGAACGCTGCTGATCTCGTTGAAAGTTCGTTATGGTGGTCGGGTCCTTCGTGGTTATCTCTCTCATCAGAATGTTGGCCTTGTGCTCCCACTATCGACAATCCCACGGAATATCAATGTGAGGAACGTATTCAATCTTTCCTTATTCTGGAGAAAAGCAACGCGCTTGACGTCCTGCTGGAGAGGTTTTCCTCAATTCGAAAGATTCAAAGAATCCTAGGCTACTGCTTTCGCTTTATTGAGACCTCTCGTCGTGGTGAAACCCAATCCCGTGAGAATGGCTCTTTCTTGAGCGAGTCTGAACTACATTCATCTCTGACCTGCCTCGTCGAACATATTCAAGCGCAACACTTCCAGAACGAAATCGAGCGTCTCAGGAATGGCCAGCCTCTTCCAAGACATTTTCGAAAATTGGATCCATTTATGGATAAGCAGAGTATTCTCAGGGTGGGCGGTCGCTTAGCTCGCTCCGGACTCGAGTTTGAACATATGCATCCGGCACTTCTCCCACGACACTCTCGGTTAACTTATTTAATCATCGAAGCTATACATCTTGAAAATTGTCACGCCGGTGTAAATACCATGCATTGCTTGATAACACAGCAGTTTTGGGTTCTCTCTATGAAGCGTGCCATCCGACATTGTTTGTCCAAATGTGTGCCGTGTTATCGGACGAACCCTTCTCCTCTTGAACCATTCATGAGTGACTTACCAAAAGTTCGAGTCAACCAAGCTAAGCCATTCTCGATTGTTGGCGTTGACTACGGTGGACCTTTTTCGATTAAGGCCGGACGACATCGAGGAGCAAAGATTTCAAAGGCTTATCTGTGTCTTTTCGTGTGTTTCACCACAAAAGCGCTTCATCTTGAGCTTGCGTCTGATTTGTCAACTGAAGCTTTCATAGCCGCGCTTCGTCGTTTCGTTGGTCGTCGAGGGCGCGTCAATATCATACACTCCGACCGAGGCACTAACTTTGTTGGTGCCAAGTCAACATTTGACACTTATATGAGTGAGGCTTCCCAAGCAGAGCAAATCGAATTTCGTTTTAACCCTCCTTCAAGCCCGCATTGGGGTGGCGTATGGGAAATACAAATAAAAGTGGTTAAATCTCATCTTTATCGTATCATTGGCAGTCAATGCCTAACCTTCGAAGAATTAACTACTTTATTCGTACAGATCGAAGCCATGCTGAATTCACGACCCTTGTGCCCTATAAGTTCTGATCCCAATGACATAAGCGCTCTGACACCTGGTCATTTCCTGACTCTAGAGCCTCTTACTGCACCACCTGATGCCAATTTAACAACGGTGAAAATGAACCGATTAAACCGATGGCAGTTGATCCAGCGGTTTCAGCAAGATTTCTGGAAGCGGTGGAAGACGGAATACCTGCAAACACTGACGCAACGGGCAAAGTGGACAAAACATTGTAAACCATTAAGCGTAGGCTCAATCGTCATCATAAAATCGGATAACTTTAACCCATTATCATGGCCCTTGGCACGTGTGCTCACACTACATCCCGGTGCAGACGGTGTCGTACGGTGCGCTACAGTACGGACGTCTCAGAATACTTTAATGAGGCCGCTTATAAAATTGTGTCCATTGCCCGATCAATGCGACACCACCAACTAATATCGCAACCTATTCATCAAGTCTTATAAAACCTAACAAAATGCTCTTATCTATTTTCTACTGTTTCGTTTCATTTTGTTAGGCATCGTATCATATATATATATATTTTTATTGAGTAAGATTTCCACACCGTTACGTTTCAACGACGTTGATTCAAATTATCAAACCGTTTATCATAATAATTAGTAATTATCACCTATGTTTTGTAACTGTTACCCGTTATGCAACAAGCCGATCTACTGATTATCAACGACGTACAACACTATTGATTGCTTATCTCATGTAGTCAGTCATTCATTCATTACTATCTCTCCCCATTCGCTTCATTCACTCTCATTCACTTCAATCGTTTTCATTCACTCGGTACATCATTAAATCATACTCATTCGATTGCGATTCAATTATCATTCATGAACGATTGCAAACAATCATTACTTTCCTGCTTTGTTGAAAATCCAATCAAGTGTATTTTGGTGGCCGGTGTTTTGTCATTGTCGAGGTGATAATTTCGCGTGAACAGATGATGTTGTGATGAATGAAAGAATACGTCCAACTGAACGTTCCCTCTCAAAACCACGATCATTCGTTCGTTGCCGTTGTCAATAATTGTGACAGTCTGTGGTGAACGAGGAACGAACATCGAGATACAGTGACTCGGAAGAACACGGTTATGTTTTGCAACTAGCTTATCGAGAATAAAATAGAATAGAAGGAAAATAATCAAGGCGTGTGTGATAACTATTGTGCTTGCCCGGGCACAGCCGTGAAACTGGAGAGTCGTGGATGCAAGGTACGTGGTTTGGAATAATTGTTGGCTCGTATTCATCATCAGCTCATCGAATCATTTCATCGAATTTCTCTCGGCAATTATACTTATTTCCTACCGTTTAATTGACCCATGTTGCATGAAGTGCGATCTTATGATCCGGGATTGCAACACAAATGGTACATTTTCATAGTATTTGAGGTACCTAGGTATAATAAATACCTATAACAGTCATAAAAACATCAAAAGTCAGTAAGTAAACCATTTGAATAGGCCGCCATCAGAGGCAACGATTCCGGACGGCAAGGCGTGCATGAGACGTGGCAAGTGATTCCGCCCGCGTCGTTCAGCAGCGATTGCAGCTTACAACCCACGTGTTGAAGAAATACCTTACGAGAAAGATCAACTGATGAAGAACTGGAGGATCATTTTGTAACCCAGTAAAAGAGAAAGTTATAGCTACCAATTCATCAATAAAGGTATAATGCATCCATCATGTATACATATTATGTACACAAAACATAAGTATAGAACGGACAAGCTAACAGACAAACACAGTAGGTAGGTACTAAATGGCTTATCAAGATCTAATTATCATGATAGTTTCTATCAACCTAAGGTACTTAAGCAGGCTGTAATACTAGTATCAGTATAATCGCATCAATACTACGTTGAGTCGGTGCCCCTTACGACGTGGCGAATGGTAACAAAAAATAGCTAATAAGGGGGTACATGGCGAAGCCTATCACATTAATAGCTTCACTAATATATTTGTCACATGTTTTCTCGCGATTTTTTGAATGCAACTTATCGAATGTCGGTCCATCACAATAACAAATCAACGACTCAAACTCCGCTATTGTTTTAATTGCCATCCGAATAAATCCGTTTTCGAATTTTTCACATAAAACGAACGATGCATGCTCTATCTCTATTTGACGACCTCAGTGGCGCAGCGGGCGAGAGTCCGCCTGCGACGTAGAGGTTGCGGGTTCGATTCCCGCCTCGGAACAAATTTGTGTACGATCTGCAGAAATTTGTTCATTGGTCTGGGTGTTTTCTTTCTATGTATAATAAAAAATATCTATCTATGTAATTATATAATGTATGTATTAAATATATCAGTTATCTAGTACCCATAACACAAGCTTTAGTAGCTTACTTTGGGGCTAGATAGTGCTGTGTGGATTGTCCAGCATAATTTATTATTTATTTATTATTATTTATTTATCACAGGCTTTCGTAAAACTGTATACTGTTCAGCTGCCTATCATTTCCAAATAAAAACAAAAATAATTTTGATTTGACAATTATTTATAAGAGTGTGAAATTGCAAAAAATAAAAGAAGCTCTGACTGAAGTAAATATAACCTCATCGAGTACAGAAGATAACAAGAAGATTTATAAAAAATAAAAAAACCCGAGTGCCCGAACTAAAAGTGCCTATGTAGGTAGGTAAATAAGATAATGTTTTAAATTTAGTACTTTTTAATATTGAAATCCTTTCTTCAGTCTTGACGAATGATAAAAATGTAAAGATCGCAGGCAGTCGGAGGCTCGCGTACCTATGTCCTAGCAGTTTACTGACGCCTGTGGTTGTATAACTCACTTTTATAAATTTTGGGTTACCAGCAATCACATTTTTTTATTACAAAACTCTTAATATCTTCAAAACGGCTTAATCGATTTTGATGCGGTTTTTTCTAAACGATTTGTATGACCATAGGGTTAAATTTGCACTCATAGATAAAAGGTTGTTTACTACAGCTATACAATAAATAATTTCTGATTTCTGAAGAATACAATGACATCGCCAAATTCAAAAAAGCATTTTAGGATATGGACATCACACCAAGGTAAGCCATCTGGAAATTATTACATAATGATGAATATATTTTCTTCACAAACAATACCATGGAGTAGGTACATGGGTAAGTATCGTATTCTCTTTGTGGTATACCTCCCACTGAATCCTTATAGGTATACACGTTAAGGATTCAGTGGAGGGATTGGTTCCCAATATTATTTAAACCCTATAACAAACTGGTACAGCCTCAATTTATTGAGAGCGGATATGTCTGAACAACTAGTAAATCTTGAGGGAACCTCAGCCCAGAACTTTGTCGATAAACAAGCACCGTTGACTTCGCTCGGCTTAACCCTTTATCAGGCACATTGTACCATCGACCACATAGTTAGGTAATTTCAGTTTGCTAGATATCCTCTAACTAGAGATCTTCACGCAGATAACTTTTATTTAAAAAAAAAAAATCATTGATTAAAATATCATTGATCTACTTAACATAATATACCTTTCATTTAAGCACTACCGTCTACTCCACATAACACAAAGGTTAGCTGGAAGAAAATGCTAAGTAGCATTAAGTTCGCCTATGCACTTCATTTTTGTGCAATAAAGAATTATCTTATCTTATCTTATCTCATCTCATCTCATCTCATCTCATCTCATCTCATCTCATCTCATCTCATCTCATCTCATCTCATCTCATCTCATCTCATCTCATCTCATCTCATCTCATCTCATCTCATCTCATCTCATCTCATCTCATCTCATCTCATCTCATCTCATCTCATCTCATCTCATCTCATCTCATCTCATCTCATCTCATCTCATCTCATCTCATCTCATCTCATCTCATCTCATCTCATCTCATCTCATCTCATCTCATCTCATCTCATCTCATCTCATCTCATCTCATCTCATCTCATCTCATCTCATCTCATCTCATCTCATCTCATCTCATCTCATCTCATCTCATCTCATCTCATCTCATCTCATCTCATCTCATCTCATCTCATCTCATCTCATCTCATCTCATCTCATCTCATCTCATCTCATCTCATCTCATCTCATCTCATCTCATCTCATCTCATCTCATCTCATCTCATCTCATCTCATCTCATCTCATCTCATCTCATCTCATCTCATCTCATCTCATCTCATCTCATCTCATCTCATCTCATCTCATCTCATCTCATCTCATCTCATCTCATCTCATCTCATCTCATCTCATCTCATCTCATCTCATCTCATCTCATCTCATCTCATCTCATCTCATCTCATCTCATCTCATCTCATCTCATCTCATCTCATCTCATCTCATCTCATCTCATCTCATCTCATCTCATCTCATCTCATCTCATCTCATCTCATCTCATCTCATCTCATCTCATCTCATCTCATCTCATCTCATCTCATCTCATCTCATCTCATCTCATCTCATCTCATCTCATCTCATCTCATCTCATCTCATCTCATCTCATCTCATCTCATCTCATCTCATCTCATCTCATCTCATCTCATCTCATCTCATCTCATCTCATCTCATCTCATCTCATCTCATCTCATCTCATCTCATCTCATCTCATCTCATCTCATCTCATCTCATCTCATCTCATCTCATCTCATCTCATCTCATCTCATCTCATCTCATCTCATCTCATCTCATCTCATCTCATCTCATCTCATCTCATCTCATCTCATCTCATCTCATCTCATCTCATCTCATCTCATCTCATCTCATCTCATCTCATCTCATCTCATCTCATCTCATCTCATCTCATCTCATCTCATCTCATCTCATCTCATCTCATCTCATCTCATCTCATCTCATCTCATCTCATCTCATCTCATCTCATCTCATCTCATCTCATCTCATCTCATCTCATCTCATCTCATCTCATCTCATCTCATCTCATCTCATCTCATCTCATCTCATCTCATCTCATCTCATCTCATCTCATCTCATCTCATCTCATCTCATCTCATCTCATCTCATCTCATCTCATCTCATCTCATCTCATCTCATCTCATCTCATCTCATCTCATCTCATCTCATCTCATCTCATCTCATCTCATCTCATCTCATCTCATCTCATCTCATCTCATCTCATCTCATCTCATCTCATCTCATCTCATCTCATCTCATCTCATCTCATCTCATCTCATCTCATCTCATCTCATCTCATCTCATCTCATCTCATCTCATCTCATCTCATCTCATCTCATCTCATCTCATCTCATCTCATCTCATCTCATCTCATCTCATCTCATCTCATCTCATCTCATCTCATCTCATCTCATCTCATCTCATCTCATCTCATCTCATCTCATCTCATCTCATCTCATCTCATCTCATCTCATCTCATCTCATCTCATCTCATCTCATCTCATCTCATCTCATCTCATCTCATCTTATCTTATCTTTCATTGGCGCTTTCCTTTGATAGCCTTCACAGCTCAGTTGGTAGTAGCTCTGCCTTCTGTGCCGTAGGCCGTGGGTTCGATTCCCACCGTGAACAACATAGATGTTTGTTCTGTGTCTGAGTGTTAAATAATGTTATAAGTATGTATTAACAAAAAAAAGTATATAAGTAGTATATCAGCTATCTAGTTCCTTATCACAAGCTTTGGATTAGTTTGGGGCGAGATAGTGCTGTGTGGAATGACCACCAATATTTGATTGAGTGAGCGAAGCGAACGAAAATCTTACAATCAACTTGGGCGATTTGGCATTTTATGTGTGTATGTGTGTTTGTCCGACGATAACTTGAGAACCGTTTATCCGATCTGCATGAAATTTGGTAAGTCGATAGCTTGTACTTGAGAAATTTACTGGTAAGTATATGAGTAAAATCGCATGAGGGGTTATTAAACTATGGGGGTTTTTAAGGGGGCAAAAATTAAAAAAGTTACGCAAAAAAATAAAGTTACATGTCATATGAAAGGGCTTAGCTTGGACATTCCAAAACCATTTTTATTTTTTTTCTAAGATGCCCGCTTTTTGAGATACAACAAAAAAGTTAAATTACGATAACCAACGACCCAAGAGCTCCCATTTCTAAGAGTTTCGTTGGCCTCAAGGTCTTTCTACTGGTCAGCCAATATCTTTGCTTATTCAATTATTTTTTTTTTTTTTAAATCTATTAAGGGTCCGGTGACAGCGGCTCGCAATTTCGAGGTGCGATTGGCTATTATTTCATTTTATTTCATTTCGGGGAGGTTGTTTGAAAGATTAACTCTAAAGAAACACGCATAAATACTGTTCGAACACAAATAATACAATAATATAAGGGAAATGTGCTTGAGTCAGAAATCATTTTGGTATTAGGTAAATGTAAGACCAAACATACTAATACCAAAATGATTTCTGATTCGGGCATGTTTCCCTTATATTATTGTATTATTTGTGTTCGAACAGTATTTATGCGTTTCACTTTAGAGTTATTCTTTCAAACAATCTCCCCGAAATGAAATAAAATGAAATAATAGCCAATCGCACCTCGAAATTGCGAGCCGCTGTCACCGGAGCCTTAATAAGGTACTTGATTCTCATTAAATGGTGATAGCGACCTGTTCTGTTGATGGAGCCAAGGTCTGTTTAACGGAACTCTTCAATAAATAGGCCAATTCAGTTGAAACTTGGTTACCATACTTAGTTAGGGAACGTACCCATACTAGGTACGTGACCCGTTTAGGGGGGGGAGCGGAGTCTTTAAAATACTACGGTCAGTCACAGGAGCGGGGGGGTGGCTCAGGTTTTTGTCACGTAGTCGATTTTACTGAGAGAAATCTCGTATTTTTTCAACCTATATTCGAATATAGCGCGCAGTGTTTAGCGCTATTTAAACTCACAGTAGTAATCTAAGTATGCATGCAGTCTTATGCAATAAAGACGAGTATGAGCCAAATTTTTTTTTTGTCTGTTAAATGATTTAAACTCATAATTATGAATTACTACGTAAAAACTAAAGGGGGAGAGGGGGGTCTTGGCATATACTACGAGTGGTCACCGAGGAAAGGGAGGGGTCGAAAAAACTAAAAAAATTGGTCACGTAGTATGGGTACGTTCCCTTAGTAGGTGGCAGCCAGAGACAAGTCCAAACACAATGTTTGGTTAGACTTGCCTCTGACTACCACTTACTTATATTTTCGGAGCGTTCGCGTCGCTTCACGAAATCTCAGTTCGGGGCGAACTACTAGTTATTTATTTATAGGATATAAGGTAGGATAGAAAGCAGGGCTTATAGAATGTTGGATTTGTAGGTGTCGTTTAGTTTACCTACTTATCGCGGTATCTCTCTTCTCTTTCAGTGAATTTGATACATCGAATTTTTATAGTTTCGAAAATTTTATCCTTAAAGGGTATCTCGCAAGAGCAATAAAGTATATGACGTATAGACTGTCACGAATTTTATGACTACCACAAACCGAGCAAAGCATTCGAGGTGTAAAAATAAGGTGTGTTATATATTTAGCGTCCCAATATTTTATGGTCGATTTGACATAAATAATGATTGAAGTTTAAAAGACACCAAGGTCACAAAAGTTGCAATGTAGATTTTAACTTTTTTGTGACCTTGACGTTTTGCAGATTTATTTTAAAAAAGATACAAAAATATAGTGATGGATGTTTTAATCTCTATCTAGCCGCAAATTAGGCAAAACTTGTCTTACGGTAACTATTTAATATTTACATAGTTACTATTTTTTGTTACGTTAAATATGTTACATATTCATTTTATATTTTATTACTGGCAGACAGAAGACATCTAAGTTTTTCAAAACACAAATGTTGATCCTCAGTGGGGATCGCAGAAGGCAGAGTGTGCCGAAATTAAGACGAAGACAAGAGCTAATGTGACTCTCGCTCGCACGTTTTGACTTGTTGAAAGATATAAAATCACTAAACCCATTTTCGAAAAATCGCAAACAACCATTTTATGTGCAATCACATTGCGCACAGTTTAGTAAAAAAATCATTTTGATCGAACTAACTTTTCCTACTTAAAAGTTTGCTTTTCTAGTTTTCGTACTCAAGCAAACTTTTAAGTAGGAAAACTTGCATCAATCAAAATGAAATTTTTACCAAACTATGCGCAATGTGATTGCACACAAAATGGTTGTTTGCGATTATTCAAAATTGGAATTTGTGATTTTATATCTTCCAAAATGTCGAATCTTGCGAGCGAGAGAAATATTAGGTGTTGTCAACGCCTTAAGTAAAAAGGTGTGCAGTGCCAAAGGTGCCAGTCAAAAGATTAAGTACTGTTTTAACCAGTGTTCTGAGTGAAAGAACCAGTTTGGTGTAAGATAAGCTTTCTTTGGTTATAAGACTAATAATAATTAAAACACGTTAAGGTTAAGTTGGAAACGGAATGTTGCCCATATTTTTTTATATAATTATCATCATCGTTACGTTCTTCAAATAAAACATCTATTCCAGTTGGAGTATATTTTTCGGTTTGTATACCTATTCCATTTTCTAGGGGTTTTGTTGGAGTTACAAAAGTGCTCTGCACGCCTGTTAGGGGCACTTATCGTGTCATATAAAACTCACTGGAAAAAATAGGGTCGCTTATCGCAACACAGAAAACCAGTAACGTAAAAAACTGGCCACAAATACTTCGCACAGTTTGTTATGGTATTGAATATTGCACTCACACCTGATGGGGTAAACTTTTTTATTTTTATATCCCGCCTTATTTAAACTAAAATCTTTGGAATATTTGATTTACAGTCAAACCCTAAGTGATTGAACTTAAGATAGATAAGTAGAGAGATATTTATTTGTCTATTAATTAACAAGTTTCAAAATCTATTAAAAAAGACTCTAGTTGTTGAACTTTTCAAAGAAATCCTAATAAAATAAATGAGCTTCAGCTAATTTTTACTCTTTTTTGTATTTCTTTTTACTTTGTAGTGTTTGGTTTGGACAAACGGACATTTCGGTAATGAATAAAACGAAGTATTCAAATTCCTGAAAGTT
Organism: Plemyria rubiginata; assembly: GCA_963576535.1. Lineage (NCBI taxonomy): Eukaryota > Metazoa > Arthropoda > Insecta > Lepidoptera > Geometridae > Plemyria > Plemyria rubiginata. The sequence goes on along the minus strand of OY754909.1, from coordinate 6,440,694 downwards.
TTCCACCCCTTTCAACACCATAAAATATTACCTTCAATGCTAGGGCTATGTAGATGCTTGCTGTACAAAGAAATTACGCACACCCAAACCAATAACAAATGCCTACCTATATTCGTTTGTATTGGTAAGTAACCAAACCAAACGAAAACACGGCTATTACCGACTACAAGCGATCAATCACCTGCTTTCTTCAGCTTCTTTTTTTGAAGTCGTGGAAGGGGTTTTTTAATAAAGTTCTTTTTGAAACCTTTTCACTTTTTGTTGGTAAGTCTTTTAAGCTTGGTGACCCTTTTCCAGCAATAAAATATGAAAAAACTGAAACAGCTTCACGACTTTGGTCCCCAGATACGGTAGATATCCCTTCAGATCTCCCAGTACCAAGTACCTGCGACCTTACGATCGGAAGGCGGGGTCACTCCCACTAGACCACCGGTGCTCAATAAAATATCATATTGCTTTGTTCTGGTTTGATGGGTAAGATGCCTGTGCACATAAGCCCTTCATGTTTTGTAATGCGTTTACAATCACTTGATTATTAAAATCACAAAATTGTATTTCATAAATGTACTGTTATTTGTAGCAATACTTTCTTGGAGATAAAACTGTAGGTAGACGAGGATAATTTCAATAACTTCTCTTCGATCAGCTGGGGCTGATGAACAGATGGCATGATGATCAAGGAAAATTGATAGATTGTATGGTTTCAGAATCTTTATTCCTGGAAGTTTTATGAATGAAAGCCATTCTAAAATATTTAAAGGGTCAGCAACGCGCGTTTGACAACTCTGTTGGTCGCAAACGTCTATAGGCTACAGTAACCACTTCCGATAAGGTGGGCCTTAATTGGTTGTATGAAAAACATGTCTATGTTCAGCAGTGAATTTCTTTTTTAGGCTGATGATCATTTCTTATCAAATTCATTACGTTGATAAAAAAAAACTTTTTTTTGACGGGTCAGTTCATTACAAACTTGTTCCAAGCGTCGTAAGTGGGCCAACTAAACTTTCCACATCGTTTCTGAGCGAGCAAAACCATGACAAGGTTTCCTTTGCTTGTTTCGAAAAATGATAAATTGCCATCGTAATGTATATAATATACCAACCGTGAACTATGACATGATTTTATCATTATTTTTTTTCAACGGGAAACGAGAAGGGTGTGTTTTTTCATGAAGATTGGGAAATATGTTCCTAACGGTGAAACTAACAAACGCTACCAACCTTTGGTACCACACACTCAACTAAAGCAAAAGTGAAAAGTGTTACATTTCCTCGTTTTATTCGACATACTAATGTTACTGTGAAAACTAGTCAAAAAGTTACTATTAATTGTGCAGCTTCAGGAGATCCGCTGCCAGAAATATCTTGGAAAAAAGGATGATGATATCGATTTCCCTGTAGCTAGAGAGGGAAGTTTGCTATCTTTTTAAAATAGTCATTACAGTACCTATTACCGTTGGTCTGGGTGTTTTCTATGTATAATTAAAAATATCTATCTATATGAATATATCACGTATTAAATATATCAGTTATCTAGTACCCATAACACAAGCTTTGAGTAGCTTACTGTGGGGCTAGATAGCTGTGTAGATTGTCCAGCATTATTATTATTTATTTATTTATTATTAGTAGTATTATAGTCATTAAGGTCCTAATAAACTTACTAGTTTTGAGGCAATTTATTAATGCAATTGTGTAGCTGCCCTGCTTACGAGTGTGTGAACAAGACAGACATACATATTTGCAGCTTGAAATTGCCGCAATTTCTAGCCCGATTACTGGTCTTTTAAGCTACCAACATTGGTTACACATACATACATTGACTAATGCAATTCATTTGATATGAAACAAAGAACAAAACAAGAAGATTTATTAAAAAATAAAAAAACCCGAGTGCCCGAACTAAAAGTATGTAGGTAGGTAAATAAGATAATGTTTTAAATTTGGTACTTTTTAATATTGAAATCCTTTCTTCAGTCTTGACGAATGATAAAAATGTAAAGATCGCAGGCAGTCGGAGGCTTGCGTACCTATGTCCTAGCAGTTTACTGATGCCTGTGGTTGAAAAACTCATTTTTATCAATTTTGGGTTACCAGCAATCACATTTTTTTATTACAAAACTCTTAATATCTTCGAAACGGCTTCATCGATTTTGATGCGGTTTTTTCTAAACGATTTGTATGACCATAGGGAAGGTTTTATGATATATTTTAGTATCACTCATGGCCTAGTTCACTAAAGTGACTTAACGAATTTTGCGTTCTGGTTTTGACTTTGAGGGTTTACTTTAAATTAAAAACTAATACTTAATTTGAAAACACTTTATCACTCTCTTGATTTTGATACCCATATCGTTATGATAGCGAAAATATTTTTTTTATGTGAGAGAATATCGCTCCTGCTTTCCTTCCCACGTGACTTTTTGGTTTTTTTTTATTCTAAGGACACTTGGGAAGTTGCGACGAATCTTTTGATATCAGAATCATCAAAATCCATCGAGCCGTTTGGTTGCTACGTGGTAATAAAGGAAATATCGAAGGAAGGATACATAAATACATACATGGATAGATACACGCCAAACACATAACCCTCGGCACTCGGGTAAAAAGTACAGCAGTATAGCTCTATACATAAATATCTTTGGCTGGCTTAGTTCGAGGCGAGATAGTGCTGTGTAGAATGTCCACGAATATTTACAATTATTATTTCAACGAATAAATGTCCCTCATTTATTAAGTCCAAAAACAAACCCTAATCTCATTGTACTCGTATGTTGGTAAATATCATCTAAAAACCTCACTTTTAACAAAGATCCTGAGTAAACAGGGTTGTTATTCTGATAGGCTGAGTGATTTAATAATTAACGGATTTCATAGCCTGGACTATGTTTTTGAGCGGTTTCATAAACAAAAAGTAATCTTTCGGAAAATTTTGTCTTTCGATTGTTAGTGGCTAAGACTCACCCTTCTTTTCTCTATTCACTCTTTGGTTAGTAGTTTGGTACTTTTATGACCATTGTATTAGTAATTTAATGCCTTCTAATCTTATTTTGATCTCATAGGCTATGAGTTTGGGTTGGCACCCAAACTCTCAACCTCTTATTGCGTAATTCACAACAGATTTGCAACCAGCGTATTACAATAAGTAAAGTAAAGTAAAGTAAAAAGTAAAAAGGAGTTTATTTTCAATTTTACAATCACTAAACATCACAAAAAAAATGTGACGTTTATTATAAAGACAAACATCACATTTTGTTTTAGGTTACGTATTATATAGGTTACGTAGTGGTTACGTATGACGTTCACGCAGTAATTTTGGTATATAGTATATTTGTAAGTAGATAAATGTAAAATTAACAACTAAGTTTATTTTATGTCGCAGTAGATACTGCAGATAAACTCGGAAACATTTCTTACATTACAGGGATTAAAAAACCCATTCTGTGGTCCTTTATTATATGAGATAAACCTTAATGGACTAATTAATCACGAGCAAGCATTACCTGCACGTTATTCGGGTAATTAAATAATCACAATACACGAAATTGTCCTTTCGAAGCCACTAAATAGTTGCCCTATTTAAACAGCAGCACTGAAATATACCCTATTATAATACAGCGTGGTGAGTTTTGGTATGGTAATGGTTAAGAAAAGGGTATGTTCGCAAACAACTTGGTTGCGATTGTTCGTATTATAAATGTGAAATGATAATGTATTCGTAGCCTACGGCTACGAATGAAAGACCGCGTAGCTTGCTAACTTAAAACGTAGCTAGCTCGTAGCAACAACGCAGCAGTGCGTAGGGGGAAACAATACGTAGCTCCCAAAGGGCTACGAATAAAAGACTTCGTACAAATACAGTCCCGGCAAAATTCGTAATTGTCGTGGATTTGTTAAATCAGTATCGTTCGTCCTGAAAATTCGGGATATCAAAAGTAGTGAACGTATTAGGTTAATGATGGTAAAATTAAAAAAAAAACGGTTGGATTTATTTTTTAAACTAACAAGCAGAGAGGTGGCAAGCAGGAAAATACTTGAATGAAACTTACTATGAAATGGAACTGAGCGAAGCAGAAACCGCGTTTCGGAGTACCTATAACGTTATCGTACCATTATATATATTCTAACCTCCACTTAACATGGATGGAAGCTTAACTCGTAATTATTCAAGCAATCAAGCTATTTGTAGCCTTTCTATTTGTCAGGCCTACCTATTGTGCTTGCGATTATGAATTCTGTGTGAGTGCTGTAGTGTAAGAGACGCGAATGTTATACGCGATTTCACGTGTGCAATTATTAATAGCATAAATATCTTTAGGGGTAAAGAATCTCTCGTTTTGACCGAGTGAACCATTTCCCACAACAACTTATTGGAACTCAATCACAGACTTGAAAATTTACCTACAAAAATAGTTCAATTGTTATGTACCCATAAAAATAGCTCAATAGTTTTTTTAACGTCTGGAAAGTTAGTGCTGAATGTTTGTTTTTTTTACGTGGGACTGAAACATTTTACCAACGTTTTGAGAGCTTGAAATTAATTAATTATTTAATTAAAATTTTGACTTCAACTTAACTTAGGTAAATACCGGTTTCCCAGTTCCCCTCCAACAAAGACGACGCGCGACGCAGATGTGCCGCTGGGTTGTTTAGTGGATGTACCAGAGGCAGACCGGGAGTGCCACATATCCCCCATCCTCCAATGGGAGGGAACGCGTAACGTATTTTTCCCAGCGTCAAAAAAAAAGAACAGAAAGGTAAATATTTTCACAAATTGAGACAGCTAGACCAATTCGGATGTAACTTGGAATTTAAATGTTTGAATGCTGACAACAACGATGTGAACAGATTTCTCACAAAGTTTCCACGGCTGGACATTGCTCTTCGATATTTGGGGGGGTTTTGCCACACGGTAAGTACCTTTTAATCTAAGCATGGGAAAATTGGGAAGTGATGGAGGTATCCAATATTTTACTTTTCTGCGATTCCACGGCGTTAAATAGGTTGAAGTTCGTCACACGAGTAAAATTGATGGACATTTTTTTATATTCATAAGTGTAGTCGATTCGATTACTCACTGAATCATCACGCAATCTCCGAAGCTATAAAATCTAGAGATCAGAATTAGCGCAGGCACACTTTGAAGTATGTTTTAAGAGTAGTAGAGCTCTTTGTAAAGGGCTCGTCCGGGGAACCACACCTTTTTCTGCCGCTAAGCAGCGTTGCTGGTGTTTCGGTTCAAAGAGTGTAGTCACCGGTGTAATTACAGGCACGTGAGGCTTAACATCTATATGCTTCAAGTTGATGGACGCAGTTTCTACCGTGCGTGAATTTCGAGGCAATGCTTTGTTATAGGTGATGGTTACCACTTAACATCAGGAGGGCCATCTGCTTGTTCCATCAACTAGTTATATAAAAAAAATGTTGACTAATCACTAAGAAACCTTTTTTGAAATTTACACCCAAGAGGGAACGGAGTGTCAAAGTTTGTACTGGAATAACTTCCGAAGTATCCATTAGTACGAGTATCACGCGGGATGCCAGTGTTACTAAGTGGCACTAATAGTTTTACTATTCCAGCATCAGGTAAGCGAGTGTTTGATCACCGCAGTGTAAATAATGTTTATTAATCACGGGCGGTTGCACGCGCGGTCACTGGTGACCGACACACTCCACTGTCCCTGCAAGGCAAGGCCATTGCAGCACCTCCTGATATCATAATATATTATCTACAACGAGCTTTCAAGCATCAAGTATCAAGTAACTAGTTAAACTAAACTTTCCAACTAGGAAAAGTAGTTCGCAATGTTCACGTCATGAATTTTATTTATTAAATAAGATTGCAACAAAAACCGAAGCATACGAATGATCACATCTACAAGTATTATATTTAGAATTCATCCGTAGACTTGGTTTTCGAATCTGATTAGAATAAATGTATTTTATTTCAAAGGTACGCGCCATAAGCCGAAAGCCAACTCTACTGCAAAACCCTGGGGTTTGTTTCAATTCAATTTACACAACAATAAAAAAAAACTGTTAATTTTGAGTTTGTACTGAAATAAGTTACGAAACCAATTCGTTTTATTCAGGTTCTTTGAAGGTATATATACAACGCATTCACATTACCTCGCTTGCCTCGAAGTAAAGTAACACAACGTACGTGCACTACATTACGCCGCCAATCCTGTACAAAAGTAAGACTCTTTTTACCTCGAAACTGGGGCATTTCAAGTAGTCCTTGGCTTAGGGAACGAAGCCAAAGTGCGAATTTGAGATAGAGGTTCCATACGTAAGCGACAGCGGTAGTTTTTGAATGCAACATTTCCAGCAATAACTCTTTCAAGAAAAAAACCGACTTCAATGCACTGGAATATACTAGCGACCCGCTACTACTGCTGGTCCTAGCGACCCGCCCGCGCGCCCCTGCTTCGCACGGGTGCACATATCATGCATGTATTATACATATAAACCTTCCTCTTAAATCACTCTATCTACTCTATCTACGAAATCTCAGTTCGGGGCGAACTACTCGTACTCCCCGAACTAAGATTTCGTGACGTGACGCGAACGCTCCGAAAATATAAGTAAGTAGCAGTCAGAGGCAAGTCCAAACTTTGTGTTTGGACTCTCTGGCTGCCACCTACTAGGTAACTAAGTATGGGAACCAAGTTTCAACTGAACTGGCCTATTTATTGAAGAGTTCCGTTGAACAGACCTTGGCTCCATCATCAGAACAGGTCGCTATCATCATTTAATGAGAACCAAGTACCTTATTAAAGATATTTTCAGAAAAAAATATTAGAAAAAGCAAAGAAACTGTCCAACCAGTAGAAAAACCTTGATGCCAACGAAACTCTTAGAAATGAGAGCTCTTGGGTCGTTTCGATATTTTTTGGTGGTTTCTCAAACACTGGGCTACCTAGAAAAAACATTAAAATGGTTTTGGAATGTCCAAGCCAAGCCCTTTCATATGACTTATAACTTTATTTTTTGAGTAACTTGTTTAATTTTTGCCCCCTTAAAAACCCCCATATTTTAGTAACCCCTTATCCGATTTTATATACTCAGATACCAGTAAATTTCTCAAGTACAAGCTATCGACTTACAAAATTTTATGCAGATAAGATAAACGGTTCTCAAGTTATCGTCGGACAAACATAAAAACATAAAAACATACATACATACATACACACATAAAATGCCAAATCGCCCAAGTTGTTTGTAAGATTTTCGTTCGCTTCGCTCATTCAATCAATTAAAAAAACCGCATCAAAATCCGTAGCGTAGTTTTAAAGATTTAAGCATACATAGGGACAGAGAAAGCGACTGTTTTATACTATGTAGTGATAGTTAAGTGATACTACTCTCGAAAACTACTCGTCAGATCTGATCCGAATAAAATAATAAATTAAATGAGGCCTAATGATAAGCCATCGGTTTTCGATTAAAAAAAGAATCATCAAAGTCTTTATGCACTCTAAATACATTAAGTTGATTTTATGCTCTCTAAATACATTAAAAGTAAAAATAAATAATAATTGTATTACGCAATAATCTCCCTAGAAAATCTTAAAGCATCTCTAAAACGTTAATATTTTGGTTTCGCACAAGAGTTGTAATATTTTATATTTTAATTGTATATTTATAGTGGTAATTGGTGAAAATCTAATCAAATCTAAACGTTTTTCGTAATTTAAAACCACATGTGACGTGTTTAGGTGCCATCTTCGCGCGACCCCATCTTAATTTTACTCTCAGTCGTCGACGCATCGCCGGCGCTAGGCGAACTTCTCGTCAACAATTCATATCTAGCACAGCACTCGCTCAAAATATTTAATTGCGGAATAACTGAGTGTTGGCCTTTTGCTTACATTTCATTGTACTTTTGTTTAAAATCTGAGGAAACATTCAGCCAATTTGAATGTTGAAGGCATTATTTATACGAACAGCTAGGTTGCACAAGGTTTGTTCAGTGAAAATATAAGCTGTTGTAACTGAAGAAAATAATAAAAAAAACTTTTAAGACACTTAATTTAACCTTGTCGTGTCACAGTTCTTTCAAATGGTATGGTGAATGATTTTTTAAGTGCGCCTCAAAGGGGCTCCTTCGAGCACTTGGCACATGTACTTTTTAGGTTCTGTATGTAACATGCCAGTTTCCTCACAATGTTTTCTGTACTGTAGAGCACTGACTCTAATAATGGCGAAGAAAACACCGTGTACACTAGTAGTCCAGTTTTCCTGATCAAAAATGTATGTGCACAGAGTGGTGCACATACATTTTTGATCAGGAAAAACTCATGTTATCTCTTCTGTTTTGGGGCCACCTACCACTCGACCACCTCGAGCTAGTGTTGAATTTATCTGTAAGTCATGATCGAAAACTTTTAAACACCTAACTTTACCTAACCTAGTAACCCTAAAACTAAGTACTTTAAAAAATGAAAAATTATACCTCTATACCTTTAAATGTAATTTATTTTTTATTTCACAGTGTAAAATATTAGCCTCATATTAAGGCAATATGGCTGTAGCCCTTAAGAAAAATTACGATATAAAAACATGCCCTGCTGTTGAAATATTTAATTCGGAAGCGCTGGAGTGGAGTATATTTAATTTTGCTGAGAAATAGTTATTGACCGAAAAAAATGTCAAATGCAAATTTACATTTTGTGCAATATGGACTGGGTGTTAGTGTTCTCTGAGACAAGATAACATAAATCACTAACTCAATAACAAAAATAAATAATTTTCTATTTTATGGAATAGTAATCGATACCAATCTTTTTACAGTAAGTATGTACTCGTTTTTCAGCTATTTCGTAGGTAGAGGTAACTACTCACCTGGGACACCTATGTATTACTAAAGATGACTTTCCACAACGAAAAGCTCTCTCTCCGAGCCCACTCTAAATACATCAGTGATCAATAATGTAGGTAAACACCTTTTACCTGCTGAGTACTTACGTGAAAATGTCTCAGAAGGTTTTTACGTAGAAACTGAAAATAACATGCTTAAATAAAATGTTTTAGAGCTATATGTTGTTTAGTTTCACTTGTTTTTGACAAGGTCAAAGTCACAAGGGCGTTTACGGTAAGTTTTACAGTAAAAAGACATGTATAATATGGAGAGCAGAACCATTAAAAAAACGGTGTCACCAACTTGCTTTATATTATACCACTAGCTGCGACCCGCGGTTTCACCCGCGTAGTCTTAAATCCCGGTATTCCCACGGGATAAAAAGTAGCTTATGTGTTATTCCAGACTATAATATATCTGTGTGCTAATTTTCACCAAGATCCGTTCAGCCGTTCTGGAGTTATAGAGTAACAAACATCCATCCATCCATCCATCCATCAGTAGGATGATCGACAGAGTGGTGGGGATCAAAGTTATGGATCGCGACAGTGGCGGCGGCCCACTAAGGGCCCCGCCCCGCGCTTTGCCAGCCACCGCTGCGCCTCTGACGCCGCTCGCGCATTCCACCCGAGATAAAACCCTAAATCATTATATTTTCTTGTTATTTATATACTACTTTTACTTTTGGTTTCAATTCAATCGCCCTACGCGTACAAAAATCCTCGTATAAACTTTGACATCCCTTTGCACCCTTATTAAGGGTAGTTTACAAAAACTAAAAATGTCGTTCTTAATTATTTATTAAGAAGTATATTTACTCCAAGTTTGAAATCAATCAAACCACTCGTTAAAAAACTCCCATACAAACTACAACACCCCTTTGCACCCTTATTGGGGGTAGTTCTCAAAAACTAAAAATGACATACTTAATTATTGAATTTAGGGTATCTGTCCTCTAAGTTTCAAGTTCCTAGGATGAAGGAATACGATTTTTCATACAAACGTTTTCAACCCTTTTAACACCCTTAGGGGTTGAATTTTGATAAATCCCTTCTTAGTACACGTCTACGCTGTATGATTTGGATGAGACTTGAAATTTGAGGAGTACATAGTACTCCTCAAATTTCAAGTCTCTACAACCAGCGGTTTAGGCTGTGCGTTGTCTATATGTCAGTCAGTCAGTCAGGACTTTGATTCTTATAGTTACAGATTTGCATTTTTGGGACGTAGGTACCCTTACCCTTAGACATCCTCAAAGAACCTAAGGTAGTGCGTTCTAAACCAGTTCGTGTATCAATGAATTTTTCTGTTCAAAAATGTATGTGCACAAGGCCAGTACTCTCAAACGGTGAAGGAAAACATCGTGAGGAAACCGGCATGTTGTAGAACCTAAAATTCTATAACATGTGTCAAGTGACATTCTCATGAGGCGCACTTAAAATCCTTTCTCCACACTGTTTCCAAAGAAACTAGTGACTCGACAAAAAAAAGAAAGTTGTAAAGCAGATTTTCTGTTTTTTTCTGCTTTCTCACGCTTGTGCTCGTATTTTCTATACGGATACTGAAAGTGAAGTCTTTTGTCAGATGGTAGTAAAAATTACGGTAAATGTTAATATAAGTAATACCCACCTAAATATGTAACATCTTATTTCAGTAACGGCCCAACCGTAACCCAAGAAGTAAAATGCATGCTTAGTTAATCTAAGCCAAGGTGTTTGCTGAGCGCTATTAAGAGGCTACAGCCATTAGTTAATGGAGGTGGGGTAATGGTGGCAAATTGCACTTTCAATGACAGTTCACACTTCGCAAACGAGATACCTTGAAAACATTAAAAAGGGTGTCGACAAAACAATATGGGAGATCGATAAGAGTTAGGTTGGCCTACCAATTAGACAATTTAATATATAAAGTTCCTGTTTATGACTCACAGCTTAGTTGGCATAACTCTGCCGTTTGAGGTTTAGCTTGTGAGTTAGGACACTTAATACAATAGTATTAACCTCTTGACCCACATAAAAAATTCATAAGAAATTGGCCGTGATGATAAGTCACGCCCCCCCCTCCGCGGGGGTTCAGATTTTCCTTAGATTTTTGATACTCCGAAACAAAAAAAAATCATAAAAAATTACTAGACCCCTATCTAAGTTCTGTAAACGATGTTAGCTTCCTAAATAATATTTCTATAAGTTTTTATCACTTATGTAAGCCAAAATATATAAACAACAACACAAGAACATAATAAATACGTAAAAACATGAAAATTTTGATACCCGTAATGAGGTCGAAAACAAGAAAACTACAACGAAATTCGCAAATCCAATGACGTAAATAGCTTTATCGTACCCTAATTATTACAAAATATACAAAATATTTCATAAAACATCCATTTACCTTGTATAAAATGACAAATTTAGAGCCCACCTTCGTCAACACAACCAAAACAACAACACACGGTACACAGATATAATATTTTCTTTTTTTTTCTCTAAGGAACGACTCTTTGTCGTTCGGATACATCCCAAATATATCTATCTTATACTCTGTAAAACATTGTCCATTTACAGTCGCATAGGTGCAGGAGGCAGCCGGCTGTCTCTTGCACGTTTAGAGTTTTTCTTGGGTTGGAGGGGCGCGTCAGCCGGCTGTCTCTTGCAACGTTACGGGACAGAATACAATTTTTTTTATAAATAAATGCTTTGATTTGTCCCCAATCGGACGCAGTCGAAAAATTGGCATCATAAAATAAAATCGTTTAAAAATAAGCAACGCTAAATAAATATGCTTCAGGAACTCATAAAGGACCGAAAGCGCCGCTGAGCAAACAATCCTATGCGTAATTAAATTCAAAGCTAGGAACGCATGAAACACTTTGAAACTATTCAAATGAACCCGTTGTACCGCCCATAATGTATGAGATGGGTATAATTTTTATACTACCACTATGTAATCTTACTGATTTAAAATTTGAAAGTTTAGATAGTATGCGGATCGAAACCAATACCGCGTTCATACAAAAAAAGTAATATGAAGTCTGAACTACCTATAATTATATTTAAATACTGAAACGATTTAAATGGAACATGGAATAAACTGTAGTATCTACCTCCATTCCTGTAGGGTTGCCTGTGATAACATATCTACTATTCAAAGTAAAATGATGCATATTTATTCAATTGAGAGGAATTAAGTTTCCCATCAATAAAAAAACTTTTTGCTTTACTTTTAATTTGAAAAGTCTTAACATACCCGGTTACCACGCGAATGAAAGTCGCGTATCGAAGCTAATAATCCTATCCTAATGCTATAAAGCTGACATTTTATTCCTATTTCTGCGCTAATATTATAAAGTGGAAATATGTATGTATTTTTGTATGTACTGTATTTTTTTAATGTTATTATAATGATGTAATAATTTTTGAAGTCGGACTGTAGTTTTTGAGTTTATTCGTTACCACGAACAAGTTATTATTAAAAACAAGTTCTTATTAATAAAAAAAAGTTATTATTAAAGAGGAGAGCTGCCAAGTCTCAAATTAATACCATCAGAAGAAATGATACCACCTACGCATTAATTCAAAGGTAGGTACTAACCTGTTAAAGAGTTTTAACGAAAATGTATTGTCATAAATAGACTTCAGAATATATGGACTCAGTAAAGAATAGTTAGTAGATAAATGTGTAACCTTGGAAACCTTAACTGCCGTGTTTCCAGGCACTGAATTTCAGCAACCTTTCTCTCAAAAATCTTGACTTTTATTAGTAGATCCCAAAGTAATCCTTTTTTAGTTTTTCTTTAGATTTTTTTATTTTTCGCAGAAAAAAGGCTCTTCAGGTATTTTAGAATGTCGGGTAAAATGGGCAAACGATAGCTTTGTATTCGAAGGGCTTTTACTGAAGATTCAATAAAACAAGGGCACCTTTTTATATTCCTAAGCAGACTGATATAATATGAGATAAATTATTGAGATTTTATCAATATAATATTTATTTAACTGTAAGAGCTTCACGACTTCGATTACCATCAGGCACTGTAGAATGTTACTTACTTAGTTTTACTTTCACGCGAGTGAAGCCGCGCGATGATAGCTGTATTTTTTATGTTTCAATCAAATTTCCCGCCCTACATCAGCCACCCTGATTTAGACTTGTCAGTAATTAATTAAATAGCCGAGCTGTCCTAACCACCACGAACGTTGTATGCAAATTTACGCAAAACACGTAATCCAAATAAAATTATGCCCTACATTTAAAATGTAAAGTATTTTGTGAGGTAAGTTATGCATTTTTTACATGTGTCTACATACAATACCAAAAATATCACAAAACAAGTAAATCTAGCTTGGTAAATAATTTAAAAATAATCTGAGAATAATTTCAAAAATCCGACTGCTTGTAAATTAATTTTTAAAGTTGTCATAATTTTTTATTGAAATTTAGAATTAATGTACGTACATTCTATAGTTCCACACTTCTACTGTCTAGTGCATATTGAATAAAGCCTTAGATTTTATAAACCGTTTTCTTATTTACTGGTTAGCTCACGATTTCTATGAAATATAGAAAACGTTCTAATATGTACGTATGTAAAGTAGATTGATGATGATGAAAGATCAAGAAAAAAAATGAAATCAGTTAACACGTCTTGATAAACCTTTCAAGATTCTGACTGGCTTGCCGGTTTCCTCGCGATGTATTCCTTCATAGTTTGAGAGTGCAGGCACTGCTGTGTGGATCCGTAGTCCGTATCCTGTTGGAGTAGATCCGTGTATTCAATTGTAATATTACTAGAACTGACTCATAATTATATAATAGTGGGACACGCGGCATGTGACCCGGAAGGAAAAGTAAAAATATAAATTCAGGTTGATTTCCAGCAGGGGTGAATAATGAATACGTGCGGTTGGCCATCACTTTTCTTGGGGAGGATTCACAGACAATTCCGTGGGAGGATTATTACACCCGTAGGGGCATTACTTACATGAAGCAAAAAAGCGAGAAGGAAACGACACGACTTTGATCCCCAAGCACGGTAGATGTCCCATCAGGTTTTTAGTACCAACTACGAAATCCAGGATCCTTGAGGACGTTTGAGGAGAGTAAGCCAGAGGTACATCCAACGATTCAAAAATAGAAAGATTACGCTAATAATTCTCAGTGTGAAGGACCACTCCTCTATAAATTACCTAACAAAACACACCCTTAGTACAAAATACATTTTCAAACACGATGCAATGTGCCTCTGAATTTTGATATCTAAATATTATTTTAGAAAAAAAAAGGAAAGGATTTGTTTTTTTTTGTCTGCCAAATTGCAAAAGGACCGACTAGAATATATTGTAAAAATATCGTAACCAAATTAAAACCATGTCTCTGGTTCAATAACTTAAAAAATCTAGACAGTTGATTTAGACTACAGTCTAGATTTTTTTTGATACTAATAAGGAAAGAGAAAGATAACAGGCAAGGCATTATTCCCTTCTAGTTCTTGTCTAGTTTTTGATATTACATAACAATTCTACAAACTAAGAGATCGCAAGATTGTTTTTATTATAATACATCTCTGAAACATTGTTTTAGCGAGGTATACGAAAAAATATAATAGAGAACACAAACAACGAATAAATTACACAAAAATAAGAAAAGATGACGAAAACAAATCCCTGACAAGTATGACGAAGATACTAAAGATAGATGAGAGTATTCTTAGAATAATAAATGGTTGTTAGTAGTTAAGGTTCCGGGTTTGGGCTTTTTAGAAATCTATGCAATGCAGTATTAGGTATTATGCATGCACTGCACATACAGTGTATACTGTTTGTCGATAAGCAAACCACAACATAACTAATGAATATTTTATACCTATACATGAATGTCTTTTATTTTCGGCAGTGAATAAAATTATATTATATTTGTACGCGGTATATAGGACAACCTAAAGGCAAATACACACATTACAAGAAGCGGAAGAATAATAACGATAAAATTAGTTATAAAAAATTTACAATCTATGTATATAAAAATGAATTGCTGTTCGTTAGTTTCACTAAAACTCGAGAACGGCTGATCCGATTTGGCTAATTTTGGTCTTGAATTATTTGTGGAAGTCCAGGAAAGGTTTAAGAGGTGAATAAATATGAAAATGATCGGAATTAAATAAAAACCAAAAACTATGTGGGTGAAACCGCGGGGCGCAACTAGTCTTATTGACCGAGCGAGCGAAGCGTCTCAGTTTCCACATTGGCCAAAAATGCTTTTGTCCGGATGTCTGTCTGGCTGTCTGTCTGTCTGTCTGTTCTCCTCTACAGGTCGCATTTTTCAACCGATCTGGACGAAATTTGGTACACAGGTTATATGACTTATTAGAATTTTTTTGTCGTCGGGGATTTTTGATTGGAGGGGTACTACCCCCAAAAAAAGGGCAAAAAGGGGGCTATTTGATATACTGGATATCTCCACCAAATGAGATCCGATTTCGATTATTCTTTTTTTATTTGAAAGGTAGTAACAATAAATTGGTCTCATAAAAGTTTCGCGAAGATCTGATAAGGATCTTCAGCATGATGAACAGGATAGCTCATCAAACAATCGATGGTTTTCAATCAAATTTGAGAGAAACACAAAAGACCTCATTCTACAAAAGATGATGCAAAAAAAAATAAAAAAAATCACAAAACGGAAAATGCACTTGCACATTACATTTCTCAAAAATTTACAAAATTAAATAGAAAAAACATCATGGGGATGGGTATTTTCTACTTCTCTTCAACATTGATAGGTTTCTTTCAAAACTATGAAATAGCTTTTGCTAAGGCAGTAAATAGCTCACTTTTAGTATGCTCGCGAGGTCTACAGCTCCCAGAGCCACTAGTATAAATTACTTTTGAATTTTATATGAAATATTTTTGAACGCAGTTAGCGTTCAAAAATAATCGATCCATCCACGTTTTAACCCCAGACTACAATAACTATAGCACCTGTTTCTGAAGTTATCGAACCGATAATGTCTCTTTATCAATTTATTACCGATAGGCACATAATCTGTTAATCTTGATATATTGCACAGGCTTGCATTCAACGTCCCATCGGCAAAGGATTATCGTGCAAAATTTATTTAGGTTGTCATAAATTACCAAAGCAGAGAATGAGAAATTCTACCCAAAGTTACATCATTATGGAGAGAAGGTTGTTCGAAAGTACTACTTTTGGAAAATGTAATTGTTTATTGTAATTTCATTTGTTGTTCATTTAAATTTATTTAATTTTTAGTTCCCTCCCCTTTTTTCTCTTTTAGAGAAAGGGAATAATTATGTCTGCCAGTAAAAGGTTATACTTAACAGCCGATCAATAGTTGACCAAGCGAGCGAAGCGTCTCAGTTTCCACATTGGCCAAAAATGCGTTTGTCCGGATGTCTGTCTGTCTGTCTGTCTGTCTGTTCTCCTCTACAGGTCGCATTTTTCAACCGATCTGGACGAAACTGTGCCCAAGAAAGGTAGCCGCGCCGACCCGACAAATTACCGCCCTATCTCAGTCACCTCTCTGCTTTGCAAATGTATGGAGCGTGTACTGAACGGTAAACTCCTCGCATACCTAGAAGATAACGACCTCCTCAGCGACCGCCAGTACGGATTCCGCCGAAACCGGTCTACTGGGGATCTTCTTGTGTATGCCACGCACATTTGGAGTGAAGCTTTAGAAAAATACGGTGAATCATTGGCTGTTTCACTCGACATTTCAAAGGCTTTTGATAGGGTTTGGCACGCAAGCCTTATTGGCAAGCTTTCCGCATACGGACTTCCAGTCCAATTCTGTTCTTGGCTTGCAGACTTTCTGAGGGAACGATCTATTCGAGTAGTTGTTGACGGCTGCTCGTCTGATCAATTGGATATTAACGCCGGTGTACCTCAGTGGTCCGTGCTATCTGTCACGCTGTTTTTGCTGCACATCAACGACCTGCTCATGCCCGGCATCATGGGATATGCAGATGACAGCACAGTCGTGGAAAGATATACATCCAATGCCCAAGCCAGACAGAATGTGATTCAGCAAGAGCGAGACGCAATGCTGCAGCGCTTGAATTTAAAACTACAGGCGGTATCTGACTGGATGCCAACTTGGTGAAATTCAATGGCACAAAAACGCAAGCATGTCTGTTCTCAGCAAAGAAAAGTTCGTTTCTCCATGTTCCTATTTTCCAAAATGTACCTATAAGTATACGCGATCACCTTGAACTCCTTGGTGCCACGCTTACGCCTGCTCTTAACTTTGGCTCGTACATTGAGTCCAGGGCTAAAACAGCTTCTATGAAGCTTGGCATTTTGAATAAGGTAAGGCGGTACTTCACACCTGGACAGCTTCTTAATCTGTACAAAGCACAAGTCCGGTCTGGTATGGAGTACTGCTGCCACCTCTGGGATGGCTCTGCCAAGCACCAGCTTGCTGCCTTGGACTCGATAGACCGGCGAGCTTGCAGACTAATAGGCGAGCAACACATGGCAGAGGCAAAGATCCAGAGCCTAGAACATCGCCGCAAAGTTGCTTGCCTTTCGATATTCTATAGGTTACATTTTGGTGAATGTGCTCAGGAACTGCACGACTTAATACCTCCATCTCCTTTCCACCACAGGACGATTAGGCGTACGGCTCAGTACCACCCATACCTGGTAAATATACCACCCATACGCACTAAGCGCTTTGCGTCCACATTTATTATGCGAACCGCCAAGGAGTGGAACTCATTGCCGTCGTCTGTCTTTCCTGATCGCTATAATTTGGGCCTTTTCAAGGCAAGAGTGAATAGGTGTCTTCTAGACCGTTCTGCTCCATCGTCGGCCACATCGTCGCTTACCATCAGGTGAGATTGTGGCCAAAGGACAGTATATCAAATATATAAAAAAAAACTTGGTACACAGGTTATATGACTTATTAGAATTTTTTTGTCGTCGGGGATTTTTGATCGGAGGGGTACTTCCCCCAAAAAAAGGGCAAAAAGGGGGCTATTTGATAAACTGGATATCTCCACCAAATGAGATCCGATTTCGATTATTCTTTTTTTATTTGAAAGGTAGTAACTATAAGTTGGTCTCATGAAGGTTTGGCGAAGATCTGATAAGGATCTTCAGCATGATGAACAGGATAGCTCATCAAACAATCGATGGTTTTCAATCAAATTTGAGAGAAACACAAAGGACCTCATTCTACACAAGATGATGCAAAAAAAATCAAAAAGATAAAAAAATCACAAAACGGAAAATTCACTTGAACATTACATTCCTCAAATAGCTCACTTTTAGTATGCTCGCGAGGTCTACAGCTCCCAGAGCCACTAGAGTAAATAATAGTCGATTGCCACAAAGGTTTGTAAAAGTAAACTTTATCAAGGGTTCAATATTGAATCCAAACACTTTAGCGTTGGGTGTTCTATAGCATGTTTCTTTCGCGAAGAATTGAACTCCTAGTGAATGACCTTATCCTTTCATCATTTAGGGTCTTTGTCATTCCGAGTGGTGGACTTTTGCCTCACTCAAAATACAGATAAAGTTAAGGAAAACTTTTTTTTATGGACGTATGCAGCCAGGTTAACTGTACTAAGTAGACGTTCAACTAAGTTGAAATTCAAATCAAGCAGATCAGCAATTTATATTTTTATTTTAAAAATGCATTTAAAATTTGTTCAAAATCATATACGATTTAGCATGTTCAAACACTGAAACCCAAGTGACTATAAAAATAAGATGTATCAAAATATTCAAACATTTCTTTTATTTTAAACTTTTTCGACGTCGGCATATTTGAGGGAGTCACAAAATCACAAAGATGATTAAATGACCAAAATGTCATACTAATACAATGTACGAGCTATCGAAGCTTGCAATCAAAAGATGACTGGTTGTGATACGTCAGCTACTATTCAACACACGTCCGCAATCTTTGCGATGGAGGACCGCGGAGACTGAAATCGAATACCGTATTGAATGTGCAATAGATTCCAATAAACGCAGACGTGAAGAGATATCAAATATGAAAGAGCATAAAGCAGCTTGCATATACCTGTACAGAGTTATAGAAATAACATCGATGAAGGTAGTTGGAATCAGCTGATACTCAAGCCAGTTATTAAAGAAAAAGTGGAATCCCGCGCGCCTTCAGAAAATGAGTAACCTAAATACCAATACAATGATCCCTAAATGTCAGATGTATGTACGAAATGTTAGACGAGTGTACGAGATGCGCTTGGTAGCACCAAGGAATTTGAATACTATATTCCTTGGGTAGTACTACCGTTGCAAACATAGTTAACCATCACCTATAACAAAGCAATGAAAGCATGCCTCGTAATCCATGGCAACGTGGCAACCACCACTCTTTAAAACCATAAAAATAATGTGTCTAGGGCATGTATAGTTTTGGAAACTTGAAGAATGAGTCAGTCAGATAGTGAGTGGACTTCTCACTTATAAAAATAGATTTCATTTCAGTTCAGTTCACTTATTTTTCTTTCAGGTATGTTATACATTGCTCTTAAGAATGTCAAATTTTACATAAGTAGGACATTAAATTTGATCTTAAATGACAGTGATATTATTTTATGTTAAAGCCAAGTTAATAAAATTCCACAAAGTTCAGACAGTTTTTCTTTGTAAAAAACGTGTCTACGATAAAAGCGTGCGATCAAATGAAAATGTCAAGTTGAAATCGATGCCGGATGCTAAGGTTTGTACTCTTTCTACCCAAGTCGTGTAACAGAACCTCTCCTGAACCTCGTTAGGGGTGATGGATGGCTTACAGCGAAATGGCATGAGACTCATGCCCGATGTCATGAAACAAATTGAACAATATCTCTAACTGGATCTCGTATCGTGTCCCTTTTTCACTATAACATTTCGTGCCTCACTGTCCAGAATTTATTTTCATAAATCGAAAATAAAGTCTTAATTACTGTAAAAACAAATGGTCTAGAAAATGATTGCCTAGTTACAAGAAATAAAATGAAAATGGAACGTATGGATTACCAACTACTGCAAAACGAGTTTAATACCAAAAAGTTTATAATATATTTATGTAGGTATTATTTATTATGTAGAGTTTTCAGATATTTTGTATCGAGTTTTATATAGTTAGTTTAAAGATCCCCAAAGAATCTTGAGTAGCTAAGACATCTGAGTGGACATCTACCATGTCGGGAGATCAAAGCCGTGAAGGTTTTTTTATCAAAACAATTCATGAATCATTTCTCGTTTCTTCTTCATCCGAAATCGTTCTCCAATGCTCGTAAACCAACCCTACATGAAAGGATAATACTTCCGTAGGGAGCGAAGCCGAGTATAAACGACAAGGACAAGAGAATTAGCGATTATTAGCTTAAGAAGTACCTCACATGCGTGCCTCATCCAATCCCATTCTAATTAGGTCGGATTATTTTGTATGTAATGCGTAGGACTGAGTCACGCTGTAAAGGCTCATTAATTTTGAAATTATTAACATGCTTTTATCAGATTAAATTTAAGCCTTTGTATAGGTACTTGTAAATAAAATATGATCTTGTAATACCTGTCTTGGAAGAAAATATAGGCTTGGACGATATTCCAAATCCAAACCGGATGAGTATTTATGTGAAAAAATGGTGTTGAGATAGTACACAATAAGCTAGTATAGTCAAAAATACCGAATTTTGCAGGGCAAATACTGCAAAATATCCAGGTGAACTTATTAACCTGATTTCATAAATCATGAGCTTTTGCCCTGCAAATTACTAGCTAACTACCGTCAAAGTTACGTACGACTGCGTGCGTGTTGTGTACAATCTAGTACAGTAACTGTTCTTATTACTTCCTAAGAGTAACATCTTGATACATGTGTATATCAGAAAAACTAAACATAGATACATTTATATATATCATACAAATTCAATCCACTTTATCAAAACTTCCATTTCGGAATTAAAAACGTTCTTCCGCTCTATCTGATTTAATATCGAATGCAGTGAGCATAGGATTAAGCGTTCCATTTTGTAGAGAAGCGTTCAAATTGAGTGCTTGACATCCCGCACACGGAAGCTTATATATGTTTTTAAAAATCTTAGGTCTGCAGCAAATCTCAAAACGCTTAGGTTAGTATATTCAGCCCTTAGCGAATCACTACTTAGATATTGTATTACTTCATGGGGAGGCTGCGCTAAGTCTAGAATTCTACAACTGGAGAGAGCACAAAGAGTCGTACTAAAGGTAATGCTAAAGAAACCCTACCGTTACCCTACAACATCTCTGTACACTGACGCTAAAGTTCTTTCAGTTAGGCAACTCTTTGTGCTTCAATCAATTTTGCACATCCACTCCTCCATTCCATTCGACTGTAATATAAGTGAAAATAAACGCAGAAGCGACCGTGTTTGCGCAATTGAGAGGCACAGAACAACCGCATACAGCCGTTTCTACCCCATTATTGCACCTAAAATATATGATCGCGTAAATGCTATCATCGAAATCTATAGTCTCAATAGACAAGCACTAAAGATGGCTCTTACCGCGTGGCTTTTACAGCTCAACTATAGAACCACCGAAGATCTCCTAGCTCTAAATTCTTAATTATAATATGTGTTAACTGCTTAATATGTCAGTCCTTTCCATGACCTAGGTGATCATCATAGGTGCCCTATCATCTCATGCTGTGTAAATGTCGCATTAAATTAGCTTTCCTTAGACAAAATATACTATACATATATACCTAATAAACATATCGAGTTGAGACAAACACTCACATATACTTACACTCACACACAACATACACACACACCTATAGGTACATCCACACAGACTCAGTTATGGTCGGTTCTTCCTCCTACCCTACCTTGGCTCTCAAAGGTCTTACGTAGTCGGGTGAACCCAAATACCCTCACTCTCACACGTACATACACCGAATTCTACACTACACTAGCAACTAAACTCACAATAGGTACACAAATCACTAACCCAAATAGCGCGCACGCATGTATTTATGTAGTAGAATTTAAAAAAAAATGTTTGTTTTTTAGATTAGGTTATGTTAATTTTCTCTTATCTGTGGTTATGTTTAACAATTCTATTCATATATATATTCTTATATATATATTTTTTTTTTTGTTGGTTTTGGCTAGCTTCACTTTTGTACGGCCTAAATCCGAATCCTTGTGACACTTTTTGTCTCGCGTTGGCGATATGAGTACATGGGCTGAGTGGGGAAGAAACTGTCCCCTGAAACACAGTTTTTAACTAGTTTGGGGGACTGTGGATCCCTTATCCGCTCAACTTGTCTGCCCTTGACGCGAAGCAATAGCATGTATTAAGTTTTTAGTATACACTAACGGTTGTCTGGAAGAGATCGCAACATGCGATAAGACCGCCGATTGTAGGACAATAATTAGTACTCTTACCTATGTGTACTTTATGATATACTGTAGATGTTGTCCTCAATAAAGCTTTTTATTATTATTATTATTATTATCTCATCAGAGGGATTATGTTACTAAAGTAGGTATGATTGCATTCGTACGTGTATCAATGTGGTTAACGTTCCAAAATCTGCAATTTAATTAAACCTCGTTTAATTCTTGATAGAATGCTTATTTGCCGTTTTGTATTTACTCTCCCTAATAAAATAGGAATACAGTAGTACCTAGTAAACTTCTTCTTATCGTGTCACTAGTTTCTTTCGTAACAGTGTGGTGAAAGGATTTTAAGTGCGCCTCCTTTCGAGCACTTGCACATGTCATAGAACTTGTTAGGTTTTACAACATGTCGGTTTCCTCACCGATGTGTTCCTCCACCGTTTGAGAGTACTGGCATTGTGCACATACATTTTTGAACAGTAAAACTCATTGGTGCACGAACGGTTTCGAACCCACGACCATGATCGGAAGGCGGGGTAGCTACCACTAGACCACCAGTGCTCTTGGTTGGTAGACGATGGTTATATAGTAGAATGATTATGGCTCAATTACTTAAAAAACTATGTTTCCTACACTTTTTTTTTTTTTTTTTATACTACTAGCGGATGGAACAAGCAGATGGCCCACCTGATGTTAAGTGGTAACCATCACCTATAAACAAAACATTGCCCCGTAGGTCACGCACAATAGGAACGTGCCCTACGATGCACTGCCCTGCGTCCATCAACTTGAGGCATACAGATGTTAAGCCTCATGTACCTGTAATTACACCGGCGACCACACTCACATAACACTGGCATAAAGGCTTCTTTTTACCTCGATAAATTACCGGGAACGGGGTAGAAAACCTATATAACAGAAAAACGATTCTAACTAAAGGAAACACTTCGAAAAAGTTTTCTTCTTTGCAAATACGCAAACGAAGCCGCGGACGTCTGCTAGACTGTAATAAGCGCGGAGAGACAGAACGTGGCAAATGGCTCGTCGTCCGCTAATTGCAGTTAATTGGTGGCAAATGAGCTGCGCTGAGCACAATGCACGCCTGCTGACGCGCCCATGGCTATTTACCCCACAATTCGCCCCGTTTAAGACTGAGTAACTTTTTTTTGACAGCCTACGTAGCTCAGTTGGTAGTAGCTCTGCCTTCTGCGCCGTAGGTCGTGGGTTCGATTCCCACCGTGAACAAACATTTGTGTGATGAACATAAATGTTTGTTCTCGGTCTGGGTGTTATATAATATTATAAGTATGTATTTACAAAAAAAAAGTATTATAAGTAGTATATCAGCTATCTGGTTCCCATATTACAAGCATCAGCTTAGTTTGGGGCTAGATAGTGCTGTGTGGAAAGTCCACCAATATTTTTTATTTATTTAGTAACTGGTGAATATAGTAGAAAGAGTTTGAAAGTAATATCACACTGCAGTTTTAGAGCATTTAAAGAGTTGCAGGGATCATATTTTTTCAATTTACTGCACTGGTAGTATTCTGTTATCGATGCCAACCGTCATTTAATATTTAAAAATTAAGAGTAAACCAGCAACTTATAATAATACAGTAGGTACAGTACTTTTCTTTGACCAATCTGCAAAACCTTATGGGAAAAATAGATGCTTTGAATCACACGTTTTTCCCAGTGATAGCACGATATTAGTTGCTATATTTCTTCCATTCCAAGTCCTCATGTACATTTTGTTTAATATCTAACATTGTTTCAATTCAAAACTCGATTAAAACGTTACACAGCTCAGGAATATTGGCCGTTGTCACGTGCGTGATGGATGGCAATGTTCCGCGGTCTTCCGGTCCAATGAGGAGGCTCAGGGACGGGAGACAATTCAAAAGTTTCCAGAATTGAACGATGACAAGACAGTACCTATATTATGACGTTAAGATCGATGATAAATGAAGAAAATGATAAATGGGGAAGCTTATTAGTGGGATTAATTAACCATTGACTGTATTTTATTTATGAACATAACATGCTTATTCCTTCCGCCAAGCAGCGTTGCTGTTTCTGAGAGTGTGGTTGCCGGTGAAATTACAGGCACATGAGGATTTACATCTGTATGCCTCAAGTTGATGGACGCAGGGCAGGGTTCATCGTGCAATTCAATGTTTTTTTATAGAATAGAATAGAAAATTCTTTGTTGCACATAAACAAAATGTATCGTACATAGGCGAACTTAATGCTAGAGAGCATTCTCTTCCAGTTAACCTTTGTGTAGTTTTGAAAAAAAACCGAAAGGGCAGTGCACACACATGGATGATGGGAGTTTTTTAATAATAACTAAACAAATAGGTATTAAATATTCGATATAAGATAATATAGTATAGATAATATATTGACTAAATTATTTTTAAGACTTTAATATTGACGACCTCAGTGGCGCAGCGGGCGAGAGTCCGCCTGCGACGCAAGAGGTTGCGGGTTCGATTCCCGCCTCGGAACAAATTTGTGTACGATCTGCAGAAATTTGTTCCGTTGGTCTGGGTGTTTATGTATAATAAAAAATATCTATCTATGTAAGTATATAAGGTATTAAATATATCAGTCATCTAGTACCCATAACACAAGCTTTGAGTAGCTTACTTTGGGGCTAGATGGTGCTGTATGGATTGTCCAGCATTATTATTATTATTATTATAATATTTTATAGTTGTTGGTTACCATTTAATATCCAGTGGGTCATCTGTTTGTTCCAAGTTTATATAAAAAACAATATATAGGAGTATATTCAGCTCTTTGTGTGAGTTCGTCCCGGAAAATAGCTACTTCCACCCGCAACTGTTTCAGTCAGTTGCCAAGCAGAATGCTCGCATTGGTATTCGGATTCGAATGGTAATGGGTGATGTTGCATTTACAGGTACCTAAAATATAAAACTTTTACGTCTTATAATAATGGAGGCAGTGCAATCTAGGAAGTATTTTAGCAGCAGCGATGAGCTTACAACTTTCTACATAACAACTACAGCCATGAACTACATAAAATGCCAAATGTTTCAAACGTAATGTTTGGAGGTGCCTCTTAATACCTCCTAGATATCCTCAAAAAAATCTAAGCAGGAATTTATAAATTATTTGACGTAATAATTATTTGCAGTGCCTGGGGAATAATAGTCTTTCTATGGGTTCGTATTAGAACAAGTTATGTCCGCTCCAAAAGTCGAACAATAAGTTTTAATTAAATAAATAAATGTTTGTCAGAGCCGTGATATATATTTTGTAATTGCATTTAAAAAAACCGATTATTTTCAGACCAGTGCGTCACAGAGCTTAGATTATCGCCTAAACGTAAGTATCTTGCATTTCGATTATGCATTTTCTGCCGGCATAACCACAAAGTTGATGAGACATCACCCTAAATATGCAGAAACCATCATGCTAAACCTCTGCTGAACAGTATGTGAATATCTTGCAGGCTGTGCTACTTTACATATCTTATGTGAATCAATTTTAAATTTCTAGTATGAAGCACGTACTGCCACTTAACTGGTATCTCGAACTCATATCGATGCATTCGCGCTCCTCATCGTTAATTCAGATAGTGGTGTACCGTCTCGCGAATACATGGCTACCGATACCCTTCTACTCAGAGGGTAAGGTCACGGTTAAAGACAACGTAACTAGGCTGGATATGGGGGTATTGCTAACCCATTGAAGATTTCTCGTTTTTTCCTTAGCTTATTTCATCCCCACTGCTGGACAAAGGCCTCCCCCAAGGGCTTCTAGTTCTCCCTATCCCGAGCCTCCTACTACCATCTACCTTCAAAGACACCTAGGTCGTCCCGCCACCGCTTCATCCGACCACGAAGCTTTCTCTTATGAATAAAATTTGAATCTTCTTATAATATGTCCGAGTTCAGTTAATATTTTGATGGCGTCTCCAGTTCGCACTAATTTTTAATCGTGTAAAGCATATGAAAAACGAAACACGGATCGCTAGCATGTACTTTACGCATGCAGGTATGTTTCATACGCAATTATCATTTTTAAATAACCGTAGTAACATTATATAGTGTGAGACACATTACTTAGACATATTAATAAGTGTGGCTTAATCGTTCCTTTTTTTTATATGAATTACTTAGTAAGTAAAATAAAGTTAAATAAATAAATAAATAAATAATGCTGGACAATCCACACAGCACCATCTAGCCCCAAAGTAAGCTACTCAAAGCTTGTGTTATGGGTACTAGATGACTGATATATTTAATACATTATATACTTACATAGATAGATATTTTTTTATTATATAAATAGAAAACACCCAGACCAACGGAACAAATTTCTGCAGATCGTACACAAATTTGTTCCGAGGCGGGAATCGAACCCGCAACCTCTAGCGTCGCAGGCGGACTCTCGCCCGCTGCGCCACAGAGGTCGTCTGAGTTGCGAGTACGTGTAACGTTGTACACCAGTGTTTAAAAGCGTCTGCATTTCTGTATCATAGAAGATTTCGCTCTGAACTTTTATACCTTCAGATAAAGCTTTGCTTTAAGCGTAGTATCTCTTGATTAAAACCATGTATCCTTGCTACGTCCACGTTCATGGCCTTAGAAATTATTCCCAGCTTTATATCGACCTCCGTTTCGAGCAAGGTGAAGCACCTCGGAAGTCGGAAGTAATAGCAAAACACACGCAACCAGGGCATTACACTATCTTTAACAAAATGAGGTAATCGTTACCTATGGACCGATTAAGGCTTCAATAATATTTGAGGAGGGTATTTCCTTAGTAGTTACTGATTGCCTATTTCTGCTGCAGTAAAATTAGGGGCACATGAAGCTTAACATCTGTATGCCTCAAATCGATTGACGCAGGGCAGTGCATCGTAGGGCACGTTACTATTGTGCGTGACTTACGAGGCAATCCTGTGTCTAGTCTATCAACTAGTTGTATAAAAAAAAAATTTTGATGATATTCGTACTAGTAAGCTTATAAATACAAATTTTCTACATTTCATGAATTATTCAAGCATTTGTCCTACAGGGTACACTTCAATGATATTTTTTTTTATTAAATTTAAATTTATTTACAAAGAAAATAACAATGGATACATTTACAAAATGTTCAAAATACATATGAAACAGAAAGAGTTCTCTGCAGATCGTTGCAAACGATCTAAAGATAGCTCAACTGATCCAAATAAGTGCCAATTGGAAGCGTCTCCAAGACACTGGCTAATCTATTATTAATTAAATAAGCATTGTCTTATCAAACGTTACGTTATAGTATCTTCTTATTATAAAGATCTAAGTGGAATCGTGCCGTTGCCCTATGAGTCTTTTAATTAGGGATCTCAACCCAAAAGCTCTTATTAGGACCTGCGTCACATAGGTACATCTTTCTAGAGTAGGCTGATTTTTAATCTACTTATTCCTTAGTAAAATTACATAACATTACCTTCAAGTGCCGGGCCGACATGATAAGATGCTCTCATTTTACAGTCGCAAAATTCGTTAAATACATTCTTACTGCGGAAATAAAATCATCATAGCTTTAATACTGTTATTTTAAAAGACCGATCGATTGATCGGTTTCGTCGCGGAGGTACTTACCCGGTACCGATTTAATTATAAAAGTGGTTATTACAAAAATTGTCTGACCAAAAAATCAAGGCTAACCAACAAGATTTATAATGGCGGCATTGTGACGACGACTTTGTCCTCCTCGTGTAATTATCTCTCTTTGTTCCTTCGGCAAACAATGCGGCTTATGGTAATATTCTCATCCTGAAAATACTGAGTTAAATCGTAAATTCATGGGGCTTCTGTGTCATAAGCGTTGAGCAAAAACACATCATGATGAAGGTATACTCGTACAACATGCCTTAAAAAGTCGGACAATATACATTCTTCATCATGATTCTTACAACTAGAAAGGATTTAGTTTGACCACCTCATCGCTGACCCCATGCACGTTTGCACGTCAATAATTATTCTGACGCAGTAGCTTCTTCGCACCGCCCAAGACAGTCCAGTGTGATTGACAACGTCTATTAGCATAGTGCAGTTGCCGTTTATAGTGTTTTGGAATGAACTTACTGGCACCACAGAATAAACGTTAAAGTTTTCCTATGCGTGAGCCGACACTTAAGGCCCATTTAGATGGGGAGAGTTTCTCGTACGTTTCCTTACGAGAAACCATACGCTACTATCACAAGCAATAATCGCCATAACACAATCGTATCAAAATGTTTACATACAGGCAAGAACTAAAATCTCGCCTACGATTATGTCATACGAGTTTCGCATGTGACTTATCGCTAGGCGATAATTGCCTATGTTTGTTTACACGACAAAAGTATAGTAAGCAGATTCTTGCTTATGAGAGTCTCGACTTGTATAAACACGATCTCCCGTGACATATTTTCAAGTTGATACGAGTATCGTACAAATCAGTTTGAATCGTTTTTAGTGCGAGATTTGTCAGTCGAGTTAAGTGATTGTACATAGTTGTTTTGTCTGTTGTACATAGTTGTTTATTTTTTCATGTCTGTGTCTCTTATTTTGTGTTCTCTGTGTATTGTGTGTCATAAATTCTATTCTATTCTACATTGTTCGTAAAAATGACTCAAAAATCGTTTAATTTATCTCGTTATCCATTTTTTAACCCAACACCTTTTCTTCTTTTTCCGTTTAATTAATTCTTGCCTTAGAAGAGCAGATATAATTAAAAAACCTCGCGCACTGCACTCATGGTAGCAACTGGCATAAAATCTCGAAATACGATTATTGCTTTGAAATTCTGTTTACACGGACATAATAATATTCTATTGCAAGGCGATTGTCGGCCAAGGCAACGAGCGAGGAGAGCGATTGTTTAGACGAAAAAAATGTTTTATATTCCTTCGATAATCGTATCTTCGAGGCGAGAAACTCTCCCCATCTAAATGGGCCTTTAGACTATTTTCTTCCAAATGTTTCTCTAAATCTCTTTTCTTAATTTTAAAACCCTTGTCCTGATCCCTTGTTAAGAGTTAAAAATGTATTAAAACTATTTAAAGTTCCTGCCTCAGTATAATTTGCATCATTAGCCAGCTAGAATTCAAGCACAATGGAAACAGCAGGAAATAGAACATTTATCTTACCTACACAATATGTTTATAGGCTGTTTAGCGAGCCTTGTTGAAATTTGTTACTCAGTTCGTTTATATTCGTTTCTCAGTTTAGTGAACGACCAATTCTTTATTAAATTAATTAATAAATAAATAAATTATACCGTCGTGGTACCTTCGTTTAAAAAACCAATTCTCTTAAACTTTACGCAAACTGGCAAAGTATCCAAGTATTCAATAACGCTACGGCGTAGCGCTACGCCGCAAGTTTGCGTAGCACAAGCCATCAGGCGAGCCTGAACTTCGGCACGACTGTCAGTCATTACACCAACTTTCCTGAGTTCATGTTGGTTGGAATCACTCCGGACAGCTGACAGCTGGGTAATGAGTTTGCGAGCTAAAACAAAACTTTAAGTATTTGTCGATAAAACCTCAAGTCACACAAACAATATTAACCAACGCAAAAATACATTATATCAAAAGCTGGATTCAAAAGAAGCTCACCAACATATCCTTACTTACTTAAGTGCTTTATTTGTTTACCGTTACTTTTGGAAAAATGAATTGCTTTACTCAACCTTAATTTTTTATATCTAGCAAAATAAATTGATACGATGAACGAGATTTGCGCATTCCAATTCACTGAAACCGCGATATGCGCGATACCAATAAAATCTGTCATGAAAGAGGAACCTTTATCATTTTAAGTACATATTTGTGTGTGTGTGTCTCCAGCTTCCTCATATTGAAAATGTAATTTCTATAAATGCCAATATTTAAAGCATAATTAGTGCACTCATAGATTTGAATCATAATTTAGCTGCCAAATAAACAACGGTGCTATAAGCTTATAATAGTGTGTAAGCTGGAGTAACATGTCTCCAGCTGCCTCAGTCAGTGTGGGCAAACGGCTAATGATAGAGATATATAGTAAACGCAAGGATTTAGTACCAAACGAATTAGCGAGGTACCAAAAATTTCAGGTCTGTAGCTCGGAAACTCTTCGAGTTATAAGACTTGATCAACGTGTAAGCTGGAGTAACGATACGTGAAAAAACATATGCTCGTTCTCTGGAATGGCTGGAGCTAGCAGGTTGCTTTAAGTCTCCAGATTTAGTACCAAACGAATTAGCGAGGTACCAAATATTTGAAGTGTTCCTGTTCAAAACTCTATGAGTTACAAGCTTTTCCAGCTTTTTTTGTTTGTCCAACTTGCACATGTTGGATCTCAGCAACCACAATAGGTACAGACTCGGTTGATGTCTCTGAACCGAGCTATGAATTAGTGCACTCGGTACCAAAAATTTGGAATCTCTAGGACAAGCAGTTCTGTTGTAATCAGCAAAATAACTAATATTATGATGAGTTACAGAATACCAGATAGTTCCATTTCGACCAGCCTTCAGTTGATAGTAGCTCTATCTCTGTCACTACAGCGAATGCGTCACACTCGTACCTACTGATGCAATCAAGGAATTTGAATATATCTGTCTGTATTCAAATTCCTTGGATGTTATTTTGCTGATTACAACAGAACTGCTTGTCCTAGAGATTCCAAATTTTTGGTACCGAGTGCACTAATTCATAGCTCGGTTCAGAGACATCAACCGAGTCTGTACCTATTGTGGTTGCTGAGATCCAACATGTGCAAGTTGGACAAACAAAAAAAGCTGGAAAAGCTTGTAACTCATAGAGTTTTGAACAGAAACACTTCAAATATTTGGTACCTCGCTAATTCGTTTGGTACTAAATCTGGAGACTTAAAGCAACCTGCTAGGTCCAGCCATTCCAGAGAACGAGCATATGCTTTTTCACGTATCGTTACTCCAGCTTACACGTTGATCAAGTCTTATAACTCGAAGAGTTTCCGAGCTACAGACCTGAAATTTTTGGTACCTCGCTAATTCGTTTGGTACTAAATCCTTGCGTTTACTATATATCTCTATCATTAGCCGTTTGCCCACACTGACTGAGGCAGCTGGAGACATGTTACTCCAGCTTACACACTATTATAAGCTTATAGCATCGTTGTTTATTTGGCAGCTAAATTATGATTCAAATCTATGAGTGCACTAATTATGCTTTAAATATTGGCATTTATAGAAATTACATTTTCAATATGAGGAAGCTGGAGACACACACACCATATTTGTTTGGAAATACAGTGGGTCAACTTGATTTCACTCAATCCATCAGGTCAATTACCACGGTAAATGTACTGAGTGCAATCTATGGGTGAAATAACTCAAAAACTAATTGTATGGGATCACGTGACAAGCACCAGCTTTCGATTAAAAAAAGAATCATCAAAAAAGATCCACCCAGTAAAAAAATGGATACCTAGTAGAATTGAGAACCTCCTCCTTTTATCTATCCAGTCTGTTAAAAAAGCACTCGATTGGCTTAGTTGACTGAACTCCTACTCCTACCTAAATAAAGCCATCTCGCTAAATAAAGATTTATGTAAGCATTTGTCAAGATTCGTTATTCATGTTTTTGACGTAAATAAGAGCAGTCCTTAACTTTAGTCCTCAGCCCTATTTTTATAATTATTATGAAGTATGTCGAGGTTTATCAATAACGTTGTTGAACTCTTGCTTTTCCTCAAGGGATTCCTTCAATTTCTAATATTAAACCGAATTTAGCTGAACTCCTAATAAAATATTCTGCCGATGGCAGGCATATAAAAGTCTAAAATGACATACATACCTTCATTAAAAGTTTTCCTTCCACGGAACAGACAAAATTTCCACCAGTCAGCGTCATGGCGGCGGCGTGTCAATTTGACAACCGAGAAATTTCTCCAACCCAAGGAATTTAGATCCAAAGTCCTACTTCTACCATTAAACTATTCAAATGTCGCGTCGAAACTGGCATTGTGCGGTAGATTCTCGATCACAATCGCATCCAAAAAACGGCTTCAATATTCAATTAGCTTATTAACTTTAGGTCGTTCTGACCTACTAAATGGCTAGGGGAAGGGGAGGCAAGATAAGACGGTTAAGGATTTCATAAGAGCATGCCGATGCACAGCCCAACTCATCTTGTTAATCAATTAGTAAACATTATCAAACAAATGTATTCATTTTTATAAATATGTAAATTTTTATTAACTAATATATTTTAATCTAAATAAATATAACTCAAAGGTGACTGACTGACATCGTGATCTATCAACGCACAGCCCAAACCACTAGACGGATCGGGCTGAAATTTGGCATGCAGGTAGATGTTATGACGTAGGCATCCGCTAAGAAAGAATTTTGATCAATTCTACCCCCAAGGGGATAAAATAGGGGATGAAAGTTTGTATGAGATTTTTAAAAAACAATCGCGAGCAAAGCCGCGGGATCAGCTAGTTTTATAATAAAAATGAACTTAGCTCAAGACTTTGAATCAACGTAAATAAAAGCAGTTCACATTTAGTCAGTGTTGCCATGTGTTGTGATGATTACATTGTCGGATGAAAACTAGTTTTTCTCATTAGCGTCTATAGAACATCTTGTAGTTTTTCTTTACAAAACAAATGACATGTGCTATCTCTACAATTAAGTAAGCCGTCTCGTCACACCCCATACTACAAACAATAAGTTCTCTTAAGCTGATATTTAAAATCTGACCTATTTAAATTTTAAATAGGACTTTCTAATAAAACCATACACTCTATTTTCCTGATGTTCCTACTGTGATAGAGTTATCGAGGTTACGGGTAACATAAAAACGAATTAGGTGGAAATGGCATGTTCTAAAAGTTGGCAGCCATAACAAGAGGATGAGTTCAATTGATATGAGCGTTTAGAGTAGGTAGTCAAAATGACCTAAAAAATATAAAAGATTAGAATTATACTAGAACATCGCAAGATTCCTCAGCTTTGGATTTTATCTTTATTTAGATGATAATAGGAGTAACAGCAATTTTTTTTATTGACTAGTTTTAGTAACCTGAATAACCATTAATTTAGACTCTTAACCTTTCCACTAAGTACCCATACGAGCTAATTCAAACATCAATTTAAATTTCATCAAAGTGAACATCTTACACCCGATATTTTAAGGAGCACACAAAGTCTCAGCAACAATCTCATGATTGCGTGCCGCGGAATAAAGAGACACTGCTTTTAATAAACCACTTTACTTCAAATTAAACATTTGAGAAACCTATACCTATGTACCTACGAAAGACTCGTTTGTGTAAATTTATAAATTTTATTCAAGTGTAAGTCAAGTGTTAGGATCACCGGTGGTCTAGTAGGAGTGACCCCGCCTTCCGATTGTAAGGGCACTAGTTCGAATCCGGTCGTGGATTCCAATAGATTTTTTTTTTCGAAAAATTTATGTGCCAGTGCTCTTAGACGGTGAAGGAAAACATCGTGACAAAACCAGTTAGTATTCTAACAGCGGTGATGGGCTTGCAACCTGTCACGTATGGAATGCTAACACTGCAAAAGGTGGGTATGTGTCAAATGTAATGTTTAGACGTGCCTCTGTCTACCCCCCTTAGACGTCTTCAAAGAATCTTGAGCTAGTACTTGGTACTATAAGAGATCTGAGGAGATATCTACTGTGCCTGGGGATCAAAGTCGTGAAGCTGTTTCAGTTTTTTCTGTTTTTTTTTCAAATGCAAATATACTTTTAAGTCCAGCATTATTTTGTTAAATAATTTATTTATTGCAATGTTTTGACGCTACTCAAAGTAACGAATTGTATTCATTCGACAATGTAGCCGACTGTACTATGAAAGATTTATATTTTTAGATTCATACTTCTGAAGATTTTTCCTTATCGCATTTAATTATAAGGCCCTCTTTACTTTTATAGGTGTGTCAGAGATAAAGACCCTTTTAAGGTTATCTCAAAAGGTTTCCTGAATAAAAAACGTTGATAAAGAAATGGACAAGAAAGTAAACAACAAGCATTCGAATTTGCTGAAGTTTAATGGCAGATACAAGAAAAACTTTTACAATATAAGCGTCAAAATAAAAAGGGATGAAATCTCTTATCTCTATTGCAAGGCTTTTGGCAATAGTGAAAATACTGCTAGCTTGTAGTGAGATTAATCGTTGCGTTGTAAATTTGGAAATGTTTATAGCACATTTTATAGGAACAATGTTATGTAAATGGTTTTCCTTTCTATTGTGTTTAATAAGGACTGCCTTAAATAAAGTTCTATGTTATTGATATTGAGTGATTATCTAGTGCAAATTCGTAGAAGGTGCCCTTATTCTTAGCGACAGTAAATTTTGCCAATTCTGTTGTTTAAATATTCCTCACTTATCTTAGTTTGACAGCACTAAAAATATTGCCATCCCTTACTAAAAGAACGAAACAACAAGGACAATAATTTTAGAGCTGTCAGATTAGGTTAGCTTAGGATAATGCAACAAAAGAATCGACACATTCGTACTGTAACATTTTTTTTTATTTTCTATGTAAGTGTGAGCATTTGCGAATGCTGAGTTATGTGCATTCGTCCTTGTCTGGCAGCTGGCTCTGTGCGCGCACGCATTTTGCAGCGCAAGAGTTGAAGAGTGTTCTCCCAAAGTCGAGTCTGCTCCTCCACCACGCCTTGATGCGAGCTAATAGCTCTTTGTTCCTGAAATGGTAATGATATTTCAACTCAGCAGGACATTATTATGCTGCTATTAAAGTAATAACGAAAGTTAAAAAATACAAAAAGCCATGTAGCATCATAAAATACTAAACGCACCTCTTCTAAATTTTTAACCATTTGTTCAACATCACCAACTTTCTTTTTCAGAGCCTCCATTTTGGAAGGCTTTCTGGGCGACTGCATAGAGTTTTTCATTTCGAACAAGACTACTTCTTGCAAACTTTCAGCTTTGGTTATTTTTTGCCTCAAGTTTTTCCATTCATCCTCTTTACCATTCAACTGGTCAGCCAACTCTTTCACTTGATTCTTGAGGGGTTCCATTTGCGAGGTTATATTTATGGAGGTGGCTTCGTAAACCCTCTTCTTTTGTTCGTACTGTTGTTGAACCATTTGGAAGTCATCTTTTACGGGTTTGATTTTTTCGGCGAGAGGTTGAATCTCTTGACGAACTTGAGACAACTTTTGGGCGGTCTGCGCGACCAACTGAAAACAATAAGTAGATTTAAGAACCCTTCGTTTGTGAAGATTTTCAAAGCATTTGTAAATGTTTGTAACACAAAAACGAAGGATCAAAAAAGGCTACCAATCTAACTCCTTTTTTACGGACCAGCTGATGCCCATTTGTTTACAGGCGAGCGAAGCAATGGCTTACAAAAGAAAAGTCTAGAAAACGTTTTAGGTATTTATAAACGCTTCAGTCCTAATAGTTTTCCAATATATCGGATAGCAGTTAAGCTGTCAAAGTTACTATCCATTGGTAAAATGATACCTGCGATAAATCATGCAATGATTTCTTGGCCAAATCCGCTGTTTTATCGGCATCTTTTTCCAAAGTGTCTTCATCCTCGATTTTCATTTTCTTATGATTGACCAAAGCCATTTCAACTGTTGGATCCGAAGTGCTGATAATTTGAATTGTTCTAGCTAGTATTCCGGCTTCAACCTAGAAAAAATAATCCGATGGCAAAAATGCCAGGACCATATTTTTTCGTATTGTCCCTGGTCGTGGAGTGTCATGAAGAAGTGGGAGAACTCTCTTTCGTTAATAATCATTTACCTTTGTTGATAAAAATGTTTGGAACATTTGAAAAGAAATCCTCAAGAATCATAAATGAATAGAACATGTTTGTCTTCATATTTTTCTGTAAATTCAAGTCATTATGCAAATGAAAGCTCACCTTGAATGTTGAGAGATTAGCTCTTTGCCTTTTGTACACGGTACTCTTTGTCCGTAAGGAATTAACGTACTTCTTCAATTCTTCACCCCTCAGAACTGTGTCCCCTAGGAGCTGTCTTACCTGATAAGTAAACAACACGATTGTCAAAATGGGAACGCATATTGTAGGAAACATTACGCATAGGTACGTAGTTGATAAAATAAAAATACCACAACAAAAAATTCATATCAGACAATTTTAATACGATACGACGATCAAGCTATTAAACTACATTCATTAATCTCTATGCCTCAGAGGGACAATGTGAACTGGATCAAAATTTTCATTGTAATAATTCAGATAGAGCATTCCTCTGGACATAAATCTTGCAGGCAACGGCAACGGCGCATTATCTGAGTTCAATCTGGCGCTCTCCGACATAATGACCGATTTATTAGAAACGAAAAAATGTCTTATCTGATCATGTTGACGTGCTGGCAACATCGGGAAGAGACATCGATTTTGCTTCCGCAAATGCTGACCGTGGCTATCAGTGGCGTTTTTCAATCAAAAAATAATTCTCTTTTCGAACGGCACCTTACCATAAATTGAGACTTATTTCTTGAACACGTTTATTTTGAAATATAAGAAACCTTTCTCCCCGATGACAGACAGACTTCTGTACACAAATGACAGATACTACTAGAGTCGTGCTTAATTTTGATTGCTTTAGTTAGCTCGGTCACCAGGATCTAAAATAAATGGTTTTATGACCGCACATAGATTAGGCTTAATGACTTGTAATTATTAGAAATGCGTATTGTTCTAAGTCTGTCTGTGATCCCCTTAGTAATTACTAAAATTACAGTTTTCTTGAGGCATGATCCCTTTTCTTTTATTTTATATACATTATGTTTTTCTATGAGCACGCTGGTTAGCGAAACGCGTAAAAATACACGGTAATGTTTTTCTAGCATTGTTTCAAGTGGTGAGTAGGTACCCTAATGAAGCCATTGCCATGTCAGCTTCAAAAATTTTTGATTTTTGCGGAACCTATTTTATTTAAACTTGACATAGACTTATATACAAATTTTAAAATATAAAGCAAAAACCAGTAGTGGTTATCATGACCATGGTTTTCCGATGTTCCTGGATATTGCTAGGCCAAAGATATTTAATAGGTATGTCCTTAAGTCTACCCAGCATAAGGATTAAAGTCGTAATCATATAGGTATCATTTAAGTTTTACATTACCAATTGTTACGGTAACTGTCGGTTACGGGTTGAATCTATAAATGTTCATGCTTCTATCTTAGGTACCTGTGACTGCAAATCAGCCAAAGTAGCTTCATGTTCCTTCAATGTAGCAGCTAGCTCGTGAACCCTGGCTGCACTAGACTCCTTGTTCCGCTTGATGACGGTCGCTTGCTGGCGGAACGGCGCTAGCTTGTCCTCTTGAGGGCCAGCCATGGCCAGCCTGCGTTGGACCAGCTGCTCCATTTCTCCATTTACCACTGCTATCTATAAAGCAATAAAAACGAGTAACCGCTTTCCTTGTTTCCAACTTTAGCTGAGGAGAAACCCACGGCGTACTGAACACGAACAACATACAAATAAAAATTAATGTTGGTGGTATTTCACACAGCGCTATCTAGCTTCCAACTAAGCAAAGCTTTACTAACTTAAAGCTATCCCGAAAATGACATTATACCTACATTTTTATTTTTAAACAATATTATTTATGTTCGTAGTGGTAATTCTGACTTTTGGTTCTGTCGTATCTTTGATTTTTTTGTCATATATATGTGTGTAGATTGTCCTTGGCATTACTGCACGGCGCTGGCGGAAGACCAGCGTCAGTTGCCTGTCGACTGACTTATGCTGAGCCAGGGTCCCTTTTGCAGCTCTTAGGTTATTTTCATTCGATTTATTTTCTTTGTTTTTTGTATGTTTTATGTTTGTTTTTAAGTTGCTGCAAATAAATATGTTTTCTTTCTTTTTTCTAATCAAACCATGCAACCACATACAGCAGAGCTACTAGCAACTGATCGGCGGTCAGTCAAATGCAGTAACGACACGTTTTAATTGATAAAGTTTTGCAACGCTATTATCAAAACGATTTGCAGACAATTATAAATATTCTAACCCTGAAATGTATTTTAATCGACGGCGAAATATTGAACTCGAATGAAAATAACGCACAAACGCATAAGTTAATTTTGTACCCTGAATTCAGTCTAATATCTCTTTCGGGTTAAAAATATGCATAAAGGTTTTTGTGAATCCAGCACCAGCAACCCTCTCTAAATGTGAAATTAAATTCTTTTTAATTTCACATCAACTGGGTCGACTAAAACCCGATCGAGCTTATGAATTAAATCGATACATTTCTAAAAGCAATTTCATAAAATAAAGTAATTTCCCTAACGTCGCGTCGCTACTTTGTGAGTCAGTTTAGACAGTGGAGGCTCAAATTACTTTGTCTTGAAGCTCTTACCTTATCTTGCACGGAAAGTAGGTCGGCTCGAGTAGGATGCTGTTCCGTGGCTATCATCTGCATAATATTCAATTCTTTTTGCAAATGGGAACTTTCTTGCGGAAGTTTCTCTTTAACAAGATAACTGTTCAACTAAAAAGAATGTACGGTAAGTGGGTGCTTTAAAAGTCGATGTAACAAGTTCACTTCAAAGTTAAATTGTTTCCAACCTGAATTTCTTCTTGCAAGTGTTTTATGACGTCGGTCGCGTTTTTAGGAACTGCGCTCTGGCCGTGGATCACGTTCAGGTATCTTTTCAACTGATCCGATGCTAGCTTTAACTGCGATTGCTGAGTTTCATACTGAAGACAAAACAAGAGAACAAAAGAAACTCAATTACCTACTTTAAATTGACAGCTCAAAGACATTATTAGTCTTACAGAGTTATACCTACTCGTAGTTCGAGGAATAATTTACCTGATTTTCTAGCTCCTTGGCTTTTTCCTGTTGAAGCCTCAAAGATTTACTGACACTTAAAAGTTCTTCTTTGTTACTTACGTCTACGAGATTAACTTGAACATTTTCTAATCGTTTGATCACTGAAACAAAAGTCACGTCGGACGAATAATTACCCTTATCGAAGAACAGAGCATTCGAAGTTGTTTCAAGGTTGAAAATTTTATGTGAATGCTTAAATTCAGATGTCAAAACTCCGTAATAATTACTGAAGTTGGGAAGAATTTACCATAGACAAACGCTTTGTTAATGAGTGTTGTTTGGGGAGTCGTTATGCCTAAATACTTACCGATGTCTCTCTCGACCGCCATCTCCTTTATGTCATTTATAATTTCGGAAGCGTTTTCTTTCTGGAGCAACCTCGTCCTTTTATGTACGTCCTTAAACTCATCTATCAAGTTTTGATATGCATCGAGAAGGTCTTGGATCGTGTTGTTTCGAGCTACTTCAGTCGGTATGTCTGGTAGTTTTAAAAATCTAAAACCATAAATGGTGGTTATTACTTTCTTCAGACTAACTTTAGGTGAGGAAACATGTGTTACAAAACCAAATAAAAATAACGGCACAGTCTTGAGCGCAAGTCGTAAAATATTTTGGTAGCACACAGTTGCTGTTAATAACATAATATTTTATTTTCTTACGTCGTCGTACTGTATTTTAGTTTATTTTCACAACCGGCAAACAAGCAAACGTATGTTTCTAATAAACATAATATAAAGCCTATTTTGTCATCAACCTAAATAGGTTTACTGCTACAGAACTCAAAAGTAATTATTTACTATTCAGAGTAAAAACATCTTCATAAACCACAGGTTTTTTGTACACAACTATATGATCAATGAAACACGATCAAAATTTAGGTACCGTCAAATATTTTACCCGTAGCTTTCTAAGATTCAGATGCACTAGTAGCATAGGTATAGGTACTATGGAGGAAGGTACCGACTATTAGTACCTAATCAGGCTATGGTGTAAGTAAATTCAAAATTTCGGCTCGCTTCTAATAAAAACACTACCATGCCTAGAGTTTACAAGTATTCACATGAAACATTTTAAAGTGATCTTTACAATTGAATTGATAGAAGATCGCTTCATTTTGATTTTTTAACGATCTGACAATTTAAATAATTCACTTGTAAAAGGCGTAGAATATCGGACTAGTGCTACGAGCACGACAAGAAATTCGTTTGTAAAACCATAGAGGCCTATTTCCTATAAAACGCTCACGTAAACAAATAAATTACCTTGTTTCCCTACTTTACCAATGCAGACCTTCGTAGCATTACAGCCTTTAATCTTCTGATAACAAAAACCGGCTAAGGAATAAAGACATGGGATTTTCTTACCCCTTGTCAAAAGGATTAAGGGTATCTTCGAACCCCTACCATGTTTCAGCTTCCCGTTATCAGTAGCTTTCTAAGCCAAATACATTCGGTAATTACCTTTTTGATTTGAGCCAGCGGGCAGCGCGATGTAAAAAGGCGTGTTAGTATTTTTTATGCGAAGAAACTTTTGAACTATGTCAGGCGTAGCGCGTAGCTTGGTGCTACGTCAGGCGTAGCCATTTAAGATGTTTGTAATCTTTACAAACAACGATAGATAGCTCGCAAGTTACACCAAAACACTATCTTAAAGAAATACTCGTAAACTCGAAACAAATAACTCAATATAATGATACATATTAAAAGCTCTTTTTAAATTATACTGTCGTTAATTTTGTACTTATAAGAACAACTACAAATTCATAAATTATGAAACTTCTTTCAAATAGTTGAAAGAAGTTAAGGTTAATGGTAAAGTTATGGTTAGGCAAATGGTTAAGGTTCTTACAGCCAGACCGGTATAGACCGGTCTGGCGGTCACAACCATTCGCACAGAACACGAAAATTTTACAAACACTACTGAGAAAACCTTGAAATGCCTGAAAAGTAGCCTGTGTTGAGAAGACATTTAAATGCATTATAAACGGGTTACTCGTTCAATAAATAAAATTACATAGGTACGTAGATCGCTTACTTCGCAAGGTACGCCGTATTCTTGACCTGATCCTTGTTGGTCAGTAGCCAGTGTAGCACGTGATGGATAGTCCTAGCGTCTCCGGCCAGCAGCTGAGATCTAAAGCGAGTGGGTTCGACGCCCGGTGGTGGACGGTATTTCACGCTGCCCAGCATTTCAAGGAGGCGTACCGATACAGTCTCGGTGTCGTCTTCATTTATGTCTAACTGTGGAAATATTATGCAATAGTAGGTGATTTCATGATGGGTATCCTAGACAGTTTGTTTTAGGCAGTAGCAGTCACTGTAGGTACCTGTAAACTGTAGGTACCTACAAAAAGAATGACCACTGAATGTGCAGTCATTTAATGGATTCAAGTTGTCTCAACACTGACAAAAGTTTGTCTCGGTCTCGGAGTGCTCTGGCTAAGTACCTACTTCTTATTAAGATCTTTTCACCACACTGTTTCGAAAGAAACTAGTGACACGAAGAAGAAGTAATAGGTTCCAATATTTCTTACAGGTTTTACAACGTTGTATAATCGTTTCTATGAAAGTGATGTTGTTGAAGGAAGTATTAGGTACCTATTAATGTTGTGTTGAAGCGGAAATGATGCTTACCTTTTCTCCAGCTTCGAAGTTAGCGAGCAGCTCAACGAGCAACTGCAAGAGCTGCTTTTCGTTGAGAGCATCGAACTTTATCAGATCGTAGTTCCTGCCCATAGTGGCGTTCAGTTCCTTGATGATGTATTTCATTTGTTCCGTCATTTTAGTACAGTTTAATGAGAATTAACAATATCTTAAATGCCTATATGGTGTCACATTTGTTTTGTTGTCAAAAATCTGACAGTATCGTTGTCATAGCAACAAGCTTGATTTTAAGGCAAGGAATTTGAATACTTCCTTGCTCCAAGGAATATAATACTCTCTGACGAGAGCCTTGCTAATTTTTTTTTCTAGCGTACTCAAGCAATAATACATACTCAAGGAATAATAATACTCGTACTTGTCTATTACAGATTATTTGAGGTAAGTGCAAGGAATTTGATGAACGTAATGTTTTTTCTATCTGGGTGTTTTTTAATGTTTCTTAGAGGTACATTTTAAAGGTATGTTGTGTCTGATACCAATTATTCTGTTACTAGTTGCGCCCCGCAGTTTCACCCGCGCAGATTTAAATCCCGGTATTCCCACGGGATAAAAAGGAGCCCATGTGCTATTCCAGACTGTAATCTATCTCTCTGCCAAGTTTCATCCAGATCCGTTCAGATAAGTAAAAAATGTATTCGGACCATGTACTACTTACCTCTCTCTAGATTTATAGCAACCCTCTACAAATAGGCATACGCCTACGAACTTAAAGATTGGACATTACAACCGTTTAGTTTCTGAAAACCCTAAAAATATACCCGTAAAGAAGCTGTGCGAGTTCTGTCCTTTCTAATACAGCCGAGAGAGATGAGGCGTAGCGCGGCTTATCAGCCATTATATAGCCATTTATATTGTCCCAGTAATCAAGAAACAGTAGAATAAAACATAGTAGTTTTGTGAATAAATTATATTTTCTGATATTATTATTATAGGTACAATCATTATCGCTTTGTTTAAATCGTCAAAATCTCAACAAGTTGCTTTTATACCTAACAATTTGTGCCTACCTCACTGCATATAAGTATACTAAAATGCGGTCACGCAATCGCTGCCTGCCACACTCTTCGCCTCACAGCCTTCGTCTTACGGCGTATCAAATTGGGCATATTTTAAAAGTGTATAAACTCGTTTTTGAACGCTCGTAAACGCGTGTTAATACGTGACACTATGCACTACGCTGCATATTGCTAATAACCCTTCTTCTAGTAGAACACTACCTAGTTTTTTTATACAACTAGCTGATGGAACAAGCAGAAGGCTTACCTGATGTTAAGTGGTAACCATCACCTATAACAAAGCATTGCATCTTAAGTCACGCACGATAGGAACGTGCCCTACAATTCACTGCCCTGCGTCCATCAACTTGAGCCATACAGATGTTAAGCCTCATGTACCTGTAATTACACAGGCATTACAGTTCTTTCGAAAATGCTATGATCATGCTAATGTTAATTTAATACACGTGCACGTATTATTATAATAAAATGTCAGCGTGTTTCACACGAGAATCATAAGAGTTTATGCACTGAAAATACTACCAATCTGTAATCGCCTTTACTGTTTTCATGTTTACCCTCTCACACGCCCTACGATTCTCTTATGTTTTTGTCACAAACAAAAGATACACGGACAAAATGATATAACAGCAACACACAAGCAAATTACAAATAATTAAGTGTGTGCACACAGGACCAACAGAATCACTGGTGTAATATAAACCTATCTAGCACCAATTTCAATAACCTAAGATTAGTAAATTAATCTTTGAATAACCGGCCAATAAACTGAACTCTTTGAAGCTAGCCGCAAGTAGGATCTGCCCAACAAAAATGTCCATAACTCACTACTGTGTATGGCTAATTCAACAGAGATCAACTTACAAGCCGGCCACTATACACTGGTTGGCTGTTACTAATAAAACAGTAATGACACCTAGAGACTTTTCTATCTGCATGTTAGTATGCAGTTTCATTAATTCGACTCTACTTATCCTATTCCATGCACCATTATTTTATTCAGACCCTATGTCAGTACCAACTAGTCTAACAAATTCCAAGCACAACGGATAGTTTAGAGACAAACTGTTACAAAATAAAGCTAAAGGAAGGTATAGTATTTTATAGCAGTGAACATTTGGCAAACTTGAATTACAAAACCTAGAGAATCATGACAACTCAATCTATTTTTATATTCATTACAATTATTCAGATTAAACATAATAATTTGTACTCTGCTAAATTAATGGAAATTCAATTATTTACAATGACACAATACACAAAGTATAATCACTAAGCAAAATACAAGACAGTTCGCAATGATGAGATTTAATCCAAGATGATTTTTACTTTCCGTAGAATGAAACTACAAAACTAATATTAAGTCTCACTATTTTACCTACAGACTAATCTATCTTACATTTACCCTTACAAAATAATACTACAGACTTTTAATGACCGGATGATTTGTTCCGTAAAGTAACTACATATACAAAATCAATTAACAACCACAATAAGTATCTCTAAAGTATTAAAAAATAAATATAGTCATAATAATTCGTGTGATGCATATTGACTCGTTTCGTTTATCTTTTCGAAT
This sequence comes from Plemyria rubiginata, assembly GCA_963576535.1. NCBI lineage: Eukaryota > Metazoa > Arthropoda > Insecta > Lepidoptera > Geometridae > Plemyria > Plemyria rubiginata. The sequence continues at coordinate 6,396,351 of OY754909.1, read as the reverse complement.
ATCAACTTTTCTAAAAATCAATTCTCTCCTACTTAGTGCATTTAGCACGCTTTGGTTCTATTTTGTATATTTTATACGAGTACAAAACGATAACGGTAAAGAAACGAGTTCCTAGGTGAAAGGAATGTCTAAGACAGAGAGAGAGATACTACTTCGCGAATCGGGCGGCCACTTTTAAAGCTAAAGTTTTTATAAATCGAATAGTTACCGCGACCGACCGATCGCGCAGGCTCGACTCGTCGCCTCAGCGAGGCACATAAATGCAAACAAATAACAGACATTACAAAATAAATGATGTCAAAATATAAAATTAAAACAATCATAATAATCCCAATAGAATCAAAATATAAAATCACGGGCAAACATCACACCCTAGACGTGAGCGTTTACAAATCTTTATATGAACTACAAATAGCCGCCTTTTCGACCGAATAGAAGACTGAGCGTGCCTAAAGTGGAAGTGTGCGCGGTGGAAGGTCTGTTTATTGTGGCTTTGGGTTCTACCGTGCCCAGGTCAGTTCTCGGCCTGGGCGCCCGGGTCCTTGTCCTTCGCAAAACGCCAGCATTCTCAGGACTGCCGTCTAAGGCACCGCAGCCGAGAGGCGCCGGGACGCCCAACGGCAGCTCGCAGTTATCCGAGGGCACTCTTTCCTGCGGCGGCGCGGCCGGCGACCGCAGCGTTCGCTTCAAACACGTCAACTGCTCCATCGGACTCCGATGGACCAGCCCCGTGTAGAGCGAACCGGGGGTTTGTAACGCCAGCGGCGCAGGAGAGCCTTCACCGGCCGGCGATCCCGCTCCTAGATGCCTTCTGCGTAAGATCGACGTGCCTGACGCGATAAGAGCGTGCAACGACGGAGGGGCGTCGCCCGGGCGGGGGGTGGAAGGGGGCGAGGCATCGGGCGAGCCTAGCAAAGGACTATTGGCTGGCGTTGCGGTCGGCGACCAATGCTGCCTCGACGGTGGGGTTACGAGGGATTCTCTGCGGGACCGTTCCGGGGAGACGGCGGCTGAGGACCTCCGTGACGTCATTCGGGAGCTCCAGGCGGATCCGAGGACGCTGCTCGAGAGACTGCTCATGCCGCTGGTACAGACGCTGCTGACGCTACTGCTTCCTCCGGCGACGCTTCCGTCGCTGGGATGCATCACCGTACTGTTGATGTATTCCACGCTTTAGAAATGAAAATGTGCATGCTGTTATTTTTCATGCTGCTGGCATTATTGCGTCTACGCGGATTAGAATAATAACAACTGGCAAATAAGTTTAACTGCGAAATTATACCAAACAAGCATGGAACTTAGGTGAACTTACAAATAATGTTTTTAGAACACTCGGGCGCCTCATTGATCACTTACGACCTTATTCATTATCTGGACGTAAATGCTACAGTTCAGACAATGGATCTAGACTTGGACAAACGTGAACTTAGCCGGTTGACACATATCTTCTGACCTTACTGTACTTGCTTTAAAACTTAAAGTTCTAAGTTTTTATTCGGAGTTATTACTACGGAAAACGGTGACTACGAAGAAGCAGTAGCGGTAGTAAACAAAACAGCCTACAGGAAGCAGTTTAGAGACAAATGTTAAGCGACTATCGTATGTATACTGATAAAATTCTATATTATATGTATTATTTAATAAAACTACCATTGTTTACAAGAATTTATTAAAATTAAATAAACTCCGCTAGCCTTCCCACTACATAGTGTGCTTATTTTCTTTTTTTACGCATGTGACCTTTCACACAGTCCATCTATATTTTTTTTGATTTACCTCTTTTTATAAAACCATTCCCATCTCTACTAACGCTCTTCTCGTATTAACTTTATTACTTCCTCATGCTCAATATTCATATTCATTTATTTCCAATATAACAAAATACATTTGTGTGTGGAATAAAATACAATTAAAATAAAATAAAGGACATGTCAAGTCAAAATTACAATATGCTTATACCATGTTGACTTGTAACGCCTAAAATCGTCCGTCATCTATCTTAAGATCATATGTTTTTTAATACTCTGACTCTATACTTGGAACTAAGATATCTGAGAGGATATCAACCGTGCTTGGGTTCAAATGCTGGACATTCCACACAGCACCATCCAACCCCAAAGTAACTCCACTCGAAGCTTGTGTTATGGGTACTAGATGACTGATATATTTAATATGTTATACACTTACATATACCGGGTGTAATCGTTAAGTGTGCACAGGGGATTATTCCGTAACTATCCGTTTTATTTTTAAAAAGTTATTTTTGTCATTTTACTCCTTAGGTAAAGTACTTTCGATATCAGTTTAAAGTTTTTTTGATATCTGTAATAGTTACGGAATAATCGCCTGTGCACACTTAACGATTACACCCTGTATAGATTTTATTTTCAAAGCGTGTATCTGTATCTGATTAATAACATACCTGTTAGTAAATGTATAAATGAGACTAGACTGTGGCAACCGCATCATATCATCATCCTCTTCCACGTCCGACAGTCTGTATGTTCGCATACCGAGCGCGGCCGCCGACCGAACGCCTCTTACACCGACGCCTTCATGATCCTCCAACAAGCCTGTAAATGAGACCATGAAGCACGTTTACTTATAACACTTATGAACTTATTCAAACGAAGGTTTAAGCTATTGTACTAAATAACACTTCAAAGAAGAGACCAAACTAGAGCAAACGGAGATGTAAAACTAACTGTAATTTTAAGTTAGCGTTAAGAAAAACTATTGTAACTTCCGAATAAGGGCATCATTCATCGTGCTCTCAATAATAATAAGGCCTAGTGGTAGCGGCCCCGCTTTCCGAACCAAAGGTCGTGGGTTCACCAATGAGTTATTCTGTTGCTTAAGTACGAACACTAGCAAAGCAAACTTATAAATAGCTTCACCCTGATATATCAAGACCTTATATACATTTTGACATTTGTGTTATGAGCGTATCGTACCGATATTTAACCTACGAATCACTACATAGTATAAAACAAAGTCACTTTCTCTGTCCCTATATCCCCATGTCCCTATGTCCCTATTGTATGCTTAAATCTTTAAAACTACACAACGGATTTTGATGCGGTAATTTTTAATAGATAGAGTGATTTAAGGGGAAGGTTTATATGTATAATACATGCATGATATGTGCACCGCGCGCCCGGCTTCGCACCCGTGCGAAGCCGGGCGCGCGGGCGGGTAGCTAGTACATAATAAGTCAGGAAAATAACTGCGCTCAAAAAGGATCTTACCTGACATGTTCGGCTTCGCCAGTTGCGCCCACGTGTGTAGCGTGAGGGATCCCTCCATAGGTTTGACGATCTGCAATTTGTGCGGTTGACGGAAGCGAGCGAGGCCGCCGCCCGCGCCCGCTCCCCAAACCGCACTTTCTTCACTGACATCTCGCTCTGGAAACCATTTGGTAATTTCACTCTAAGGCTGCTTGTCACTGTCACTTTCATGCCAACGAAAAGAGCCAGCAACATACTTAACGGTCTAATAAGCTAATGGAGCGCAGGAGGCCAGAAAACATCTGACAGTCGTTGACTGTTAGAAGATACAGGGTCAGCTAGTACTTTATAAAGCCGCTATAACGTGTCATGGTATTGACACACGTGCTCAAAAATAAGTATGCTTATTTAGAGCATGCTCAAAAATCAACTGACGTACGACCAAATAAGCATGCTTATTTACTAGCACGACCTGTTCACACGTGCTTTTATTGAGCAAGACTCTAAAAAAGTATGCTTTTAGCTCGAAAATAAGCACGCGTGGCAGTACCTTCAGGGATTATGAATAAGAGGGGTGGACTAGTGGTTACCTGTGTGCCGCCTTTGCCGTAGCACGTGTGAAGCGGCCAGCGAGGCGCGCCGTGAGTTGATCTCCTGCGGCGTGAGGCGGCGTAACGCGGCCGCCAGCTCCGCCGCGCCGGGCGCGCCCGGGACGCCCACTCCACACCCACCGCTGACCAACAAACAATAACATTGTAGGAAACTATTCAGAGATATCTTTTGCTTACATCCTACTAATAATAAACGCGAAAGTTTGTAAGTATGGATGGACGGAAGGATGGTTTTTAACACTTTCACGCCGGAACGGCTGAACGGATCTAGGTGAATCTTGGCAGAGAGATTTTAGTCTGGAATAGCACATAGGCTACTTTTTATCCCGTGGGAATACCAAGATTTAAATCTGCGCGGGTGAAACCGCGGGGCGCAACTAGTTACACATAATAGAAACTCATATTACAATCTAGCCACAATAGCGGGCTAGTGATTGACCTACAGTGCCACCAACTTATATGAACCGGTCTGAAGTTAGCCGATTGGGGCATCTTCCATTCGCTATTGGCCATTTATGCACAAACCATTTCTTACTGTCTCTTTTTAAAGGAGGACACACTTTGTTTTGTGTTCTGTTTATGCGGCACTTGTTTACACTGGATTACTGACTACTACACTACTTTACTTTTTCTTACTACACTAACAAAGTTGAACTGGCGCCTATATTCATATGTCTATACAACGACTTGAAGTGATCTTTGTGATACTACTGAATGAACAAAGACTACTATATTATTATTTTTTCATTTAATTGTCCTTGTCGATATCACGCCCAAAAGACAACACTGATCCCGAGAAGTCAGTAAATAGAGAAGATTATAAATCGTTACATAAAAAGGCGTTGTAATGCTTTTGGCTGCAGCATTCTAGATTCTTCGTTCTCCAAGCTATACCAAACTGAAGTTTATACAGACACAGATAAGCTATAATATAACTGATGTATGTACATGTTGGCAATAAATAAATCTAAAAAAATACTTACGGGTAAAGGTCGTCAGATTCGGCATCAGACGCATCGTCCAGGAAGGAGTCGTGCGATAAGGGCTTCAACGGAGGTTGGAAGTAGACGGGCGGCGCGGGCGGACCGTCTGCCACGTCCGATCCGGGAATAGACGGCCCGGAGCCGTTTGACCACCGCGTGGCGCATTGCACCGTTTCAAATACTTTTTGCATGCTCGAGCTGTGGATAAACAAATTTGCCTTGAAATTGACAACTTTTTACGTGTTTCATGGCGGTTTTTCCAGATCAGAATGAACTATGATAAATTTATAACAGGTGTAATTCAAAGTTAGAGAGAAAGAGCGAGTGAACCAGAGAATAAGGAATTAACAGAGGGGACGTGTAAGAATTCCGGCTTACAGAACTAATTCTGGGAAAAGAGAGTTAGAGAGAGGGGAGGTGTAAGAATTGAAAGTTACGTTGACGATGACCATGTTTTTTCTGATCAGACTGTATAAGAGGGAAAGTAAAAGAAACAGAGAAAAGAGGGAGAGAGGGAAGAGGGAGAGAGGGAAGAGGGAGAGAGGAAAAAGGAGTGGGAAGGGACGTGTAAGAGTGAAAAAGTTATGCCTATAATATTTTTGCAAGTATCTCTGTATCATTAAATTTTCTAAGCATATTTTTGTTTTTTATTGGTTCTTACTGTGCAAGCGGATCGCCGATCCCAGAATCGAGGCTGAACTCCGAGTAGACAGAGGAGTGCATCTCTCTGTGCAAGCTGGCAGGCAGTAGACCGGCCGCCGCCGCGACGCTGGGCATAAGCCCACGCGTGGGCTCGCCTCGCTTTCGGAGCTGCCGTAACTGATCCTGCGCTTCCGATAGGTGAGCTGCGATTTCAGCATATCGCTCCTATAGGTACAGTAATATATCAAAATCAAAATCAAAACGGTCTTTATTCAGTACAATCACACGTATCACTTTGAAACGTCTTATATACATACTAGGTGAATCTACGGCCTAATAAAATATCGATTGACCGACATAATGTTTTAGTGTTTTTATTTAATAATAAAATTTTGATTAATTTGAATTAAGACACTTGATTTCAATAGCTATAGTGAAGACATATTGGTACAAAGAAATATCTAGCTGCGGGCTAGACCGTCTAAATAGAATAGACAGCTATTAATAATACTACTTTTCGAGGCGAAAGTAAAAGTTATCAATCAATGGCATGCTGTTGCTAAAAACCTGCCGCAAAAAATGCATTACTCATAGTGTAGTGATGTTGCCTTGTACCATTGTACCTATTAAAGACAATAGACCGGTATTAGCCGCATAACATCAGTGGAATCGTAACAATATTTTTCCTTTTGTATCGAAAAGCTTCTGCTATTTGTATTTCGTGTTTGCTCCACATCTCGCTGACAAACCCTGAGTTTTGAATTTTGATGAATTAGATCTGAATTGATGATGATCGCAGATCTGAAGGAATCTACAGTGCCTGGAAAACTGAAACAGCCCCTCAGATATCTTAGTACCAAGTACTAACTCCAGATTCTTTGGTGACGTCTAAAGGTGTTAGTCAGAGGCCGTCCAAACATTACATCTAAATATATATAACTCAAAGGTGACTGACTGACTGACTGACTGACATAGTGATCTATCAACGCACAGCCCAAACCACTGGACGGATCGGGCTGAAATTTGGCATGCAGGTAGATGTTATGACGTAGGCACCCGCTAAGAAAGGATTTTGATCAATTCTACCCCCAAGGGGATAAAATAGGGGATGAAAGTTTGTATGAGATTTTCAAAGTAAACGAGCGCGAGCAAAGCCGCGGGATCAGCTAGTTTGGCATAAAACCACATTTTGCAGTAGTTGGTACTCCATGCGTGACAGGTTGCAAGCCCATCGCCGCTGTATAGTGTAGTGGGACACTACAGGCTTCTAATAGTTAATCATTTGAAAAAGCTGTTCCGACGTCACGATATTTCTATTCCAAGGCTACTCCGTGTTTTATAATAGCGCCACGTAGGTATTGCCGTGCCTAAGGGAAATTAAAGTACTCACTAAACTATTATATTCGAAAAATCATGTTGATAGCATGTAGATAATCCGTTTGCTCACAAACCTAATTTACTTAAAAGGCGCGTAATTATTGGATAAGGTAGCTCAATAATACGGCATATAGATACACTGCATTTTATTTATCAAAAACATTACCCGTTCGAGTTATTTGGTTCTTTATTTGAAACCGGGTATTATACAACACTCAAGAGCGGTGTCTGACCTAGTAGTTTCTAGGTCAAGGCCGCACTGTGACGTAAGCATGATGTTTGACGAGAAGTTGATAAATTGAACCCTATTTCCTGCACGTGATAGCTTTCCAAGTCTTCTATCTTTGAAGACGTTTGATCAAGTTTCAAGGCTCAAACCTGCACTGTGCAGTTATACAAATAAGGTTCATTTTATAAGGGTGTGGTTAAATTGGGTCACTTTGCACAATGATACGACGATACACAAACAAGCGTACAGTACATTACCTTGTAGTCTGCGAGTTCTGCGGCGAGAGCATTTTGGTTATCCCTAGTTATTTCCAATATCCGTAAAGTGTGTTCATGTTCTGCAGTTAGCTGAAACAATGCACTTGAATTAGTTATTTTAAAACGAGGATCAGACTCAGACTCTATTTTTGCTGCTGAGAAATCTAGTCTTTTCTGAACTCAGCTCAGATGCTAAATAGGTATTCAGATGTTTTTTTACGGTGACACTTCGCCTTTTGTGTTATTTTCCTAAATACGACGATATAAAGCAACTCTATCGCCTATTTATTATAGAAAATATCTCACTGTCAAGACAGATAACGCCAATGGGTAAGGACTAAAATGTGTGCACACATTTGTTTCGAAGTAATACTTCAACGTCAAATTCAGTGTGCGACGATGCAAAAAACTACTCATACACGAATACGAATATCGCGGTTCGTGACGATGTGAGGAACGGTGTGTTCATGTTATTCAGACTTCACTCAGTAAAGCTGAATTAAAAACGAGAAAACCGAATAGTGATGTGAACAAATGTATTTTCTTTCTTTCATTAAAATAGTCACCATTGATGGTAAAACCTTAAGGAAAAAAAGATGGAGGATCCAGTAGATCATAAAGATCTTTTTTTTTTTTATACAACTAGCTGATGGAACAAGCAGATGGCCCACCTGATGTTAAGTGGTAACCATCACCTATAAACAAAACATTGCCCCGTAGGTCACGCACAATAGGAACGTGCCCTACGATGCACTGCCCTGCGTCCATCAACTTGAGGCATATAGATGTTAAGCCTCATGTGCCTGTAATTACACCGGCGACCACACTCATCTTCTTTAAATCTTTTTAAAATCTGTCTTGATTCTGTAACTATGTAAGAAGAAAGTAAGCAAGCCTAGTGTTGTTCATCATCAATAACAGGACTAAAATAAAACAGAAAGTATTCAGTCATTCGTCATGAAATAGTAATCCTATTTATTGGTAGGAACTATATAAGAACTATAACTACAGCGGATCCGCTTTCGTTTCAAGGTCGACGGCCAGACGGACGCTCGTATTATCGATGAATGAATGATTGATAATAGTATCTACCCAAATCCTTTCATCGGTGATAATCGTTATATTTAGGCTTTTTTTATAAATAGAAATAAACATCGGCATCGGCAATTTTCCGGATAACAAATACATATTTGACAGCCTACGTAGCTCAGTTGGTAGTAGCTATGCCTTCTGCGCCGTAGGTCGTGGGTTTGATTCCCACCGTGAACAAACATTTGTGTGGTGAACATAAATGTTTGTTCTCTGTCTAGGTGTTATATAATATTATAAGTATGTATTTACAAAAAAAAGTATTATAAGTAGTATATCAGCTATCTGGTTCTCCCATATTACAAGCATAAGCTTAGTTTGGGACTAGATAGTGCTGTGTGGAAAGTCCACCAATATTTATTTATTTATTTATTATAAAATCTGCCAAAACCTTTTTATTTATCTTATCCGCATTTTACCTACTTATAAAAACAATTATCGAATGTTCTAGAAAAAACAGATTGATTCCGACATGATTATATGAATTTAGGGCAAAATGATAATCTCAGTGCATATTTACGCTATCATCGATATCTGTGCAATAATGATAAAGCGAAAGAAGTACACATTTTACAGTGAAATATAATAATTATGCGTTTTACATTCCGGGGATATCTCTCTTGTAAAAAATATACGAATGATAATTATATATAAATATTTATTTGACACCCAAAATATTTTCGAATGATACCTTTTTTTATTGACATGAATCGTGCTCTCAACTTCAGAGCACGATTCATATCAAGTGTCAAGTGTCAAGAGTCTCAAGTGTGCATAATGCAAAACCCATTCTTAATCGATATGCTAATCTAGTTATATTAGCAACATTGGACCTCGTCACTGATCTAACACCAATATGATGTGTTATTCATTTCTATGTGCACTGAATTAAGATAGATTTTTCGCAATTATTTATTCTAATGTAAGTGACATTTGATTTTATGAGATAATAAAGTAGTTTATTAAACAAATTTTATATTTATATAAATAGAAAATTATTTATTGCACATAACAAAATATATCGTACATAGGCGACCTTAATGCTACATAACATTTCAGTTCATTTCTGTGCAGTTTTGAGTAAATAAAATTAAAGAGTGGTGTGAAAATGGAGCTATTTTCTAAAAATTATACACAAAATATATATCTACACAAAACATATTGATATATGACACTTACCGCTGGTTTCTGAAAGCTCGATCAAAGATAATCGGCTGTCAAGTCACTCATCTATATCTAATTTTTTGATTTAACAGTAGTAGAGCTCTTTGTGAAGGGCTCGTCCGGGGAAGTACTACCACCACGCATTTTTCTGCCGCCAAGCAGCGTTGCTGTATTTCGGTTTGAAGAGTGTGGTCGCCGGTGTAATTACAGGCACACGAGGCTTAACATCAGTATCTCTCAAGTTGATGGACGCAGGGCAGTGCATCGTAGGGCACGATCCTATCGTGCGTGACTTACGAGGCAATGTTTTGTTATAGGTGATGGTTACCACTTAACATCAGGTGGGCCATCGCGTTGTTCCATCAGCTGGTTGTATAAAGAAAAGTGACAGCTTTGATCAAGTCTTCAGAAACCGGCGGTAAGAGCCCTACCCTTATCCCAATAAGGGTTGGAAGATGATGATTGGTACATAATCAGTTATTTTACATAATGAGTTATTTTTGTTAAGTACCTGTTGGTAGTTCCGTTCACTGGCGGTGAGCCGTGCATTGACTGAGTCGAGCTGGCATTGCAGATCAGTGGTTCGATGTCTTTCTTCAAACAGCTCCGAGCCAAGCACGCTGGCCTCTGAATTTGCACTAGCTGTAAAAATAATTTACTTATAACAGCTGATCTAAAAGTAATTGGAACCAAAAGTACCTAATAGTAGAGCTTTTTATGAAGGGCTCGGCCGGGGAAGTACTACCACCACGCCTGTTTCTGCCGCCAAGCAGCATTGCTGTGTTTCGGTTTGAAGAGTATGGTCGCCGGTGTAATTACTGGCACATGCGGCGTAACATCAGTATAAGAAACTAGTCACACGACGAGAAGAATCCTCATGTTGATGGACGCAGGGCAAAGCATCGTAGGGCACATTCGTATCGTGCGTGACTTACGGGAAATGATATTATAGGTGATGATTACCATTTAACACCAGATGGGCCACCTGCCCTTTCCATCAGCTGGTTGTATAAAAAAAACAATGTAAAGACATCACAATTTTTTGTTCATATGGTTCCTTGGGTGTGTTGAGTCTTCTGTCCTTCGCACCGTTGACTTTCGGAAAGTTAGAGCAAGTATGGTCTGACAGGGTGTGAATTGAACAAGCAACACACTGCTAGACCACCTTGTCCCACCGAGCCGACTTCTCGCTTTCTTCCATACCGCCAGATACACGAGCCGTAGTTATCTAAAATACCTCGATAAACCGATATAATGTGTCATTAATTACCTGAACCACACTGTGTCGATAAGAGGCGTTTTATCAGAAATAGTTGAGATACTAGTGCAACTTTGAAGTGCCTAAATAAATAAACATTGGTTATATCATTGACTTGTCGCGTGCTTTGTATTGGCGTAGCGACCTGTGGACTCGAGACATGTTTTTTTTGTGACAAGAAAAAAAAATCCTTGGTAGGTACCTTCTCTGATTATAGTTTTTTATGTGATGAGGAAGGAAGAGTCATTGCGAGAAGAGTGTTGGATATGGATGTGGATGGTTTTAGAAAGAGACGTAGGCCAAAGAAATGATGGGATGGACTGTGTGAAAGATGACATGAGTAAGAAGGAAGTGAGAACCGAGATGAGGAATTATAGAGGAGAGTGGGAGAAGAAAACATGTTGTGCCGACCCCATTCTGCGTGGGATAAGGGCAGGAAGATGATGATTTGAATTTACTAATATTGTAAATTTTATAGTTATGGATCAAGGCCATGCAATGCATTGAAATATCTGTAGAGATGAAAATTAAGTTTGTGGTTATACCAGCTACATTAATACAAGTGAAGTAAAATTGTGCTTAGATGCGACCGCAAACTAAGGCTTAGTTTCTATCATTGCCTAACTATCGAAAAACTACCTTTTTGATAGAACTTGATTATCGAAAAAGGGCTAGAATATAAAACGACAATACAAGATTTGTTATTTTATTTTTATATTTTTAATTTTGCATGCCTGTATACGGTTGAGCTACATTGGTCTATACAAACACTAAACATCTATTATGTACATGCAATTCTGCAAATAAATATACTTTGACTTTGAAGACAAACTCATTGCTGACAAACATAATCAAGAGAATTTTGTAAAATAAAGTATTTTCAAATATCACTACATAGTATAAAACAAAGTCGCTTTCTCTGTCCCTATATCCCTGTCCCCATGTCCCTCTGTATGCTTAAATCTTTAAAACTACGCAACGGATTTTGATGTGGTTTTTTTAATAGATAGAGTGATTCAAGAGGAAGGTTTATATGTATAATACATGCATGATATGTGCACCTGTGCGAAGCAGGGGCGCGCGGGCGGGTCTCTAGTATAAAATAAAAGGCAAAATAATTGACTGATGACAACGCACAGGCTAAACTCTTAGAGCTAGAAACTTGAAATTTTACACACGTATGAGGAATACGTTATGACGTAGGCACCCACTGAGGAAGGATTTTTCAAAATTCAACACACAAAGGGATGAAAATGTGCGCGAGCGAAGCCACGGGTTTAGCTAGTAAAAGATATAGGGCCTGACTACAAAAAAATAGGCAAACGTTAAACACTGCCTAAACTTTTGACATCTCTTGCCATTGCGTAATGGCAAACAGAGACAGCGCTAATTTTAGACACTTGTTTAAAGTTAGACCCCGTTTTGTAGTAAGGCCCATATTTTCTTAAAAATAAAACACTGATAAAGCCGTATTTATACAAACATGCCATAATTGACTTACATAAAGTCAAGAGTAAGATGACAAGGAACACACTGGTTATCTACCCTAGATTCAAAAGTAGATTAGGACATACACAAGGGTTCATATATAGTTATTATAAAAGCACTCATTGATCAGCTGTTTTTTGTTTTTGTTCATTATATCAATGTAGCCCCATCTACAACTCGCGTTATTAAAGCGATGGCCCAGTCAGTTGTTATTTCTTTATGAAGGACATCACCAATTCTTCTAATAATGTTTGCATAAAATATTGCCAACTTCACTCGATCGTCTTGACGACTTCGATACGCAGGCGCTGTGTATACTCCTAAGATTTCTTAGTACCAAGTATGAACCAGAAATCAATATGTGTCGGTACAATCGGTACAATATGTGCCAAATGTAATGTTTGGACGAACCTCTGACTACCCCCCTTAGACGTCCACAAAGAATCTTGAGTTAGTACTTGGTACTTAGAGATCTGAGGGGATATCTACCGCGCCTGGGGGAACAAAGTCGTGAAGCTGTTTCAGTTTTTGTTTTCACAGTAAAGTCGGCCGTCATTTGTTTAATACATACAATACATACCTATATGACATTTTCAATGTGTCAATGTGACATACCGAGTTGATGCACAATGTCTCTGAGCAGCTGCTGCTCGGCCAGCTCGGCAGAGTCTGCGCCGGCGGCGAGGCGCGTGGCCTCATCGCGCAGCGCTCGGTTCTCTCGCTCCAGCGCGCCGGTGCGCCTGCGCAGCGCCGCCGCACACGCTTGCTCCTGCTCCGTCGGGGAGAGCGGCTCCTCTGTGTCATTTGTCAACACCTGCACATACGTTACATTTGTTTTCAGATCTAGTACGGACAGAGCAAACACTTAAACAAAAAAGATTCAAACCTTTTTGTTATCCAAACCATTGTCTTTGTTGTTGTCGTTCTACTATTAAAAGCAAATCAAATAAAAAAAGTTTATTTTGCGCCACAAAAACATAGGGGAAATATAAGGAACAATACTGACTAGGACAATTTAAGCGGTCGTCACTCAGCTTTGTGCTGTAATGTAAGTGATTCGATTAGACGGCGCTGCAGGAAATGTCGTTCAGTTTATATTTACCTGTAGCAGATCAGTCTTTACGATGAGGTCGTGCCTGAGCTGCGTGATCTGATCGTTGGCAGTGCGCAGGTCGCCCTCGAGCGAGTTTACGCGCGACTCTAGCAACCCCTGGGTCGTCAGAAGCTCCTTGCCTATGCGCGCTGTCAACTCCAAGTCTTTCTCTTTCTGTACAAAGGACATTTATCTAAATTAATAAAGAAATTCACAGCGCCAACACATACAACCTCACAAGTGTGCAAAAATACTGCCAGCCAGATCATGTTTCCGATACGCTACCACAGTTAAAAATAAACATCTAGTAAGTCGGAGTGTTTAGAGAAAGCTTCGCTCGATTCGATCGATCTATAAGGCCCTATTAACACCTTTAATTTACTGAGTGTTTTTTAATCCCGGTGTTCAAGGGTAAGTAAACTAATTAGCGAATGTTATAGCCCGCCAAAAGCTTTCGAGTGTGATTGCGTGCTACCATAAAATTATAGAATGGTTGGCAATTTCATTACTTTAATCTTAAGGTCTGACACCAGTAACAAAATAACATGACTGTAATAGGACCGTAACAAATGACATAAAGCCCAGTACCGTTCCGTATGTGTATTTAAGTGTGATAGCGCATGCAACCAACTTGTCCTAGTGCGGGGACCAATGGCAAAATTATTTATGTTTAAACACTTTAGTAAATAAATTTGAATTTGAATTTGAACCATAAAACTATGCAGGAATGGTTAGGTAGTTCGTACCATTATAAAGTCTACCTTAGGTAACAAACAGACACATGGCTATAATAGGACCATAACAGTTCCATAAAATAAAGCCTACGAGTGTCCTGTCACCGATCAAACCTGCGATTATGCACAAAATTGCAGTCATGTCCTATTCCGATCGTTTGGTACAGTGGCCGGCACAATCCCATGTTACTAAATTAAGTTCGTATGTATCGTAGTGGTCAAATCTGTTGATAGAGATTTTTTGAGTTCCGTGTCCTCTAGTTTAACAGCCTAAAGTGGACTTTGAAGCAGGGATACTTTCACTGAATTGCATGTATTAATAAAGTGTGTGATATCAGTGACTAGTCAAAAGTGCGTTTGTCCATTGCAAGCAAAATTATTATGGTGCCATGTTTTATGGTCGGTAATTCAGGTTGAAGTAAAAACCTACGTAATAAACATATTTTATTGAGCGTCGGGTCTGGCCGCACAATAATGTTCAAGCTTTAATTACAAGCAATCTTTGAAAGATGTACAAATGTTTGAAATGCACATTGAAAATACTTACCCCCAGTTTCTGAAAGCTCGATAAACACTAATCGGCTGTCAAGTCACTTGCTAATTCTTTACTTCAAATCAGTTAGAGATAGCAAGTGAGTTGACAGCCGATTAGTGTTGATTGAGCTTTCAGAAACCGGGGGTTAAACGTATATTTTGTTACCTCTACTGCAATTAGAATAAGAATCGTTTACTGGCACCACAGCTAAGTTAGTAGTACATCTCTTTCATCTGCGCTATAGGTTGTAGGTTCGATTCCCACCAAGGACAAACATGTGATTAAGAGATCAAACTTATCTGAGTTACCTATATTATAATCAAAAAAGTAAGCTATTATTATTGTATCAGTTAAATAGTTCCCCTTACAATTTCCCTTAGTTTGGGGGCTATTAAATGGTGCTTATGTAATATTTACTCTTTTCACTTATGTAATCATTTCTTTTTAATTATTCCTTCATTCAAAGTACGTCTAATAAAATTTACAAGCTGAAATACAAAAGACAAAACTTACTTCTTCTAAGAGCCTTGTTACCGCTTCGATATCATTGTAGGTTCTTGTCATTTGGCTCACCCTGTTGCTGCATAGAACTGCAAAATAAAATTAGAACTTAGAAAAATTCTGTTCATGCTTTATCAAGAAATCATTCACAAGATTGTTTATACACAATGCGAACAATGAAATAGATAGCAGTACTTTACAATAGATATGATTAGTAAACTGAAGTACAATAGCTTTTCTTGTACTATTTGATTAAAATAAGTGCCAGTTTAATGTACACGTTGGGATTAGCGGTGTGTGTTCTTAGATAATATTTAAGTTTGGAAGTTGTAGAAACCTTAGCTATTTTTACACTATTAATATTGTAGACCTAAATTGAATATGAGCACTGAGAAAAAATTTCATAGCTACTTGGTTAGTCTTTAGACAATTAATAGTGTTTTTTTTATAATATGAGCATCAATTAAGTTTTAGAATAATAATAGGTCAGTCAATAACGAGTATCAGTGTTTTTTTAATAATGTGCATAATATTTAAAACTACTAGACGAAGCATAACAACGGAAAATGATTTACTCGTAAACAGTAGACACGTATTAGAGTAATTTTATCTCTATTTAGAGGGTAATGCGAATACAAACCCAAATACTTCCGTACTGGCATGGTCTGTTTGGGCACTATTCATAAAAGCTCTATACTAAATTAATACGTAGTTTTAAGCGATAAGGCCTAGTCTGGTCATAACCTGGTAAATTTTTGATAACATTTGATAATTTTACGGTGGCCTGGTACATTTTCGATAACTTAACAGATAGAAGATTATAACACAGTAGAACGAAACCGTACTGAATTCTCTTAAAAAAATGACTGCTTATTTTCAAAGTGATCCTTGTGACTATATAGAATAAAGACCATTTTGATTTTGATTTCCACTTACAAAAGATGTAGGATTCTCTGATGGCTATTATTTTAACAGGGGCGATGGGCTTGCAACCTGTCACGTATGGAATACTAACTACTGCAAAATGTGGGTATGTGCCAAATGTAATGTTTGGACGTACCTCTTACTACCCCCTTAGTCATCCTGAAAGAATCTTGAATTAGTATCTACTTGGTACTGGGAGATCTGAAGGGATATCTACCGTACCCGGGGAATCAAAGTCGTGAAAGTCAATTTCGTGTCTATTAAATAATATAAAAAGGTACGAAAAAGAATAAAAAAGCATTGTTATTGACAGAATTTTATGACATTTTTACGCGCTTTTTAAGTTTTTAACCCTGCTAAACAAGACTTTTCGCCTTATTTAGGTTTTTGTTTTATAAAATATCAGACACATTGAAGTTACTCCTACTTTAAATACCTAAGACTATGTTAGATGATTTTCCAGTTAGAAATAAAAGGTAAATATTTACTGACCGCTGTAGTACCGAGAGTCCAGTTTAGGTACGGTCTTACTCTGCGAAATGTGCATTCTGAATGTTTTAATGCGAAAATTCACACGAAATGAATCATTTTTCATTACACACAAGTTTTTACATGTTTATAAGAAAACGATCAATCAAATTTGAAAAAAAGAATACGTATATCTTATACACGAGCACAAATCACAAATCGTGGAACGCCACTAAGGGCGAATACTTGAGGTGGTAATAGAGTTCTGAGTTGAGTGCTGATAAGATACCGCCGGTGGGTAAGTGTTTAATTTATTAACCAATCACGATGGATTACGGCCAGATAGAATACGACGTACTGACCAAGGGGTTTGTCATATGAGCACGGCCTCGGCGCGTTCATCGAACCTTTAGAAAACAGATACTTCTCACAAACAGCACTATTGGTATGAGTTTCCAGAAACGACGCGATATCGTCGAATGTTGTATCAATAAGGTGTCGAAGGTAACGTTGACAACAGGCGACAAATACAACTGCAAAGTAACCGATCCAGTAAGCGACTGGTGTATGCAGCTCGCATCAGGCAGGGCACACAGCTTTTGCAGATCACAGGCAAAACAAACAATTCTATTGTACCTATACGTTTGTGGGAAAACTCAATCACAAAAGACAAACGCATCGACAATTTTTACAGACATGTGATTACCCTTTTTGTTAGGAGAACACTGTTATAATAGTTTCGATTCAATTATCTGTAAAAACAGTGGTGTTGGAACATTTAGGTAAATTTTGATTGTGGACGATATATCCAATACTTTTCAAACTAAAATCGACAAAAGAAAATAAAAGAAAAAACATAGCTATCAACTTTGATATATTTTTAAGTCTTTAATTTTAATGACTCAATTAAATACCTACAACTTAAACATTACGTATACAGCGCAGTGGTAACCATTGCTTGCCCTAACAAAAAGCTATGGGAACATACAGCTATAATAGCTGCATTGAATGCGGTAGATACGAGTATGTCAGTTTTCTCATTCTTACCTCACATTACGATTACAACGGATATTGATTGTTCGCGGTTACGTCTCACGCGAAGACGAAAGACTTTCACAGTTTTTGTAAGACACATTTCCCGTAGAATCGTTGCTCTTATACCCCAATGAGAATATTCCCAATCAACTAACTAACAGGCATGATATAACTCGGGAAATTATACAATAACGATAAGGATAATAATGGTAAATGATACCTACAATTTCAAGCCATTTAGCGAACGAAATGTTCGAGTCAAGGTTAGTCAATTAGAATTTGTGGATACAAGCAGCACGTGGGTTATTGGTGGTTATAATGAATAGGGAGATAAGCGTGGTCAGAATGTTTTTTTTTCAACAATAGGCGACTCAGCGACAGAAGCAACAATGTTCAAAAGCCTGCCGAATTTTCAGATGGCGATGAAGTGGACGAGGATGGAAGCCACATCGCAGTAGGCCATTGACTCGTACCTCTATCAAGGAGCAAGGTCCGGATGACACGGAAGTAGAGTCTCCCGAATCTATCTCGTGCGACGTGATAGATAAAGTCCGGGTACTCGCCGAGGCACTCCCGGAGCTCCGCTTCGGGTAGGGTGCTTAGCTCCTGGAAGAGCTCGGGATCGAAGCCAGGCGGCGGCGAGGCACGCGAGCCAGCCGCGCACCCCGCGCCCTCGCCCTCTGAGCTCTCTGCCGTGACGCGCCCGAGCCTCGAGCATCCGCTCTTTCAGCGACACACCAATCGGCGATCACTCCTCCCACTCACTATTATGTAGCTTCAACTCTCAACAACCCTTTTCACCACGTATCCATACCAGACAACTGGACAAACTAAACCGGCAATCCATTTTACACTGCGCTAACACCAATATTTTTTCGAAGACTGTAAAATCGTGCATAACACTAATTTGAAGGTAACATTGAATACCATAAAGACGTGGACGATATAGATTTTAGCTACGTCTAGTTCGCAAACAAAAACCGCAACACGCTCGGGTGGCCAAGCGAGATGTTTAAATTAACTCTCTTAGGAAATCCGCAATAATACGAGAAACACGAGCCAAAAGCCCCGACACAACATCGATAATAAGTAAGTAATGGGAAAAACATCATATACTAGTTTCTAAAATTTTATTTTAGTGTGTTACCTACTTGTAGGTAGGTACTTAGTCAATGTCCGGTTCAATCAAATAAACGACATTGATTATAAAAAATCTGGATCGCGTATGGATCTGAATTATAGGTAGGTATAGACACCGTGAAACGTTTTAGGGGATTGGTCACTTATTAGGTATTTTTTATGTGTCAAGGTTATAGAAAGAACGAGATAGGTACGCTCTGTCTGACGAACAGTACAGACAGAACATTTTCTGTGGCACCTGGATGATAATAACACTATTAAATGTATGACATGTTTATTCTCGTTGGTCTGAATTGTTTAACTGTAGTTTCAGCAAGTTGAAAGACATTCTACAAGCCAATCAGTCAAAGCTATGAATAACGCCGGACAATAGGGTTGTTTATTAAAAACGTGATCTCACCTTCAGTGGATAGCCATAACTGTTCAATGAAAATTTCTCCAAGGTCAGATATTGAAGGAAAAATAATTATAAGTAATTTACTTTAATAGCCTCCAGCTCGATCTTGAAGACCTTCGTTATCATTTCAGATAAATTTTGTTCGAGGAAAATTGCTTTTAGAAAACTTGACAAGGTGTTTGAATGACGACAAGTAGAAACTTATCTATATGACATACCTACAATTTCCTACTTATGAATGCAGTGGGTTTGAGTTCAAGCCGGCAAGCGGCAGGGACCGAGGTCGTTTTGGCACGTGATTCATCATGTGACGTCGAATTTATCACTGCACATGTATAACAAGCATAAGGCATTATAAGTTTCTAATGCCTTCATGCATAAGTACTTAAACCTAATAAAATAACGTCTGAACTAGCAATTTACAATTCGTTGTTTTCTCAAATAACCAAATTTTATGAGCCACACTATAAAATACCTATGACACAAAATGAGAATTAGGGAGATCTATGCAATTTTGCAATTAAATTTTATTAAGTAGCTAGCGAATAGGGTCGAGTAATGTAAAGTCAAGTGAATGACAAGAGAAGAAGTCTATTTTAAAATCAATTTTTGAACTAGCTAGCTATTATATTTTTACTTAGAAATTACTTTTTTAACTTTATCACACTCAAAATAAAAGGACATCATGATTCTAGAGAAGAGACAACCATGATTTTTTTTTCCTCAATTTAAATACAAGTTTTCCTCTTTCAGGTAAAGATTATCGACACACCGACCTCTGCGAGCGAAATTTAAAAGTAACGATGATACCTACAACCTTGAGAGGTACCTACTGAATAAACAACATACACGTCATTTACTAGATACCTACCTCTCGTAATGAGCCAAATTGATAAGATAAATCAAAACTCAATAATGATGTGATACATATTCAATGAAGCGAATCAACTTTTCGTAGTAGAGTTACTAGACTAGATAGCAATGACTATATTCAAGAAACGTGTGTCAGACGCATATCAAACTTAAATAACAGCAGATTGTTTTACAGTCCTTGCTTACGAATTAGTTTATAGCACAATCAATGGAGCGTTATTATTACAAAAACCAAGCAAGCAAGACCACGAGAATCCTGTACAAGGAGCGTTATACAGTGCAACAATAATTTTATTTATATAACAACTAGTAACACCAACTTACAATACTCGTACTTTGTAATTCTGATTACAATTAACGAAAGTAGGTTACACGGAACGTATGACGATATATCGACCCTGTCCGTCTACTCAACATACACTACGAAAATAGTTACCAGATCTAAAGATAAGAAAGGTAGACCGAAACAGTACGTAAATAGATTCCGATTGAATTGTGGTTTATACATAGCTGCGGCGAGTTACTATGTCAGAACATAATTTTATAGCGATAGGCGATGGGGGTAAACGAAACTGGAATACGAAACTTACATTAACCGCTGAAAAGTACAAAACAAATCTTAGAACAAGGCGATTTCTTTTAGTAACGGTTTCCGTATTTGAGGCCAGCGGTAATAAACTTTCACGATCAAGTGCAGACAAAGTCTGCTCGTAGTTATCACGCGAATCGTACGACACGGACGCGCGACACATGAGTCCATCCAGAATCGGAACGGATCCACAATGCGATACACGGCGAGGCGACCACTTCCGTCGATGCCGTACCGATTACTAAATATCAAACAAGACTAACTAGCTGTACGATAGCACGCCTTGATCTTGGTACAGTTCGGCCGTTAACACAAACCATTTGCTTAAAAAAATTTTTATGAGCCTCTCTGCTTACGTTCAGGAGGGCTCTCGGTATTTGTCCTTATAAAAAACGAGATTTTATGAGGACTAATGCGGAGGGAAGGAAGATTTTTATTTTGTCCAAATGTGGGTAAGATACAAGCCGAACCACCACAACCTCTTTCATAGTCTCACATTATCTCACTTTTTCAAAATTTCAAGACAAGTTTAGGGTTCGTCCGAAAAGAACCAAACTGCCAGTGCGCTGAAAAGCACTACTACGTGGCGGGTTTAGTTAGATTGTATTACAATACATTGAATGCATTTTAATGAAGTTGCACGACATTTAATAGGTACTAGTCGTATCGACCTTTCACTATTCGAAAACAAGTATTTGTTTACACGATTCCTTAGGATGCAAATAGTTGGGCAACCACTTTACTATTATTTATGTAAAAAAGTGCCTAAGCATGTTTTTAAAACAATAACGAGCTACCAATCTGTCGTGGCAGGTAATAGCTGAATGTTATCACTATACTACTTTGGTAATTGTGGGTTCACCAAATTCACCAAAAAAGATTATACACGTAGGTAAGAGTGTCACAACATGTCAAATGTCAATTGTTGAAACATATTGCACCACATGTCATGTTAGTGCTTACGTTGACACTTCAGGAACTGTGTAAATTCCAAGGCAAGGAATATTTCAAATTCCTTGTTCCAAGGAATATAAATAAGAACTATGTTTTATTCTTGTTCTTATGTAAATTCTATGACATCTTTATTTGTTGTTGCAGTTGAAATGACTAACATTATTCGGTTTATCAAGTTTTGTGATGGTGCAAAGCAAACCCGGTTCGAAACATTTAAAAAACGTTTACAAAAAAACAGAGTTATTACTTAACATTGTTCTTGATTTTGAAGTGTTTTGGCAGTAGAAAACCGCAATTATAACAGACGACGAAGACACTATAATATTTCATCTTATGATAAAATATCGCTCACGATTCAATCACTATGAGCCATGACAGATGGTTCAGACAATATATATTTTCATATAATGTATCTTAAGATGCTAGCTCATAGGTAGTGACTGTATGTCGAGAGTTTTTTTGAAGCCAGTTAAAATAAAGGTTTATTTAATCTGCCTGTTTGCCAGCCATCTAGTAAAACCTACGCAAGGAAATCAGCCCGTTCCGCATGACGATTCCGTTGCGGTTCTACATTTCCTAGTCCTACGTTTTGCAGATTTATACTAACGACCAATTACGTTGTCCAGTTGTCAAACTAGGATTCCACAACAAGGATAAACTATTGCATGAATAGGTATCAACACAAATTGCAAATAGCAATAGAAGCGAAGGGATCCAAGGGCACTGATAGGATCTGACATTTGCTGAGAAAATGAAAGTACAAAACAATAACGATGCTGCATTTAGAGCAGTTGAAAGATTTTGCAAGGAATGTTCAGTACATTGCACAACTAACTGCAATATAGCTGTAAACCGTTTTATACGATCGTAAGGACTTATTCAAAGGTCAGATTTCACTTCGATCATGCGCAGACCTACACCCAAATAACAAAGTGCGTATTCAAGGTCTAAGTTTTACCAAATCACAAATTGTAAATACAAAAGCAAGTATAATAATGCCTACCGGAAAGCGTCTAGTATAAAGAGCAGTTAGGTATATCAAATACAATAACATAATGATGAAAGAGCTAAATTCTTCGAAGCCATTTCACGCTTTCAAAATATTTATACATACAGTAAATACATTTGTAAGAAATAATACGGTTTGCATTCAATGAGTTCTACACAAATAAAAATGAATTTATGGTCTCACGGTCAAGATAAGAGATCTGGCTCACAGCTGTTGCGCGCGGACTCTGCATGAACCGTGGCTTCGCGACGCGTCTCTAACTTAGAAACCACCCCGATCGATGACGCAGAGGGTGCGAGTTTACGGCTCAGTTACCTTCTTAAACAAAACGATCAAATTCAACTGTTACGACAGCTATTCTGTTACATAGATAAGAAGTTACACAATTGTGAAAAGAAGGTATCAGACAAATGAGGAATGGTAGAAGATATAATTTGCTTAAGCACGTGTATACGCGAATGGTATGGGTGCAGCGGTGCACCTCTTCTATGTTTAGCGTGGGTTTGGGGCGTTTGGCTGCGCGGCGTGTTTTGCGCATGGGACGGGTTCGGACTTCGGGAGTTATCGATCGCCAGCGGGCTGGCGATGGCCGGCGACGTGAGACACGCGTGCCTCGTGGCTACCGGCGCGACCGGCACTGCTGGCTGGCTGGACGCGCTAGCAACGCGCATGCGCGCCGCCGCCCCCGGCAATACCTACCACTATACAGCATGCCGATACCGACCAACCGACAACCGAATCGTCACGCCAACAATGCGGTCGAAAACTCGAAACAAAACACTTTATCAACGAGCATTCGACTAGCGATCCAGATGTAGATATTTATTATGACAACAACGAAACGAGCAAATAAATTAAGAGTGAATGACCATATTGAGTTTGAGACGAACTCAAACAAGATAAGAGTATTATTTGAAACAGCAACATTTTAAGTACCTAATCTATTTAGTGTAATGTTCCTATTTATACTAATTATTAAATTTAATTTATAGATTCATGATTAAATTGACTGACCGAGTGTTAAAACTGTTACTTACACTGATAGTTTTTTTTTAATCTGCTAAGAAACACAACTAAAATATTTGTACCTCTGTAGGAATGAAGTAATAAATGTACAATATTCGACCTCGTACACTATTGTAGATAACGTAGGTAGTTACATAATTCAGTGCTCAAATACAGTGATTGATTCATAGTCTATCTATCTACTATTTCATTAATTATCCACTTTATTTTATTGAAATAACTTTCACACGCACGTACATTAAACATTGTAGGGAAGAAATAATTTAACATGTTTTCACACAAATTTGAATGCTAATTTTGAGTCAATAGTAGTATAATGATGAACTAGCCCGTTATTCAATACTAGTTTCACCCAAATAGGTCGATCCATCCGTTGTGACGTGATTGCTTAGCAAACATCTAAAAACATTTGCATGTTCAATACAAGATATTCAACTGACAGCCTACGTAGCTCAGTTGGTAGTAGCTATGCCTTCTGCGCCGTAGGTCGTGGGTTCGATTCCCACCGTGAACAAACATTTGTGTGGTGAACATAAATGTTTGTTCTCTGTCTGGGTGTTATATAATATTATAAGTATGTATTTACAAAAAAAAAGTATTATAAGTAGTATATCAGCTATCTGGTTCTCCCATATTACAAGCATAAGCTTAGTTTGGGGCTAGATAGTGCTGTGTGGAAAGTCCATCAATATTTATTTATTTATTTATTTATAACTACAAATTTCAGTGCGAACTTTTATAATCCCATCTTTAGTAAGTATTATTAATTTGTCCATGCGATGGTAAGAGGTTGATAAGGGACCTTATGCAGGCATTGTGCAAATCACTATCCATTTACATTACTCACGCCAAAGGAGTCTAGTTCTAATGTCATGTAAGCACAACAGTGCCACTGTCATATCCCGGGTTCAATACAACATAAAACGACTTGTGAATTTACTTATAAAAATGTGGCTAAGTATTAAAGCCCCTTTTTATGAATTATTTTTAAATCCTATGAATTCATGGCCAGGAAGTCCCAACATGTATTCGAGCATTAACATTCCAGCATATTGCTCCGAAAAAACTTCAGGCAAACGCAACAATAAAAGATCTTTCATTATACTAGACACCAGCATACCACCTGCTTATTCGTCATTCATATATTATTTAAAGCAATGCCATACAAGAAGTATGCAATCCTGATACTTACGGAAGTAATTAAGAGTTTCCCTGATCTGGTCAGGTGTTAGTGCGAGGTCCTCGGGCTTCACTGGCAGCGCTGGCGATGGTATAAACCAGTCTTGATTCTCGTATCCTGAAAGTAAGACAGTTGTTTTAAAACAAAAATTTAATAATTTAACTAATATCAGTTAGAAATATAACTTGAGAACAGTGGATGCGGCAAAAGAATTTTCAATCGATCAAAACTCAGCTGAACGATATTCATCTGTTTTCAGGTGCTTTCGTAATCTACTATTGAACACATCGTTTTTTTTCGAGAGAAGGCAGCCGAATGATTTAGTTGTGATAACATGAAAGAAAAGCGATGAAAGGGACGCATAAAACTACAAGCATGTTACGCGACTACGCGTTCACTCATTTCCAAGAACCACGATCTTGTTAATAAATTAAATTCACGCGGGTGTGTGACGTCACGGGAATGAATCATTCTCCGACCACTTCATAATCCAGTTCGATGCCATTTCAGCCACACCTTGGCGTTACACAACAACCGGCACACTGCACAGGACTAGTTTTACAACATTCAATTTCGAATCGAGATATTCACTTTCAGCAAAAAAGTTTTCAATTATGAATTTTTATAGGGATTATACTAGACACAGTCAAGAAGCCTTTCAAGTTTTTTTTTTCATTACGCAACACTGACATCTCATTTCCATCGCTCGTAAAAGCATTGGCGTTTCTTGTTTCCGTGTTATCCGACCGACATAGCTAAGGTGTACGTACAGTGTGCATTCCAATTGCCACAGATACATAGACAGTTGCTATGAGATTATGTGCTTCGGATTTACGAGATGCAGTTGACAGACAATAAAACGCAGTACCTGGTTAGTACCTAAGACGTATTGTACACAAATTTCACTCAGAATTTTTGTCTCGGGCATTTTAAACGTTGAATCCGTAGTATCTATCGATGGCCACGTAAATTTGCCGTTCAAAACGACAGCTCATAATAACTAATGATACATTATCAAATACTCCCGATATGGACGAATCTTAGACGCAAGCGATATTGAACTTTAGCTGCAAAAAGACAGACTAATTATTTATGTCAGATCTCGAACTGCAGTGATAAGCTTATGATTAGAGTGTTAAAGCTCATTTCTCAGTGATGGCAGATTTGATGTGACATAGACCTGCATTTGCATAGAAGCGCGAGTGGCGCGGGCGATGACTCGAGCGATGAGACACCATTATTTATAGCGTATACAGACGGCGCCTGCGCCGGAAACCGTGCCTCAAACACTTACTGGGACGGAACAACCAATATAGAATTCTTCTCCTCAGTGTAAACTTCGAAAAATAACACAAAACGCTTAAAAATTAAGAAAATTTCCAAAATATAATCCACCAAGGGACTTCTGTTGTTGAAAATCGACTATTTATCATGAACGTACCCATTGACTTCTTTAACACGAATGTCGTAGTCAGTCAGGGAAATGCAAGCTTCGTGCGGATTGACTAATTTCTTTTATATTTTTAGAACCAGGAAATTAAAATTCTATTTTATATCTTTCGAGCGTTTGAAGGAAAAAGTTAATTATAATAATAAATTAGGTAGGTATCTTAATAAAAGCGACATCAGATTTCTTGTTTCTGGTTATTTATTGCTCCCTGTCTTTCAACAGTCTACACCACAAATTACATTTCAATTCACAGTACCTTGTAACGAATTAAAATTCTTGCGGTCGAGAAATTGAAAAATCGATTTTAAATTAAAGCGTTGTCAAGAGAAAAACAGATTAAAGCGTTGTCAAGAGTTAAATAACTATGTATAACTTTCGAAGAAGAGTGATGAAGAACACATTTACTGGTTATAAAGAGAGGATTAAAATTGCATCGCATTTCTCGCTAACCTTGCCACACTGATCGAAATTGCATTCTAGACCATCAACTTGAGAGAAAGATGACGCTGCGACGAGAGCAAACGGTGAACATAATCAAGTCGCAGCCAAGATGTGAAGCAATCATATAACTGTGCATGTGATTAAAGAGACCGCTGAACCGCTGATCGAACATTAATAAGGCTATCCCGATTGAGGCGCACTTGTATGTGTATGCAATGATAATAAACTGAAAAACATACCGTTGCATCTATGAGCATTATGGATAATTTCTAGAGCATCAGGGGCAACTTTTAACATAGCCCAGTTATGGAATATTGTAGTGCCAGGGATCGGACAACTTTTTCAATGGAGTAGGATCGCCCAACTCATATACTATCCTTCCAGCCTAGGTCTCAAGAAAAGATCAATATCTTCGGAGCTGACTACGCCGGTTCTCACGATGTTTTCTTAAACCAGCATTTGGGAGCAAAAACGCACTCAACTGAATGGAAAAATCCATAGGCCCGGATTCCTGTCTTAGGATCGGAAAGCGGGGTGGCTACACTTGCTAAGTACTATACCGCCAGTTTAGTAGTAGAACGATTGATATTTCAAAGAGATGGACCAAATCTCCCAAGTATAAACAACTGGAGCATAGTACTGGAGGAAAAGGATATAATTTAAAATAAATAAAAAAAACAAAATAAATAAATGGACCATACGCTGCTTTTAAGACAGTGACCTAACAAACGTTAGTTACTAGCGAAAAGTAGGGCACCCCGAAATAAAAAGTATTTATTTTTGAGCAATTTTCACGCACTTTGCCAGTTTATCTGCTATAGTATC
This sequence comes from Plemyria rubiginata, assembly GCA_963576535.1. Lineage (NCBI taxonomy): Eukaryota > Metazoa > Arthropoda > Insecta > Lepidoptera > Geometridae > Plemyria > Plemyria rubiginata. The sequence goes on along the minus strand of OY754909.1, from coordinate 6,368,852 downwards.
TCAAGTACGACGACGGGTTTTTGTAAGTTGGATCGCAATGGAACTGCATGTCAGTGCTGTCAATCGGTGAAGGAAAACATCGTGAGGAAACCAGTTTGTAACGACGATGGGCTTGCAAATCCTCACTGTAACACTACCGCAAAATGTGGGTATGTAATAAAAGTACTTAATGTTTGGTCGGATCCCTGACTACCTTCCTCAGGTATCCGGATGCTTCTTGGTACAAAAATATCGAAGGCAATATGGTGCGGACCACGGATGTGCCCGTTATTTAGCCAATCATTGCACTACACTGCACAGCTTCACTACATTCACCCAGCATATTTCAAAACTTTTTTTTAAGTGAAATATGAAAGTAAGCAAATGGTAATACTTCCATTTAGGTATGCTTAATAAACATTTCTTAGAAAAGTCCTAGAGACGACGACCGCATAAAATATACCAACCGTGTACGCCGTATTTTGCCGCAATATTGTCGTATTGCCCGTGCCACGTTGTGCCTTTCTCATGACAAAGCATAGCCAAAGCTCTAATAAGGTTCTGAATATATCTAACACTAGTTACGCCCCGCGGTTTCACCCGCGCAGATTATAATCCCGGTATTCCCACGGGATAAAAATTAGTCTATGTGTTATTCCAGACTATAATGTATAGAGATGATTCCGGCGTGTAAGAGTAACAAATATCCATCCATCCATCCATACTTACAAACTTTCACGTTCATAATATTAGTAGGATACGCCAATTCAATTTTAGCTAAAAGCGGTAGCTGCCGCAAAAGTCGTATGATGATGACCTACAAATTAATATCTTCTAAGAGCATACAAGACAGCACCATATAAAATAAGAAATGAACTAACCTAAAATCGCCTCCCCTTTGTACATGCCTATCATATATTTTTTGTGTTAATCATTTTGTGTACAATAAAGAATAAAATTCCGTGCGTGTCGGATGAGCTGTGAACTAAGAGTATCGTACAATTTGATCAGCCATAATCCCGCGGACGGTACTCGTTACGTGACATGCTGTGAACGATCTCTAGCAAGAAAATAAGCATTACTCAAGGAGACTGAATATACTAGCACATAGTAGCTTTCTCATAGTAAAAACCTAACGAGATGACGATGAGTAATGTTTTAATCTTGATTTTCCTAGTCTCATGGATTTGTGTAACAATCTCAGGACAAATGCAATGAAATACTGCTTTCCAAATAAACCTTAAAACAAAGCGATGGTTCCATTTGTTAAATAATTTATACGAGCGAGTGTACGCAGCTGAGGACCATCCAGACACTAAATAAACGAAAACATAAGAACAAAGAGACATCAGACTTCAACAAAACCTTTGTTGTATACTTCGATTGAAGATCCTGATGGTTAATTGGAATAAATAATTATGTAGATACTTGCCTCCGAATTGCGTGAGGCTGTCGGCTCTCAGGCGGTATTTTGGTATGTGTTCTTGAAGAAGACTCACGATCTCTACTTCTGGCACTTCCTCGCTATTGCACACCTCTGTGGACAAAACAAACATTATTCAATTACATTAATCTTTTCATTAGACCTAGAATATGGGGCTCGATGAAACATGTTCGTGTAACGACGCTCGACTTGAATACACTTTTTTAATGGTATTAATTTGCTTTCACCGTTTCGAACACTTGTAAAACTTTAACTCTTCTTATCGTTTATCAGCGCAACTTTAAATATAATCATCTATACAATTAACACTGACAATTATTTATTTACACTGTTTATTGTTATTGAATTGTACTTATTGGACTACATGTAGTATTAAGTATTGTACACAATATAAGGTCACAGGTCAATCATAATCGTAACAAGTACGCTTTCTCTGCCATTTATATCAAGAGCTACTACATAATTAAGTTTCAACAATGTCTAGAAGTTCCATAGTCTTCCCAAAAACCGTAGGATAACCCAGGAACTTCTTGGGTTAACGTTATGTATAATTTTATAAAGTACATTGTTCTTAAATATTGTTCAGTTTTGCAATGCTTTTTGGCGCACGCACTAACGTATAGTACACGTATAACGTAGAGTAAATTCAGAGAATTCTAACTTAAGTTGAGAAAAGCAACAAGTTCAAAACGGAATGCCATGATCAGAGTAGTGAACTTCGCAATGCGGTACAGTCTTATAAGTACACGTACAGCTTCAGAAGGCGTCTAGATTCCGTATTTAGTATGGAAACTGCAGACAAAATCGATAGTTCCCCGCCCCGGCGCGACTGCGGCGGATGACCGAGCCACAGAAGGCATAGTAGGTACGAGCCCCTAGGAACATGCACTCAAAGGAATGCTGTGCAATCAGTCTACAACTTTGAACGGAATAATGATAAGATAATACGTATTACGACGGAGTAAAGCTCAACTTTGACTGCTTGTTCTCGTAGTAGTAGATTAAGATAATGGATAGCTAGCTGTAGGCTCTAAGATGATAATTTACATTCTCTGTATGGAGGCGTTTTTTTTAATCGATTTGTAGTCAGTGCAACGTCACTACATAGTATAAAACAAAGTCGCTTTCACTGTCCCTATGTATGTTTAAATCTTTAAAACTACGCAACGGATATTGATGCGGTTTTTTTAATAGATAGAGTGATTCAAGAGGAAGGTTTATATGTATAATACATGCATGATATGTGCACCCGTGCGAAGCAGGGGCGCGCGGGCGGGTCGCTAGTTATATTATAATTTAAATTGTAGTCCATGCAATTCAAAGCTACAACATAAACATAATTTTAATTAAGTATAAGATTTCTATAACTATAACAATTGAAGTGAAAGACTAGAACCTGAAAAAACAAAACAAAAGGTAACATCTACCTTTTCCATTCAAATAAATATTTTACATATTATTATTTAAGAAGATGTTTATTTTTGAATGTCCGTTGGAGAGCATCCAACTATGTGGTTATGTAAATATGGTTGAGAAGAATAATGTGCCTCAAGTAGGTGTTGGCATCATTTATTTAACCAACTTCAAAAAAGGAGGAGGTTCTCAATCAGACTAAGTATGTGTTTTTTTTTGTTACCTCATAACTTTTTACTGGGTGGACGTGGTGGTGGTTAGTAAGTAGTATTTATGATGATTGCTTGATTATGAGTGATTTTCAAGTGCATTTGAACTCAGTCTTTACTTGAAAGAGTTATTTGTATTCGGTTTTAGGTAGGAAATTAATAAAAATAAAATTTTGGTAAATTAATACCACAAAGAGTAGATCGCGAGATGCCTGTAGATGGAGAAGGCTCTTTCGAAAATCGTTCTTTCATACATTGTCAACGTACATTTCTAGAATGCCTAGATTTGACTTTTTTAACTGATTATATAATTATCCGACCGAACGTTTGAGAATATCATAAAAATCAATAAGACTATGTAAGAAACATCAGAAAATAATGAATACAGATCTGTGACACTCATTCATACCACATCTCACTCAACCTTTAAATCAGAAGATAAGTAGGTAACTAGCCTTCGATTTAGTAGCTGTTAGCGGCTGTTATCTTATCGTAAGACAAAGCTAGAAATGAAAACCGGTACGTATAGTAAACCTACTTAGTGTAAAAGTACAAACACAACATATGCAATGCAAATAGTAATCAAAAATCTTGAAAATGAAAGGATAATAAAAGAAATACAATCCTTGTTAGAGGTACTATTTTAGTCAGTGTCTAAACTTTCTTAACTAATTAACAATAACCAAGCTTGTGGTGATCCCTTCCAACTACGATGAGCCGAGCTTTGCCCACATAAAATACTGTAGGTACTATTTGCGCCCCGCGGTTTCACCCGCGCAGATTTAAATCCCGGTATTCCCACGGGGTAAAAAGTAGCCTATATGCTAATCCAGATTATAATCTATCTCTCTGCCAAGTTTCATCCAGATCCGTTTAGCCGTTCCGGTGTGAAAGAGTAACATCCATCCATCCATACTTACAAACTCGCGACTACAATATTCGTAGGATAGGATTCAATTAACAGTGGAGTTGTAATTCGTAGACCTCACGAACATTTTCATTAAACCAACGAGCACCATGCTAAATACCAACATGAGTAGAAAGCGATGGAGCTAATTAAGCGGCGTTTGGCTGCACCAAGGCATGCTTAATAAGCTACGTTCCAAACCTGACAAGTATTTATCGAAAGTTTATCTTGGGAACGCAGGTAAGTACATTCACCTTTCAACTTTAATGTGTTTCACAATAATAGTACGCATAATTTATGAATCGTGAGGAAACCAGTTAGTATTCTAACAGCGGCGATGGGCTTGCAACCTGTCACGTATGGAATACTAACTACTGCAAAATGTGGGTATGTGCCAAATGTAATGTTTGGACGTACCTCTGACTACCCCCCTTAGACATCCTCAAAGAATCTTGAATTAGTACCTACTTAGTACTGGGAGATCTGAAGGGATATCTACCGTGCCTGGGGATCAAAGTCGTGAAGCTGTTTCAGTTTCAGTTTAATTTATGAATCTCATCATGGATCTGTCTGTTTTAGATATCTTCCATGCTCATAAAAACGAATATGAAAACCAATAAGCCTTACCATTACTCCAATCCAGGAGTATATCCTGACGTTTCTCGTGCATTTCATCCTTGCGTCGCGGCCGTGGCCTCGTTATCCTCGCCGACATTATCAATTACACACAAAACCACTTGTATACAATAACTAACTCAGTCACATCACAACAAACAATGCTGAAATCCACCAATTGCACTATATGATCTGCGGACGTGCACTGTGTAACGAACGCGGTCGTAATCAATCGATATAATTTGCCTACAGATAGCAGATAAAGAAAACGTCACAGAACTTGATAACGGTTAGTTAAACCGATCAGTTCGACACTGACCGTGGTAATAAAGTCTACTGTATCTACTGTTATTATGTCAGCTCAATCTAGGGACTCAAAGACTCCATGGCGGGGACAATGAGCTAAAACAACAGTTACATTGTTCTCAGGTCACGATTTAAAATCTGAACGCAAAAGATCGGAGGATTATAATAAAGTCCTTTCCCTCTTAACAAAAGAGATTAAGCTAGTTTTTATGTGAAACAAATGAGCAAGTAAATTCAGAAAAAACGAGCACAGATATAATACGCGGTCCCAGACTATTTCAATATAATGCTAACTAAGTATTGCAAAACTCAATTTGCATAGTATGACAAGAGAAAATTACTAAAACCAATGTCACCAACGTATCGTCTGCCAGTTTTTGCGTAATTATTTGCTTGCTAATTCTTTTCTTTCTGAATATTACTTGGTTGCCAAACTAACATAAAAAGATACATCGTGAGAGTAAAACGAATAAATCAGAAAAAATGGATTGATAATAGGGTTCTAGCAATGACTTGTAGATGTTATTCATCACAAAGTCAAAACAAACACTGCTGGAAGAAACAAATAAGTAAGTCAAGAAAGTTGTTTCAGTTGAACATTTCTGAGATGAAAATGCGTCTTGATGCAGGTCCATGCATGAGTATTTTGTAAAATTCATTTAGTTTATGAACTTTTTCACAATACAAGTTAAAAACCAAAAACCTAATTAATCAAAATCGAATTTTTTAGATAGATAATCATATTTGGTTACCACGACATTATGGAATACGCTTTTCATTTTAGTTAAGTACCTTCCGCGTCGAATTAACTTTTTTATTCTATAAAATACGAATGAAATAATAATTTTTATACTACACCTGCTTGGAAAGTACCTTGATACTTTATCAAATTTACGGTAGAAAGTACGTCATTGCATATCGAACAAATATGCGGGGAGAAAACGCATCTGAGCGGGAGAGAAAAGTGTATGGATTTCCATTTCTTACGTGGTTTTTCTTTTTGACCGAGCGAGCGAAGCGAGCGAAGCGTCTCAGTTTCCACATTGGCCAAAAATGCGTTTGTCCGGATGTCTGTCTGTCTGTCTGCTGTCTGTCTGTTCTCCTCTACAGGTCGCATTTTTCAACCGATCTGGACGAAACTTGGTACACAGGTTATATGACTTATTAGAATTTTTTTGTCGTCGGGGATTTTTGATTGGAGGGGTACTTCCCCCAAAAAAAGGGCAAAAAGGGGGCTATTTGATATTCTGGATATCTCCACCAAATGAGATCCGATTTCGATTATTCTTTTTTTTATTTGAAAGGTAGTAACTATAAGTTGGTCTCATAAAAGTTTGGCGAAGATTTGATAAGGATCTTCAGCATGATGAATAGGATAGCTCATCAAACAATCGATGGTTTTCAATCAAATTTGAGAGAAACACAAAGGACCTCATTCTACACAAGATGATGCAAAAAAAATCAAAAAGATCAAAAAAATCACAAAACGGAAAATGCACTTGCACATTACATTCCTCAAATAGCTCACTTTTAGTATGCTCGCGAGGTCTACAGCTCTCAGAGCCACTAGTTTAATTTTGGGTAAGACTGCGCCGGTAACTTAAATATCAAAAGCCAAAAAGTTTTTACAGTGAGTTTTTATCTCCAAGTTCGCAAAATGACACTGGCCACTAGCTGTGTGTTGGATGGTGTCGGGCTGGCAGTGCGACCCTGCGGCGGCAGGATAAACAATTTGAAAAAAGAACATGTGAAAATTGCAGACGCCATTGGCGCCATTTTCAATTTGTGTGTTGTTTGAGGATTCAGTTTTAGTTTTTTATTTTCCTCGTAGGTGTAGTATAAAGCACTATGTATCACTCGAGAGAGTGCGATTCCCGATCTCGGGTGTTTTAAAGCCCTCGCCTACGGCTCGGGCTTCAAACGACACCCTCGACGGTAATCGGTCACTTTCTCCTCTCGGTGAACAATGTACTATATCGGTCTATGAAAGATGGATATATAGATCTTTCATAGACACGAGTAAGAAAGGAGTGAGTTTTGAAATGAGGAATGATAGAACGACATGAGTGAGAAAGGAGTGAGTATCGAGATGACGAATGATAGAACATAGTGGAAGAAGAAAACCGTGCCGACCCCCCCCTTGGCGTCGGATGGAGACAGATAGATGACGGTTCTAATGCTGCGAATAGTCTTCAAAATTAGGCATGTTTTGGCAAAGCCAGTGCTAGTTCCATTAGGAAAAATACTGCGTCATTTTCTAATGAACTAAGCAGTTTGCACGAAGTAACCACCAACTATTAAATGGCATAAAAGAGTAAAAACATGGCCAAAGTATCTTGAACACGCACAGAGAAGGCATTCGTAATCAGTACGGCTGTTATGCTTCTACGAAAAAAAAACGACTTCACTTTGCAACAACACTGAACCCGAAAAGTATTACTTTGCAAAACGTCAGAATGATGGTGGTACCTACTTCGAGTCTGTGAGTAAAAAGCATCTGACTAAGGACAAACCAACAAAGAAGCGCAAATATAAGGGTTTATTGTGGTGCCATAGAAGGATCCATAGAAGTTCGGTTGATCACACAAAAACCCTGTAAATAGACGCTGTGCGAGGCCACACGCACAATTCGCCTGTGGAGGCGGTTCGGTCGACGCACTCATTCGAATAACCAATAAAAATAAGGATGTCGTCAATGAGTTGGCATCGTTACCATAGTGGGGTCACCTCAACGTTGGGCTGTCCTGCTAATGAGTGACGCAACATTTTTTTGCGACCTTGTATTATCAAGGGCTCAATAAACCATCATTATCAGGAAATTTAATAACCAGCCAAGCGTGTTACATAAATGACCTTTTGTTGCTTAGTCAGACTCAATAATGTTTAACGTTTAAGAGTGACAAATTTCGCTCTTTACATACACAATTGGGTCATCGACTCCCACGATCATGCACGGATTGTGTTTAGAGATGCATAGTAAAATGCTTGTTGCCGATTATGTAAGTTGTTTGCTGTACGTAAGAACACAGTGCATTTTACAGACATACACGTGTCAAAACCGATGGATGAAAGATTAATTGGTCATTTTTCTGGGCGTTGTAAATTCACTTTCGCTTAAATTCGCTTTCGTTTCGTACTTTGTTATCAATGACATTGCGACCGTTTATAGGAACAAAAGACAGATTGATTGCCAAGATATAGTTAATTACTATTATGTAGTTCTTTTTATAACATTTTGAGTTGTATAAAGCCAATCAACTCAACATTACATTTCTGGCCTGTCTAATCGAAATGTCTAAGACTAGAAAGCTGGTAATAAACAGTTCAATCAGCTTTGGATATAAATCGTGTTGCAGGGATTTTGATCTTTGAACACAGTTCACATGCAAATTGTGCTTTCTCGACCTAAGATGGCTGTATTAGCATCTTTGATTCCGAGCTAATTTAATTCACATTCAAAATTAATGTTTTCATGGGTGTTCTGTTTACTATTCAAAAAGTAATCTTTGTGTTGATTGAACGCGTTAATCTTGTTGATTCACAACTTACGAGTAGGTAAAACCTGAATTTCAATGGATTAACAGCAATCCACCTGCATTATGTTCTTAAAAACAAGCTTGCTTACATAAAAAGTTAGGCGAGTAATTTTTTGTTACAAAAATTCATAGCATCGCTGTGTCGTAGGAAAGTTTGAAACTCATATTATAAATCGTTCACTCTTGTTATTAAGGAGACAAACACCACAATTGAGCATGCTACTCTTTAACTCGAATACCTTTCATCGCTTAGTTCTTGTAGAGTACGGAGATTCAGGATCAACATTGATTGCTGAATAACAAGAAATGACACTGTTAATCATCAAGTTTATTTGGTACCTACATAAATAGGAATATGGTTAATTTTTTACCTATCTACCTAGCTAAAAGCTTCGAGTTACAAAATAAACACAATGACTTTTTTATAACGATTTGTTTTGAAATTCATAGAAAACCCTCTTAAACTTTTTATTATTACAAGGTTCGTCCGGGTTCCTAATATTTATAAAAAAAAAATATTATTTTATTGTTATGTCATCCCGCCACAGCGCGTGAAGGCGTACCATGAACGAGGGCTTACGCCGAGTTACGCCAGCGATAGCAGCGGTTGGAGGAAAGCGCGACGTTACACTGAAATGCTCGCGCGCTGCCCGAACAACTCAGAATAGCACAGCCTGGCAAACAGCCAATCACAACGACTCACCCCATTCATAAACCCCATGTTTAAAGCCCCCAACATCCTACTAAATGTTATTCCAACATTGTAACCCAGATAAGAGTAACCTAAAACTTAGTACGCTTTGGCTTGCGAACGCCTGGAGAATAAGAGTACCTAGGTAATAAATTATGATATCAGGATACCTACCACGAATTCTGAATCTAGGTTGTCTAAATTGGAACTAGACTTTGTTTGCTTTGCTATCTTTTGCTCTTATTTTAGTGGATTGCGTGTAGGTATGGTTTTTGGCGACCGCCTACCAAGTAGGAAGGTACATATTATAACCTACTGACTTGATTGTTCACGCTAGTTTTGGGCATTTATTTAGGTACGACAAGAACGCGACAACTCGACTGTGGAATGATTTCCTACTGAGTTTCCCGCACGTTTTAGTTAAATATTATTATTATGAGTCCTCCGGGTCCCACTGCTGGGCAAAGGCCTCCCCCATTCCTTCCACACGTCGCGATCCTAGGCTAGGTACTTATATCCTGGACTAGGCAAAGTTTTAGTTATTATAATTTAATCCGTGCGAAGCCGGGACAGGTCAACTAATTATAATGGCCAATGAGCTCTAATGAGACAGCAAGAACAATCTGCGAATACAAAAATTTTCCAAAATTTACAAAAACAACGCCTGACGCAAATAATACAGAAGAGACTGGCCGGACGCTTGTAGGTATGCTAACTATTTTCACAGAGTTCAACTTATTTGGCGGCTAATATCCTAAAAAACACTACTCACCAGTGATAGTAGAAACAGTGCGTGTGCGCTTGGCTAGCGAGGGCGCGCGAACCGCATCCTGGAGGGCCGCCAGCTTGACGGACTGATCTACAAACACACAAGCATCAACCATTGTGATAAAGGCCACTCTAAAAATGGTGGCATACATTCAATCGATATATCTATTCACCGATCAAAAATAGACAGGATTTAATTTAGTTTGTATTTAAAGCTAGGTTATGAGATGACAGATAAGATGATGGCAAATGTTTAATCTTTCCTATAGCCTCAGATGATATACCTATAGCGGTAAGGCAGAGGGCCTATCAAAATCATAGGCTTTCTTTATACATTTCCACGAATGATACTGAGCTCTCTTTAATTCTAATTGATCGAGTGAGCGAAGCGAACGAAGATCTTACAATCAACTTGGGCGATTTGGCATTTTATGTATGTATGTATGTTTGTATGTTTGTCCGACGATAACTTGAGAACTGCTTATCCGATCTGCATGAAATTTGGTAAGTGGATAGCTTGTACTTGAGAAATTTACTGGTAAGTATATGAGTAAAATCGGATAAGGGGTTATTAAAATATGGGGTTTTTTAAGGGGGCAAAAATTAAAAAGTTACACAAAAAATAAAGTTACATGTCATATGAAAGGGCTTGGTTTGGACATTCCAAAACCGTTTTTATTTTTTTTCTAGGATGCCTGCTTTTAGAGTTACAACAAAAAAGTTAAATTAAGATAACCAACGAACTAAGAGCTCCCATTTCTAAGAGTTTCGTTGGTATCAAGGTTTTTCTACTGGTCGGCCAGTTCCCTTGCTTTTTAATTAAAAAAATTATTGAAATAAATTAAAAAGTTCTCAGTTCTCATAAAATGTTGACAGCGACCTGGTCTGATGATTGAGCCAAGGTCTGTTCAACGGAACTCTTCAATAAATCGGCCAATTGAGTTAAAACTTCTTTACCATACAAAGTTGCAGTCAGGGGTTACAGTTACACAAAAAAAAAAGCGGTTACAGCGGTCAGTGGGTACCATTTAGTAGGTAACCTTTCTAGGTAAGTATACCAAGTTAGTGGGGGATAATCAGAGGCATGGCCAAACAGTACATCTATGTACTTAAATTTTCGGAGCTTTCGGATCGCATCACGAGATCTCAGTTGGGGGCGAACGACTAGTTTATGGTAGTGGAATAAGATCTGCCCTGACAATCCTGCAATGAGGTATATTGTGCATTGAACCCCGCTAACCTTACTCCAGCCAGCACAGCTTTCAGTTTGACATTTGATTCCCATTGATCCGTAAGTCACTATTACACTATGGGAATCAAATGTCAAAATGAAAGCCATCTTGATAGCCAGACATTAATGTAATCGGGCCGGCAGCTCCTTAAAGTCTGAGCAAGATTTTGGGATGATGTGGATGCAGGGTATCAAGACTCGAGCTTCTCCATCCACCAACATCCCACTATTCTCACAATGTTGTTGTTGTTGCTAGATGTAGATTCAAGAACCTTTTTCAAATCTGTCAGAGTAGGTAGATATTTAAGGCTCCGGTGACAGTGGCTCGCAATTTCGAAGTGCGATTGGCTATTATTTCATTTTATTTCATTTCGGGGAGGTTGTTTGAAAAAATAACTCTAGAGAAACACGCATAAATACTGTTCGAACACAAATAATACAATAATATAAGGGAAACATGCCCGAATCAGAAATCATTTTGGTATTAGTATGTTTGGTCTTACGTTTACCTAATACCAAAATGATTTCTGACTCAAGCACATTTCCCTTATATTATTGTATTATTTGTGTTCGAACAGTATTTATGCGTGTTTCTTTAGAGTTATTATTTCAAACAACCTCCCCAAAATGAAATAAAATTAAATAATAGCCAATCGCACCTCGAAATTGCGAGCCGCTGTCACCGGACTCTTAAGATTTATTTACAGAGCTTACTTAACTAGTTATTGTTGCAAGAGAATTAAATTTTTATCCTTAGTGGTTCCCTTGTGTAGTCATGCAACAAACTGAATCATTAAAATAACAAGTTCAAAAAAACCTTCCAAGTGTACCTACTTTAAGTAAAAGCCTATTAAGATTTAACAATTTATTGATGGGTTGTAGACCTACATATTAATAATCAACCAGCCAAATCACAATTTGCTATTTTTCCAGTTGACTTACCTACTTACACAATATTTTACAAAGGTAAGTAATTTATTATTCTACATTGTACACCTACATAAAAAACATTTTGATCTTGCACCATTACGTATAGAGGAATGTGATATTAGAGGATTTACAGGCTCAGGGTTCACTGGTTTCTACTTGTACCAATTTACATGAATATATTACTTATATTACTCTTTATCTGTTCACAAGATTGCTACTGGGTTTTATCCTAGGATGGCTCTGTGCTTTTTACATAACAGAGGTTATACTTTACAAAATCAGGATATTAGGTACAAAGGTAGGTATAATTTTCTTAAAGATGACACATTAATTAAACTGGCTAGTAAATAGGTCCAAACAAACATAGGTAGGTACTGGGTACAAACAATTTGTAGACATATGAGATGTTTCTGATAGAAATTCGAGTTTCTGATAAAATGTACCTAAGCAAGAAAAACCGATAAACAAACAAGGGGTAAACTAAGGGTAATTAGCTAAATCTGTACCTAGACATGGAGAATTGGAGAAGGTAAAACAACCTGACCTGAGTTGTAACATAAAGGTAAGATAATAAATACCTAAAGTATGCTCCTACTTACTTTACATCACAGCTGCAATAAATATGACCTTGCTGATACTGTACAGAATCCAAAAAACACTATTTGCTACCACGCTCCGTCGTCACTTGTCGGTCACGTAGTTGGATGAAAACAGGAAAATATTGAATTTTGTAACACCAATTTCTACTTCCACTTCGAGCTAAACTGGCCCAAATAACACTATATTAAACTACATAAACTACACTCTAAATGCATACACTCGCACATTTTTTCTACTTTTTACATACATTCACTCACAACTCACAAATACCATTATTTCCCATGCATTGCCAGTACACTGGCTCTGGCTGTCTGTCTGTCTGTCTGTTTATAAAAAGGCACTCTGTGGTCTAGTCTTTCTTTCTGTCAGACCCAAAGACCTTGTACTTATAACTACAAAGTCTTTGGTCAGACCACGGTGTCAGACAGATTACCGCCCTCTCTCGCGCTAAAAATATGAAAATAGTGATGTGTGTACAAATATATACAAATAAACTTTTTAGACATCACATAAGTAAATATTTAGGTACATAATATAGTATAAGTAATAATGTGTTGAATCCATAGACTGCCGACTAAACTTGTTATTACTGTTTCATGTGAATGATCATTTGACAGCCTACGTAGCTCAGTTGGTAGTAGCTATGCCTTCTGCGCCGTAGGTCGTGGGTTCGATTCCCACCGTGAACAAATATTTGTGTGGTGAACATAAATGTTTGTTCTCTGTCTGGGTGTTATATAATATTATAAGTATGTATTTACAAAAAAAAGTATTATAAGTAGTATATCAGTTATCTGGTTCTTCCATATTACAAGCATAAGCTTAGTTTGGGGCTAGATAGTGCTGTGTGGAAAGTCCACCAATATTTATTATTTATTATTATTCAGCCAGCAGATAACAATTTCGCTAGAATAATTATTTCATTTGTCCTATAATGATGGTGACGCTCACACAACACAAAAAATATACCTACACCTCTTAGGCCTATTAGGGGTAGCCAACCCATACCTCCAGTGCTGTGAATCACGTAATAATAATTAGGTACCTACCGAAGTATGTGGTTGTAATGGCTCTTTAGCTGACTGGGCCCAAAAATTAATAAACTAGTAGTTTTCCCCGAACTGAGATTTCGTGACGCGACGCGAATGCTCCGAAAATATAGGTGGTAGTCAGAGGTAAGTCCAAACATTGTATTCGGACTTGTCTCTGGCTGCCACCTACTAAAAAAGTAAGGTAACCAAGTTTCAACTGAATTGGCCTTTTTATTGAAGAGTTCCGTTGAACAGGCCTTGGCTTCATCATCAAAACAGGTCGCTATAATAACCATTTAATGAGAACCAAGTACCTTCTTAATTTGTTCTAACTTTGTACTTCAAAAAGCGGCTATCCTAGAAAAAAAATGGTTTTAGAATGCCCAAACCAAGCCCTTTCCATTTTTTCCGGGCCCAGGCAACTAAAGAGCCGTTTGCAGTCTTGTCGTGGTACAAATTAAATACGATAAAATTACAATGACAAAAAGATTTTGAAAGATTCATAAATTTTTATGATTATTTGTAGTCTTTTGTAATATTGAGTATCGACTTACCAAATCGGTAACGTACAAGCACAGCACTAATTCCATTCAAGATTTTTAGTTTTCTCACTGAAATTGTCTTGATATGGTACGTAGGTACGTAAGTACCTACATGATGTTTTCGTGGTAAATTATATTTATGGTCATCCTCTGGGGCAAGGAATATATATATTATATATATATATATATATTCCGGCGCACTTATAGTTAAGTAATAAAAATATGATTTCGCACCCTTATGATACAATCTACTATTTCCTCCCTTTATAATATGTAAGTATCATCTGACTTACCGTTAATTTGACAAAAACCTAACAACATTCGCTCCGTAAAGAGGTAGTTAAAAAAAAGCTAGGTTTGTCAAATGTGAGATATATTTATTATTATTAAACCAGTAAAAAGAGGAGGTCAAAATATAAACCTGATGCAATATTCTGGAATAAATTTTTATTGAATTGGTTTTATACATTGCTGGACAATACTGTTTTACGCAATTTTTGTTTTAATGTAGCCTTATCTACTACATGCTTGAGGGTTAGAGACTTCCCGTAGGTTCTAAGTCTTAAATTTAAGAATTTTTGACCAACACATTTTCAGGCATTGTTGTAACACTTTCATATCTCGACGTTATTTCTTTTTACGTGGCGTGTCAGTAGTTGCAGCGGATTTTGTTTGTGTACAAACACTTTCCGTAATGGTAATCTCCTTAATGGCACCTTCTTGCAGTTTTGCCTTTTTTGGTGCTGGTATGCTGGTTATATAGGTACATGAATTGCTTAAAACATGCACTCTTTTTTTGTAGGACACGACCTGTAAAGATATTGGAAGTTAATGGGACATTACTCTTGTCTACCTACCCAGGTAGACAAGAGTAGACTGCAGCAGAGTAGTGCAGATGAGAGCTTCTATTTATTTATTTAAACGTATATGACGGAATATAAATAATAGGCGAAACAAAATTTAAACAAGTAGGTACTTATCTTTACTAGGACATACCTACTTAACTGTGAATTACATATTACCTTAAAAATTCAAACAAAACAAAACTAAAAATTAAACTCTTACCACGTCGGCTCAGTGAAACTATGTGAAAAAGGCATCGCAAAATTTGATTTTTCAAGGTTATTGTTAATGCGCGGACACACGGATGATTTATTCTTACCTTAGGAAATATTGACGGGACAGCATCAGGTTTCAGCATTTTACTCCAGGAATAAAGTCGCCACATATAAAATGCGCACTGCAAATAACAGACGACCGAGTTTTTTCCAGGTACTGCATTTTCCAACTTCAATATCTAGTTTTCATTCTTTGGAAATCTACAATACAATAATTAGTTAATAACAACAAACGCCATCGTCTCAAAGTCAAAGAACGCGATTAAAACAACTTTTTTTTCACCAACATCTCCAATTTACGACAGTCGAGACGTATCGACTTACCTTAGTACTAGGTACGAGATTGTAAAAAAATCTTGAATCAACAAAACTCATGGTTACCCTAAAGAACATAATTGTTGTTTTAACTTATCCATGGAAAGAAAAGCGGCTACCGGGATAAGACTCATTTTTGCACCCTGTCACAACAAGAATTCACCATTTTTCATTAAAATTAGCAGGTTTTATCAAAAATTACACCATCACAAATCGAAACACGAGAATCATCCAAACAACCACATGAGCAAACCGCCATCTGCATTTAGTATTACCAGACCCAAACATTTAATTACTACTCTTACATACTCAGTGTTAAAGGATTATTTAAGAAATACAACGAATTGATGATTAATTATACCTACTTTATGAACTAGAAATATTTAATAAAGTTTCAAAGATTATAAACGTTCGTTTTGGTAATTCATAAAAAAGCAAAACGTATGTCCTTTATTGTACCATTTCTACCAAACCCAATGGTTAGTTGAGCTGGCAAGACGTCAGACAAGGACACACTCCCAGCAGGAGCCCTCTCACCGGGACCGTTTTTTGCTCGCTACCGCTTTTATGGAAATAGCTACCCTACACATAAGACAATAAATCTCATTTTAGCTAAACAAAATTTTTTGGTGCACAGTCTAGTTATAAGTACAAAGTCTTTGGTCAGACCACGGTGTCAGACAGATTACCGCCCTCTCTCGCGCTAAAAATATGAAAATAGTGATGTGTGTACAAATATATACAAATAAACTTTTTAGACATCACATAAGTAAATATTTAGGTACATAATATAGTATAAGTAATAATGTGTTGAATCCATAGACTGCCGACTAAACTTGTTATTACTGTTTCATGTGAATGATCATTTGACAGCCTACGTAGCTCAGTTGGTAGTAGCTATGCCTTCTGCGCCGTAGGTCGTGGGTTCGATTCCCACCGTGAACAAATATTTGTGTGGTGAACATAAATGTTTGTTCTCTGTCTGGGTGTTATATAATATTATAAGTATGTATTTACAAAAAAAAGTATTATAAGTAGTATATCAGTTATCTGGTTCTTCCATATTACAAGCATAAGCTTAGTTTGGGGCTAGATAGTGCTGTGTGGAAAGTCCACCAATATTTATTATTTATTATTATTCAGCCAGCAGATAACAATTTCGCTAGAATAATTATTTCATTTGTCCTATAATGATGGTGACGCTCACACAACACAAAAAATATACCTACACCTCTTAGGCCTATTAGGGGTAGCCAACCCATACCTCCAGTGCTGTGAATCACGTAATAATAATTAGGTACCTACCGAAGTATGTGGTTGTAATGGCTCTTTAGCTGACTGGGCCCAAAAATTAATAAACTAGTAGTTTTCCCCGAACTGAGATTTCGTGACGCGACGCGAATGCTCCGAAAATATAGGTGGTAGTCAGAGGTAAGTCCAAACATTGTATTCGGACTTGTCTCTGGCTGCCACCTACTAAAAAAGTAAGGTAACCAAGTTTCAACTGAATTGGCCTTTTTATTGAAGAGTTCCGTTGAACAGGCCTTGGCTTCATCATCAAAACAGGTCGCTATAATAACCATTTAATGAGAACCAAGTACCTTCTTAATTTGTTCTAACTTTGTACTTCAAAAAGCGGCTATCCTAGAAAAAAAATGGTTTTAGAATGCCCAAACCAAGCCCTTTCCATTTTTTCCGGGCCCAGGCAACTAAAGAGCCGTTTGCAGTCTTGTCGTGGTACAAATTAAATACGATAAAATTACAATGACAAAAAGATTTTGAAAGATTCATAAATTTTTATGATTATTTGTAGTCTTTTGTAATATTGAGTATCGACTTACCAAATCGGTAACGTACAAGCACAGCACTAATTCCATTCAAGATTTTTAGTTTTCTCACTGAAATTGTCTTGATATGGTACGTAGGTACGTAAGTACCTACATGATGTTTTCGTGGTAAATTATATTTATGGTCATCCTCTGGGGCAAGGAATATAGGTACCTATTCAAATTCCTTGCTCTGGCGTCTTGGATAATGTATTCTTGTTCTATGTCCGCTCCGGCGCGTATCTGTCATATCGACAGACAATCCTGCTAGTGTCAAGTGTAGTCAAGTGATAAGCACAGCCTAAAGGATGCTTACGCATGTGATAACTGATAACCATACTGGCTGAGCTAATGCCGCCCGAGTCACCAGTCCCTTATTTTACTCTTTGCACCTCAGTCCTCAGCCAGTCATGAACACAGAAGCGTAGCGGAGTCACGAACCATGCATGAACCTACAACTTAGGGCTATTTTTGTCGAGATATTGAAATAATAATAATTTAATACGACGACCTCAGTGAAATTTGTTCCGTTGGTCTGGGTGTTTATGTATGATAAAAAATATCTATCTATGAAAGTATATAATGTATTAAATATATCAGTCATCTAGTACCCTTAACACAAGCTTTGAGTAGCTTACTTTGGGGCTAGATGATGCTGTGTGGATTGTCCAGCATTATTTATTTATTATTTTATTAATGAGATAAGAATAACTAATAATAATAAGTCTGAACAAACATTTTCCAACAATCCCAAATACCTATACCATGCAGTGTTTTGATGCCTGATCGATCGTACCTATATCATTTCATCATGCGGCCAATCCTAAAACATGTAATAATTCTTAGGATATTATATGAATCAACTGGCTAATTATAATAATTAGGTATATTTTATCTTGAAAATGCTTATATTTTATGTTATAGCTCACATACTTACATATTCAGTGGTAACTAAAATCGGGAGCTTGACAGTGTGCTTCTTAGCTGACTAAAAATCACCTCACAATCTTTGTGTAACCTACCGATAGCTTACACAAAGTTAGGTACATAGTAGGTAGGTAACCTACCTATTATGTAGGTACATAGCGATAGGTACAAAAACAGCTCCTTTGTATTCTTTGGCCAAACGAAGCCAATGCCAGAAAATTTAATTTGTATCAATTATTGTAACAAAATGTTCTTCTAGATAAATAAGAAGAACCTCGTACAACGTCTCAACTTTTTTTTACTCTTGGGGCTCAAGTTCCCCCCCCCCCCATCTAGGTAGGTAGAGATCATCCACTCTAAAAATCCACGCCCCTCTACCTGCCTTCACCCACACAAGCAAATGAGGTGTATAGATGCAATACATGCCACCAAGCCATTTCATTCGTCATTCAGTTTCCCGCCAGACATGAAAGTGTCACTTTCACGTTCGGCGGGAAACTGAATGACGAATAAAATTATCAGGTGTCATGTATTGCGTGTATACATCTCATTTGATTGTGAGGGTGAAGGTAGTTAGAGGGGCGTGCATTTTTAGAGTGTATGATCTCTACAAGAGTCGAATTGCAAGGTTCTTTCATCTTCTTTTTACATATTTTGATTTAAGATTAGGTTTGAACTGGGTACTTACTACCCAAGGTTACATACCTTGGGTACCTATATATTTAACGAATTTTCACATTACTTCTATCCTTTGTACGTTGAGATGAATCCGACCGTGATGATGATAACCAGGAAAACAGATGCACTGATTGCGACAGCTAGGCCAATAATCATGGCCAAAATGAAACCTGAAAAATAGAGTTATGTAAATAACTTCTTTTTTATTTGAATAAGGTAAAAAAATCACAAGTTGTTTTTTTTACTATACTCTGATCCAGAATTAAATATAATTTTTGTAAACAAAGAAATGTCATGATATGTCACTGTCAAGTCAATAAGTCAGGGATAGATAATATTTTTTAACCATGGATCACTATTTAATAATTAATAGTGTCACGCAAAAAGAATGTGTTGAGGTTCCATGTTTGTAAAAATACAAACACAGCAACAAGGCCAAAAATTTAACAAAACTTATATCAATAACAGACAGCTATAACAATAAAACAAAAACAAAAGCTCAACAACGCGTACACAAGCAGCCTAAATGGAAAACATTCGACTTCGATAGACGAATGAAATCCCAACAACACAAATTGTTTCGAACTTCTGTGATTGGCTCCTATTTTTATCCGATGATACCAGTGCGCAGTCGTAAATTATTTTTTAATAATATTTCTTCAACATTTATTTTATAATTTTGTAAATAAAATGAAATAAATTATAAAGCATGGTACAAAACCATTGCTATTGTCCATTCCAAGGATATTGATTAATAGTACATTATGGTACAAGTGTGGAATATTGGTGATTGCCGCTGAGGCGCCATTGAGCCATAAAATAATAATAAAAACTCACAGAACAGATATTTTTCCTTGGAGTTTTCAGGTACCTAGTAAAGTTTCCATGCGCTAAAGGCTTCACATCATAAATCGGGCGGTGTACAACATAAATCATTTTCTTCGTAACTAGTACTTGTAGACATTTTAATTAATAAATAACTATAATTTCAACAGTGAAAACGAATTGAGAAAAATGTTTCGCTTCGGCGGGAAAAATTAATCAGCTTTCATAAGCGCGCGCATTGCGATCGGCCACAGACTAAAGGGATGAGTTTTTTTTTATTTTCCGCGCATAGGGTAAAGTATTGCGCCTATTCTACCACGTAAAAAATGGGGAATTTAATTTTTCTTTTATTACAGAGAAAACAAAAGTTGTATTTGTGTGAATGTTTTACATAATATACACGTACGAGTTAAAATTATATATAATACTAGCTTGTACCCGCGACTTCGTCTGCGTACTTTTAATCTCTTCATCTCTTTTTTTCGCAATAAAAGGTAGCCTATGTTCTTTCTCGGGGTCTAAAGATTGTCTGTGCCAAATTTCATCAAAATTGGTTGAGAGGTTTAAGCGGGAAAGCGTAACAGACAGACAGAGAGACAAACAGACAGACAGAGTTACTTTCGCATTTATAATATTATATTAGTTGGGATGGGATAAGAAGTTGCATGAAATGAGCAAGCAATAGGAACATTAATTTATTTGTTCTATTGAACACGATCTTTTTTTTTAATAAAAACTTTTTTAGAAACAAAACAACTCAACCAATAAAATTTAAAAAAAAATCTATAACTCACTAGTGGGTTATAGAAAGCAATGAAAAAGTCACAGTTTGAATAATGGGCGTCATTCTGTGCCTAATTGCGGTGACCGTAGAGCCACTTTATGAGCAATAGTGTTGAAAAAAATAAACCCTATCTGTATTTTGAAAAATGGAGTAATCTTTTCTAGGCTTTTATGCCGAAACAATAATTTTTATATGGTAGCACCTTTGTTTACAAAAATTATCTTCTTCTAGATCCGAGTATAGGTAGGTGACTACCTATACTCGGATCGTACCTAATTACTCACTTTAATAGTGCCTACCTTCCCTCAAAGTTTTAGTCGTATTTTGATACGTCTTACCTTCAATAATTAATATTACGACAACAATACACAGTACTCCTACTACTACCAATATCGATAGTGATAGGGCAATAATCAGTAAAAACATAACGCATGCTATTATCGAAGTTGATGGTAAAGGCTTTTCTAAAACTTTATACGTTTGTTTCTGAATCACAGCTTCAATTTTATTCGCTGCTGCGTCCAAGCTTGAAACTACTGGACCTGGAAATAAATATAATAAATAGGTAAGTAGGTACCTAATTAGCAAAGTTATATAGTGTAAAAGATGATGGCAGGCGACAGAGTATTATTATGTAATAGTACTAAGAAATGAATCGTGATCTAAGGGAAGAGATGGACTTGGCTACCTAAGTTCAATTAGATAAAATACATTATTGTTGGTACCTACCTAAATACGTAGGTATAAAACACAAAAAAATTTAAGGGCTGACTGTGGGTGGGACGAACACAAAGTAGGTAGGTAGGTAGGCAGGTACAACCTACATAATTTAGTTACCTAAGTATATACTTACTTATAGAGCCTTTAATTGCGAAGTAAAATGCATTTTCCATGTTAATTTCCATGATTGAGTACGGATATAAGTGTTCAAGCACAAACACTTTTCTGTGTAACTAAGGTGGTTTTGAGTAGGTAAGTTGTACCACGGTACCCTAATCTAACCTCCAAGACCAAGCACTAGGTAGCAGGCAGGCTGGACTTTGACATTGACATGATGTACACAATTAGTCGATTTGACTGATTTGACATATTATTTTAATTGGCTTGATTTGATTGATCCTAGTTTAGATTCGCGGTCTTTTCGATTAATTTCTTTCCTTCAATTTATTTAGGGTATTTGTTTTGTGGCTCCCATTTCCGTCGTTCGTATTCGTAGTCGTTTACTGCCGTATAAAATATGTGCTAAGATTCTAGTGAATAGAAAACGATATCTGTAAACAACTATGGTATGTGCCTTAATCATATTTCAATTCATGTTGCACGAATTTTGTGCATACACTCAAGATATTTGATCAGCAACTAAATGTTTTACCCACCTAAATCTTAAATATCTTATTCCAGGTTCATAATCACGATGAAAACTTACTCTCTGATATGCTTCCAATATACTACACCAGATTATTTCCCCAAAATATCTTCTGTCGGTGGCTTGCATGCGGCAGCGCCCCACAGCCCCTTTCAAACAGAGAGCTGTCCTTCACCTTAGCTGATGATGTGTACCTGCGCTATCTGACAATTTGCCATCAAAAGGATCTACAGACTCTGCTTCAAAAAAAGTGTCCACACAAATTGGATATTGGTGCAGTTTACAATATTAAGTAAGTTTGATAGGTACCTAGTTACCTACTTAGTTATTAATGAATTAGGAGACCCTAAATAACAAAACGAGGTCTGCAGATAGCTCAATTGTCTAAAATAAAGCCTAAAGTATTTTTTACATTTTGTAAACTTGTTAACTTACTTGTGCCTTCATTCAAGTTGCTGACAATTCGGACAATATTTATTCAGACACAGTGTCCCAATTGACACTTTTGATTTTAATATTTCTTTTACTGACGATTATACACACACCATTAAAAATAGCTGCATTGTCAGTTACAAAAACAGGTTTTTAGATCCCTAAGCATACAAGATGTTGATTTATACCAAATATACCTACCCTATGAATGAGACTTGTTTTTTTTGAACATTCATGTAAGTCACCACATGCTTGCAAAGCAATTGGGTTATCTTTATCACATTATTTATATTTCACTTAAAAAAAATTCACCTGACTGTGCTCAACAACAGCTTTAATAATTTGATGGAGTCCGAATCGAAAATATTGAAATCAAAAGTGTCAATTGGGACACTGTGTCTGAATACATTTTGTCCGAGTTGTTAGCAACTCCTTTATTATATATATAGCCTACGTAGCTCAGTTGGTAGTAGCTCTATGCCTTCTGCGCCGTAGGTCGTGGGTTCGATTCCCACCGTGAACAAACATTTGTGTGGTGAAAATAAATGTTTGTTCTCTGTCTGGGTGTTATATAATATTATAAGTATGTATTTACAAAAAAAAAAGTATTATAAGTAGTATATCAGCTATCTGGTTCTCCCATATTACAAGCATAAGCTTAGTTTGGGGCTAAGATAGTGCTGTGTGGAAAGTCCACCAATATTTATTATTATTATTGTTCATTGTAATAATTTTCTTTAAAAGTAGGTAAATAATTTCTTACATATTTTTTAACAGCCTTCACAGCTCCATTGGTAGTAGAAAGCTATGTGGAAACATTATTTAAATAAATGTAAAATGAGGAAACTACATCTACCTACAATAAAACCTCATTAATAATAATAAAGTTATACCTTTCAGACCTTCCATTGGTCGGCATGATGCTGTAGTGCTGTCCAGAGAGCTGGTCTTTGATATTGATCTAACAGATTATGATGAAGTAAGAACTTGCTGCCAGGAGGCCAATGTTTGCGAAAAGTGCTGGAAGTTTATGGTTGTTGCATGTGAAATCATAGACAAAGCCTTGAAAGGTAAATTTTGTCTCTTGTGATGTTGTTTTTCTTGGCTCTTAAGTACCTAAAGTTTTTTGTTGAGTATTATTTAATTTTAATAGTTAGGTATTTATCTTTTTGATAGAAACTTTCTATAGTTTTATAGCTGAAAATAGTCTGTACCTAATGCATGCATCATTACAAAAGTGGCTTGGTTAATTATGTAGTGGTATTTAGGTGTGTGTTAAGCTGGCTACTCACGGCGCGAGGATATATGTGTTCTGTGGAGTCGCTACTCGTGTTTGCACGCGCAAGCCCGCGTCTTGCCTCAAGCCAATACCTTCACACGGCGCGTAGGCTCGAGCTGGCGAGGCAGACTCGTGATATCACGCTCCGTGAGCTACTTTGGCTTGTAACTGATAAGTCAATAGGTACACACAGCAGTATAAAGTGCTTAAAAGCATTTTCATAATCTACAGATGACTTTGGCTTTCAAAGTATACTATGGGTGTTCTCTGGAAGACGAGGGGTGCATTGCTGGGTGTCAGACTACGAAGCTCGCACACTTGACAGTCCTGGGCGAGGTGCTGTGGCTGATTACCTCTGTTTGATCACTGGTGGGGATGGACAGAATAAAAAGGTGCATTTAGGTGGAGATACAATGCATTCCAGTGTCAGGTATGCTTAGTTATTTTTGTATGTATAAGCAGGCTTTAAAAACTTTAAGGTTTTAAACAAAGTTGATAGTTTAATCATCATCGGCTTACATAGGTCCTCTGCGGGGTTATCATGAGTTTAGTGCCGCACGCGATCGATCGTAGATCGCAACGATCTACACCGAATTTCAAGGAAATTAAACAACGGCATCTAGCGTATTCTTTGAGAAGCTTTAGGGAAGCTTCTCAAAGAATGCGAATAATATATAATATTTATAATAAGAATAATGGTAAAAATAATAAGAATTTATTAGCAGTATAAGAATAATATATAATATTGAATTTCCTTGAAATGCGGTGTGATCTACGATCGATCGCGGTCAGCACCGGAACTCGTGATAGGCGGCGGCGCGCGCGTTGGCCTGTGCGCCGCCGCGCCGCCCCGGTTTAAAATTAGCGCCGCCGCCGCCGATTGACGGCGCAGTAGCGATGACGTAGATAGAAGATCCCGCACGCGGTGGACTGATTGAATGAATACATTTTCCGGTATTTTGATATGTTTTATCAAAATACAGGAAAATGAATTCAGTATTTTTTGTTCCTGAGGGGTTATCATGAGTTTGGTGCCGACCGCGATCGATCGTGGATCGCAACGATCTACACCGAACTTCAAGGAAATTAAACAACGACATCTAGCGTATTCTTTGAGAAGCTTAAGTGAAGCTTCTCAAAGAATGCGAATAATATATAATATTTATAATAGTAATAATGATAAAAATAATAAGAATTTGTTAGGAATATAAGAACAATATATAATATTGAATTTCCTTAAAATGCGGTATCTATCGGCGTGATCCACGGTCGATCGCGGTCGGCACCGGAACTCGTGATAGGCCCTCTGAACTATAATTCCGTATACTAAAACTGAAACTTTAAGCAGCTTCACGACTCTGATGCCCAGGCACGGTACATATCTCCTCGGATCTCTTAGTACCAAGTACTAAATCAAGATTCTTTGAGGATGTCTAAGGGGGTACTCAGAGGTATGTCTAAACATTACCTTTGGCACATACCCACATTTCGCAGTAGTTAGCATTCCATACGTGACAGGTTGCAAGCCCATAGCCGCTGTTAGAATACTAACTGGTTTCCTCACGATGTTTTCCTACGCCGTTTAAGAGCACTGGCATTGCGCACATAAATTTTTCGATAGAAAAATCCATTGGTGGACGACCGGATTCGAACCTGCGACCTTACGATCGGAAGGGCGGGGTCACTCCCACTAGACCACCGGTGCTCTCTTCCATGTACTAATTTGTTTTATTATGGGCTCAAAATCATTTTTCCTGGAAATGTTTGGGGCAAGGCATATCCAGCAGTTGACTTCTACGGGCTGATGATGACTTGAAATGAATTCATTTACTTTTTGTTTTTTCCAGGAGAGCACTAGAAGTGATTGACAATCATTTTGAAGAAATTTTAAAGGAACAAGAATTTCTATCAACACCTGAAAGGCTGAATAAGTTTTTGAATATAATCCCAATTGAAAATCTAAAATCTCAAGTTGAAAAAGTTTTAGAAAAGATGCACGAGTCTTCTTTGGAGAGATGGAATACTTTTATAAGAGAATATGACTTGTATTGTAGAGAAGTAAGTACCTATTCTTTCATAATTTCATATTACAAATAATTAAAGTAAATGTATAATACACTTTGAAGTTGCTTACAAAGTCCCAACCATACACTAGGTCATCAATATTTAGGTACCCTTTGTCTTGGGTATCATTATAATAAAAGCTGTGATTCAGCTAGTATTATGACTATTAAGTACTTAGGCGAACAGAAAAACGGAGCATGGTACGCCCTCATATTATTATAATAAGGGACTGACGACATTGTAAAGATCGCGGGAACTCAGTGGATGGCTCAGAATCATTTTCCTGGAAATGTGTAGGAATGCCTATGTCCACCAGTGGACTTCCGTCAGGCTCATGATGATGATGATTGTGACTGTCTTGTCTGGTGAAGAATGCTGTTGTAAATTTTCACCAAAACGATTCTTTAATTTAATAGTGTATCATGTCGTGTGAATAGAGCTAGGATAAAATTATTAGAGCATTCATTAGAAAAAAAAACTTATATTGCTTTTTATTTTGTACAGAATGGCAATGCGGCTCGAAAAATCAGGTACCTGGTAGAAGAAATCAAGATTCAGTACACTTACCCTAGACTAGATGTAAATGTAACAAAAGGTTTCAACCACTTGCTAAAGTCGCCCTTCAGTATACATCCAAAGACTGGCAAGGTGTCTATTGTATTCAAGCCTGGAAATGCTTCTGCTTTGAAGCTTGATAAAGTTCCTACAATCTATACTTTGTTAGATGATAGTGCACCGGATAATGCCCAAAACCAGGCAGATATGAGAACTGCTGTGAAAAACTTCCAAGAAGTTGTGTTTTCACTTGAAAAATCTGAAGCACTGAGGAGAAAAAATGATGCTAGTAAGTATTTTGAAGACCCTCATAACGCGCCGGCTATCGGCTGGGGTATGGTTATGTTTTCGCGTATTCTCTAAAAATGCATAATCATGATAAGATGGTCCAAACCAAGGTATAGCTCTGTGTGGAAGGTGACAGGTTGCAGCCCATCTCCGCTGCTAGAATACGAACTAGAAAATTACAAATTCATTGGTGCACGACCAGATTCGAACCCATGATCTTACGATGAGAAAACGAGATCACTCCCGTGATCCGTGGTGGTCTAGTCCACTGGTGCTTTAGTTTCTTTTTATTTGGTTCACTCGTACGTATGTATTTTTTTTCTAATAATTATTTCGCTTATAAAACCCGTATTTTTTTATAATCTGTTCTTAGTTTCACCACCCACAATAATTAAAAGTACAGGTGCAGACGAAAGTACAAACGATTTCATGGTTTAGGGCGTGATAGAGCCACAAACTTCCAAACATCGTAACTTTTGCTATAATGATGACTTTATAAATAACTATGTACCTACCTACTACAAATACTTTTTCCTTTCAGGTTCATCATTGGAGTTCTGAGTTAGAAGGTATACAAACTGATTAGGTAAAATAAAAAAGGTTTAAAAAAATATTTTTTATTGTAGCATAACCCACACAAACATGTTGAAAAAACTGTTATTATTAAATATTAAAAAAATATAAAATAAAATATAAGTGCACTTATACTATGTCACAATATAATTGTGTCAATCATACAATACAGTAAAAGATCAAGGCCAAGCTAATGCAATATGAGGTAGGTTGTGTCCAGAGGCCATTATTGTGTTATTATCTAACACGAAACTATTCAAAATTCAACCTCTTCTCGGTTTTGTCTATGATCAGTCCAAAGTTGGGAACAATAGAAAATCTATTGTATTGAACCTCGTCAAAATCTATTGTACTGAATCTCGTTTAACTAAAAGGTTACCCACGCATTTCTGTACTCCGTCTGCTTTGTCAGACTGGTAAAACATGTCCACTCACTAAGCAGCCAGGGGAGCCCGGAAATGTGTAGGCCCATAACCTAATACTTGAAAACATAACTTACTCTGTAAATGTTTTATCAGTGGAGTAGTGTATACCTACTTGTGACTTATGTTACGATGTCGAAAAAAGGTATAAGAAATAGACTCTTATTAAAGATCCATGAATGGGAAAGCAATGATGCTAGCAGAAGGTAATAATGCAGATCTAGTACGGAATGGTAGGCTTGTTCCTTTCATATTGAACAGCTTAAAGCTACATTGAGAAAATCTTCGAAGCCAATTGTGACTGTCCCGTTTTGCTGCGTGTCCCTAGCTCTGAATGCTTCTGTGAAGCGTTGCATTTGCACGCACAAAACTATGAAGCTGTCTACAGAAATTTTACCCTCCTTCGGGTCGCTTCTCTTTACTAAGAATTTTATGAAATCTGGAGTGAAGCGGAATCCCATCTGAGTCAACGCTGAAAAAGAAAAAGAAACAATAAAATTAAGCAGACGGATTGCAAACCTACTATCGTTATTGCATAGGTACTATCGCCATTTATCGGCCATAAAATTTATATAAAGCGATTTACTGATACCAGTAGAGAATATCTCTACTAGAACTTTACTTATATGAAATCGCTAATGGTTACGTCGATTGCCCTGAACTTCTCGAATATCTGGGATTGCGCACTAACACGGCTGCATTGAGGAAACCAAACGTTCTCTATGTTCCTCTAGTTAGGACAAATTATAGACAAAATGCATTTTTAATCAGAGCAAGCAGCTCGTTTAACTCTTTGGCAAAAGCAAACTTAGACGTAGACCTATTTAACACAAGTACAAGCAAGCTTAGACGCTTGCTTTGCGACTACTTCTTTCAAGCATGAATTTTATCTTTCTAAATCCTAATCCTAACTATCCTAATCCTAACTAACTCTGTCTGTCTGTCTTTCTGTCTGTCTGTCTGTCTGTTACGCTTTCCCGCTTAAACCTCTTAACCGATTTTGATGAAATTTGGCACAGACAATCTTTAGACCCTGAGAAAGGACATAGGCTACCTTTTTGCGAAAAGTACGCAGACGAAGTCGCGGGTACCAGCTAGTTATGTATAATCCGTCGTCTATTGTTACTGTTATACCTACTTTTTATATATCCGCGGAAACTTGTAATTGGCCGTCAGCATATGCTGCATGTATTTATTATAAACAACCTAATATATACCCGCCTAGCTGTAAGTTTTCCCAAAATTGTTAAAATAAAATAAATAAATAAATAAAATAATAAAATGAGTTTTCTCTACTTATATAAGTTACCTATTAATTTTCACCAGGGCTTATTTGTGTAACTAGGTATACATTTACTTTATTTTTATGTATGAGGCGCTGTAGACTACAGCAGTCTTTTACACTACCAAGCATGTAGTGCCTGAGACATTATTAAGATGAGTAGGTAGGTAGACTTGACTGAAGGTTGTCGATTCAATTCATAGACGAATCAATCCCTACCGTTTCTTCTATTTATTCTTTGTCTACAGGTGTTGTATTATATCATTCTAAGTGGTACTATGTATTATCTTAAAATTTAGGCAGGTGTATTGCATACGGATTGGAAACGCGTGGGGATAATGGCACGAAGATGATGATGATGGTGTCGGTAATAAATACTCTAGCTAGCAGTAGGTACACAGCCAAGCTCATATAATAAAATATGTATAGGTATATATACCTTTAGATAGTTCATCTTCATCAATGCACCCAGACTGGTCCAAGTCGTAAGTTTTGAATACGGTAAGCCATTGGTTTATATAAGTGTAGAGTTTATCAAATTCTTCAACATTTATGTGACCCGAACGATCTTTATCGAACATTCCTGTAATAATCAGACATATGCAAAGTAGGTACCTATCTGCATTAGATACAAAACACCGACAGAAACATACAACAACATAGAACAAACAGACAACTCTAGTGGTAGTCAACAAGTCTTGTGATCGCTAGGTCGCGGGTTCAAATCTGGTCATGGACCGATAAGAAATTGTTACGTACGCGCGATGCCTGCTCTCACGGCACGGTGAAGGAAAACATCGCAAGGGAGCCGGCATGCCGTAAAACATTCTAAGGCATGTGTCAAGTGCTTGAAAGGAGCATTTTTCTAATCTACTAAAATTAGATAAAACTACTGTTGAGAGCATCGGAGGGACTATAGGAGCCGATGAAATGAAAATTATTTACCTACCTAGCATCAAATTACAAGCCAACTCAGAAAAAGTTTGCCCTTGTGCGTTCACAAGCGCTGCTTTTAGTTCTTGAGCCGTTATGAAGCCCGACTGATCTTTGTCGACTGCTCGAAACCACTGCTGCACTTGTGGTGCAACTGCTTCGCCGGGTCCGATCGATGGGTATGGACCATGGCCTATTTCAAGCTGACCACCAGGCTGCTGTGGTTGACCTCCGTAGCCAGGTTGTTGGGGCTGACCTCCGTAGCCAGGTTGTTGGGGCTGACCTCCGTAGCCAGGTTGTCCATATCCGGGCTAAAAAAGTATATAATACAGAAGTTCAATTCTATTCTTATTTCCTTGTAAAATGGTAGTTTGTTAAAGGAAAGTAATCTACACTAATATTTTAAAGAGGAAATCTCTGTATATTTCGAATAGGCTCAAAAACTACTGGTCCGATTTCTAAAATTCCTTCACCTCAAGAAAGCAACATTATCCCTGAGTAGGTAAAATAGGCTACATTTATTACTGGAAAAAATTAGGGATCCCTACTAAAACATTATGATTTAACCCAAGGTGTAATTTATAATGTCTTTCATCGCATGCGCTGCGGAAACTATAGACGATAGGACAAAAAAATCTACAATATTAAAGAACACATCATTACCTATAAACAAGTCAGCGATAGCACAATGTCTAACTATTGTAGTTATGTTACTATAATAACTAAGTACTTTTATACATTTTAAATGTTGATAGAAATGTCGATCAAAAACAAACAAACCGTGTTATCATACCTTCAAGTATATTATTCCTTATCCAAATAAATAATTTTGTATGCAAGATTGTTTCTATAGTACCTGTATGTAGATTAGGTACTACTTCAACTTTTTAAATCGGATATTCATTCTATTCAAAAGATATTACGAAATTAAAAACTAGTGCGCTTTATAAAGCGCGAAAGCGAGGAGAGCTCACTAAACTCGAGGCTTACGAGACGAGTTCTCACTCAACAAAGTAAGTGAAGTTTATCCTAAAATGTTGGAAAAAATTATGCCCACTGTTAGTTTAAAATTTAACGCCGTGGTCGCTTACCATTGGGAGCTACTGGCGGCAAATGTAGGTCACTGGAAGTGTGGCGTCCTTTAATAATACATTTATTTATTTACGGGTGTAATTAAAGTAAGAACTATATTTTTGTCAAATTTATTTTAATGTATAAATAGTTACTGTATTTATTTACATTATAGGCTATAGGTACCTAAGTTATAAACATTACAAAACTGCTACATTTTCTATGCAAAAATTCTATACTTAGGTACTAGGTAGTTATTGTATTTACATTGGTTCTAAATCTAAGTTAGGTACCTAAAATTATAAAAGGCAACATTTACCCTATTCAGCATTACCTAGCAAAAGTAGGTTTTTGTTTATACTTTTATCTCTTGAACTGAAACTTATCTTTGTTTGTCTCGTGCTTATGTACGAAGGTTTAAACATCAAAACCATTGAGTCGAAATTGGCCTGAGTATGTAACTAATAACAACTAGTAGTTCGCTCCGAACTGAGATTTCGTGACGCGACGCGAACGCTCCGAAAATATATATAGTGGTAGTCAGAGGCAAGTCCAAACATTGTGTTTGGACTTGTTTCTGGTTGCCACCTACTAACTAAGTATGGTAACCAAGTTTCAACTGAATTGGCCTTTTTATTGAAGAGTTCCGTTGAACAGACCTTGGCTCCATCATCAGAACAGGTCGCTATCACCATTTAATGAGAACCAAGTATCTTCTTATTTCAAGAAAAAAATAATTGTAATAGCAAAGGAACTGTATCTGACAGACCAGTAGAAAAACCTTGATGCCAAAGAAACTTAGAAATGGGAGCTCTTGGGTCGTTGGTTATCTTAACTTTTTGGTTGTACCTCAAAAAGTGGGCATCCTAGAAAATAAATAAAAATAGTTTTGGAATGTCCAAACCAAGCCCTTTCATATGACATGTAATTTTATTTTTTGTGTAACTTTTAATTTTTGGCCCCATTAAAACCCCCATAATTTTAATAACCCCCCATCCGATTTTACTCATAAGTATATGACCAGTAAATTTCTCAAGCTCAAGCTATCGACTTACCAAATTTCATGCAGATCGGATAAACGGATCGGAGGTTCTCAAGTTATCGTCAGACAAACATACATACATACATACATAAAATGCCAAATCGCCCAAGTTGATTGTAAGATTTACGTTCGCTTCGCTCACTCAATCAGTAACAGACAGTTCAATTGATAATAATTTAAAAAAATATTGCACTCATCATAGTTGCCATAGACTGATACCTAATAAACTCAATTAATAAGAACTTATGTACCTGCATTACATTTTAAAGGTAGTAGCTGCAATTGTCTCACATAGTTAGTAGGTAATTATCTTCTAGTACCTACTTTAAAAATCGTACCTATTCGTTGCAATAACGATTTTATATATTGAAGTAGGTATACACTAAATGGAAAAAAATAATTTAAAATTACCTACATACCTAGGTATCGAATGCATTTACATAAAACTAGTATGAAAAAACAAACCCATGTAGAAAATAAAGAAAAACAT
Organism: Plemyria rubiginata; assembly: GCA_963576535.1. Taxonomy (NCBI): domain Eukaryota; kingdom Metazoa; phylum Arthropoda; class Insecta; order Lepidoptera; family Geometridae; genus Plemyria; species Plemyria rubiginata. The sequence goes on along the minus strand of OY754909.1, from coordinate 6,336,380 downwards.
GTCAGGCAAGCTTGGGTCTAATTTACCTACCTCTACCTCTCTACTTAGGTGAAAAAAGGGCTTATTCCAGAGGTCCATTGTTCTATTGTTTTCTATTTCCCGGTGGGTCCATGATAATTTAACTAACTAGCTATCAAACAATAAAAAAAAGTATTTCATTAGTACTTATAGTACCAAACAATTTCATGGATCTGTTGGGAAAGGAAATTTTATTACATTATAAACTAGCGACCCGCCCGCGCGCAGCCTGCTTCCCACGGGTGCACATTGTTTTTCTACTATATCATGCATGTATTATACATATAAACCTTCCTCTTGAATCACTATCTATTTAAAAATCCGCATCAAAATCCGTTGCGTAGTTTTAAAGATTTAAGCATACATAGGGATATAGAGACAGAGAAAGTGACTGTTTTATACTATGTAGTGATGTTGTGGACCCGTTGACCATTGAAGCCTGAAGACCAAGGACTGGCACAGGACCGGAGAGAGTGGCGTTTTATAGAGAGGCCTATACTCAGCAGTGGGTGCATACCGGCAGAGTCATGGCAGAGTAGATAGAAATCGTAGACAGACCTCTGGAAGTAAGCCAACCAATCTTCTTTCCGGGGCGTTAATCATTATGTCTCACCCTGCTAAAATTTATTGTTACCTTGCCTCTCACTCACACGTGCGTATTTCTTATTAATAAGTTTTATATACACTATGTAGGTATTTAAGAATAGTTAAATAATAAATTATAATTAGTTTATTCGCAAGTCTTTAAGATTTCTTAAGATCAAGATTTTCGGAAGTTCCACATGTGAAACATAAATGTACCTTCTTAGACAGAAATTTAATTGAAGTTGATTGTTCTCGGTCTTAGTTATAGTATAGGCTTGGAATCATTCAGAAAATTTATGCATTTCAATTAGATTTTATTACATAGTTTGTCTGTTTGGTTGGACTGTCTTGAGGTAGATAGTTAAGTAATTTATGCAGTGGTTTAATTTAGAAAAAATATCATTAACTTTTTTTCCAATCATTACAATAATGAAGCCAATAGTGCACAGAAAAGGGTCCATATATATTATTTACATGGTAACAGTAGTACAATATTATATGCTGTATAGTGGGGATTGCATTAAAGATACTTACTATAATAAAATAAAAGCTACCACTTAAATCACAAAGTACCTACATATAATAGTATGTACATACAATAGTGTTATTTAAACCATTTTGAAAAATGTATTAACAGTGTATTATTGCCAAAGCAATTTCATATGAAAAATAACAATAACTGTACTAACTTACAATACATAATGACATTCAGTCTTTAAATCAAAACCAATACTGGCAAGTTTGTTACATTTTGTACTAAGTTGATCATAGCTGTTTCACTAACATACTACAGTCATAATAGGCTTATAAAAAAATATTGTCTCTTAACCCAGTTACTTACAATGTGTTCCATAAAAGGTATAACAATTTATTTTAATTTATATTTACTACTAATAATACATTATGAGTAGGTTACATAATTTATTATGTGCTGCCATATTCGTACACTAATCATTTTACTGTGATTTAAAGCCATCTATTCAGTACAGGTCACATTATATAACAATTAAATATGAAGTCATTTTGTATGAGAGACTGCACTGAGTAATTAGTGAAACTGCAGTGGAACTAGGTAGTACCTACTTAATAAAATTATGCATTATAATAACAATACTAAACATTACTGCTGTGACTAGAAAAACTATAAGTAGCTGGTGTTACAGATGTATTAACACACACCTGAATAGATGGCTTAAATGATGATGGAAGAAGTTTATGTGCCTCAGGCACTGGGGAATAACTTGTGCACACAGCTGTCTCAAAGTGTACTTGTTCACTTCTATCTGCGGGCACACCATCAAAGCTTGTTTGTTTCGCAGAATCACCAGTACCACTGTCTTTGCATGATGAATGCTCTGATAAATTGTCTGAGAACATTTGAGGTGATTCACTTTCACTATGCACAACATGTGTCATTTTTAAACTTTCAGCAGGAAAAGTAGGGACAGCCCGCGCCATATGTCTCCTTGTGTGGTATATTATAACTACCCATATTATTGAAGTCCCTACAGCACAACACACAACAGTTATTATTATAATACCTGTCATATCTTCTTCATTTACCATGATGGCCACAGGGGGTAGGACTCTGAGCTCAGTCATGTCCTTCTTTGTTCCAAGCTCATTAGTAATCTCACATTCATATCTGCCAGCATCACCTGCTTCAGAACCAATTATGATTAGTAACTGATCTTCAGCAGTCAAGAAGTGACGTTCGGATGGCACTATTGGGGTTCCATCTTTTAACCATTTCAATACAGGTTTTGGTGACCCTGATATCATGCACTGTAAAACAACTGAGTCTCCACTAGTAACCTCTTTGTTTTCCATAACTCGAACAAAAGATGGCTCCTGTAGTACAGTCAAAGTAGAGTCTGCTATGATCGTTCCAGCAGGGTTTTTAGCTGCACAACTATAAACCCCAATGTCAGTGGTTTTTGCATTGACTATGAAAAAAAGATGGTCAGTAGGCATGACATTCATTCTTCTCTCTCTAGCTGCCGGAAAGTCATTGCCACCATCCTTTTTCCAAGATATTTCTGGTGGTGGATCTCCTGAAGCTGCACAATTAAGAGTAACTGTTTCACCAGTTTTCACAGTAACATTAGTAGGTGTTTGAATAAAACGAGGAAATGTAACAATGTTCACTTTTGCTTTAGTTGAATATGTGGTACCAAAGTTGTTACTGACCACACATTGATATTTTCCAGAATCTGCATGAGTAACATTTGGTATAATAAGAACAGATGTTGCATGAGGATGACCATTGTCAGATATGGTGATATTTTCATGTACTAGTGGGTTGCTTATGTTGCCATTATTCTTTCGCCAAAGAAATGTCATATTGTTAAAAGGATTTGATGTAGCAGAACAGACTAAATTGGCAGGGCGACCTTTGATTGCCAGATGAGTTTTGGGATGTTCCACTACTTTTGGCTTTGGAGAATCACCACAGTTATCTTCTTTCAGTTTTGTGATAGATGTCCCTCTGACCTCTGCGGGATATGCACAGTTGGCACTTATATACTTATGCTCTGACTTTTCTTTCAACCATTTGACAATCCATAGTATATTGCAGTCACAAAGAAGAGATGAAGAATTCAAATGAAGCCTTCTTAGTTTTGTCATTGATTCAAAGGCATGTTGCTGTATTGAAGTGATGTTGTTCCCATTCAAGTCCAACTCATATACATTGGATAATCCTTCAAATGCCCTTGGGTTAATTGATTTTATGTGGTTTACTGCAAGACTAAAAGTCATCAAATTATGTAGCTTTGAGAATGGTCCAGACATGTCTTCCACTGTCCATGATATTTTGTTATTATTCAAATGCAATGTCTGTAACTGCACCACATAACTGAAAGCTTCTTGTGAAATTGCAGATATTTTATTATAGCCCAGGTGCAGAGTTCTAAGATTTATTAGGTGTTGGAAAGTACGACCTTCTATTTGTGTCAAGTAATTATGAGATAAATCTAAAGTTTCTAGATTTGTACATAACTCCCAGCTACCAAAGTCAATTTCCGATATTAAATTGTTTGAAAGTGATAATTTTGTCACTGACTCTAAGCCATAAGTCCATCCTTTGGAAATACTCTTTATTTTATTATGATCCAATTGCAGTGAGTTTAGTGATTTGAAACCAAAGAAAGCTCCATCCGTAAGATTCTCAATATTATTAAATCTCAATTTCAATGTTGTCAAATTGGATAATCCTTGGAATAACAATCCTGTTATATTTGTAAGCTTATTGTGATTTAGCTCCAGTGTTTTAAGATTACTCTGATAACTGAAAAGGTGAGCAGGAAGTGATTTTATTTCATTCCTGTTCAATTTTAAAACTTCTAGGTTGGTTAAATTGTTTAGTGCACCTTCCCTTATGAATTGTATCAGGTTGCTATTTATATTTAGTACTCTAATGGAGCTATTGTCGGGGAACTTGCCCACATCAATGGATGCAATACTATTTTTATTCAAGCTTAGCTCTTGTAATTGTTGATGTTTAAGGAGGTTAGGCATGTTATGTAAGTTGTTTTTATCCAATTCCAACTCTTCCATGTTCGTTAGTTTGTCAAAATCTTCCGTAACATTTTCATTCAGTCTATTGTGACTAAGATCTAATTGTTTCACCCACTTGGGAATTTTTGGCACCAATACGAAATTCTTTTTCGAACAATCAACATACAGTTTCATGCAACCACATTTTTGCGGGCACTCGAAGCTTTCTGCCAGTATATAATAGCCTGGCTGTACTATTATCGATAAAAACAATAACAAATAGAAGCCTCCCATTTTCATGCATTTGTGTCGGTCGATATCCGTTTGGTACATTGAACAGGCGATTTGAGTCTCTTCTTACATATTTTATGGCTCAATCACCACACAAGTAAAGTTTATACTAAAAGCACAACACTTGCATTCACTAAGTAGATAATTTGCATTTTAGTGAATACAATAAACTCGTAAAACAACACAACATAACTACGGCACTACACCTGTCCGCCATTTTACTTTTGTTCAAAGAAAAGTGCTTTTGTTGATGGTTGCCAGTGTTGCCTATGAAAATTTTTAGACGGCCGTGTACGTGAAGTGAAAAAGCCGTGTTTCTAAGGAAATTGACCAAAGGTGGGCCGTAGCACTGCTTCAAATGTTTTAATTTACGTTTTTAACATTAAAAACCTTAAAACAGCGACATTTGGGTAATGTTTGTCTCCATTTGTTTGATAAAATTATGCAAAATATTTTCTTAAAACCTCTCCAAATCTTTAATTTTTTAGTAAGTACACTGAGGGTTAGGTGGTGGGTTCTCTGAAATCATTTTTGCTGTTGTTACTTTTCAACACTATGTGCCGTTCCTCTCGCATTCCCTCCTGTCAAACAATGTTTGGGTGAATGGGACGGCACTATGGTCAAATTTCATGCATCGGAGTAACTCGTACAAAACAACCCGTGAATTCTGGTTTCAGATTCTGCTACGGCCACAAGGATGCGGCCGTAGGCAGTAGATTTTGTGATTCTTTGGCCTGAAAGCCGTAGAACACGGCAATTGCCGTAGCATTGGCAGCACTGGTGGTTGCCTTTAGCGTAGGGCAGTGCTGCCAGATGAGACGAGACCACAGAATAATAAAACGCGGATTTTTAACACAAAAAGCGGAATTTCTTGTTTCATCATTTATGTACTAGTTGCGCCCCGCGGTTTCACCCGCGCAGTTTTAAATCCCGGTATTCTTAAGGGATAAAAAGTAGCGTGTGTTATTCCAGACCAGTTATAATCTATCTCTCTGCCATGTTTCATTCAGATCCGTTCAGCGGTTCCGGCGTGAAAGAGTAACAAACATCCATCCATACTTACAAACTTTCGCGTTTATAATATTAGTAGGATGTATCTCTCGTATGTAGAAAATTTTCTCTTTCTATTCGTGCACTTAATTTTTTTTAATAAAACTAAGTAAAATCTGAAGAAAAAGTAAATCGAGCGAAAAGCGCGCTCCATAGGCAGGAAATGTACGTACGTATTTATTTACATTGAAGGTCATCGAAATGCTATTTTGCTGCCGGTTTACAAGACGCAAACTAACTCTTTTCGAATTGATGTGGTAAAAAAATATTTACGAGAAATGATTTTAAAGAATCTGGAGACCACGCTGACGACCTAAACTTATTAGTAAATCATCAAACCATCATCATTCGAAGGATAATACCTATATCCCCAGCATCAACGCGTGCAAGAGATGGCACGTTAACAGTCCGAAAAAGCGGAACCGCGCTGGTTATGAGCTGACCAGCTGAAGGCGGCTTCCTTTTAAAAAGGCGGGATAAATAGCGGAAAAACGCACTGACCTCAATAAATTACACAAAAAGTGGTGCATTAGCTTAACACTTTATTATAATTTGACATTGATATACATACCTACCTACCTAATTATAATTTTTTATTCATTGTACTACTTACAAGAAATTAAGATATGACTTGTCTATCTTCTCAATGTTTGTATGCTAAGCAGCAGGATTTGGAGATTTGAAACTGCTCATCATCTTATTTTGTAAAAACCATATTCACGAAAATAAATGATATATTATAATGATAAGTTGCTAGTACATAACATAAGTAATTTCTAAATTCAGAAAAAAATTAACTGACATTTTGAAAACTAACTGTGCAAGTGAACACCTAATTTGTTCATCAAAATCAAAGACACTATTGAACAACTTGCCTTTCTCAGCTGTGCACCTGGATGCTGCTGCTACATCAAATTATTATAAAAATGAAAGTGTAGGTATGTGCAATATAAAAAATTATATGCGAGTACATAGGTACTTACTTACTTTACTGTTCACTTACATTATAAGCCATTGTAATTTTTCTTCTCTGCCTTGCTTGGCTCTCAAGTAGAACTTCAAAAATAATCTGTGACAAAAATGAAAGGACCTTTTAACCTTCTAATACCTACTAAACAAGCAAAATACCAACAAGTTTTATATTTTTGACCCTCTGCCAGCTCTTTTGGAGCTTACTCCTCAAGGAATCTAATACTCTCTGTGGAGAATTACGAATTACTCCCTCATGCAATCAGTGTTGTTTGAAATTGGCAATAGGAGAAAGATAAAATAAGATTGGTCGGTTCGTTTCGTTAAATAATATTTTTGTTATTCAGGGATTTAATTTTTACCTCGGCAGGTATGTACTTATCAGTAGTACCTACACTCCCAAGTAGTGGAAACTAGGCACTTGGGAATTTGGGATGTGGTTGGATACTTCGAGTCGAGCAGCAAACGTACGAAACCGGCTTGAACTTTAAATTATTAAAAAAATTAATTACGATACACGACACGAAACACAAATGCTTCAATAAAAAATAATCTTACGATGTGATGTGCAAAGAGAATGTAAAACTACGAGAAGAGGCGGGACTTAGTAAAAAGCCAATGAGAGCCAATGGGATCCTTTTACATGGCACTTCAATACCAACACAACGAATATGTACGTCATACAACAACAGTTTTACCAACCTATCAGCCAATATAGTGCTGCGCGATGGCACTCGCTTTTATATCGATATCGATAAAATATGCGAGATCGAAATCGAGGTTTTTTGTAATCCATTTATTGACTGAATCCACGTTTAAGTACAACCTAAGTCCTGAAGTCCTAGGTTGGACTTAAATATGGATCTGATGTGAAATAAAAAGCTTTTTGCATTAGTACATATAATTTTTGTACCTAAACCTATTTATTTTATGAATTTGTTCTTTCATTTATTATATATTATATGTTTAGTATTAGCAGGACGGACACGGTGAGCTTGACATGTTCTGTAACAAAGTATTTTTTATTAATTTCCAGTAGTTTTTTTTAAGAAGAATTGTACCTAGAGCATAAGTTTAAAAGACTAATTCACGTCATATTCTTGAAAAGGTTATAATAATTTTAACAGTACAAACTTAATATGCTATTTGCAACTCCCAGTTATTGTCAGCTTTAGCATCGATTTTTGTTTCTGAATAAGTGGGTACCTAATATGAGGGCAAAATATAAAAAACAACTTACTTTCACAGTCTCGCAGTTCTTATTAGGTGTGTCATCAAAGCCGTAACTGTTACCACAGTAGGTATGTGACCGAGGGCTCACTAATATCGGTAGTGGGTATTAATCTTTTCATCTTTAGCATGGATTTTTCACTGGTAGTATCTGCAAAATATATATATATATATATATATATATATTTTATAATTAAATTAAAATATATTATAATATATATTTTATAATAATATAACCCGATAATCATGAATTTGTGCATTTTTTAGTGGGGTTATTTTCAATTTCAAAAAAACAAATATTTGATTACTATTAGCCACCTCGGAAAGCCAATTTCGTATGACTGTGTATGTAGCCTCCTAGATGTGCACGTTATAATGGGATATTAGCATAGAAAGAACTGTTCGACACAGTTATCGATAATCACATTAGGTACATCACTATAACACGAATATTCAGTATTTACCTCTAGTAAATCCATAAAATCTCTTTTCAATACGATGCATGTTGTTTGTTTGTTGATTGTATTCACTAAAATATCTAATTCAATGTTTACCGAGCCTCATCCAAAGAAACTAGACTTCTTTTTTCTATAATTTTACGGCTCGCTTGATCTCCACAATTTCGCACGTTATGAATCGTTTTTTGGAGGTATCGCCGTAAAATATTACGTTCACTGAACAATAACGATCAATTTCACATTTATGGACGTAATTATTGATAAATCTGCTAGAAATTTACAATAACAAACAAAATACGAGTGGAAGCTACAAGTAAACAAAGCAGACAGACGAAGAAGAGAGTGAGTTGTGAAAGAACGAGAGAACACTGATTGAATGGAACGATCGTTCGTTCCATTCAATCAGTGTCAATTAAGCAATTCAAGCAACAATCATGTCAAATCAGTCAATCAGCCATTATTTGCCATGCTAAGTCCATACAAAATTTTTGACGTTCCTTGTTGCATCAGGAGCCTTATTCACTATGACAATAGGAGATTCCAAGGAGGTTCCTTGTCCCCCCCGTGAAACGTCAAAACTTGATATTGGGCTTTTTCACACAACGGGAGAATTCAATTTTGCAATTTTGATTATTGCGTTATGATTTTCGGAGTACACTATTGTGGGGCTACGTTATGAAGCCTTTTTTGACGCTTCATCTAACGGAGAGGGCTCACAGTATTTTCAAAGTTTCAATTGCACAGTGGCTTCACTTTTCTCAGTTAAACATACATTATTTTATTGTAATATTGACAAAAAAACTGAACGTCCGCGTCGCCGTCGTTACAAGGTTGCTTCATTGATCTTATTTCTTATAATCGATGTTTTTAGCACATAGAAGAAGAATACACTTCATCCAGTTTTATTTTTAAGCAGGTCCCTCACTGTGAAGCTAAAACTGACTGACATACGTGGCTTCCTTAGAGCATTTATAACTTCCTTAGAGCAGTTATAAATGCTCTAAGGTGGCTTCTAATCGCAGCCCGACTGTAGTTTTTGATTATAGCGGATTAGCGGGCCTCATTTCAAAACGCGTGCCTCCTGCGGATATCTCTGACGTCATAGCATACAATCCCCGCTTGATTGCGTTTGCAGAAGGCCTATTAATTGTATAATCATTTTAATTGTTTTTCTAGAGAGAAAAAAACTAAAAACAAAACGTTACACTAGGCGGTATGGTTTTAGTACCTGCTATAGCCGATCCGAGACGAGTGAAAAAAAAGTAACGTACAGTAGGTACGTTACTTTTTTTTTGTTGTGTGTCAAGTCAAGTGTCAAGTCAAGAAAAGCACGTCACGCACGTCATTCGTTCGTTTCGCTTTCGTGTAGTGTAATGTAGAGGATTCGTTTCCTGTCATCTAACGAAGCAACATAGCATTTTCATTTTAATTGTTTTTCTAGTGTTATTTTGAGTTGTGTTGTGTAATTTTGGTGGTATTTTAACCAACATTACTTGTGGTCTTAGCACAAAGTGTAAGCATTTGGAATGAAAGTGTATTATGGATATCGTGATTTGACCGAAAATGTTTCAAATGTTTTGAAGAAACTGCCACCATTTTCTTCAAAACAATTGACTGACTCGACTTTGGACTGACGTGACTAGAAACATAACTACATGAGTATAATCTCTGAATCACTTGACATTGGCAAGATTGTCTATGACAGGAGCCATAAAAAGAAAAAAAAAAAAAAAAAAAAATAGTGTAATGTAATGTAAATGATTACATTACTTATTGCTTGTTTTTTTGTAATATAGCTAGCTACCTGCCTGCTGTTTTGTGCACTGCACATGCAACTCTCGCTTTCTCCTCTCTTTTGGAATACTTAATAATTATGGATACCTACGAGAGTATAATCCTTGTGAAAAACGAGGTTTTTGTGTTTAAAATACCACCCAGGACTACTAACCGAGGCTTTAGGTATGGAATAAAAGTTGAGATTCCAGCTTTCAAGCAATTTCAAGCTTGAATATACCTACAGTTTTAGTTCAATATTTTGCTAAGGTGTGGGCGTTTTCAGGGCAGCTGATTGGAATCTTCAAGAACCACAATGGACAGGGCGCATGAGACTGGTTGCAAAAGGAGAAGAACTCATAATGAAGCTTGAAGACAAGGCTTCAGGAGAGCTGTTTGCTAAATGCCCTATCGATAAATACCCTGGAGTGGCTCTTGAATCTGTTACAGATAGCTCTAGGTACTTTGTTGTGAAGATACAAGATGATAATGGTGAGCAATCTAGCAATGTGATGGTCAATAGCGTTTCATGGCTTAACATCCTGCTTAATTATTACTACCTCTCTGACTAATTTGAGAGTTTATTGAGAACCTTTGTTTGTTTCATTACTCATTTTTGTTTTATTTTTTTGGATACAGTTTTTTTTTACTTGTTGCCCAAATCTGCCAGCAAGGGGAAAACAAAACAGTTTAGTTTGGAGTTGTGGTATTGTAGTGATAAATAAGTACCTATGTTGCTGTAAATTATCATGTGTGATTAAATTATGTAGGTACCATAGGTAGTGTAGACACAGTATCTATGTTGAGTGTATAAATAATAATAAATGTTGGTGGAAATTCCACACAGCACTATCTCACCCCAAACTAACTACCTAACTTGTGATATGGGAACCAGATAGCTGATATACTACTTAAATACTTTTTTATTTTAGTGAACTTACTTATAATGTAGTATTAACACCCAGACAGATAACAAACATCTATGTTCATTACACAAACATTTGTTCTCGGTGGGAATGAATTGAACCCATGACCTAACAATGCAGAAGGCAAAACTACTACCTACCAACTGAGCTATGAAGGCTGTTACTTGTTACTTGTGTTGGACTCCTGTATCCGCATTTAGACTCTAAGGTGGTCCATTATGCGTGAGGGGTGATTTGGCTATAATTGTAGCCAGCCTAGCTCCTCCCAAAAGCGCAGAAGCTTCCTGGGGGCTTCGCAGGCGTGGAGGAGTGACCTGGGGGTTCCTAGGATTTGCTGTCGTTGGGAGGCTACGCCCTCGCATTCCAGGACTATGTGGGCAGCTGATTCTTCTTCGGATAGGCAGCCTCTGCAGAGTGGACTGTCTGTCGCTCCGATGTTGTAGAGGTGTTTGTTCAGTGGGCAGTGACCTGTTATGGTCCCCACAATGGTTCTTAGGTCTCGTCGTTGTAGGTTCATTAGGCGTCGTGTTAGCCTAGGTGAGGTGGCTGGTATTGCTGCTCTTGACTGTCTGCAGTCAGTCGTCCGCGTCCAGCGTAGTTCGTGTTGGTTTTGGTAGTGTTGTCACATCCATGTGCGTAGCTGCGAGAATGGCAGAGGGAGGAAAGGTGCCGGTCCTTCGGTTAATGTTTCCGATCCTCTTCTGGCCAGCTCGTCAGTGGCGTCATTTCCAAGGGATCCACTGTGTCCTTTTATCCATTGTAGAGTCAGCTTGTTTTTGGTAGCAATGCTCTCTAGGGCAAGGTGGCATTCGTGTATGAGCAAGGAGTTGCAGTTGTGGCTCTCCAAGGCTCTGAGCGTTGCTATGAAGGCTGTAAAATATATTGATCATTCATGAGATTTTTGAAATTTCCAGGTCGCAGTGCTTATATTGGACTAGGATTTGGTGACAGATCAGATTCCTTTGATTTGAATGTTGCATTACAAGATCATTTCAAATGGCTGAGAAAAGAACAAGAAGGAGAGAAGGCCGGGCCGGCACAGCAACTAGATCTTGGATTCAAAGATGGGGAAACAATAAAAATCAACATGAAAATTACTGTGAGTTTGTTGTTTCACATAGTATGTTGTGAGCTGTACTTGTACTGTGTGATTTTAGTAGTTCAACAATATATTATATTGAATGTTAATGTTTTTTAACAATTAATATTTATGTTGGTGTGACAACAGAAAGTACCTGCGACACAGTTATAAACTTCGGCAGATATCATCGTTCCCGACTTTTTAAGTGACTTGTATTTTGTTTCCCTAATAAACATATTTTGATTTTTTGACTTGATTTTAACCTAGCCTAACAAATAGATTTCACAAGAATGATTTCATAGAAGCCTACAGACATTAGTAAGCCTACAGACACAGTCCAATTAATGCATTGCATTTTTTTTTTCAGAAAAAGGATGGCAGTGAAGGTAAGCCCCGGCGCGGTGTCGGCGGTGGCGCAGTAGGCAGCTTGCTACCCCCGCCCCCCGGTACCGGCACCTCACGCCTCCCCCCGCCGCCGTCGCCGCAACACGCGCCGGCGCCTCCTGCCAATGCTGCCAGCTCAGAGTGGGGAGACTTCAGCTCAGCCAGGTAAGTCTAAGCCTTCAATTTTATTATGCTAAAATTTTGTAGTAGTTTTAGTAGTACAGTGAGATGCAGTATTACAAGATCGAGTTCAATTCTCGCCATAGATCGCCGTTAAGTACCTTTAACAAAGCATTGCTTCATAAGTATCACTACAGGAACATGCCCTATGATGCACTGTCCTGAGTTCAGAAACTTGAAGATGCTTTGCCTCATGTGTCTGTGAATTCACTGGCAACCACAATGTAGAAAAATGCATGGTGGTATACCCAGACGAGGGGTACAACTACTCTTAGGGTTATAAATTACATATAACTAGAAAAAAAAAATTAACAAACCGTCTAGTGTTGTGGTAGGACTTAATGCTAATTGCATTGTCCATTGTGACCCTTGCAAAAAGATGGTGTCGCGTTTGTTAAAAAAAAAATAGGTAGGTAAGTTTTTCAAAACGTGGTCAATGCTGGTCTTAAAAAATCATGGTTTTTTTGTATTTTCCAGTGCTCAACCCAGTCAGAAGCCGGCGACGCCAGCCAATCCGAACTGGGTCCAATTCTAAACTGAAGTTATGAATCGAGGTCTTGTCTGCACGTATGAGTTTGTTACACGTGTGAAATGATAGAGATCACAATATGGTTGCGATTTATTTGAGAAGTTGTTGTGGGAGCGTTCTCTTTTTAATGACATGAAGCTAGTAGGTTTATTGCTAACCTGATGATAAGCGGCACCGATTCGCACCGATCTTGCACCGATACGCCCACTCGTTGCTCCCGCTGTGTCGCACTCACGTGTCATTGTCATGTCCTGAATTACTTTAATAGGTCTAAAAGTATATGGTTAGTTTTTTGCTGTTAATAGTATGAAGTGAACATCATACGTTAACATACCTGGATTATACAAAGCAGATTATGTTACATTTAAAATAGTATATAAACTCAACAAATTTTACCGGCAGTCTTGATTTTTCAAATATAAAACGCGTGTCGATAAAATATTTTATTTTTTAGATCATAATAAATTTCAGTACAAACCATGATTCCAAGCTTTCCAAGCAAATTAAGCCGTTACCGCATGATTGAGTCACCAAAATCCAAACATAAAAAATCTCATTTATAATTTTAGCATAAAACCATGAGTACCTACTTCAGCTTCAGTACTGAAAAACCATTCCGCTCCCACAACTCCTATCACTGAAACCTCAGCCAAGGAATACTTAATGAGTTATTTATAATGTACCTACTATTACTGTATTGCTCTTGATGTGAATTTTCAATATAATGAATCATTGTCGGCATTCGACGCGAACGTCATGTTGTTACGTAGACTAGTAGAGAAACTCGTTTACTATGGTTATCGATAACGTACATACATACTAACTCGGTAGGTAGATATTTTGTGCACATATTTCAATTATACAGTATTATATTAAAAAATCTCTGGTAACAACTTAGCTATCAGAAAATGTTACACGGATGATTTATCAAAAAAAATACATTTACTTACTGCATAGGTACTTTTATACCGTAACAAATATGGATTTGATGTTTCCTGAATTATAAAATATAGCAGCTAACCACCTGCGTATCAAAAATGAAGTGATTTGAACTTAGACCAAGAATTATCACTAATTAGAATTCCAAATTGTCAATTTTTGCTATTGTGAGTTTTTCAATTCCACTATGTTAACCGCTGTAGGTAATGCATTTTTTATCCATCATCTGAATAGTAGTTTTTGTTAATCATTTTAAATAAAAGGCAGACTATTTTTATAAATCAAAATCATCAGATACTGTGACAACGAAAGAAATCTATAATCTTGCTAAGATCATTGGAAGTTTTAGTGTTGAACGAGATGATAACATACATGCAATAAATAATATGAATGTATATGTATTATTATAGATCTATTTTATTATCTGTATATGTTGCATCACTTGTATAATCAATAGTTTAGAGATAGCTATGTTTTAGTGGGCACATAACCATTAGTGTGGGACTCACTATCAAATAAAAATAAATAAGAAAGGTACTTACCCATGTCTAACTTTAAATAGGAGTATACGTGATATAGTTCAGACGATGGCTTATGTCTAGATAAACGTAAAGTTAGCCGTTGGCTGTGCGGCAATTTTACAACTTTACAACCTTATATTAGTTAAACGTACCGGGGTGTTATCTTAACTAATAAGGTATCCCAAGTAGGTCCCAGGGTACAGTGAATACGTACAATTTATGTTTTGCTGTCTTACATAAATTATTCAAAGAATTACGAATTCACTTGGTATGTGCCCGATTTAGACTATTTTGGCTCTACATATTGTTGTTAATATAATATTGTTGATGAGATGCATGTCATAGTTCTATGTAAATAGTTATAGTGTGTTGTAGCTGTTAATGTACCCAGTACCTAATGTACAAAATTATTCACGTTCTCGGCTTATCAAATCTGCATAACTACTTTGGCGTTCTTGAGAAGTGTACAAAATAAAATAAAGGAATAAGCATTTTTTGTTGTTTTCTCTTGGTATTCCGTCTACGACTCCTTAGGCGCAACGGATGACTTCCCGATAGACGCAAGAGAGATGCGAGTTAGATTTCTACATCTGTAAATGGTTATTTTGTTCCAAGTGTTGTCGTGGCGTGTCGTGTAGTAAATTATTTTTCTTTCATCTTTCGTGGTGTGGTAAGTACACACTCGTACTGATTAAGCTACACAAAGCCAATGAAATATTTCTCTTTCAGCGAGCAGTCTGAAGCGTTGCGTACCTATCTGTGTGTACTATGACTACCATAGTAGGTAGATATACACGACACATTATGAAAGATGAAATGAAATTTATGGAAATCGGCTTACTTATAGCATTACAGATACTCTGTAGAATCTAAATCTGGGTGAAGAAAAACAAACTTGTGTATCTGACTACCTGACTAGAAAATTCAAATAAGACCAAAAAGTGTTATAGAAACACAATGTGAGTAGAGTAGATGAACTTTTAAATTAGTAAATTAAATAACGAAGCCACGTTAAATAAATACATAACCAGGAACTACCTATGTACCTCACAAAATAATTGACTGAGGTATATCGTATACCGCGCGATATGTTACGTCTTTTTTGTCATGTACCTATCTACATACCTACCTGTAAATAAATCTGTACTTACCTAAATCTTATGTGGTACATATAATATAAAGTAGGTAGGTACATATTATTTCCTATCTATGGCCGGCAACGAGAACTACCTACCTTCGAGCATAGAATACAGATTTCCGCGCAGCGTACTGCGTAACTCAAAATATCTAAGGTACCTTCGTTTATCATTTTGCGAAGTACCTATACCTACCCGTTTTCTTGGGTCGTCCTACACAAACGAAGTCAAGTTTTTTGTGGCGTGAAATTGAACTTGCGGCGCGCCTATAGGTAGAGATCTACCTCTGGAGGATTTGCGATTTATCAATGCTTCGGTCGGCATCTATGTCTATCGGTTAGATATTGGAAAAGGGAGCTTCTCGGCATTTGTGTATTATTTTTACCTTTTTCTTGAAAAGAGTTAAAGCTGGATTTAGGCTAAAAACCTTTTTGATAGGTATTTTAGCCACCTACCTGTTGAAATAAATAAGAAGCTTTGGGACATAGCCAAACGAATGAAATCCTGTAGGCATCGTGTAGCTGTTTCGTAGGCATCATGTAGCCAACACGTTTGACGTAGCAGGCCCGTTAAGGCGTTGACAACACCTAATATTCCTCTCGCTCGCACGATTCGTCATTTTGAAAGATATAAAATCACTAAATACAATTTAGAAAAATCACAAACAACCATTTTGTGTGCAATCACATTTCACACAGTTTAGTAATTATTTGATTTTTATTGATGCAGGTTTTCTTACTCAAAAGTTTGCTTATGTACAAAAACTAGAAAAGCAAGTTTTTAAGTAGGAAAACTTGTATCGATCAAAATGAAATTTTTACTAAGCTGTGTGAAATGTGATTGCACACAAAATGGTTGTTTGCGATTTTTCTAAAATGGGTTTAGTGGTTTTATATCCTTCATCAAGTCAAAACGAGCGAGCGAGAGTCACATTAGCTCTTGTCTTCACCTTAAGCAGTAGGTATGATCACCTAGCCATCGCGTAATCATCTCTAGGCATTCTGTAGCCAGCCCGTAGGCATAACGCAGCTGTTCCGTAGGAGTCTCTTAGGGTAGGTACTGACACACGTGCTTGTTTTTGGGCAAAAAGCATGTTTTTCTCGAGCCTTGCTTAATAAAAACACAGTATGTACAGGTCGTGCTAAGTAAATAAGCATGCTATTTGATCGTATGCACGTCGATTGATTTTTGAGCATTCTTATTTTTGAGCAATGTGTGTACCTTTATGTATCACGTAGCAATAGCGTAGACATTTCGTAGGCATCCCGTAATCAGTCCGTAGCGGACCAGTAAGCCGCAGCAGTAATAGCAGTAGTTTTTAAAATTATTTGGTTACTAAGGAAATGAAAGAATGAAATAGTCTTACAACTTTAAACTCCGAATCCAAGATCGTATTGACTTGTTACTGCCTGCCACTTCGCTGCCAATGCACTCATCATTCCTTCAGAGTTTCATCTAAAGCCATTGTTATAACATGAGCAAACGACAAAAGAGATGTTTGAAATCTCATTACAGATTCAAAATCGATAGATTGTAGAAGGGCAAAGTAGGTAGGTATACACTTACCTATAAATGCTGAGACATAGAACTTCCATTAGAGAGGATGTACGCACGGGAGACCAGAGAGAGGCGATAATAGGATTCTTAGAATTATAATCGACAACCAGATATGTAAGTATAGAAGGATAGATAGAAAACTCTTTATTATACACATAACACACACATACACATAAAACCACAAATAAAAAAACCAAGTTCAATAGTCATGAATAATAACCAGTCTTATCGCTAAGAGCGATCTTTTCCAGGCAACTTTATACCTAATGGAAAGGATTCCACTGAACATTACACGACGGTGCCATAAAGACATACTTTTATATTAATTTGGCATAGGTAGGTACTTATATAGGTACATACAAATTATAATATATAAAAAATACAATATTTTCCAAAAATTGCTTACAAGGATTGCTGATGGTCCCCGCACTACCTATGACAAACTTATTTAATGTCTGTACATAATAAAATAATGGTACATAATTAGAGTGGGAGTGTGTCATTTATTTTGTCTTGGGAATTTTATCTGGCGTCTACAATCTACATAACCAAATAACCTTGACCCCTCAAAAATAAACACTTATGTCGATCGTAAATCTTAGACTTATTCTTTCAGCTAATGAAAATTTATGAGTTTGTTAATTATAAAATACTAGTGGAATCTCGCTCGACTTGGGTTGTGGAAACGACGGGTCCGATCCCAAATGAGGACAATTTTATCTGTGTAATGAACATTGATATTTGTACTCTGGATGTTATAAAATATTATTTATTTATTGAGAAATTAACATCATTACAGGTTTTTTTTATTGTAAGATTACCTATGTATATAGTTATGCTTAGGGTTATGGATGGATTATGTATAAGTAGATGGTAGGTATCTTAAACCATCTATACCTAGTATTTACAAAAAGTAAGCTCTAAAAAGGAAATTCATTTGCTGCGCAGGAGCTGCTCTTTGGTTTCAAATAGTACAATTGTGTTTTGTGAAAGGTCTGTCAATATTATTTAAATAAATAGATGCTATATGTAGCGTTATCATTCCTACTAGTCTGTGCTATATAGGTTGGCAGAATTAGGGTTAGTTAGGTAGAATATGTTTTGATATGTGGTGTATTGTGTAATGATGTTGTATATAGGGCAGTGTGGTCGCTCTTTAAATAAATAAAAAAAAGAAGTTTAAGCTGAGCTCTCATAATATTAGGCACGAAAATATTTATGCCGAGTGTAAAATTAACGAGCAGATTATGAAAGTGATATTGTGATTCCTACTTAGATAGTAAACAGGGATTGTGAAATTCACGGTGATTGCTGACCGAAATTCTTGAAATTCTGATTTCAAAACTTCTCAAACTATTTTAAATTTTAATCTTCAAAATTATTGCTGAATAAATACCTACAAGGCAGTAGAAAGATAGCACACTGGTATTTTATGTGTACAAGATCAGCTAGCATATAGAATAAAAGAGCCCTGACTCAGCGTAAGCACTTGGTATCGCGATGGTTAGGTAGGTCATCGATTTCTCGTCATTACACCTCAATGTCATAATACTTTTTGAGCTTTTGAGAGGCTGTATTTTCAAGACATCAATCTTGTGAGGTGGTGGAAGTTAAACTCTGACATATTCGGATGCCATGATAGGTACAATATTATATACGTAAGTACATAAACAATATTTTTCAGTAATAAAACGTTAGTGTGTGATACCTACCTACTTGAAATCATTTTCAACTCGTTGAAATGTACCTGAGTGCATCTTTGTGTACTCTCAACTGTAGGTACCTATCGGCACACAAAAAACATTAAATTAACTATTTTATAACTACTAAGTATATAACTATTATTTTATTTAGTATTAAAAACACTTTGTTTTTAATTAATGTAGTTAGAGCAACTACATTAATTAAAAACAAACTGTTATTGTACCATAATATTAAACACCTATTATAGCTACTTATGTTGATTGTTGATAAATTGAAAAAAAAAATTACATACTGGAATGTTGTTAGAAACAATCTGTCTTATTATAAAAATGTGAGTTAGACTAGGCTTAAGCCAGGACTAACTGGTCCGTGGTCTAACTTTGATACCGAAGTTGGTCCCTGCTCTATAGAAAAATCAAAGACTTAGATCAGACGTTATAATAAAACGGAGTTTATCCCCTAAACCATGGTTTAAAGATAAACCCGAACGACCCCTAGTTTAAGTATGGTCTAACTAATAAAAATCTCATTTTGCCAAATTTTATTTGGTCTCCCACTTAAGTTTATTCAATAAAACAACTTGTAGCACTGCATTATCCAACATACATTTCAAACTCTAGACTCCGATCTAAATTTGAAATGTCAAAACGCATGGGTTGCCACGAATTTGTCAATATCAAGTTGATAACGATATTTAAAACAAAAAGGCGGAGATCTGAGTCAAGAAGAGAAACTAAAAATTGATTCGTTAAAACGAAAGACGAGGTAGTATGCGCATATGACTTTAGCCTGCGGCAAGAGAGTACAGTTATACCAACTTATCTAAGCCGGTCTGAAATTAGCTGTTTAGAGAATTCTCGATTCACTATTGGCCATTTATGCACAAGCGGCTAACTTCAGACCGGCTCAGATAAGTTGGTGATTCCAAAATGAATGAACGATTGATTGCCATAATTTGTTATAGTCTGTGGATATTTGTTGAATGATTATGTTCTGTGATGATGAATCATGGACTATCTCAGGTACTATGTAGTCTTCGATTAAAGTGTCTTTTGTAATACGAAAATGATAAACCTGAGATGATCCTAAATTTATGAGATAAACCAGGTTTAAGTTGTTTATAATAAGGCTGAATAAGTTTATTTAAAAAATAACCAAATAAACAAGAAACTGGAAAAGCCCGTTGCTGGTTGACAAAAACATTCGGTCGCAGCGAAAAGCAATCACAATAATGCAGCAGGTTGCAGGCTCGTGGCTATTGTCACTCACAAGAAAACTCCCAACGCTGTCACCTACAACTCTTTGTGTAGAATCACCACTTGTTGTCAAGCCATCCATTACAAAAATGAAATATCATGAAGAGCGTGCTGTGTATATGAGTTACTGCAAAAGTCCAAGTCCAGGCGAACATCAACAATCACCAAGGTAAGTTAACGACAACAGTTAGAATAGAAAATTGTCGTAACAGTCTATAGTGTCTAGCTTACACTTCCATATATTAGCGAATGAATAGTTTTATTTATCAATTTCAGAGGCTCCAGCAACAATGAAACAAAAATAAAATAAAACATTAATTATTTATTTAACGGATAAATCAGTAAAATTCTACGATTAAATCAACGGGGAAAAAAATGATTTACCGTACGCTTTTAATTATGTAGGAATCTAAATGTAGCCGCTCAGGGATAATGTGGCTTTCATAGAGCGAAAGAGTTTGAAATCGGACCAGTGGGCGTAGTCGCAGTTTTGGTTGACACATTACACGCGTGTATGGTGTACACTACACGCAGTTTTTGTATGAAAATAAGAAAAGTCCGTCGTGTCCGCTAGGGGCGCTTTTCTTATTTTCATACAAAAACTGCGTGTAGTGTACACCATACACGCGTGTAATATGTCAACCAGAACTGCGACTACGCCCTCAGTAGTTTTTGAGCCTATTCGAAACATACAAAAAACCAAAAATACAAAGCTATACTCTTTATAATATTAGTGTAGATACGGTAAAAGCCGTACGCTTGTGTGCTGAGTATAAAAAAAAACAAAGTTATGCAACGTTGCGTTTGTTTCTCACTTGTTCTGTAGCATGTGCAGCAGACTGGTAGAATGTGGGGGCGTAACATCATTTCCCGAGCTTTTCGCACACTGCGGGTGGTCAACTCACTCAACCTAATGTAATTTTCAGGCTTTAGCTTTGCTAGTTTTGTGATTTTATTTTGTTTTCTACCTACCTACAGAACTACTGTTTGACATAAAAACAGTACCTACCTACTCCGCTTACTTACACTAACTATATTTTGTAAATGTATAGTTATACACGCAATTATTACCTACTAATTTTCAAAATTATGCAGATAATTTATTATTATTCTTCACGTCATGTCACTAGTTCTTTCGAAACAGTGTGGTGAAAGTATTTTCAAAGAGACTTCTTTCGAGCACTTCAATAATTTATTATAATTTCTGAAGCTTTAGATATTTGGCCACGTGTGAGACAGTGTGTGAGTCAGGTTCGTACACCAAAGATTTCGTTACTCCTGTACTATAAGTATAACTTCGTTAAAAAGCACGATATAGCTACAGATGTCAGGTATCTATCAAAACAATACCTACAAAAGAATTTGCTCTAAAACCGGTACATAGCAACGAGTTAGTAAGTAGGTGAGTCCAATCCTCTTAGAAAGAAAATGTTTTCCTTTAAGAATACTTATCGCTATAGGTACTATCAGCTTCTTTTTTTCTAATAAGTATTTTTGAAGCTACGGCGAGTGGGTATTTTTTTCGATACAATAATAAGCTTTTATCTTCATAGTTATTTTTTTTATTGGAATTTATTTGTTTGAAAGACAATTTTTCCTCTTGCATGAGAACAAGAGCCCTTATTTATCTTCATAGTTATAAAAGTTAAGACTTTTGCCAATGAAAAACCGGCTTAAAATGCATGTGAAAATACACTCATAACTATAACTAAAAAAAATATATCAAAATATAACTGAAAAAAGTATAAAACTGAATGAATATAGGTAAAATATTTGATGTTGTAAAAAAAGAAGGAGTATGACCAAAAACTCTAGTCTAGGGCGTTTTTTCAATATAAAATTTTAACTAAATGGAATAAGGAATATGAAGTTATCGGATTTTTACCAAACCATGTTGTTATCGGCTTTTGGCTAGCGTAATTGTATTTTTGGGATTTGACCTTGTAATATCGACTTTTTCGGTTCCATATTTTGCGATTTCAGTTAGGTAGACATGGCAATATTTGAATAACTCCTGGTTTCTGAGAGCTCAATCAACACTAATCGACTGTTAAGTCACTTGCTGTTTCAGCTTTTTCTTCAAATTAGATAGAGATAGCAAGTGCCTTGACAGCCGATTAGTTTTGATCGGGCTTAAAACCGGTGGTAAGTAAGTGTATTTATTTTATTTGTAAACATTGACAGGCCTCACAGCTCAGTTGGTAGTAGCTCTGCCTTCTGCGCCGTAGGTCGTGGGTTCGATCCCCACTGAGAACAAATGTTTGTGTGATGAACATAGATGTTTATTCTCTGTCTGGGTGTAATTACATATTATAAGTATTATAAGTGTATTTACAAAAAAAAAGTATTTAAGTATTATATCAGCTATCTGGTTCCCATACCACAAGCTTAGGCTAGATAGTCCTGTGTGAAAAAGTCCAGCAATATTTATTTTATTGTAGGGAGAATGCACTTCTTCTTGAACACAGTTTTTATACTAAAACAGAAGACTATTTTAAAATATACAAACATTTTTAAGGAAATAAAAGATTTTGTATTAGTGTAAATACATGTATGTACTGTTGAGAATACATATAATTAGACTGAGTATATTCCCACTGAGAGCAGTTAGTTTAGTTTACGTCATCAGGGGATGACGTAAACTAATAAAAACGAGTGACACCCCGGAATGTAAGAAGCGGAAGTCATTTTTCCCTATCGCAATCAATCACGTTGGTACCGTCCGGTGTGATTGAAACAAATACGAACGTTTGCTCTAACAATAACAATAACAAGAGCTTGTGATTTCACCGACCAAACATGACACCTGGGATAACAACCACTAAATCACGACAGTGTTTTGGCGTACAAACAATACAGAATACACATAACACGCAGCATAAATGAAGTCGCACGTCCACTCGATGCCGCGTCATTTAAAAAGAACGGCGGAAAACAGTGGAGCGGTCTATTTGCGCATACAAAACACTCCCGCCATCACACCCTCTCCCCCTCGTTCCAGCGTCGTTTTTACGTAACGCGACCGCTGTAAACGCTGTGATTATTTTGATATTGGCTCACGCATTTTGCCGACTAAGTGACCTAGCCGTTTACAACTAGGCTACAATCTAGTACAATATTTTTTCTTTGTAAACGAACTAGATGTTGTTGTTTTAACCTCATACGTTTTATGGCTTCCTTGATTTAAAAATGTGTAGAAATACAGGTCTAAAAAAAAGTTGTTTACCCTTCGAGGCCTAAACGTCACCTTGGACTAAAATTAAATAATAGGCGCTGGTTTAAATGATGAGTGTTTTCAGTGTTTTCTTAAAATATGTTTAAAAATAAAGGTTTTTAATTCGGTTTTATATTTTTTATGTGACATGACGACCGTGTGACCATGTCATTGTCTCTTCTTCTTATCGTGTCTTTCGGTTATCACATGTCATTGTGATAACCGATAACTTAATTTGCCGGTGACCAACCAACCGACAAAATATCATATTTTTTAAACCCAATTGCTACCTCCAGTCTTTCGCTTTGGCGCGTTAATACAAGTT
This sequence comes from Plemyria rubiginata, assembly GCA_963576535.1. Lineage (NCBI taxonomy): Eukaryota > Metazoa > Arthropoda > Insecta > Lepidoptera > Geometridae > Plemyria > Plemyria rubiginata. The sequence continues at coordinate 6,312,756 of OY754909.1, read as the reverse complement.
GGTTTATTAAGATTTATCTGTACTGTTTAATTGAATCACTTTGATACGGCGTCGCAGCGCGACGTGCCGAAGCCATTATATTTATAGGAAAAATAATAATATAAAAACTGATTCATTTCCACTATCGCCTCAAGTCTAGACATTTTTGAAATTAAAATGTAGCAGCTACGCCGTAGCACGGCTCGTAGCTCGTAGCAATGGAAAATTGCATTTCACGGCTCGAAGGTGGTAACGTAACGTGTTTTATGTTATAGCCCAACACTTTGATTTACTTATTGAACAGGATTTATAACTTACCTCTACGTTACGTTATTTTTAGCGAGTGACTGGCTAAAACTAACGTATCTGTTAGGAATGATGTATGAGTAAAAACTGCCTTTAGAACTCCGAAATGAACCTTCTTCTTTTATTTGTGACTGTTCAGTGGATGATATGGGTTGCCACAAATTCAGTAATATCATGTTTTACTAGACCTAAACAAAGGGGTGAAGATCTGAGTAATTACGAAAGCAGGCTCTAAAAGTTGATTTGTTAACATGATAAGATAATAAATATGGAACAGCCAACCTTTGATATTTACTCTCTTTTTTTTTGCTGTATACTTACTGTACTTGCTTCTTGTTATATATGTATATTTCTGTGTAAAATTATACAGCCACTTTTATACCGGGAATCTCGTTATAATACCGGCTTACCTGCTGGAGATATTTAAACCACGAAAACTCATTTAGCTGTGATCTTCGTGCAAACTCATTTACTTACATTTCGTATTAGATAGGTACCCAATCTCATCTCATGTTATTATAACTTAAGACGCTTTTAGAATTATCTGTGGATCCGTCTCAAGAAGATTATACGTATTTTTTTTTATTTTTTTCCTGGATTTTGCAAAATTATACTTGGTACTACTTTTTATGCCTTCTGTTATTATACTTATTTGATATACCCAAGTATTTATAAGATGGACCAATTACACATGAAACAGATGAGCTATCTACATACCGTCAACGACCTAGAGATTGATCAACCTATCAAGGTTGATGAAAACGCTGCACGCAAGTTGTGTGGAATGTACCAATATTTATTAAATTAACACTTATCCGCTTTTTTATATTTATTAATTCAGTTGTCGCGTCGTGAAAACAGAACCCGGCAAATGTAATAACATCATAAATCTGATATAAAGAACTCGATAACGACGTCACGCAGCAGGGATCTCGGAAACTTGAGTTTTGTCTTCGATTCTCTTACGCTCAGCCTTTTTATTACCCTTTTTTGGTTTGAGATTCAATATAAAATAGATACTAATTTTAAATGCGAAATTTTGACTGTTGGTTTTCACGGATAAACCATTATTAGATTAACTCGATGGCGACAATAATTATAGTATTCTCTTATCTGTGACTCAGATAGTCGTAGGACTGAGTTATGATTGCTGTAGGGTTCCTCTTTAAATTTTGTGTTTTTACATGTATTGATTATAAACAACAGATGTGAGTTTTAGTAACAAAATAATTAAAAATAAATAAACAAAATAAGCCACGCTCAATAGGAACGTGCCCTACGATGCACTATACGTCCATCTACTTGAGCTACAGATGTTAAGCCTCTGTGCCTGTAATTACACCGGCGACCACTCTCTTCAAACCGAAACACAGTGTTGCTGCTTGGCGGCAGAAAAAGGCGTGGTGGTGTGGTTGTACTTCCCCAAACAAGCCCTTCACAAAGCTCTTCTTCTGCTAAGCTCTACTACTCGTAAACTGATGATAATTATATTTCCTACGACACCTAGGTAAATGAAGTATGACACTTGATCTAAATACAAAAGTAGAACTCTTTAATACACGATACTTATTCCCAAAACGGAAACAAGATTTGTTGACTAACTTCATAATTACATGTTGTATCCGGGTAGGTAAGGCAAAGTACCATTTCCCGGGCGAGCTCTCGCTTAGCTGGGCTTCGCTGTCGTCGGCAAATTACAGTCCCGTTGCGACCTACATTTGCATCATTACTACCTACTTTATTACGCCGGGTAAAGACCGTTATTTACTGCACTTTGCATGTTGGGAAGTGCACGTGTAAAAGTGAGGTAGGTACCTTTATTTTATTTTCCCGCCATTAACACAACCGCCGCTTAGCACTGCGCGAGATTTCTTTCTACACCAGTAAAGCAAAAGTGCAGTAGTATACTTCCGTAAACATAGCATTTAGGAAATGAAAATTAGATCTGCCGTGCAGGTATTATGTGGCAAGTGATAACTGGTGTTTTTATTCCTATTAATAAAGATCTTAATCATCAGAGCTGCTGTAGCTGACTGAAGGCCAAATCACGAAAACTTAATAGCAAAATTCAAGTCTTGCTAACATACTTTTATTATGTCCTTCACTTGCTAATACTTGTGTAATTAAAAAAAAAATTGACATAAAATAATACAGATTTTCTATCTGCTGCGTAGGTAAGTTTCAATTAACGTTTACCGCTGAAACAGTTAATTAGTTGATTAAGTACTTTACATGGCTCAAACAGTATTTTAAGTAAGTAATCGAGCCGTGATTGATTACAAAGGCTGATCAAAGATGAAAGGATCGTATTGAGAACGGTCTAGTTAAAACTTCGCCGAGTAAATTGAGAGCTGATCATTATACTTTCCCGGTGGAAACGGTTGGACTCGTTTCCGCTTTTGGCTCTTTCTCTTACAGTTGTAGCTTTCTTTTGTTGTATGTAAATAGTGAAAGATTAGTTCAGCGCTCGTCTAATTTGTGTCAATAAGAGATTTTCCCCCTATTTTTTCTACATTGTAATTTATTTTCTACAGTTTGTTGACTTTGTTGTTTTAAAAATTTAAACCGTGTGAAGCTGGAGAGCATGTGGAATCTAATTTATTTGAACTCTTAACAGAAACTGATTTGAATAATTGCCTTAATCCTCTTTATAATTCGCAATTTGTTGGTCTTTTATGGACTAAAATTAAACAACTTTTCAACATCAATCTGTCTTTATTAATCTTGATAACTAATACTTTGTACTACACAAGATAAAAGTTTCATTATTTACAAAATAATGTTTAATACTTACGTTACGCATTTTAACGCTCGGGGAAACAGCTAAGGTTTTTTAAAAGAGTCCAGAATAAAGTATACGGAAATAAATGTGAATTTAGGCACTCCACGTGTTAACATCATATCACATACTTGGCCTATACAAGGTACTTAGACCATGATTAAGATTCATTAATCTAATAAGCGTAACTGTTCTTATACAATACACACTTTTTACTTGGGAAAATATTTGCTGAACATCGGTACAGTAAAGTAGATGGAGCCCGTGAAAATATAGACTTCAACTCTTTCTTTTTTTAATTCATAGAGAGAATTCTACTTTAGTTGTACCAAATGTGCAATGCTGTAGTTTGTCAATACAATAGTAGGTACTCTAGAAGAATATACTTTGAAGTGAACTCACACCTATGTTTTACTCCTAATTAATGGAAATTAGTTTTTATGAACGATATTTAGTAAGTTCGAACTACTCCGGAAGGATTGACAGTGAGCTCGTCAAATTACAAAATCAGAAAGTTCTTAGAAAAGTTAACTCTGTGATCTAGGTTTTTTTTTCTTAAAAACACTTATCATTATGGAATTTTGTTGAACACGTATGAACTAGCTGACAGTTCAGAAGAAAAGTAGTAGGATTCTATAGATTTAAAGAAGTAATCTAAAACAACAATATTGTTTAGAGTAAAATATTAAAAAAAACAGATTTTACATTCTACGCTTATATCTATAATTGCGCAACACTTGCCATACCATTTTGAAAAATACTATAACAATTAATTGGAAAAGTACAGCTTAAATACCTATAATATGTTTTGCCATTGGCAGGAGTTCTAAGAACTAGTACCGTTACACGTTAATAATCGAACCATCCAAAAAGTTTTAACCCATCAAAGATAGATCGATAGGATTAGACAGTATCGTCACAGTATAATGTCAATGTTATACATAATATAACACGTTGTATTTCTCAAAAACTTTTTGGCACATACATTCTTTAACAAGAGGAAGATAATATTTGGCTATCGGCAAGAAATATTTGAGATCATTTGATATAATTTTTTACTCTCCATTTTTTATAACATAGAAATATATTATTATATTGTCTTAGTAAAAATTACATACGCCATAAAAATAGGTTACTCTATAGTTTTTACAATAAATACGCTGAAGACAAAATATTTGTTTGAAATATTTTAAATGATGCTTGAAAGTTTAATACTGAAAAGATATTAGGTATGTACCTAATGGGCGACGAGTAATATTTTATTAAATTAAATCATTCACGAACATGATTTTATGATCACTAAATAGATGAATGGGATACATCATAAGAATCACTTGCTATTTTTAATTAATTGAATGAATGACTAGATTTCATGATTTATTTATATACAAAATTTAGAAATTTGATATGTACAAAACTTCATTGTAAACAGTTATCTCAACTAAAATCTATCAAAAACATGCCAACAGGAGATTTTGTTGTTAAAAAAAATAACAATAAATTTTAAAATAAACAACAAAATATTAACCTAACAGCTACAACTAATGAGCATGGGTTTCTGTAAACGTCTAATAAGAAATGATATTAACTATTCATGTTGAACTTAAGGCTACGCGAGCTTGGGTGCGAGTATCTGTTCGCGAGGAGTCGCTCCGAAGCCTCGCTCAAGTCGCTGGCTGAATGCCGGCTCCGCCTCATAATAGTGATTTTCGTTTCCTTGTCAAGTAAGTTCTGAGTTTCTGGTTGAATGTCGAGCTCCTTAGCACTTCCACTGGGGCTTCGAGTGGGCCTTTCGCTGCCCGTACTTGAAGGGGTCTGACTACCATTCTCCAATTCTACTATTTGTTCTAGAACGCTTTGTCTGCGGCCTCTTGTTTCGTAGAAGTCTACGGAAGGAGTAATCATTGGAGCTATGTTGGACGTGGGGTCGATGCCTAGTAGAAGCATTACGGTGGCTGGATGCTCCATTATGTACTGTGTCACACAGTGTAGGAATGGTTCAGTTTGCGTATATCGATGGGTTTTTGGTCGCTCTGGAGAAATTGGCCTCTCTTGCTGTTGAAAAAGAAGGTAACTTACCAAGTGCAACTTCTGTAGATATGAATAGCATGTGTGTTAAATTTATACCTAGCATTAAGCTTGCCTATAAATTAAGTAATTATGTCTCGTCAGCTGCAAATGTTACATTACTTGGGATCATTTTGGAGTCAAATATTTAATCGGTGATCTCACAAAGCTTTAGAAGGATTTCGCTAAAGAACCTTTGAATCCAGTTTTTAATAGTCCTTTTCAGAAATAATCATAATTTCTAAATGAATGCAGTTTCATGTTTAGAGCCGAATTTTTTACGGCTTATTCAGATTTTATTCAAGCGTTAAAATATTATTATAAGTTTATGGTGGTTATCAAGCTGACTTTAAGTGTCCAATTCTCTTAAGATAATAATAGCAAACTCACAGAGAGAAAATTTATGTAATAAAAGTTTGACGCACTTAAACAAATACTTGCGTTTAAAAAACCTCACACACTTTGATTCCTAAGCCCGATATAAAGACATACCTACATTAATATTTAATTGATTTAACTGGAGGAATATTATAATAAAGGTTGTGTTTTTTAAAGGCCAATGAGGGTATTAAGTCTAAATTCGTGATAGTTATCAAAAAGTCATACGTGTTTATTAGTGCCGTGTGTGTATAAAATTCGGTTTAATTACCTGGTCCCAACAGAAAACGTCTGGCGGATGACTGCAGCTCCTCGCGAGTTGTTGGTTGTGAGGGGTGTTCCACTGCAGGTTTGGATTGGAATGTGCTGAATGCCAACCAGGAGGGCCCGTCATCTCTTGAAGAGCTTGGATTGCGTTTCGGACCTGAATTACATATTTTTTACCTCACTCTTTAAATATTTGGGTATAGTCCATCTTTTCTTTGGTCTATCGAAGAGATCAAAGTGAAGGACGGTACAAAACGAAATCGTTGTGTGCATTTTTGTATCGCGGGAAGTTGGTGGATAGGTATAGAGGGCTGAAAATCGTGTCTTATTAATAATCAATTCGTCTAAATATCGGAATGTCAAAAACAAAAAAAGCTGAAACTTTGTTAGAAGTATACCTATATAGAATAATATTTCAATCAATAATCAAGTTTATAAAAAACGTTTCATATTTGAATACAAAAATGTGCATCATCTACATTCTTCCATTCTGTTAATTATTTTGTAGGTTCGATATCCTAGAATATCGCCTTGGCCTTGGCCTTCCATACAAAAATTGCTGATTTCATAACAAAGATGGGTCAATCAAAATCGCACGTCATTACTCCTTTTGCTTAGAAAGGGTTTTTTATATTTCCATCTTGAAATGGCACTAGGTTTGTTGTCCCTGACATCAATAACATTTTCTAATGGGGAGTTGAAGATAGGGGTTTTTTTCCTAGTCATTATTATATTCCGTCGGATGATTGACCTTATATATCTTATCCTCTATGCTCTGGGCTCTAGGCTCTGTTTCAGGAGTTCTCAGGGCGGTACAGTGCAGTGCTCAACTATTCAATAAAGCGGTTGAATTTAAATAAACAGAAAGTAGGTAGCCATAGAGGCATGTATGAGCTAGTTTCCAGAACTAACTTTGGCTGCAAACTGCATGCATTTTGAAAGTTTGGTCTACACATACTTTTTGGGACGGTTGGTTTTACAAATAGCACAGTATTATTTTAAGTAGGTAGGCAATTTATACTTTATGCGCCTATTTAACCGTATCTGAGTCCTTTGAGGAAAACTATAGTTGGTTTTTTTAAGTAGACGTAATAATTTTTATCCAACGGATAGCGTTACTCAGATGTTTAAATAATGGTTGAGATGGTGAAATAGTAAATAAATATAATTGCGTAAACAAGTCTTCAACTATGTAACTAAAACTTTTTACAAATTTGACCTTAAAAAATTTATCAAATCGAGGTTAAATAGCGCAAACACTTTTTTAACATTATCATAGTCGTGTATACAAATACTTGTCACGTCAAAGATATATAAAGCCCATATAAACATAGTGATGTGTATTTTTCTCGCTTATCAGAGTGATATCATATCTTAATAACGAATCCATGCAAATGGCAAATGGGTTAGTGCCACTTGAGGTCAGTGGTTAGTGGTGACATCATTGTATTTATTGTCTATGACTAAGAATTTATATCCCTTGGTCTATGATTGAAACGCGTTGAATCCTTCTCGTTTTATTGTTTCGAAAAGGATTCAACACCTAAGTCTAAAAGGTTTGTCTGACAGACTTTTGCTTTTTTAGCCGTTTGAGTTTTTATTCAGTGACGATCAAAGAGATAAAGATTGCAAATGGAGTTGAATTTTTAAACGAACCTGGAGAAAATTCATGAAAAGAATCCTAAATTTTTTTGTTAAAATATCTCATGAGAAGTAGTTAGAGAATAAGGTAGAAGTAATTTTGCACGAACAAGCATGATTTGTTATTAAAAACGTTTTGTTAGTAATTTAAAATTAAGTACATAATTTACATTAGAAGCAATGAATATTGATTGGATTGAAGTATTTTTTGTATGACCTTACCTCATGACTCAAAGCGGCAACATCGTGATGCAGGCTTGAAACCTGAGTATCGAGTCTCTCCACCGAAGACCTAGTGTTGTGCATTTCCAAGTTCAATCCTTCTAAAGAGTCCGATCTTGTGATTTTGGGCGTGGCCACCGAGCGTTGCCGCTCTATCCTCTCTCGCAGCTCTCTGTGTGAGAGTCTTGGTTGTCCGTCAGTCCTGATTATAAAAAGTCAAGTTGAAATGGCTGGGGAATAATGGTTCTCACAACAACAACAAGACGAAGCGTGGGACGCCTTCCTACCCGATGCAGCGATGGACTGACGATATTATCATAATCGCGGGAAGTCGGTCGATAGGGAGGGCTCAGAATCGTTTTTTTATATGTGTAGGAGAGGCCTATGTCCAGGAGTGGACTTCTACAGCCTGATGATGATGAATTTAAAATGCAACTTAAATAGACTATATAGTACAAAGTGATCTATTGCTACTGATAAGCTAAGGAAAATAACATATTCTAAAAGAAAAATCTAAGGATTTGTTAGCAACCAACAGTTCCGACACAAGATAAATCGGTATCGTTTGTGTTTATTGACATAAAAATATGTAATCTTGCACAACACTGGCGTAATATTTTTGCAATAATGTAATATTGCTGTAACAATCTCAGGCAAAATAATAAGAGCAAAATATTATAGCGTACATACTTTTACTACGTACCTATTTAATTTAGATAAAACAGGTAAACTAGAAAATCTGAAAGTGAAAGTACCTACTTTTGCTAGTCTTTCTAAAAAGCTATCTTAAGAAGGTAAAAAACGAGGAATCTTTCTTTCTAATAAATTAGCTATTAAATCTTGCAAGAAATTTGCATAAAGGCAATAAAAAAGGCATCACTAGCTTAAAAGATTCAAAAGGTTTCTCTACCGAATAACGAAACTCGACTTCGTGAAAGTTTCTATTTGAATTTAATTCTTTATTTACCTTTTCCTGCTAAATTGGCTTGACTATTCTCTACTCGGGAATTAATACAAGGTTATTTCCCAAAACATTTCTAATGGACACTTGCCTTTGGATTATACATATACAATTCTAAAAATCAATACTAAAAATATCCTGGCAAATTTGGATAAACGCGGCAACTTGAACCGTAGTCAGTATGCATTGCTCAGTCACTGCTGGTCATAGGTCTCCTCAATTTATTGCCAGCCTAGAGCTGAGCTGAGTCTAGGTCTAGAGCATCTCTTGTCCAAGTATTTCCTACGACTCTAACGTAGTCTTCCCATCGCGCTTTCAAACGCCATAGAATTCAGCCTTACTTTCCTTCCTTTTACTTTTTTTTGACAATTCGGTTAATGCTTTACTCCATTAACCATCATCGCAAACAATACACCCAATACGACAATAAAATATATATACTATTTTTTATTAGTTTTATAGTGTTTACTACACTTAAGAAAATCACAAATATTTTATAATGTCCTAAAAGTTATTCTCCGAGCGGGATTTGAACCCGCGACCTTCCTGGCAATGGCACAGTTGGTAGCATAGCCCGTAGGTCATGGGTTCAAATCCCGCTCGGAGAATAACTTTTGGGACATTATAAAATCTTTGTTAGAAATAGAGACTCACCTAAACTTCGCATGACGGGGACTATTAGTGGTAGACGTCGGTTTCTTCGGCGAGGGGGCATGCTCATCCCCGTTCTCATCGTCCTCCGAAATGGAAGGTAACGTCAGTGACGGATGCCCATTACCATCTGACTCTGCTTCCGCTTCATAACCTTCCCTCAAGTTGTACGTTAAATCATGGTGTATATCGTGTATGAACTCTTGCTGGTATTCTGGGTACAACCGGAGTACTTCGGCCAGCCCACCCATGTGAACGGATTTCAAGTCACAATACGTCAGAGCCTGTATAGTATAAGGAATTTATGCAAATGAAAACCCATCAACGTATACTCTATTATGTATAGGTCGCGTCACGTAAAAATATCGCTGGAAAAAGGGGGAGGCGCGAGTGTTTTGTTTGATTCGCAAACACATCGCCTCCACTTTTTTTCCAGCGTTCTTTTTAAATGACGCAAACTCTAGTAAAGGTTAAGAGCCAACCCGCACTGTGATAAATAGAAACGGCTTCAATAATGGGGTTAATTTTAAGTTTTGATATTTGATAAATTTATTAATAAAATTAAGTTGGTGCATAAACACGGTAGATATCCCTCAGATCTCTTAGTAAAAAAGATTTTTGAGCATGTGTAAGAGGGTAGTCAGAGATATGTCCATTAATAAAATTTGGAACATACCCACGTATTGCAGCACTGCGCTGCGAAGTATCCCGTTTCTATAATTCATTTAAAGTTCATGTCATTGTGACGAATTTGGATTGGAATGAGCTTTGATATTTCAGGTACTACGAATACTGCGAATTGCGGAGCTCCCCAACACAGATTGCAGCTTTTATTAGAGTAGAAGTCAGTGCTGCACTATCTTATCGGCTAAACGATTTAATATTAGTTCACTTGTAAATCAATTTGATAGAACAATTCAATCTGTACCAAATTAAAAAAAATTACAAATGTATTTTACAAAACGGACTTTGAAATCTCCCGTGTATGTCCTCGCTTCTTCTTGTCATGCCATTAGTTCTCTTCAGGGAATGTGGTGAAAGGATTTCTAAGTGCGCTTCGAAGAGGCTCCTTTCAAGCACTAGACACATCATGTTGTACATTCTAGTATTGTACGTTCTAACGACATGCCAGTTTCCTCACGATGTTCTACACCGTTTGAGAGTACTGGCACTGTGCACATACATTTATCAACATGTTCTCGCTGACTGAACGTAATGCGTGACACACGTTCATCTTTTTCGCAGTGCGTGCTCCTCTTAATAGGGATTGAATACATAATAAGTACCTTAACATCACTGCTGGATTTGACGACGACGTCGGGATTATTGCCCTGGGACGTGCCGGTGCCATTGTACGCTTGCAAATGGGTGTTCATATCGCACCCCACCAAATCTCCTTTACCTATACGATGTTCGGTGTTTAGTTTAAATTCAAATTGAATACAACTTAGTGCTTATGAGAAGTTTGTGCTAAATCGGTAGCTGAAATTACGTTTGAATGGTTTGAAGTGAATCGGTACTTGAAATTCTTCGGAGTCTGTCTGTCCAATGTAGCTTACCTATATATGATTAAGTTGGCAATAAACAAATTCAGTTAATTCTAGCATTCGTATAAATCTCAAAATAATTATGCCAAAAAAATAGTTATTCATCAAAAAATTACGTTTAAAGTTTACATTACCAGAAATGTTTTACTGTTCATATGTGACGTGTAACTTTTAGGTTCACATTTTCCCCCTAAGACTTCTCAGCCAAATGGTCTCTAATCAATACAAATTGAGTGAGCGCTTGTTAGACCGATTTGCCCGACTCATGTGTCCGTCGCCGGCGTAATTGCTTACCCAGGATAGCGACGACCATATCATTCTGCATCACTTCCATAGAGCCGTTGCATATGTAGTAAATGTACGTCAGTGCGTCCCCTTTGTGGACGAGGTACTCTCCCGGCGCGCAGAAGTTATTGCGGATATGCAGCGATAACAACTTCAGGCAGCCTTGCGATGCCGCCTCGAATATAGGCAGGGACAAGATTTCTCGGTGCAGGTGTAACGAAACGTCTCCTCTCAACTCTTCAGGAAACTCTTTGAGCGTCTAAAACACAAGATCTCGAGCTAAAATCGTTTCATATCCGCAGGTGAGCCAAGGCACAATGCGTTTGTGTGATAATTTATTTTTGCAGTCAAATAAGAGAACTTTGCAGTGTAGCGATTTGAGATAAATGTCCTCATAAATTCAGGTTTTCTAATAAAAGGCTTAGTGAAGGATAATCTCTATAAAAAAGTGGTCGCTCTGGAGATTACATTTATCCCGTTATGTTTCGTTTCCAGACCATTTAGCACGACTATATTTTTGGGTTGAGTTCAAAGCGGGTTTTATCGTGCTTCCCGATCTATCAAAAGGACCAGCTGGCTTGATGATGCGTGTATTTATTTCAAATAGCTACACTATTTTAAAACGCGAGTCTTGTGAATAAGTAAGTGCGGTTTGTGCTCAGTGATTTTAAGCTGTGTAAGGGCAGTATTATGCTATCTTACGGGCATCTATTAGGGCAGCCGATGTAAAGAAAACACTTCCGATAAGCAAACATGACTAAGCGCATAATTCGTACAATATGATGATGAACATATCCCACAAAACGTTACCAAATGTACCTCGTGAATATCAATCCCATGGTTGAGAGACCACATCGTTTGAAAATAGTCCTGCATCCTTTGTTTCAGTTCTTTCGGCACTTGGTTCAAAGAAAGGAATTCCTTCAAGTCTCGCCATTTGCTCTGGTACATCGACCGGCGAGAGTACATCCTCTGAATAATTGCTGTGACGTTACCGAACACAACGGCGTGCATTAGAGCTGAAATTAAAACGTGAAATTTACGATTTTTGCTCTTTCAGTACCCTTGTTCAAATAGACGTAGGTTCCATTCATATAGATTTCAAAAGCTACAGAATAGTAAAACTGGTGAATGGTTTTATGTATTTATTTTTGCTGTCGCGCTACGTTTTATACACATGTATGATACAGTGTGTATGATTCAAAAACATAAAAACATGATTACACACCTGACAGTCGGATGAATTTGTTGTATTCATGAAATTGAAATTAAAGAAATAGTTGTCTCATAAACTCTAAGAAGTATGAAAATCTGTAACTTGTGTTTATAATCGGATGAAATTGTTGTATATTTTATAAAGTGACAGAATCCCTTATTTTTCATATAAACCTGTACATTGTGTTTATAAGACCGTTTGAAGTTGGTGAAAATTTACTTGCTTCAGATGGACTTCATATTGGTCTATGAGCGCTCCATTAGCTAAACTGATCAATAAGTACACGGCTGGCATTGAGATAACCAGACGTTCTTTTATTTTTTTTATTTTCTCTAGTTATGACTTATTATAGGCAAAATGCATTTCTGATCAGAGCAAACTGCTAGTTAAAGGAAGCTTAGTTATAGCCAAACCAAATTAAGTATCGATAACCACCGCCGATGTTCAGACAAGTATATATTATGCTCACGGCAAGTGTTGCTACGAAAGTAACGAACCCTCTCGAAAGTAGATCCAACAGGAATCGTGTTTCCGAACTCCAAGCGATAAGTATTATACCTGCTCTGGGAACTACAAAGCCGTAATTTATGGATAACTTGAGGTAAATTGAGCTATTAATTCCACTGCTCATGAAGCTCATCAAAGGCTGGTAAGGGTGACATTAGAAACAGTTAAGTTTTGCCGTTATTCTGTCAAAGTTCTGTCTAAGTTATTAACCTATACTTGGAGGTAGATACAACGTCTAATCTTATTCATTGTTCGCATTCGGATAAACTTTGAACTTCAGTTTGGGATCATAAATACGGCAGTTCGTCCCTCGCACTTTTGAAGTATCTTCTGTGTTGGTTTCGGGCGTGATGTCAGCAAGCAAAAACTCTTGGTAGCATTTCTTGCTCCATGGAGCTTTGTCAACACTAGTTTTGTGGCAGTTTGTTTTTGCAACTGTAATCGCTGTTCCGCTTAAGAATTATTTGCATAAACGAGACAGCCATACATTTGCAGCTGGGAAATGTTGGAATTTTCAGCACAGTTAAAAGAGGCATTAAGTACCGTAATCATGATTGAGCCATTTCTAGATTGACGAAGGATCAGATGGTTATTTAATCAATAATAACATATACAGCCTTCACAGCTCAGCCTTCTGCGAGGCCGTAGGTTTGATCCCCACAGGAACAAATATTTGTGTGAACATAGTTGCATGTTGTCTGCCTGGGTGTGTATTGATAGGATAAGATATGGTAAATATCCCGTTTCAAGTGAAAATTATGTGTATAGGTCGATCAATATTTATTATTTATTTGTTCTAAATGAGGTTTGACTTACCTCCGATGAGCATAGTAATGATGCTAAATATCTTTTCAGGAAGAGTATTAGCCGACACATTACCAAAGCCCACACTGGTCAGGGAAGAACACGTAAAGTACAACGCCGTGACGTAACTCTCACTGTGTGAAATGTTGATTATCGGTACCTTCAGTCTCTCGGCTAGATTGTTTATCCACCCTGAAACAAACACGCAGTCAGGATTGTGGAACCCAGCCTACCAGCACGTGATAGTCCAGACTTAGGCTGCCTGTCCATTGACGCGCAGCGAGGCTGCGGAGCGGAGAAACTTTAACCAATAGGACCGCGTAAAACCTCCGCTCCGAAATTTTATACGGTCCAAAACTCCTTTGTAATAGTTGTAATTTTTTAGTTTGTAATTCTTTGTTGTTTGCGATTTTAATATACTTAACATTATATAATATAAAACCATAAATATACCTACATGATGACAGTAGCAAGGAACCAATGAAGTTAGGTTTTTAAATATTCAAACAGCTTACAAGTGTCTTAATTTTATGTTAACAGGTAAATTAGGCTTTGGGAATTTTGAACCAAAAATAAGCAAAATTATAGATTCGATAATAAATGGAATATTTGAATATTTTTTTAAAGTTAATATCTAATCATGGCTTTATGTAATTGCAATATAAAAATACTCGTAAGGTTTAAATAAATGAGGGCGTAGAGAGAAAAAGAGTAACCTTGTAACACTCTACCCTGAAACCCATTATTGCACGGCATAATTAAACCGAGGCAGTGGCTAACACTGAAGGCCCTAACAGGTCGAAAATGGAAGGAATTTGCATCATAGTATGGCGTCAATTTGTTGAAAGGCGGAGCAAACTTGACTTAAATTGAGAGTCGGTTTGAACTCTAACTAGGTACGCTCATGGAATACTTCAGTTATTATTCTGAGAGTATGCCCACAACACTGCTCGTTGCCTTTAAGTACATTATCTAGCGTAATTTTTTCGTTTCAGAGATGTTTAATGTTCATGGCGAAAAAAAAGCCAACCACCCTAAAAACCAACGGTATTTTTGTCCAATAACGTTTATTGTCCGAAGGCCTCCGCAAGCGTAACAGTTTTAAAAAATTTAGCAAATTTTTAATCTCTCAATACAACTTTTAAAACGAATAATACGAATGCAGACAATTGTATGTATAGCACGGTATGAGCATAATAGTTTGGTACAATATTGTATTTAGCAATGAAGTAGTAATTTCCGGTGCATTTTCCGAATTAGCACGCGAGCCTACTTATCTGTTTTAAATACTTTTACAAGTGTATTTTGTGCATTTTAAAGTAGTGCAAATAACGAGAGTGACAGAGTGTTTATACTGTTAGTAGGTACACAAAATTGTCAATAGATTGGATTTGTAGTGAACATTCGACAAATGCCTTTGTTTGAAAGCTTTTTATTTATTGGTTCTTGGTTCCGAATATTGCTTTATTTGTTGTTCCGACAGGCCTTTACTAAGGCGATTTCTGATAATTGTAACGATTTATTTGAGCGTACATTTCTTTGTTTTCGAAATTAATATTAAACGCTGACAAATTAGAAATACAGAATTTTATTTTATATCGATCGAAAAACTAAACTCACCTAAATCCCAATTCTCATTCCTATGAACTTCGATTTCCTTATCGGCTATAATGAACCAGATACAAGCGAGCCAGTGCGCCAAGAGCGTGAATGACAGCATCAACAGAGTCAATATGAGCGCCGAGTACTGGGCGTATCGATCCATTTTTTGCATCAACCTCGCCAGACGTAGCAACCTCGTCAACTTCACTAGGTGAACGTTCCCATGCGTTGACTCCTGTATAGTAAAAACTTGTTAGAAACACTATCATACTTTCATGCCCTAGAAAATGTAAGCTATAAGTTCAATGCACGTGAAATAGGCAGAACTAGGAAAAAATCTAAGAAAGATGCAAAAACTACTGACTAGGAAATGAGTGTATTTTTAAAGTGATTACCTACTTTGAGCTGAATTCGGGGCTCTTGTCATGATATCTGACCGTTGGGTATGCATGGAAAGATTTTAATTGTGTAATTTTAAAATCCATTATTCCTTCGTTTTAATATTATAAATTATGCACAAAATAATAGCTAATTTGAAAAAGTTTCTCTAGACATGTAGGTAAATGTAGTACAAACTTTATTTTTACCATAGGTCATCATTATCCCTAGTCATCACCAAAAAGGGCAACAAGATAAAAAAACAAACACATTTGCCCGTTCTTCACAAAATTTTGCATTGTTCAAAGCCACCCACAATAGACTCCCCAGCTACGTCCATTTAGTTAAACTCACTAATTAAAATTAAAGCGTTACCCTTAGTGGTAAAACTTGCAACGTGGTAAATTAATAAGTGCCCAGCCACAACAATCGCTGTGGCACGCCGGATGCAAAGTGAAATAAATGGTGTTACGAAAACGAATGTTTTTGCAACCATATGTATTGATTTTTCAAGTTTTATAGTCCAAACTTATTACATTCTTACGTCCTTACATATCACATACTACATATTTTGTACACTGTCCACTGTCTCACCATATATTTTGAATTTGAGACATACTTTACGGTCTTTTTGACCAATCTATCAAGACCACAGTTTAAACTCGCCTGCCAGTTCAGATATTGTACTCCACTAATGAGTTCTCGATAAAATAAATTGCAGTTTCAATATCCAGACCTGACTAATTGGCATACCCATTCAGTCGGACTTCAACTATCTCACTGATCTCACTCTAGCCACTTAAAATCAGTGAATCCGGGTCACTTACACAACCCTCAACATTCGAACCAAAGAAGTCAAATTGTTTAATTATCACCCAAATAGATCTATAAAACTTTTTGGTGGCAGAGTTACCCTTCATTGCTACATTATTATACTTGTGCGGGTAACCCGGATTCATTGCTATCGAGTGTAATTTAAACTGAACCCATTTCCCTGAGTAATAGCAAGCACACGCGAAAGAGCGCATTTTAAAACTTAAGCCATCATAATGAATATTCGCTCTACAATTGCACTGCCCGGCGTCCATCACCTTGAGGCGCCCCATGTGCCTATGTAATTTCACCGGCAACTACTTTCTTCAAACCGAAGCACAGCAACGCTGATCGGTTGCAGAAAAAGGCGTGGTGGTAGTACTTCCCAAACGAGCCTGTCAGCTCTACTATTAAAAATTGATTTGATCATTCAGTAACGCCGTCATAGCTTGGTTTATTACTCTGAAACCCATTTCTGTGGTAAACTTGCAGTAATTAAAATAACAATCTATACCCCGCACCGTTGAATATACTAGTGTTTATCTTATCTTATCTTGCTGTAATGACTTACCGCTCCGCTGTATACGTCCGAAGCGTAAAGTAGGTCGAACGGGAGCGCGGCCAGGAGATCCACCACAAACCAGGAACGGATGTAATTAAGAGCTATCGACTTTGAATCCGATACCACCTCGCCTTTCTTGCTCACGAATGTAGTGCGGAAATTAAGGACTATATCTGGAAGGGACGTGTTCATATCAGAAAATATGCAGAGATTGGTAGCTGAGGCTCTGTGAAAAGAGGCTTGATGTCGAATTCCAAATACTTTGGCAAATTCTAAGGCCCTTATTCTTAGGGGTCGCTGAGCGTGACAATAGCTTATCAGACCGATAGGTAAGTCTGTTGCTGTCTCTTTTTGTTGGCACGAAAGTGACAGTGACATGAATACTTTATAGAGCCGGTATAAAATGGCAGGGATTGTGAATAAGAGGGTAAATATTTTATGAAGCAGCAGTTTATTTACCCTTTCTCACAAAGGATATAAAATGAATTCAACTTAAGATAACTGAAAACAATAGTTACATAAAGCTTTCATTTCAACTATACGATACACGATACGATATAGCGATATTTCATTTAAAAATTTCAAGGTTGTTTTTGAAATCCGCCTTGACCTTTCTCTACTTACCTATCTTTCAGAACGAATTTATTTGCTTCATTCTGACAAATAGATGTAACTGAAATTTTTGTACTTAATAGTTTCCTTTAACTTATACCGCTCTTCATGTTCATCAGTTTGTGTACGTATAACATTTTTTGGCAACTTTGTCGGTAGAAACCATTTGGTATATAAATGATGTTTACTAAGTATATTGAAATTGATGGCAAAGAAAGCCAAACAGTAACAGCACAATTTTTCTTTGGAACGTTATTTTTTTATATTGTTTAGCTAATCATTGAGGAAAATGTTAGTAAGTAAATAGGATAGAAAATATGATAATCAATAGACTTAAATTATGTATATTATTTGTTAAGTTTCGCTAAATAAGTTGCATGAAAACAAACATTAAAATAACCAAAATATAATATTTCGTACCAATGATGAAGAGTGCCTCGACAATCACATCGCTGGTGACGCTTATCCTGGGATGACCCTCGTCAACGAAACTGGCATTATATGGGACCACAACCGCCACGTAGAAAGTCGCTATTAGAATCAACCAGTCCCAGAATGTTTTAAATACACCGTAATGTGAAATAATGAGTCTGGACTTTTTAATGGCTGATGTTTTGTACTCGGGCAGCGGTGGGTCTGATGAATGAAGGAGATTCTGAAACCACGCCTTTTGTATAGAAAATATCAGTTATAAATATAACAAACGACTAAAAGTGGTTTTGAATTATTCTCAACAGGAATTATTATTTTTTTGGCATAGTTTGCTACAATAATCTGCGACACGCGTGTACAAACACAACAGTGTTATTTGTAATGAAAAATGACGTCATTTTACCCTATAAAAATAGTGTTAGATGGCAATCGTGAAAAAACGTGTTTTCCTTACATTGTTGAGTTTTAATTTAGTCTTCATCTTATCTGGTTTATAGTGTCCTGAAAGCTGGTACAAAACTGCCCGGGAGCGCCGCCTGCCCATGTTGGCGGGCGAGGGCGCTTCAGGGTCAAGATTGCCATTCGGGTCTGGAAGTAGGCAACTAGATTCAGCTCGAAACCGGGCGCCCAATAGTGCCGCTGCGGGTACAAATGGGGATAACGCTAGAGTGACCACGCCAGCCGAAGGCCGCACCGCGGCTCCTGAAGCACAAACCACCCTGCTGTTACTTACTAGTGAGCACATGAAGCTAAACATAAATTACAATTTCTACAGCAAAGCATCTTACAAAAAAAAATATCTCTTAAGTTACTACTCAATAAGGTACCTCGATACGTGCGAATTTAATAAAATAGCAAGTAATAAAGTATTGCTCGAAAGAAGTCCAAACTTCGAAAGTACGGAACTTGTAGGTAATTTAAGAGATATTTTTACAGAAGATGAATATTCATGTTAAAACTTACGAGTAATTTGATACCAATAGCAATGTACAGATATGTGCAAATATACTTTCTTTAGATTTATTCTTATGATCACATCGGTATCAATTCATTACAAAAATGTCGCCAGTCATATTTGAAGCAAACATGAAGCGATAAAGCATTCATAAACATTATAATTAAAAAAAAACATTATAGACATAAAATACAATTAAAGAATTAATTATGTTTAATTATAAAGTCCTATGTGAGCTTAACGTTACTTTTGTAAATAAAGATTGTTGTAATTGTATGCTAGAAAATACTACCATGACATAATGAATTTCTGGTGAATTTTATTTTTATAAGTGTAAATATGCTGGGTTGAAAATTCAGCTGCAATTCATGCGTTATTTAGCCAAGAAATGTTTACACAGTGAACGAATGTAAAATTCATGCAAAACATGCTTAAAAATTGATGAGGTACGATGCCAGATTCACCTCAAAGAAAGTGCATAGGAGAAATTTTTGTGCAAAGAGAGAAAAACGTTTGCCTGGCAATGAAATATCGCAACTGACGACATACTTTTTTTAAGATAATTTACAAGGTACCTAAAAAAAGGAAAAACAGGGTGGTTTAGGCTCATCACAGAAATAATGTACAGTAAGATTTTGAGGACCATTAGAGTAAGATAGTTACTACTTACAAGAACCTACGCACGAGTATTTTCTCAAATATTTACATTTTTTTTACCTTTCAGCTACTTATCCTAAACTTAGTTTATAACACAGAAACTACTTTACAACTAACAATTATGTATGTACTTGTATTTACTCTAAAACTGTAGTATAGTTTTAAAAAGTTTGATCAATGAGTTACTAAAGATATTGTGGAAGATTTTTACAAACCGAAAACTAAGGAACAAACAATTCTGTTCTCTATGGTTTGTTTCATTTAAAGATGTTCAAAAAATTATCTCTGTTATATGCTTGGTTATATGAGTGTATGACTGAAATGAATTGTAATTATTATGCCAAATTTTTCATAAAAAAACTATTTGTTGAAACATGTGTCGATATGTGTACATTGTGTACACAACGTGGTTTCAAAACTCATAGGATCAGATTTAATTAAGATTATTGTTTATTAAGTTGCTGCCTATATTTTTTGATGTAGGCATACGGCAAATAGCAACGTAACTTTTCATAGTCGTTGCTAACTTAAAAGTTTAACCGCCACCACGCATACGGGTCCTTTAAAAACAAACTTTTACAACTTTTGTGTTTGTGTGAGCTTGATTATAAAATTAGCAGAGTCTGTTTGTACAGTGTATGGTAGGTAATTCTAGTAAGAGAGATTGGGCTATTGGGTAGAGTGGGGTGAGATGTAAAAGCTACGATAGCGCAATAGCGCATTTATGAACATTACTTGGGCATAGACCAGACTGCATCTGGCTTGGTCTATGCCTCTATGTTTATGTCATATAGCCAGAAAGTAGAAACTGCTAGAATATTCATAAAGAACGCCGTCACCCTACTCCGCCTAATTTTACCACGCTCTTTAAGCCAATACACACACGGGCTAACACCTCTATTCTACTCAGACTAATCATCCTGCGATAACTTCTACTCTATTCAAACTAAACAATGGATAGACCAATACAAAACAGTCGTAAAAGAACTTTACCGTGCGGTGATTGTCGCAACCAACCGGGAGCTAGCTCTCTAAATGCTATCATGTGTACCTATGACTAGAACAACGTGCTTAGTTATAAACCTTTAGTTTTTATTCAAAAGGATTTATTATTCTACGGCCCGCTGCCTTAAGAAGCACCGATGCATAGACGAGGTATTTACGTAAAGTATTTCGTTGACTTCGAGACTATGAAAAATTCTACACATTTTATGACGTGTGTGCAGCGGTGTTTCGGCGGCTAGCGAGGCCAGGTTTTAATACATTATTTTTCATGTTGAATGTAAGTATGAAAGAATTGCTTACCGCTATCGAACTCCTCATTAGTGTTCATGGCGGCCATCTTTGTGTTGGTGATGTCCTTGAACGAAGCAAGGAATAAAACCACCTCCCGCTTTTCATTTTTAATTGGAACGATGTCGAGTAAGCACCAAAATGGAGTGCCTGTGAACAAAAAATGTGCATGCTACATTCCAAAAAGAGAAAAAGTTGTTTCAAAGCTGTTGTTGCAAAAGCTACTCTATAGATAGGAAGATGTTTATTAAATATGTAACATTGTTTATCCTATTCTCAGCTTTGTTTGGTTTATTTCAGTGTATTCATAATAACTGGTTCTTACCTACTAATTATTTTATCATGAATGATTGTAAAACTTTTTTTTAAGTTAAATGTTTAAATAAAATAGATCTAGTTTTGACATTTTATTAGTATTATATCACATTTTATTGTAGCTTTACTGTGATTTTAGAATTTTATATACATTTATTTTTAACTCGCTCTCGCTCAAAATTTTTTTTATTTGCACGCTGTCGGTCTCCTGTAGTTATTGTAACATTTAGCATGGTTCACTATCTTTATTTTTAATTTGTATGAAAGTAATTGATGTATACGATATTGGAGATTCTAAATAAATAAATAAGCAAGTAGAACGTTTCTGAGAAGTAAAATAAATTGATTTCACACCTATTTACACTCAGTCAAGGCCTTTAAATACCTAAGATTGAATGAATTACAATACATCTAAATCTCCGTTTGGCATGACGCCTTTTTTTGAAGGTGTTTTACATGTTCAAATTTTAAAAGTAATAAATTTTTCGCAATGAAGGTTGCGTACACCTATAAATAAATAAATAAATAATGCTGGACAATCCACACAGCACTATCTAGCCCCAAAGTAAGCTATTCAAAGCTTGTGTTATGGGTACTAGATAACTGATATATTTAATACATTATATACTTAGATAGATATTTTTTTATTATACATAGAAAACACCCAGACCATCGGAACAAATTTCTGCAGATCGTACACAAATTTGTTCCAAGACGGGAATCGAACCCGCAACCTCTTGCGTCGCAGGCAAGCTCTCGCCCGCTGCGCACCAGAGGTCGTCATATATATGTTTGTTGTTGTTGTATGTATGTATGTATGCTATAATAATAAGTTTGACCAACCAAGGTTCTATTTTAAATTTTTTTTTAATGAAAATATTAACTTGGAAATTATCATGAGTGTACGAAACGTGGAGGGGATACTGCGCATAATATGGGCCGATGGATGACGAGAGAAACTTTATTTTCTACTGATCTTCTTTTTCCTTCCGTGTAACAGGTATTTAACTGTTTCCCTAATTATTGCTTTAAAAAGAAACATGCAAAATGCCAGTGCAGCAAAAGTGCGACGCCAAAAAATAAAAACTACATTATCCGTCTTATTATAAAAATGTGAGTTAGACTAGGCTTAAGCCAGGACTAACTGGTCCGTGGTCTAACTTTGATACCGAAGTTGGTCCCTGCTCTATAGAAAAATCAAAGACTTAGACCAGACGTTATTATAAAACGGAGTTTATCCCCTAAACCACGGTTTAAAGATAAACCCGAACGACCCCTAGTTTAAGTATGGTCTAACTAATAAAAATCTCATTTTGCCAAATTTTATTTGGTCTCCCACATAAGTTTATTCAATAAAACAACTTGTAGCACTGCATTATCCAACATACATTTCAAACTCTAGACTCCGATCTAAATTTGAAATGTCAAAACGCATGGGTTGCCACGAATTTGTCAATATCAAGTTGATAACGAGATTTAAAACAAAAAGGCGGAGATCTGAGTCAAGAAGAGAAACTAAAAATTGATTCGTTAAAACGAAAGACGAGGTAGTATGCGCATATGACTTTAGCCTGCGGCAAGAGAGTACAGTTATACCAACTTATCTAAGCCGGTCTGAAGTTAGCTGTTTAGAGAATTCTCGATTCACTATTGGCCATTTATGCACAAGCGGCTAACTTCAGACCGGCTCAGATAAGGTGGTGATTCCAAAATGAATGAACGATTGATTGCCATAATTTGTTATAGTCTGTGGATATTTGTTGAATGATTATGTTCTGTGATGATGAATCATGGACTATCTCAGGTACTATGTAGTCTTCGACTAAAGTGTCTTTTGTAATACGAAAATGATAAACCTGAGATGATCCTAAATTTATGAGATAAACCAGGTTTAAGTTGTTTATAATAAGAAAACGTGACTTGAGCTAGGTTTAAACCCAGGTTTGATTTGTTTATAATAAGGCTGTATATGTTTATTTATTCTTCAATATTTTATCATTTTAAAATTGAGAAGAAAACCAATGTCCTCTGAAATTTCGATCCTTTGATCTAATAAATAAAGAACACCAGTAAAAGTGCTCAAAAGGAGCCTCTTGAGGCGCACTTAAAATCCTTTCACCACACTGCTTCGAAAGAAACTAGTGATACGACAAAAAGAAGAAGAAGAAGACCAGTAAATATCACTTCTCAGATTCGTAAGATTACGAGGTGAGACTGGGATTTGCAGATGTAATCAGAACGCCCCAAATGAGTTGAAATGTTATATGCCTATTATTTTGAAGTGGTGCTTACTTAATGCTCGATTGTTGGGAGTTCTTAGAGGCAGTAAAAGTCCGGTGACGAACATCTGCCTGTAAAAGTTTAATTTTGTCGAATGGAATCGTAAAGTTCTTATTGGTTTTGTTTACGAGTGCGGCGTGGACGTTGTTTAGCAAACTTCCCGTACTTATGCTCGGGATCATTGATCAATTTCGGGGCTCACTGGCATTTTTATCCAATCTCTGTACGAAAGTAGTCAAGCGCGTTTCAAGGTATTCGTAGGTCGTTCGAAATCTATGCGAAAAGTTAATAAATTCATAAGAGTTCTTGGCACGAAATCTGAATAAACGTTCCGCTGAAATGGAATTTGAAAGAAAGTAGTAAGTATACTGTTTTTTTTACAAAGTACTTATTAGTTACTTGGAATCTGACTTGGTGAGCTCGTTCCAAATATTATTAGGGTCTCCGTTATCACACTTCATATTGTTTGGTCGTCACAACGGATTTTGCTCTCTACTCTCCTCTATCAGTCGTCATCTCAGCAGTAGTCCTTTCATACTCATTAATCATTCACACAGTCCATCCATCTTTTTTTTTGGGTACTCATAGAAGTATCCATCCACATTCATTAATATCATTCTTCTCGTTACTTGACATTCTCCCCTTCGCATAACTTGTCCATACTTGACGACCTCTGTGGCGCAGCAGGCGAGAGCCTGCCTGCGACGCAAGAGGTTGCGGGTTCGATTCCCGCCTTGGAACAAATTTGTGTACGATCTGCAGAAATTTGTTCCGATGGTCTGGGTGTTTTCTATGTATAATAAAAAATATCTATCTATGTAAGTATATAATGTATTAAATATATCAGTTATCTAGTACCCATAATACAAGGTTTGAATAGCTTACTTTGGGGCTATATAGATAGTGCTGTGTGGATTGTCCAGCATTATTATTATTATACCACGCTAACCTATTAGGTACATTTAATCATTTAAGTCACTGGCGCCACTTTAAAACTGCCTCTAATAAAGTCATGCCTTATCCGTGCTCGTCACATCACACATCCATCTCAACATTCTCATATCTGCTACATGCACTCTTCTTTCATCCGTCCCTTTGGTTGCCCAGCACTCAGATCTGTTCTTGTATTTCTAATAACGTAAACATAAGGTATCTTCAAATATAACCTAATTCTAATAACGCAAGATATGTACGTAAATATGTGCCAGTCCAACTAATATAACCTACCTACCTCATAAAGAGACAGCTAATCAAGAGAAACTCTCAAAGGACATCCACGAGCACAATAAACTCGACACAGCTCTCATTACATTACACGGGTAGGTGGAATATGTACCTATCCACTTCGCTTCAGGAGAATAGGTAACTTTCTTAAAGCGAAAGTCACGAATACAGGTCAAACGTAAACTGACCATCAGATGGCCGATCGATTTTGCCACATACTAATTTTAGCGCTAAACGCATGCAAGATTAGCGTCGTAAGAAGCGCTTCAATAAACAATTTATCTTTTCTTTGCTGAAATTGTGTAAGAGAGTGGAGCAAACGTTAAAAGCGAAATATTGAATGGCTGATTGGGCTTCTTTTTTGTAAGGAATGACAAATTAATGTGGATTTTCAAGGCTATTAAAAAATCCTTGGTTGGTATACACGCACATTATCTTCTATAGGAGCGTAACAAGTATAGACTGATAATTAATTACGAGGACGTTAGAGAGGAAACGCTACCTCTTAATGTGGAGGTTTCTTGCTCTGTGCACTGATAATGTGCGAGAGTCAACTGCGAAGACAAAGCCGTGAATAAGCTCGAGAGCATTTGGACAGGATAACTGAATAGGGTACTTTGTTGTCGCGGTCGTTTGCGGAACCGTCAGAGAAAACCTATTTACTTTTTACGAAACGAACGAGCTCCAACCTCTTTAACTTTGTCATGTTTCAAATACAGAGTTGAGATATATTTCATAAAGCTAACATGTAATTTTATTGGGTTTTCTCAGAAACGAATCTGAACAAACGGAACTTTTAAGATAGCAGCAAGTTATTGCATTGTACACTGTACAGTCTGATGGAAAAATGTGTGCAATTCGATAACATATTTGCAACGTACTTTGTTAAAGCGACGTGTACGTTTGAACCCATCAGCAGAGGCACTGACACGTAGGGTACCTATTCATCTGAACTTCAAAACATATACAAAAGTATGTAGGTGGTGATAATTTACCGCATGTCCAAACTTTTGCTTCAGCGTTGCTTGATAACACGTCAAGTTTGTCTTGGCTATAACCTAAAAACGTGTCACTTACCATTCTTTTTATAAAAGATCAGTTCAAGCTTCAGTTCGCTTTTCGTCTCCAGAGCCGAGTCAATTTCCTTGCGATGCTCATCTCTTGTATCCACTCCATGAAGAAACTTGCAGGCACAGCCTTTCTGCATGATATGAGCGCGCGCCCATCCTGTCAGCTCGCAGAAGCCATCGGAGCAGTACACGATCGGGTAGGCGGGGACTTGCGCGTTGCCCAGGACAAAGTTGCTGTCTGTGGGAGAAGATATATTTGTTATAGAGGGCGAGGTTGAAAAAAAATGCAGTACACTTGACGCAAGTACATTTGACTTGAAGTACATTTTTATTTATAAACGAGAACTAATCGATTTCTCAGGTATCACAAAATCTTCACATGTCCTAGAGTCCTCGAGGTTTAAATTTTGGCACAAAATGCACTCTTAAACAGAGGAGTGTAGGAGAGAGTTTTGAAAATTCGTAACCCAAGTTGTGTACGTATGTTGTATCTATAGTCTTATCTAAGTTTGTAGTCACATGTGATTCCAATCGCAGCTACGTATTAATATGCAAAGAATCAGCTCTATTTACATTCGCCAATAAGTAAATTTGGCGAGCTTTCAATTTTGATTGTTTAGGTAAGATAGGGAGTCAATGCCGCAAGTGTTTGCCGCCCGAACCGGGCTCTGTTTGCTATCCTACATTAGCCTAAAGATACTACATGACAATGGCGAACGAACTAATTGATTGGATAATCCAAACAGCTATTTATTAGAAAATCGTGTGATTTTCTAATAAATAGCTGTTTGGATTAAAAAAAAAAAGTTGGCTTACCTACTAATAAAAAATAATTACTTAGGTTTGTACTTGAATTAATTTGATAGCTTGTTACGACAGAATAGAAAAGAATATAAAAACAAATGCAAGTACATATTATTATAGTGATCTTCGTATTAGTTGAGTCCAAATGTTTTTTTTATGGCTCCTGTCCGTACTGATAATCTTGCCAGTGTCAAGTAATTTGTATAAATAGGTACTTTTTAGACAAGTCAGTCCATAGTCAAGTCACGCACGTCATTTATTTTAAAGAAAATGATAAAAAACAAACTGGAATAATTTCAAATTAATTTGCTCTACTTGCGTTATGTAACTTTGGTACTCACATAAGCAAATAATCAAATTAAATTATTTGAATATTTGCTTTGTGTACCAACTCATTAACTAGAGCGAAATGGAGTTTCATAGCACAAACAGCACTGAGAGGTTTTGGTAAATTTAAATAATTTGGAATCCATCAGAGCTAGCTAAGAGGTTAGATGGTATATACCTGCATACCTATTTTACCATAAACTATCTCTCGATAGTTGTATCGAGAGATAGTACTGAAGCTTATTTAAGTTTCGTCGACACTAATACTTCTTTTTTTTCCTATTCACTCAACTCAAAATATTTAGGACAGAAATATTAGACGAAAAGAAAAAAACATTTTAATGTATGTAACAAATTGTAAATATCCATAAAAATACGTGAAAGACTAAATTGGTGACAATACCTACGTAGTAGGAGGTAGTATGGTCCTAAGACTTTAGGCTATACTTTTGTCACATCGAGAAACAACAATTGTCAGTTTCAAGTTTCAAGTGATATTAATAATACTTTTTAATCAAGTTATTCCAATTCTTGTTCTTAGAGTTAGTCCATAAAAAAGGCGTGGGTACGAGAATGCAAATTTTTAAATTAACTTTTTTGATAACTGCACTTGTTTCATAAATCTTTGGGTATCGGCGAATAAAATTCTATTTACGAATAAGTTAAACATTTTGTACACAAATTTTACACAGTTCGGAAAATGCCAGGTCATAATGAGGATTGCGTACATTCTATGAGCTGTGTGTGTACATGCTACGCTCGCTCGCAGAAATGTTAATTAAGCCAATTTTGTTTCAAATGTATGAATTCATTCCGGCTTCGTATTTATGGAAACAAGACGTTATTTTATGATATCCTACCTACTCCCTCATTACAGCAAGTATCCTGGTTGATTTACATAAATCCACATGCATCCGCCTTTTTAGCTTTTAGGCTTATCTACTCTCATAAGAAGAGTGGGTTGATTGGTATGTTGATTTTTTACCCGACTTAGTATATACAGGTTTTTCAATTGGACCCAGATTCAACGTTCTTCCGTTGGTACATATAAAGGGTCAAATAGTGTTTTAAAACTATATAGGTACAACGTAGGTATGCCTACCTCATAGAGATGGACTGAATGTGACATAGGTATCTACGGAACAAATATACCTACCGAACCAGTGTCGGAATAGGTATTCCGGCACTTCTATTCATAATACAAATATAAGAGAATAATAATGCAATCAATGGTACCTAACAAGTTTGGCCGAGCCTGAAAAGGACTACTGCTAATACCTTGTTTACTATGTCCTCGTCATAGTTTTGATCCCCTTTTGAACTTTGAACCTTCGTATTAGAGCGAGGTCTCTAGTATCTACATTTTGCTAAGTGCAGTTCTAAAAGCGGCTTAGCAACGTACCTCTGAGTAAAGGCTCATTCTAAATTATTTCGTTTGTTCTCACATGTCCATTAGGTCCTCTGAGTGTTTTTGTGTGAAAGGTTTTCATTGTTGACCTTTTCTCTTTGACCGGATACCCGCAGTAGATAAACAGATAAAGCCACGAATTTGGGTCTTCACTTCACACATCAAAAGCATTAGGTATTTTATAGGAAGTAGGTAACCATATTTAAACAGAAGAAAAATAGGCGAATGATATTAATGGTTTATTGGTAAAGTTCGAAGGCATCCAAACGGAGTCTAGAGGAGAAATCATTTTGAACTCATTTTGAACCATTAGCGCCAAAACAAAACCT
The DNA here is from genome assembly GCA_963576535.1 of Plemyria rubiginata. Lineage (NCBI taxonomy): Eukaryota > Metazoa > Arthropoda > Insecta > Lepidoptera > Geometridae > Plemyria > Plemyria rubiginata. The sequence goes on along the minus strand of OY754909.1, from coordinate 6,284,085 downwards.
CAATCTCAACTCAATCAAATACACAGTCTGAAGTTCAGACCGGCTGAAGCTCGTCGAGCTTTGAGTTTGAGCTTTTGACTTTAATCGTTCAAATAAGCGTACCTAAATTTGGTCAACTAGTATGTACTAGTATGTCTTTTAGAACCTATGAAAATTTTTATGGTCTTGAAACTGAAAAATAACACTCCCCCCTCAGATCTCGTACCAAGCTATAAGCTAAGGTGCCAATAAACTGTGCGCTAAACTAAAAATATAAATGGATTTATCAAACTTCGGAACCCTAAAAACAACAAATAAATAAACCTACAAACTAAAAATTAAATACCCACTTACCTAGTTGTGCAAATAAATAAAATATTATGAAACGAATCCCTTCTCAACGTCAGGAGAAATGCTTCTTTACATTTTATAACGTACTTATTTCCGGAGAAATCGTCCAGTGAATAATAATATGCCTCGGTAGTTCTATACGGTAATACGACAATAGAAGCGGTAGTAAGCAAAAGCCAAAGTTTTGATTGCTGCGAATCCCCCCTCGCCCTTCTACACCCCCACTGACCCCGGCTAGACTTCGAGAGTTTAATCTCGGAACTTTGTTCATATCCGACCTTAGACTAACACGCGACATTTTCATTGCTTATGTTACATTTCAGTTAGGTATTTCATTGAACCCAATTAGTAGACTTAAGACACAGACACAGACAACCGCTATTGAACTTGCCGCTCGCACTTTTCAACATTTATGAAGATTATTCACCAAATAAAGTTTCAGCAAACAAACAAAAAATTTGATTTGAACAAGTTTACCTCCCAAAAAATATATTCTAGTTTTCGTAATTAAACTTTTTGGTAAGAAAACTTGGTGGTAAAATAATAAAGTTCAACCACATGCGCTCTGCTGTGTCGTGTTTGCCGGAGGGAACAAACTGTAAGAAAATTGCAGTAACAGTCGTTGGACTTCTAATTCTAAACGCCAAGCTGAAATGCTAGTAGATTAACGACATACTTTGAAATTTCAGTGGATAAATTGTAATCAAAAGTCTCTTCCGACTCAAACGGTTGCCGAGCCCTGGTCTAGTCTAATTATAAAGTGTTTTTTTTATTAATAAATGTATTTACAAATGCAAAAACTACGTTTGTAAGCTCTGGTGATGTCATGGATCGATCTATAGATTGTAATATTTTTTGCACCGACCCAAGAACTTTAATCAAACTTTAAACTTAGAAGATAGACGTAGAAAAGTTTCAAGTTACAAAGTTTGAAATCTCAGCAAAAAACGAAGCTTACAGGCTAGCAAATAAATAAAGATCTTGAAAGTGTACTTTCCTAATGAAAATTGAACCGCCTTCAACCAATGCTTTTTCTTCTTCCTTTTTTGAACAGGAATCCAACGTAAGAAAAATTACAAAGAAACTGAACCAGATCGATGGCAAGATAAATCAAAGTAGCACTGCCATCAGCATCCGCAAAAAGGGAGCTTTTGTATCGATTTCTCGTGAAATATTATGAACATTAATATCGGCCGTTCCGATTCAGTTTAGACGGTCGCGAAACTTGATATGTCGGCAAAAAAGCCAAGATTGATGAAGGGCTTGAGGTGCAGAATTTCACCCCTTCTGTTCATGTTTACTTAACCACGACGTATTGAAAAGTCCCGGTTTGTTTGGAGTAAACACTCCTCTTATTCGGAGTCACGAAACTCACTCCTCGAGTTTACTTCTCGAATTCGCTGGGAGTAATTGGATGGGTACATGCTCTTTTTGTAGGGATCAGGTATACCTACGTATAAAAGAGTATAAAAGTAATTAAAATGAGAGCTGATTCTGTTGAGGGTTATTCATGTAGAACGTAGAGCTTTTTATAATGTTCATGTAATAAAGTAAGCCTTTTCTCTTGAAATCTAGACGAAGCACAAGCTTTGCTTAGTTTGGAGTAACAAAGCGCTGTGTGAAAATTAAAACTTACTAGATGCTTAAGTCTATAATTTTATTAACGCATGAAAATCTAATATTTATATATAACTTAAATTAATTTTTAGGTATAGTCAATAATATTCAGTACAAACATGCGTTACTTAGAAAATAATGTTTATTTATGTTATTTTGGTATATAAATGATTTATTAGCGCTGTCTAAAAAAGCCCATATAAAAAATTTGATGTACTGTTTCACACAGCAGCAGGTAATTTATTGATTGATACTGATTGTCTAGGCATAGGCAGGTATTTTTTATGAACAATTCAAAAAGGCTCACTGTGCTTATTACGACTACGTAATCCCCACTCAATATTTCTTATGTTGACTGACACCACAAACACAGCAAACTCAATTTAAAAGTAACACAAAAGTTAGCGAATGTAAATTGGTTATCAGTGATAGATTGTTTGGGGTGGCAGAAGGGGCACGTCAAACTCGAAACATTGTTTTTCAGCATAGTTTTTTAATTAAATTATTTACATAACTCAGGAATACCTGTTTTGTTACAGTACACAATTAATTACAAATCTGTCTATCAATGTTACGAAGCTGGAAGCTCCATTGCATGCTTAGGTCGTTTCTGAAATCATTAATTCATAATTCACCTTCAAATAAAAATTGCAAAAATCGTTGATGCTGTCATAATTATTATGTGACGCTCGACAATTCTTTGGAAACTAAGGTTATTCGAAGTTTTGCTTTTGATTAATGGGCTACGGCTTCTGCTAAGAATACATTATTATTATACCTATTGTCTTGATTAAATTTTAGTGCTGTCACTGATTGAAATATTTTTTTTTCCAATTTTTTTATGTTTTCAAGTTAGTGGCGTCCATCATTTCACGGACGTAATGATAGCGGGTGCAGCATTCAACCTGCTGGCGTATTGTTTTTATTCTACTTACTGATGGCTTAACCTGATGGCCCACCTGATGTTAAAGTGGTAACAAACTATAACGAAGCGTTGCCTCGTAAGTCACACACGGCATAAACCTGTCCTACGATGCACTGCCCTGCATCCATCAACATGAAGCATACGGCTGCATATGCCTGTTTTTTCACTGGCAACTACACCCTTCCAAAACCGAACACAGCAATGATGTTGGTGGCAGAAAAAGGTACGTCAAGCTTACAGCTTGTATTGTATTGCTCATAAAAAATTAATTCCCTCAAAGGTGGACATCTAATATAATATAGCATTGCAGTTCTTCCAACACTCTTCTTACCTATCGCAAAACAGCAATGCGAGGCTAACTGCTTGGAAGAGATAAGTTTTAGCTTATAGGCCATGTAAGATAGTTCCTATTTTAGAAAATCAAATATTTTGTTAACACAAATTCTAATTCTTATTTGTACATTAGTCTTGTGTTTCTGAAGGGTGATCAATTAGACTGTTAAATTCTAATTATGAGACTATATAATTTCATGTAGTTTGTTGGAAAACAAAGTTTTCGACTAATTCAGTTTGAGACTTGTTCTGGGGTTTTTCATTGACTTATTTAGATTTAATTGTAGGACAACCTGTGGAATTGTGTTTGGAGTTCAACGATTTAATTTGATGCGTGACCCGAGGGTTGATGATTATCTGACTCAGCGCATCAGCATTGCCATTCAGCGTGGCAATGCTGTCAGTGTCTTGAGTACGCTTCCAATCGGCACTGACTTGGATCAGTTGAGCTATCTCTAGATAGTTTGCAACGGTCTGGAGATAGCTCCACTGTTTCATAATATTTAGTACATTTGTAAATAATTGTAAACATTGTGCCACCTGGCAGTTTCTCTTCAGCGCATTCTATTTGGCGTCTAGACACTTTACTAAGTTTCTGTCAGGGCTCGCTTCTGCAAACATTCGCTCTATGTAAGGATGTCTAATAACCACAAAGACCTCAAATACATGCTGCAAACTCTAGATTCGCATAGCAAAGAGTGTGGGCTTGAGATGAATCCTGAAAAAACATGTATTATGACAAATGGTAGCAGAAAAACAATAATAATTAATAATAAAAGTATCGCTTTCGTTGACCAATATATATACCTAGGCCATAACATCTCTTTTGAAAACCATTACATCGAAGAAGTAGAAAGGAGAATCAAAAAAGCGTGGAATTCATATTGGTCTCTAAAACATATTTTTAAATCAAAATTGAATATAAGACTTAAGAAGAAAGCCATGGACTCGGTCGTTACTCCTACTTTACTATACGGATGCCAGTCTTGGCCAATAACTATAGAGACAATAAAAAAAAATTACAAACCTTTCAAAGAGCAGCAGAAAGAAGTATGTTAGGAATAAAATTAAGAGACAGAGAGAGATGTAGTGAAATACGAAATAAAACGAAAATTTTGGACGCTACAAAAATGATTTGCCGCCTGAAATGGCGATGGGCTGGACACACAGCAAGAACCACCGACAATAGATGGAGTGAGAGGTTGCTACATTGGTACCCGCGAGGCGAGAGTCGCCCGCCAGGGCGCCCCCGCCGTCGATGGGTGGACGACATCGTGGCTGTCGCCGGGGTCACATGGACGCGACTCGCCCAGGAACGAAAAATATGGAGCACGATGGAGGAGGCCTACGTCCGAAAATGGACATCCCAAACATAATTAACTAAGAAAAAAAAAAAAAAAAAAAAAAAAAAAAAAAAAAAACATTATATACAATGAATTATATTTAAATTACAATATTATTATTATTAGTGTTAAAATCAATCGATTAATTTTATTTAGATTATAATTTATACCAATTGCATGTTATTTAAGTACTTTTTTATGGGAAATAAACGGCTTTATTATTATTATTATTATTATTAAGGATGTCTACACGACTCTATTAGCACGGGATAGCTAAGAGTGCTTTAACTCCTTTTAGATTTTTATTGCTACCATGGATAGGGATAGCGATACGAATAGAAAGTTGGTGTTCGGATTTCCGTAACATTTTTTTTAAGAATACAAAAAGCAAAATTTATTTATACTACACCTGCTTGGAAAGTACCTTGATACTTTATCAAATTTACGGTAGAAAGTACGTCATTGAATATCGAACAAATATGCGGGAGAAAACGCATCTGAGCGGGAGAGAAAAGTGTATGAAAATCCATTTCTTACGTGGTTTTTCTTTTTTAATTTTGGGTAAGACTATGCGCCGGTAACCTAAATATCAAAAGCCAAAAAGTTTTTACAGTGAGTTTTTATCTCCAAGTTCGCAAAATGACACTGGCCACTAGCTGTGTGTTGGATGGTGTCGGGCTGGCAGTGCGACCCTGCGGCGGCAGGATAAACAATTTGAAAAAAGAACATGTGAAAATTGCAGACGCCATTGGCGCTATTTTCAATTTGTGTGTTGTTTGAGGATTCAGTTTTAGTTTTTTATTTTCCTCGTAGGTGTAGTATAAAGCACTATGTATCACTCGAGAGAAAGTGCGATTTCCGATCTCGGGTGTTTTAAAGCCCTCGCCTACGACTCGGGCTTCAAACGACACCCTCGACGGTAATCGGTCACTTTCTCCTCTCGGTGAACAATGTACTATTCTTTGCATACGCACCTAGTTATTGATTTAAACTTTCTAGGTTTTGTTACATGTGAGTACAATTACATATTGTGCTTATTGAAAACATCGAAATTGTTATATCCCAGAGACGTTTGGCTCAAGAAAATACTTTATCATCATTTGTGTTTCACCAATCGAGTGAATGACACGAAAGCCGCGTCTGCGGTATTCAAACCTTTTTGTGCTTCACAGGATTTGAATGGCATTTCCATAATTACAGTTTTTGGAGATATTTAGGTTTAGAAGCACCTTATTTAGGGTTTCAGCTGTCGCATACATATTGACAGAAATGCAAAAAAGCTCTTTAGTAAGAAGCTTGAGGCAGTAATAAGCTTTGAATGTTTTCACATACAGATGGCAATTTTAAAATTCAGTTGATAAGTTAAATAAAGAAGATTTACCAGATTTTTCTTCGTCTTGCATTATTACAGCTTACTTATCAATCTTCATACAACATTTATACAATACCTATTATAATTTGCCCCATTATTATATATAAAAAAAAAGATAAATATTAAATAACCATAGCAAGGTTTGAAATTATTTTTAATACATCTATAACTCCACTACGTAAGCATCCCTACTAGTCTGTTCTCCACTAGTTTGTAGGACAAATACTTTACCTGTGACACAGCACAGATAACAGTACAATTGTGTTGATACACATCGTGTAGCTAGAAATAAGTTTATTGCGGTTGTGACTGCAATATGCACTCGCGAATCCGCGGCATTCTGTAGCTAATTTTACTGATGCGCGGATTAGGGTTAGCAAATTATTTGTTTTAGCTGCCATCGCCAGGTGGAGCTTCAGTCGAAAACTGTTATTTTATCGGTTTTGTCATTGATTTGCCTCCCGCAGTTTTTCTCCCGTGGTCCCCGGTTATGATTTATACCAAAACAATATTCAGGATACTTATAAACCACATATTCTAATAAGTATTCATCCAAGTCAATCCGATTATTGTAAAGTGATTGAGTAATAAACTACAAAAAATTCAATCAAATTTAGATAAATGATAGATACTCGTTGCTTAGATATTTTCTTAGAAAAGTCTACTTGAGGAGTTAGTGGTAAGAGGTAATAAGCGTCGTTGTCATGGTTCCTGGTTTGTAATTTGATATTATTTACCTTTTCTCACTAAACGTTTGAAATAAGAACGCTCATTTTTACTTTTTTTAACCTGAAAACCCTACGTCCGGTCATTGCGCTGTTTCCGAGCTAAGCCAGAAATAACAGTTACTTAATTGAAACTGGCGCCAATTTGATCCGATACACTAACGGGCAGGCAGATTAGGCACTAATAATATACGTGTGTTTATTTTCAGACTAGCTGGTACCCGCGACTTCGTCTGCGTACTTTTAATCTCTACATCTCTTTTTTTCGCAATAAAAGGTAGCCTATGTTCTTTCTCAGGGTCTAAAGATTGTCTGTGCCAAATTTCATCAAAATCGGTTGAGAGGTTGGGATGAAAAGTGTCTTCATTCCAATAACCACTCCAATGTTTTTAATCTTAGGTACCTACTTTTACGGGTTGCGTTTAACAAATGATCATACCTTAGGTATATAAAATCCTCAAATGTGTTACACAACCATTCAACCATTCAACATCTAAGTTTATACCTACATAGCTAACAGCAACAATGGGATTATTAGAATATGACTTACTAGTTGCACCCCGCGGTTTCACCCGCGCAGATTGAAATCCTAGTATTCCCACGGAATAAAAAAAGGCCCATGTGCTATTTCAGACTATAATCTATCTCTCTGCCAAGTTTCATCCAGATCCATTCAGCCGTACCGGCGTGAAAGAGTAACAAACATCCATCCATACTCACAAACTTTCACGTTTATAATTTGACACAATTAAAAAACTGATAGGTACAAAATGAATGCAATAATTTTTTGCTAAAATTTTGCAAGCGTAACCTCTTGGAATAACCCATACACAAGGCAGTGCCAGAACTCCAGTGTCACTGGCAAAATTATGTTTCAGACAACAATCTCATTTATAAATTTATATTACTCAGATCATGCTAGAAAATAAAGATAGCTTCATTTTACTTATAAAACATTGAAAATCAATATTTCCCAAGCTTACGCCTGAAACTAAACCTGATGTGCAATACTCAGTTTGATAGCAATTCAAAAAATACAAACGAGAATATTGCACAATACACTATGAAACAAGTGCCGGAGTAGAATTGCATTGTATTCAACGCTGAACGTTTCAATTGTCTCAGTTTTTTCTTTTGTTTCTTTATTTGGCCAAGCTTGGATATGCAGTTGTTGTAAAGGCAGTTTCATTTCTATTTAAAACGCTGTGAAATTTCCAATTGACTAAATCATCAAATAAAATATGTTAATTTCTTCGTTTAGCAAGGCTAGGATTTCCAAAGAATGTTTTCAGTTCTCTTTGGACAATATTTTTCGCCAAATTCTAACTTCAAGCACATATTATTTGTTTAATATTTATTTATTTTTTTATGTAGTAAATTGTGATTTCTTTTTGAACATTCACGGACGGAATATCCTCTTCAAATCTTTTTTTGTCCGTAATTTTTGTTTTATTTCAAAAGTAATTTCTTTGTCGTAAATTATTTTGATTTTCATCAGAAATTTGTTGATTACGTACCTATCTTGGTACAATTAACTGAAATTTAAGTTTAAATATTAGACGGTAGTCAATCAAAATGCTTTCTCTTCTCGTCATCATTTGTTTTACTTTTACGTTTGCCGGCTATAATAATTTCAACCTTTAATCAGTGTCTACTTCACTGATATTAATTTTAAGAAGGGTTCCAAGAATTAATCAGCGAAATTGGTAATATTTCAACATTTTACGAGAAAGTATAAATCTTATCAACCCTTTTCTGGCGGGTTAAGCTCGATGCATATTTTACTTTCAGTTCAAATTGCTGATAGTTTTACCTTGTTCTTATCTCACTATACCATAAAATTTTGTTTGGAAGTGATCGGTTTTTTACGATAATACCGCCCATTGTAAATTATTGTTATCTTATTTACCTGTTACATTTTACTACCATCTGCTGTAAGGGCTGCCAGTACGTAATAAACAGATTCCCCCCCCCCACCCCCCTAACCGTTACATAAACCAAGTTAATTATAGTAGAACCGTGTCCTTAAAGTGTAGCCCAGAGCAGTATGCTTAACATGTTGAGAGGGAGTTAAGTTTCAGCTCACGACTATTATGATCGCAGAATGTTTAATAAATAATCCTAGAATGGCATTATGGAACACATTTATTGCTCAGTAGCCTTGGCCTTGAATAACATTTTAGTATTCCACTTCTGTGGCTCATATAATAACGCTACATAATACAAAGAAACGTGTATTACGTGTGAATGAGGCTAAGGACCTAAGGTCCACTTTTCATAAGAAATAATAAAAAAATGGACGAATGCGTGAACATGCGCAGGAAAGGCATAAGAACTTCCTGTAATATGAGTAAGGACCGATGTGACTGTGATAAAAATGAACATTTCGAACGGGATGAATTGAATTGGCTATTAAATAACGATTTGTAAAAATAATGCCAATAAAGTTATTTTGAATGTTTGTATCTAGGAGACATAATAGCAAACAATATTTTTGCAAAAACTTAATTATTATTGGCATAAACAACAACCCCTAAACATTATTAAAGTTGATAAAATTTCAAGTACATTTTCTTTAAAAAAATTTATACACTTACTGATACTAAAAGAATTTTGGCCAACCTGCTTAAGTGTTAACCATCATTAGTTATAACAAAGCATTACTTTATAAAATATAACCATTAGCATGAAAATAATGACATCTAATTAGAGGATTGTTTTCACAACTGCTAAAATTGACAGTTCAACTGTAGAGTGCCCCAGTCGAGCCCCAGGTTTTCAAAAAAATAACACGATCGATCATGAAATACGATGCGACGGACACTTAAGTTAGGAAAATACGTACCTTTTATATGACACCCCGGCTTAATGTTAGGTCAGTGAATTTTTATTTGTCACGCTTCGTAAAAACTGTAATATACACCTGAGACTGCCTAACCGTTTTTGAAATTTTGTAGCAACTTTTTAAATTAAGCAACATTAAACAAAGTAAAATGAGACACTCACCGGATATTTTTGAAACGTTTGCTGTATTTCTTTTAGAAAATTGTTTCCACGGTATACCTTATCTCTCTTTAGATACTTAATTTGTTGTAGGCCTATGTATAAATTACTCAGATGTAATTTAATAAAAATTATTAATATTAAAAAATACGCTAAACTGAGACCCTATCATTCTATATTACCTTTTTTTAAAGCATGAAAACTATTTTAAAATGTTTTTTCTGGCCAACACTGTCTCATTACTAGGCAAAATCTGGGTCTTCCACTCTTCTTGGTGTTACATTATATATAATTATCGTCGATTAAAAAAAATTGTGCACCGCAATTAAACTAATTTAACCAAATAATTTCAATTATTATTGTTAAAAGATAATGGATATTAATAACCCGGCAATGAGTGATGGTTCATTAGTCTCATTATCGAACCTGTTGTACCTAATAATCGAAATTGAAATAACATTTCATATCCGATGAACATTAATTAAGCGATATCGTTATAAACCTTCAGAAAAGTGACTATATTAAATAAAACCTTCCAACGTTTTAAATGTGGTTTTCATTATAATCGAACTCAGGAGGATAATAAGTTTACTGGCTTCGGTCTCCAGCGTGTTTACGGGAAGGACTAAAAGGGCGTCTAGGGGATTTCCACGTGCCGTTAAATTAAACTAGCTAAGTACTCAGAATACACTTATGGCCTTATAAAACTCTATATAAATCTCTTTATGTAGAAAATGGCAATAAGCATTGTGCTTATTGCCATTTTTTACAAATTGGTAGAGACGAAGCTTTCATTGCTACTTAGCTCTGAAATAATTATTACTTAAGTATATCACAAAGATCCTTCAAGTACTAACTACTACTCTGTAGACGTTTCACTCACGTGTGCCATCGAAGCGAGTAGCGATAGTATCGAGGAAGGTGTTCTGGGGCGCGAGCAGCCCCTTGCGTACGGGCATCACCCCGAGACGCGCCCCGCGCTACCCTATCTCCACCTGCAACAAGTAACAAGTTTATTTATCATTTGCACTACCAAGTACAACAAGCGCAAGCCTTGATGGGAAGCGGTTACCTAGTCTATGGACGCTTGCAACATCAGTGCAGCACTGACCCTGAACAAATACTGCATAAATGTCCTAAGTTAGTTAGAGCGTCTAAGTCAAATAAAGTATTTAAGTAAGTATTATAATATCAGCTATTTGATTCCTATATCATAGATTTGGCTTAGTTTGGGGATAGATAGTGCTGTGTGGAATGTCCACCAATATTTATATTTTTATTAATTTATTACTCTTTTAACTCCTTTTACTACTTTTATACTCGTAGTATACGCGTATTATATACGGTTATGGTTAAAACATGGTTTTATTGTTTATCCTCTGTCATTTCCTGATACTGAAGGCACAGCTGCTTTTATCCTAAAGTCGTAAAAATCTACTAATACTAAAATGGTTTTGTTATGTGCTCTTAAATTCTAGTACCTATTATAGTACAAACTGGGGAACATGAATTAGATTCTTCTGAAGGTTGTCCATGCTCGGCTTGATTATATCTCATGGAGAATATTCATGAAATAGGTATAGGTCGTCACCTGGAATAAAAACTCATTCAGGATACTTTTATATTTAGGTAACTGCATACCATGTACGTACATAGCGATTGAAACTAACGACTGAAAATATTCATCCCAACGGGGTATGAGGAGGATGGTGTATGGCATTTACAACGTATCAGACAAGGATAAGATAGCGGAGAGCACATTAGCTTTGGGTAACCCCTTCAGTGCGCAGTTCTACGAAGATCGTTGTATCATGCCAGTACGAGCTGAAGATTTAAGACTGGATTAGGGTATTGTCTTAAATCTGTTTAATTATATCAATAGACTGAATCTAGTATTAAATCCATCTCAAATCGTTTAATACCTCACCACCTCACACCTCCCACCTCCCACCGTCCACTCGAAATCTTTAACCACCGACCATCATCGGCGGTCGCTCAAGACTGATGGTCTAATGTGGCATCTGCTCCAAAGTTTAACCCGAGAAACCTATGTCAATCATAACTTTGAAATGTGTTGTTGCGTCCTCCTCAAACCCTCCTAATAGGTATATAAAGTATTTATTAGAAGTTCCTTGTTCCCAGAGACACTGCTTTTGGCATGATCAAAAATGTATTTATTAGACAAAAAGCCATTACTTCAAACATGTATTATAACCACATGAGCAAGTTAATTATCGTAGAGCGGTGAGTAACATATTTGACGGGGATATTTGTGAAATATCTTAGAAACTCTACTTATCAAGTTCACAAATATCCCTTGTACAATAAATACAATTCCTGCTAAAATCTGTTGTTTAGAATTCTATTTCTGTACAACAAATATGAAGCTTAAAGAGTATTTTATTTGAGTTACCTACGTACCCTAAATACTACGTAGCTTAAATATTTCTTTCTCCACTTTACACAACAGACTTTTAACAAAGACAACTAAAATTAATTGTATGAAAATTCTTACAAAACGAATGTCGTTTTTGTACAAGTCCAAAAAAGGCTCTCCATAGGCGAGTTCCGCAAATCGAAAGTCGATCTTGTCTAGACCTCCTGGACACAATATTCCATATTCTATTCTATTCATATTCACAATATGGTGTCCAGGAGACACCATATTATGGTCTTAATTAATAGAAAAAAATGTACTTCAACTGTAAAGAAGGTACTGCCGTAGATATGTAGGATGGCTAATCATGTAACAGTGATCAATACATGTTATCGTACATACCTACCTATGTACGATTACTAGCTTTGTTTACTTGCCTAAGGCATCTATTTCACAACACTGATAAGCTTAACTAGCGCTTAATACCTACCTATTTACTCGGAACTACACGAATTATGGGAGTGGCCGAACTTCTAACCGTGTATAATGTTAGCATGTAGTTGGAACTAGATTCACAATCAAAACTTAGGTATTTAGATACGAGAGTAAATTTATTGTCAACTTTACGTTTGAAAACCCTGAAAATGTTTCCCGAGACGGTGAGTAACAAATTACAGCAGGCTTGATGTATTTGACTTGACTATTTCAATAACTCACTTGACTCTAGCAAGATTGTCCGCCGAAACGACAAATGGGGCCATTTCCCTTTTGAAATGTTACTATTCCTATAATACTTTTTGATAGAAATAAAAAATAAGAGTTTAAGCCTCACACCATATTTTTTTTAAAAAGCTTACTGCCTTATTCATAATCCCTGCCATTTTATAGCGACTCTATAGAATAGAGTATTCTTGTCACTGTCATTTTCATCCCAACGAAAAGAGACAACAGACTTATTGGTCTGTTAAGCTATTGGCGCGCTCAGCGACCATTATGACTAAGAGCATTAGAATATATAGGATGTTATGGTTATTTTTAACTGTAGTAATATAAATCATAATCCTCGATATCGCATTTTTATTATAAGAAGCAGCCAATATTTTAATGCACTTCCAATACATTCAAAAATATATACTTTTTACTGCCTTTGTAGTAAAAAAGTATGTTAATTATGTGTGTATGTTGGATATTTTAACTACAATATTACAATACTACGTTTACAATATTTATCACTTAATCATGTCCTCAGAACTGACTGGAATGTTTATTTGTAAATATACTTCGTAACCTTATTTTACCGAATAGGCTACTTTTTATCCCGAAATGGTGTTGAAAAAACTATTGTACCCAGTGCAGAGTGGATTAGACTTCGTGACCTGGGAATAACTTTCACGTTACTTCGACCTCTGTTTGGCTCCTTGGGACGCGAGTGGAGCTGCGGGCAGATGCTAGTCAAAAATAAATTTAACCTTTATGAGTACCCCCTACTCATTGTAAAAAGCTTTTCAGAACCACCGCCATTGCTTTTTCTGCCGCCAAGCAGCGTTGCTGTGTTTCGATTTGAAGAGTGTGGTTGCCGGTGATACTATTGTATATGAGGCTTAACATCTGTATACCTCAGCTGAGGAACGCAGCGCATGTTCCTATCGTGCGTGACATCTTACCATGTTTTGCTATGGTTGACGATTACCATCAATACAACAACAAAATACAATAAATTAATACAATCGTAAATAAGCAAGTTGCTGAAAATAGCATTAACAACCTTAAACTTTACACCCCTAATAAGCCAAGATTTCATTAACCAGCCGTAAATCTTTCAGTATAATTACAGCTCTATTTAAGGTGACCCATAAACTGAGTTAGAATACGCCTGGCTTTCTATATAATCGTAAAGTTTTTATGTTTCATAAATAAAGCACCTTAGGTACCTCGGTCTGGTTTGCGTTCACACTATACAATATTTTTTTATACAACAGTCACGCACGTTAGGAACATGGCCTATGATGCACTGCCTTGCGTCTATCAACTTGAGACATAGAGATGCCTCAAGTGCCTGTAATAATAATTACACCAGCGACCACACTCTCAAACCGAAACACAGCAACGCTGCTTGGCGGAAGAAAAAGGGGTGGTGGTAGTACATCCCCGGACGAGCCCTTCACTAAGATATCAACTATTCATAAAAGGCTTAAAAAGGTTAGACACGTCATGACTTATTTAAAAGGTAAGTACATTTTATTAAGATAAACCTCTTTTGCGAGAGACTGGTGGACTGGTGCCTGAGATAGGTTTTTAAAGAAAAACCTGTAGTAAAAGGTCACCATAGTTTCCTAATTGACCGAGCGAGCGAAGCGAGCGAAGCGTCTCAGTTTCCACATTGGCCAAAAATGCGTTTGTCCGGATGTCTGTCTGTCTGTCTGTCTGTCTGTCTGTCTGTCTGTCTGTCTGTCTGTTCTCCTCTACAGGTCGCATTTTTCAACCGATCTGGACGAAACTTGGTACACAGGTTATATGACTTATTAGATTTTTTTTGTCGTCGGGGATTTTTGATTGGAGGGGTACTTCCCCCAAAAAAAGGACAAAAAGGGGGCTATTTGATATACTGGATATCTCCACCAAATGAGATCCGATTTCGATTATTCTTTTTTTATTTGAAAGGTAGTAACTATAAGTTGGTCTCATAAAAGTTTGGCGAAGATCTGATAAGGATCTTCAGCATGATGAACAGGATAGCTCATCAAACAATCGATGGTTTTCAATCAAATTTGAGAGAAACACAAAGGACCTCATTCTACACAAGATGATGCAAAAAAAATCAAAGAGATCAAAAAAATCACAAAACGTAAAATGCACTTGCACATTACATTCCTCAAATAGCTCACTTTTAGTATGCTCGCGAGGTCTACAGCTCCCAGAGCCACTAGTTATAAAGTGATCCTAGTCCAGTGACCAGTTCATTCGAAACAGTGTGGTGAAAGGATTTTAAGTGTGCCTCATTAAGGCTCCTTTCGAGTACTTAACTCATTTTTAGGACTTTTTAGGTTCTACGAGATGCCGGCTTTCTCACAATGTTTTCTTTCCTTATCCGTTTGAGAGTACCTATACTTGCACTGCACCCTACAATACCTACAATAGATGATAGAAATTAAATTCTGCCTTATTTAATACCAAGAAATAATAAGTCTTAAAAAATGTAGACTGGCGGTATTACATTATATACACAAATTATTTTTCACCTCTTTTATATGATCCACGCTCATACAATTTGATATGAACAAGATGTGTTGATTTTGCAGGTTCGCCAAGGCTATAATTCCTGCACATAAATCCGTTATTATGGTTTCAGTAATTTATTATGTGGTATTAATGTTCGTAACTTTGTTATTCTTTTGTACGATAGGCGTAGATTCTTGTCTTGGCGATGCTGCTAGATTATATACATTATCTAATACCTTTTTAGCGAGAAATTCTTGTACGAGTATAGTATGTATAAAATTTTCATGAAATTTAGTAGCAGGTATCCCGATGAATCCATCTAGCCAGGATTCAGCAACCAAGCGAAGCTCAGTCACCAAGATATTAGTATCTAATCTATCTAATTATTATAAATGCGAAAGTATTGATGGATGGATGTTTGTTACTCTATAACTCCAGAACGGCTGAACGGATCTGGGTGAAAATTGGCACATATTATTATGTATATTATAGTCTGGAATAACACATAGGCTACTTTTTATCCCGTGGTAATACCGGGATTTAAAACTACGCGGGTGAAACCGCAGGGCGCTACTAGTATTCAAATAAAGGCTTAATGTCAGAGCGAAAATAAACCAATATTTTTTATGTATTAACACTTACACTATACATATAAGTAAGATTTTTGAAGCTAGCAGTAATATATTTTTTTATCTTGTCGTTTACTCACAGCGTTATAGAACACGATACGCACTCAACGGGAAAGCTGTTAAAATAAAAGAATCCCCATGAAGTGCGTATTTTTAAAAATTGCCTCATAGAAATGCCTACAAAAAATGTGTGTTTTTATGAATTCAAGTGTGTTAGTGTCAAAAAGTGTCAGCTCTTTTTCATAAAAGAACATTTTTTACTAAGTAAAAAATGATGTTCAAAATAATTGTGTAAATGATACACACACATACATAAAAAGTAAATGTAACTACACACTTTTAAGTGTATAAAACTATTACTTATCTGCAGAAATTTGTTCCGTGGTCTGGGTGTTTTCTATGTATAATAAAAATATCTATCTATGTAAGTATATAATGTATTAAATATATCAGTCATCTAGTACCCATAACACAAGCTTTGAGTAGCTTACTTTGGGGCTAGATGGTGCTGTGTGGATTGTCCAGCATTATTTATTATTATTATTATTTAGTTTTGGGTTAATCCATCTCGGCTCCTATTAGCCGGTAAATAACTAGCGCACACGGGCCTAAGCCAAGTGTGCACCAGTGGGGGGTACTGTTTCGGAATCGTTTGAATTTGGTGGAATTTCAGTAGCTTGGTCTATTGCTAAAAATTTTCTGACTATTCTACATGTATTTAGAACCACAGCCTTTTGTAGTAGAGCATAAGTATGTTTTGGTAAATCTAGTTGAGTGAGAGACTGGAATAATTGATTTGGGATTACGCCTGTACTGGATATTACAATTGGGATTATATATACTTTTTCTAGTCTCCACATGCGAGTTATTTCGTCTTTGAGGTCGATATATTTGGAGAGTTTTTCGGCTATGGTGCTCTGCAAGTTGTGGGTATTAGGGATTGCTATGTCTATGATAAGTGCTGTTTTATTGGTTTTATTAATAAGGGTAATATCTGGTCTATTGTAGTGTATTGTTTTATCTGTAAGTATTGCTCTATCGAAGTACAGTTTGTGAGTAGCATTTTCCAGTACAGTCTCAGGGGCGTACTTGTAGTAAGGCGTTGGTCTGAGTGTTGGATCTGTATTAATTAGCTTGTATTTAGCAGCTAACCTCTGGTGTATAATGTTTGCTACTTGATCGTGCCTGTACTTATAGTCGCTTTGGGCTATCGTCTTACATGCCCCTGTGATGTGCTGTATTGTTTCTGATGAGCTATGGCATCTTCGACACAAATCAGTTTGCAAGTTACGGATCTTCATAATGTGCTTTTGGTAGTTGCGTGTCTCTATCACCTGATCTTGGATGGCAATCATGAAGCCCTCAGTCTCTGGGAAGAGTTCCCCTCGAACAAGCCACTCGTTCGACGCATCTTTGTCGACGTATGGTTGGCTCAGATCATGGTGATGTCTTCCATGTAGGGATTTGCGGCTCCAATCATTGTTTAATGTCTGCTTCTCCGTTTGTTCTTCATTTTTCTGTGTATTTTCATTTTGCAGGTTTAGCGGTGTTAACTTATGGTCATTGTGTGCAATAACCATATGTAAGACGGATGATGCTGTCTTTGCATGGAAATACGATCTGAGAGTTGCTATCTGTCTGTTATGTAAGTTTTTAATGTCAATTAATCCCCTACCTCCTTCTGATCTCGGCAGAATTTGTCTTTGTACGCATGCTCTTGGATGATGTTTGCGGCTTTTGGTCATCGATACGTTAATAACACGTTGCATGTCTTTCAATTCTGTTTTAGTCCAGTTTATAACTCCGAATGAGTAGGTCAGGATAGGAATCGCATAGGAATTAATTGCTTTTACAACATTTTTTGCGCAAAGTTGTGTTTTTAATATGGAGTTTAATCTATGTTTAAAGTTTAATCTGAGTTTAGTTTTTACTTCTTTGTAGAGTATCTGTTTTGACTGATAATAGCCCAAGTATTTATATGCTTCGCTTTCATTTAGAGGTTCTATTATCTCTCCAGATTGCAAATCGTAGCAATGTTGGAAGGGTTCTCCTGCTCGGGTCGAGTTAATTTTACATTTGTCTATTCCAAATTTCATTTCGATGTCGTTAGAGAATTGTTCGGTTATTTTTAATAGTTGTTCTATATCATATTGCGAAGAAGCATACAGCTTAATATCATCCATGTAGAGAAGATGGTTTAGTTTATACTCTATTATTACGTCGTCTATCTGTATATCAGTTTGTGTTCTATTGCTGTGCAGGGAATACCCGATATCAGAAGAGTTTAATATATTTGAGAGGGGATTCAGAGCAAGACAGAACCATAAGGGGCTGAGAGCATCACCCTGGAATATTCCACGTTGTATCCGGATTGGATCAGTTTCAATAATGCTTCCTGAAGATCTAGTTCGCAAGTTTGTAGTCCAGTTGTTCATGGAGTTTTGTAAAAATAAAACTATTTGTGGGTGAATTTTATAGATACCTAGAACGTTAATCAGCCAAGAGTGTGGCACAGAATCGTACGCTTTCTGGTAGTCAATGTACGTTGTATAGAGATCCTTCTTTTTCTGTTGTACTTGTTTTAAAACTACTGAGTCTATGACCAGTTGCTCCTTACACCCCTGGCTAAATTTCCTGCATCCTTTTTGTTGCTCAGCTAATATCTTATTCTGGTCTATGTGCTGGTATATAAGCTGTGATATACACGCTGTTGTTATCTTATATATAGTTTGGAGGCAAGTTATTGGTCTATATTTAGCAGGGTTATTTGTATTGTCTAAGTCTTTCGGTATCATGTATGTAACTCCAGATGTCATAAATGAAGGCATAATCTCGGGATTTCGGATGAAGCTGTTGATGTGGTTGTATAAAAACGGGTGTACGTATGTAAATTTTTTATACCAATAATTGTGAATGTGATCGGACCCTGGCGCTTTCCAATTGTGAGTGGACTTAACAACCCTATGAAAAACATCTACTGGAATATCATCATATTCCATTTCTTCATGTGTTGCACTATTAGTCCTCTCATCAGTGATCCAATCAGCATCATTCTTATGCTCGACGGAGCTTTCCCATATACTAGCCCAAAAATGCCTCAGCTCATTTGGGTCTATCGTGTTAGAGTTGTCTGCATCGTTAGAAGTTAGCATATTATTCGTTGTCTTTGTAAGATTTTGATAAAAACTCCTTTCGTTGTTCTGGAACTGGTT